>CP136057.1:538829333-540079333 GCA_032464435.1 Aegilops umbellulata | reverse complement strand
TCCGTCGCTACTTGTTTGCGTTGGAGCACAGGTTCTCCAATACCTGGCAAGTTCTCTAGGGATCCTACTGGAGCTATGATCCCGTGATGGTTCCTTCTCTGTGGGTGTCCACCGCCCGCGCTAATACCCGTCGTGTGCTAGGGTTTTAGTTGTATTAGTGATGGTATATGTATGACACTATTCGGGATGTATTAGTGATAATATTTGACGATGTACGGACGCATGAGATGATTTACTTTTGCTTATTGAATGCATGCTAATTTGAGTCCTATAAGATATTTTGAAATGTATATCTTGTGTTGCTCTATATCCAAGTGCCCGGTCATGTTTGCAGGTTACACCTCCGAGTGGCCTATGTTTTGCCGGAGTGTTGATTCATTTCCGTTCCGGCAAATTTCAGGCGCTCGATATGTCCTATTTTAACAAAGGTCATGCCAGATTTTTCCGTGAATTTTGGCATGACTTGTGCCAGAATATGTAGGAAATATCGAGTGCCCTGGATTTGTGTGTTGAGTATCCTGGTAGTTGTCTTTGATCGATTTTCAATTAATGTTTTAACTATGAACATAGGAAATGTCTGACGACGAAAAGGATTTCGGTATTTGCAAATACTGCAAAGACGAGCGCAGCCTGTGCGACGGAATCTTCCTAGACGATGATAGGCGCTTCAGCATCAAGCTGGACGAGAACTTTGAAGTGGATACAGTAAGTCACAACGACAAGTCTTTTTTCGTAATTAAGCATGACATCTGCTTCATTTGCTTCAACTTATATATTTTTTTACTATTCTACTAGCGTATCCCCTGCCATGCAAGAGTTTTTGTATTGGATAAGATAGGTTTCAGTCATACTATGGAGGTAAAAAAAGTTTACTTGAAGACCGAGCATGGTTATATTTTCCATGCAAAATTATACAATTCAGACGACTACACCTATTTTGGATGCAAAACATGGCGAGCACTATGCAAGACTTATGCATTTGAGCCTGATATGGTTATCACCTTTGATATTTGTCCGAAAGATGATATTAAAGGTAATACCGACATCTGGGTCGATGTGCAGACGCCTCCAGTTATACCATTATGTAAGTTTCTCAACCATATTTATGTCTTTGATATTGTTTATTCAAAAATAGTTGACAACTAATTTGTATTGTCAGCTTATTTCGGTGCAAGCAAACATGTCCAGCGCTTGGTAGACAGGACCTACTACTGTCCCGGGGCTGAACTAAACTGCAAGGAGCTAAGTCATTATGTTTCATGGCTTGAGGATCTTGATACTGTCAAGACAAATTTTCTTCCTGCACTTAGAAATGTTAGTACTGAAAACGTGCGACCAATAGTGTTCGGAATGAACTACGGTCACATCTATTTAGGAAGGATGGTAAGATTTTTACTATTAGTCCTCAATGCATCTTTTCCATACATTATTTGTGAAGCTAAACTTTATTGCTAAGTATGTTACCATACGATGTTCTTCAACAGGGACTCCTGATGAATGTTGTGCCTTCTGGGATCGAGACTAAAGGTACCATGAGTATTATTAGCTTACGACCAAGATATCCTACATGTTACTTTAGTGCATTCAAGATCAGCGATGGGTGCTTAATAGTGCAAGACTGGACCAAATATGTGATGGGGGAGCGCAGAGAAGTACTAGGGGGCAGCAAACAGATGTGCTACCCACAATTAGGAGATAGGTTCATCTGCATGCTCCAACTTGATCAAGGAGAGCTACACATGTTTTATGTTATTTTACCTAAGAGAGAGCAGTAGGAGTGATTAGCTAGCTAGAAATGAGTTTGAGGATGATGATGTGCTACACTATTACTACGATGATAAAATAGCTAGTGTTGGTGGTAATGACTATGATGATTATTATTAGCTAGTGTTGGTGGTGATTAGCTAGCTAGAATGAGTTTGAAGATGATGATGTGTGCTACACTATGACTATGATGATTAAATAGCTAATGTTGGTGGTAATGACTATGATGATGATTAAATAGCTTGTGTTGGCGGATTAGATTCAAGTGGAGGCAACATGTGGTGCACATCGAAAGTACTACTAGTCCAAACTAGATCAAGTTTGGATTAGTAGTATACTTTTGACATGCACCACATATTGCCTCCACTTGAACCTAATCCACCTTCATTTGACACACTATTATGGACATAATGATGTAAACCTCATAACTGGTATTGTACCAATATTTGTATGATGGCGCATAAATACACTAAAAATTAAAAATTAAAAAAAGAATACTAGTAGCGATGGACAGAAAACGCGCTGCCAGTAGTTACATTAGCAGTAGCGTGGGAGTGAACAAATGCTGCAGCTATTTGTCCTAGCAGTAGCGCGTGCGGGCACGCGTTACTGCTAAGCAATAGCTGTAGCGCCTTATTAGTAGCGCGCCTACCCGCGCTACTAGTGAACACAAAACCAGCGCTACTGCTAGGGTTTTCCCTAGTAGTGGGAATTGCACAAAATGTTCATGAATACATCGAATCATTCATTTCCACCACAAGAAAGGAGGTGCCGATAAGTTCAAGGTGTTGCAACATATAAATGCTAAATCATGCAAGCTACGCGTGAATTTGGTTGATTTTGGTGGAACTGCACAAAAAGAACAGCTGGTTTATTTAGCACGAGGTGCCATGTCAATGTCCTAACTGATGGCAAACCCTACCCATTCCACAATCGTAGGCATTTGATATTTTGGAATGGGAAAACCTTGTCAAAGTTTGCTCATTGATGTACGCAAAACAACACGCATTTGATATTTTGGAATGGGACAACCTTGTCAAATTTTGCTCATTGATGTTAGCAAGAAGACATGCGTTTGATATTTTCGAATGGGACGCCCTTTGCTGTCAGTAGCATCAGTCGATTTTTCTTTATTCTTTAGTTGTGAAGTAAATATTGGCTCTGACATGTGAATCGCTGAGATGCATAATCATCGATTGTTTTGAATGTTTGATTGTAGTGTACAGGAATGCTAAAAAGCTGCTCAAACTCTTTGTACTCCCTATGTTCCTTTTTACTTCGCATATTAGATTTATTTCAAGTCAGTTGATTTTACATTGTGAATGTTCATGCTTTTTTATAAGATTGGTCAAAGTAGATATACTTTGACTGCAGAAAAAACTTGTATGCAGACTAAAAAAGACCGGAGGGAGTACATGTGAAACTGCTGCAAACAAGGTGATCACCCTGGGAATAATGCTAGTACGTATTGTTTTGCATGTTCATCCAATGCCAGTGATACAAGAATTCGAACTAATCAAACTAAATTCAATTCATACACGGACGGATTTCATATAAACATGTCGGATTTCATTACATTTCATACATTCTTCAACTAAAAAGGGGTGCGCTCAGCCGAACAGAAGCTTCTTCTCCAGCGGACTGAGCTTCAGTGACTTAACTGCAGGTGCAGTTGCGTAACTGACATGTGGCCCAGATCCCTATTGGGCCCACGTGTCAGTGACCCAATTGCACCAATAGTTAAGTAACTGAAGCAGCATCCTTCTCCAACATAGCTCTCCGACTCCACGTCGCCGCTAAGAAGCTACTCGGCCGTCAATGGTCAACCCTCCTAGCTTGGCTTCAACTAGAGGGTAGCAGCGGTGGCCTTACTTGGACCCGAGCGGCGGCGACCTACCGTGTTCTACTCTTCCTCGTTTTCTGTGTGGTGCGGCCTCGTTGGCAGCGGGGCGGGGCCTCGATGGAGCCGGCGATGTCATCTGTCTCGTTGCCGGCGGGGCGGCGCCTCGGCGGAGCGGAAAAAAATCCCCCTCGTTGCCAGCAGGGTGAGGCCTCGGCTGAGCCAGCGATGTCCTCTACCTCGTTGTTGGTGGGGCGGGGCCTCGGCGGAGTAGGGCCTCGCCGAAGCCGGTGAGGTCCTCCGCCTCGGTGCCGGCGGGGCGAGGCGTCGGCGGAGCCGGCGATGTCCTCTGCCTCGTTGTTGGTGCGACAGGTCCTTGGCAGAGAAGGGCCTCACCGAAGCCGGCGAAATCCTTCGCCTCGGTGCCGGCGGGGCGGGGCATCAGCGGAGCCGGCGGTGTCCTCTGCCTCGTTATTGGCACCGCGGGGCCGCGACGGAGCAGGGCCTCGTCGACTTCAGCGGAGCGGGGACTCGTTGGAGCCGGCATTTTCCTCAGCCTCGTCATCGGTCTCGCCAAATAGTGCCTCGCCCACTTCATCGCCCTCTTTGTAGGCGGCCGCAGCCTCCGCCACCCGCATGCGGTACCGCCAGCGCTCGAGGCGGCCCTCGCGGGCGGAGCGGTACGAGTCAAGTAGCGCCTCCTGCTCCGCCCGCTCCGCGGCGATCTGCTCCTCCGCTGCAGGGGCTTCTGGAGGAGATGGTGTTTTTAGGCAGCGTCGGCCTGCGCCTCCCGGAACTTCTCCTGACACTTCTGCCTCACTGTGTCCATGTATTGGGCACAGGCCTCGCTGATGGTCATGGTGCAATGCACCGGCGAGGATGGCGCGGAGGAGGGGGTTGGCGCCGGATCTCGACTACCATGTTCTCCATTGGGACGTCGTCATCCTCCGGGTGCCTGCTGGCCAGCCAATCGGCAGCAATGGCTGCCATCTCCTTGTGGTCCGTCATCCGCCCATCCCGAAGAGCGCTGGAGCGCGAGGAAGCCATGGTGGGCAGTAGTGTTGTGGACAAGAGAAAGGGAACGGAGGCGGATGACTGCGGCTATGGCCAGCACAGCAGTTTATATAGAAATGGTGGGTGTCGGAGGGACGCACGTGTGGCACTGGATTAGCCGCATCGGCAACCGCATATCATTAATGTTGGCGGCAGACGAACGGACGGACAACACTTGTGTCGTTTGAAGGTGGAGCAATCGCCTGCACCGGGAAGTGGGGCGGGCGGCCCTGACCGTTTCGGGTGGAAAGCGCGCGCGGGCGAGGGAGGCGGTCTGGGTGGGCTAGGGAAGTCAGACTCGTGCTTGGCAGTGGGTCGGTCCAACAGCCGGACATGCTGGCTCGCCAGCGAGCTCGCCGAGCTGAGCGACGACAATCAGACGATGGACGTAGCTTCCGACCAGGAGCCAGCACCACTGTCCAAGCCGGTTCATGCCGTATTCACCATAGAGCAGGTGCGGCCGCACTTCGACGCCCTAATGGCGGAAGAGCTACCAGCGCAGGAGGACCTGTGCTGCAAGCTCCGTCTCCTCAACGAGCACCAGTGAACAAGCGAACGACAATTTCGTCGCGGACATGTGACCCTATGATCCTCGCTTCCCGAATGAGCAGCGGGCACTGTATCAGACCATCTATTGGGCCCGCGAGGCCCTCTCCGTCATCCTTCGAGTTGTTGCGCTCACCGTGGTGCCATCGTCTCACGTTGTCAACATGGTCAACGAACATGAGGAATGAGGAGATGACTTTACTTGGAGAGGATGACAGTGGGGACCCACCAGGGCCATAGCCGCACGTACGCAAGTGCCTCCTTATTATATACAACTATAATTTTTTTGCTTCATCCTGGTTTCCAGACATCATGGTCTTTTTTTGCTTCATCCTGGTTTCCAGACATCATGGTCCCACGCCATTATCAACCTATGTAGTCAATAAACGAGAGAATTGCACAAGGAGCGGCCGACAGCTGGGACCAAGCAGCTTGAGCAGTATTTGTGTTTTTGAGGTGTGAGCACTGTAGAGTTTTTCTTGAGCGTTGTTTTCGTTGTTGTTCAGAGGAGAGCAGAGTATTAACTGGGCGGGTTGTGGCCCGT
Source organism: Aegilops umbellulata (assembly GCA_032464435.1). Classification (NCBI taxonomy): domain Eukaryota; kingdom Viridiplantae; phylum Streptophyta; class Magnoliopsida; order Poales; family Poaceae; genus Aegilops; species Aegilops umbellulata. The sequence goes on along the minus strand of CP136057.1, from coordinate 540,073,586 downwards.
CTAGCCCAGGCCAGATATCCAGCCAAGATATTAATTGTTTTCAAGCTGAAAACGGCTAGCCCAGCTATACTTCTTTAGGAATACCCAGGCAAGGTCAACTTGTTATTCTCAACCCTACTGGGCTTCAAATCTTTCCTAGGAGGGATGCATTAGGCTAAAATAGAAAATGGGCTTTAAGAAATAATAAATGGGATGTAATTATAAAAATTGAGCAGTAACTATAAAAAAATGCATTAAACACGTAATTAGTTTATAAAATATTATTTTTGGATTTTGAAAATTTTAGTTTCATTAATTGTTGCGCGCGCAATATTTCATTGGATTTTTACGTAATACAAATTTATATTGAAATTGTATATAATCTGACTAGAAATTTCGGAATAAAAATATTTCGGATCCCATCAAAATGTGGGAAATTTTATTGAATTCTGTTTTGAACAGTTGGTTGAAATTATTAATCGTTGTCTTAGCTAGAAAATGGGTTGTACTTTTAACAAACTCTAAATGGGTTGTAGTAAATTCCATTAGAATTTTTTGACTATATAGTGCAAGGCAACAGCCTCACAGCCCTTTATTAAAACCAAGAAGTAAAGGATACAAAGTTACAAAAGAGAAACAAGGTTAAGGAGTAGAGGCTACTTACAAAGAGAGATTAGGGAAGAAAAGCTATCCAAGAAGTTAGACTATCTCTACATTTACACTTGATTCTATGAGCTAAAAGAGAAATATCATGAATAAAATTCCTCCTCCAAGATCTGAAGGTAGGCAACTCATTTCTGAATATCCTCCCATTCCTTTGAGTCCAAATATTCCAAGTACCTGTGAAGACTACCTCAGTAAAAAAAAGGATAGCCAAAATCCTTCCTGGCCGCGCAAGCCATTTCAAAAGTGGTCTGGTTAGGGTGAACACTCCATGAGATGCCCAAGTAATTCCAAACACGTTGGCTGAAGTCGCAAGCAAAGAAGAGATGAGCTCTATCTTCATGCAAAGCTGAGAGACACATAGCACACGTGTCATCCTGAATAATCCAATGCCTTCGTTGCATCATGTCCCTCGTGTTTAGACGATCCATCAAAAGGAGCTAGCCAAACACCTTGAGCTTGAGTGTGCAAGAGCATTTCCAGATCCACCCAAATATGGGGTCAACCACGACGTCAGGAAAACAAGACAAATAATAGATCCTTTACCGATAATCCCCAGATTTTGAAGGCCATTTCCAAACATCATCTACCCCCTCATGCAAATTGATCGAAGGCATTAAAGCCTGAAGCTGATTGAATTCCTCGAAAGCTTCAACTGATAAAGGCAGGTGAAAATTGTCGGTCAGATCAGACAGCGCCATCACCTCCTTGATGGTAAGCGTGCCATCAATCACAAAAGAGTGGAGCCTCGGGAATCGTTGTTGCATGATAACCACAGCGTTATAAGTTGCCAACGATCCAGCCAAAAAACCACCGTATCCCCCGAGCGCACGTGAGGGACGGCCAATTTACAAAAATTGTCATACAGCTTCAACACGTCTCGCCACCAGAAAGAACCACAACTATGAGTGACTTGGGGCGGTGCAGCAGCATAATATGTGTCCCACATGAGTGAAACCCAGGGCACATCTAACTTATTAAAAAAATTGAAGAGATGCTTGATCAGCAAAGCATCGTTTTGTATGCCTAGGTCGAGTACGCCAAGGCCTCCATGATTCTTGGGCCGACAGACCAAATCCCAAGCTGCCAATGATTGCCTTGGTGTATCAGAATTTCCCCGCCACAAACATTGACGCATGATACGTTCAATCTGCTTCAAAATTCCTTGAGGCAACGAGAGAGTGCACAGAAAGTATATTGGCATGGAACAAAGAACAGATTTCAAAAGCTGCAGCTGGCTCCCTTGGTTCAACAGACACGAGGAAGCAGATAATCTTCTCTCTATGCGATCCACTAAGGGCAGCAAGTCATAAATTGTGGGCCGAGAGGTACCCATTGGCAATCCAAGATAGGTAAATGGCATGGAACCAACATCACACCCAAGCAAAGCTGCAACACGCTTACCCTCATCATCAGACAAATTTATTGGAATCAATGAGGATTTAGTAAAGTTGACCCGCAAACCCGTGGACTTGGCAAAGACCTCGAGCATTTCCTTGAAAGCAATGAGCTGGCTGTCCACCGCAGGAAGAACAATTAGTGTGTTGTTGGCGTATTGCACAACCGGATAGTCCATCGAAGAGGTTGGTATGGGAAGTGTGAGAATGTTCCTTGCACACATCTCATTAACCACGGACTGTAATAAATCCACAGCAATCACAAATAATAAAGGGGATAATGGATATCCTTGACGCACACCCGAACGACAGACAAAGTGGTTACTAGGCACACCATTTAAAAGAACCGAAGAGGACCCAGAGGACAAGATGCTATCAATCCAACTTGTCCAACGGTTATCAAAACCCTTACATTTCAAGATCCTGAGAATCAGCTCATGCTCGATGGTGTCAAACGCCTTCGTGAAGTCCAACTTGAGAAGGATTATAGGCCTTTTGGATGCCTTGCACTGATGGATGTATTCAAAACACCATGCTAGACAGTCCTGAATGGATCGATAGCATAGAAACCCATATTGATTGCGGTGAATGCACTTTAAGATCACACCCTGTAAACGATTAGCCAAAAGTTTAGTTAAAAACTTAAGGCAAGTATTTGTCAATGATATGGGCCTAAAATCGCCAATATATTCCAGGCTCAACTTCTTGGGAATGAGGGTAATAAGAGATGTATTCAGACACTCCAGGTCACACTTGCCCTCATAAAAATCATGGACTAGCTTCATAAAATCCTGCTTCAAAATATTCCAACACTTCTTTAAAAAAAGACCAGTAAACCCGTCAGGGCCCGGAGCGCGGTCGGAGGGCATGTTCTTAATTACCGTATCCACCTCGGAGTTCGTGAAAGGCAAGGACAAATTCTCAAGACCATCAATCCGATTAATTAATGTGTCAAGGTCAAAACCCATTTGTATACCTTTGGCCTGACCCATTCTTTGATTAAAATCAGACCAAAACATCCCCGCTAACTGCTGATGATCAGAAATCAGCTCCCCATCCACAGACTTGATCGAAGAAATAGTGTTCCTCCAAAACCTTCCAGTTGCCATAGCGTGGAATTTTTTTGAATTTTCCTCGCCAACTTTGATATTTCTGATCATGCAGCGTTGTTTCCAATAAATAAACTACCAGTGCAGAATTTCTTCGAGGTGCAATTTGACAATCCTGCGAAAATTGAACTCTGGCCAACTCAAGGGCCTAAATTCCTCAATATTATCCAAGAAAAGAATTACTTTATTGCAATCAGCAACGAGAGCCTTGACTGTGGACAGGTTGAGATGCCATTTCTTAAGAGCATACCGAAGAGATTTGAACTTAGCAGAAATGGTTAAGGCAATTGAAGATTTACCCACAGGCCTGTTCCAAACCTCAGATACACAGTCCATAAAACTAGGCAGATCAACCCAATAGTTTTCAAAGCGAAAAACTTTTGCCTTGGGAATACAAGTGGCAATGGAAACCACACACGGGACGTGATCAAAGGCAGTGCGCGCAAGCGGAAGAACCATTGTGTTGGGATGATCATGTGTCCAAGCCACAGATGTAAAAAACCAATCAATCTGCTCAAGCAGAGGTGAGGTTTGCATATTGGACCATGTGTACTGACGACCCTTGATTGGTAATTCAACAAGACCCAAATGGGCAATTATTTCATTAAACAAAAAATATCATTCACATCACCACCCGGCTGATTTCGGTTCTCAATCGAACGCATAAAGTTGAAATCACCTAAAAGCAACCAATTCTCCTCAAACTGAATATCAAGATTGTATAACCATTGCACAAAATCATCACGCGCCGGACCTTGACATGGGCCACAGATTGAGACAAGAAACCAAGATTCCGATGTGTGTTTAGATTTAAACTTCACAATAATACCATAGGGTTTAGCCTCAATTAAGTTGCCTACAAAAAAGGAAGAATTCCAAATAACCACCAAACCAGTGGATGCCCCAGCTGAGGGCACATAGACAAAGTTATCAAAACGCCTTGGGCAGAATTTTCTAATGAATCGTTGATCAATATGCATGCATTTGGTTTCCTGGAGGCAAACAACAGAACACCCACTTTCATCAATCTTTTGCCTAACCGCAAGCTGACGCGCTTCAGAGTTCAGAACCCTAACATTCCAACAAAGTACTTTCCACTCTCTAAACATTGTCTGATTCATTACAAACCAAAAGGAGACACATTAAAAGTAGGCCACACAATGACCTACAACCCACTAAACAGACAAGTACTGCAAAGTTCCAAACAGATAAGAACAGATAAATGGCGATTGTGGTACGCCATGGACCTAAGCTCTGGGTGAAGTAGCTAATCATCAGAACTGGTGCTATTGTTGGACTTGGTAGGATTAGCTGCAAGCTTATCCATCAAAATCTTCTTCGGCACGATGCGAAGACGAGCACCAATTCTCTGAAGATCAACTATGGCAGTCAGAGGAGGCACTGTAGAGTTATCGTCAGACTGGGAAGACATATTTTTGCGCTTCTTCAGAATGTGCGGCTTCCTAGTTGGTGAACCAGCAGTCACCTTGCGACATCCATCACGTAGGGCACTGAGACGACCACTGCGCCTGACCTCCGAATCAACAATGACACGAGAGGCCTTGGGCTTTCTTCCACACTTCAGAGTAACTTGAGGAACAACAGTAAACTCAAAAGCTTCCGCAACAGGCTCATCAATATCATCAAAACAAAGAGCTTGAGCTACTGGTCTTTTGATAGGTGTCACCTCCATTATCTAGTTTGCAGGAACAGGTGCAGGCAGGAGCAGCAAGTTTGGGGCTGGAGCATTAGAAAGAGTCTCCCACAACAACTTGTTTAGAAGAGCACCGAGATCAGACTGGAAGACAAACTTTGGAATGTCAGAGATCCCAATAAACGGCAACACCTTTTCAAAAGTGCGCTTCCACTGCATGACAGGAGGCAAGACCGGCCCAAAAACAGTTAGAACTTGGCCAATCATCAATGGAGGCTGCTGTGGTCCCATTGGGTGCTGGAAAACAGCAATATCAGCAACAACATTCTCATTGTTAACTGAATCTTCAGAAAGCTGCAGCACAATGGACTCCTGAGACTGAACTTCCTCAACATTATCCTGCTGCACAACTTCCTGGACATGTGGTGGATCATTCTGTGGCTGCTCATTGACAGGTTGAGGCACATCATTCAAACCCAGCTCTGGGAATTCAGGCATGACCCAATTGTGATTGTTGAACTGCATATTGCCAGGAAGTGGGTGTGGATTGCCATTGAAGGGCATTGGGTCCTCATCGGCAGGCAGGATATCAGCAAAATCCGCAGATAGAATGTAAACCGGAGCAGACCAAGAAATCCGAGCCCCTCCAAAATGAGTGAATTCTCTGTATGTCACTGATCTAGGAACCATAGTTGGCGCAGGGAAAGACACATAGGCTAAAGATCGGACCATCATCGGGTCATCCTGATGCCAATGGTGAAAGCGACCAAAAGTACTGATAACATATGCAAGATAGTGAGAAGGCCTATAATCCAGAGGAACTCCTAGCAGCATAACCCATCCCTTCGAAAACCCTGCGCAGCTCTGTAGTTTATAACCTCATCATGCGGAATAAACCTGACAAATCTATCGTTGCCGAGATTGAAAGGAGGGTGATCAACTAATGCTTGGCGAGCCAGAGCACTATGGAAACAAAACAAACCAACCCCTTGAATCCATGGCTGAGCATCCAGGGCTGCTCTCTGTAGGTTATTGACTACAAAATCACTGACCAGATTCCGAAAGATGGCAACTTCTTCAGGCAGAGGAGCCGGCTCGACAATGGCGATGGCATACTCCTCATGCTGCCGATCCGGAGCCACCGTCGGCGCAAAGAAAGTGCGAGGCAAACGCAGCTCCCCGCCATCGATGATGTCGAAACCATGCGGGAGGAAATCCATCGGGTCCAGTGGAAAGTTGGCCATAGCCGGAGCTGGGGGTGTGGAGCAGGATTGATCGGCGGTGCTGTGGTGTGCAGGCAAGGCCAGCGGCGGTGTGATGACAGGCGATGGGAGCGGTGAGGTGGGCGGAGGAGGCATTATGGGCGGTGTTGTGGTGTGCAGGCAAGGCCGGCGACGGTGTGATGACAGGCGATGGGAGCGGTGAGGTGGGCGGAGGAGGCGTTATGGGCAGTGGCTCAGCGGGCAATGGTGGAATATACGGGGTGGCAGGCTCGATAGGACTGGGCATAGACCCCGCAGGACTAGCTATGGGAGAAATCGAGGAGTCCCTCCGAAAAACTAGTTGACCGGTTAGATATGGTGGATTTGCTCCGCGGGACCCACCTATAAGAGGGACATAGGCTAGAATCGGAACAGCCCTTTGCCTGGGGCCCCACCCGAAAACATCTACGGCACCTAACTCTGCTGGTGCACGCGCTGGATGAATGCCTCATGGACAAACAATTTTGACATTGCCCGACTTTGAAGACCATGTCATCCAAAAAATCATTAAATTTATCATAATCGCCAGGTTATTCTGATGTTTTGGAAAGAATAAACTCCTCATTTCCAATAACAGATTGAGAGGCAGATTGAGATACGGGAGCAGCTTGGGCCAAAACAAACTGGGCCGGGGAAACATCCTGGGCCAGAGAATTAACTTGGACTGGAGAAATAACCTGGGCTGGAGGCGTAGTTGGACCAGCCCGCTCCCTCCCATGCACATGCAGATTCACGTCCGAATTGGTTGGCATGATAGAAATCCCGGCTGAAGAAATAGCTTGTACGTTAACTGTTCCGAAAATGATGGGTGGTTCCGCCACCGTCCATCGGAGTTCAGTCGTCGGCGGCGGAGGCACAGTATCCCTCTCACGAGGCAGCACAGCGTACCCAGCCTCGGAAACCGCATCAACAAGGCCTGGCGAAGCAGGAAAAGAGTATCCCTTGCAGGCATCGTACTGTTGGAAAGTGGCAAAAGAAATCTTCTTCGGAGGCCTAGAACCCGAACGTAATGCAGATTTGGAAGGTGGCTTATGCATAGCAAGCAAACCAAGAGAAGCACGCCTCTTAGAAGGACTGATGATAATCCATTCGGCATCGCACTCTTTCTTCCAAATAACAAACTCACGTTTCCAAATAGGGCCACCATTACCCCATAGATGAAAATAGCATTTGAATTGCGGGCAGGCAAAAGATCGCAAATGAAGAATAAAAATGCGAACCTGTTTGCATGAGACCATAAATGAGAATACCTTGTCTGCAATGAGTTGCACAGATAGATCAATTGCAGATCCTCCAATTGCAGGTTCCAATGACGCCGCCACCGAATCCTCATCAAGACGAAATCTATGTCTGCTGAAAGACACGACCATAATAAAATGGCTCGTGTCATCCGAGGGATGAATGGTTTTCCCACTAGATCTAAAAACCTCCTCCGCAAAAGCCACTCCTTTGGAGAAATCCAGATCCAAAGTTGATCCACCATGAGAACCCATGTGAGATGGGTATAGGGTGATAGATCAGAGAGCGTCGGAGAAGATGAGTGGAGAGAGGACAAGATTTACTGGTTGGAAAGGAAGATCGCCGGAGAGCCTAGGGCGCCAGTGGGAGGAGAGGTGGGAGCCATTTTTGCGGTGTCCATTCTTACAAATCGCAAATGGGCTATAAGTTCTCTCCCACACACTTGTGGGCCTACTAAGTTGACGCGTCCCCTAAAAAAGTAAGTTGATGTGTATGCATGGCTTTGTCAACTTATAGTCAACACACAGTTCTAGCAGTAGTGGCCGTTGGATGTCCATCCAACGGATGTCGTGCTTCTTCTTCAATCTTGGATATTCTAGCTTCAGTCGCCCAAAAAATGATTCCTCCCCCTAACATCTGGGGTGCACTGTTTCGGAGGCTGACCTACGGGCCTACTAAGTTGACGCGTACCAAGGGCTTTGTCAACTTAGTCAATATAAACGATTCTAGATGCAGTGACCGTACGATGTCCATCCAACGGCCGTAGTGCTTTTTCAACCTCTGGTCTTCTTGCGCCAGCCGCCCAAAGCAGTGCCGGTCGTGCCGCATGCTCCTGCCTCCCGTGGCCGGCTATACTGCCGCGGAGGCCTCACCGCCCCCTACTACTCCTACCGTTGGCCGGACCATCCCTCTACTCACCCACACCTCTTGTTATTCTGCGGCGACGGTGCTACCTCTTGAGCACTGCGTTGGTTTTCCCTTGAAGAGGAAAGGGTGATGCAGTAAAGCGGCGTAAGTATTTACCTCAGTTTTTGAGAACCAAGGTATCAATCCAGTAGGAGGCCACGCACGAGTCCCTCAGACCTACACAAACAAATAAATCCTTGCAACCAACGCGATAAGGGGTTGTCAATCCCTACACGGTCACTTACGAGAGTGAGATCTGATAGATATGATAGGATAATATTTTTGGTATTTTTATGATAAAGGTGCAAAGTAAAATAGAAGTAAATAAAAGGCAACGGAAATAGCTAAGTGTTGGAAGATTAATATGATGGAAAATAAACCCGGGGGCCATAGGTGTCACTAGTGGCTTCTCTCAAGACCATAAGTATTTACGGTGGGTGAACAAATTACTGTTGAGCAATTGATAGAATTGAGCATAGTTATGAGAATATCTAGGTATGATCATGTATATAGGCATCACGTCCGAGACAAGTAGACCGACTCCTGCCTGCATCTACTACTATTACTCCACACATCGACCGCTATCCAGCATGCATCTAGAGTATTAAGTTCATAAGAATATAGTAACGCTTTAAGCAAGATGACATGATGTAGAGGGATAAATTCATGCAATATGATATAAACCCCATCTTGTTATCCTCGATGGCAACAATACAATACGTGCCTTGCTGCCCCTACTGTCACTGGGAAAGGACACTGCAAGATTCAACCCAAAGCTAAGCACTTCTCCCATTGCAACAAAGATCAATCTAGTAGGCCAAACCAAACTGATAATTCGAAGAGACTTGCAAAGATAACCAATCATACATAAAAGAATTCAGAGAAGATTCAAATATTGTTCATAGATAAACTTGATCATAAACCCACAATTCATCGGTCTCAACAAACACACCGCAAAAGAAGATTACATCGAATAGATCTCCACGAGAGAGGGGGAGAACATTGTATTGAGATCCAAAAAGAGAGAAGAAGCCATCTAGCTAATAACTATGGACCCGAAGGTCTAAGGTAAACTACTCACACATCATCGGAGAGGCTATGGTGTTGATGTAGAAGCCCTCCATGATCGATGCCCCTCCGGCGGAGCTCCAGACCAGGCCCCAAGATGGGATCTTGTGGGTACAGAAGGTTGCGGCGGTGGAATTAGGTTTTTGGCTCCATATCTGGTAGTTTGGGGGTACGTAGGTATATATAGGAGGAAGGAGTATGACGGTGGAGCAACAGGGAGCCCACGAGGGTGGAGGGCGCGCCCCCCTACCTCGTGGCCTCCTGGTTGATTTCTTGACGGAGGGTCCAAGTCCTCTCGATCACGTTCGTTCCGAAAATCACGTTCCCGAAGGTTTCATTCCGTTTGGACTCAGTTTAATATTCTTTTTCTGCAAAACTCGAAAATAGGCAAAAAAAAAGCAATTCTGGGTTGGGCCTCTGGTTAATAGGTTAGTCCCAAAAACAATATAGAAGTGTATAATAAAGCCCAATAATGTCCAAAACAGAATATAATATAGCATGGAACAATAAAAAATTATAGATACGTTGGAGACATATCAAGCATCCCCAAGCTTAATCCTGCTCGTCCACGAGTAGGTAAATGGTAAAAACAGAATTTTTGATGTGGAATTCTACTTAGCATAATTTCAATATGATTCTTCTTATTGTGGCATGAATGTTCAGATTTGATATGATTCAAGATAAAAGTTTAATGTTGACATAAAAACAATAATACTTCAAGCATACTAACTAAGCAATTATGTCTTGTCAAAATAACATAGCCAAAGCAAGTTATCCCTACAAAATCATATAGTCTGGCTATGCTCCATCTTCCCCACACAAAATATTCATATCATGTACGACCCCGGTTTTGGCCAAGCATTTGGTTCATACTTTTAATGCGCTTCAGCCTTTTCAACTCTTACGCAATACATGAGCGCAAGCCATGGATATAACACTATGGTGGAATAAGGTATAATGGTAGGGGTTATGTGGGAAGACAAAAAAGGAGAAACTCTCACATCAACAAGGCTAATCAACGGGCTATGGAGATGCCCATCAATTGATGTTAATACAAGGAGTAGGGATTGCCATGCAACGGATGCACTAGAGCTATAAGTGTATGAAAGCTCAAAAAAGAAACTAAATGGGTGTGCATCCAACTTGCTTGCTCATGAAGACCTCGGGCATTTGAGGAATCCCATCATTGGAATATACAAGCCAAGTTCTATAATTAAATTTCCCACTAGTATATGAAAGTGACAAAATGTGAGACTCTCTATTATGAAGATCACAGTGCTACTTTGAAGCACAAGTGTGGTAAAAGGATAGTAACATTGTCCCTTCTCTCTTTTTCTCTCATTTTTTCTCTCTATTTTTTTATTTGGGCCATTCTCTTTTTTATGGCCTCTTTTTTTAGTCCGGAGTCTCATCCCGACTTGTGGGGGAATCATAGTCTCCATCATCCTTTCCTCACTTGGGACAATGCTCTAATAATGATGATCATCACACTTATATTTTTAATTACACCTCATGAATTACAAGTCAATACTTAGAACAAGATAGGACTCTATATGAATGCCTCCGGTGGTGTACCCGGATATGCAATGAATCAAGAGCAACATGTATGAAAGAATTATGAGCGGTGGCTTTGCCACAAATACAATGTCAACTACATGATCATGCAAAGCAATATGACAATAATGGAGTATGTCATGATAAATGAAACGGTGGAAAGTTGCATGGCAATATATCTCGGAATGGCTATGGAAATGCCATGATAGGTAGGTATGGTGGCTGTTTTGAGGAAGATATAAGGAGGTTTATGTGTGATAGAGCATATGATATCACGGGGTTTTGATGCACCGGCGAAGTTTGCACCAACTCTCAAGGTGAGAAAGGGCAATGCGCGGTACCGAAGAGGCTAGAAAATTGCGGAAAGGTAAGTGTGCGTATAATCCATGGACTCACATTAGTCATAAAGAACTCATATACTTATTGCAAAAATTTATTAGCGCTCGAAGCAAAGTACTACTACGCATGCTCCTAGGGGAAGGGTTGGTAGGAGTTAACCATCGTGCGATCCCGACCGCCACACAAAGAAAGACAATCAACAAATACTTCATGCTCTGACTTAGTTACATAACGGTTCACCATACGTGCATGCTACAGGAATCACAAACTCCAACACATGTATTTTTCAATTCCACAATTACTCAACTAGCACAACTATGGTATTACTACCTTTATATCTCAAAAAAAATATCAAGCATCAAATTTCTCATGATATTAATTAAAGCAAATTGCCATGCTATTTTTAGACTCTCAAAATAATATAAGTGAAGCATGAGAGATCAATAGTTTCTATAAAACAAATCCACCACCGTGCTCTAAAAGATATAAGTGAAGCACTAGAGCAAAACTATATAGCTCAAAAAATATAAGTGACGCACATAGAGTATTCTAATAAATTCCGAATCAAGTGTGACTCTCTCAAAAGGTGTGTAAAGCAAGGATGATTTTGGTAAACTAACAAATAAAGACTCAAATAATACAAGACGCTCCAAGCAAAACACATATCATGTGGTGAATAAAAATATAGCTTCAAGTAAAGTTACCGATGGAAGTAGACGAAAGAGGGGATGCCTTCCGGGGCATCCCCAAGCTTTGGCTTTTAGGTGTCCTTATATTATCTTGGGGTGTCATGGGCATCCCCAAGCTTAGGATCTTTCCACTCCTTGTTCCATAATCCATCAAATCTTTCACCCAAAACTTGAAAATTTCACAACACAAAACTCAGCAGAAAATCTCGTAAGCTCCGTTAGCGGAAAAAAAACAAAAGACCACTTCAAGGTACTGTAATGAACTCATTCTTTATTTATATTGGTGCTAAACCTACTGTATTACAACTTCTCTATGGTTTATAAACTATTTTACTAGCCATAGATTCATCAAAATAAGCAAACAACACACGAAAAATAGAATCTGTAAAAAACAGAATAGTCTATAGTACTCTGTAACTAATGTAAACTTCTGGAACTCCAAAACTTCAGCCAAAATAGGACGACCTAGACAATTTGTTTATTGATCAGCAGAAATTGGAATCAGTACTTTATCACGTTCTAGTGATTTTTAACAATTATTTTCGTGAACAGAAAGTTTCTGGAATTTACAGCAAGATGAAATAACTATCATCCAAGAAGATCCTATAGGTTAAACTTGGCACAAACACTAACTAAAACATAAAAGACATCTAACCAGAGGCTAGATCAAATATTTATTACTAAACAGAAGCAAAAAAGCAAAAAACTAAAAATAAAATTGGGTTGCCTCCCAACAAGCGCTATCGTTTAACGCACCTAGCTAGGCATAAAAGCAAGGATAGATCTAGGTATTGCCATCTTTGCTAGGCAATCCATAACTGGATCTCCTAATAGATTCATAAGGTAATTTTATTTTCTTTCTAGGGAAGTGTTCCATGCCTTTCTTTAATGGAAATTGGAATCTAATATTCCCTTCCTTCATATCAATAATTGCGCCAATCGTTCTAAGGAAAGGTCTACCAAGAATAATAGGACATGAAGGATTGCAATCTATATCAAGAACAATATAATCTATGGGCACATAATTCCTATTTACAACAATAAGAACATCATTAATTATTCCCATAGGCTTCTTGATGGTGGAATCCACAAGGTGCAAATTTAAAGAACAATCATCAAATTCATGGAAACCTAATAAATCACACAAAGTTCTTGGAATCATGGAAACGCTAGCGCCCAAATCACACAAAGCATAGCATTCATGATCTTTATTTTTAATTCTAATAGTAGGTTCCCATCTCATCATAAAGTTTTCTAGGGATAGAAACTTCCAACTCAAGCTTTTCTTCATAAGATTGCATCAAAGCATCAATGATATGTTTGGTAAAGGCTTTATTTTGACTATAAGCATGTGGAGAATTTGGCACGGATTGCAAAAAGGAAATACAATCTATCAAAGAGCAATTATCATAATTAAATTCCTTGAAATCCAAAATAGTGGGTTCATTGATATCTAGAGTTTTGACCTCTTCATTACCACTTTTACCAATTTTAGCATCAAGATCTAAAAACTCCAAATTTTTGGAACGCCTTCTAGGAAAAGGTGGATCATAATCAGTCCCATCATTATCAAGATTCATATTGCAAAACAAAGATTTAATAGGGGACACATCAATAACTTTTAGACCTTCATCTTTGCTTTCAAAGTTCTCTAGCTTAGCGGCCATCTTATTAACTAAGGTGGCCTGCTTATCCGATATTTCAGCTATAAGCTTCTCAAGATGAGCAATTTGGGATCTCAAACCATCAAATTCTTTAGAGATATCATCGAGCTCTTTATTCATATAACCCATAAAGCTTTTTTGTTCCTTAAGCTCGTTTCTAAAGAAATTATTATGCTCAAATTGCAAGACCATAAAACTCCTGACGTTGCTTTCGATCTCTTCTGACCTTTTGAGGTGAAGACCACCAAATTTAGGTAGAGCCATCGTGACAAGCAAGCAATCCAACACACGAGCAAACGAAAAGGCAAGTCAAAAGGCGAACGGAAAAGAGAGGGCGAATAAAACGGCAAGGGTGAAGTGGGGGAGAGGAAAATGAGAGGCAAATGGCAAATAATGTAATGCGGGAGATAAGGGTTTGTGATGGGTACTTGGTATGTTGAATTTTGCGTAGACTCCCCGGCAACGGCGCCAGAAATCCTTCTTGCTACCTCTTGAGCACTGCGTTGGTTTTCCCTTGAAGAGGAAAGGGTGATGGAGTAAAGCAGCGTAAGTATTTCCCTCAGTTTTTGAGAACCAAGGTATCAATCCAGTAGGAGGCCACGCACGAGTCCCTCGCACCTACACAAACAAATAAATCCTCGCAACCAACGCAATAAGGGGTTGTCAATTCCTACACGATCACTTACGAGAGTGAGATATGATAGGATAATATTTTTGTTATTTTTATGATAAAGATGCAAAGTAAAATAAAAGGCAACGGAAATAGCTAAGAGTTGGAAGATTAATATGATGGAAAATAAACCCGGGGGCCATAGGTTTCACTAGTGGCTTCTCTCAAGAGCATAAGTATTTACGGTGGGTGAACAAATTATTGTTGAGCAATTAATAGAATTCAGCATAGTTATGAGAATATCTAGGTATGATCATGTATATAGGCATCATGTCCGAGACAAGTAGACCGACTCTTGCCTGCATCTACTACAATTACTCCACACATCGACCGCTATCCAGCATGCATCTGGAGTATTAAGTTCATAAGAACAGAGTAACGCTTTAAGCAAGATGACATGATGTAGAGGGATAAATTCATGCAATATGATATAAACCCCATCTTGTTATCCTCGATGGTAACAATAAAATATGTGCCTTGCTGCCCCTACTGTCACTGGGAAAGGACACCACAAGATTGAACCCAAAGCTAAGCACTTCTCCCATTGCAAGAAAGATCAATCTAGTAGGCCAAACCAAACTGATAATTCGAAGAGACTTGCAAAGATAACCAATCGTACAAATAATTCAAAGAAGATTCAAATATTGTTAATAGATAAACTTGATCATAAACCCACAACTCATTGGTCTCAACAAACACACCACAAAAGAAGATTACATCGAATAGATCTCCACGAGAGAGGGGGAGAACATTGTATTGAGATCCAAAAAGAGAGAAGAAGCCATCTAGCTAATAACTATGGACCCAAAAGTCTGAGGTAAACTACTCACACATCATCGGAGAGGCTATGGTGTTGATGTAGAAGCCCTCCGTGATCAATGCCCCCTCCGGCGGAGCTCCGGAACAGGCCCCAAGATGGGATCTCGTGTGTACAGAAGGTTGCGGCGGTGGAATTAGGTTTTTGCCTCTGTATCTGGTAGTTTGGGGGTACGTAGGTATATATAGGAGGAAGGAGTACATCGGTGGAGCAATAGGGGGCCCACGAGGGTGGATGGCGCGCCGGCGGGGGGGTTGGTGCGCCCCCTACCTCGTGGCCCCCTGGTTGATATCTTGACGGAGGGTCCAAGTCCTCTCGATCATGTTCGTTCCGAAAATCACGTTCCCGAAGGTTTCATTCCGTTTGGAATCCGTTTGATATTCTTTTTCTGCAAAACTCTGAAATAGGAAAAAAACAGCAATTCTGGGTTGGGCCTCCGGTTAATAGGTTAGTCCAAAAAATAATATAAAAGTGTATAATAAAGCCCAATAAGTCCAAAACAGAATATAATATAGCATGGAACAATAAAAAAATTATAGATACGTTGGAGACGTATCAGACGGTAGCCTCACACCGCAGCCGAACGAGTGAACCCTCATACTCCTCTCCGTGTGGGCATCCACTGCCGCGTCTTCCCCGGCTCCGCCTCTTCCCCTTCCTAGGCCTCGCTGTCATCCACCGCCTTGGTGCTCTCGGCGCGGCGTGGTCAATGTGGTCAAAGAAAGACTTCTAACGAAAGAGTGTTGTACGTCGAGAGGCTGACAGCTGGGTCCAGGGCCGCAGCAAGGAAGTACCTCCTTATTACGCAGAAAATAATGATTCCTCCACCTGACAGCAGGGAGCCACTGGACGGGCCAACATATTTCGTAGAAAAAACGTTTCCCCTTGACTACTGGGGCCCACCAGCTACATCTTCGCACACAAGGAAGTGCGTCCATATGACGGGCAAAAAAATGATTCGCCCCCTGACTGCTGGGACCCACCAGCTACATCTTCGCACGCAAGGAAGTGCCTGATAGTCGGGACCCACCTGGTCGAAGCGTACGTAGCGTTATCATTCTGGTCGATGAAGATGGGCCGTACGGGCCTGCTAGCTCAGCCACGCCAACACTACCAACATGAGGTGAGTAGAGTGAATCTTGGGTTCAAGAACCCAGGAAAAGAATACCTACTAACTAATAACATCACGAGATGCTTTCGAGAATGGTGGCCAGAATCATTACACCGGGGATATAAAGCATTGCTAGATTACTAGGTGACTCCCTAAAACACCTAGGGTCGTAAGAATAGCTCCAACATATATGTCAAGGCAATAAATTACCTCAACGCACCGGTTAGTGTGCTTATTCTGGCCATAAAGGACATCGGGAACGGAAAGAAAGGATTTGCAAATGCATCAGACTATTTAGAGACCTGGGATGACTCGGATAGCATAATGGCTGTAAATGCTCAAAATTATTTGAGACATCATGCAAAATGGTGGCATAACCACTCAACATCACAGTAACAAGGTTCTGCCACTACTAGGAAAAGGGCTATAGCTGATATGGACATTAATGGCGCACCATGTATGTGGTGCGCCACTGCTATATAGCAATGGCGCACCACATACAGGTGCGCCATTATTGACATATTACTAATGGCGCACCTGGTGTGTGGTGTGCCATTAGTAGTTTTGAAAATAAAATAAAAAAATTGTTAGTAATGGCGCACTAGGGGATAGTTTATATCCGAATTCAAAAGATATGAAAAATCATCTACTCAAAAATTTATATCCGAATTCAACCGGGGGAACCCCGTTGAACATCTTCAAAATCCCAAAAACCTAGCAGAACGGAAGATACAAGGCTTTTAAGATCTAGAGGGGGGAATAAAAAATCAAACTTACTAGTGGCGCACCAGTTGCTAGGTGCGCCACTAGTAACAGAAAAAATGGTTTCAAAAAAAATTCTGGATTTTTTTTCAAAATTTCATCACACTCATGAACATGAACAAAGTCCTAGACATCAACAAGGTTTAATAGGATTGATATAATAGATATATCAACAAGTGCGTGTGAAGTGAGCTGGTGCTGGGGTTGGATAGAACTGTGAAGTTAAGCGTGTTGGGGTGGAGTAGTGTGAGGATGGGTGACCTTCCGGGAAGTTTGACCACAGAGTGTGATTTGACTTGAGATTAAGCCATAGTGACTGTAACATCCCAAATTTTCAATTTGGAATGTTATACATTAGATCATCATGCATATCATATTTTTCTTGCATTTTGTCGATCCTAGAAATTTCACGCAACTCAAGGACCCTCGGAGAGAGTTGGAGATTTCGTTATATTTCATATTTGAGTTCTCTCAAATTTTGAAAGAAAGGGATCATTGGTTTTGTCGGAGTTATTTGCATTTTATTTGGATAGGGCGAAATGCGCGTTTTCAAAATTTCATTTTTTTGGCCCGGAGAAAAGTTCATTTTGTTCGACTCATATTTAGGAGTCGGGGAAATTTTACTTTATTATTTTTGGAGTCCGGTAGATTTATTTTTCTGTGTTTTTCCGCGCGCGAAACCAATTTAAAAAAATATTTTTTTTGCAGCGCCTTGGGCCAAAGGACCAAGCCAGCCGCCGGCCAGAAGGCCAAGGCCATCGCGCGCCGCGCGCCTAGCACACCAGCGAGGCCGCCGCCTCTTTGCCTCTTTAGGAAAATCCTAGTAGTACTTTTGTACTACTTTCGTTATTCCTTTTTGTTTCTAGATCTTTCCTTCCCTTTTCTTTCCTATTCCTAGTCTAATTCTTGATCCCTCCTCCAAGAAACCCCTCCCCTCCCCAATATAAATACCCCCACACCCCCTCCCCCTCTAAATCATCAAACCCAAAGCCCCCAAGCCTCACCCTGTGCCCCTCACTCGCGCCGCCGTCAGCGCCGCCGCCACCCGCGCCGCCGCCGTCGTTGCCCCGCGCCGCCGCCGCACCTTGCCACCGCCGCCGCCGCACCTCGCCGCCGCCGCCCAACGCCGCCGTTGCCCCGCGCCGCCGCCGCACCTTGCCACCGCCGCCGCCGCACCTCGCCGCCGCCGCCCAACGCCGTCGTTCGCCGGAGGTAGCCGCGCCGCGTCTTTTTCTTTTTTTCATCGGATCGTTTTCTTCTAATCGTTCCGATTCTTCTTTTCCGATTCGTTTTTCTTTCCGGTTCTTTTCTAAACCGTTCCGATCTTCTAGATCGGTTTTTCGTCCGGTTTTCTATTCTGAAACCCTAGATCGGATTCGTTTTCTTTTCTGATTTAGTTGCCTCGATACCGTTCGCCGGACCGTTCGTCTTAACGAACGTGATCACCGGATTCTTCTAGGTTAACGAACGTCCGTTCGTTCAACCGTTCTTCCTTTTCTTCTCGACGGATTTATTCTGCGATCGCGATCTCAGATCCGATCTTCATTCTAGTTTATCTTTTCACTCGTTTATCGGAATCAGGTGATTCAAGCGCCTGGAGTTTCGTTTCGAAACCGCCGTTCCGTCTAATCAACTTAAACAAAGATTTTCTACGGTAAAATTTGACCTAGTTTCACTTTGCTAGAACCGAGTTGTTTTCTTTCGCCGTTTGTTTTCCGTTGCTTTGTTCGATTCGATTCTTTTTGCAACCAGAGTTCTTAAGTTGAACTTTCTGGTTAGATCTTTTATTCGAGTTTTCCCTGTGCATTAGATGAGTACTTATTGTATGCTTGTTGTTTGTCTGCGGTAGATTGACCGGAGTGTGACCAGTAGAGCTATCAAGAGTTTTGAGTGCGAATCATATTCATCAACATTGCAGGCAAGTTCACACTTTGATCATAACCCTTTTCATACCCAGTTTTATTGCATTAGATCAATCCTCAAACAATTGCATGGTTAGGATCTGAATTAAATTGTGGGCTGGGAAGCAGTTGAGGTAGTACCTATTACCTGTTTATTATCAAACCCTTGGGAGTTACTATTACGTTATACTTATATTGCCATGCTATGCTCGTAGACGTGGATTGGGTTTTGAGAGTATTCATGACAGATGTGAGATTGTTAATTAATGGTCTACTTAAG
This sequence comes from Aegilops umbellulata, assembly GCA_032464435.1. Taxonomy (NCBI): domain Eukaryota; kingdom Viridiplantae; phylum Streptophyta; class Magnoliopsida; order Poales; family Poaceae; genus Aegilops; species Aegilops umbellulata. The sequence continues at coordinate 540,054,522 of CP136057.1, read as the reverse complement.
GTGGCAACTTAAATACACATCTGGGTGGATTGCTAGGGGCACCTTGGGGATAGACCAGTGGACTTGCCCGGACACCTTGGGATATACCAGTGTTGTCCTAGGAGATCCCGGGGATATACCGTGTGATCATCCTACGGTCCGCCACCCAGGCTCAAAGGGATCATGAGATTATTCATGCTAGTAACTTCCGTGTGCAGCCACAAGCCATTATGGGCTCTGGCATAGTTGATTAAGTCGTGCGAACTCTTACAGGGTAGACTAGCAGATGTAGGGGAAAGTAGGTGTACCGGTCTATCCAACGTAAGGTGCTAGCACTTCTGAAAGACTATGTCTTGGTCATCCGTTTCTCAAACACCATGTAGTACGATAAACCAAACGGAGGCGATCGAATCTTGTGGGGAAAAGTGCGCAAACCTCTGCAGAGTGTACAAACTAATCATGATTAGCTGTGTCCCCGGTTATGGACGTTTTGAGTATCTAGTTCTTGGATTATCCTGTTGATCTCATCACGTTACTTTAATTAATTTTGTTGGGTGTTAATGATTACTTTTAATTGGGATTGAGAATGTTGTCAACCATTCTCAATGTTTAACAACCACCATGATAGTTAAATAAAATTATTCCTTTGCAGTAGGGAAAAATTGGCTTTTCGCAAAAACCCTATAACCATAGAGCTTTTCCACCAGCCATATATGCATGTAGTAATAGCCATTGTTCATCATTTTCTCTATGGTGTGAATTTGCCAGTACATTCAATGTACTGACCCGTTTCAGGCTGCAACGTCTCATGTTGCAGGTTTTCTTACGACGAGTAAGTGATACGTTAGGGTTACGATTTCTATACTCAACTTTGCCGTTGGTGTTGATGGGAATCCACAACCTTGTTGCTTCCGCTATATTGGATTGAGGTAATAGTATTTACGTTACTTTATACATGTGATTTACCTCTGTTATAAATCCTTCGAGTACTGTGTGTGTCAGCATACCGATCCAGGGATGACACGTAAGCACAGAGACTTGACCGTCTGAGGTCGGGTCGCTACAGTGACCAGAGATTAAGAAAAAAAGGAATGAAAAAAATTTGGAAAAAAATGAAAATAAATTTTCTGAAAAAAAAATTGAAAAAAATTGTTAGTAATGTCGCACTTCTATGTGGTGCGCCATTACTAAGTCAGATAGTAATGGCGCACCAGATAGGCATAGTAATGGCGCATCCCTGGTGCGCCATTAGTATCTGGTATACTAATGGCGCATCCCTGGTGCGCCATTAGTATCTGGTATACTAATGGCGCACCAGGGATGCGCCATTAGTACTAATTACTAATGGCGTGATGCTAGTGGCGCACCTGTAGTGCGCCATTAGTATCCAAAATAGGTGCGCCACTAGCAGGCCTTTTCCTAGTAGTGTGCGACCAACTGTTAACACACAGAAGTAATAGTAACTGAACTGAGGCTTGAATCCAACAATCCTATAAGTCTACGAATTAGTAACACGTGATCCTGATAGAAAGATGAGAAGCCTAGTTCTTAATCCTCGTAGAAGAGAAGAGGATGACCCAGATCAGAAGGGCATAAGGTAAAGGAGTAAAAAGAGCCTTACATTCCCTTCCACAATCAATTCCCTTATATAACTAAAGCATTTCTAGACTCAACTTCGACCAGTTTGGCTTGGTAATCCTACAAGCAGTCAGGCTCTGATACCAACGCTGTCAGGACCCCGATTCTAAGTCACATCGATCTAGCCGGTAACACCTCACGCACGGTATCCCCACGAGTGTCGCCTTACCATGGCCCGGGACCGTTTGCGTCTTTTGGCTCACGTATATGATAGTGTCGCTAGCCTCCATATGACAGAGAACCCGGGCCGACATGACTAGTCGTGAACCTGAAGTGGCACTAACTTACGGGGACAGGCATACATGAACCAACATCAAGCATGTCGGTCAGCAGCGTCCGAATCCGGGCTGTAGCACTAGGCTAACAGGACTCCGAGAACCCGGGCTGTAGCAGGCTAGGCAGGACTCCGAATGTCATCGCGTGACATTTCCCCGAAGGGACAGACACAGGAAGGAAGTGAATCACATGCTGGCCAGTCAAGTGTTCCGGAGTAGTAGTGCTGGGCTAGCAGGACTCCGGTGAACCGGGCTATAGCGGACTACTATGGCTCATGGAAGCACAAGACAACATTTCCCCATAAGAGAGGCTACCAAGGATAAACAACTAGGTTGTCGGATCCCACACATACCAAGCATTTCAATCATACACACAATATGCTCGATATGTGTAAATATAACATGGCATCACAACATAACTCTACGACTCAATTATTTATTCATTAGGCTCCGAGGAGCGAGATATTACAAACATGGGTCTCATGACCCAACATTCAGAGCATACAAGTCAAAGCACATGCGGAAGCTTAACATGTCTGAGTACAGACATCTACAAATGAAAAAGGCTGAGAAGCGTGACTATCTACCAGATCCTGCTGAGGGCACAAGATCGTAGTTGAGGTATCAAGCTAAACGTCGAAGTCCACATGGAACGACTAGCGAGACTGACGTCTCTTTGCAAAACATAGAATAGGCAAACGTGAGTACAAATGTACCCAGCAAGACTTACATCAGAACCAGCTACATATGCATCAGTATCAACAAAGGGGGTGGTGGAGTTTGACTGCGGCAAGCCAGATTTTACTTAGTGGCTATCCTAAACTATGACTGCAAGTAACTCTTTTGAGGTGGCGCACACGAGTCCACATATTCACCATATCAATACACCACTATGGATCCGCTCCCGTCTCCCTGCGAGAAGGCCATCCATAGCACTCACGCTTATCTTGCGAGTTTTAGAGTATCCACTTTCACTTCTCTATGAACTGTACAGGCAACCCAGAAGTCCTTTGTCGCGGACACGGCTTTTCGAATAGATCATTTATAACCCTGTAGGGGTGTACTTCTTCACACACGCTCTCGCCACTTACCACCATGTACACATTGTGTATCTCGACAACCTTCAAGCGGAAGCCTGGCGAGGGAGTCAGCCACGACCTGACTAACCACACAAGTCTCTAGTCCAGTTTTATCGCCTATTCGGGTTCCATCCGCGAGGAGATCCGGCCGGGGTTTCGCTCACAGCCCCAAACGATGTATGCAGGGTTCCCAAGACACCAAACGGGCGCCCGGTACACCGTGCCATGGTGTATCTACCGCATCATAGCCCAACCCTAGGGTCAGCGCTATGCACGGCCTGCAACACATATCCTAGAAACACCAGAAACTAGTTACAACTCCTGGACAGAGAACAAGGGCGGTTAATAAGTTGAGAGAGTCAATTAAGGATCCCAATGTGTGGTAGTAGTTGTTCATGGATCACAAACACAGAACTCAGTTCCTGAGGACGGTTTCAATGAGACAACCCACCATGTACTCCTACATGGCCTCTCACCGCTACCTTTACCAAATCGTGTTCACACACTTAGCTCACACACAATAGGACATGTTCATCACCATTCCAATTCATCCCCGATGAATCAGACCTGACTCAACTCTAAGCAGTAGCAGGCATGAAAAACAAGCATGAATGAGTAGGCACATCAGGGATCAAACAACTCCTACTCATGCTAGTGGGTTTCATCTATTTACTGTGGCAATGATAGGTCATGCAAAGGAAAAGGGGTTCAACTACCGCAGCATGTAACAGTTGAATCGTTGTTGTCCTAATGCAGTAAAAGAGAGCAGAAGCGAGAGGGTGGGATTGAACAAGGGGGTTTTGCTTGCCTGGCACTTCTGAAGATAGTATAGCTCTTCATCGGTGTCATCGAACTCATCGTCGGAACACGTCTATCGAGAGGGACCAAACACCGGCAAAAGAGAGAAAGCACAATCAATGCAATGCAACAATATGATGCATGATATGACATGGCAAAATAAGTGTGTTGGGCTAATGCAACTACAACCAGATGGGTTTGGGCTAATTTGAACCAAAGATTCAAAGTTCAAACACATTTGTGATCTTAAATAGTGCTTTATCGTGTTTTTTGCACTAAAAAGCAAGTTAACTTGTTTAAACATGCATGAAACCTGTACAGATGGATAGATTGGATTTTTCTGGTCATTTTTCATATATAACACTTTGCATTTGGAGTTACAGATTAATTTCTATGAATTTTTGAAGTTAGCAATATTTTCTGAAATTTCCTGAATAAGAATAAATCCAGAAAATTATTAACTGCATCAGCACTGCATCACTGTGACGTCAGCGGTCAACAGGTGTCGACCAGGTCAAACCTGCCTAGTGGGACCCACTGGTCAATGACCCAGTCAACTAACTAAGTTAGTTAGCCCTAACTAACTGGATAGGGCCCACTAGTCAGTGACTGTAGTAACTAACCTAACTAGTTAATTAGTGCTAACTAGAGTAATTAGTCGGGCGGGGCCCACAAGTCAGTGAGAGAGAGGGGGAAGTCAAACTGGGCAGTGGGGTCAACCCACGCCGGTCAGTGGGTCAGCGGTGGTCAGTGTTTAGCCGCCGGCGAGCCCAGACGCGACGGTGCGCTGCGGGATTCGCCTACAGAGCGCCGTTTGGCGCGCGGAACATAGCTACAGGATGCGGACGCTCGTCCGCATCCAACCGTGGTGGTGGCGCGGCCGGGGAGTGGCCGGAGTGGCGTCGGCGACGAGCTGGGCAGCGGGCGAAGCTTGGGTGCAAGTGGGGATGGGGCTGCGGTGCGCAAATGAGCGCGGGGAGGTGCTACGGAAGCTCTACGCGATGCGGGGAGCGCGTTGGGCGCATGCCTGGGACCAAATGGTCACCGGAGCATCACCGGCGACGAGCGCGGGCGGCGGCGCGTTCGGATGTCCACGGAGCAGTGACTACAGCGTACCAGGGAGGAAATAGAGAGCGGGGTTAGATGGAGAGGCTCACGGCGAGTGCGGTGGTGCCGGAGTTAGCTCGGGGAGAGGCTGGTGCGGTCGGAATAGCGACGACGATCTCGGCGGCCGACGGTGAAGATGAAGATGATGGAGTCGCTTCGGGCGTCCCGCAGGCGCGTGATTCGTCTTGGAGCTCTGTGGCGTCGAGGTGGAGCCTTTGGGCATGGCGAAAGGGTGAGGGGGTGGCTCTGGGCACGGTGCCAGCGAGCGGCGGCGGCGGTCGCTCTCGGGTGAGCTCGGGGAAGGGGCTAGAGGGCGAGGGAGAGAGCAGAGAGTGAGGGGAGAGGCAGAGGGGGTTGCGGGGTGTCTCCAGACGCATCGGGGGCGCCTCGGTGGCAAGCAGGAGGTGGAGCTCGGGCGCGCGCTGTCGACACGCCTCTGCCTACTGGCAGAGGTTGAAGACAGCCGCTTCAGGCCAGTGGGCTGGGCCACCAGCTGGAGTTGGGCCAGGTGGGCTGCCAGGTGAGCGCCAGGTAAGTCTCTCTCTCTCTTATATTTTAGTTTCTGTTTTCTATTATTCTGTAGTCTTTAGGGATTTACTAAAAATACTTAAACAGATCCAAAAATCATGAAACTGTTCAATGCCACTGTTCGGAATATAACCAACAGTAAACATTTTAGTTTATGATTATTTGAGCATTTAAAGTATTTTATAGCATTTAAATGCCCAAATGCAAATGGAGTATGATTTAATTCAGAGCCCAAATATGTCATGGAAAAATGCGCATCACCTCTGGTTACTATTTACAGCATTTTCCATAAACGGTGAACATTTTTGAAAGCCATTTGGATTTACTAAAAATATTTTAGGTGAACCTAGTGAATTCCTTTGATGCTAGGGGTTTAGGCAATCCCCATTCTTTCAAGATTAAACATGATGCACACATGACCAGCTAGTCTAGGTCATACCAGAACTAGGGATGTGACAGAGTCCAGCGTTGCCTTGAGGACGGTCCTCACGAGGCTGATCCCTCCAGGCGCCCTCGCGATGCTGATCCTGCCAGCGGTCCTCACGAGGCCGGTCGCGCCACTCCTGGCGAGGGCCACGGTCGTCCCAGCGTCTGCCACCACATCCTCCTCCTCGGCCGTAGCCCCGGTCGCCGCGCTCGGAGCGCCGACCGAAACGCCCTTCGCGAATGGCTCTGAGCTCTTGGCAGTCGCTGCTGTTGTGGGTATTGAGGTTGTGGAAGGTGCAGAATGGACGGTTGCTCTTAGATGACTCTGGTTGGTCCCTGCCATGCTTGGTGTCTGGTTCCGCTGCGAGCACGGCTGCTCCCTTGTGCTTCACGTCCTTGGCATTGGCTTTCTTCTCCTCCGGGTCTACGGCTGGGAGCTCGAGGAGGGAGAGGCGCCCCTCCTTAGCTCTTGCGCACTTGGTCGCCAGGTTGAACAACTCCAGGGACATGCACAGCTCCTCGTGGATAGCGTGATCTTCCTTCATCTCGACGCCGCGGACGCCATCAGAGAACGCAGAGATGATGGCCTCGTCCATCACCTTGGGGATCTTGAGGTGGACGTTGTTGAAGCGTTGGATGTACCTTTGGAGGGTCTCTCCCGGTTGCTGCTTGACACGGCGCAGGTCACCCACAGCCGGCGGGCGGTCGCGAGTGCCCTGGAAGTTGGCGACGAAGCGGTTGTGCATCTCGTCCCAGGAGGAGATCGAGCCCGGTGGCAGGTTCAGGAGCCAGGAGCGGGCGCCATCCTTGAGAGCCACGGGAAACCAGTTCGCCATGACTTTCTCGTCGCCGTTGGCCGCTTCGATGCTCAGCTCGTAGAGATGCAAGAACTCCGCGGGGTCGGGGGTGCCGTCGTAGCGAGGAGGCAGATCCGTCTTGAACTTTCCCGGCCAGGCGATGCTACGCAGCCTGGGGGTGAAAGCGCGGCAGCCGGCTGTGGTCACCGGGGCCTGCCTTGGGGATGGAGCTTGGTCTTGATGGGGTCCACGCCCTGCCGCTACAGGTGGCGCGCGGTCTTGTCATGGAGCCACTGCACCGTCCCTCCCCTGCGCCGTCCCTCTCTTCACGCGCGGGCATGGGACGCGGTGGGTCGCGTCATGGAGCCGCGCACCTTGGCGCTAGGGCGCCGTCTTGGGGCAGAGGTGGTGGAGGCGCTCTGTGAGCTACGTCGCCCGTAGCTGGCGGAGGGCGAGCCGGAGAGAGGGACGGTGTAGGGGAGCCCCCTACGACGCGGACAAACTCGACGATGCGGTCAAGCCAGTCCTCGTAGAGGTCGTCGGCCGGGTGGCAGCACAGGAGCTCGTGCGCCATGAGGAGCGCGGCCCACGCATCCATGGGAGCACGACGTGCATGGGACGAAGAACCGGCCGGGGTCAGCGATGGAGTGGCGGTGCGGTCATCCTACTGCACCGAGGGCCGGTGGTGGCAGGCGATCGGGAACGACGAGGTGGCCCGCCAATAGGAGCCGTCTGAGCGACGCGGGCGGCGAGGGCAGCCCAGCGCTCAACACGAGCGCGGCGAGCGTCCGCCGTGGAGACGACGGAGCAACGGGGTGCGGAGCGACGAAAGGAAGCTTCGGCGCAGCCCTACCTGGGGCGCCAAATGTCGGATCACAGGTTCCGGCAAAACCCTCGAGGTTCCAACACTGGGGTGGGCGCGAAGATCTCCTCCCTACCAATCCACGCCCTAGCTCTCTAGGATCTCGCGGACGAACTCGACGAACTCGCAACATAGGAAGACACAAGATTCATACTGGTTCGGGCCACCGTTGTGGTGTAATACCCTACTCCAGTGTGGTGGTGGTGGATTGCCTCTTGGGCTGATGATGAACAATACAAAGGGGGAGAACAGCCTCCTGAGGTTGAGGTATTCTTGTGCTTGGTGAACTTGTGTGGGCGAGATGCCTCTGAATCAGATGCCTCTACTGTGGTGGCTAGCTCTACTTATATAGGCCTTGGTCCTCTCCCCAAATATTGAGCGGGAAGGGAGCCAACAACAGCCAATTTGAAAGGGGATAGCTAGTACAGCTTATCCTGACAAAAGTGGTCTTCGCGTGCAAAAGGCTCTGGTGGTGACGCCGTCTTGGGCTCCATGGTGACCTCCGTCTTGTCGTCCTGCTGGTCTTGGTCTCATTGCACCGATATGGAAACCTTTGCTTGATGCATCAGTACTCCGCGCCTGCGCTTGCCCCCTTGGCACTAAAGAGGAAACAAGGACGCTGCGTGCACTGGCGCCCGCCTGGTCTCGATCGTCATGGCTCACGTCACGAGAGCCTTGCGAGGTTTGCCTTGCCTTGATCTCTCTGCCACTCGTGAGCCTGCCTGGCGAGGCTGCTCCTAAGGAAGTCTTGTGTCGTCCGCCTCGTGAGGCTTGGCCCCTCGCGAGGGTCTTGATTCTTGAATGCCTTGTCGATGAAGATGGGTCGTATGGGCCTGCTAGCTCAGCCACGCCGTGGGCTGCAGGCAGGCAAGTCTGGGGACCCCCGTTACCCGAACGCCGATAGTGTACACATACGTACAGCGGCCAGCGTGCAAGAAAGTGAATATGGCCACATACGTACATACGGGCGGGGTCTCGAATGCCTACTCGCGCATACGTACGCCAGGGCTCGTGTGCATGGCTGGGTCAGAACGGAGAAACTGCATCGTCATCATGTTCATCGGGAACCAGCCAGCTTGGACGGAATAGCCGATCGAAACGAGGCCTGACGTACCGTAGAGTGGAGGAAACGGCCTTCTGTTCGACCGGCCACGGTCGAAACGGGATCCTATTCATCGGGAGGGGTCTGGCATACCGCAAAACGGAGGAAACGGACTTCTCTTGGACCTCCTACGGTTGAAACAGGGTCCTGTTGATCGGAAGGGGTGCGGCATACCGCAAAACAAAGGAAACGGACTTGTGTTGGAGCGCTTTGGTCGAAGCGGGGGTCCTGTTCACCAGAAGGGGTGTGGCGTAACGCAAAACGGGACTCCACAGGATACTGTTCATCTCCACCATCGACCTCCTCCAGCCTCCACGGGCTACTGTACATCCACCATCGACCTCCTCCAGCCTCCACCTGCGATTGTTCATCCACGGGCTCTTGTTCATCCAGCCTCCACCGCTCCTCCACCAGCTACTGTTCAACCAGCCCTCTTCACGGGTTCCTGTTCAACCACCCCTCCATGGGCTACTGTTCATCCAGCCCTCCACCGGCTACTGTTCAACCAGCCCCCCATGGGGTCCTGTTCATCCACCCCCAACCGGCTCGATCGGGGTCATGTTCATCCAGTGGCAACGGCCTCTACTACCACAGGGTCCTGTTCATCCAACCCCCACCGGGAACTGTTCATCCAACCCCCCCCCCCCCAACAACGCTCACTGTTCATCAAGGGAAGGAGGCAGCAGGGTTCGATCGGCTTCAGTTAGCAGTAGTAGCGAAGGAATCACTCGGCTTCAGTTAACAGCAAGGGATCGATCACTCGGGTTCAGTAATGTAGCTAGTGCAATCGCTCGGGTTCAGTTAGAGCCCAATGCCTCGCTCGGGTTCAGTTAGAGTGCAACGCGTCGTACACACACTCGTACATGTATGAGAGAAACGCGCATCACTCGGCCCCCGACCACTCACCGTATCCGGGAACTCCCCGATATTTTCCTCGCCCTCGCTTCTACCACGGTTTTTTCCGTCATGGACGGCCCAAAGAATGTCATGCAGCTGCGTCTCCAGCCCGCCCAGGACGAAAGGCCCATTTTCTGTCATGATTTTTTGTCATAGAAGTAGGAGCGCACCACATCTATTATGATACCGGGTATTGTCACAATTATCGTCATAGAAGTGTCATAAGCATGACAGAAAAAAATCATTCGGCCCAAAATGTCACAGATGTGTCTTTTTTTTGTTGTGCATGGAAAATATTAGCCACCCCTCACCGTCTCGCGAGCGGTACGAACACACAAAATATAAGTTTATTATGAAAATTAGAGATGGCACATACAAATTTGCTGAACGGCAAAAGAATACCGCATATAGGTAGATATAGTGGACTCATGTGGCAAAACTAGTTTAAAGGTTTTCGGATGCACAAGTAGAGATCGTACTTAGTGCAAAATGAAGGCTAGCAAAAGATTGAGAAGCGACCAACCAAGAAACGAATAATCTCATAAGCAAGCATTAAGCATAACTAACACCGAATAATGCACCACAAGTAGGATATAATTTCATTGCATAATTATTGACTTTCGTGCTTGCATAGGGAATCACAAACCTTAACACCAATATTCTTACTAAAGCATAATTACTCATCAAGATGACTCACATATCACATCATCATATCTCAAAACTATTACTAAGAATCAAGTTTATTTTCTCCAATGATCTTCATGAATGTTTTTATTATATCCTTCTTGGATATCTATCACTTTGGGATTAATTTTCATGTGTTGGTTTTGACAAGCTTAAACAAATATAAGTGAAGATCATGAGCATAATTTTTCTTTCTCTCAAATTGATTTAAGTGAAGCAAGAGAGGATTTCTTGAAAATTTTACTAACTCTCAAACAAATATAAGTGAAGCAAGAGAGAATTTCTTCAAAAATACTAAAGCACACCATGCTCAAAAAGATATAAGTGAAGCACTAGAGCAAGTCCATAGCTCATAAAAAATTTAAGTGAAGCATAGAGAGAAATTCTAACAAGTCATGACATAATTTTGGATCTCTCAAATAGATGTGTCCAGCTAGGAATCAAGACTTAAAATAGAAAATAAAACAAGCAAAGACTCATATCATACAAGACGCTCCAAGTAGAACACATAGTATGTGATGAATAAAAATATAGTCTTGAGTAAAATACCGATGGTCGTTAGAAGAAAGAGGGGATGCCACTCAGGGCATCCCCAAGCTTAGTTGCTTGCTCTCTTTTGGATAATAGCTTGGATGCCGGGGCATCCCAAAGCTTAGGCTCTCCTTACTCCTTATTCCTTCATCCATCGTAAGATAACCCAAAACTTGAAAACTTCAATCACACAAAACTCAACAAAACCTTCGTGAGATCCGTTAGTATAAGAAAGCAAATCACTACTATAAGTAATGTAGCAAACCAATTCATATTTTGTTCTTGCATTATATCTATTGTTTTCCAACTTTTCTATGGCAAAAACTCATCAAAGAAAACCATAGAGCCATCAAAACAAGCACACCACGCAAAGAAAAACAGAATCTATCAAAACACAACAGTCTGTAGTAATCTGAATATTTCGAATACTTATGAAACTCCAAAAATTCTGAAAAATTAGGACGACCTGAGAAATTTGTATATTAATCTTCTGTAAAAATAATTGGCATTTTATCATAGTCTAGTAAAAAATGAGAATTGTTTTCATGAGCGCAAAAGTTTCTGTTTTCAGCAAGATCAAACAACTATCACCCAAGAAGATCCTAAAGGCTTTACTTGGCACAAACACTAATTAAAACACAAAAAACACAATTATAACAGTAGCATAATTGTGCTAAATCAAAAATATTTTTTATTCATTGGGTTGCCTCCCAACAAGCGGTATAGTTTTATGCCCCTAGCTGGGCGTAATATTTCAACGATGCTCACACGAAAGATAAGAAATGAAACACAAATAGAGCATCATGAAACATATGACAAACACATTTAAGTCTAACATACTTCCTATGCATATGAAATTTATAATCAAACAAATTATCATGGCAAGCAAAAACTAGCATATGCAAAGAAGAGGAATGAAACATTAATGATCTCAACATAACGAGTGGTAATCTAGTAACATGAAAATTTCTACAACCATATTTTCCTCTCTCATAATAATTACATGTGGGATCATATTCAAATTCAACAATATAACTATCACGTAAAATATCATAAAACATGTCTCTTAATTGTGAGAAAGCATTTATTGACTTTGGAACACATAAGGTGGAGTTCACAAACATGTTATTGACTAGCACATATAACTGAGAACTCCTAGGATAATATCCGGATTTATCTAATCTAAAGACTTGATTAAATTGAGAGATAGGAAATTTATATCCGTACCTCTTTGAATTCGTTGGAGGAAAGTGATTTACTTACCTCGGTGCTAGGTGAAGCAGAGTGGTCTGATGCCGCTACCTTTGTGACGACGATGTTCCTCGTATTCTGAAGGCCTGCTAATTTTCTCTGTAGACTCTCCTGCCTTTCTTCCTCAAGCTCCCGTTCAATTTCTCGTCGTCCATCCTCAGATAGAGTGTCGAGCGTGAGGAAGAAGACATTGTCAGGGTCGATTGCAGCCACCTTGCTCTCTTCTTCATGTTCTTGCATAGCCAGATGTATGTCTTCTAATATAATTGAATCAGAACAAGTATTGTTTTCTTCGACTCTTTCAGTAACCGAATTATCATTCATATCTGGATCAATTTTATTTTATTTTAAACTTGCAGGAGGTTTGAAACCACATTCTATAAGAATATTGTCAAGTAGGTCCTTAAAATATTGAGATGGCCCTAGAGAATTAGGTTGTGGCACAGATGCAACATAGGTATGTGATTGTAACTCTGGCAAAGAGGGTTTAGCATGCGAGGTATGCTGCAGAGATACATTAGAATACAAATTAGGAACCGGCTCACACGGAACCCCGGTACCTATAGTTCACGAAGGTGGTGTGCTACAAGCTACTTTTCGATAAAATGGTTGTTGCATATTAGAGCTAAAGTCAACACTTCGGTTATATATGCCCAGATTTTGTGAAACCGAAGTTAAGACAGTAGGATTACTAGTGTTAGGTACAAAACAACTGGCCAAATAAACGTTATTATATTGGCCATCATGATTATACAACGGCATATGCATTTGTGATGATATAGGTGTCATAAACATTGCCGATGTACTAGAGTCAAAAAAATTCTTGTTGCATATTGCTAGCATGACTAAAACTTGTACACTGCATAGGCTCTATATAATTATGAGATTGGTAATTTGGGTGTACAAAACATCCATCTAAATGACTAGCAACATGACTATATGAATCCATTGTAGTTGCAATAAGATAGACTATCTTACTTACAGATTACGCAAACAAACGAAATTGATGATGATACCGTTCTCAGATGGAACCGACGCCTGCAGTTTGCTACTATGGAAGAACGTTCTGCGTGTTTCTCTCTGTCGCTTTGGCTAGCTTGAAAATTAATGTGTTGAATATTATCTCAACCAAACTTGGATGTCAGCCTTTGACGAAATTGCTGGTAGCATCTTGATAGATGGCCGAATGAATCAACGATAGTATCGGCCACGTGTTTCTTCTTGATAAAGATTTTCGTCCCCAGCGGAGTCGCCAATTGTGTTGGCACGCGAAAGCGCCACGCAACACAAGATAACCGTCGTGCTTTCGCGACGACGAACGATTGCTTTCCGAGCAAAGCAACAAAGATCCCCTCGCTTTCGTAGAGGAGGAACGACCGCTTTTCAGCGCAAAACGGCAAAGATCACCAAACCCTAGGGCTGCTAGGGCTCGGTAGGAGAAGAACGACGGAAAATAGACGAACTTTAAAAAGTAGTGTTTTTTTGTGAATAGATCGACTGTTATTTTCTCAATCGGCCCTGGCCTATTTAAAGGCACGCAGGATTTGGCGTATATGGCAGACTTGGCGTACAAGAATAAAACTTTAAAGCTAAACCAAACCTGACTTGCCCTTCCTAATTAGGTTACCATGGTTTACTATGTATGAATCGATGCCTATCTAATCTATTTGCTGGCCGGTACTTAACAAATCCAAACAAGGCCACGTACAAATCCCTTTCGGCCCACAAGGAAAGGAATAAATTATCCGGACACGATGTAATTGTATCAGCTAATGGAGATCTCATACGCCTGATGCATCCCCATGCAGATGTAATTTTACTTTTAGCTGTATCCTTGCATGATAGCCTTTGCAAACCTGAAACTTCAGCTTGGTATCTGAGACCGGTTAGGACTTGTCCTTGGAAGTAGTAGCTTACTAGCTCGACGTAAACCAGGATCTGGGCAGGACTTGCCCCATCTAACTGCCGGTCCATGTAAAACACCTGTTACAACACTTAAGGAATATATTAGCTGATTAGCTTGATCAATAACCTATATAATTTGGCAGATCATATTCTCCAGCAAAATTACACCATCAACAAGAGGCACCAATGGAAGTGGTGAACCCCCTTCGTGATGGTGTCTAGATTGGATCTGGTGGTTCTGGACTCTACGGCGGCTGGAATTGATTTTCGTCGACTCCCCTAGGGTTTCTGGAATATTGGGGTATTTATAGAGCAAAGAGGCAGTTCGGGGGGCACCCGAGGTGGGCACAACCCACCAGAGCGCGCCTGGGCCTCTTGGCGCACCCTGGTGGGTTGTGCTCTCCTCGGAGCACCGCCTAGGCGCAGCCTTGGCCCATTAGGTGTCTTCTGGTCTAAAAAAATATCCTGAAAATTTTGTTGCATTTGGTCTCCGTTTGGTATTGATTTCTTGCAATGCAAAAAACATGCAGAAAACACCAACTGGCACTTGGCACTATGTCAATAGATTAGTACCAAAAAATGATATAAAATGATTATAAAACATCCAAGATTGATAATATAACAGCATGGAACAATCAAAAAAATTACATACCTTGGAGACACATCATGGCCGCGTGATCCCTGTCCACTTCCCCCTCTCTCAGTGGCGCCTCTCGTCGTCGTGCGCCGCTTCTAGAGCCTCCGGCGAGCTCTCGATCCCTGCCTCGGCTCCGCCTATATATAGGACCCTCCCGAGCTTGTTTCTCCTCATCACCGCACTCCTCTGCAACCACAACCCCTCCTAGATAGCCGCGGCCTAGCAGGGCAAGCCTCTGGTTCCCGTTCCCCTCCCGAGCTCGCCGGAGATCCCCTTCTTCTGCCCCTCCCCACTCCACTGCCTCTTGAGCTCCACCGACTACGCAGGCATGTTCTTGGTGGTCCTCATGTGCTAGCTGGTGCCTCTGGAGCTCCTGGACCGACATCACGACGCTGGCGTCTTCCTCTCCGACGAGCTCCGCCCGCTGCAGCCGCTGGAGACGACCACGCCGACCTCGTCCGTCCACCTCTCGCCAAGCTATGTGTACGTGTGAGTGCGCCATAGTCTTGCGCGTCCTCCCATCCCTTCCACGGCGGCCGCCGACCTCTCCTCGCTGAAGAAACGCCGGCGACGTGTCGCCCCTCCTCTATTTCTCTCTCCCTCTCTCTAAACATGATGGGTGGGGCCCACTGTTAGCCTCTCCACTCGCGCCCGAAGCGGTACAAGTGGAGGCGTATTCGCCAAAGTACGCCTTCGACGTCACCCCTCTCTTATTTTCTGAAAATCAAATTTAATTGAGAATATTGGCTGAACTTTGACAAGCTATAACTTTTATTCTATAAGTACAAATGGCATGATTCTTTTTGCATTGGTTTTGTGTTGAGATTCTCTATCAGCATGCAAAAGATGAGATTTTTACTTGCTCTGATTATTTTTTGGTGAATTAAATAGTGTTATGTGAAATTCTGTTTTTGCTATTTTAATTATTTTCAGAGGAAGAAACTTGCCTTGAAGATCACCAGAGGAAGTGTGACCCTCCTTTGCACCAAGGCATGCCATCACAAATATTTGCAAGAGTGTCATTTCAATAACTATGGTTTTCACTTGAATATGATTATTTTAAATGCATATAGAAAAATTCATATAAAGTTATTTGATGCTAGTTTCATGTTCATGCTATATTGTTCTGTTATCAGTAGCATTCTAGTTGAATAACTAAGTCTATGTAGTAGAGCAATGTGATGTTATGCTTGAGCTAGTTCATATCGGTATTATGTTACAATGATGCATATATGGTTCGTTGCATTTTCATGGCATACTATGACTCGGTAAAATTATTTGCATGTTGAAATCTGATAATAAACCAACTTGAACATGTTCTTGATCGAGTCATGGTGCCACCGAATCAAGCTTCCCAAAGTGCAACTACATTTTCCTTTATGAGGGGGGCCCTTGTTGGGGAACGTAGCAGAAATTCAAAATTTTCTACGCAACACCAAGATCAATCTATGGAGTAATCTAGCAACGAGGGAAGGAGAGTGCATCTACATACCCTTGTAGATCGCTAAGCGGAAGCGTTCAAGTGAACGGGGTTGATGGAGTCGTACTCGTCGTGATCCAAATCACCGATGATCCTAGTGCCGAACGGACGGCACCTCCGCGTTCAACACACGTACAGCCCGGGGACGTCTCCTCCTTCTTGATCCAGCAAGGGGAGAGGAGAAGTTGAGGGAGAGCTCCGTCAGCACGACGGCGTGGTGGTGGTGGAGCTCGTGGTTCTCCGGCAGGGCTTCGCTAAGCACCATGGAGGAGGAGGAGAAGGTAGGAGGAGGGAGGGCTGCGCCAGGGAAGAGGTCACGGCTGCCCTCCCACCCCTCCACTATATATAGGGGCAAGGGGAGAGGGGGAGGCGCCCTAGGGTTTCCCCTAGGGGGCGGCGGCTAGGCAGATTGGATCTCCCTAGGGAAAATCCTACGGAGACTTGCCCCCCAAGCCAAGCAGGTAGAGGCTTGCCTCCCAAGCCAGGTGGAGGCGCCCCACCTCCCCAAGTAACGTGGGAAAGGGTGTGGGGGGCGCACCAACCCTTAGTGGGCTGGTTTGCCCCTTCCCCTTTGGCCCATGAGGCCCTCCAACACTTGCCGGGGCTCCCGAAACACCTTTCGGTCATGCTGGCCATAGCCTGGTACCTCCGGAACACGTCCGGACTCCAATACCCTTTGTCCAATATATCGATCTTCACCGCCGGACCATTCCGGAACTCCTCGTGACGTTCGGGATCTCATCCGGGACTCCGAACTACCTTCGGTAACCACATACTATTTCCCATAACAACTCTAGCGTCACCGAACCTTAAGTGTGTAGACCCTACGGGTTCGGGAACCATGCAGACATGACCGAGACACCTCTCCGGCCAATAACCAATAGCGGGATCTGGATACCCATATTGGCTCCCACATGTTCCACGATGATCTCATCGGATGAACCACGATGTCAAGGATTCAATCAATCTCGTATACAATTCCCTTTGTCTAGCGGTATTGTACTTGCCCGAGATTCGATCGTCGGTATCGCGATACCTTGTTCAATCTCGTTACCGGCAAGTCTCTTTACTCGTTCCGTAACACATCATCCCGTAATCAACTCCTTGATCACATTGTGCACATTATGATGATGTCCTACCGAGTGGGCCCAGAGATACCTCTCCGTCACACGGAGTGACAAATCCCAGTCTCGATTCGTGCCAACCCAACAAACACTTTCGGAGATACCTGTAGTGCACCTTTATAGCCACCCAGTTACGTTGTGACGTTTGGTACACCCAAAGCATTCCTACGGTATCCGGGAGTTGCACAATCTCATGGTCTAAGGAAATGATACTTGACATTAGAAAAGCTTTAGCATACGAACTACACGATCTTTGTGCTAGGCTTAGGATTGGGTCTTGTCCATCACATCATTCTCCTAATGATGTGATCCCGTTATCAACGACATCCAATGTCCATGATCAGGAAACCGTAACCATCTGTTGATCAACGAGCTAGTCAACTAGAGGCTTACTAGGGACATGGTGTTGTCTATGTATCCACACATGTATCTGAGTTTCCTATCAATACAATTATAGCATGGATAATAAACGATTATCATGAACAAGGAAATATAATAATAACTAATTTATTATTGCCTCTAGGGCATATTTCCAACAATCTCCCACTTGCACTAGAGTCAATAATCCAGTTCACATCGCTATGTTATTAACACTCAAGGTCACATCCCCATGTGACTAACACCCAAAGAGTGTACTAGAGTCAATAATCTAGTTCACATTACCATGTGATTAACACTCAATGAGTTCTGGGTTTGATCATGTTATGCTTGTGAGAGATGTTATAGTCAACGGGTCTGAATCTTTCAGATCCGTGTGTGCTTTACAAATCTCTATGTCATCTCCTAGATGCAGCTACCACGCTCTATTTGGAGCTATTCCAAATAACTGTTCTACTATACGAATCCAGTTGACTACTCAGAATAATCTGCATTAGTGTCGAAGTTTGCATCGGCGTAACCCTTTACGACGAACTCTTTTACCACCTCCATAATCGAGAAAATTCCTTAGTCCACTAGTTACTAAGGATAACTTTGACCGCTGTGTTGTGATCCATTCTTGGATCACTCTTGTACCCCTTGACTAACTCATGGCCAGACACACTTCAGGTGCGGTACACAGCATAGCACACTGTAGAGCCTACGTCTAAAGCATAGGGGACGACCTTCGTCCTTTCTCTCTATTCTGTCGCGGTCAGGTTTCGAGTCTTACTCAATGTTCACACCTTATAACACAGCTAAGAACTCTTTGTTTGCCGATCCATTTTGAACTCCTTCAAAATCTTGTCACAGTATGTATTCATTTGAAAGTGCTATTAAGCTTTTTGATCTATCCTTATAGATCTTAATGCTCAATATTCAAGTAGCCTAATCCAGGTTTTCCATTGAAAAACACTTTTCAAATAACTCTACATGCTTTCCAGAAATTCTACATCATTTTCGATCAACAATATGTCAACAACATATACTCACCAGAAATTCTATAGTGCTCCCACTCACTTCTTTGGAAATACAAGTTTCTCATAAACTTTGTATAAACCCAGAACCTTTGATCATCATCAAAGCGTATATTCCAACTCCGAGATGCTTACTCCAGTCCTCAGAAGGATTGCTGGAGCTTTGCATGCTTGTTAGCATCTTTCAGGATTGTTAAAACCTTCTAGTTGTATCACATACAACCTTTCCTCAAGAAAATCGTGAGGAAACAATGTTTTGACATCCTATCTTCAAGATTTCACAAATAATGCAGTGACTGCTAATATAATTACAACAGACTCTTAGCATCGCTACGAGTGAGAAAGTCTCACCGTAGTTAACTCCTTGAACTTGTCGGGAAACATCTTAACGACAAGTCGAGCTTTCTTAATGGTGACATTTACCATCATTGTCCGTCTTCCTTTTAAAATCCATCTGTACTCAACAGCCTCACGACCATCGAGCCGTTCTGCCAAAGTCTACACTTTGTTTTCATACATGGATCCTCTCTCGGATTTTATGGCCTCGAGCCATTCATCGGAATCCGGGCCCACCATCGCTTCTCCATAGGTCGTAGGTTCATTGTTATCTAGCAACATGACTTAGAAGACAGGATTACATACCACTCTGAAGTAGTACGCATCCTTGTCGTCCTACGAGGTTTGGGAGTGACTTGATCTGAAGTCTCATGATCACTATCATAAGCTTCCACTTCAATTGGTGTAGGTACCACAGGAACAACTCTTTGTGCCCTGCTATACACTAGTTGAAGTGACGGTTCAGTAACCTCATCAAGTCTCCACCATCCTCCCACTCAATTCTTTCGAGAGAAACTTTTCCTCGAGAAAGGACCCGATTCTAGAAACAATCCCTATTGCTTTCGGATTTGAATTAGGAGGTATACCCAACTGATTTGGGTGTCCTATGAAGATGCATTTTATCCCTTTGGGTTCGAGCTTATCAACTGAAACTTTTTCACATAAGCGTCGCAGCCCCAAACTTTTAAGAAACGACAACTTAGGTTTCTCCAAACCATAGTTCAAACGGTGTCGTCTCAACGGAATTACATGGTACCCTATTAAAGTGAGTGCGGTTGTCTCTAATGCTTAACCCATGAACGATAGTGGTAATTCGATAAGAGACATCATGGTACGCACCATATCCAATAGGGTGCAACTATGATGTTCGGACACACCATCACACTATGGTGTTCCAGGCGGTATCAATTGTGAAACAATTTCCACAATGTCTTAATTACGTGCCAAAGCTCGTAACTCAGATACTCATCTCTATGATCATATCATAGACATTTTATCCTCTTGTCACGATGATCTTCAACTTCACTCTGAAATTACTTGAACCATTCAATAATTCAGACTTGTGTTTCATCAAGTAAATATACTCAGTATCTACTCAAATCATCCATGAAGTAAGAACACAACGATATCCACTGCGTGCCTCAGCACTCATTGGACTGCACACATCAAAATGTATTACTTCCAACAAGTTGCTTTCTTGTTCCATTTTACTGAAAACGAGGCTTTCAGTCATCTTGCCCATGTGGTATGATTTGCATGTCTCAAGTGATTCAAAATCAAGTGAGTCCAAACGGTCCATCTGCATGGAGTTTCTTCATGCATATACACCAATAGACATGGTTCGCATGTCTCAAACTTTTCAAAAATGAGTGAGCCCAAAGATCCATCAACATGGAGCTTCTTCATGCGTTTTTATACCGATATGACTTACACGGCAGTGCCACAAGTAGGTGGTACTATCATTACTATCTTATATCTTTTGGCATGAACATGTGTATCACTATGATCGAGATTCAATAAACCATTCATTTTATGTGCAAGATCATTGAAGGTATTATTCAAATAAATAGAGTAACTATTATTCTCCTTAAATGAATGACCGTATTGCGATGGACATAATCCAATCATGTCTATGCTCAACGCAAACACCAAATAACAATTATTTAGGTCTAACACCAATCTCGATGGTAGAGGGAGTATGCGATGCTTGATCACATCAAGCTTGGAAGCACTTCCAACACATATCGTCATCTCACCTTTAGCTAGTCTCCGTTTATTCCGTAGCTTTTATTTCGAGTTACTAACACTTAGCAACCGAACCGGTATCTAATACCCTGGTGCTACTAGGAGTACTAGTAAAGTACACATTAACATAATGTATATCCAATATACTTCTATCGACCTTGCCAGCCTTCTCATCTACCAAGTATCTAGGGTAATTCTTCTCCAGTGGTTGTTCCCCTTATTACAGAAGCACTCAGTCTCGGGTTTGGGTTCAACCTTGGGTTTCTCCACTAGAGCAGCAGCTGATTTGCCGTTTCATGAAGTATCCCTTCTTTCCCTTGCCCTTCTTGAAACTAGTGGTTTTACTAACCATCAACAATTGACGGTCCTACTTGACTTCTACTTTCGCGGTGTCAAACATCGCGAATACTTCAAGGATCATCATATCAATCCCTGTTATGTTATAGTTCAACACGAAGATCTAGTAGCTTGGTGGCAATGTCTTTGGAGAAACATCACTATCTCATCTGGAAGATCAACTCCCACTCAATTCAAGTGATTGTTGTACTCAGACAATCTGAGCACAAGCTCAAGATTGAGCTTTTCTCCCTTATTATGCAGGCTAAGAAAATCGTCGGAGGTCTTATACCTATTGACGTGGGCACGAGCCTGAAATCCCAATTTCAGCCCTCGAAACATCTCATATGTTCTGCGACATTTCAAAAATGCCTTCGGTGCCTCAATTCTAAACCATTTAACATTACCGAACTATCATGTAATCATCAAAATGTGTATGTCGGATGTTCGCAACATCCACAGACCACGTTCGAGGTCCAGCACACCGAGCGGTGCATTAAGGACATAAGCCTTCTACTGTCCGCATAATTGCTACTGTCAACTTTCAACTATATTTTCTCTAGGAACATATCTAAAACAGTAGAACTAAAGCGCGAGCTACGACATAATTTGCAAAATTCTTTTGACTATGTTCAGGATAAACAAGTTCATCTTATGAACTCCCACTCAGATAGACATCCCTCTAGTCATCTAAGTGATTACATGATCCGAGTCAACTAGGCCGTGTCCGATCATCACGTGAGACGGACTAGTCATCATCAGTGAACATCTTCATGTTGATCGTATCTACCATACGACTCATGCTCGACCTTTCGGTCTCTTGTGTTCCGAGGCCATGTCTGTACATGCTAGGCTCGTCAAGTCAACCTAAGTGTTTCGCGTGTGTAAATCTGGCTTACACCCGTTGTATGTGAACGTAAGAATCTATCACACCCGATCATCATGTGGTGCTTCGAAACGACGAACTTTCGCAACGGTGCACAGTTAGGGGGGACACTTTCTTGAAATTTTAATGAGGGATCATCTTATTTACTACCGTCATTCTAAGCAAATAAGATGTATAATCATGATAAACATCACATGCAATCAAATAGTGACATGATATGGCCAATATCATATTGCTCCTTTTGATCTCCATCTTCGGGGCTCCATGATCATCATCGTCACCGGCATGACACCATGATCTCCATCATCATGATCTCCATCATTGTGTCTCCATGAAGTTGTCTCGCCAACTTATTACTTCTACTACTATGGCTACCGGTTAGCAATAAAGTAAAGTAATTACATGGCGTTGTTCAATGACACGCAGGTCATACAATAAATAAAGACAACTCCTATGGCTCCTGCCGGTTGTCATACTCATCGACATGCAAGTCGTGATTCCTATTACAAGAACATGATCAATCTCATACATCACATATCATTCATCACATTCTTCTTGGCCATATCACATCACATAGCATACCCTGCAAAAACAAGTTAGACGTCCTCTAATTGTTGTTTGCATGTTTTACGTGGCTGCTATGGGTTTCTAGCAAGAACGTTTCTTACCTACGCAAAACCACAACGTGATATGCCAATTGCTATTTACCCTTCATAAGGACCCTTTTCATCGAATCCGTTCCGACTAAAGTGAGAGAGACTGGCACCCGCTAGCCACCTTATGCAACTAGTGCATGTCAGTCGGTGGAACCTGTCTCACGTAAGAGTACGTGTAAGGTCGGTCCGGGCCGCTTCATCCCACAATACCGTCGAAACAAGATTGGACTAGTAACGGTAAGCATATTGAACAAAATCAACGCCCACAACTACTTTGTGTTCTACTCGTGCATAGAATCTACGCAATAGACCTAGCTCATGATGCCACTGTTGGGGAACGTAGCAGAAATTCAAAATTTTCTACGCAACACCAAGATCAATCTATGGAGTAATCTAGCAACGAGGGAAGGAGAGTGCATCTACATACCCTTGTAGATCGCTAAGCGGAAGCGTTCAAGTGAACGGGGTTGATGGAGTCGTACTCGTCGTGATCCAAATCACCGATGATCCTAGTGCCGAACGGACGGCACCTCCGCGTTCAACACACGTACAGCCCGGGGACATCTCCTCCTTCTTGATCCAGCAAGGGGAGAGGAGAAGTTGAGGGAGAGCTCCGTCAGCACGACGGCGTGGTGGTGGTGGAGCTCGTGGTTCTCCGGCAGGGCTTCGCCAAGCACCATGGAGGAGGAGGAGAAGGTAGGAGGAGGGAGGGCTGCGCCAGGGAAGAGGTCACGGCTGCCCTCCCACCCCTCCACTATATATAGGGGCAAGGGGAGAGGGGGAGGCGCCCTAGGGTTTCCCCTAGGGGGCGGCGGCTAGGCAGATTGGATCTCCCTAGGGAAAATCCTATGGAGACTTGCCCCCCAAGCTAAGCAGGTGGAGGCTTGCCTCCCAAGCCAGGTGGAGGCGCCCCACCTCCCCAAGTAACGTGGGAAAGGGTGTGGGGGGCGCACCAACCCTTAGTGGGCTGGTTTGCCCCTTCCCCTTTGGCCCATGAGGCCCTCCAACACTTGCCGGGGCTCCCGAAACACCTTTCGGTCATGCTGGCCATAGCCTGGTACCTCCGGAACACGTCCGGACTCCAATACCCTTCGTCCAATATATTGATCTTCACCGCCGGACCATTTCGGAACTCCTCGTGACGTCCGGGATCTCATCCGGGACTCCGAACTACCTTCGGTAACCACATACTATTTCCCATAACAACTCTAGCGTCACCGAACCTTAAGTGTGTAGACCCTACGGGTTCGGGAACCATGCAGACATGACCGAGACACCTCTCCGGCCAATAACCAATAGCGGGATCTGGATACCCATATTGGCTCCCACATGTTCCACGATGATCTCATCGGATGAACCACGATGTCAAGGATTCAATCAATCCCGTATACAATTCCCTTTGTCTAGCGGTATTGTACTTGCCCGAGATTCGATCGTCGGTATCGCGATACCTTGTTCAATCTCGTTACCGGCAAGTCTCTTTACTCGTTCCGTAACACATCATCCCGTAATCAACTCCTTGATCACATTGTGCACATTATGATGATGTCCTATCGAGTGGGCCCAGAGATACCTCTCCGTCACACGGAGTGACAAATCCCAGTCTCGATTCGTGCCAACCCAACAAACACTTTCGGAGATACCTGTAGTGCACCTTTATAGCCACCCAGTTACGTTGTGACGTTTGGTACACCCAAAGCATTCCTACGGTATCCGGGAGTTGCACAATCTCATGGTCTAAGGAAATGATACTTGACATTAGAAAAGCTTTAGCATACGAACTACACGATCTTTGTGCTAGGCTTAGGATTGGGTCTTGTCCATCACATCATTCTCCTAATGATGTGATCCCGTTATCAACGACATCCAATGTCCATGATCAGGAAACCGTAACCATCTGTTGATCAACGAGCTAGTCAACTAGAGGCTTACTAGGGACATGGTGTTGTCTATGTATCCACACATGTATCTGAGTTTCCTATCAATACAATTATAGCATGGATAATAAACGATTATCATGAACAAGGAAATATAATAATAACTAATTTATTATTGCCTCTAGGGCATATTTCCAACAGCCCTTTCTCGGACTGTTGTTATGCCTCTCGCCGGTGCCTCCAACTAGGGAAGGTTATTCGCTGGTGCTACCCTAGCCTGATAGGCCGGTATAAGCTTGTGTGCCCGTAGTTGTTTTGGTACCATGTCCCAGTTTGGGATGATTGTTTTTGCCACAGCGGTGGCCGTCGGATGTCCGGAGTGGCATCTGGGCCACCCATGACTTAGTCCAAATTAAAGGGGAGTTGGTTGGAGTGGCCGGGAGAGTGTCATGGCAATAGACCAGTCCTGTCGGAATGTCGTTGGTCCACCCGAATGGGAGTCTGAGGCCATGGGTTCCGTGGTGTGGGTACATGTGCTAACCTCTGCAGAGTGTGTATAATCTATCGATAGTCGCGTCCTCGGTCATGGACACAAGTTCGTAGTAGGTCATACCATGGATCAAAAAAAGTATTAAAACTTGCACACTAAGTGAATACTTGTGGCACTGGTTATGTTGGTGAAGTTTTTGAAACCATCGAGATGGTTTCGTTTGTGATCCGGAAGTGATCACCTTGATATGATGAGTTTCGTGGTTACGAGCTAACCGAGATGGTAAGCGGGTCTGAAAGACCCTATTATGAGCACAATGACTTCACGAAAAGCATGTTGAATTCTTGCATTAAACCTTCTTAAATATCATTGTTGTTGTTTGCCATTGTTGCTTTGTTTGTGTGAGCTTGCAAGTACATTCAATGTACTGACCTGGCGTGTCATGACAGTTTCAGGAGAAATCATATCGGAGTTGGAGTTGCATATCGCATTGCAGTCTAGACCGTGTCCACATCAGTGTCCCTGTGAGATGGAGTCCTTCTACGTCGTTGTTCTGCTGCCGCGTAGTCTTATCATGATGTCGAGGCCCGTGCTCATGTCTACTAAATAATGTACATATGTTCAACAGCACCGAGTGTGCCGCTTGGCCTTGCTACTTGATGTAATATCAAACTCTATGTTCCGCTAGTACCAATAAAGCGGTTGTATTTCTGTACCAACCTTGTTGTGTGTTGCCAAAAGACTTGATCTCTGGGCTGGCAATGCAAGGCAAACCGGTCGCTCTGAGCCGGGGTGCCACAATGATTGGCATCAGAGCCGCGCTGACTGTAGGGCACGCTAGACAGATAACATGTTAGTTCAAACATTAGATAGTAACTCTGAGTGCCGGTAGTGCTTGTGTGCTTTTGGTTGATGCATTCAATGCATATAGTTTATTTTATTACTAACCGACTAATGGTTGTGAGTTTAGATGGCTCCAGTACCATATGTATGTCAGTTGAAGCTGGCACCGTACACTTTGCCGCACCTTCTTCGAGGTGTATGGCGTCGACTCTACCCTCACGGTGACGACCCAGTGTATCGGGTGTACCGGGAGCGCCTAGCAGACTCGGTATTCGAGTATCACGCGGTGGTTACCTTGCATTGCAGTTTGACATCTGGCACATACACCCGTTCTTCTAGGAGTGGTTTTGCTTCTACCCCCGCTCAGGCTGTTTAGTTTGCTGCGTTCGAGATTCTCGTCAAGTTACGCTATAACGAGATCCAAATGCAGACTCACCCAGGCTTCTACTACTACCCATCCATGCACGATGATGGGCGTGTCTGTTTCCTATTATTGATCCGGCGTCCGAGAGTCCAGCTAGCCACCTTTCCCTCTATATCAATGCTAGCTATCTTCTGATTCACGAGCTGGCCCAAGAGCTGACTCATGCTCATGCTGCTTTGGTGGCCGCTAGGTCCAGTTTCGTTCCACCTTCCATAGGATTTACCCCAGTTATTCCCCCACCTTTTAGCTCGCCAGACACCCCGGTTACTCCTTTGAGTAGCTCGGGCACCTCGAACATGACTCCCCATAGTGCCCCTGCCGACTGGGATTCACTTCTCGCTACTCTCGCAACCCCTATGCTCCAGCCTCAGCCAGCACCCGCCCCTGAGGGAGAGCCCTTGAGGCAGCGTCATCGTGTTACCTTTAACTCGGAGGTTTCCTCTAACATCGTCAGTTTAGGATTCGAGTCCAGGTCAGGAGAGGACCTAGCAGGACCAGCAGAGCACTAGATCGCCAGAGTATCCAAGGTTGTCATGATGCTTGGATGTACGAGTGTAGTCGTACTTGTCATTATGTTTCCTTCCATGTATGAGTGTAGTCGTACCGGTCATGATGTTTCATTTCATGTATGAGTCTATGTACAATTATGTTGGAACTTCTTTCGTTATTATCCGCCTTGGTTTCTTGTTGCTTTCTTTCGGGCTTTGCCGCTTGCTTTTCTTCCCCATTTACGGGTGTTGCTCATATTGATGCTTCGTATTGGGAAACAAAAATAGGATGACAAGAATAGGTAGCAGCAGTCAGGCAGGTGACGATACTCCTGTTCGTCGCTTCGCCGGACAAGCAGGGCATTCCCCTGAACCATATCAGCCACCACCACCTCCTCCACCGCAACCACCTACCACAGAGTAGATTATGAGAATGTTCGAAGAAAGAAGAAACCAGGACTTACTTGAATTACTGAGAAGTGTGAATTCTATGGTTGGGCAGAATGGAAATCAGTATGCCAATCACTCCAAACTATCAGACTTTTAGAGGACTAAGCCTCCCAGTTTCAGCCAAGTTGTCGATCCTTTGGAAGCCGATGATTGGTTGCGGACTATTGAGAAGAAGCTTGAAATTGCCCGCACCAAAGAAGTCGACAAGGTTCCATTCACTACACACTATCTTGAAGGAGTTGCCGCTATATGGTAGGATAATGCTAAAGTTGTGTGGTCTGTGGGCGATGAGATCACTTGGGATAAATTCAAGGACAATTTCTGCAAGTACCACATTCCCGCCAGTATCATGAAAGTCAAGCAGCGTGAGTTCCTCGCTCTCACTAAAGGAAACCTGTCAGTAAGTGAGTATCTGTATAATTCAATCACTTGGCTCGTTATTCCCTCTATGATGTGGCCACTGAAGAAAGGAAGATCAATCGATTCCTTGGAGGACTCAATCAGCACCTCCGATGCACACTCAGCATGTTGAACTTCCTCGACTTTCAGACTTTCGTGAACAAGGCCCTCATTGCAGAAAGGGAGCACAAGCTCGGTCACGACAATAAGCCCGCTTATAATGATCATAAATGCAAGTTCGAGCCCAAGAAGGATGGACAGCCAATTCAGAAGGCTCGTACCTGGCAGCAACCTCAGTTTGAGTTTAAACCAACTTGGTAGCAGAATACAAACAAGACCAACAACCAAGTGAAGAACATTGTGACCAATCCTATCCGGGAAGACTATCAGCGCAGCAATGCATGTTTCTCTTGTGGGCAGACTGGACACTATGCGAAACAGTGTCCCAAAAAACAACAAGCCAAATGCACCCCTCAAGTCTCAAGTCAACCACATGGAATCCTACACCGAGGAGGAGCTGACCCAAGGTCAGGTGCATCATATCTCCGCCGAAGAAGCCCAAGAAAACCCCGAAGTGGTCATCAGTATGTTTTCTGTTAATAACATACCTGCAATAATTTTATTCGACTCGGGGGCTTCCCATTCCTTTATTTCGCAGAATTTTGTTGCCCAAAACAAGTTTTCTTGCTCTATTCTGGAGAAAAGAATGATGGTGCAATCCCCGAGTGCTCAAAAAGAATTTGGTATGTTGTGACTTGGAAATACAGATTCTTGGAGTCATGTTCCCTGCCACACTGGTAGTCACTGAATCCGAAAGTCTGGATGTCATTTTGGGAATGGATTGGTTGACAAAGCATCAGGTCTGCATAAATTGTGCAACAAGGGAAGTTAAATTAACAAATCCGGCAGGACAGACGATGAGGTTTGTGGCTTGTAGAACCATGCCTAAGAAGGAAATGGTTTTTATAGCAATATCCTCAGATGTGGAATTAATACCAGTGGTTAGTGAGTTTCCAGATGTATTTCCTGAAGAATTACCAGGAATGCCACCAGACCGGGAACTCGAGTTTGCAATTGATCTCGTGCCAAGAACGACACCCATATACAAGAAATATTATCGGATGCCTTCATCCGAACTGGTTGAGCTAAAGAAACAACTCGATGAGATGCTCAAGAAAGGATACATCCGCCCCAGTTCTTCGCCTTGGGGGTCACCTGCCATATTCGTGAACAAAAAGGATAGTAGTCTTCAGATGTGCATAGACTATTGATACGTCCATTTTGCATCGTGTGTTTCGTACTGTTATTTATGCTATTTTAATCCATAATAATGCTTTTTGGAGTAATTATAATGCCTTTTCTCTCATAATATGGAAGGTATACACAAAGAGGGAGAATTCCGGCAGCTGGAAATCTGGACCTGGAAAACCTACGTCAGGCTACCTATTCTGCACAACTCCAAACAAGCTAAAACTTTACGAAGAATTTTTATGGAATATATGAAGAATATTGAAGCAAATAAGTACCAAAGGGGGCCCACCGGGTGGGCACAACCCACCTAGGCGCGCCAGGGAGCCCAGGCGCGCCCTGGTGGGTTGTGCTCACCCAGACCCACCTCCGGTGCCCATCTTCTGCTATATAAGTCATTTTGACCTAGAAGAAATAAGGAGAGGACTTTCGGGACGGGGCGCCACCGTCTCGAGGCGAAACTTGCGCAAGAGCAATTTTGCCCTCCGGCGGAGTAATTCCGCCGGGGGAACTTCCCTCCTAGAGGGGAAATCATCGTCCTCATCATAACCACCAACTCTCCCATCTTGGGGAGGGCAATCTCCATCAACATATTCAACAGCACCATCTCATCTCAAACCCTAGTTCATCTCTTGTGTTCAATCTTGTTACCGGAACTATAGATTGGTGCTTGTGGGTGACAAGTAGTGTTGATTACATCTTGTAGTTGATTACTATATGGTTTATTTGGTGGAATATTATATGTTCAGGTCCAATATGCTATTTAATACCCCTCTGATCTTGAGCATGATTATCATTTGTGGGTAGTTACTTTTGTTCTTGAGGTCACAGGAGAAATCATGTTGCAAGTAATCATGTGAACTTGATATGTGTTCGATATTTTCATAGTATGTATGTTGTGATTCCCTTAGTGGTGCCATGTGAACGTCGACTACATGACACTTCACCATATTTGGGCCTAAGGGAATGCATTGTGGAGTAGCAATTAGATGATGGGTTGCAAGAGTGACAGAAGCTTAAACCCCAGTTTATGCGCCATTCCGTAAGGGACCAATTGGATCCAAAAGTTTAATGTTATGGTTAGAATTTATTCTTAATACTTTTCTCGTAGTTGCGAATGCTTGTGGGAGGGTTAATCATAAGTAGGAGGTTTGTTCAAGTAAGAACATCACCTAAGCACCGGTCCACCCACATATCAAATTATCAAAGTACCAAACACGAATCAAACCAACATGGTGAAAGTGACTAGATGAAAATCCCGTCTACCCTCAAGAACGCTTTGCTTATCATAAGAGACCATTTTGGCCTGTCCTTTGCCTAAAAAGGATTGGGCTACCTTGCTGCACTTTTGCTACTATTATCGTTACTTGCTCGTTACAAATTATCTTGCTATCAGCTACTCTTTTACTTACAATTTCAGCACTTGCAGACATTACCTTGCTGAAAACCACTTGTCCTTTCCTTCTGCTCCTCGTTGGTGTTGGTGTACAAAAGTAGGGGTCCCTTTTTGCACCCCTTTACTTGTGCGTGGGCAGTCGCAGCCCCACGCCCATAGCCACACTTGGCGGGGCAGAAGAAGCAAAGATTACCAGAGCCGTGCTCAAGACCGGAAGCATGAAGAGTTGAGGGGCGAGGTGAAACTCCCCCAGCAAGGTCCTTGCTGGGGCGGCCTTCATAGCCCCGGCAAGAACCTTGCTGGGGCAACTTGTCCAACGCCAGCAGGGCTTCCACCCTTGAGCCTAAGAGTTCCGACGCCCTCAACCACATTGGAACCAAAGCTCGGGAGGCGCCTCCGTGGATCTTCGTGAAGACTCTACCACCGCACCAACTCAGCAGCCAGCCAGCCAGCGTGGCGCTACACGCCTCGTCAGATCGGACGCGTGTCGGAGCGAGGCGAGGCGGCGACAGGTGGGACGAGTTTCCTTGTCGTCCCCAATAAAGCAAGAAGGTCATGTCGGTAGCGCATTAAATGTGTTTGTCCTACGGTGCCAGGAGATAGACTCGACTACTGTACAACTTTCCACCTCTTGTGTGCCATTGTGGCAGCCCCTTTTGACTATAAAAGGAGGCCCGCGGCATACTGAGAGAGGATTCTGACTTTTTGGACCCTGCACGCTTTATAGCTAGTCCAAGAACACCAGATAAACATAAACCAGCAGGAGTAGGGTATTACGCATCACTTGCGACCCAAACCTGGATAATCCCCCTGTGTTGATCTTTGAAACCCGCTCTTTCCACAGCCCCGCGCCCGCCAACCATAGCAAAAGGGATTCTTTGTGATCCCGTAGGTGTTGTTTCCCCCGACATCTTTGGCGCGCCAGGTAGGGGGCGCAAGCCGTGGAAATCTGGTTTTGGAGCCGACGTGTCGACTCTTTCATGGGGATGGCTCAAGGGAGAGGGTGACGTTGATCAGCCGCCCTCTGGTGCCGTCCGCAGCTTCCACAACCATCCGCGTGGCCCCGAAAAGCTAAGTCTTGCAAAATTTTGGCTAATTTCATTTATATAAGTCTGTCTTCCTTGAAAGATCTCGTTCCTTGTATGGGAAACCTGCACGTAATGGGACTGTCGGTGTCAAAACCGGTGGATCTCGGGTAGGGGGTCCCGAACTGTGCGTCAAGGTTGGATGGTAACAGGAGACAAGGGAGACTTTATTTTACCCAGGTTCGGGCCCTCTCGATGGAGGTAAAACCCTACTCCTGCTAGATTAATATTGATGATATGGGTAGTACAAGAGTGGATCTACCACGAGATCAAGGAGGCTAAACCCTAGAAGCTAGCCTATGGTATGATTGTGTATGATGATGGTTGTCCTACGGACTATCAACCCTCCGGTTTATATAGACACCGGATAGGGTTAGGGTTACACAGAGTCGGTTACAATGGTAGGAGATCTCGAATATCCGCACGCCTAGCTTGCCTTCCACGCCAAGAAAGGATCCTTCCAGACATGGGACGAAGTCTTCAATCTTGTATCTTCATAGTCCTGGAGTCCGGCTGAAGGTATAGTTCGGCTATCCGAACACCCCCCTAATCCAGGACTCCCTCAGTAGCCCCCGAACCAGGCTTCAATGACGACGAGTCCGGTGCGCAAATCGTCTTCGGCATTGCAAGGCGGGTGCCTCCTCCGAATCATGTGTACCTGTACGAATAACGTCCGATTTTTGTAATGTAGCGCTCCTCGGCTTCAGTGCCCAATAATGGTCGTCTTCCACGTGCTGAACGAATGCGAAGAGCTTGGGTGTCTTTACATCCACACCCTCAGTCATATAAACGAGCCGCCTACTTAACGGGATGGGGATTTAGATCCAAACCACATCTTCTCCTCCCCGTGAGTTGTCATCAGAGCGTCCCCAGCAAAGGTCCATTCCAACATGGCCAGCCATCGCAGCTCCTCCCCTCGCCCATCCAGTCCTAAACCCGGAGACTGGGAGAGATGCACCATCCCACACAGCGAGTTAGTGTCGCTCCAAGCCAAGGGATTTCTCCCTCAAGCCTATATGGTCTCGGTCCGAGCCGGACTCACCACTTATCAAGGCGGAAAACAAGCGGAGAACTCACCTAGTCCCTCTAGAGGGGAGCGGGTGTGCCTGGTCCCTTATCTAATAAGGGGACTGGGATTTCCAATTCATCCCTTTCTCCGCGGGCTTTTGGAGTTCTATGGCCTCCAGCTGCACCACCTTACGCCCGGTTCCGTGTTACACATCGCGGGCTTCGTTGCTCTTTGAGAGCTATCTTTAGGCGTCGAGGCTCATTTTGCGCTGTGGAAGAAGATATTCTGCCTGGTGCCCCGTTCCCAAGAGGGGTCCATATATCAAGTGGGCGGAGCCGAAGTATGGCGCATCGCCGGGACCGGATACCCGTCCGGAACCTCGAAGAAGGCGTCCGAGAACTGGCCTTCAGAATGGTTCTACATAGACGACGTCCCCTTGCCGGACCCTATCCGGGCCGGTCTCCCTGAGTTCAACAATGCTCCCCTGAAGAAACGCCTGAGCTGGCGCCCTCGAAGCTCTCAGAGAGAGAATGACAGAGACGTCCTTTACTTAATGGGCCAGATTAAGCTACTGGCTCATTCCGGACTAACCATGATTAAATTCATGGCCATATGCATTATGCGAGGGGTGCAGCCGCTCCAATACAGAAGCCACCCCATGTGGGATTTCAACGGGGAGGATGACGCCACCCGTTACGGCCGTAAGGGGCCGGACTCGCCTGCCGCTTTAATGAAGATTTTATCCTCTTTGTACAAGGGAGAAGAAGAGGAATTCCTCCATGTCGACCCGCAGGGCGAATTTTCCATGTATAGTCCTCCGAATTGGGTAAGCGGACAGTCGTACTTCCCTGTTCATTTTACATTCCCATGATTAAATAGGCAGTCTAACGACTTTAATGCAGGACCTGCGTCAGGAGGTAAAAAACATAAACAGCCGTCCTCCACAGCCAGAGGACCCAGAACGGTCCCTCGATCCGGACTCCGAAGAGGATCCGGACTTAGCGGTGGATTTCATCGACGGAGTGTTTCATCAGCTAAGCAAGGACGATACCTTGGTAGCTATTATAGCTGATTACCCAGGGTTGATCCCGGCCTCCCAGTTGACAAATACCGGAGCTTTACCCCCTTAAGAGGGGTTCCGTTTTCATGGGTTTGGTTGTTCTGACAACAACCGCGCTTTGTAGGGGAGATTCCCGAGGGGGGAAGCCGACCCCGCTGCAGCTAACCGGCGGGGGGGGTGCAGGGCCCCGTGGGGCAAAAAGGAATGTAGTCCGGTCTGAGGTGCCCGAGCAAAGGTATGGCATACCCTCTCTTTTCCCCCGGTGTTTTACTCCTCCAGGGTATATTGACATTCGTGCTATCTTCAGGACGAAGAGACCTCGCCGGACTATATCCGGAGAGGTTGTCAACCGCGCCTCCACCAGCCAGACCCCAACGCCTGGCCCGGAGGCGGAGGCCAGCGCAAGGCACGCACCGGACGCTCCTCCATCAGAGGATGCGGACAGGCTGTCTGCCACCCATTCCGAGGTGGAGAGTGCCATGAACCACAGGCGTCGCCGGACAGTTCTTCGCGACGCTTGTTTCTCCCAGGAGGCTTTAAATGCCTTCAATTCAGGAGATGCGTACCTCCGTGCCGCTCAAAATGGTTTAGCCAGAGCCACAGAACAGTATGTAAAAGACATACGGGTAAGAAAATTTTGGTAAATATAGATATGCCAGTAGCCCCCGAGACTTGAAGCAGTGGAAATAACTGATTCGAGAATCATATAACATGCAGTTTCTTACCAAGAAGAATACCGCGTTGTCCCAGGAGCTGGAAAGGTGCAGGGCCCAACTAGAGGCCGCACGAACGGCAGCAGGGGGGTCTAAAGAGACCCCTGCAGGTAAACAATACTCCAGAATATTTAGTATTGTACAGATTTAAGTGCCAATCTGACAAATTGTATTGCAGATGGCGCGGGACTCGATCCGGACAGGCAATAGCTTCTACGCCGGTTAAAGTCTGGTGAAAGCGTGCTAACAAAGGTGAGGCGGGAGAAGAATGATCTCCAGGATGCCAACACCAGGCTGGATGTTGAACTAAAAGATGTTCCTGGCTAGCTGTCGGACTCCAATAAGGAGAATCAGCGACTTCGACGTGGCATTTTTAGTAAGTGCTTAAGCGAACTCTTGAAAAAGGAGTTCGGCGAGGGAGACGACTAACAAAGTTATGTCTGTAGGTATGCTGACAGGTCGTCCTGTAGAGGAGATGCCCGGTTCAACGGGCGATCTTCTTCCCAAACTCTCGCAACTACACGAACGAGTTCGACAGGCGATGCGAGGTATTGCCCAAGCCTTGTGGCCTGCCCACTCCATACCTGAGGGCCTTGGAGAACTTGCGGAGAAGTTGAAGGGAGCTCGGCGGTGCTTCCGGTTGTGGAAGATATCGGCCTGCCGGCAGGGCGCTAGGGAGGCCTGGGCCATGGTGAAGACCCGCTTTACGAAGTCTGACCCCAATCACATGGCCGAGGTCGGACCGGTGGGGCCTGACGGGAAGGAGATCCCTGTGAGCTTAGTGTATGGCCAGGTAGAATTGGCCGCAAATTATTCCCATCAGGACTATAAATTAGACAGCCTGTTAGATGGTATAGAAGAGGAATACAATCAGTCAGGATGACTATGTAATTTATAATTGACATGTGTAATGCCTTCTAGCCGGATTGTAGATCGTTTGTCGTTGCCGACCTTTTCGCTTCGACCTCGGGACCTGACGGTCCGGAGTGTGTCCGAATACCATAACGGTTATATAAGAACCGAGGTATGCGTGGAGACCAGGCGTAGGGGTCATTAGTGCTTTATCAGACAAGTGCCCAACTAGTTATGTTATATTACATGTTTAGTAAGAAACATCTTCCAGAGAGAATAGTTCCGTTAAGGGTTCCTTTCGCTGGGGTGGCGTGCCCTGAAGTGCACGTCCGGACTGCAAATGCAGGAAAACATCTGGGGGCATGTATAAGTAAAAAAGGTACATCTTTAGTTCACCGACCGAATATTCCCTTAAGAACGCTAGCTTTCGGCTTCACCCAGTCTGACGTACACATCCGGCTTATCCGGCAGTAGCAATCGCAGAGGTGCTCCCTTTACCGCCTAGCCGAAGAATCGGGAATGTAGGGGTAAGCACAGGAGCCAGGCAACCCAGCTTGGCCAAAACTTAAGTCATATTGATGCATATAATGGTGAAGAAAAGGTGCATGCGGAAGTCTGACGCATGCGTTGGGCGTGAAACCCATATAGACAAGCTTTTGTTAGAGAAGCCCCCAGGTTTAAGAAGCGCGAGTGGCGCGTCACATGATGAGCCTTTAAGGGCTATAAAAGGAAAGAGTGGGGGAGACAAAAACAGAAAAAAAAAATATAAAAGTGGACAGAGGAAGGAGACAAACCCCGAGTCCAGCGCTAGGCATAGAATCTTCGGAGACGTGCGGCGTTCCATGGGTTCGGCTCGGGTCGGTTATCCGACGCATCTCGCAGGCGGTACGCTCCACCAGTTAGGACTTGGTCAATTATGAAGGGACCTTCCCATTTGGGCTTGAGTTTGTCCTTTTTCTTATCCGGCAGGCGTAGGACTAGTTCGCCAACGTTGTAATTTTTGGCTCGTACTTCTCTGCTTTGATATCTTCGAGCCTGCTGTTGATAAAATGCGGAACGGGCTTTAGCCACGTCGCGCTCCTCCTCTAAGGCATCCAGGTTGTCCTGCCGATCAAGCTCGGCTTCTCTTTCTTCGTACATGCGCACTCGAGGTGAGTCATGAATTATATCGCAGGGCAGAACTGCCTCTGCGCCATACACCATAAAGAATGGTGTGAATCCAGTGGTACGATTCGGCGTGGTTCGCAGCCCCCAGAGTACGGAGTCGAGCTCCTCTACCCAGTGCGTATTAGATTCCTTTAGGGGCCGCACTAGTCTGGGTTTGATACCGCTCATGATGAGACCATTTGCACGTTCGACCTGACCGTTAGTTTGTGGGTGATAGACAGAAGCATAATCGAGCTTAATGCCCATGTTTTTGCACCATAGCTTTATTTCGTCAGAGGTGAAGTTTGTGTCGTTATCGGTGATAATGCTGTGGGGGACACCGTAACGGTGTACGGCCCCGGATATGAAGTCTATCACAGGTCCGGATTCGGCCGTCTTAACAGGCTTGGCTTCTATCCATTTGGTGAATTTATCCACCATGACCAATAAGTATTTTTTCTTGTGGGTTCCACCCTTAAGGGGTCCCACCATATCAAGCCCCCAGACCGCAAAAGGCCAAGTGATGGGGATGGTTCGGAGGGCGTTGGGCGGCATATGGCTTTGATTTGCAAAGAGCTGGCAACCGACGCATCGTTTGACTAAGTCATGAGCGTCTGCTCGGGCCGTCGGCCAATAAAAGCCCGTACGGAAAGCCTTGCTTACAAGGGACCGAGCTGCAGCATGGTGGACACCGAGTCCGGCATGAATTTCAGCCAATAGACTCCGCCCTTCCTCTTCGGAGATACATCTTTGAAGGACGCCTGTAGTGCTTTTCTTATATAGCTCTCCCTCGTGGACTTTATAGGATTTAGATCGCCGCACTATGCAGCGTGCCTCGTTTTGGTCCTCTGGGAGTTCCTGCCTAGTAAGGTAGGCTAGGAATGGTTCTGTCCACGGGGTGATGACCGCCATTATTACGTGGGCTGAAGGTGTGATTTCGGTGGCAGGGCCTCCGATC
Source organism: Aegilops umbellulata (assembly GCA_032464435.1). Lineage (NCBI taxonomy): Eukaryota > Viridiplantae > Streptophyta > Magnoliopsida > Poales > Poaceae > Aegilops > Aegilops umbellulata. The sequence continues at coordinate 540,017,630 of CP136057.1, read as the reverse complement.
ATGTCGGATTGTTCGGCGTCGGGTTGTGCGGTTATGTCCGGACTGTTATCCGAGGGTTCCCCCTCCCATGCTACAGATGGCTTGAATAATCTTTCTAAGAAGATGTTGGGGGGGACTGCATCTCGTTTTGCTCTGATGCGTGCCAGGACGTCTGCTGCCTGATTTTTTTCTCGGGCTATATGGTGAAACTCCAGTCCCTCGAGCCGAACTGACATTTTTAGGACGGCATTGCGATAAGCTGCCATTTTTGGGTCTTTGGCGTCGAAGTTGCCATTTATTTGGGATATCGTGAGGTTTGAGTCCCCGCGTACTTCCAGGCATTGAATGCCCATGGATACTGCCATCCGGAGACCATGTAGAAGGGCCTCGTATTCGGCTGCATTGTTGGAGTCCGTGTACATAATTTGGAGTACATATTAGACTGTGTCTCCTGTAGGGGACGTCAAAACGACGCCAGCCCCTAGTCCGGCCAACATTTTGGAGCCGTCGAAATTCATGATCCAGTTTGAATATGTGCCGTACTCTTTAGGGAGTTCGGCCTCTGTCCATTCGGCGATGAAGTCGGCTAGGACTTGCGATTTAATGGCTCGCCGTGGTTTGTAGGTTATGTCGAACGGGAGGAGCTCTATGGCCCATTTTGCTATCCGGCCGTTGCATCGCGGTTGTTGATAATATCGTTGAGTGGTACTTCCGAGGCTACTGTTATAGAACACTCTTGAAAGTAGTGTCGTAGCTTCCGGGATGCCATAAACACCGCGTACGCGATCTTTTGGTAATGCGGGTACCGTGATTTGCATGGTGTGAGGACAGTGGACATGTAGTAAATCGGCCTTTGAAGGGGGAGTTTGTGTCCGTCCGTTGCTCGCTCGACGACGAGTACTGCGCTAACAACTTGATGGGTTGCGGCAATGTACAATAGCATGGGTTCGCCAGTGTTCGGTGCGGCCAGGACTGGGTTTGTTGCCAAGATGGCCTTTATTTCCTCGAGTCCGGCTGTGGCAGCATCTGTCCACTCGAAGTGTTCGGTGCGCCTAAGGAGGCGGTAAAGGGGCAATGCCTTTTCTCCCAGGCGGGAGATAAAGAGGCTTAAAGCCGCCAAGCATCCGGTGAGTTTCTGTATTTGTTTGAGGTCTTTTGGGACATCCAATTGTGACAAAGCTCGGATTTTAGCTGGATTTGCTTCAATTCCTCTACCGGATACGATGAAGCCCAGGAGCTTTCCGGCTGGAACGCCGAAAACGCATTTTTTTCGGGTTGAGCTTAATGTCGTATTTTCGGAGGTTGTCGAATGTAAGCCTCAAGTCGTCTACTAGAGATTCGACATGTCTTGATTTAACGACCACATCATCTACATACGCCTCCACTGTTTTGCCGATCTGGTTTGCCAAGCATGTTTGAATCATGCGCTGATATGTTGCGCCGGCGTTTTTTAGCCCAAAAGGCATTGTGTTGAAGCAGAATGGGCCGTATGGTGTGATGAATGTTGTTGCGGCTTGGTCTGATTCTGCCATCTTGATTTGATGGTAACCGGAGTATGCATCGAGGAAGCACAGCGAATCGTGTCCTGCAGTGGCGTCGATGATTTGATCTATTCGAGGGAGGGGGAAGGGATCCTTTGGGCAAGCCTTATTAAGGTCTTTGAAATCGACACACAGGCGCCAGGATTTGTCCTTCTTTGGTACCATCACCAGGTTTGCTAGCCAGTCCGGGTGTTTTATGTCTCTAATGAATCCAGCTTCCAATAACTTGGCTAGCTCCTCTCCCATAGCCTGTCTCTTTGGTTCGGAGAAACGCCGAAGAGCCTGTTTGACAGGTTTGAATCCTTTCTGGATGTTTAGGCTTTGTTCGGCCAAACTGCGTGGGATTCCTGGCATGTCTGAGGGGTGCCAAGCGAAAATGTCCCAGTTCTCTCGTCGGAACTCTTGCAGTGCGGCGTCTACATCAGGGTTCAGTCGTGCCCCGATGGAGGCTGTTTTATTGGGGTCCGTTGGGTGGACCTGGAATTTGACTATTTCGTCCGCTGGTTTGAAGGATGTGGATTTGGATCTCTTATCGAGTATCACGTCATCCCTATTGACCGTGGATCGCAGCGCAGTCAGTTCTTCGGCCGCTAAGGTTTCAGATAGTGCCTCGAGGGCCAATGCGGCTGTCTTGTTCTCGGCGCGGAGTGCTATGTCCGGATCACTAGCTAGGGTGATAATTCCGTTTGGCCCAGGCATCTTAAGCTTCATGTACCCGTAATGGGGTATAGCTTGAAAAATTGTGAAAGCCTCCCGTCCTAGTATAGCGTGATATCCGCTTTTGAACGGGGCCACCTGGAACATGATCTGTTCGGACCTGTAATTATCCGGCATGCCGAATACCACATCTAGTGTGATCTTTCTGGTGCAGCGCGCTTCCTGACTGGGGATTATTCCTCTAAAGGTTGTGCTGCTTCGCTCAATGCGGTTCCAGTCTATTTCCATCTTTTGGAGGGTTTCCTCGTAAATGAGGTTCAATCCACTGCCTCCGTCCATGAGTACCTTTGCGAGGCGACAGCTGTCCACTATGGGACTGAGGACCCATGCGGCTGGTGCTCTGGCTGCTCGAATTTTAGGCTCGTCACTCGCGTCGAAGGTGATAGCAGTATTACTCCATGGGTTTATTGTCGCTACTTGATAGACTTCAGTGAGGCTGCGGAGTGTTCTTTTTCGCCTCTTATTTGATGCGAAAGTCTCAAAGACTGTGAGAACTGAACTGAAATTCTCGGGCTGGTTTCCTTTGACCTCTGGAATTAGGAGGTCCTTGCCAATTTTGGCCACCTGCCGGAGTATCCAACATGCCCTGAGGCTGTGAGTTGGGGTGGCGTCCTCTGCATTGTGAATCTTGCAGGGTCCATCTAGCCACTTTTCCAGTACGGTTCCATGCCCCCTAGAGGGTTTTGATTTTTTAGCGTTTAGTCCGGGCGCCTTACTTCGGTGCGCCCTCTTGATTCGGACGGGATTGCTATTCAGGGCCGGATTATCCCAAAATTCAATTTCGGTTTTCCGAGCACTTTCCATGGCACAGTATTTTTGTACTATGGACGCCAGGTCAGCAAAGCGTGTAATATTACGACGGCTTATGGCGTTGAGTATTCCCTTGTCCGTGCAGTTACTGCAAAAGATTGAGATTGCGTCTCCCTCGCGGCAGTCCTTTATCCTGTTCATAACCAGGAGGAATCTGGCACAGTAATGATGTACTGTTTCTTCGGGCATTTGCCTGATTTGGGAAAGATTGCTTACGATCGGGTGGGCGGGTGTCGTTGAATCTAAGACCTCGCCCAGTTTGTTGTTCGGAGGCCGAAGAACTTCCGTATTTTGAGATCCGAAGTCTTGGATGTTATCCGATTTGCCTGATTTTAAGCTCGGGTCTTGGATTGTATCCTCCCCTCCGCGGATATCCGGCGTGGAGGGTTCGGGGATTCGGACGTAGCTAGTCCTTAAGATAGATGAAGGGTCGCCGCATTGTGTCTCCATCACAGCAACGTGGTCGGTGACCTGGGGAGATTTAATTTCTCTCAGATTGGGTTTAAGCCCAACCTGGTCGTAATTTGTGGCGACGCCCAGTGCGGCAATACGATCCAGGAGCTCGTTTATAGACGAGAGCTCCATCGGATGCAATTGCTCGGCGAGTTCTGAGCCGACGTGGAGGTTGCTTTCGATGACCCGGGAGGTCACCGTCGGCCCAACAGCCGACCAGGCGGTTGCGAGAAAACCACCTAGCCGGAGAGTTTGGCCGACAGCCAAGGCTCCTTTCGTAATGGCGCCGTCTTTAAAGACGAGAAGAGGCATCCTTCCTGATCGTGACGGCACAGAGGAACTCTCAATGAAAGCACCAATGTCGGTGTCAAAACCGGCGGATCTCGGGTAGGGGGTCTCGAACTGTGCGTCAAGGTTGGATGGTAACAGGAGACAAGGGACACTTTATTTTACCCAGGTTCGGGCCCTCTCAATGGAGGTAAAACCCTACTCATGCTAGATTAATATTGATGATATGGGTAGTACAAGAGTGGATCTACCACGAGATCAAGGAGGCTAAACCCTAGAAGCTAGCCTATGGTATGATTGTGTATGATGATGGTTGTCCTACGGACTATCAACCCTCCGGTTTATATAGACACCGGATAGGGTTAGGGTTACACAGAGTCGGTTACAATGGTAGGAGATCTCGAATATCCGCACGCCTAGCTTGCCTTCCACGCCAAGAAAGGATCCTTCCGGACACGGGACGAAGTCTTCAATCTTGTATCTTCATAGTCCTGGGGTCCGGCTGAAGGTATAGTTCGGCTATCCGAACACCCCCTAATCCAGGACTCCCTCAGGGACCCTTGTCTCTGTCTCGAGTCTGCTCGACAGTTCATGCGGCCGTGTTGAGAATGGTAAGGTGGCCTATCCTCTATTAGAAACACCCTTGTCTTTGTCTTGAGTCCGCTCGACAGTTCAGGCGGCCGCGCCGAGAACGGCAAGGTGGTTTGCCCGGCAGCAAGCGCCCTCCCGGAAGGGTGCTAAGGATCCGTCCTCAAAGCACCACGGCATGGGTTTACGCGCCGGCAGCCTTATCTCACCAAGCGTAGGGTGCAAACATACGAAGAAAGATCTAACGGGAACATAGCATGCTTGATATTAAAGTACTGCGAAGTTATATTACATCAAGTAGTCGATGCGGTTCTAACTTAAGATAAAATTGTCTTGGTCTTGAACTCGCAGCGACAACGAGAAACTGGGTGCCTAGTCCCGGCGCTGGCCCTCCAACCTCTCGACTCCATCGACGCAGTCGATGATGGGCTTGATACGCTCCCTGAGCACCGCGAGGTCTGCCTCCTCCAGCAAGCTCTCCAACGTGTTGGCAAAGTTGACGGTGGGTTTCAGAACGCCACCTTGGTGAGCACCTTGGTCAGGGCACCCTGGCAGAGCCTCCGGGCCTCATTGGCCAGATAAGTTGCCCGGTTGGAGCGGAGCTGCTCCAGGACTCCAAGAACACCCTCGATGAATAGGGTCAGTTTGGCATTGGGACTCACGTTCGGCTCCGGGGAGTACCTGACATTCGGCATCCCCATGGCAGCCAGCTTCGTGGTGATCCTACCGGCGACATCGGCGAGGCGGCTGACCTAATGGTTTATGCCCTCCGTGTACTCCTTGTGTTCGATGGCATCTTCCTCCGCAGCTGCCTCTCCACCTCCAGGTCCTTGTTCAGCGTCTCCTCGCGTGCACCGGCCTCCGAAAGTTTCCCCTCCAAGCCCTCCAGCTTCAGCAGGTCATTGATGGAGTCGTTGGCCTTGGAGAGTAGCTTGGCCTTGCCGAGGATTGTGGCATGCGCCTCCGCCAAAGCATCGTTGGCTGCGTCCTTCTCCTCCGTCAGCTCCAAGACATGTTTCTGCATCCCATCCCGCTCCACCTCCAGCTCCTTCACCTTGCCGGCATGAACCAGGGCTTGCGCATTGAGTGCCTCTTTGTGCCTCTGCTCCAGCTCCCGGGTCCATTGCGCGACGAGCTTCTCGACCTCCTCATCCTTGCCGCAGAGTGTGGTAGCGAGCGCCTCCTCACGAGCGGCAAGGTCCTCCTCCTGGGAGTTCAGCTCGGCCTGGTGCTGGTGCCGAGCGGCCTCGTCCTTGGCGGCATGTTCCTTCGCCGCCTCCTGGGATTTCTCGACATCAGCCTGCTTCAGGATGAGATCTTGTTTGCGCTCAGCCAGCAGATCCTGGGCAACCTTCAGTTCTTCGTGGGCCTTGCGAAACCAAGCCTGCGTCTCGGCGACGCGCTCCTCAAGATCCGCCTCCGCCTTGTCCGCCGCCTCCATCCTGGATTTTGCCTTTTCCAGACGGGCATGGTGGAACGCCTAGAGCTTTTGGAAGTTGACGCTCATGGCCCGAAGGAGCTGCTCCTCTTGGGAACCGCCGCCACCAGCGCTCGGTTTGTCAACAACCTCAAGCCCGGCGGCGGTGAGTGCCTCGTGATCGAACACCTCCCCATTGGTGGGTGCCCTGGTCCTCGCCATTCCTGGGAGGTTAACGAATAGGTCATCGCTCACCTTCAAGTACTTGCCTGAGTCATAGTAGCAGAGGAGGAAGGTTGGTCGTCAACCACACCCTTCCTGGCAGGCCCCTTGCTAGCCTCCTGGGCAGCGGCCTTGTCGGCCTCCCCGGCAGGCCCCTTGGCGGCCTCTTCGGCGGCGGTCTTGGCGGCCTCCTCGGCGGCGATCTTGGCCTTGGCCTCGGCGTCCCTCGCGACCTCCTCGACGATGGTGTCAATGTCCTCCCGGTCCGCTGGGGAAGGGTCTGGATACCAAGAAGGGGAATGAGACGGAGCCAAGGTCAAGGTTCAAAAAGAAGAAGAAAGAACAGGGATGGGAAACAAACGACTTACCCACACCAGGCTGGGAAGAAGTGGCGCCCTCCCCGCCAGCATTCGTTGCCGGGGCAGAACCCCTGGCACCCAAGTTCGCCTCCTCCTCCGTATGCGTGGGCTCGGTGGTGGATTCCCTTGCCGAGGATGCCCCTTGGGGCGGCATAGTCGAGGGGGCGACATGTTGGGAGTGGCAATCGGCGGCTCCTCCTACTGTCGCTCTTCTCCTGCAAACGCGGCAAGGTCAGCATCAAGGATTCACACCCCAATGTTCATCGGTGAAGGAGTGAGTGGTGAGCTCATGCTGGGGGCTAGAGTGGGGGCTGCGTCGAGGGCTGTTGTTCGGACTGCTTTCCACCAACACCAGTGTACGCGAAGTACCCGCCAGGGGCTTGTCGCCCGTCGAGGCCTTGGCCCTCTTCGCCACCCTCTGGGCCAGTGTCTCCGCGTCCCTGTCAAGACAACATCAAGTTAAATGGGGATAACGCGGGCGTAAGATCAGGAGGTGGTAGGGGCGAAATACTTACTCGTTCTCCACCTCTTCCTCCACTGGCTTCCTCTTCCTCTTCGGGCTAAAAGACCCGAGGTCGAATTCGGCCTCCAAGGTGCTGTCCGAAGGAGGAGGAGAAGGGGATGCGGACCAGTGCCGCTTGGACGAGGAGGAAGTAGTTGATGCCCTCTTCACCGTCACGGCCTTCACCACCTTCTTCATTGTCGCGGCCTTCATCGCCCTCGTCTGGCGCACGAGCTGCTCCTGGACCGGCTGCCACAGCATAGTCCTGCCGGGCTGAACCGGCTCGCCGGAGCTAGCCCGCCACAGGACGCGCTGCCTCCCCGCGGCCGGGGGGGTCGTTCGCCTCGACCTCCTCTTTGTACGACTCATCGCCCGCGTCTTCAATAAGGGGGGCCTCGGTGCTGGCGCCGCTAGCCTCCCCAGCAGACTCCGCCCACTGGGCGAGCTCCTTCTCCTCCACGTCCGTGTCAGCCTCGTCCTCCATGGCGCCAACGTTGCCGGCCTCCCGAACGAGCGCCGCCTCCGCCGCCCTGGCGGCGATGTAGTCTAGCTCCACCTTGGTGGTGTCATGGATGAGCAGCGGACATAGCTCTCAGACAAAGTGTCGAAAAACTCTTGCACCTTCTCTACTGGCGGCTCAGCCCAGGCCGGGTCAAGGCCATGCGCATTGCAGTCCGGCATCATGGCGATGATGGTGGGCTGGCGAGAGTTGTTGCTCAGCGGGACCACTCCCACCGACAACCCAAAGAGGGGCCCCTTGACGGCCTTGCGGGCCTTCACGGCCCTGCCAGTCCTCTCAGCCCTGCGTCATTGTCCACGTCGAGCTGAAAGAGCATTTGATAGAAATGGGTGTGCCCCATCACCGTGAAGTTGTGCTTCAGGCCAGGTTGGAGCCTCATGATGTCGGTCGCGTTCCTGAAATCCCAGGTCGGCCTCCCCTTGTTGTGCAGCGGGGCGATTCAGCGACGGATGAATTCGGCTCCAATCATCTCAAGGGTGAGCCCGGCCATGGTGAGGCGATGGATCCTGGTGGTGACGACCGTGAGTTTCTCATCGTTGGCGTCGAGGTCGCTCCAGTCCCTGTGGCGGTTCGGCGGGCTCTAACGAACTCGGCAGAACTCCTGCGGGTCCTTCTCCTCAATCCAACACCACCGGCCCCGCCACTCCTCCCACCTCTCCTTCTGGGCACCCTCCGGATACTTTCCCTTCTCCTGGGTCCTCGGGATCCAGGTGATGCAGCCGGAGATGGTGCCCCCTAGCTGGAGGCGAGGGGAGAAGTAGTGGCGGAAGAGCGCCATGCTAGGGAGCACCCCGGCAAAGCCCTCGCAGAGAGGGGCAAGAAGAAGTTCTTGAGGTGGACCGCGTCGACCGTCAAAGGGAAGTAGGCGAGCTGCGTCTGTCGCACTGCCAACTCGCTCTCCGGCGCCTCCTTCTCCCCGGCGTCCTTGGCCGCTCCCTTGCCCTTGCTAGTTTTGGGTGCCATGGTGGCTGGGAGAGGGCGAAGAATCAAGAGCAATGGGGGCACGGCGGCGGTGAGCAGAGGCGAGAGCTTAGAATCTTTCGCCTGAGGAAGAAGAGGGGAGCGGCGGTTCCGAGATTGGAAAAGGCACAGAGGGTAAATGAGCAGTGTGCCTGCGGTTTTTCCTTTTTATGGGGAAGGCGCGGGCCGCCTCCTTACCACGATGTGACGCATGCGTGCAGCAACCGCCCCACGCATGACCCCCATGTCACGCATTCAACACGAGTCATGGGGAAGCGCAACGAGCGAGGGAGTTACTGCAGTAAAAACTCTGTAGCGCGCGCACGCACACCGTTCTGGGCCTGGCCCAATAACGCCCCGCGCTTATATGTGGCCTAGGCCCGGGGGCTCCTGTCGGTGTACAAAAGTAGGGGGCCGTTTTTGTACCCCTTTACTTGCGCTGGCAGTCGCAGCCCCACGCCTGTAGCCAAGCTTGGCAGGGCATAAGAAGCAAAGATTACCAGAGTCGTGCTCAAGACCGGAAGCATGAAGAGCTGAGGGGCGAGGTGAAACTCCCCCGGTAAGGTCCTTGCCGGGGCGGCCTTCACGGCCCCGGCAAGAACCTTGCCGGGGAAACTTGCCCAACGCCAGCAGGGCTGCCACCCTTGAGCCTAAGAGTTCCGACGCCCTCAACCACATTGGAACCAAACCTTGGTAGGCGCCTCCGTGGATCTTCGTGAAGACTCCGCCACCGCACCAACTCAGCAGCCAGCCAGCATGGCGCTACACGCCTCGTCAGCTCGGACGTGTGTCGGAGCGAGGCGGGGCGGCGACAGGTGGGACGAGATTCCTTGCCGTTCCCAATAAAGCAAGAAGGGCATGTCAGCAACGCATTAAATGCGTTTGTCCTATGGTGCCAGGAGATAGACTCGACTACTGTACAACTTTCCACCTCCTGTGTGCCACTGTGGCAGCCCCTTTTGACTATAAAAGGAGGCCCGAGGCGTACTGAGAGAGAACTCGGACTTTTTGGACCCTACACACTTTGTAGATAGTCCAAGAACACCAGATAAACATAAACCAGCAGGAGTAGGGTATTACGCATCACTTGCGGCCTCAACCTAGATAATCCCCCTGCGTTCATCTTTCAAACCCGCTCTTTCCACAGCCCCGCGCCCACCAACCGTAGCAAAAGGGATTCTTTGTGATCCTGCAGGTGTCGTTTCCCCCGACAGTTGGGTTCGACACTCTTACTTATCAAAAAGAGCTACAATTGATCCCATATACTTGTGGGTCATCAACTATCGTCAGCTCAACGATGTCACTATCAAGAATAAATACCCACTCCCCAGAATTGATGATCTGTTTGATCAACTGCATGGAGCTCAAATCTTTTCCAAGATTGATTTAAGGACCGGTATCATCAACTCAAGATCAGAAAAGAAGATATTCATAAGACCGCATTGAGCACTCGTTACGGTCAATATGAATACACAGTTATGTCATTCGGGCTGACCAATGCTCCTGCCTTCTTCATGCATATGATGAACAAAGTGTTCATGGATTTCTTGGACAAATTTTGGTGGTCTTTATCGACGATATCCTCATATACTCCAAGGGAGAAGAAGAGCATAAACAATATCTCCGAGCAGTATTGCAAAGGCTTCGTGACCACCAGCAGTATTGCAAGATGACAAGGTTGTGGCTTACGCATCCAGACAGCTACGACCACACGAAGGAAATTATCCTACTCATGACTTGGAGCTAGTAGCCGTTGTGCATGCCTTAAAAATTTGGAGGCATTATCTTATTGGCAAGCGGTGTCAAATATTCACCGACCACAAAAGTCTCAAGTACATATTTGCTCAACCAGATTTAAATCTTCAACAAAGAAGATGCCTTGAGTTGGTCAAGGATTATGACCTCGGGATAAACTATCACCCGGGTAAAGCTAACGTGGTCGCAGATGCTCTCAGCCACAAGCCAGCCACAGTCAATGCATTAATGACATCTTTAACTCCCGAGCTACAAGAAGAAATGGCCCAACTCAATTTGATCATTGTAGGGGCTGATTACACCAATATGATGGTAGTCACTCCCACTCTAAAAGAAGAAATTCGCAAAGCTCAGTCAGGAGATACGTTCTTGCAAAACCAAGTCACCCAGATAAAAGAAGGCAAGACTCAAGATTTCCTGATGGATGAGAAGGGTACCCTACGATTTCGAGGATGAATATGTGTACCCAAAGTAGAAGAGTTGCGGGAGAAGATATTAAAGGAAGCACACGAATACTCATACTCGATCCATCCCGGAGGTACCAAAATGTACGAGGACTTCACGCATACGTTTTGGTGGGATGGAATGAAGAAGGATATTGCATACTTCGTCGCCTGCTGTGATATATGCAATAGGGTTAAGGCAGAACATAAAAAATCCACCGGGCTACTTCAACCTTTGCCCGTCCCACAATGGAAATGTGATGATGTGTGCATGGACTTTATCACCAGTCTTCCAACCACCCCTTGTGGAAACAATGCTATATGGGTCGTGGTGGACATGTTGACCAAGGTGGCTCATTTCATTCCTATCCGGACCACATACCATGCAAATCAACTGGTTCAACTCTATGTGTCCCGAATCGTTAGTTTGCATGGCGTACCTAGAACTATCACCTCAGATCAAGGATCCCTTTTTACCTCAGCATTCTGGTCACGTCTTCACCAAGCCTTGGGGACATCATTGAAATATAGCACAACTTATCACCCTCAGACAGATGGCCAGGCAGAGCGAGTAAATCAAATACTCAAGGACATGCTCAGGGCATGTGCTCTCGCTCAAGGACCCAAGTGGGAAGACAGCTTACCCTACGCTGAGTTTTCCTACAACAACAGCTATCAAGCAAGTCTCAAGATGTCACCATATGAAGCCTTGTACGGACACAAGTGTCGTACCCCCTTAAACTGGTCCCGAACCGGAGATAGTCTTATTTTCAAGACAGACTTGATGATGGAAGCCGAGAAGCAAGTTAGGGAGATCCGAGACAGATTACAACTAGCCAAGTCTCGACAGAAGAGCTACTATGATGCTAAGCACCGACATATCAGTTTTGAACCTGGTGAATATGTCTACCTCTGAGTTACACCTATGAAAGGAGTCAAGAGATTTCAGACTCGGGGAAAGCTTGCACCAAGGTATATTGGCCCATTTCTAGCTATGTCCAAGGTTGGCACAGTGGCATATCAATTGGAACTTCCCCCGGAACTGTCAGAGATAAATAATGTCTTCCACGTATCCAGTTGTGAAGGTGTATCTCACCACTTGAGAAACGGACTGATACGGCAGAAATAGAGCTTGCTAAGGATCTGACTTATGAAGAGAAACCTTTTCGAATATTGGATGAGATGGAAAGAGTCACCCGTAGCAAGTCAGTTAAGTTTTACAAAGTGCAGTGGGAACACCATACCGAAAGTGAAGCTACCTGGAAAAGAGAGGACTTTTTAAGGACAGCTTATCCTGAATTGTTTCCTAAGCAACCGAACTCGAGGACGAGATTCATCCTAAGGGGGGAGGTTTGTGACACGCTGGTTTTTTGCCCCTTTTCTTTAATTGGATTTATTTGCATTTTTTTATTTGAATTTGAGTTTTGAATCAACTCATTTGGACTTAATCACTTGGGCATTTCTTTGACTTTCACCCAAGTGACTCATCTCACTCTCAAACTCATCTCATTCCCTTTGATATATCAAAATATGGCCATGGGAATATTTTCTTAAAGGAAAAATATTCATTTTCTCTCTGAAATAGCCTTTCAGTCACTTCTACTCCAAAGCAACCCTCATTTTTATTGACCACAAAAATATAAGAAAATTCCTGAATATTCTTTGGACCTTGGCATAGCCCCCTATGCAAAAATATTTCATGGTTATTTGGAATATTTTTGCTACAGAAAATCTTTTCTGTTCTGGCCAAAAAATGCATGTTGTGAAGGAAATGCATTTTCCTTGATCCAATGGAGCTGAAATTTTTAGGCCTTCATTACCCTCCTAACTAACCCTTAACCACAAAAACTCAGCTCCTAACTCTCTCTAGATTCTTGTCTATTAAGCTCCAAAGTTTATGTCCACAAACTTGCCAAGAGGTTAAGTCTCACTCAGTCGACCTGGCTTCAACTCAAATGCTTGGATTGACCTAGCCTTGCACGAACAACACCGTAGACGTGAATTTAATGCTCAGCGCACCATGTAGCCAAAGTTCACGTGGTGACCGCGTGTGGGCACGGTGCCAGGCAGTCGCTCGACGTGCTCTGGGTGCCGCCAATGCCTCTGTTTCGCTTGTGCGTGCGCCCGAGGCCAAACCACTTCGCCACCAAGCGCCTGCTGCCTTCACTCATCGCCCTTGACCTCTCCCTGCCACACGCCGATGCCGGAGCTCGCCATAGCGATCACGAGCACGTCGTGCCCGAGCGCACAGTGAGCCCCTGCTCACTGTTGTTGTCTCCTCCCATGCCATGTGCTCGTCCCCGTCCTCCCACAGTGGCCACATGATCCCTGGCCACTTCCCCCTCTCTCACTGGCGCCTCTCGTCGCCGTGCGCCGCTTCTAGAGCCTTCGGCGAGCTCTCGATCCCCGCCTCAGCTCCACCTATATATAGGACCCTCCCAAGCTTGTTTCCCGTCATCACCGCACTCCTCTGCAACCACAACCCCTCCTAGATAGCTACGGCCCGGCAGGGCAAGCCTCTGGCCGCTGTTCCCCTCCCGAGCTCGCCGACGATCCCCTTCCTCTGCCCCTCCCCACTCCACTGCCTCTCGAGCTCCATCGACTACGCAGGCGTGTTCCTGGTGGTCCACTGGTGCTAGCTGGTACCTCTGGAGCCACTGGAACGACCTCACAACACCGGCCTTCCTCTCCGACGAGCTCCGCCTGCTGCAGACTCTAGAGATGACCACGTCGACCTCGTCCGTCCACCTCTCGCCAAGCTACGGGTATGTGCGGGTGCGTCGTAGTCTTGCGCATCCTCCCATCCCTTCCACAGCGGCCGCCGACCTCTCCTCATCGGAGAAACGCCGGTGACGCGCCGCCCCTCCCCTATTTCTCTCTCCCTCTCTCTAAACCTGACGGGCGGGGGCCACTGTCGGCCTCTCCACTCGTACCTCTTCAGGCACGAGTGGAGGCGTATTCGCCAAAATACGCCTTCGACGTCATCCCTCTCTTATTTTCTGAAAATCAAATTTACATTCAGAATATTGACTGAACTTTGACCAGCTATAACTTTTATTCTATAAGACCAAATGACATTATTCTTTTTGCATTGGTTTTGTGTTGAAATTCTCTATCAACATGCAAAAGATGAGATATTTGCTTGCTATGATTATTTTCTGCTGAATTAATCAATGTTATGTGACATTTTCTTTTTTCTATTTTAATTATTTCAGAGGAAGAAACTTGCCTTGAAGATCGCCAGAGGGAGTGTGACCCTCCTCTACACTAAGGCAAGCCATCGCAAATATTTGCAAGAGTATCATTTCAAAACTATGGTTTTCACTTGAATATGATTATTTTAAATGCATATAGAAAAATTCATATAAAGTTATTTGATGCTAGTTTCATGTTCATGCTAAATTGTTCTGTTATCAGTAGCATTCTAGTTGAATAACTAAGTCTATGCAGTAGAGCAATGTGATGTTATGCTTGAGCTAGTTCATATCGATATTATGTTAAAATGATGCATATATGGTTCATTGCATTTTCGTGGCATACTATGACTCGGTAAAATTATTTGCAAGTTGAAACCTGATAATAAACCAACTTGAACATGTTGTTGATTGAGTCATGGTGGCACCGAATCGAGCTTCCCAAGGTGCAACCACATTTGCCTTTATGAGGGGGGCCCTTTCTCAGTCTGTTGTTATGCCTCTCGCCGGTGCCTCCAACTAGGGAAGGTTATTCGCTGACGCTACCCTGGCCCGGTAGGCAGTTATAGCCGTGTGTGCCCATAGTTGTTTTGGTACCATGTCCCGTTTGGGATGATTGTTTTTGCCACGACAGTGATCATTGGATTCGGAGTGGCATCAGGGCCACCCATGACTTAGCTCAAATTAAAGGGGAGTTGGTCGGAGTGGCTGGGAGAGTATCATGGCAATAGACTGGTTCTGTCGGAACGCCGTTGGTCCACACAAATGGGAGTCTGAGGCCATGGGTTCCGTGGTGTTGGTACAGTGTGCTAACCTTTGCAGAGTGTGTATAATCTATCGATAGTCGCGTCCTCGGTCATGGACACAAGTTCGTAGTAGGTCACACTGTGGATCCACAAAAGTATTAAAACTTGCAGACTAAGTGAATACTTGTGGCACAGGTTATGTTGGTGAAGTTGTTGAGACCATCGAGATGGTTTCATTTGTGATCCGGAAGTGATCACCTTGATATGATGAGTTTCGTGGTTACGAGGTAACCGAGATGGTAAGCGGGTCTGAAAGGCCCTCTTATGAGCACAATCACTTCATGAAAAGCATGTTGAATTCTTGCATTAAACCTGCTTCAATATCATTGTTGTTTTTTGCCATTGTTGCTTTGTTTGTGTGAGCTTGCAAGTACATTCAATGTACTGACATGGCGTGTCATGCCAGTTTCAGGAGAAATCATATCGGAGTTGGAGTTGCATATCGCATCGCAATCTAGACCGTGTCCACATCAGTGTACCTATGAGATGGAGTCCTTCTACGTCGTTGTTCCGCTGCCGCGTAGTCTTATCATGATGTCGAGGCCCCTGCTCATGTCTACTAAATAATGTACATATGTTCAGCAGCACCGAGTGTGCCGCTTGGCCTTGCTACTAGATGTAATACCAAAGTCTATGTTCCAGTAGTACCGATAAAGCGGTTGTATTTTCTGTACCAATATTTTGTGTGTTTCCAGAAGACTTGATCGCTGGGCTGGCAATGCAAGGCAAACCGGTCACTCTGAGCCGGGGTGCCACAATCATCTTCACCAACATCTTCATCACCTTCCCCCATCTATATTCAGCGGTCCACTCTCCCGCAAGCCACTGTACCCTCTACTTGAAAATGGTGCTTTATGCTTCATACTATTATCCAATGATATGTCCCATCCTATGATGTTTGAGTAGATTTTTGTTGTCTTATCGATAATATATAGGTGAATTGTTATGGTTGGTTTAATTTGCTTTTGGTTATGTTGTTGTCCTTTCGTGCCCATCATATGAGCGCATGTGTGGATCACACCATAGGGTTAGTTGTATGTTGATAGGACTATGCATTGGAGGGCAAGGGTGACAGCAGCTTTAGCCTAAACAAAGAAATTGATACATATGGGATTGAAGGGGGGCAATATATATCTTAATGTTATGGTTGGGTGTTTTACCTTAATGAACATTAGTAGTTGCGGATGCTTGCTAATAGTTCCAATCATAAGTGCATTTCCAAGTAAGGGAGGACATGCTAGCAGAGGCCTCTCCCACATAAAAACCTGCTATCGGTTTAGCAATGTAGTCAATTGCTAAGGGACAACTTCGTAAATCCTACGACCACCAATCCTGTTTTACTAAACTTAATTGTTTCTTTATTTAAACAGCACCTAACTTTTATTTTCACGTTCTTTATTATCTTGCAAACATGTCCACTCCTACAAACTACTTCTAGTTTCATTCTTGTTCTAGGTAAAGCAAACGTTAAGTGTGCCTACAGTTGTATCGGTGGTCGATAGAACTTGAGGGAATATTTGTTCTACCTTTAGCTCCTCATTGGGTTCGATACTCTTATTTATCGGAAAAGGCTACAAACAATCCCCTATACTTGTGGGTTATCGTGTATCTATAATTTATGATGTATTCGTGCTATATTTACATCTAGTGCCCAGTGTCAGTTCCTGTTTTTTTTGCATGTTTTTTGTTTTATAGAAAATCAATATCTAGGAAGTTCAAAACAGCTCAGTGATTTAATATGATTTTCATGGAATATATGTGATTGTTTAGCAAAGGAATCAATGCAAAACAATGCCTAAGGGGCCGCAAGGGCAGGTGGCGTGGCCACCCCCTGGCCGCGCATGGGACCTTGTGGGCAGCCCTTAAGTTGGTTGGTGCCCTTCTTTCACCACAAGAAGTCTAATTTCAAGAGAACCCGCCCCCCCTTCAAAATTTCAGCTTGATCAGAGTCATGGATCTTCGGCTATAAAAGACACGGTGAAAGGCCAAAAAAGCTGCGAAAAACAGAGAGAGAAGAGATCCAATCTCGGAGGGTTCTCATCCCTCTAAGCGCCATGGAAGAAGGACCAGAGGGGAGAACCTCTCCCTGTATAGGAGGGAGGCCATGGAGGAGCAAGCCGGAGGGGGCCATTCTCTCTCTCTCTCTCTCTCTCTCTCTCTCTCTCTCTCTCTCTCTCTCTCTCTCTCTCTCTCTCTCTCTCTCTCTCTCTCTCTCTCTCTCTCTCTCTCGGTGGCGTTGGAGAGCTGCCAGGGAACCATCACCGCGGTGATCGTCTTCATCAACATCATCGTCTTCATCACCTTCCTCACCTCTTTTCAGCGGTCCACTCTCCCGCAAGCTGCTATAATACCCTACTTGAACATGGTGTTTTGGTGCTATTAATTATTATCCTATGATTTGTGTCATTGCTATTGTCTTTGAGTAGATTTTTGTTGTCCTACAGGTTAATTGGTGAATTTCTATGATTAGTTTAAATTGCTTATGGTTATGTAATTGTCCTTTGGTGCCCATCAAATGAGCGTGCGCGTGAATCACACCATAAGGTTAGTTTTAAGTTTATAGGATTGTGCATTGTGGGGCGAGAGTGACATAAACTTCTTCCTACCATAGAAATTGATACATACGGGATTGAAGGGGGGGCAATTTCTATTAATGCTATGGTTGGGTTTTACCTTAAAGAACAATGTTATTACTCACGGATGATTGCTAATAGTTCGAATCATAAGTGCATACAATTCCAAGTAAGGGATAACATGCTAGTAGAGGCCTCTCCCACACGAAAACTTGCCATCGGTCTAGTATCTTAGCTAGTTGTCTAGGGACAATTCTGCACACCCTATCATCATTATTCCACAATCGCTTTGTGTTATATTGTAATATATTCTATCTTTATTTAGGCAGCACCAATTTTTATGTTTATGTTCTTGAAAGTTATCCCTTCACACCCACTTTGTAGTTTTATTTTTCGTTTTTAGATTAAAACAAACACTCGGTGTAGGTAGGGTTGTATTAGTGGCAGATGAAACCTGAGAGAATATTGATCTTACCTTTAACTCCTTATAGGTTCGACACTCCATACTTACCACTTTCATTTTTGGAAAGTGCTACTATGATTCCTTGCACTTGAGGATTATCAGACATTCATTAGGCTCTCTCTCGCCGGTAAATGTGAGAAAGGCATGTTGTTGGGGTTGTCCAGTTTTGTCAAATCACGGGGTTGCGATCAAATTGCGAACAAACCGTGGCGAGAAAGCAACTGCACCCACAGGACCCACGACGCTAGGTGCACGACGTGGAATCCGGTTGGCATGGCTGGTAGCGTTGAACATCTTGTTGGAAATATGCCCTAGAGGCAATAATAAAAGCATTATTATTATATTTCCTTGTTCATGATAATTGTCTTTATTCATGCTATAATTGTGTTATCCGGAAATCGTAATACATGTGTGAATAATAGACACCAACATGTCCCTAGTAAGCCTCTAGTTGACTAGCTCGTTGATCAACAGATAGTCATGGTTTCCTCACTATGGACATTGGATGTCATTGATAACAAGATCACATCATTAGGAGAATGATGTGATGGACAAGACCCAATCCTAAACATAGCACAAGACCGTATAGTTCGCTTGCTAGAGTTTTTCCAATGTCAAGTATCCTTTCCTTACAACATGAGATCGTGTAACTCCCGGATACCGTAGGAGTGCTTTGGGTGTGCCAAACGTCACAACGTAACTGGGTGACTATAAAGGTATACTGCGGGTATCTCCGAAAGTGTCTGTTGGGTTGACACGGATCGAGACTGGGATTTGTCACTCCGCATGACGGAGAGGTATCACCGGGCCCACTCGGTAATGCATCATCATAATGAGCTCAATGTGATCAAAGTGTTTGATCACGGGATCATGCATTACGGTACGAGTAAAGTGACTTGCCGGTAACGAGATTGAACAAGGTATTGGGATACCGACGATCGAATCTCGGGCAAGTAAAATACCGATTGACAAAGGGAATTGTATACGGGATTAATTGAATCCTCGACATCGTGGTTCATCCGATGAGATCATCATGGAGCATGTGGGAGCCAACATGGGTATCCAGATCCCGCTGTTGGTTATTGCCCGAGAGCCGTCTCGGTCATGTCTGCCTGTCTCCCGAACCCGTAGGGTCTACACACTTAAGGTTCGGTGACGCTAGGGTTGTGAAGATATGTATATGCAATAACCCGAATGTTGTTCGGAGTCCCGGATGAGATCCCGGATGTCACGAGGAGTTTCGGAATAGTCCAGAGGTAAAGAATTATATATAGGAAGTGCTGTTTCGGCCATCGGGACAAGTTTCGGGGTCATCGGTATTGTACCGGGACCACCAGAAGGGTCCCGGGGGTCCACCGGGTGGGGCCACCCATCCCGGAGGGCCCCATGGGCCAAAGTGGGGAGGAGAACCAGCCCATAGTGGGCTGGTGCGCCCCCCTAGGCCCACCCCATGCGCCTAGGGTTGAAACCCTAGGGGTGGGGGGCGCCCCACCTTGGCTTGGGGGCCACTCCAGCCCTTGGCCGCCGCCCCCCCTAGGAGATCCAATCTCCTAGGGCCGGCACCCCCCCTAGGGGGCTATATATATGAGGGGGGGAGTGGGCAGCGGCACCTGAGTCCTGGCGCCTCCCTCTCTCCCTGCTACACCTCTTCCTCTCGTAGTACACGGCGAAGCCCTGCTGCTGTGACGCCCTGCATCCACCACCACGCCGTCGTGCTGCTGGATCTTCATCAACCTCTCCTTCCCCCTTGTTGGATCAAGAAGGAGGAGACGTCACGCTGACCGTACGTGTGTTGAACGCGGAGGTGCCGTCCGTTCGGTGCTAGGATCTCCGGTGATTTGGATCACGTCGTGTACGACTACCTCATCCCCGTTCTCTGAACGCTTCCGCTCGCGATCTACAAAGGTATGTAGATGCATCCGATCACTCGTTGCTAGATGAACTCATAGATGGATCTTGGTGAAACCGTAGGAAAATTTTTGTTTTCTGCAACGTTCCCCAACAGTGGCATCATGAGCCAGGTTTATGCGTAGTTCTTCTTGCGCGAGTAGAACACAATTTGTTGTGGGCGTAGATTTGTCAACTTTCTTGCCGCTACTAGTCTTATCTTGCTTCAGCGGTATTGTGGGATGAAGTGGCCCGGACCAACCTTACACGTACGCTTACGTGAGACCGGTTCCACTGACTAACATGCACTAGTTGCATAAGGTGGCTGGCGGGTGTCTGTCTCTCCCACTTTAGTTGGAGCGGATTCGATGAAAAGGGTCCTTATGAAGGGTAAATAGAAGTTGACAAATCACGTTGTGGCTTTCACGTAGGTAAGAAAATGTTCTTGCTAGAACCCTAATTTAGCCACGTAAAACTTGCAACAACAATTAGAGGACGTCTAACTTGTTTTTGCAGCAAGTGCTTTGTGATATGATATGGCCAAAGTTGTGATGAATGATGAATGATATATATGTGATGTATGAGATGTTCATGCTATTGTAATAGGAATCACGACTTGCATGTCGATGAGTATGACAACCGGCAGGAGCCATAGGAGTTGTCATTATTCTTTTATGACCTGCGTGTCAATGGAAACGCCATGTAAATTACTTTACTTTATTGCTAAACGCGTTAGCCATAGTAGTAAAAGTAATAGTTGGCGAGCAACTTCATGGAGACACGATGATGATGATGGAGATCATGGTGACAAGCCGGTGACAAGATGATCATGGAGCCCCAAGATGGAGATCAAAGGAGCTATATGATATTGGCCATATCATGTCACTTTTATTATTTGATTGCATGTGATGTTTATCATGTTTTGCATCTTGTTTACTTAGAACGACGGTAGTAAATAAGATGATCCCTCATAATAATTTCAAGAAGTGTTCCCCCTAACTGTGCACCGTTGCGACAGTTCGTTGTTTCGAAGCACCACGTGATGATCGGGTGTGATAGATTCTAACGTTCACATACAACGGGTGTAAGACAGATTTACACATGCAAACACTTAGGTTGACTTGACGAGCCTAGCATGTACAGACATGGCCTCGGAACATAGAAGACCGAAAGGTCGAGCATGAGTCGTATAGAAGATACGATCAACATGAAGATGTTCACCGATGTTGACTAGTCCGTCTCACGTGATGATCGGACACGGCCTAGTTGACTCGGATCATGTTATACTTAGATGACTAGAAGAGGGGTGTCTATCTAAGTGGGAGTTCATTAAATAATTTGATTAGATGAACTTTATTATCATGAACTTAGTCTAAAATATTTACAGTATGTCTTGTAGATCAAATGGCCAACGTAGTCCTCAACTTCAACGCGTTCCTAGAGAAAACCAAGCTGAAAGACGATGGCAGCAACTATACGGACTGGGTCCGGAACCTGAGGATCATCCTCATAGCTGCCAAGAAAGATTATGTCCTACAAGCACCGCTGGGTGACGCACCTATTCTCCCTGCAGAACAAGACGTTATGAACGCTTGGCAGGCACGTACCGATGACTACTCCCTCGTTCAGTGCGGCATGCTTTACAGCTTAGAGCCGGGGCTCCAAAAGCGTTTTGAGAGACACGGAGCATATGAGATGTTCGAAGAGCTGAAAATGGTTTTCCGAGCTCATGCCCGGGTCGAGAGATATGAAGTCTCCGACAAATTCTTCAGTTGTAAGATGGAGGAAAATAGTTCTGTCAGTGAGCACATACTCACTATGTCTGGGTTACATAACCGCTTGACTCAGCTGGGAGTTAATCTCCCGGACGACGCGGTCATTGACAGAATCCTCCAGTCGCTTCCACCAAGCTACAAGAGCTTTGTGATGAACTTCAATATGCAGGGGATGGAAAAGACCATTCCTGAAGTATTTGCTATGCTGAAATCAGCAGAGGTAGAAGTCAAGAAGGAACATCAAGTGTTGATGGTGAATAAAACCACTAAGTTCAAGAAGGGCAAGGGTAAAAAGAACTTCAAGAAGGACGGCAAGGAAGGTGCCGCGCCCGGCAAGCAAGCTGCCGGGAAGAAGCCAAAGAATGGACCCAAGCCCGAGACTGAGTGCTTTTATTGCAAGGGAAGTGGTCACTGGAAGCGGAATTGCCCCAAATACATAGCGGACAAGAAGGCCGGCAAAACAAAAGGTATATGTGATATACATGTAATTGATGTGTACCTTACCAGTACTCGTAGTAGCTCTTGGGTATTTGATACCGGTGCAGTTGCTCATATTTGTAACTCAAAGCAGGAGCTGCGGAATAAGCGGAGACTGGCGAAGGACGAGGTGACGATGCGTGTCGGGAATGGTTCCAAGGTTGATGTGATCGCCGTCGGCACGCTACCTCTACATTTACCTACGGGATTAGTTTTAAACCTCAATAATTGTTATTTAGTGCCAAGTTTGAGCATGAACATCGTATCTGGATCTCGTTTAATTTGAGATGGCTACTCATTTAAATCCAAGAATAATGGTTGTTCTATTTATATGAGTGATATGTTTTATGGTCATGCTCCGATGGTTAATGGTTTATTCTTAATGAATCTCGTACGTGATGATACACATATTCATAGTGTGAATACCAAAAGAGTTAAAGTTGATAACAATAGTCCCACATACTTGTGGCACTGCCGCCTTGGTCACATAGGTGTCAAACGCATGAAGAAGCTCCATGCAGATGGACTTTTAGAGTCTCTTGATTATGAATCATTTGACACGTGCGAACCATGCCTCATGGGTAAAATGACCAAGACTCCGTTCTCAGGAACAATGGAGCGAGCAACCAACTTATTGGAAATCATACATACTGATGTGTGCGGTCCAATGAGTGTTGAGGCTCGCGGTGGCTATCGTTATGTTCTCACCCTCACTGATGAATTGAGTAGATATGGGTATATCTACTTAATGAAACACAAGTCTGAGACCTTTGAAAAGTTCAAGGAATTTCAGAGTGAGGTTGAAAATCAACATGACAGAAAGATCAAGTTTCTACGATCAGATCATGGAGGAGAATACTTGAGTCATGAATTTGGCACACACTTAAGAAAATGTGGAATAGTTTCACAACTCACGCCGCCTAGAACACCTCAGCGTAATGGTGTGTCCGAACGTCGTAATCGCACTCTATTAGATATGGTGCGATCTATGATGTCTCTTACCGATTTACCGCTATCTTTTTGGGGCTATGCTTTAGAGACTGCCGCATTCACTTTAAATAGGGCTCCGTCGAAATCCGTTGAGACGACACCGTATGAATTATGGTTTGGGAAGAAACCTAAGCTGTCGTTTCTAAAAGTTTGGGGATGCGATGCTTATGTCAAGAAACTTCAACCTGAAAAGCTCGAACCCAAGTCGGAAAAATGCGTCTTCATAGGATACCCTAAAGAAACTATTGGGTATACCTTCTACCTCAGATCCGAAGGCAAGATCTTTGTTGCCAAGAATGGATCCTTTCTAGAGAAGGAGTTTCTCTCGAAAGAAGTAAGTGGGAGGAAAGTAGAACTTGATGAAGTGTTACCTCTTGAACCGGAAAATGGAGCAACTCCAGAAAACGTTCCTGAGGTGCCTGCACCGACTAGAGAGGAAATTAATGATGATGATCAAGATACTTCTGATCAAGCTCCTACTAAAATTCGTAGGTCCACAAGGACACGTTCCGCACCAGAGTGGTACGGCAACCCTGTCTTGGAAATCATGTTGTTAGACAACGGTTAACCTTCGAACTATGAAGAAGCAATGGCGGGCCCGGATTCCAACAAATGGCTGGAAGCCATGAAATCCGAGATAGGATCCATGTATGAAAACGAAGTATGGACTTTGACTGACTTGCCCGTTGAGCGGCGAGCCATAGAAAATAAATGGATCTTTAAGAAGAAGACAGACGCGGATGGTAATGTGACCATCTATAAAGCTCGGCTTGTCGCTAAGGGTTATCGACAAGTTCAAGGGGTTGACTACGATGAGACTTTCTCACCGGTAGCGAAGCTAAAGTCCGTCCGAATCATGTTAGCAATTGCCGCATTCTACGATTATGAGATATGGCAAATGGACGTCAAAACGGCATTCCTTAATGGTTTCCTTAAGGAAGAATTGTATATGATGCAGCCGGAAGGTTTTGTCGATCCTAAGAATGCTGACAAGGTGTGCAAGCTCCAACGCTCGATTTATGGGCTGGTGCAAGCATCTCGGAGTTGGAACATTCGCTTTGATGAGATGATCAAAGCGTTTGGGTTTACACGGACTTATGGAGAAGCCTGCGTTTACAAGAAAGTGAGTGGGAGCTCTGTAGCATTTCTCATATTATATGTAGATGACATACTTTTGATGGGAAATGATATAGAACTCTTGGACAGCATTAAGGCCTACTTGAATAAGAGTTTTTCAATGAAGGACCTTGGAGAAGCTGCTTATATATTAGGCATCAAGATCTATAGAGATAGATCAAGACGCCTCATAGGTCTTTCACAAAGCACATACCTTGATAAGATATTGAAGAAGTTCAATATGGATCAATCTAAGAAGGGGTTCTTACCTGTGTTACAAGGTGTGAAATTGAGCTCAGCTCAATGTCCGACCACGGCAGAAGATATAGAAGAGATGAGTGTCATCCCCTATGCCTCAGCCATAGGTTCTATTATGTATGCTATGCTGTGTACCAGACCTGATGTAAACCTTGCCGTAAGTTTGGTAGGAAGGTACCAAAGTAATCCCGGCAAGGAACACTGGACAGCGGTCAAGAATATCCTGAAGTACCTGAAAAGGACTAAGGAAATGTTTCTCGTTTATGGAGGTGACGAAGAGCTCGTCGTAAAGGGTTACGTCGACGCTACCTTCGACACCGATCTGGATGACTCTAAGTCACAAACCGGATACGTGTATATTTTGAATGGTGGGGCAGTAAGCTGGTGCAGTTGCAAGCAGAGCGTCGTGGCGGGATCTACATGTGAAGCGGAGTACATGGCAGCCTCGGAGACAGCACATGAAGCAATTTGGGTGAAGGAGTTCATCACCGACCTCGGAGTCATACCCAATGCGTCGGGGCCAATCAAACTCTTCTGTGACAACACTGGAGCTATTGCACTAGCCAAGGAGCCCAGGTTTCACAAGAAGACGAGGCACATCAAGCGTCGCTTCAACTCCATTCGTGAAAATGTTCAAGATGGAGACATAGATATCTGTAAAGTGCATACGGACCTGAATGTAGCAGATCCGTTGACTAAACCTCTCCCTAGAGCAAAACATGATCAACACCAGAATTCCAGGGGTGTTCGATTCATCACAATGTAACTAGATTATTGACTCTAGTGCAAGTGGGAGACTGTTGGAAATATGCCTTAGAGGCAATAATAAAAGCATTATTATTATATTTCCTTGTTCATGATAATTGTCTTCATTCATGCTATAATTGTGTTATCCGGAAATCGTAATACATGTGTGAATAATAGACACCAACATGTCCCTAGTAAGCCTCTAGTTGACTAGCTCGTTGATCAACAGATAGTCATGGTTTCCTCACTATGGACATTGGATGTCATTGATAACGAGATCACATCATTAGGAGAATGATGTGATGGACAAGACCCAATCCTAAACATAGCACAAGATCGTATAGTTCGCTTGCTAGAGTTTTTCCAATGTCAAGTATCCTTTCCTTAGACCATGAGATCGTGTAACTCCCGGATACCGTAGGAGTGCTTTGGGTGTGCCAAACGTCACAACGTAACTGGGTGACTATAAAGGTATACCGCGGGTATCTCCAAAAGTGTCTGTTGGGTTGACACGGATCGAGACTGGGATTTGTCACTCCGCATGACAGAGAGGTATCACCGGGCCCACACGGTAATGCATCATCATAATGAGCTCAATGTGATCAAAGTGTTTGATCACGGGATCATGCATTACGGTACGAGTAAAGTGACTTGCCGGTAACGAGATTGAACAAGGTATTGGGATACCGACGATCGAATCTCGGGCAAGTAAAATACCGATTGACAAAGGGAATTGTATACGAGATTAATTGAATCCTCGACATCGTGGTTCATCCGATGGGATCATCGTGGAGCATGTGGGAGCCAACATGGGTATCCAGATCCCACTGTTGGTTATTGCCCGAGAGCCGTCTCGGTCATGTCTGCCTGTCTCCCGAACCCATAGGGTCTACACACTTAAGGTTCGGTGACGCTAGGGTTGTGAAGATATGTATATGCAGTAACCCGAATGTTGTTCGGAGCCCGGATGAGATCCCGGACGTCACGAGGAGTTTCGGAATAGTCTGGAGGTAAAGAATTATATATAGGAAGTGCTGTTTCGGCCATCGGGACAAGTTTCGGGGTCATCGGTATTGTACCGGGACCACCAGAAGGGTCCCGGGGGTCCACCGGGTGGGGCCACCCATCCCGGAGGGCCCCATGGGCCAAAGTGGGGAGGGGAACCAGCCCATAGTGGGCTGGTGCGCCCCCCTAGGCCCACCCCATGCGCCTAGGGTTGAAACCCTAGGGGTGGGGGCGCCCTACCTTGGCTTGGGGGCCACTCCAGCCCTTGGCCGCCGCCCCCCCTAGGAGATCCAATCTCCTAGGGCCGGCGCCCCCCCTAGGGGGCTATATATATGAGGGGGGGACGGGGCAGCGGCACCTGAGTCCTGGCGCCTCCCTCTCTCCCTGCTACACCTCTTCCTCTCGTAGTACACGGCGAAGCCCTGCTGTTGTGACGCCCTGCATCCACCACCATGCCGTCGTGCTGCTGGATCTTCATCAACCTCTCCTTCCCCCTTGCTGGATCAAGAAGGAGGAGACGTCATGCTGACCGTACGTGTGTTGAACTCGGAGGTGCCGTCCGTTCGGTGCTAGGATCTCCGGTGATTTGGATCACGTCGTGGACGACTACCTCATCCCCGTTCTCTGAACGCTTCCGCTCGCGATCTACAAAGGTATGTAGATGCATCCGATCACTCGTTGCTAGATGAACTCATAGATGGATCTTGGTGAAACCGTAGGAAAATTTTTGTTTTCTGCAACGTTCCCCAACACATCTATGCAGCCACGTAGAAGACCAGCCAGGTTAAACGAGCAATCGGCTGGTCGGAGACCTCGGGCTACCGCCTTTCCGGGAGATAGTGCAGCCCGCGATCGGCTAGGGCAACATGACATATGGGCTGCCTGCCGGCAACGCTTGCTAAGCACAAGCTTGGGCGCCGTCCGAGCGAAGTAACAATGAAAAAGCGTGAAGGATATCAAGAAATTTGTGTCGGGCAAAAAGACATTAAATAAAGACGTTTTTTTTTGCGGGTGAAAAGGGATTTCTCATTACTCAAGGTGGTCTCTCGGCAGAGGCCAGGCGTACAACAGACTCAATCCCCGAGTGGAACCACACGGCGGTCCGGGGGGTCCTTCGCCCGTAAGAGGCAAGTTCATGACTACATTTATTTTCTGAGCGATTACAAAGAGTAAAAGAGATCTCCCTTCCATCGACAGCCGCTATATCTCGAATCTCCTGAATGAGGGTGCGGTGAGCGGACCGATCCTCCACATTTGCTTTGATCATCGCCACAGCCTCCGCACAATCAAGCTCGACCATGATAGGCAAGTCGGTCCTATGCAGAGCCAAGTCGAGGCCCTCCTTGCAAGCCGCGAGCTCCGCCCCCAGGGCATTATCGCATGTGCACAACTCTCTACATGCAGTATAGATGATTTCCCCCCGATAGTCGCGCAGAATCATCCCTCCTCCTGCCGCTCCCGTCGCCGCAACAAAACTTCCGTCGGTGTTTAGCTTGGTGCAGCCCGGCGGTGGCGCAGACCATGATCTCTCTTCCTTGGCCACCTTAGGAGGGCGAGTGACACTCGGTGGCAAGGAGACCGTCATCTCCCCCTTGACCATATCAGCATTTGGGTATTGTTTGATACAGAGCAGCGAAGTGATATACCCATGCAAGAACCGACGTGAGGCTTCAGAAGGGGGCGGCTTCTTGTCATGCGTGATCTCGTTCCGGACATGCCAGGTTCTCCACATGATCATAAGTACGATCATCCTCGTTGCCTCGTCCCGGGGGTCCAGCAGGGTGAAGAGCCATTCCGGCCCAGTGTTCATGATGTCCTCCACCCTGGGGATGCACCAGTCCATGGTCATGACGTGCCACAGCTCCTTAGCCAAGGGACACCTGCAAAAGGCGTGGAACATATCCTCCCGTTCCAGTCCACACAAGGGGCATAGGTCAGACACCTCAAGATGACAAGAGAACTTATTTGCCCAAGTAGCAAGCGAGTTCATGACAATCCTCCAAGCAAACACGCGTACCTTAGGGGGGGCAGGGCACCCCCATATGATCTTCCAGATGGCGCGATGACCATCCGGTGCCCTGCTCGTGGCGGTAGCCCGTGGACGCTCGCGCTCGTCCATGGCGAACCGGTAAGCGGAGCGGACGGTGAAGATACCGTTCTTCTCCGGTGCCCATGCGATGGTGTTGTCGGCAACGCGGGGCGAGGTACGTATGCTGGTGATCACCTCCACGTCTGCCGGGTGGAAGTATCGGTGGAGTAGGTCAAGGCCCCATGTACCATCCTCGTGCAGCAGCTCAGCAACACGTCGTAGGCGACAGGTGCTCTGTTGGGTGATCAGTTGGCGTGAAGGCTCGCGGGGGATCCATCGATCTCGCCAAATCCTGATGCTTCGGCCATTCCCTACACGCCAGATGAGGCCTTTCTTGAGGATCTCAAGGCCATGTTGAATGCCCTGCCACGTAGGGGAGGCGTTGCCTGAGAAGATTGTATCCTCGAGACGGTCTTCGGGGTAATACTTCGCCTTGAGCACCTGCGCACATAAGCTATTAGGATTAATTAGTAATCGCCACACCTGCCGGGCAAGGAGGGCTTGGTTGAAGGCGCGCAAGTCGCGGAAGCCCAGCCCACCCTGGGCTTTAGGCGCCAAGATCCTTGGCCATGCCAGCCAATGTGTCTTCCTCTTCCCTTCTGATGCACCCCACCAAAAGTTCCGGACCATGCGGTTGAGGTCATCACATACAGACATGGGTAGCTTAAACACCCCCATTACATATGTTGGTATAGCCTACGCCATGGCCTTGATCGTCGTCTCCTTTCCAGCCAAGGACAGCGTATCACCCCATGCTATGATTCTTTTCAACAATCTGGATTGCAGGTTTTGAAATTTGCCACGGGACATGCGGCCCTCCGGTGTAGGTAACCCCAAGTATTTATCCTCAAATAGATCGGACACAATATTGAGAACTGCACGTACTTTCTGCTGCTCTTCACTTGGACACGCATCACCAAATAGGGCGCTGCACTTAGCCGGATTAATACTCTGGCCCGTGGCCCTCTCATAAGCATGCAGAACCTGCTTCACATTCCTTGCTTGCTCCTCTTCAGCTTTGAAAAAGAGTAGAGTGTCATCTGCGAAAAGTAGATGGGACACGCCAGGAGCTCTACGACACACCTTGAGCGGGGTAAAGTCTCCATTTTCTTCCCCTTTCTTCAACAAAGCAGATAGACCATCAGCCACCAATAAGAATAGGAACGGGGATAGAGGATCACCTTGCCGTAGCCCACGGGACGGTGCAAACGAATCCAAGAGGGTTCCATTAAATTTTACAGTATATCTCACCGAGGTGACGCATGACATAATCCATTTCACCCATCGGTGAGCGAAACCCATCTTTTGCATGATTCGCTCCAAGAAGATCCAGTCCACCCTGTCATATGCTTTAGACAAATCCAGTTTATAAGAACAAAACTTTTTTCAGGGTCCTTCTCTTGCTGTATGTAGTGAAAGCACTCAAAAGCAATTAAAGCGTTGTCTGTTATGAGGCGTCCAGGTACGAAGGCACTCTGCTCCGGCGAAATAATCTCATCAAGGATAGGGCGGAGGCGATTTACCAGACATTTTGCCACCACCTTGTAGATGACGTTACACAAGCTGATGGGCCTGAACTCAGACACTCGTTCCGGGTTGTCCACCTTTGGAATGAGTACTATGGCAGTGTCATTCACCCCCTCCGGCATGATGCCCGTACGAAAGAACTCCTTCACGCCAGCAATGACTTGCTCCCTCATCACCTCCCAGTTCCTTTGGAAGAACCGAGCGGGAAAACCATCCGGTCCCGGGGCCTTCAAGGGGCTAATCTGGTACGAGGCATCAGCGATCTCCTTATTAGAAAAATCTGCACACAACCCAGCATTCATGCGGTCAGTAACACGCGTGTTTATCAAGTCAATAACCGGATCCAGGCAAATGGTCTCGTCCGCAGTAAATAGCGCAGAGAAATAATCTGAGACCATCGCCGCCATAGTTTCATGATCACTATGGGCGATTCCTGTAGCATCAAGCAACTTCTTTATGCGGTTTTTTCTAGCACGCCATTTTGCCTTCCTGTGAAATAAATTGGTGTTGCGGTCCCCTTCCTTCAACCACGCCACCCGCGATCGTTGCATCCACATCATCTCCTCGCGGTACAGGAGCTCATTGAGGCTATCTGTCGCCTCCCGTATTTCCTTCCTATCCGCATTCATGGACAGAAGCTCCTCGAGCCGTGTTCGAGACTTGTTGATCTCTTTAATAACATTACCGAATTTACTCCGGCTCCAATCCTGCAGCTTCTTCATCAGGTTACCCAAACCAGAGGAGATATCCCCAAGATTAAGCATAGAACCCAAGTCTGTCCAAGTTTTCATAATTACCTCCGGGAGCGATGGCTCCCTTTCCCACATGACTTCATATTGCCGAAACCTCCTGCCAGCAGCTTGCATCGGTTCCTCTCGCGAGCACCGGATCAGGATAGGGAGGTGATCCGAGCTCGGTGCCACCAGGCGCTCCAATTTAGCAAATTCAAACAAATCCCTCCATGTGTTGGTTGCAACCGCCCGATCAAGGCGGACTTTGACGTTTGAACGCCCAGCACGTTTATTATCATATGTGTAGGGCAGCCCTACAAAACCAAGGTCACCCAATCCACAAACTTCCAGAGTATCATGGAAATCAATCATCTGACCTGCCGATCGCGGCGTTTCAGAGAAGTGTTCAAAGCTCCACATGGCCTCATTAAAGTCGCCAACCACCGCCCACGGCAGTTCAGATTGGCGGTGAAGATCACGGAGAATGGCCCACATGCGATGCCGGTCCTCCGTACGCGATTCGCCGTAGACGCAGGTATGCCGCCAAGGTGGCTCCCCCGGTGCCGTCGTCACATACGCATCAATATATATTTTATTGATTGTTTTTACATAAAGACTCAAAGACTCATGCCAATACAAAGCCAAACCACCACTAAGACCATCACTATCCAACGCATCAAAACCACTTAGACCTAACCGAGAGCGATACCTCTTCATTTTATTCTTCGACTGTCTAGTTTCACAAAGAAAAACAATGCTAGGGGAATGAGTCTGTACAAGACTCACAAGATCACGAACTGTCCGAGGGTTCCCCCCCCCCCCCGGCAGTTCCAGCTTAGGATATTCATTGCTCCTGACGAGGCTCCTCCGGCCCCGTCAGTTCGGCGGCGGCCCCTGGGCCGACTGCCTCCAAAGAGTTGGACACCTCCATCATGTCCTGGTCACGTCCTCCTCCATGCACCTGAGACTGCTGCCCGTCCAGCGTCTCTGAAGTTTTCTGCTTCTTCGGCGTTCCTGAAAAAACATGATCTGCCGTAGCAGTCGGTTTAGTATAGAGCACCATGGTTTTGTCTCCTTGTTCCTCGCCGGCCAGCGATGACACCTCCTCTCCCGCATTCCGCTTCCCTAGTGTTGTAGCATCAAAGAGCTCGGCGTTGGCCATACGTACCTCGTTTGACAGGTCACGTAGTGCAGGTACGATGTCCAAGCTTGTGGGCTGAGAGTGCATGCTCTGAACGTGGGTATGGACGCCCCCACTGATCTCATCTGCAGATTTCTACGCACCCGGTTCAAACTTATCACTTCCGAACATCTGTTTCATTTGTTCTGCAAGCATCTGGTCGATGGCCGGGTTACCACTCTTGTGTTCTTCATGCGTCTTGTATGAGCGCGCCTGGTCTGCCTCTCGGCGAGCTCCTCGGCCCCCACGTCCCCGGCCAGAATAGGTGCTACTTCCTGCCGAGAAATCAAGGCCACGGTAAGCTGTTGGGTTGGACTTCGCTCGGACTGTGCCAGACTGCCTTGTGAAGGGACGAGGCGGAGAGCATCTCAGTTTGCCGATGAACTTCCCCGTTGGTGCGCCCCCTTTAACCTTCCTGCCGCACGACTTCTCCACATGGCCAAGGTAACCACAGATATAGCAGAAGTCAGGAAGTTTCTCATACTGAATATCAAACTCAACCTTGCTCTGCTGCTCTTTAAGTCGGGTGTTCATCGCCACCGACGTCTCTAGCGGCTTATACACTGGCATAGCCACCCTGACGCGCACATAATTGCCCCTGTTCTCATCAAGTTCAGCTTGTAAAAACGTGCCTAGATTCGCGCACAGAGCTTTCACAATTTTCTCGGTTCTCCAGTTGGTTGGCACGTCCAGGATCCGCACCCAGATTCTGATACGGTCAAGCACGTAGTCAGAGACTTTCCTCATCCCATCATAGGCTTCAATGATGAGTGGATCGTGTTTGTATTGCCACGGTCCTCCATGCAGAATCCTTGCCAAGTCAGCTTCGCATCCAAAGTGGACAAGGTACCTATTATCTCCCTGATATGAGTAGTCAAAGTTCTCCTTCAACCTCCAGCCATCAACAACATTGTCAAAGAGAGCTCTGGGTGTTGGTCGATCCAAGGAGTAGACCAGCATGATCACCGTCCATGGATGAGCCGGTTGCTGGAGCACCCCTTCTTCCTCAAGATCAACCTCCACAAGTTCCGCCTCTTCCTCCGTGTCTTCGCCTTCCCTGAAATCTTCTGGCCCCTCCACACGTTGGTTCATGCTGGCCTGCTTCGCAGAATGGCCTGCCTCTGGTGCCAGCTTCCTCATGTGATCCCATATGGCGAGGTCCTTCACGCGCGGTTGCGTCGCCACAGCGACACCAGGGTTCCCAGTAGAAGGCTTCGGGCGGGAAGCATCCGCAAGGGGAGCCCCGTAATCGCCCCCACCGACCCCTAGGTTCCCCTCGGTCACCGGCGTCTCCGTGCCCTCTCCGCGTGCGGACGCCTTCGTCATGGCGGCAGGGTGGTTTGGCGGCAGCAGCACAGCAGCGCAGTTAGATCGATCTGGCGGCTCTCGAGGCTTCTGACTTTGCAGCGTCCCTGCCCTAGGTTTTAAGGGGGGGTTCAGATTTTCCTTGCGACAGGGGCTAGGAAACCCTACTTCCGCCCGGCGTGAGGCTTCAGGACTCCTCAAAGCAGATTCCTTCACGGGCATGGCGGGATCGACGGGATCTGGGTGGTCGCGCGATCGCTGGGCGGATGTGGCCGCTGCTGGTCCAGCACCCTGCCATGGCTGGGGCACGGACGGGAGGCCAACCTTGGCCGGGGCGGCGCCCGGCGTTGGCGGCGGCGTGGGGATCGCCCCCTGATCGCCTGGGCTTGGAAACCGTAGTGCAGCCATCTTTTTGTAAAAGGGAGTTTTTTCCTTCTCAACTAATAAAGACGTTTGTTGGTGGGCAACCTGATTATTTATGCGGTTATTGCTACTGTGCTGATGATGTTTTGTATCTTTGCGTTCCATCAAGTGGCAAGTATAGCCTTTACATGCTTGGCTTGCAGGTGTATGAGTTGTTGTGCCTTCTGTTATGTCTACGGGGAAGATTGGACAGGGTAAACGAGCAGCCGGCTCATCAGAACCCTATAACTTTCAGGTGTATGAGTTGTTGTGCCTTCTGTTTATGTTAGAGATAGTTATTATTTATATGTTTATGTTTATGTGATGGCGTTTGAACAAGTTTTGTCTTCTTCTCAATGTCGGTATCTTTTCGCTTGATTCAAAAAATTAAGTGATAATATTTTTAGGATTCAAACTCAAGACGTTGTGTTGCATGCATCAGACACTAGCCATTGCAACCTGCTACTTCTTGTTAATGTTAGAGATATATAGTTATTTATATTTTTTATCAGGAAAATTGATTTGAATCTAAAATGTGTGTTGCACAGGGTTTAGTGTGTGAGTGGGTCTCTCATCACTGTTTTTCCCGGTCGGCCGGTTATCTGATATTTCCGTGAGCCATGAATGCTTTTGACATCGTTAAAAGAAACTAAAATTCAAATGATCAGATGCTCATATGCACATGTTTTCGTATACCAACTTTTGTCCAAGTGATAAGGGGCGAACCATAACAGCTCATATGCGAAAACTGGATTCTTTTAGCATTGGATAACACTTTTTGGGTCCCTTCACAAAAAAACCAAAACCAAGAAAAAAAAACTTATTTCAAACCCCCTCTGCGGCATGTATTTTGGCTTCTAATCAATTATTATGCTAAACAGTATGATTTTTTTATAGAACAAAAAATAACGAAAAAAGCCTTGTTCAAACCTCTGTGCAACGCGTATTTTGACGTCAAATCAATTATTATTCTCAAATGCATAAATAGAATCGATCTCTACAATTAACACAAGCTATCAGGTGACGTAGGGTCTGTTTGGTTTCTAGCCACATATTGCCACATTTTATCACACCTCATCTTAGGCAAGTTTGACCAAGTTAGGTTGGTGTTTGGTTCTAGCCACACCTAAGGCAAGAATTTTTTTTTATGAGCAGTGAACCCCACATGACATAGACACAAAAAGTGTGGCAAGATTCTCTTAGGCAAGCCAAAGTGTGGCTAACAATTTGAGGAACTCAAGTTAGAGCATCTCCAGCCGTTGCCCCCCCCCCAGGAGGCATAAAACTCGCCCTCTGGGGGCGAGCCGGTGATGCAATCGGCGCTGGGGTGGTTGGGCATCCAGCCGTCGCCCCCAGGCGCCGATAATGGCCCAGTTTTTGGCCCACTTTCGGCGAATAAAGGGCCCATAGGGGCGAGAATAGGCTCATATTCGGCGTGGTTCGTCATGGCTCGGCGTTCAATCACCAACATAAATATTTTTTATCACATAATTTATCACAGAAAATCAAATAGTTCAACAAAATAGTACAACAACAAATAGTTCAATATAAATTATATAGTTCAACAAATAAAAACTCATATTTCATCACACGTCACGCCCGGCGTCGCCCTTGAGCCTCCATAGGTGCTCCATCAGATCCTGCTGCAGTTGATGATGCACCTATGGGTCTCGGATCTCTTGACGCATACTGAGGTCCTGTGTGACCACCGTCTCAAGTACCACACTACAACCGCCTTTGACGCCTTTGTACATCCCCCGCCAAGCAAATGGGCAATTCTTCCATTTCCAATGCATGCAGTCGATGCTTCCAAGTATCCTAGGAAATCATGTTGCTGCATTATGTGCTAGGATCCGAACAGTGTCCTCCGCATTGGGTGTTCTCAAGTATTGCGGTGAAAACACTGCCACCACTGCCTGACGAAACTTGTAGAAACACTCAATGGTGGTGGACTCGGTCATGCGCCCATAGTCGTCGAGTGAATCACCGGGAGCTCCGTATGCAAGCATCCTCATCATTGTCGTGCACTTCTGGATCGAGGTGAATCCAAGTTTGTCGGTGCAATCCATCTTGCACTTGAAGTAGCTGTCGAACTCCCGGATGGAATTCGCAATCCTAAGGAAGAGCTTTCGGCTCATCCGATAACGGCGCCGAAATGTTTTGTCGCCGTGAAGTGGAGCATCGGCGAAGTAGTCGGAGTAAAGCATGCAGTAGCCTTCGAGACGATGTCGGTTCTTTGGTTTCATCCGCCCCGGCGTCGAGCCACCTCGGCGTGGCTTTTCATTGCTCGCCAGCAGCTGGGCGAGGGCGGCGAGCACCATGAGATGCTCATCTTCCTGGACGTCGGCCTCGGCTTCCTCCTCCAGCAGCGCGGCGAGCGCTTCCTCTTCGTCCAAGTCCATCGCCGAGGCAGACAAATCGCCGAACACCTTGCGCCCGGTGGGCGTGTACCCGCCGCTAAACTGCCCCTCCGCGGCCGGAAACGGCGGCAAAAACGCCCAACTGCTGGTGGAGTGGCTGCCTCTGCGAACCTGTGCTCTTTTTTCGGCGGGGATTGGCTATCTAGCGGTGAAGGGCGGCGGGCGGCGCCAGGATACAGCTAGTGGCGGCCGAGGGCGCGAGGGGTGGGAGTCGAGGAAGAAAATTTTGACTTTTCACCTGACGGTGTGGGCCAGCCGCGCTTTTCCCTTGTGTCGGAACCCCCGATCGCCCTCCAGTGCGCCGGGTTCGGCCTGCGATCGCCGGACCCAAAAACGGACCGAACCGGCGATTTTCGACGTCCTGAAGGCGCGACTGGGGCGTTTTTTCGACGCCGGCGTCAAAAAATGGACTGGGGGGCCTGTTGGGGACGCGGCTGGAGATGCTCTTAGACAAGTGTGGCAAGTGTGGCAAAAGACAATGTGGTAACAGAAGACAAACATAGTCACAATCCAACAGCCCTATAGTGGCTACTGGCTAGCAAATAGTTCGTGCGACTCGTCACCCTTGGTTGAAGATTTGTGTCAGTTTCTTACCTTGCAACTGACTTGTGGGACCCGCACGTAGGTAGGAGCGTGGGCCAGCTGGCAGGCCGTGTGAAACGTAAGTTGTAGGATTGACTTGTGTCAATTTTCAAGTTTACGTATGAATCTGCAAGTTTATGTTATCTTATGTTATCAAAAATGTAATTAACACTGTTTCTTTAGAGAGGGAGTACTCCTTAAGCGAGAAAAAGTTGGCAGGGACAAGACGTGTATATTTCGCTTCTGGAGATGTCCGTAGCGGTGCGCGGTGCAAGGATGCAGTAAAACTTGCAGCTGTCACTTCGCTGTCGTCGAACCCTGACCGGGACCGCCGGTTCTGGCCAGGTCCTTGTTGACTCGGGCCAGCACGCCTCCCACTGACTCGCCACATTTGGTTTTGTTCAGACCTCGGAACTGTGACCGAAGGAAAGGAGACGGCGTGCAGAGAGACTAGGCTGGTAGCCCCTGTGGATAGGGTTCAGAGACCACGGGTCGCAAACGTAGCTCGGCCTCAGCGGGCCGTCCACCTATGTAGCAGTAGCAGGTAGCACATCCTACGCGCGTGGAGAAAATGACCGGAACAACAGCGAGCAGTTGTAGCAGCCGGTTGTGTTGTTTCTGCACGTGAAAAATTAACAGCACGTTCTATGGTAAATTGTGTTGTTATTACTTTATTTTATTTGCACGGGTCCCCCTCCCCCGCAAAAAGGAAAAGAAAAATAACAGCACAATTTACTGTAGAACATTCATTTTATTGTCCTGGGTCTAAGAAAAATATCAGCACAACAAAGAGGTTAGTGAAGTAAAAGTTTAGGGCATCTTCAACGCCGGCTTTGAAACCGCCCATAACCTCCGGACGTATTTTGCCATCCAAAACGGCCTTGATGGACGCATTTTTTTTCACAAACCCGAAAAAAACTTGGGGCTTTTACGGGCGTCTGGATTGTTACCACCCCGCTTCCAACGAACATGATTCACTCTAAAACCCCTGCCCCGCTCGCGCGCACTTCCGCCCGAAGACAGCTGCAAGGATTCATGCCGCTCTAGAGCGGTTGTTCCACATTGACGTCGGACGAGAGCGGATTTGACTCTCACTAGCGCGGGCACTGAAGCGGCTCGCCGACCAAAGGCGCCGCCCGCGTTGTGCGTCCCCAGTGTCCTCGCGTGTTCAATGCCGGAGAGACATTACTGAACGGGCGGCATGGATATCTATCGCGCCCGTTCAATGCTCGTCCCTCCATCTGCCGCCACTAAACATGCTCGTCGGTCGAGAAACCAATTCCGGCGCCCTCACATTGACACACCCGGACGCGTGGCTTCACCAGCATCCACTATTTAAAGACTGCCAAACCCGACGAGGAGCACACACAACCCATCCTCTCCACATTTTGCTCTCGTGCACCACATCCGCTATGACCGCTAGCGGGAACGCTCTGTGAGAGAGCCTGTCGATGGAGATGAAGCACGAGGTGGCCGCCCTTGCAGCTACCTGGCAAATTCGTCGTGCCAGACGGATAGAGGACGGCATGCCGGCCAGCTCTCCTGAGGTCTCCGACGACGACGACCCAACGATGGAGACTGGCTCTAACGACGACTCCAAGCCAGCGCCCGCACCGTTCCATGCCGGCTTGACCATGGAGCAGACGCAGACGTGCTTCAACGCCATCATGGCGAAGGAGGAGACCGCGCCAGCGCCTATGTAGGTGTTTCAGCAGGCACATGAGGAGCAATTGTGCAACCTCTTCATCCTCGAGCAGCACCGGCTGGCGGAGAGCCAGATCTACGGCAAGCGCGTGAGCAAGGAGGCCGTGGTGGCCATGGCCGTGGCGAACCCCAACTTCGTCGCCGAGCAGCACGCGTTCTACAAGGCCGCTCGAGCTCAAGCCGCCGCTCATATTGCATAGCCAGCGCAGCCAAATGCGGAGCCGACACTGGTTGTGCACGCGATCACGCATGAGAACTCTGCAAGCCGCGCGTCCTACGCTCCGCCAAACGCTTTTCGGTCATGCTGGTGGGACGGTGAGTGTGTCGGCCCCTCCACTTTCATCGTGGACCTCATGTCCAACGGAGAGGGAGATGTCGTGGACTCCGACAAGGTGAGTAGGGCAAGGGCGGCGGCGGGGCCTTGTGTCCCATGTGGGCCAATCCGTCTCTCATGTTTTGCTCTTCCTCGCCGGTGACCGCACCTTCACTTCGCGAGCATAATGAATCGTTTTTGTTCATCCATGCTATATCTGTATGTTCCATCCTATATTCCATTGTTAAGCGACCCCATGGAACAGGTTTCCGACCCACACGAACATATATATCACGATGATGTACAACTGCATTACACACAAAACAAACATCAAATAGTCTGTATACATAACTATTTTCCAAATCTTGACAAAGATCAGCGACGCAGGCTCGACGTGCTCCACCCCCTACGTGCTACTCGTATAGCCGCCAACATCGCATGTCATGTGTGCTTACGTGCGGTCATAGCTTAGGTTAGTCATAGTGGGAGTAACTTAGCAAGTAACATAGCGCTTTTCAGGAAAATTTTGCTTATGTGGCATGTAGTTAATGAGAAGTGGTAACATAATATGTTACTGTAACATAGCGTTTTCCAAGATGGAATGAGTCTACAAGATAATAAATGAAGACCTCTATGACACTACTACTATGTTACTTTGCACTATGAAGGTAGTAACTTAGACTAGTGTCATATGCATGACACTAGTATAAGTTACTTCCCACTATGACCAGCCTTATGTGTAGCTCCTGGAAGGCTGCCGAGTCGATCCACGTCACTCCTGGCTTCTGCGCAAGGCGCGGAAGTAACTTGGCCAAACATCATTAACTAAATATGTACAGTAACTTGGCCCAACATTATTAGCTTAATGTACGCAGTAACTTCTGTATTCATTTTCCAGTCCTGCTGCTGCAGGCCTATGAAACACACACACGGGCCAGTCCATTATTGGTTGTCCTGTGCGAAACTCTGACTATTTGTCGCACAGCACGGAAAATAAAATTTTCCCTACTGCATGGACAGAAAAATAAGTGGGCTGGTTTCGACGGGCCACAGCGCGCGGTCCGCGTAAGAAAAATCTTTTCCTAGCAGACATACGCATTAAAATTTAGTACCACCTCAGATAGAAAAAATTTCTTTTCGACGGTGTACGGATGAAAAAATTGACGAAACGCACCTTGTTTTATTAGTAGGTATAGACATAGATATCGATATAGATATAGATGTTGAATTATGCACTCCAAAAAAATTATGTCTGGATTGTGTATTTTTATATGCGAATAAATTTTATTTCTGCGTGGTATTTGTTGTTATGTGTATGTGTATATAAAATGATCCACGTGCATGTGTTTGTATGAATTTGAGGTTTTGAAAGTGAGGGTTGTGTTTGCAAGGGAGAACATTTAAGGGGTGGCCCGACGCACAAATGTTTAAAGGGACATATCTGTCTAGTCTTATTGTTGGCTTACCAAGAGTAAAAAAATATTGATAAATAAATAAGAAATGGCTAGTGAAGATGGTTTTAGGATAAGTCGATGGAAAACCAAAATGAGAGAAAATATCAAAAGGAAAAAGGAAGAAGGGAGAAGATTGGACCAAAATGAATGGACGACAAAACCTTTTTTTAAGTAGGAGAGATTTAGACTTAGGCTTTTCTAGACAAGTGTAGTTGCATTATTGGGCCACATTACTTACGGAAATCACGACTCATATATATGTTTGGGCTTTACTCAGTCGTCATAGTAATGCAATCAAACCGGGCCCAATCAATATTTAAGGCCTTAAGCGCTAGTTATATGTGTTTGGGCAAACTGGCGCAAGACGCCCACTCCACCTTGGGCTCAGCCCATCTAACACTTTTGCTCTCATTCGCAATGTATGTCCCGCGTGCCAGGTTCTTATTTGACCAATTCACCTAGTTCTTGTCTAATTCTAAAAAAAATAGTTCTTTTCTCACCGGTTTAAGGAAACTTCTAGAAGGTTCCACTATTTTTAGGGAGCGGTTTTCCCCATGTTTTTCTCAGTATAATTTTCTTTTCCTTTTTGCTTTTGCCTTTTATTTTTTTGCTCCTTTTTATTTCCAAAAAACATGAACTTTTTTCAAAGTAGTCCACTTTTCCTAAATTCACGATTTTTTCAAATTTGTAAAAGTAAATTGTTTGAACTTTTTAAAAAATTATGTCATTCTTTTTTTCTTTTTCCTGTCCTTTTCCTTTTATTAATATGCGTGAACTTTATTTTAGTTTTCTAAAAATTTCTCAAATTCATGATTTTTCTTATATTTTGGTAACTTATTCCAAATTATGAACCTTTTCAATTCCTTGGACTTTTACCAAATGCATGAACATTTCCAAATTCATGATTTATTTCAAAATATGTGAAACTTCTTTTAAAATGCATCAACTTATTTTCAACATCCTTTTTTTTTCCAAAATCCTTGATTTTAAAAAATATTAAACCATTTCATAAACTTGACTTTTTTTATATTTACGGACTATTATTCAAATGCACGGTATTTTTTATGATTTTTTGTTTTCAAATCATCTTCAAAAAGTCAAGCCAGTACAATGGTCCCCAGTCAACCGTTCAACCGGTAGGAAAACAAATTGGAGCATCCTTAACTGCATGAGAATTATATCCTGATTTTAATGAGGAATCATTTCGTCTCGCCTGAATCTTTCGGCTCTTTTTGTTTTAACCGGGCCGGCCCGTTTGGTCTTTTTTATCGCCGTACGTTCAACGACCGCTTGCCATATCTCGTTCGGTGCATGTAAAAGGCATGTTTCATTTTGTCTTTTCCTTTTTTTTTCTTTTTGCTTTATATTTTTCCTCGTCATTCTGTATTTTCTGTTTTTCACTGGTTTCTTCGTTTCCTTCATGGTTTTCAGTGATTTTAATTTTTTCTAAATTTCTTTTCTTCGTTTGTTCTTAGTTTTTACTGGTTTATGCTTTTCTTTCTTCATTTTCTTAGTTTTTTGTTATGATTTTTTTGTTTCTTTCTAGCCTTTCCGTGTTCCTAATCTTCTCAATTGGTTGTCTTAGATTTTCTTTTCTTTTTTGGGGGTTTTCTTTAATTTTTCCTTTTAGTTTTGCTATTTTTCTCAGTTTCTTAGTTGATTTCATCGGTTTAGTTTTTGTTCAACACATGTTGTGTTTTTTTGTACACATTTAATATTTTTCGTTTACACTAGAAATATTTTTTTATACATGTTTAATTTTTTTGAACTTTTTAAAAACATATTTTTATATCTACTTTTTCACATACACACTATATTTTTTTTATATATCAAATACATTTTCAATACATGACTCTCATTTTTTAAATACAATATTTATTTTTATTACATAGTCTACATTTTTTCTGTACACATTTAACATTTTTTTAAATGCTTGATTAACATTTTTCAAATACAAGATTGATATATTACCTATATACTTTTAATATTTTTCAATGTTTGGTTAATATATTTTAATTATTTTGTGTAAAGTTTTTAAATATATTTATTTAGAATGTTTAAAAGTATAAACAAAATTATATGGAAGAAAGCAAAAAAAGGAAAACAAAATACGTAAGAAAAACAACGAGGCTCATCTCACACACCCCTTGACAACAGGCTTCCCTACGTTTTGCTATAAGAGAGACATATGGTCACCGCTATGAACTAGGTGTTATTGGGAGCCCCTAATCCCCGCATAGGGGGACAACCCATGAAATACTATTTGGTGTGCACACCCCGCATCCTCCTGTGTACGATTGGCCGACTTGTCTTTCTTGTATCCAGTATCGGGAATGTGTTTTTCTTTTTCACACTTAATTTCTTTTTCTAACTTCGTTTATTTTCCCTTTTTCATTCTTGAATTTGTGAACATTTTATGAATTCACAAAAAAAAAATAAACCAAGAATTTTTCTGCAAATCCTGAACCTGTTTCAAATTTGTATTTTTTTCAAATTTGTGATCATTTTCCTAGATAACCAGGATCTTTTTTATATTAAGTACATTTTTTGGAATTAGCAAACTTTTTGAATCCATGATTTTTTTTTTCAAATTTTGGGAACAATTTGTGGAAATCCATGATTATTTTTAAAAATTTAAGTTTTTTTGTTTTCGCAAACATTTTTTACGAAATCGAGAACATTTTGGGAATACGAGATTTTTATTACAAAATCATGAATATTTTTTTAATGCACAAACATTTTTAAATTCCTAAATATTGTATGATTTCAAAATTCACAAAATTTAGGAATTTTCAAAACCTTTTGTAATTTCCAAGACATTTTAAATTAAGAATCAAAATAAAAAAACCAGCTGGTGTCTAGCCCAGCAAATGAGCTGGCCTAAAGTGGCGCGCTTGGAAAGGGAGAATGCGGGTCGGCTCATTCGCTAGCCTGCACCACGCTAAAGGGAGCTCTTATTCGTCCCGGCGTGCTAGGAGGAGCGGCAGCACGCACCGCTTGCTCCCCAAGCATAACCATTTAGGCCGGCTGATTTGCGGGCCCCACTATTTTCTTTATCTTGAGTTTTTCACTTTCTTTTTTTGTGTTTTTTTATTCTAAATAATTTGGGTATACAGGAAGTACCAAAATTTAACAATATGTAAGTTTGGAAAAAACATGTTTGTGTTTTTTCAAAGAAATGTCCACATAGCCAAGAAATAATCATGATTTTAAAAAAAATGCCCGTGTCTTTAAAAATGTTCATGTTACTATAAAAAAATGTACGCATATTCATAAAATGTTCATGATTTTGAAAAAGTTGTCCTGTATTAGAAAATATTCATGATTTTGAAAAAATGACTGTGTATTGATAAATGTTATGAAATTGAGCTAATGTTCGAATTTTTTCATGAATTGTTTTTAAAATGTTCTGAATTTTTTTTAAATCAGATATTATTATTTTGCTAGATGTAGTTAGGAGGCCCCAAGCAGGAGGCCGCGCCTTTTCGATCTAGATGTTGTTGTTTTGCTAGCCTTCTTAAGGCAAACTTGTTTAATTATGTATGTACTCAGATATGGTTGCATTCGTTGAGTTATGTATTCGAGCCTTCGTGACCCTGTCTTGTAATATAAAGCTTTATGTTTGAATTTGTGTCTAGAGTTGTGTTGTGATATTTTTTCGTGAGTTTTTTTTATCTTGATCGTGTGTATTTACGTGTATGATTAGTGCACGATCAAGGCGGAGGCATCATAGTAGACAAGAAAGAAAACAAGTAAATAAGGAGTTTGTGTGAAGGCACCTAATTTGGTACTAGAAGACTCAATGCGGCAACGAGCGAGAATTCTTGTTGCTGACTCCAGTAGGAGTTGTTGGGATTCCCCAAAGAGGAAGGGTGAAGCAGAACAACAACAAAGTATTTTCTTCAGTTAGAGAACTAAGGTTATCAATCCTGTAGGAGACTCCGAAGCTAACAACATAAGCAACACCTATGCACGAACAAATACAAACTTGCACCCAGGGGGTTGTCAAGGCCCTTGTCTTGCTAGCTACAAGATTCGTAACTGATAGAGATAGATAGTAGCAAAGTAGAACAACAAATAAAAGGTGGAATTGTTGTAGAAGAATCGAGTAATGGAGAATAGACCTAGGGGCATATGTTAGTGATATCTCTCTCAAAAATAGCAAATGGCATGGTAAACAAATTAGAATTGGGCAACTGACCGAATTGCAATACTCATGACTATAATCATTCATTGCATAATCTCATATATGCATTATGTCCGTGATAAGTAGACTGTTAATCCAACTGCATCTACTGCTAATACTCAACCCCAAAACCGCTATCCAACATGCATATTAAGGTATTAAGTTTGCAAGAAACAGAGTATCACAATGAGCAAGATGACGTAAAATAGACAGGAAGAAGTTAATCAATATGGCGAAACCCATCGTTTTATCCTTAGTACCAATAGTACAATACGTGTCTTGGCCCTTATTTTCCATGGGTTAGAACACTACAAGATTGAACCCACTACAAAACACCACTCCATTGAATAAAAACCCATCGAACTTGGCCAAAGAAGACAAATAGATCAGAGAGCATGCAAAACTATTTAACTATATAACAAATAAATCTTAAAACATCAATTGATTTCAATGAACAATCTGATCATAAAGTGACAATTCATCATGTCCCAACGAACACACCACATATTACATCAAATTGATCCCGTTCATGTGAGAAGGCTCAAGGGAACATGTCATTCAAGATCCAAAAAGAGAGAGAACCATCTAGCTAGTACTATGGACTCCTAGGTCCTAATGGAACTACTCACACATCATCATGGAGGTAACAAGGTTGATGAAGATGGATCCGACAACGGCTCCCCCCCCCCCGACAGGCTCTGGAACATGCCTCACGATGGGATCTTTGCGGAACACG
The DNA here is from genome assembly GCA_032464435.1 of Aegilops umbellulata. Classification (NCBI taxonomy): domain Eukaryota; kingdom Viridiplantae; phylum Streptophyta; class Magnoliopsida; order Poales; family Poaceae; genus Aegilops; species Aegilops umbellulata. Next base: position 539,973,156 of record CP136057.1, on the reverse strand, counting down.
GGCTTGCGGCGGCGATAAAATTATTCTGAAAATATGGCGGAGGGTTTCGATATTTTTAGGGAATTATGGCAGTGGAATCTGGTCAACGCAGTGCAAGGGGCCCTACATGAGCAGGTGCCCCCTAGGGTACGCAAGGTGGTTGTATGGTCCCCGGGTAGGTCCTCTCGAGCCATTTTTTTCTTCTATTTTTCCTTTTGTTTCTTTTATTTTTTTCTTCTCCATTTTTTCATTTTTTCTTGCATTTTGTTTCTTCGCCTTTTGTTTCTTCTCCATTTTTTGCCTTTTGTTTTTCTTTTTTCTTCTCCATTTTTGTTTTTCTTTTGTTTTTTCTTATATTTATTTTCATTTTCACTCTACATTTTCGTATGTGTCAAAAACATTGTTTAGCTAAGTGATCAACATTTTTGTATACACGTTCAACATTGTCCGAATGCTTATTCAACATTTTTTAATACTTTTTCAACATTTTAGTACTTATTCAACATTTTTCGAATACTTGTTCAACATTTTTCAAATACTCGTTCAACATTTTTAATACTTATTCAACATTTTGAAATACTTGTTCAATATTTTGAAATACTTGTTCAACATTTTGAATACTTATTCAACATTTTCAAATACTTGTTCAACATTTTTCTAATACTCGTTCAACAATTTTTTGCACTTATTCAACATTTGTCAAATAAATTTTCAACATTTTTAATACTTATTCAAAAATTTCAAATACTTCTTCAATATTTTTCAAATACTTATTTAACATTTTTTAGTACTTATTCAAAAAAATTCAAACAATTTTTAACATTTTTTTTAAAAAAATTTATGAGTGTTTTGTTTATATATGTGGAATATTTTAGAGTATAAAGAAAAGTACAACAACAAAGCAAAAAACAAGAACAGAAAAAGGAAGAGAAAAAAGGCCGCGGCCTCCCGCGCGGCTGGGCCGGCCCATCTGAGCTTCCCCCAACGCCCCCGATAAAGCGAGACATAGCGCCCCATGCCCCATATCCCCCCCAATCCTGCCTGAATACCCCTCGCGTCGCGTGTCGTGCTGATCCACAACAGCAAAATTCCCCAAACAGACGACCATGAAGCTTCGTTTGCGATCCATGGACGCGCGCGGCGGCGTCGCTGAGACGCACCGCGTGCAGCTGCCGGACACGGCCGTGCTCGCCGATGTGAAGTCCTTCCTCGCCGCCAAGCTCTCCGCGGCGCAGCCCGTCCCCGCCGAGTCCGTCCGCCTCTCCCTCAACCGCTCGCAGGAGCTCCGTTCACCGGACCCCTCAGCCACCCTCGCCGCCCTCGGCCTCGCATCCGGTGACCTCCTCTATTTCACGCTCTCCGCAGAATTATTGTCGCAGCCACCGCCTCCTCAAACACTTCCCCGGAACCCTAGCCCGGTTACAGCCTCGATCGGGCAAATTGCTTCCGGTTCCGAATCTCCTGGCGAGGCCGGTGGATCCTCGTCACTGCCTCAAAATCTACACATACAACCTGCCTCTTCATCGCTGCCGCAAAATCTACACATAGAGCCTATCTCTTCGCCGAGGCCGCGAACCCTCCACGTGGAGCCTTGTTTGCCCGTGGCATCTGATCCGCCCGATGTGGTGATGACGGAGGCCGTCCAGGCGCCCAAGACCTTGTCGAGCCTTGTGATTGGGATTCTCAAGCGGGAGATGGAGGCGGAGAATGCTGGGGGCGCTAATGGTACAGTTATCCATCGCCTAGCTGTGTCCCTGCAGGCAGCTCTGGTCGATGCTGGCTTCCTTGCGGAGAATCCGATGGGGTCTCGCCTCGGATTGCTGAAGGACTGGGCCTCGGGTGCAGCGGCAACACTGACCGTAAAGTACACCCTACCGGAGCTTGTCGCCATGCTACCTGAGGGTGAAGAGGGGAAGACAGTGGTTTTGAACTGCTCATTGATGCCGAATTTTGTGATGATATATGGGTGTGTGCCCGGGTCACACTCAGAAGTGCGCAGATTGTGCTTGGAGTTACCAAAGCTGGCGCCGCTGCTATATCTGGATAGCAATGAAGTGGGTGCAACAGAGGAGAAGGAGATTCTTAAGCTTTGGAGGCTGCTGAAGGATGAGCTGTGTCTTCCGCTGATGATATCTTTGTGCCAACTCAACGGGTTGCGCTTGCCGCCGTGCTTGATGGCATTGCCAGGTGATCTGAAGGCTAAAGTCTTGGAGTTTGTTCCTGGGGTTGATCTTGCAAGGGTTCAGTGCGCATGCAAGGAATTGCAGGATCTTGCAGCAGATGATAATCTTTGGAAGATGCGGCTTGAACTGGAGATGAGTCCTTCTAGCAAGGGTTCTGGATGGAGCGGAAATTGGAAGCAAAGGTTTGTGGCAGCTTGGAAGGTGGACAACAGTAGGAGGCATCACAAGAGACCACCCAGCCCAAGGTTTTCGGGCTATGGTTGGGGGATCGGTACACGTAGCCCACTTAACTTCCCAGTAATTGGTGGTGATTCGGACCGTCTGCCCTTTATAAATCACAATATCCTTGGGCGTAGTTTTGGAAATCAGCGGAGGAACATCTCGCCGAACTGCAATTTCGACGGTCATCGCCAAGGGTTCCCTTGATTTAAGTTTTCACTAGTATCTCAAGTATGCAATGCATAGGCTGCCTTGTACATGTTTATAAGTTGCATGCCAGTGCTCTTATCCTCGTGAACTTTTTTGTCTGTATCTTAGATCCTATGTGTGTCGTTTTCCGGTTATTCCTTGCTATGACACCGAAGTACTTCTGCTCTGATCTAGCCAACGTCATGATCGATTGTGTAATAAATAGCTTTGGACTTATGCCGAGAGCTTAACTTTGCTCTCTATACATGTTTCGGTATCAGCTTTCATCTGACAGTTTAATACTGCCTCCGATCCATATTAATTGTCGCTGATTTAAGTTGTACTAAATCAGCGACAATTAATATGGATCGCAGGGAGTAAGTAATTTTATTAGTACGTCTTATCCCAGAACTAATTTTTTTCATCTGACAGAACTAATTTTTTTCATCAACAAATCTTGAAATAGGACTCAGGTTATGTTTATTATTATGGTAAGTGTCTATTGTTACCATAATTATGAGCATAGATGGCATTTAGGAAGTTGTGAAATACATGAAGCTCACCTGGTGACTTTCTTAGTAGCAAGGACTATTTTCTTAGCAAGAATGGAATATTTACTCTCACGTTGGTTTTAAACACTTGGAAGTTTTTTACGCTGACCTACTGGTGGTATTTTGAGTTGCAAACCTTATAAATATGTATTGATGTCAAGTTATTCTCGTTTTATTTTGTATTCTATAAGTCAATAGCACTACTGTTCATGTATTATGCAATGTTGTCAGGTACATCTCAGTAGAGGGCTATTCTTAGGTCAGTGCAAATGTAGCTTTCCTTTCGGGCTACCTATTCGACTTTTAGCTCACAATGAACAGATGGAAGATTTAACACTGTTGGCATTTAGCTCTGTTTTTCCATTTAGTATCACTAAGTGTAGCTAACATCATGCCTTTCAAAGATTGTTCCCAGCAACCAAGAAACTGCTAGTCATTTCACATATAGTATGATCAACCAGTTGATTGTAGTTGTATTACATATATCGAGCTGCCGTGTTTTCCAGTGAACTATAGTTACCACAACTTTTTATTTCTTTTTATAGAATATATGACCTCTTTTTTCATCTTCATCTAATGAAGTGGTCTTCAATTGTCTTTATGAAAGTACCTGTAATATTTGGTTCCATGATGCCCTTCTGCATGATTCTATCACTAAGTGATTTTAGAAAGTTAGAGCTTAATATATACAATTTCTGTGAATTGCTTCTGGTAAAATGCTTCCAAATGCGCTAATCAGCTATACTGCAGATGCAACACACATATAGTAGAGCAGTTTAATTTCTGGAGGATGATATATAGAGGAGAATATATATATAGGCCTTTAGCTCAAAATAAACAGATGAAAAATACAACACTGATCACTAAATGTATTACTGGTTGTCTTTTAGCTTTGTTTTTCATTTAATATCACTAAGTGTACCTAATATCATGGCTTTCAGAGGTTGTTCACGACAATCGAGAAGTTGCTACTTATTCAACATATTATTTCTAATATGATCAACAAGTTGATTGTAATTGTACCACTTCTCTAGCTGCCTTTTTCACGGTGAACTATAGTCACCGTAGTTCTTTTTTTAATGAAATATATGACGTGTTTTCTTATCTAACTGGTCTCCAATTGTCTTTGTGGAAGTACATGTAATACTCCGTATTTGGTTCTGTGATGCCTTTCTGCATGATTCTATCACCTGGAGCATTTTAGAATGTTGCAGCTTAACAGTTTGGAGTAGAGTTAGCTATCATTCCATTTCCTTGAATTGCTTCTGGCAAAATGCTTCCAAATGAGCCAGCTAATCAGATATATACTCTACAAATGCAAGGCATATTAGAGTAGTTTAATTTCTTGAGGATGATGTATATATGAAGGAGAATATGCAGAGGCCTCGAGCCTCTTGGTGATGATATGATCAGCAAGAGATTTTTTGTGTTGATTGACGGTATTACAGGTTGTGGACTCCAAACAGATACCCTTTAGCTATGAACATGGTGAAGAGTGAAAACCTCCACTTTGAAGCTGCATAGTGCAGATTTATTCTTGGTATCCATAAGCTTACTCTGCAGAGTGTCCATTTGTCTGAATTTTGGAGGTATTTTCTTAGCTCCACTCGCAGTCGAAAGCTGGATGGTTATTTTGTGCGAGTCATATGAAACCATGAAACTCTGATGCTGTGTGCTCATCATCATTTGCTTAGACCTGTAAAGCATCTCAGTCTCAGTAATCCATATTCTTTTCCCGTGGCCTATGATGGGTCGAGTGAACCACGGAGCTGCTGCTCCTCCTGCATTGCAGGGACCAAAGATTGCTCTCGTTTTCTAAGCGAGCTTTTCATTGACCACAGGGGGAAGAAAGGATGACCTTTCTGGTGCAGGCGTGCATCTTCCCGGCTTTGCCCACACATGTCCTGTTGACGATTGGCCCGGTTCATCTTGATGGTAACATTTTTAAACCATGTAATATCTGTCATGAGATTTACTACTCCTGCCCTTTGGGCACCGGGGCTGGGCTGTGAGCCACCGTTGCTGGTCGCAGTACTCAAATGGCAGCCGTACGGATCAGCCCCGGTGCCCGAGAAAGGCCTCATCTTTCTGCTCTTTGCTTGTGGTTTGGTGCACTGAAAAGAATGTGGGGGGAAGGAGGGCATGGGAAGAAATATTTTACAAAACCAGCTGGGGCAAAGCATTGCGGTGTTTTACTGCCAGGAGATCTGGATGCTGGTAGTGTGATGGTTGATCTTAATTTTGGCTCTACTTTTTTGTTGCTGTGATATCGTCTGCGTCCTTGCACTTACACAGATGTGTATGCTTTTTGCTGTTACTTATTCTGTCAAACGATGTTTTGTGGTTCTTCCGGCGTGTTGGCTATGCGTATCATGTCATGCAGAGTCTGGGTATTGGGTCAGTGCGGTTGTATCGGCTTCTTTTTTTTCTCAAAAAAAGTCTTTCATATGCATAGCATTTGTGTAGGAATCTGAAATTTATCACTCATTGCAAACAAAAGAATTTTGTCAGTCTTATTTCCTTATGTGGAAAAGCTAGTTAAATTTGTACCAGTGCTACGTATTAATTTAACCCTTCCGTTCCTACGAATGCGTTGCTGAACCTGACATGAAACCTCGAGTGTTGTCATGTTCGTTGTTTGTGTTTGGCTACACATTCAGGTTGCCCCAATAGATCGCCTGTGCCCGGCTAATTTTCCATATCCATCTTCAGTTATCTTGGGAACAAGAGTAGCATGAAAACCGGATGTGTGCCGCACAAGTAGGTCTGCAAACGAGTCGAGCTCGAGTGAGTTGGAGTTGGCTCAGCTCAACTCATATGAAAATTCGAGCGAGCTCAAACTAAGTGAAGCTCATGATCGAGCTGTAGAACATGACTCGCGCTCAGCTTGTAACGATCTCGAATCGATCTCGAGCTAGTTTCGAGCTAAATGAGATGATAAAAATTACTCCCTCCGTCCCACAATATAAGAACGTTTTAACACTACACTAGTGTCAAAAACGTTCTTATATTTTGGGACAGAGGGAGTATAAATCTATGGATGAAAACCAAAAAAATTAAGGTGAATATGCTGGGAACCTTTGCCAAAAATATAGGATATTTAACACATAGTCGACCATGTGCCATAATTAGGCCTAAATCCTCCCTGCACTTAATTAAGTTTTCATGTTCGTTGGTAAATAAAATGAAGAAAAATTATGGACAACATATATGGTAATAACTTATCTTATTTCCATTTAATATATGGCATGATCATTTAACATAATGATATTCTGCCGAGCTATCGAGCTAAAGTCGAGCGAGCCAACATTGGCTCAAGATCGGCTCATTTCTCGGTCGAGCTACATAAAGTGTTCAAACTCAGCTCGTTTCTTTTCGAGTCGATCTCGAGTCGAGTCAAAAAACGAATCGATCTCGAGCGGGTCACGAACCTAGAGCTTTTCTTGCAGCCCTACGCACAAGCGACACCGGGCCTCTACAGGATTCCAGAGAGTGAGAACAAGAATCCAATTCGCTGCCAATACACGCCCCTGCCAGGATGCTCTGCCCTGCCCTGCCCTGCCCTGCCCCCGCAGGCCTTCGACTTTTTGACTGTATTATTCCACGTCCAGCCTCCTCCCCACATCTGCTGGCCGCTGCCGCCCAACAACTCAAACAACAGGAGCAGTAGAAGAAAGGTGGCCGCAAATGCAGACCAACACCAATATTGATTCCAAGATGACTTCAAGTGAACTGAACTGCTAGCTACATCCACGTACATGGACACCGCCCCCTTTCAGCTTTGCCGGTGCTCCCATCTCACCACCATTGTTGCATTCTGCAGCATAACAGGTATAGTGCTGGTTGGGGAGGGACCAAAATGGGCGGGCTAACCAAATGCTGATGCGGGTATGCAACTGGCCCTGTACAGAAACGGGAAGTACTTCTACTGTTGCTTATACTGCAGGGGAGCGTCATAAAACAAGGGCGCTGGGAAGCCGGTGGAAGAAACAGTTCGTGGTGGCGCCCTTCTCCCCTTTTATTATCTTCCCTCCACATGTCCGCACGCCGCCACTACTACTTCATGGTGAACACTGTTCATTATACCATAGGCTGGTGAGAGTGACTGCGGGCAGCGCTAGTGATCAAGAGAAGAGGAGGAGCAGGGGAAGCAGCGGCAGCGGAGCGGCAGCAGCTCTCGCCTCCTTGCTGGTAACAACAACATCTCCTCACACCTCCATTGATGCTCTGCATATGCTATGCTAATGTGACACCCTCTCTGCTGGCAAGTGGTTTTGCATTTCAGCTTTTGCATACCGGCGGCACATTTTGGTAGTAGGATATTTTCTTGGGAGGAGAGTGAGCTGCTTGCATCATTTTCCCCTCCTTCCATGAGTGCCAACTGTGTTTTCTCAACAGTGCATGGGTGCATCTCGGTCGAATATTTTCCTTGGGGGCAGTGAGCTGCTTGCATTTTCTTCCTCCTTCCATGAGTGTCCGCTGTGTGCTTCAACAGCATAATACATGGGCATTTGTTTACCTCTGTCGAGAAATTACAGTACAAGAGCATTATTAGCCTAGTAATAAGTGGCGTCAGCTTTCTCCCTGGACGATTTCGGGGCTTCATCCTGGCGTTTTTGACTCATGATATCCCCCTCGATCTACACGCTCAATCAAAGGGCGGAACTTTTAACGCCTCCGGGCCCTTGTCCGTGCATCCTGGCTGATTTTGGCTTCTCAATTTGGATTGCCGCTCTTAACGTTGTTCTGCACTGCACCGGTGACAGCTGAGCACCAAGGCTCCTGCAGCTTTTTTTTTCGAAAAGGGGGATTCCCCGGCCTCTGCATCAGAAAGATGCATACGGCCAAGGCTCCTGCAGCTTGTGTAAATCCAGCACCTCTCTTCGTATCATTCATTGTTCTGGCATCAAATTTGGACGGTGGGAGGGGCAGCACTCAGCAGTTACTCACTGTAAGGTGATGAGGAACCCTGAACCCTCCCCATTTCCACTAGTAACAACCGGCTAAGTTTCTGGCTTTCTTGCCTTCGATCACGGACCCTAAATTTCTTCCGTGGTTCTCCTATGGCCCATGGAAGTTTGCATTTCTTTTCCAGAACACGTTTCTCTCTTTTCCTGTTTTGTGGATCTGATTCTGTGGTAGCTACTCCCTCCGTAAAGAAATTTAAGAGCATTTAGATCACTATATTTCTTTACAGAGGGAGTAGTTTTTTCAGTGTTCACCTATACACTCGCATAGTTTGCATCCACCCTAGTGAACGCACTTGCGGAGTTTTCATGTCAAACGCATGATTTGTGTATATACCAGTACAGATTGTGATGGAGGAAAAGAGGGCTTGAATCAGTATTCTTGAATATGTCTAATCCAATCTAATACTTTTGCGTGATCAAGGTTTTAAAACAATGACTGCACATATAATAATGTGACTCATGTTTGTGGACGAGGGCGGAGTAACATGATTTCATTTGTGTTAAAAAGGTAGTACTATCATGGTCTCCCAGTGGAGTTATCATATATATATATATATATATATATATATATTCCAAAGAGCTGCACAGGTCCATAAACTGAACATTCTGCAAATGAAAGAAGGGCCATATAATAAACTGAAAACTGTATGGGATTCTCAGGAATCCTGGTGAAGGTGGGGCAGAGGTTCAATTTCCGGTAGGGTTTAAGCATGGATAGATCTGGCTCATCCATTGATTAGTCATTAACCTTATTCCGGGCTGGCCCATGCAGTACGTGGATGACAGTGGCATCTGATCCTCGGGCTGGTCTTGATTTCCGCAGTACCACCAACTGTAAAATCTCCAGCTGATCTGCTGAATTCAGAGCTCTTTATATATTCTGATCCGCGGACGTGATCCAGCTGGTACACGGTTGTTAGCAGTACCGACAATTCTATTCCCTGTACTGTGGTGCGGTTTCCGTCTTTGCCCTTAGCGTCTGTCCGTTGCATTAGGCTCGCTTAACTTTTTCACTTTGGAGGACAATCTTTATGTAAGGCTGCAAGGGTTAGTTGTTCCTTGTTGAGCCTTGCAAGATATTGACTGCCAGCTCGCTCCACCCCGATCTGCTCCTCCACATTTTCCACCCTTTAAGTAAAGCAAGCCCCTTCTCACTTGCCAAACCTGGCAATTTAGAACTTAGAAGGCTAGGCGTTCCTTAGAATGGCTGCAGCATCACACTGAGATCATTGGGCATCAAGCACAAGGTTTGGTTAATGGCTTTGTTTGTTGTTCCTTCCATAAATGTACTCGTGGAATGTTGGCGACATGGTCGAGATCATATGAGTGATCATTGTTTTTCTTGGCAGATGTATTCCCCTCCCTGCTCTGCTGCTGGAAGCAACGGTGAGCGGAGCTTCGCGGCCGGAGCCAACCCGCTTGCGTTGCTGGACCATGCCATGGATTTCGACGAGCACGTCCTTTTTCCTATGCACAATACAGGGATGCAAGATGGAGTTCAGTTCTATAATCCTGCTACTGGTATCTTCTTTCCTCCTCACTTTCCTGTTGAAGCATGACAAGGTTCTTGTTCATTCATTTGTGAAGGTTCTTCTTACTACTGGCATTTCCATGTTGCAACTATCTCCAGGTGGTAGTGGTACTGAGCTGAGTAGAAACATGAGCATGGAGAAGGGTTTGAAGGGTGGTAAAAGGAAGGGCTCCGGCGAGGGCAGTTCGATGATGCATTCGCAAGTAATGAAGTTATAGAGATTCTTTCCTTCCCTGTTCTTAGAAGTTTCATCATTTTGGATTGCGTCTCATTGTTTGTGTGTCACCGCAGGAGGAAACCGGTGCCATGTCTCAGAGAGAAGTCAGCATGGAGCGCGCTGGCGAGAAGGAAGGCGATGCTGCTAGCAACAGAGAGGACTACGTGCACATCCGGGCGAAGCGCGGCCAGGCCACCAACAACCACAGCCTTGCAGAAAGGGTGAGTGACCAATCTCTGCAGTAACATAATTGACAGTGCTGCAGTTTGTGATTTTCTTGCTTGTAATAGCTCGTCCGTCTGAAATGCAGTTTCGGAGGGAGAAGATCAACGAGAGGATGAAGCATCTACAGGACCTCGTCCCAGGTTGCAATAAGGTATCAACATCATCAGCAAGTGGAAATTTACTCTTCACTCATATTTTTTCTCAGGAATTTACTCATTGTAAAATGGTTATGTGTTTACTTACTCTAACCGATGTGGTTCCCTATGACAAAGAAGATCACAGGCAAGGCCATGATGCTGGACGAGATCATAAACTATGTGCAGTCCCTGCAGCGGCAGGTTGAGGTAAGCACACTGAAACAGATTCCTCAAAGAGCACTCAGTCACTCTTGGCCAACAATGGCTGAAGTTTTCCATTTTGGTTTCTGCAGTTCCTCTCGATGAAGCTCTCGGCGGTCAGCCCCGAGCTGAACTGCGATCTCGACCTCCAAGACGTAAGATCAATGGAGACTCTGAACAACAAAGAACTCGCATATGTTTATACACTGTTAAAAAAAACATAACATTCCTCGCAGACTGACCATTTCGCCTCCGCCGTGCAGATCCTTTGCCCGCAGGACGCCCGCTCCGCGTTTCCGGGATACGGCCAACGACTGGGCAGCGTTCATCCCAACAGTAACATGTACAGGGCGTCGCAGCCGGGCCTCTCGCGTCCAGAACTATACGGGAACGGGATCATCATCCCAAACCACCCAGCAAGTGTTCATATGGCGAGAACGGCTCAGCAGCTGTCTGCGTTTCCCCAGGTCCGTCCGCATCCAAGACCCTCGATCAAAACATCCTAAGTAGATTTCTAGATGAGAGATTAATATTGTTTCCTCACTGATGACTGACAGAGGAGCATCGTTTGGGACGAGGAGCTTGGCAATGTTGGTCCGGCTGCTTTCCCGTCGGACGTCGTCGGCGCCAGCAGCTTAGAGAACTCCGGTAGGTTTCGTGTTTCTCTCCGTTGCGTTCCCTTCTGCGGCTGTTTTCAGGGCTATCTTCTGCGGCTGTGTTGACCGTGGAGTCGTCTGATGAATCTTTTTTTGTGTGTTGCAGAGTCGATGAAGGTGGAGTAGCTAGCCAGCAAGCTGACGGTTAACCATGTGCAAAGGCTGCACAGATCTCCTCGGGCTTTAGCGAGTTTAACTGCTGTCGTTGAGAGGACGATTCTCTTAGTGTGCGTGTGTGACTTTTGTATAGTTTGACTGCTGTCGTTAAGACGGATGAAAAGCTTGTGGTCCGCTGTGATGTGCCATCTCTGCCTGGACTGGAATTATTAGTGGTAATAATGATTGGGTTTGATGAGTTGATCTACACAAGTTTGTGCATATTACTGGTTTGTTTGGTCATTATAAAATGACTGCATTTTTTTGAACGAAAAGATGACTGCATATTATTGGTTTGATCATCAAAACTTGCCATGTGTCCATGGAAAATTCCTAAACTTGCCATCTTTTCAAAAGAACACAATCCTTATCTCTGCCATGTGCCCATTACAAATTATCCAAAAAAGTTGCTATGTATTTTTCGAGAACAAATTTTCTTAAAATTTGCATGTGTTAATTGCAAATTCTTAAACTTTTTTTTATCCACATTTGCCATGATCTGCAAAGGTATTTTTACCAAGATTTTTTTAACCATGACAAATTTATGTTTACTTTATGGACCATGGCAAATTTACTTTATGGGATCATGGCAATTTCCTTTTTTGGGACCACAATAAATGTACAGAACAATCCATGGTATATTATCTACCATGGCAAATTTTATATCTGGAATATGGCAAATTTAGATTTGTATCATGGCAAATTTACCTTTTTATCCTATATGAAAATTTTATTTGTTGGACCATGGTCAATATTTTTTTACACCATGGTAGTTTTATTGTAGGTCACATGGCACCAAGGTTGTCAGAATCGCGATTCTGTTATACGATTCTACGACTTTACGATCTAAACTGACCCCTCTGATTCTACGATTTTACTTCATAGAATCTACATTTCTACGATCCTGGTAGTGAAGATTCTATGATTTGCGATCCTACCATTGGAGCTCCGATCCGATTCAAAATCGCGATTCTGACAACCTTGCATGGCACTTCTATTATCTATATCACATGACAAAATGGCAATTTAATTAATTAGATCATTGTAGTTTATTTTCTAATTTTGCCATGGCTATTTTATTAAGAACTATTTTTCATGTACATATAGATAGTTTTGCCATTTACCATAGTGAAATAATTTCTAAGTTTAACATGGCTATTTTAGTTTTTTTTTTGCAATACCATGGCTTTTTCTCCAATTAGCCATGCAAACATTTGTCATGTTTTTTTACAATCTAAATTCTAACCTTTGCCGTGTGAACATTTTTTAAAATATATAAATTTTCCATCTTCTTTTATAATTCCTTTTCTTTTTGGGCTATGGCAAATTTACTGTACATAACGTGGCAAACTTATTGAACACTACGTGGTAAATTCTTTTGTACTATATCATGGCAAAAATATTGTTTTGACCATGGCTAAATTATTTTTTGAACATGACAAATTTACTATAAACACCATGGCAGTTATGACTGTACATGCCATTGTAAATTCTTTTGGTACATTACTTTGGACCATGGCAAATTTATCGTTCCCACTGTGGCAGAATTATTGAATAAACCATTGTAAATTCTTTTTGTATACCAGCAAACTCTGAACATTTCATGGCAATTTTGTTTTTATGTGATCTTTCACAATTTTGTGCGTTTTTGTATAGTTTGACTAAGCAGACAGATGAAAAACTTGTGATCCGCGCGTGATGTGCCTGGCTAGATTGGAATTATTAGCGGTAATAATGATTGGGTTTGATGAGTTTATCTACACAAGCTTGTGCATATTACTGGTTTTCGATGTCCCGGCAGATATAGCGAGAGAGCCGACCTAAAGCAAGGTTTTTTTTGACCAAAGAACAGTAGGGTAAATCCCCTACTGTAAGTCATTTTCATTTATAAAGAGAGTGTCCAAATTACATAATCAATTGGTTGTTGGGGTGACAACCAAGAAGAGACAATCTAGAGGAAAGTAGGAAGATTATTGAAAAATTAAATATTGTCTATCCATGAGGACATGCCCTCTTTTAGAGTGGGTTTAGCCCTCAGCATGGTCATTTTGAAATATCTGACAAAGTCAATCTTGCAATCATTTATTGAGCAAGTTATCCCTTCAAAGATCATCCCATTCCGTTGGTTCCATATGCTCCAGCAACCAAGTACCATGATTTCCATGAAGTGGTCAATTTTATATCTGTGTTTAGCATCAATAATCATATTGTTGATCTCCATATCCGAATTCCATTCAAATCCAATGTTCCACCAGAAACCTTGACTAAATGGACAAGTGAATAGAAGATGAGTCATGTCTTCATTGTCTTCATTGTTGCATAGAACACATACAGTGGAATCCAGGTGCATGCCTTTTCTGGTCAGAAGATCACATGTATTTATTCTGTCATTTAGCATGAGCCAACAGAAAAAATTATGTCTTGGAAGACAACATGATTTCCATATCCATTTAAATGTGTCAGCAGCATCTTCACCATTCATAAGGTATCCATAGATCTTCTTTGTAATGTTCTTATTGTTACCCCAGTTGAAGGTCCATGTGTCCTTATCATCTGAGTTTCTGATATTGTTTAGTTCTCCTGATAGAAAGTGGAGTTGTTGATGAGCTTGAATGGAGAGTGGGAGTTGGAACAGACTATAAAGATTATCCAATTCCTTGGCTTCTTTGATTGATATGCTTTCCTTTTGAGTAAAAGAGTGAAGCTCAGGGTATTTGGTTTTCCTAATATCCCCATTCCATATGTCATCCCATAGTAAATTAGTGCAACCAGATTTGATGTCACAAGTAGTCATTTCCTTGAAATAGTCATACATTTTCATGCAGTCTTTCCACCAAAAGGATCCTTTGCTTCTGTTGTAATGAGGGACCTCATTGTTGTGGTAGTGAGCTTCCCAGATTAATTTTACCCATGGGACATCCACTTTGTTATAGAACTTGAACAAGTGCTTTATGAGAAGAGCTTTATTTTGTTCTCTAAGATTCAAAACCCCTAGACCTCCTTGTTGTTTGGGTTTGCATATCATCTCCCAGCTGGCCAGGCATTTACCACCTTTATTGATTTCATTTCCATATCAGAGAAAATTTATGCTTGATTTATCCACATGGTCCAGAATGGTGACATGGATTTTAAGAGAACACATGGCAAATATAGGCATTGATGCAACAACAAAGTTGACATAAGTGAGTCTCCCAGAATGGTTCATGAACCTGGCAATCCCTGATAATCTCTTATCAATTCTAGATATAACTGGAATGAGGTCATGAACAGAGGGTTTGGTGGTACCCATAGGTAGCCCAAGGTAGGTGAATGGAAGGCTTTCAACTTTACAACCAAAAGAGCTTGCAAGATTGTTAATCCATATTTATTGGAATCATGGATGATTTGCTGTAATTAACAAATAGCCCAGTGGACATACTGAATAGGTTAAGCAGGTATTTGAGATGGCTGAGTTGTTCTTCATCAGCAGGCATGATCAATAAAGTATCATCAGCATATTGAATAATAGGGTAGTCAAGACCATAAGCCTGATTTGTGGGGAGAGTGATTTCCCCATTTGCCCAAGCAGCATTGATAATAGACTGAAGAAGATCAGCAGCAATGATATATAGGAGTGGAGAGTGAGGATCTCCTTGTCTGACTCCTCTTTTGCATATAATTTTTCCCCAGCAACACCATTTAATAGGACAGATGTTGATGCAGTATTGAGTATATTGGTTACCCAATTTATCCATCTTGGACCAAATCCCTTTGCTTTCAACATGGCAGTAATAGCATTATATTCAATCTTGTCAAAAGCTTTCTCAAAATCAAGTTTGAGGATGATGATAGGTTTTCTAGACTGATGGCATAGATGAATGTATTCAAATGCAAATCCCAAGCAGTCCTGGATATTTCTCCCTTTTATGAAACCATATTGATTCTGATGAATGACAGAGGTAATGATTTTCTGAGCTCTGTTGGCCATAAGTTTTGTGATGATTTTGAGAGGAAGGTTGACCAAGGAAATGGGTCTGAAATCATTCATGCCAATAGGATTTGTAATCTTTGGGATGAGAGTAATAAAACCTGTATTAATGCTATGAATATCAATGTTCCCTTCAAAAAAATCCCAGATCATAGTGTAAATATCTTGTTTGATGATATCCCAACATTTCTTCAGAAATAAGCCATTAAACCCATTAGGTCCTGGTGCTCTGTCAGAGTGGATGTCTTTAATAACCTGGTCAATTTCATCCATGGAAAAAGGGGCCTCAAGTTCAGATAGATCTTTAGGCTGAATAAGTTCCTCAAGGTTGAATAACATAGGGGGGTTGATAGCTTTTCCCAATCTATCTTTGTATGATTTCCAAATAATGGCAGCCTTGTGATCATGATTTTGGAAAGGAGTCCCATCTTCATCTTGTAGAGAAGTTATGAAATTCTTCCTGTAGCTTTGGGTAGCCATGGCATGAAAAAATTCAGTATTTTCATCATCAAGCTGAATACTCCTCGTCTTAAACCTGGATTTCCAATATATCCTTTTGACTTCCAGTAACTTGGCTATGTGATTCTTGATAATAGTTCTGAAGTTTGCTTCAATAGTGCTCAGATTTCTTTGATCCTCAATGCCATCAATCATAGATAGAACATAGTTGCAAGCAGAAATATTAGTGTTAAGTTTTGATAGATTTTTGCTCCATTTTTTTAAACCCATTCTGAGGCATTTAAACCTGGCAGCAGTATACTTGGCAGAGTTTGTCAATTGTTGATTTCTGTTCCAACATTGAATAACAGTCTCATAGAACCCATCAAATTCAAGCCAATAATTTTCAAATCTGAATATAGAGGATTTTGGAATATCACTGCCTATCTGAATGTGTATAGGAATATGATCTGATGTGACTCTAGCAAGTGGGTGTGCTAAAGTATTTGGGAATGTCAGGGTCCAGTTGGCAGAAGTAAAAATCTTGTCAAGCTTTTCCAGTAGTGGAGAGTCCTGCATGTTAGACCATGTGAAATTCCTACCCTTGATAGGTATTTCCACAGGATCCTGTTGTTGGAGTAGGCTGTTGAATATAAGCATATTATTGGTGTCTCCTCCTGGTCTGTTTCTGTCAAGTGGGCTCCTTAGTAAATTGAAATCCCCCATTAAAATCCAATGATCCATCTGGGAAGCATCTATATTGCTCAGCCAATCAAAAAATTCAGTTTTGTCATCATTGTGGCAGGGTCCATAAATATTGCTGATGTAGAAAATGTTCCCAGATAGATTGCATGATAATCTCACAGTGATTTGGTATGTATTTTGACTGACAACAGATCCTGTAAAGAGGCTGCCATTCCATATAGTAATAATTCCTCCTGATAGGCCAACAGATGCAGTATATGCAAATTGGTTGTATCTTCCAGGTGAAAAATTTCTGAGGTAAGTTTGGTCAAAATAATCTCTCTTAGTTTCTTGCAGACAAATAATGCCACAGTTGCTTTCTTTGATTTTTGCTCTAACATCATCCCATCTAATCTGGGAATTTATCCCTCTGACATTCCAATTTAGTATGTTCCAGTTTCTATTCATTGATCAACTTAGTAGGACAATGATTATCTTGGATAGACTTAATCATATCCAAAGAAACATGGCAACAATCAAATGATGTGATGAAATATGGCAGCCATGTGAACTGATAAATCATACTGCTAAGAAGCATCAGACACATACTCAATTGACCATTCAGACCTCTTAAAACAAAATATAAATAGTGCATGATGTTCCACTCACAAACATATAATATGGAGTCTAACTCCTTACAACCCAGGTTCTTAATAAAAACGGATAAAATAGTCCAAATGCAGATAAAGTAAACACACTTTCTGAAAACATCATTGATCTTGATATAACAAGACCAATTAGAGCAACTAAGTTCTTTATTCATGGTCCACCTTGGCCATCAGCTTCTCTTCAGAAACCTCCTCAGGAGGAATCATGCACTGCTTAGTAGCAAGAGCTTGGATTGTTCCAAGTGGAAGTTCAGGTGGTGGAGGAGCAGTTGGGTCTCTGACTTCATGCTCAAACTCAGTGTTCAGATTCTTCTGGCAGTTGCTGATGTTTT
Source organism: Aegilops umbellulata (assembly GCA_032464435.1). Lineage (NCBI taxonomy): Eukaryota > Viridiplantae > Streptophyta > Magnoliopsida > Poales > Poaceae > Aegilops > Aegilops umbellulata. The sequence goes on along the minus strand of CP136057.1, from coordinate 539,955,853 downwards.
TGGCTTTGTTTGCAGCAGCTTCGTTCTTGAAGCCCACACTCAGACCAGCAAGGCGGCGGCGGCGCAGATCATTTACATCAAGTGGAGCATTGGCCTTCTTCCTTTTGTTGACCACATGCACCGAGGGGATGGCAGGAGGAGCAGTTGGTTCCTTGGGCAGTCCCTGGGATGGCTCAGCAGATGGAGAGTTTGGGTTACTGGCCATGAAATCTAGCATGGCAGGTGACATGTCAGATTCATGCCCATGCGACAAGGCAACTGCAAAAGTTTCAGAGAGATCCAGCTCATCAGAAATCATAACAGTGGAGATCAACGGTTCAGGTGGAGTTTCAGTAACAATAGTCAGCAGGCATTTCTTCACAGAACCATGGACATCATCAATATTGATCAACTGGACACGGGTACTGACCACAGCAACACCTTCTAGCATCTCAAGAACATCAGGTGCATTGGAGATAATTTTTGACATCATGTCATGCAGAGCAACAAATGCATCAACAACTTCAATTGCAGGTTGAAACGGCTGATCCTGATGAGCAATCTCAGGGTCTTGGGGTGGGGTGTTCACCATGGGAATGTCCTCTTGTGCATCTTCAGGGGCATGGTGGGCAGCAGGCGCAGCATGAGGGTTTTCATTGTGTACAAAATCAGCATCGTGCCATATACCAACAAATGGAGCATGAGGCATGGGGTGCAAGACACCGTCAGGTGGGATCGGATCTTCATCGCCACTCATAGCCCCAAGGAGTTCAGTTGACAGAATAAACACAGCACTAGTCCAAGACTGCCCATGGCCATAATCATCTAGGCTTTCACATATGACATGACTGACAGGTATTTCCAAAAGATCAGGCACTCTAATCTTGACCAATATACGAGCTCTATTGGATAAATCTCTATTCCATACTAAGAACTTAGCAAACCCACTGACAGATTCACGGACCTTGTCTGGCCTCCATGCCTCAAGAGGGAAATTGACCATCATGATCCAAACATCATGGGAGAAGGTGCACTCTCGATAGTTTATGCCTCGGTCGTGACGGATCACACGTAGTGTCGAGTCACCTACGAAGTAGGGACTGTTGGCGATAGCAGTGTTGATGTCGCAGGCATGTTGGAAGCGGACGAGTGCAGCTCCCATGCCGCACCTTGACACCTCAGCAATGCGGAAGCCACGCTCATGGTCGAGATAGTGACGAATGAGCATGGCGTCCGTGTCGAACTGGTTGGGGTCCGGCGGCGGGGCGAGGGAGATGATGGCCCAATCCCCCGATTGGACCAGAGCTTCTCCGCCAAGGTAGTGGAAGGATCGACGACGGCGGTCTCCATGGGCTTCGATGATGGCAGTAAAATATTATGACTACGTGTATTTAGAAAGAATACAAGTATAATGGTAAGTTCTTTGTGGTCATTCTGGTCATGATCATTCATGTGATTTTTCTTTGACATCGTCATCATCATCATCAACAACAGTAACATATTAGTAGTTTTCACATCATCATTCTTGTGAATTTTCCTCTCAAAACTTTTCTATCTTTGAAGCTGGAGCTGGCAGGAAGCCAAACAAAATCCACGGTTCTACGATGAAGCTTCCAATTAACCGAGGAATTGATTTTGGAAGGATTGAGCAACCCTCAAAAGATGAAGTTTTCAATTAACCGTGAAACTGATTTTGGAAGGACTGAGCAGCCCCAAACAGACCTTTTAGCCAAGTACTACCGGTAACACATGGACATAAAATGGGTGCTAAATTTCCCAATTAACAATGTCAAATGTTCCAAATGGCGTAAAGTTTTGAAACACACAATCGTTTATAAACAGTGAAAACCCAAATTTAATGGGAAAAACGAAAAGGAAAAAAGGGAAAGGGGGCAAATCACCAGCTTCCCTTGGCAGGCTGAGCACCAGCAGCCTCCTCTCATGGCGACCATCACCTGCCACCTCCCCCCTCTCCTCCCTGGCCCCGCCTCCCGGCACCATCGTCACCTCAAGCCCTCCGCGTCCCCCTTCAATCGGCACCTCCGCGCCCCGCCTCCGACTCGTCTCCTGCGCGCCGCCCGCCGCCGCCATCCCGACGCCGTCGTCGTCGTCCCAGACGCCCGCCCCTGGGTCGGCGACCTGTCAGGAGCCGCCTCCTATCGGGACGGGAGGGAGGAAGATGGAGACGAGGAGGACGACGCGGACGACGACGACGACGACCGCAGCCTGGACCTCCTGGCGCGGTTCCTGCACTCGGTGTTCAGGAAGGCCTCCCGCCGCGCGCGCCGCGCCGCCAGGTCCGTGCTGCCGCCCTCCGTCCCCGCTGAGCTGGTCCGTTTCGCTCTGCTTGCTTTATCAGCCTGAGTTTATCATGTTTGTTCGGGATCAGCGGCATGGAGATCTCCACCGGATTTGTGTGTGATCTGGTGTGTTCCCGTGTTTATGCGCGTGCAGGTGAAGTTCTCGGTCAATGGTGTGCTGGTTCTCACCTTCTTGTGGATCCTCAAGGGGCTTCTTGAGGTGAGGAATTCCTTCACAAGATGCCTTGTTTCAAAATTGCGAGCAAATGCTATTTCTTATCCAGCGTTTCTATGCGCAACAAATGGTTGTGATGGTGTATGATAAGCGGATAGTTATTAGTTTGTGCTTCGGAAGGGAATGTTTGTGCAGGGAACAAATAGGTACTGTCTTTGTTTATATTTGCTTAGGCAGTGAGAACTGAGGAAGACAGCTAGTGCTTATTGATGGGGCAGTCTTTACTTGTCTGCTTGGGAAGTACTTGATGAAATGCCGATTCAGTGCTGATGTGGTGCTCTTGATATGAACAAAGCATCGTGTTCCTTGTCTGATTTATTTCTGTTTCTAGATAGCATGTTGGTTCAGAGAACAAATACGTACTGGTTTGGCTACTGTTTTCTTAAGCAGCGAGGAAGAATTATTGAGTAGTCTTTACTTGTCTGCTTAGAAAATGCTTAAAATGTATAGGAACCTTGGTTTCTGAAATTTTGGCATAGGTAGCTAATTTGATGGGCAGCAAAATGGATGGTTGTATTGTTGCTGACTCCATATGGTTGGAGCTATATGTCGATCAATTAGCCCGATATAAGTGAGGTTGTCACTTTGTTGGGTCGATGGATGTTTCCTAAAAATGGTGAGGAGGTTGCCCCGGTTTTCTTTCAGGCAATCGCTCAAAACTGAACGTTTCAATAGATGTGTAAGACCAAACAGATAGTTAGTCACACCAAGACATAGTGACTTCCTTGTTATCAGCATCATTTGCTTTTAGAAAATAGGTCCAGTACAAGAATATATGACTGCATTCCTCACTTGGAGAGTTTACAAGTGAGAGAGCTCCTGATCTTAGTACAAATAGAACATAGAGCCCCCAAAATTAAGTAGGATTAGCCCAAGGAGAAGCATCAATCACTCAGGGAAGGTGCATTCTTCAGGCCATCAGGGCATCAGGTTGGATCATAGGATACCAGAGGCAGGATGTTACTGCTGTGCATATAATAGACTGGTGAAATGAGGCCAAAACATTTGTGCAAGACGTGGTGTTTTGCTTATTGGTAAATGACCCTTCAAATTCCCCACTGTTGATTTCTTTTTAGCCACCAAAGCTAACTATGCTGGTTTAATGCGTGTCAGATCAGTAACCCTGTGGTAGATGGTACAGATCCACCACTCTCAGTTTGCGATAGAAAATGTAAAGTTGCAGCTTATGTCTCTGTACTGTTTGATTCTGTGCAGCCAACAATTTCTACCTCAAAGTTCTTTATTTAAGCCTGTCTATTATTTGGTTTGTGCAACCTAACCCCCCTAGCCTATTTTTTTTCTAGCACTGTTTTTCTTATTTCATGTTACACAGTAATTCCCTAGTTAGGCCCATTCTATTTTCTACTAGTGACGTGACAGGCACAATTAAACTGACTGCTACTGGTAGTTGTGGGTTAACTCAACAGAATTGGCGTCTCTGTCACACAAATTGACTAGTAGATAGGCTTGCAAATTGCAATTAATTTTTTGGAAAATTCTGCAGCAGTTAAAAGTTGCAACCTTATTTCTGTGGGTAGGTTAATTTATTGTGATGGAAAAGTGAAACCTTGTTAAGCCAAGCATGTTGAGCTAGTTAATGAAGAACCCTGTTCTGTTTCTTTTCATCTCTACTTCCCTCGTAACTGATTTGCTGCGGCAGCTCTTTTCCTTCCTGGATTAAAACGACAAGCTTACAGGGATCGTCAACCTTTAAGTTCATGGTCTGTACCACATACACACAGTCTAATTCAGTGACCACCCTATGAGGATTCTACTGAGTCGCCAGCAGGAAACTTTCCTGGCATGCAAATAGTTAAGTATCTTTGGCACTTGCACAGTTAAACAGTACCCACCAAGACATGAAGATGACCTTATGGCTTGCGCCATTCATCTCGTGTAATGATACTGTCACTTTCTTGGCTTGTCTATTCTATGTATGGTCCATGGACATGGATTTTGAACCAGTCTTTCCTGTTTCTGCAATTCAGCATTTTATTTTGCAAGATGTCCGATACTTCATTATGACACCCTTAGCATCTGGGATGGATTCTACTTTGTATTTCTATTTACTGGAATTTTGTTGGATGGGAAACAGTACTCCAAGATAACCCTCCCGGGTGTTGGTTGAGCCTGCAAAAGTGCATCTCTTCCCACCAGGGTTAGCAGAGTCCTCACACTATATGGACATGAACATCAATAACATTTTGAAGTGCTGCATGACCGTTGTATTGCATGTAAGCTAGTTCCAGCCTGTGTTTGTAGTGACTGGTGACAGAGAATCAACCAGAATCAGAAATATGGCTGTAGAATCAAACACGTACCCCAGAATTAAAGTTCTGGATAGGAGTTAGGCTGCCATCATAATCTATTGAATTCATACATATTTTATGTCATATTTGTGGTTACCTGCTAGCCAAGAAATTGATGTCACGCTGGTAGTTGGTTCGTGCAATCAATACACCAATTAGGGTTACAGCTGCCTAAAACAGAGGCAGGAAAAATCACCAGTTGCATTCATTGGCATGTGGGCATTTTTTTTAGAGATATTAATCAAGGTTATATTATCCAGCTTTTGGAAGGTACCCGGCTACCTGCGCACTGCATTTATTGTGCAAGCTAAATGGTTCCACGTAATGTATACTTGCCATGTACCTCTGAAAGCTCTAATTTACAGAGTTTGCATTTCAGGGAGACATGACAAAGTCCATAGTTGAGATTTATCAGCACAATGAATTACAACTTTGCATTTCAGGGAGACACGGCAAAGTCCATAGTTGAGATTTGTCAGCACGATGAATTACAATTGGTCTGGAATCACAGACTAAGGCTCCTTGAGTATAACTTGAGAAACAGACCTTGCACTACGTTGTCTGGATGCTTGTCACAAACTCATTTTTTGGTCCTTTCTTTGAGTGACTTGTTCGTATTGTGTGTGCAGGTGGTTTGCACATTTGGAAGCATGGTGTTTATAAGCATCCTTCTTGTTCGAGGGATATGGTCTGGAGTAACTTACATCAGAGAAAACCGATACAGCTATATTCAACAGCTCAAGGACGACGACAGTCGGTGGAGCAGAGTACAGCCTGCTGGTTGATCGTTTGCTTTCCTTGCTGGCAACATACTCTGATTCAAAGGGCCCATGAATAATCCAGGGCCACTGTTGAGATAGCATGGATGCTCCCAGCTGTGCACAAAATGCTGATGTTTGTTGTTGCTATATAAATTGCCGCAGGAGAATCGAAGGAACCCCCATTTAGTCTATACAAATAAGTGGTTCTCTTCAACATGATGGTGAAAAATGTTACCGGGGACTAATTGGGTTTTATATGTGGCCTGGTCCCATACTGGCCGAGCCGATGTTGAAAGACTTGTGTTTGTTGTAGTATGAAAGGTGGTGCGAAATACCTATGGTTAGTACAGTGTAATTCTGTTTCATTTTTTATAATATGGAGTGGCAGTGAACATCCAAAGCTACTCCCTCCGTCTCATAATGTAAGACGTTTTTTGATGGGAGTAGTATTTTCTCCTGTGATACCATGAACTAGCTTGACAGAGTAGTAGTCCCACTTCTGTTGTGGATTTCAAAATCTTGCCGGGCACTGAGGTGTCTCAGTCTTGTCACTTTCCTTGTGGCTTTTGGTCGTTCGTCTGGATTTTTAGTTTGCTGCTCTCGTCTGATCTTATATTATACTCCCTCTGTAAAGAAATTAGTGATCTAAGCGCTCTTATATTTTCTTACGGAGGGAGTACTCAAGTCGGAGCTCAAGATCATTTGCTGAACTGCTTCGTGTTACCTGATGCTTTGAGTTTTGAGATTCCTCCTTTGGCTCCCGCTAGCATCTGGTATGTTGCTTCCAAAAAGGAAGAAAGCCAGAGACAGCGGAAATCCAAAATGATACTGTCAAGACAGTAGTCGTCACTCGGGTCAGGGGCACTGAGGTGTAGGATTACACCAAACCCTTACTATTGGTGGAAAACCTACCGATATATCAGAACAGATCATGCCATATATCATCAATCGATTTGAATCGTCTCGCTTTTAATTTCAGCCACGCCAAACAGACGCAACCACGGATCCCGATTCTGAGAAAGGCGAGTTAGCCGAAGACTCAGGGAAGGGCATTTCGACCCTGCCCTAGTTCTCAATCATTTCGAAGTAGTTTAGCCAGTTTGACACCTTTTGTCATTATCATCACGCGTGCCGACTAGCTACTGCAGACCACTCGTACAAGTGACACAAATCTTGCTTAGCAGGGACCTTTGTCCCTCATACTCCGTCGTGTGTACAACCATGCTAGCTACCCCGTCAGCCAGTTACCCGTCGCCATCGGCGTATTCATGGCGAATCCCTGACGACCCACGCCTGACCGTCAGATGCGCATCGGACGGCGCCCCGCAGGCCGCCCCGATCTTCTCCGGACCCATGCGCCTTTATGAACAAGGGCGACGTGCTCGGCCGCCCCGGAAATGTGGGAGTGGGAGGTGCGCGTTCATCCACGACGCAGAAACCGAGAGACGCTGCTGCGCCACACGACCCGCGGCACGGCCACTGGTGGAAACCTCGTGTTGCACGTAGTACACCTTTCTGCAACACGCTGAATTTATGGTACCCCGCTGAATTTATGGTATCCTTTGATAGTCGGGCTGATCCGGCGACAACAATTGCATCATACAGTTGGGTTGCATTCACGCCGAATCTGACCCAGAACAACGATTTCCTCATGGCCCGATTTCGATGGGCCGCTCGTATAAATAATTCCCGAGTGGTTGGCAGTTACTCCACATGTTAATTTCTTTTCTTCATTCTAAAATAAATCAGAAAAGAAAAAAAACTTGGCACTAGTGATCACCACCAGTGATCACCGCTATTTTATTTTATTTTTGAGAAGGTAGTGATCACCACTACTACTACTGTTTCGACGGATGATTGAAGCGGCCTTTTCTCTTTTGAGCACTGCTAGTCGCTTAGGCGCGGTACTACACTACTTTCAAAAAAAAAAAGGCGCGGTACTACACTGGTACGGTACTGGGCTTAGGGGTCGACACGAACTCATCAGCAGTACTGGTATAATTGAAGAGCCCTAGTACTAGTACGAGTACCATTTTGGCCAGGAGCGCACATGCTGACCTCCTTCTTAATTTTCAAAAGTAGCCAGACTCAACTGTAGTAACTTGGACCGCGTTTCGCGGTGTGATATCTTAGATTAAGATGTACTCTCTCGCTTTATAATATAAGATCGTTTTTCAAGCCTATAGAAAATAGATCGGAGGGCTTTCTTTACTTTAGGATGAACTGATAACGGTAGAGCCTGCACCATCCGTTAGTTATCGATAACAAGTAGGGAAAGCTCATGAAGGTACTGCCTATTTGGACACTTGCAGAAACAGACAACACATCAAACTCAAAGCCCTTTGTGGAGTAGCACATGCCATGACACTTACCCAAGAAAAGGCGCGCCTCTTTTATTTATCTTTATTTTTTTGCGAGGGAGGAAATTGCGTGGCTCACAAATAAAACTACCAACGCCATCAATATGTTGGTCCACGCCATGAGTATTCGTTGTACTATCCCGTACTACACGGTTGGGATTTGAAAATCTAGGCATGACGCAAACAAACGATTTTTTTTCTCACTCCTACTTTTTTTTTGCTTTTCGAGAAATTCATTTTCTGGGTCAAATTAACTGGAGCGACCCATCGAAATGTGACTGGAGCGAGTGGTCAACCAGACCACAGCTCCGCTCATCCCAATGGCCCAAACCCCCGATCTCGCACGGCAAAAATGAAGCAGCCGGGACGGCTGCTATTACTTGGTTTTCCAAACATAAATTAACAACAGTCGCCAATTGCGAGCAGCCGTGGACGGACTGGCTCGGTCAACTCTCACTCCTGCTACATATCAAATCCGTAGACTATACCCTCCTGTTTTTTTGAGCCAGAGTTGGACTATGAGGCTTCGTTGATTCCCAAGAGTTTCAGCGACACGAGATGAGTCAAAGAAGACTTTAGTGGTCAAATTTTGCTTGGCTCGCATGGACTATGCCTAAAATTCAAAATTTAAATCGGATTTTGGAAATAGGAGTGTTTGCCTGCCACAAGAATCTACAACAACACAAAGCTTCCTAGGGGGTGAAGGCCTTTCACTGAATTGAGGACATTAGTTTTGGATTGACTTTCCAAATTTGACTTGGTCAACCTTTTTTTCAAGGAGCTCTCTCGTTCAAGTGAGGTGTTTAATTTAAAATTTGATTCATGGTCAATGATTTCTCAAGTCAATCGGTAACAACAACTTATAAAACTATACCTGTCTCTCACACACTCTCATCACCCAACAAAAAATAAATGTCAACATGCAACGCCATATCATCAATATGATTTTGGGTTGAGTCCCTAATTTTTGTCTTGGTTAACAATTTATCAAGGAGCTCTCTTATTCAAGTGAATGTTCATTTTTGAATTTGGTGCATGATTTTGACTGGTCAATAATTTCTCAAATCAATCTGCAACAACTAGCTTATAAAAAATACATCAGTCTCGCACCCTCTCATCACATGACAAAAAATACCAACGTGTGACACTATAGCACCCATATAATACATGTGATTACAACTGCAAGAAACTTCAGTGCATAGGTGCGGGTAAATTTATAGACAACACATAATATACCCCCAGAAAGAGACCATCAAAATACCACATTATAAAACAGAAAACACACTTCATCATCCCTCCACACACCAAACCATTTTTTATAATCCCCACACCACTGTATCCTACAACAATGAATTTGCCTTTGTCAACCCTCAGGATTGTACCAGTCGTTCCCATAAGCAAATCTTGCTCGAAAGAGGCTTCAACATTAAGTTTACAAACCCGGTAGGGGGGAGGGGGCAAATCGACCCCCTCTTCCCGGTAGACCTTGGAGAGGAAGCAATAAGATAGTTAGCTGCCAGGGCACTAACTACCAAAGTAATCGAGCACCTTGAACTTTCTCCTCATAAAACAGTTTACGTCATTCCCATCATAGATACCAAGTTGTAACGGCGATCATCTCACGAGCATTCTAAACCCACATAATAGACAATTTCTAATCTAGAAAAAAGGAGTAAGAACTCCAAAATAGCTACATCAGCGCGATCAACTTCATAAACTCTTTTAATAATTTCAACCAGCCCTAGCATTCTCCAAAGCTCTTTCGCTTTATGGCATTGAACAACAAATCCTTCTTATATTCTGATCAAGAAGAATAAGAAGGACGCTGGAGTGAAACTTTCATATGTCTGTTATCAAGTGTAAGACGTCACGGAAGAGTGGCATGCAACATACGTCAAATAAATAATTTTACCTTTGTCGGGCAAGATAACTTTTAAATCTTAAACCAAATGGAATTAACTGTGATTCTCCCGTTCCATTAGTATTCCTCCCATGTTGGTGGTCTCATTCCATAAAATATGTTGATCGTATGGAAACATCCCATTTTTTGTGAAACTTCAGGCAACAAAATTCGACATGTTTTGTTGAGGAAGAGGGTAGAAAGTACCCATTGTGCGTCAATTGGCCACAACGTTTGGCTAACCAGATCTTCGTCCCAAGTATTAGACACATGATCAATTAAATCAGGCATTGTAGTCAGCAAAAGTCCCCTTTAGGAGTAACAACTCTTCTATTTGCACAATTTGGAATACGAGCATCTTCCCGAATATGAATATTCTGGCCAATTTCAGCTCACCGGATATAACCATGTTTCAGAGAGTTAATGCCAGTTGTTATACTTTGCCAAGTGAAAGTGGATCCTTGTTTAACTTTGCATTTAGTAAATCAGCATCTGGAATGTACTTAACTCTCAAACAATGGCACATAAAGAGTTGGGATTTTTAAGAAGACGTCAAGCTTGGTTTGACAACATCGCTGGATTGAAACAGTAATATCGTGTAAATAATTCTTTGGGACACATATTTTCCACCAAGCCATGCTATGCATCATTCTCTGGTTGTCCTCGTCAACCCAAAAAAATTGTGACATCGTGTAAATAATTATTTTGCGAGTTTTTTAGGAATTTTAAAGACAAACATAACATAGGTGGGAACAAGTTGAAGAACGGATTTGAGAAGAATTTTCTTCCCCCAACAAATCATAACTTTTCTTTTTCATCCACTATTTTTCACGATAATACTATCAATCAGATACTGAAAACGGCCTGTCGTGTCAACCCACATTGGCGGGCAAACCCAAATATTTTTCATTTAGGACCTCAGTCATGATATTCAGAGTGGTGCAATTTTGTTCTCTTATCCACTCTCGTATTGAGACTAAAAAATATACTAGATTTACTAACACTCACCATTTTCCCCGAAGAGACACAATAAGAATCCGGGACTAACTTCAAAGCCTCGACATTGTGAATATCAACTCTCATAAGGATCAATCATTGGCAAAGAGAAGATTAGTGATAGAAGAGGCATCTCTGCAAACCTTATCCATTCTCTTCGGCATGCGTCAAGAGAGCAATCGGGCCTTTCATACATAACAAAAATAGATAAGGAGATAAAGGATCTCCGTGCCTTAATCCTCCTGTAGGCTTGGAACTCTCAATTTATTCATCACTAAGTCGAACCCGGTATTCAACATTGGATACACATTGCATAATAGAATCGGCCCACGTCTTTCGAAAGCCAAGTTTTAGAATAATTCCCTTCAAGAACGGCCACTCGACCCAGTCATAGGCTTTATGCATATCAAGCTTGATAGCACACAAACCTTCTCTACCTCCCCTCTTTTTCTTTATTGTATGGAAACATTCGTAAGTCACTAACATATTGTTTGTAATCATCTTTGAGAAACAAAAGCACTTTGAGTCGGGCTGATAATTTCAAGCAGAAAAACCTTCAATTGAGCGACCACCATCTTTTATATGATTCCGTACACCACATTACACATACATATCGATCTAAACCGGATCACCTTCTCTCAGAATTAATATTGGGTATCATCACAATTGCAGTTTCATTCCATCTAGATGAAATATGGCATGTATTCACAGCTTGTAAAATCTCCTCAACCAGACCGTCTCCTAACATAGGCCAAAATCTTTTATTAAAATTATTGCATGAAGAAGTCTATCTGGCCCCGAAGCCTTAAATCACCTAAATCGAAAGATCCTTTCGGACATCTTCGGCGGTGCATGGTGCATCTCGCGACGAGAATCGGCCGGCGGCGTGGGTGGGAGGTGATTCGGTGGCGGGAAGTTTCAGCGGGGAGGTTGGCTGTGCCCGCTTTTCATTTTTGCGGGAACGACTACGGGTGTTATAAATATGTATCACTTGTAGCAAATTACCGGGCAAGTGCATTTCTTGGCATCAAGAAGATATTGCGCATATGCTGGAGCTGGTTTTTTGGCCCAAAGTGCACTAAATGACAATTTGTAGGTATTCCGTTGATCCGTTGGAAATGCTCTAAGGAACACTCCATGATACCCTACTTGAAAGATTCAAATCCACTCCAATTTCTGAGACAGACACAGTGCCTAAAACATATCATCTGAGGCACTTTGCAATAAAAACTAGCTCCAACAGATGATGTATATGTCTATTCGGTGATGACAATTTTCGGGCAGCCCCAAATTTTCGCCCTAAATACTACAAAATTGCAGCACCCCTAGTGGTTGCCCAAAAATTGAAATGTTGTGGCGGAAACCCAACCGTCGTGCTGAAACTTTCATGTCACTCGACCATTGCCCGATTCCAACTCATTCTTGCCGCCGGTTGCCATCACCGCCACTCTGGCGACCTCCCCCAACCCCGCCGCCACGCCATCGCTTGTTCAAGTTGGCCAGGACAATCGCCGCAGAAGCTTGAAATATTGTTGCTGATTTCAACCCTTCCTCCGCCCTCTCCACCGTCTGAGATGGTCGCCGTTGCGCCACCTTTGGCCGCCGATGTCAACTAGTGGTCGGTCGGCCTCCAGTTGACCGCCCGACCTCCGCCGAGCTGTTGACATCGTTCGGAGCTCACGACGCTCGGGCAATGCACCACCACCAGAGTTGGCCACACCCCCACCTCCAAGCCCCTTCTGAATCCTATCTAAGGCGGACCCACGATCTCCTCGGCCCCGGCAACCTCCGCCGATTGAAATCATGCTCGGCTGTCGACGACGTCGTATCCGCCTCTCGGCCTGCCCATAGCTGAATCTCATGTTTCAATTGCTTTCTAATATTTTGACACCAGTTTTTCGTCTATTAGAGCAACAACAATCATAGTGTCTTCGCAAAAAAAAAACAGTCGCAGTGCTAAAAAATCCCTTCTCTCTTCCACCCTATAATAATTTTGACATCGGCAAATATATATATATATATATATATATATATATATATATATATATATATTCCTTAAATCTAAAAAAGCGGTCGGCCACCATCTAACAAAAATGGGCGGATGACTCCTGGCCGCACGATCGCGCCAGCGATCGCACCCGGATCTGCCAGGTGCCACCTGGTCTGGATCGGCCCCGCGCCGCGGTCGTGGGCGGTTGTCCATATTCGGACGTGGGCAGGACCACCTGTAAGTGGTAGAGGAGGGGAGTAGTGGGGGTCATGGGCGGCGGTTTTCGAAATCCGTGCCTGAAATCCCTCGCCCGCAGCGTGCTCTCTCCCCATTCCGTCTTCGTCTTCCTCCTCTCCATCCTCTCCACTGAACGGGGCATCCGCGGCGGAGTGCTCAGGTCGGCGGCGGAACCGCGGGTGGTTCTCCTTGCAGGGAAATCGCTGCTGCTCCTCGCCATCGGAGGTATGCTCGCCCTCCACTTCTACATGCTTCTCCACCCTCTATCTATCTTGCGGAGCACGGATGGTGCCGAAATGTGAGGGGAATGCTCTCTAGGGTTCGGGAACGGCGCGAACTACCCCCGCTTATCCTTGATTTTGGTCACGTTGAGTTCCTTTCTCCTATCTGGTAGCACGCGCCCAACGGTGGTCCGGATCTACAAGGAGGTGTAGTTCACGGCACGGGGTGGCTGGCCAGGGTACGCGGTAGTCATTAGGTAGAAGGGATGCATGTCCACGGCGCCCGTTGCGCGATTTTAGGGGCGATTTGGCTGTTTAGTTTGTTGGGGAACGTTGCAGAAAATTAAAATTATTCCTACGATTTCACCAAGATCCATCTATGAGTTCATCTAGCAACGAGTCATGGGAGAGAGAGATTGCATCTACATACCACTTTGTAGATCGCGACGGAAGCGTTTGAGTGAACGTGGATGAGGTAGTCGTACTCGCCGTGATCCAATTCACCGATGATCTAGTGCCGAACGGACGGCACCTCCGTGTTCAACACACGTACGGAAAGCGTGACGTCTCCTCCTTCTTGATCCAGCAAGGGGGAAGGAGAGGTTGATGAAGATCCAGCAACACGACGGCGTGGTGGTGGATGCAGCAGAACTCCGGCAGGGCTTCGCTAAGCAACTACGGGAGGAGGAGGAGGTGTTGCAGGGAGGAGGGAGGCGCCAGGGCTTATGGGGTGCGGCCACCCCTCCCTCCCCTCCCTTTATATAGGCGCATGAGAGGGGGGAGGGCGCAGCCTTGCCCCTTCCTCCAAGGAAGGGGTGCGGCCAAGAGGGGGGAGGAGTCCATCCTCCCCAAGGCACCTCGGAGGTGCCTTCCCCTCTTTGGACTCTTCCCTCTCCAAGTCTTCTTGGCGCATGGGCCTCTTGGGGCTGGTGCCCTTGGCCCATATAGGCCAGGGTGCACCCCCTATAGCCCATGTGCCCCCCCGGGGCAGGTGGACCCCCCCGGTGGACCCCCGGACCCCTTTCGGCACTCCCGGTACAATACCGATAAAGTGTGAAACTTTTCCGGCGACCAAAACAAGACTTCCTATATATAAATCTTTACCTCCGGACCATTCCGAAACTCCTCGTGACATCCAGGATCTCATCCGGGACTCCGAACAACATTCGTTTTGCTGCATACTCATATTCATACAACCCTAGCATCACCGAACCTTAAGTGTGTAGACCCTACGGGTTCGGGAGACATGCAGACATGACCGAGACGACTCTCGGGCAATAACCAACAGCGGGATCTGGATACCCATGTTGGCTCCCACATACTCCACGATGATCTCATCGGATGAACCACGATGTCGAGGATTCAATTAATCCCGTATACGATTCCCTTTGTCAATCGGTATTTTACTTGCCCGAGATTCGATCGTCGGTATCCCAATACCTCGTTCAATCTCGTTACCGGCAAGTCACTTTTCTCGTACCGTAATGCATGATCCCGTGATCAAACACTTTGATCACATTGAGCTCATTATGATGATGCATTACCGAGAGGGCCCGGTGATACCTCTCCGTTAAGCGGAGTGATAAATCCCAGTCTCGATCCATGTCAACCCAACAGATACTTTTAGAGATACCCGTAGTATACCTTTATAGTCACCCAGTTACGTTGTGACGTTTGGCATCCGGGAGTTACACGATCTCATGGTGTAAGGAAAGGATACTTGACATTGGAAAACTCTAGCAAACGAACTGTGCGATCTTATGCTATGTTTAGGATTGGGTCTTGTCCATCACATCATTCTCCTAATGATGTGATCCCGTTATCGATGACATCCAATGTCCATAGTCAGGAAACCATGACTATCTGTCGATCAACGAGCTAGTCAACTAGAGGCTCACTAGGGACATGTTTGTTGTCTGTTATTCACACATGTATTACGATTTCCGGATAACACAATTATAGCACGAATAAAGACAATTATCATGAATAAGGAAATATAATAATAATGCTTTTATTATTGCCTCTAGGGCATATTTCCAACATAGTTCGTGTTCCGTTCAATTTTGCAGGGTTTTGAGATCTGTTCATGATTCTTAGTCATTTCGCAAGTTGTATTAGATGTGCGCAATGTTGTGTGCAATGCATTGGTTGATTTTGTAGTTGGTGTTCAGAGATTTAAGTGGTTAGTTGCACAAAATTCTCCCCAGTTGGCTGCGTCCATATAGTACTTGGATGTCCATATGCTCTGCAGTTGCAGCAGTTGTCTTGATCAGTTGGCTCACTGCTTGTACTAGTTGGTTGTCTATACGGTGTTCAGTTGCACAAGTTGCCTGCTCAGTTGGCTGCATCACTTTTACTAGTTGGTTGTTCATATGTTATACACTTGCGCTAGTTGCTCTACTTAGTTGGCTTTGCTGTTTCCCCCTGTCGGGGGTTGGGTGCGACATATGCCAAAGGACGGCTTATCATGGTGGGAGCGAGTAGAACGTCGCCGGTGCCTGGAAGCGGGATGAGGCGTAGACACGAACGCCGGTGTACTTTACCCAGGTTCGGGGCTCTCCTAGGAGATAACACCCCTAGTCCTGCTCTGCGGGGTCTCCGCGTGATCACTAAGGCAAAGTGAGTACAAGGGTGCTCCTCGAGCTGTATGCTGGAGGTAGGAGAAGGCAAGGCTAGCTCTCTCCTTCCTCTATCTCTGGTCTAGTTCTAACGTGTCGGAACCCTTTGCATGGGTGCCCTGGGGGGTTTATATAGGCCTACCCCTAGGGGTACAAAGGTAATATGACTGGGCGCAGGGCCCAGCCGTCAGTCTCTTTGGCTGCCGGCTTCTCCGCCGACTGGTCTGGTATGGAGCCGACAGGCCGTACCCGCCGCTTGCGGGTCCTGCCGGCTGCTGATCACTGTAGCCGCGCTTCTAATGACGCAGGCTTGGTCGAAGGATCATGGGTACAGCACCGCCGTCATGGCGGGCGATTACTGTAGCCACTCCCTATCTTGTCTGGTTTATGGTGCGTGGGACCCGTGGGGGGAGCAGGCCGACTCCTGGGGGCCGACTCCCATCGGGTCCGATTGGTAGGGCTCTTCGCCGTCTTCTGGGCTCTCGCTGACTGGTGGGGCCCGCCGTCCTTGGGCCGTACAGACAGGCCATCATGGGAGCAGGACCCCGCCTGCCTGTGATGATGTCAGGACTGGCATGGCAACAGTGTCGCGCTGGGTGGGGATCCTCGCCGGTACAACGCATTGTGGCCGCGCCAGCCCCTAGGAAGGGGAGGGGATGGGCTGCACTGTAGCCATCTCTGTGTCCCATCCCCCTTGTCGCGGGCATGAGCCTCGCAGGTGCAGCGGGCCGACTCCTCGAGGTCGGCTTCTCTGGGTGCTGCCTGGTAGGAGTCGGCTTGTCGTGACCTCGCCTTCAGGACTCAGCCCTCTACAGGCAGCCGGCTATTTCTCCAGCCGGCCTTCGAAAGGCGGCTCTTTACCTTGGTCTCTTGAGGGGCGCAGTCAGCCCCGATGTCTTGAAAGGTTATGGGCGTCGGGTTAGCCTACCCGTGGCCCATTACACCGACAGTAGACCCCGAAGCTGGTGAGGCGCCGCGGGCGACTGGCCGAGGAGCCTCAACAGTTTCCTTTCTCCGATTGCTTGAGGCGAAACTTTGTTCGACTTCTGCAGGGCCGACTGGCAGGAGTCGGACTCGCCCAATCTGACTGGTCCAAAATTTTCGAACGCCTCGGCGGGATCCAAGTGGCGTGCTAGCTAAGCTTCCAGGCCGCCGCCCGTTTCGGGCCTGTCATGTGGCGACGAGCGGCCGGCCAGTCTGCCCACGCACGCGCGCGACAGGACACGCCTACAGGCGGGGCCCGCCACTACCACGCCTCGGCACGCGAGCAGATCCGCTGCGGCCAGGGTGGACGGTTGAGGTTCCCGCGGAGTTACTGCGTGCAGTAACTTTGCGTGATAAACGTGGGGGGCGTGGGGTAGTGGGCGTAGTAAATCCCACAACCGCCCTCTCGGCTTCGCAGCCCACTGGTCTATAAGTAGGGGGAGGAGGGGGAGCGGCAGAGCACACGCGCCCCTCCTCCTCACTGCTTCCTCTTCTTCTTCCTCTCGCCGCCGCGCCCCAAGCTATGGTGAGCGCCGCGGTGATCCGTTCCCAATGAGCTCTTCTTCCGCCGCCGCGCCCCCCGCGGTGAACTCTGGCACCTGGGATGGTTCGGAGGTCCACGATGATCACATAGATTTCCTCCACAAGACACGACGGCTGCCTGGCAAGGACTTCGTGAGGGTCCGTCTCGCACCGAAGAAGGAAATCTTGCCGGCGTCGGAGGAGGGCGAGCGGGTCGTCTTTCGCTCGCACTGCCTACGCGGCCTAGGCCTACCGGCGAGCAGCTTCTTTCGCGCCTTCCTCGAATTCTACGGTCTCCGGCCGCACCACCTCACCCCCAACATGGTGGTGCTGCTATCCGCCTTCGTCGCCTTGTGCGAAGGCTTCCTCGACGTTCTCCCCATCATCGAGCTTTGAGGGGAGTTCTTCTACTCCAAGCTCGGCACCCAAGCCGCAGGCGTGCCGGCTCAGTGCGGCGCATTTGTCGGAGTAATGGGCAACGGGTAGGCTAACCCGAGACCAAGAACCTTTCAAGACATCGGGGCGAGCTTCGCCCCTCAAGGATCCCAAGACGAAGAGCAGACTCTGGGAGTCGGCCGCAGCATCACCGACTACCCACTCACGGCTACGGCACATGCCGACTCCCAGTTGGCGACTCCGGGGAAGCCGACTATGGGGAGTCGGCCCGCGACTTCACCGCCCTCTGCCTTCGAGAAGAAGGACGAGACCGGGGATGGCCGGAGTACGGCCCTCCCCTACCCTGATTACCAAGGGCAGGTATGGCTACAGTACGTCGTACCGGAGGAGATCTCCGTCCGGCGCGGTACTGTTGCCATACTGGCCCTGACGCCCGCCCCAGCGGCGAAACCCTGTTCCCACGTTGGCCCGCACGTACGGCCTGGAGACGGCGGGTCCCGCTAGTCAGCGGGGGACGAAAGACGGCGAGAGCACCTGAAGACGGACCTCGTGGGAGTCGGCCCGTTCCTCCCACGGGCCCCGCACGCCATTAAACCAGATAAGACGAGGAGTGGCGACAGTGATCGCCCGCCAGGCGGCGGCACTGTTGCCACGACCCCACGACCAAGCCGACATCATTAGAGGCGCGGCTATAGTGACCAGGTCAGTCGGCGGGGCCCACCAGCTGCGGGCCCCAGGAGTCGGCGGAGAAGACAGTGACCTAAGAGACAGACGGCCGGGACCCGCGCCCAGCCAGATTACCCTTGTACCCCCGGGGGGTAGGCCTGTATAAACCCCCCGGAGCACCCATGCAAAGGGTTCGATCCTTTAAGCACTAGACTAGAAGCATAAGAGGGAGAGAGCTAGCCTTGCCCTCTCCGACCTCCAGAACACAGCTCGAGGAGCAACTTTGTACACATATTACCATAGTGATCACGCGGAGACCCCGCAGAGCAGCAGTAGGGGTATTATCTCCTCGGAGAGCCCTGAAGCTGGGTAAGGTTCGCCGGCGTGCATGTCTACGCCTCATCCCGCTTCCAGGCACCGGCGACGTTCTACTCGCTCCCACCATGATAAGCCATCCTATGGCATATGTCGCATCCAACCCCCGACATTTGGCGCCCACCGTGGGGCGAGGCGCACCATCGTCCGGAGATCTGTTCTGGACGGGAACCCTTTTCCTCCCTGGCGAGCGCAGCCAGCCCAGCACGCCAGAGGGAGTCTGCGCCGACGCGCTGCACGGTGCTGAGACCGCCTGCGCGGCCAGCTGCCTCGCTGATCTTGTCGGCGAGGTTTGCCTCTCCGACGAGCCTGCATCCGACGCAGGCACCGGCGGCCTCGAGAGCCTTCTCGCGGGCCTCCTCGACGAACTCCATGTTGCCGGCGAGCCTGCCGCTGACCTAGAGTCCGTAGGCTCCACTGAACCGATGCTGGTCGACTCCGACACCGCGTCGCTCGATGCCTTTCCCACCAACGTGGTGGTCTACGACGAGCCGCTCCCTCGCGCGGAGAGCGGCGGGAGCACCGTCATAGAAGTGCTCGTCATCGGCCATGGCGAGCACTCCGACGGAAGAGCTTGCGACCCGCTTGATGCGGCGCTGCAAGACCTGGATGCGCCCATTCCAGAGGACGCTGACACCAAGACGCTGGAGGCACGCCGCCTCCAGCTCGTCGAAGGCGCAAAGAAGCTGGCAAGCATGAAACGCTTGTCGAAGGCCTACCAGCGTGATATGGATCGCGCTGTGGGCGGCTCGCCGGCCCCAACGGGGCCAAGCCGCCTAGGCGCGGCCCGGCAACGCGGCGCGGACATCGCCAGCATGTTCGGGGCCAATCGCCCCGTATACGCCACGCCCGCAGAGAACATTCGAGCCGCCCAGGCGGCGGAAGACGAGTTGGACAACCTCGAGGGCGAAGAACGCCGACTGATGACGGAGGGAGTCCAGCAACTCCTCGACGCGGCTGGCGCGCAGAACGCGGCCGGCTACCGAACCGAGGGGCCGCGGCAACAGAACGACGACCCGCCACCCCGCCGAGATCAAGGCGCGACGTCTCGGACGGCGACAGGCGGCGTCCGCGGAAGGAAAGACAAGGAGCCAGCTGCTAGCCGCAGTCGGACCCACATCACCATCGAGCGCGATCAAGACGGCTGCCCGAGAGCAGTGGAGCGGCGGGACGACTATGTGCCTCCTCCACCCCGCAGAGAAAGGCGAGTCTCCCTGCCGCCCGTTGAGCATCCGACTCTCGGAGGCCGCCTCGGCCGCCGAGAGGGAGTCGGAGAGAATGACGCCCGCCACCGGATCGACCGACTCCACCGATCCCTGGCACTAGAAGAAGAAGACGAGCTGGGACCGCCGTGTTTCGGCCCCCGCATCCGAGATGAGCCCTTTCCCAAAGGGTTCACTCTCCCTAGAGACACTCCCAAGTACACCGGCTCCGTGAAGCCGGAAGACTGGTTGGTTGACTACTCCACTTCCGTCAGCATAGAGAACGGCAACAAGCGTGTTGCCGTGACGTACGTTCCACTCATGCTCCAGGGCACGGCCCGGACATGGTTGAACAGCCTGAAACCCCGCAGCATCAACGGCTGGGCCGACTTCACCGAGGCTTTCGTCCGCAACTTCACGAGCACGTACAAGCGACCTCCCAAGCCTCGCCAGCTCTCCTTGTGCGTGCAAGGCCCCAACGAATCGACTCGCGACTACCTCACGCGTTGGGCCGAGCTCCAAAACTCCTGCAAGGCCGTGCACGAGGTGCAGGATATCGAGTACTTCACCGCCGGGTGCAGAGAAGGCACCCTCCTCAAGCATAAGCTCCTCTGCGACGAGCCAGAGACCCTGGACGAGCTGCTGATCATAGCAGACAAGTACACCACAGCTGACTCTTCTATGAAGACGGAGATCCAAGTTAGCACAGCCGGCAAATTGGCTCCTCAGGCTCCCAGAACTCCGGCTGGAGACGCCAGTCGGCGGCAACAGCAGAACGATCACAAGCGCAAGGCCCCGCAGCCGGCTTCCAGTAGCCGGCAGGTCGCAACAGTCGAAGATCAGCAGCCGGAGGGGCAGCCTCCACCCAAGCGGCAGAAGGGCGGCAAGTCCAACTGGTTGCCGGCTTTCTCCTACGAGCAGACTCTAGATGGTCCCTGCAAGTTCCACAGCGGCGCGAAGCCATCGAACCACACCACCAGGAAGTGCCACTGGCTCACCAGGATCGCCAAGGGAGACGGCTGATGCCTCCTCCGCCTGCTGGGAAGCCGCCTCCGCCTCCACCCCAGCAGCCGGCTGTCAGGCCAGTCGGCGCAGTACAAGACGAGTACCCGGAAGAGCATGGAGCCTACGTGGTGTTCAACAGTGTGGCAGATGACAAGCGCAGCAAGCGGCTGCAACAGCAAGAAGTAAACGCAGTGGCGTCAGATACTCCAAAGTTCATGCACTGGTCCAAGAAGCCTATCAGTTGGAGCAGAGCTGATCACCCAGGGGTGATGCCGAATCCAGGTTCCTACGCCCTAGTTCTGGAAGCCACCTTTGCCACTGATAGGCGGGCAGCTCGCTTCTCGCGAGTTCTGATAGATGGAGGTAGCAGTATCAACATCCTGTATAAGGATACCATGGAGAAGCTAGGAATCAAGCAAAGACAGCTCCAGGGCAGCCGGACTGTATTCCATGGGATTGTCCCTGGCCTTTCCTGCTCCCCAATCGGCAAGATTCTGATAGACGTCCTTTTTGGAGATAAGGATCATTTCCGCCGAGAGCCAGTCTGGTTTGAAGTGGTGGACCTCGAGAGCCCGTACCATGCGCTGATTGGCCGACCTGCTTTGGCCAAGTTCATGGCGGTCCCCCACTACGCCTACCTCAAGATAAAGATGCCGAGTTCCAAGGGAATTCTGACTGTAGCCGGCGACTACAGGAAATCGTCCGCTTGCGTGGCCGAGAGCAGTCGACTGGCCGAGTCCCTGGTTATTGCAGCAGAGAAGCGGCTTCTTGATCGGGTTGTGGCGATGGCCGGCAAGCAGCCTGAGATGTCGCCCGACCCCAAGGAGTCGGAAGCTGAGGGCTCGTTCAAGCCAGCAAAGGAAACGAAGAAGATACCCTTGGACCCAGAGCACCCGGAGAGGTACGTTGTCGTAGGTGCAAACCTTGACAGCAAATAGGAAGGCGAGCTCATCGATTTCCTCCGTGAGAATCGGGACATCTTCGCATGGTCCCCCAAAGACATGCCAGGTGTACCGACGGAATTCGCCGAGCACAAGTTACATGTCCGGTCTGATGTGAAGCCCGTCAGACAGCCCTTGTGCCGCCTGTCAGAAGAGAAAAGAAGAGTTGTTGGAGAAGAGATAGCCCGACTCCTTGCAGCCGGCTTTATCATGGAAGTATTTTTCCCAGAGTGGCTAGTGAACCCAGTTTTAGTACTCAAGAAGAACAAGCAGTGGCGAATGTGTATTGACTACACAAGCCTCAACAAAGCCTGCCCCAAGGACCCATTTGCTTTGCCGAGAATCGATCAGGTGATAGACTCCACAGCCGGATGCGAGCTGTTGAGCTTCTTAGATGCCTATTCAGGATATCACCAGATCAAGCTGAACCCGGCAGACAGACTGAAGACCGCCTTCATCACGCCGTTTGGAGCCTCATCCCGCTTCCAGGCACCGACGACGTTCTACTCGCTCCCACCATGATAAGCCGTCCTTTGGCATATGTCGCACCCAACCCCCGACAGGGGGAAACAGCAAAGCCAACTAAGTAGAGCAACTAGCGCAAGTGTATAACATATGAACAACCAACTAGTAAAAGTGATGCAGCCAACTGAGCAGGAAACTTGTGCAACTGAACACCGTATAGACAACCAACTAGTACAAGCAGTGAGCCAACTGATCAAGACAACTGCTGCAACTGCAGAGCATATGGACATCCAAGTACTATATGGACGCAGCCAACTGGGGAGAATTTTGTGCAACTAACCACTTAAATCTCTGAACACCAACTACAAAATCAACCAATGCATTGCACACAACATTGCGCACATCTAATACAACTTGCGGAATGACTAAGAATCATGAACAGATCTCAAACCCCTGCAAAATTGAACGGAACATGAACTATGTTGGAAATATGCCCTAGAGGCAATAATAAAAGCATTATTATTATATTTCCTTATTCATGATAATTGTCTTTATTCGTGCTATAATTGTGTTATCCGGAAATCGTAATACATGTGTGAATAACAGACAACAAACATGTCCCTAGTGAGCCTCTAGTTGACTAGCTCGTTGATCGACAGATAGTCATGGTTTCCTGACTATGGACATTGGATGTCATCGATAACGGGATCACATCATTAGGAGAATGATGTGATGGACAAGACCCAATCCTAAACATAGCATAAGATCGCATAGTTCGTTTGCTAGAGTTTTCCAATGTCAAGTATCCTTTCGTTACACCATGAGATCGTGTAACTCCCGGATACCGTAGGAGTGCTTTGGGTGTGCCAAACGTCACAACGTAACTGGGTGACTATAAAGGTATACTACGGGTATCTCTGAAAGTATCTGTTGGGTTGACATGGATCGAGACTGGGATTTGTCACTCCGCTTAACGGAGAGGTATCACCGGGCCCTCTCGGTAATGCATCATCATAATGAGCTCAATGTGATCAAAGTGTTTGATCACGGGATCATGCATTACGGTACGAGAAAAGTGACTTGCCGGTAACGAGATTGAACGAGGTATTGGGATACCGACGATCGAATCTCGGGCAAGTAAAATACCGATTGACAAAGGGAATCGTATACGGGATTAATTGAATCCTCGACATCGTGGTTCATCCGATGAGATCATCATGGAGTATGTGGGAGACAACATGGGTATCCAGATCCTGCTGTTGGTTATTGCCCGAGAGTCGTCTCGGTCATGTCTGCATGTCTCCCAAACCCGTAGGGTCTACACACTTAAGGTTCGGTGATGCTAGGGTTGTATGAATATGAGTATGCAGCAAAACGAATGTTGTTCGGAGTCCCGGATGAGATCCTGGATGTCACGAGGAGTTCCGGAATGGTCCGGAGGTAAAGATTTATATATAGGAAGTCTTGTTTTGGTTGCCGGAAAAGTTTCAAACTTTATCGGTATTGTACCGGGAGTGCCGAAAGGGGTCCGGGGGTCCACCGGGGGGGTCCACCTGCCCCGGGGGGCCACATGGGCTATAGGGGGTGCGCCCTGGCCTATATGGGCCAAGGGCACCAGCCCCAAGAGGCCCATGCGCCAAGAAGACTTGGAGAGGGAAGAGTCCAAAGAGGGGAAGGCACCTCCGAGGTGCCTTGGGGAGGATGGACTCCTCCCCCCCTATTGGCCGCACCCCTTCCTTGGAGGAAGGGGCAAGGCTGCGCCCTCCCCCCTCTCATGTGCCTATATAAAGGGAGGGGAGGGAGGGGTGGCCGCACCCCATAAGCCCTGGCGCCTCCCTCCTCCCTGCAACACCTCCTCCTCCTCCCGTAGTTGCTTAGCGAAGCCCTGCCGGAGTTCTGCTGCATCCACCACCACGTCGTCGTGCTGCTGGATCTTCATCAACCTCTCTTTCCCCCTTGCTGGATCAAGAAGGAGGAGATGTCACGCTTTCCGTACGTGTGTTGAACACGGAGGTGCCGTCCGTTCGGCACTAGATCATCGGTGAATTGGATCACGACGAGTACGACTACCTCATCCACGTTCACTCGAACGCTTCCGTCGCGATCTACAAAGTGGTATGTAGATGCAATCTCTCTCTCCCATGACTCGTTGCTAGATGAACTCATAGATGGATCTTGGTGAAACCGTAGGAAAAATTTTAATTTTCTGCAACGTTCCCCAACAGTGGCATCATGAGCTAGGTTTATGCGTAGTTCTCTTTGCACGAGTAGAACACGAAGTAGTTGTGGGCGTCGAATTGTCAATTCTTCTTGCCGTTACTAGTCAATCTTGATTCAACGGTATTGTGGGATGAAGCGGCCTGGACCAACCTTACACGTACGCTTACGTGAGACCGGTTCCACCGACTGACATGCACTAGTTGCATAAGGTGGCTGGCGGGTGTCTGTCTCTCCCACTTTAGTTGGATCGGATTCGATGAACAGGGTCCTTATGAAGGGTAAATAGAGATTGACAATTCACGTTGTGGTTATTACGTAGGTAAGAAAACGTTCTTGCTAGCAACCTATAACAGCCACGTAAAACTTGCAACAACAATTAGAGGACGTCTAACTTGTTTTTGCAGCAAGTGCTATGTGATATGATATGGCCAAAGTTGTGATGAATGATGAATGATCTATATGTGATGTATGAGATGTTCATGCTATTGTAATAGGAATCACGACTTGCATGTCGATGAGTATGACAACCGGCAGGAGCCATAGGAGTTGTCTTTATTTTTGTATGACCTGCGTGTCATTGAGAAACGCCATGTAAATTACTTTACTTTATTGCTAAACGCGTTAGCCATAGTAGTAGAAGTAATAGTTGGCGAGCAACTTCATGGAGACACGATGATGAAGATCATGATGATGAAGATCATGGTGTCAAGCCGGTGACAAGATGATCATGGAGCCCCAAGATGGAGATCGAAGGAGCTATGTGATATTGGCCATATCATGTCACGTTTATTATTTGATTGCATGTGATGTTTATCATGTTTTGCATCTTGTTTACATAGAACGACGGTAGTAAATAAGATGATCCCTCATAATAATTTCAAGAAAGTGTTCTCCCTAACTGTGCACCGTTGCGACAGTTCGTTGTTTCGAAGCACCACGTGATGATCGGGTGTGATAGATTCTAACGTTCACATACAACGGGTGTAAGACAGATTTACACACGCGAAACACTTAGGTTGACTTGACGAGCCTAGCATGTACAGACATGGCCTCGGAACACAGAAGACCGAAAGGTCGAGCATGAGTCGTATAGAAGATACGATCAACATGAAGATGTTCACCGATGTTGACTAGTTCGTCTCACGTGATGATCGGACACGGCCTAGTTGACTCGGATCATGTAATACTTAGATGACTAGAAGAGGGATGTCTATCTAAGTGGGAGTTCATTAAATAATTTGATTAAATGAACTTTATTATCATGAACTTAGTCTAAATATTTACAATATGTCTTGTAGATCAAATGGCCAACGTAGTCCTCAACTTCAACGCGTTCCTAGAGAAAACCAAGCTAAAAGACGATGGTAGCAACTATACGGACTGGGTCCGGAACCTGAGGATCATCCTCATAGCTGCCAAGAAAGATTATGTCCTACGAGCACCGCTGGGTGACGCACCTATTCTCCCTGCAGAACAAGACGTTATGAACGCTTGGCAGTCACGCTGCGATGATTACTCCCTCGTTAAGTGCGGCATGCTTTACAGCTTAGAGCCGGGGCTCCAAAAGCGTTTTGAGAGACATGGAGCATATGAGATGTTCGAAGAGCTGAAAATGGTTTTCCAAGCTCATGCCCGGGTCGAGAGATATGAAGTCTTCGACAAATTCTTTAGCTGTAAGATGGAGGAAAATGGCTCTGTCAGTGAACACATACTCAAAATGTCTGTTTTGCACAACCGCTTGACTCAACTGGAAGTTAATCTCCCGGATGAAGCGGTCATTGACAGAATCCTCCAGTCGCTTCCACCTAGCTACAAGAGCTTTGTGATGAACTACAATATGCAGGGGATGGTAAAGACCATTCCTGAGGTATATGCTATGCTGAAATCAGCAGAGGTAGAAATCAAGAAGGAGCATCAAGTGTTGATGGTGAATAAAACCACTAAGTTCAAGAAGGGCAAGGGTAAAAAGAACTTCAAGAAGGACGGCAAAGAAGTTGCCGCGCCCGGTAAGCAAGTTGCCAGGAAGAAGCCAAAGAATGGACCCAAGCCCGAGACTGAGTGTTTTTATTGCAAGGTAAGTGGTCACTGGAAGCGGAACTGCCCCAAATAGTTAGCGGATAAGAAGGCCGGCAAAACCAAAGGTATATGTGATATACATGTAATTGATGTGTACCTTACCAGTACTCGTAGTAGCTCTTGGGTATTTGATACCGGTGCAGTTGCTCACATTTGTAACTCAAAGCAGGAGCTGCGGAATAAACGGAGACTGGCGAAGGACGAGGTGACGATGCGCGTCGGGAATGGTTCCAAGGTCGATGTGATCGCCATCGGCACGCTGCCTCTACATTTACCTACGGGATTAGTTTTAAACCTCAATAATTGTTATTTAGTGCCAAGTTTGAGCATGAACATTGTGTCTGGATCTCGTTTAATTAGAGATGGCTACTCATTTAAATCCGAGAATAATGGTTGTTCTATTTATATGAGAAATATGTTTTATGGTCATGCTCCGATGGTCAATGGTTTATTCTTAATGAATCTCGTACGTGATGATACACATATTCATAGTGTGAATACCAAAAGAGTTAAAGTTGATAACAATAGTCCCACATATTTGTGGCACTGCTGCCTTGGTCACATAGGTGTCAAACGCATGAAGAAGCTCCATGCAGATGGACTTTTAGAGTCTCTTGATTATGAATCATTTGACACGTGCGAACCATGCCTCATGGGTAAAATGACCAAGACTCCGTTCTCAGGAACAATGGAGCGAGCAACCAACTTATTGGAAATCATACATACCGATGTATGCGGTCCAATGAGTGTTGAGGCTCGCGGTGGCTATCGTTATGTTCTCACCCTCACTGATGACTTTAGTAGATATGGGTATGTCTACTTAATGAAACACAAGTCTGAGACCTTTGAAAAGTTCAAGGAATTTCAGAGTGAGGTTGAAAATCAACGTGAGAGAAAGATCAAGTTTCTACGATCAGATCATGGAGGAGAATACTTGAGTCACGAATTTGACACACACTTAAGAAAATGTGGAATAGTTTCACAACTCATGCCGCCTGGAACACCTCAGCGTAATGGTGTGTCCGAACGTCGTAATCGCACTCTATTAGATATGGTGCGATCTATGATGTCTCTTACCGACTTACCGCTATCTTTTTGGGGCTATGCTTTAGAGACTGCCGCATTCACTTTAAATAGGGCTCCGTCGAAATCCCTTGAGACGACACCGTATGAATTATGGTTTGGGAAGAAACCTAAGCTGTCGTTTCTAAAAGTTTGGGGATGCGATGCTTATGTCAAGAAACTTCAACCTGAGAAGCTCGAACCCAAGTCGGAAAAATGCGTCTTCATAGGATACCCGAAAGAAACTGTTGGGTATACCTTCTACCTCAGATCCGAAGGCAAGATCTTTGTTGCCAAGAATGGATCCTTTCTAGAGAAAGAGTTTCTCTCGAAAGAAGTAAGTGGGAGGAAAGTAGAACTTGATGAAGTGTTACCTCTTGAACCGGAAAAAGGCGAAACTCAAGAAAACGTTTCTGAGGTGCCTGCACCGACTAGAGAGGAAATTAATGATGATGATCAAGATGCTTCTGATCAAGCTCCTGCTGAAATTCGAAGGTCCACAAGGACACGTTCCGCACCAGAGTGGTACGGCAACCCTGTCTTGGAAATCATGTTGTTAGACAACGGTGAACCTTCGAACTATGAGGAAGCAATGGCGAGCCCGGATTCCGACAAATGGCTGGAAGCCATGAAATCCGAGATCGGATCCATGTATGAAAACAAAGTATGGACTTTGACTGACTTGCCCGTTGAACGGCGAGCGATAGAAAATAAATGGATCTTTAAGAAGAAGACAGACGCGGATGGTAATGTGACCATCTATAAAGCTCGGCTTGTCGCTAAGGGTTATCGACAAGTTCAAGGGGTTCACTACGATGAGACTTTCTCACCGGTAGCGAAGCTGAAGTCCGTCCGAATCATGTTAGCAATTGCCGCATACTATGATTATGAGATATGGCAAATGGACGTCAAAACGGCATTCCTTAATGGTTTCCTTAAGGAAGAATTGTATATGATGCAGCCGGAAGGTTTTGTCGATCCTAAGAATGCTGACAAGGTGTGCAAGCTCCAACGCTCGATTTATGGGCTGGTGCAAGCATCTCGGAGTTGGAACATTCGCTTTGATGAGATGATCAAAGCGTTTGGGTTTACACAGACTTATGGAGAAGCCTGTGTTTACAAGAAAGTGAGTGGGAGCTCTGTAGCATTTCTCATATTATATGTAGACGACATACTTTTGATGGGAAATGATATAGAACTCTTGGACAGCATCAAGGCCTACTTGAATAAGAGTTTTTCAACGAAGGACCTTGGAGAAGCTGCTTATATATTAGGCATCAAGATCTATAGAGATAGATCGAGACGCCTCATAGGTCTTTCACAAAGCACATACCTTGATAAGATATTTAAGAAGTTCAATATGGATCAATCTAAGAAGGGGTTCTTACCTGTGTTACAAGGTGTGAAATTGAGCTCAGCTCAATGTCCGACCACGGCAGAAGATATAGAAGGGATGAGCGTCATCCCCTATGCCTCAGCCATAGGTTCTATTATGTATGCCATACTGTGTACCAGACCTGATGTAAACCTTGCCGTAAGTTTGGTAGGAAGGTACCAAAGTAATCCCGGCAAGGAACACTGGACAGCGGTCAAGAATATCCTGAAGTACCTGAAAAGGACTAAGGAAATGTTTCTCGTTTATGGAGGTGACGAAGAGCTCGTCGTAAAGGGTTACGTCGACGCTAGCTTCGACACAGATCTGGATGACTCTAAGTCACAAACCGGATACGTGTATATTTTGAATGGTGGGGCAGTAAGCTGGTGCAGTTGCAAGCAAAGCGTCGTGGCGGGATCTACATGTGAAGCGGAGTACATGGCAGCCTCGGAGGCAGCGCATGAAGCAATTTGGGTGAAGGAGTTCATCACCGACCTCGGAGTCATACCCAATGCGTCGGGGCCAATCAAACTCTTTTGTGACAACACTGGAGCTATTGCACTTGCAAAGGAGCCCAGGTTTCACAAGAAGACCAGACACATCAAGCGTCGCTTCAACTCCATTCGTGAAAATGTTCAAGATGGAGACATAGAAATTTGTAAAGTGCACACGGATCTGAATGTCGCATATCCGTTGACTAAACCTCTCCCTAAGGCAAAACATGATCAGCACCAGAACTCTATGGGTGTTCGATTCATCACAATGTAACTAGATTATTGACTCTAGTGCAAGTGGGAGACTGTTGGAAATATGCCCTAGAGGCAATAATAAAAGCATTATTATTATATTTCCTTATTCATGATAATTGTCTTTATTCGTGCTATAATTGTGTTATCCGGAAATCGTAATACATGTGTGAATAACAGACAACAAACATGTCCCTAGTGAGCCTCTAGTTGACTAGCTCGTTGATCGACAAATAGTCATGGTTTCCTGACTATGGACATTGGATGTCATCGATAACGGGATCACATCATTAGGAGAATGATGTGATGGACAAGACCCAATCCTAAACATAGCATAAGATCGCATAGTTCGTTTGCTAGAGTTTTCCAATGTCAAGTATCCTTTCCTTAGACCATGAGATCGTGTAACTCCCGGATACCGTAGGAGTGCTTTGGGTGTGGCAAACATTACAACGTAATTGGGTGACTATAAAGGTATACTACGGGTATCTCTGAAAGTATCTGTTGGGTTGACATGGATCGAGACTGGGATTTGTCACTCCGCTTAATGGAGAGGTATCACCGGGCCCTCTCGGTAATGCATCATCATAATGAGCTCAATGTGATCAAAGTGTTTGATCACGGGATCATGCATTACGGTACGAGAAAAGTGACTTGCCGGTAACGAGATTGAACGAGGTATTGGGATACCGACGATCGAATCTCGGGCAAGTAAAATACCGATTGACAAAGGGAATCGTATACGGGATTAATTGAATCCTCGACATCGTGGTTCATCCGATGAGATCATCGTGGAGTATGTGGGAGCCAACATGGGTATCCAGATCCCGCTGTTGGTTATTGCCCGAGAGTCGTCTCGGTCATGTCTGCATGTCTCCCGAACCCGTAGGGTCTACACACTTAAGGTTCGGTGATGCTGGGGTTGTATGAATATGAGTATGCAGCAAAACGAATGTTGTTCGGAGTCCCGGATGAGATCCTGGATGTCACGAGGAGTTCCGGAATGGTCCGGAGGTAAAGATTTATATATAGGAAGTCTTGTTTTGGTCGCCGGAAAAGTTTCACACTTTATCGGTATTGTACCGGGAGTGCCGAAAGGGGTCCGGGGGTCCACCGGGGGGTCCACCTGCCCCGGGGGGCCACATGGGCTATAGGGGGTGCGCCCTGGCCTATATGGGCCAAGGGCACCAGCCCCAAGAGGCCCATGCGCCAAGAAGACTTGGAGAGGGAAGAGTCCAAAGAGGGGAAGGCACCTCCGAGGTGCCTTGGGGAGGATGGACTCCTCCCCCCTCTTGGCCGCACCCCTTCCTTGGAGGAAGGGTCAAGGCTGTGCCCTCCCCCCTCTCATGCGCCTATATAAAGGGAGGGGAGGGAGGGGTGGCCGCACCCCATAAGCCCTGGCGCCTCCCTCCTCCCTGCAACACCTCCTCCTCCTCCCGTAGTTGCTTAGCGAAGCCCTGCCGGAGTTCTGCTGCATCCACCACCACGCCGTCGTGCTGCTGGATCTTCATCAACCTCTCTTTCCCCCTTGCTGGATCAAGAAGGAGGAGACGTCATGCTCTCCGTATGTGTGTTGAACACGGAGGTGCCGTCTGTTCGGCACTAGATCATCGGTGAATTGGATCACGACGAGTACGACTACCTCATCCACGTTCACTCGAACGCTTCCGTCGCGATCTACAAAGTGGTATGTAGATGCAATCTCTCTCTCCCATGACTCGTTGCTAGATGAACTCATAGATGGATCTTGGTGAAACCGTAGGAATTTTTTTAATTTTCTGCAACGTTCCCCAACAGAAATGCCCACGTCTACGTGGATGATGTGGTGGTGAAGACGGAAAGGCATGGAACTCTGCTGGAAGACCTCAAGGAGACCTTTGAAAACCTGCGCCAATTCCAGATCAAGCTCAACCCCGAGAAGTGCATTTTCGGAGTACCAGCCGGCCTGCTTCTCGGCTTCCTGGTCTCTGAACGCGGCATAGAGTGCAATCCTGTGAAGATCAAGGCCATCGAGAGGATGGAGGTACCTAGCCGACTGTTGGATGTGCAGAAGTTCACTGGCTGGCTGGCATCCATCAGCCGTTTCATCAGTTGGCTGGGCGAGAAAGCTCTCCCCTTGTACCAGCTCATGAAGAAGACCAATTTTTTCGAGTGGAACCACAAGGCGGATGAGGCCTTTCTGCAGCTGAAGAAGATGTTGGTTACTCCCCCTGTGTTGGCGGCTCCGACTCCCAAAGAGCCCATGCTCCTGTACATCGCCGCCACCAGCCGAGTAGTCAGCACAGTCATTTTAGTAGAGCACAAGGAGGAAGGCAAGGCACTACCAGTCCAGAGACCGGTATATTACCTGAGTGAAGTACTGTCGACCTCCAAGCAAAACTACCCCCACTACCAGAAGATGTGTTACGGTGTGCACTTTGCCGTCAAGAAGCTGAAGCCTTACTTCCAAGAGCATCCAATCACTGTGGTCTGCATGGCCCCATTAGCAGAAATCATCGGAAGTCGAGATGCGTCTGGCCGAGTGGCCAAATGGGCCATAGATTTGGCGCCCTACATGATCTACTATCATCCCCGCACCGCCATCAAGTCACAAGCACTGGCCGACTTCCTCGTCGACTGGGCCGAGACCCAGTACCTGCCGCCAGCGCGCGACTCCACCCATTGGCGGATGCATTTCGACGGCTCCA
Organism: Aegilops umbellulata; assembly: GCA_032464435.1. Taxonomy (NCBI): domain Eukaryota; kingdom Viridiplantae; phylum Streptophyta; class Magnoliopsida; order Poales; family Poaceae; genus Aegilops; species Aegilops umbellulata. The sequence goes on along the minus strand of CP136057.1, from coordinate 539,923,225 downwards.
AGATGCGCACCGGCTTGGGAGCCGACGTTGTCCTCACCTCTCCTAAAGGCGACAAGCTCCAGTATGCACTGCAGATCCATTTCGCCGCCTCCAACAACGTCGCTGAATACGAGGCGCTCATTCACGGGCTCCGGCTTGCCAAAGAGCTTGGCATTCGCCGGATCCTGTGTTATGGCGACTCCGACTTGGTGGTCCAGCAATCATCTGGCGACTGGGATGCCAAGGACGCAAACATGGCAAGCTACCGCTTCCTCGTGCAGCAAGTCAGCGGATATTTCGAGGGGTGTGAGTTCCTCCACGTGCCAAGAAACGACAACAACCTAGCAGATACTTTGGCACGAATCGGCTCCACTCGCCAAGCAATACCATCTGGCGTCGCTCTTCAGCGCCTCCTCAAGCCGTCCATCAAGCCTTCACCAGAGTCAGACTCCATTTTTGTGCCGGCTCCTCCAGAAGAAGTCGGATCCGGCTCCAAAGCCCAAGTAGACGGCACAAAAACCCTTGCAGATGACTCCAAGAACGCCGCAGTCAAAGCCGGTCCGGGGACTTCAGAACTCGGCCCGGGGACTGCGGCGACCAGAGAAAAGACTCCAGAACTCGGCCCGGGGACTGCACCAGTCGGCCCGGGGACTTCATTGATCCAGCAAGCGGCCGCGGACTCCAGCCCGCCGCCTCCCAGCCCATCCGCCCTCGTCCAAGTCGCGGTTCTGGCAGTCGAAGAGATAGCAGCACCCTCATGGGCCAAGCCCATCCTCAAATTCTTGGTGAACAAGGAGCTACCAACTGACGAAACCGTGGCTCGGCAAATACAACGCCGAGCGGCTGCATACACCATAATCAACAGAGAGTTGTTCAGGCGCAGCGTCACTAGTGTTTACCAGCGCTGCGTCGAGCCGGAGCAAGGCCAAGCAATTCTCAGAGATATCCATCAAGGCGAGTGCGGCCACCATGCGGCTTCGAGGGCACTCGTCGCCAAAGCTTTCTGGGATGGTTTCTTCTGGCCGACTGCCCTCGAGGAGGCCAAAGAGTTGGTCCAGAAATGCAAGGGGTACCAGAAGTTCCGCTCCAAGCCGCATCAGCCGGCTTCAGCACTCAAGACTATCCCCATCGCCTGGCCCTTTGCAGTTTGGGGCCTGGATATGGTGGGACCCTTCAAGACGGCACGAGGCGGCCTAACTCATCTACTTGTCGCGGTGGACAAGTTCACCAAATGGATAGAAGTGAAGCCCATCAAGAAGTTGAATGATCCGACTGCCGTAACTTTCATCTCAGACATCACGATTCGGTATGGCATACCGCACAACATCATCACCGACAACGGCACCAACTTTGCCAAAGGCGCTTTGGCCCATTTCTGCGCGACGCAGGGCATCCGACTGGACCTAGCGTCCATTGCCCATCCGCAGTCAAACGGCCAGGTGGAGCGGGCGAATGGCCTCATCCTGTCCGGCATCAAGCCTCGGTTGGTCGAACCACTGGAGCGTTCGACCGGTTGTTGGCTTGACGAGTTTCCACCTGTCCTCTGGAGTCTGCGCACGACCCCAAACAAGTCGACCGGCTTCACACCCTTCTTCCTCGTCTACGGCGCTGAAGCCGTCATCCCAACGGATATAGAGTTCGACTCCCCGTGAGTCATGATGTACACCGCGGAGGATGCAGAAGAAGCACGGCAAGATGGCGTCGATCTGCTGGAAGAGGGCCGGCTGTTGGCACTCAGCCGGTCCAGCATCTACCAGCAGAGCCTACGCCGCTACTACAACAGGAAGGTCAGGCCGAGATCTTTCCAAGAGGGTGACCTTGTGCTCCGGCTAATCCAGCGAACAGCCGGCCAGCACAAGTTGTCAGCACCTTGGGAAGGCCCCTTCATCATCAGCAAGGTGCTAGGCAACGACTCCTACTACCTGATCGACGCTCAGAAGCCCTGAGCACGCAAGAGGGACAACTCCGGCAAAGAGACGGAGCGACCATGGAACGCAAATCTTCTTCGAAGATTTTACAGTTAATGCAGTATGTACCACGCTACCCCTTTGTATTGAAGTACCAAGACTCTGGGCCCCCCGAGACGGACTCGGGGACTGCCCCTTTTGTTATCTGTATAATAAGTATTATGCTTCTGAGTATGCTACTCTTTGTTATGCCGCTTGGCACCGGGCTCGACTAGTCGGCCCGGGGACTCACCGTCTCGCGCTATGAAAACGCTTCCTGCAGTCGGACAAATAGTGTGTGGCGCCTAAGCCGACTCCTGTCAGAAGCCACAGCTCGCAGAGCGACTGTCTGGTGGGCAGGAGTAAGGAAGAATGGGCGCCCACATGAAAAATGGCTAAGGACTCAAAGCATAAAGCATAGCTCGAGCCGTCTTTCCAGTCGTTCCTCGTAGAACCGATTCCGAGTAGTCGGCTTGCTGTTTTCTATCCGACTTGCTAAGAAAACTCTAGAATGGCTAAGTACTTGCCTTCCCAAAAGTAGCCAAGTATTTGATCCAGCGGCAGTCCGCGGAGCGGCTGTCCGACTGGCAAAGACGGCGTCCAAGGGAAGGCGGCAAAGGGAAAAAGCCAAAAGAGCAATAAGCAAGAAATGATAGAACCTAGATAAATATTTACATCACAAAGGCCATTGGCCGAATCCTCGAACGGAAGTTCAAAATACAGCCCGCGGGTGGAATTGTGCGAATTAACAAAGTTCTTCGAGAAATTACTAAGCAGATAAATAAGACAAGGCGACGGCCTATGAAGCAGCAAACGGGTTTGGAGGCTCGGAGGAGATGGCGGTGTCAGACGTTGGGGCGGCCGGCTGGGCAGACTCGGCTTGATCACCTCCAACAGTAGTCGGCATAGTTGGGCGCGGCTCGTTGTTGGAGGCACGGTCGAGCTGAGGTTGATCACCCGCTCCGGCTTCTGGCACCTCCATCTCGTCTCCGGCCTCCACCTCGCCTCCCTCCTCGGCGCTGGAGCCGATCACCTCCGCCGAGTCCTCGCCATAGTTCGGGTTCATCCCAAACCACTCCGGCGGCGCCTCCTCGCCGTTGTCAGCTCGCTCAGGAACGAAGACATTGGTGTCGACGTACTCGGCGATAGCCACGACGCGCTTGACAAAGTCGTCCTCCATGGCTACCAGCTCCGGCTGGGCCTCGGCCCGGAGCGTGGCCAGCTGGTCCAGGCTCAGGTCTGGATACCACGCCTTGACGAACTCCAAGGCCCGACGCGCTCCGGCATGTGCTGAGGAGCCTTTCCAAGCCTCCAGACGGCCTGCTGCGACCTCCAGCCAGTCGGCAGTCCGGCTGGGAGTGCGCAGAATCGGCATCTCTGGCCACAAGGCAGCAATCGCCTGGGCGCCGACACGTTGAAGCTGGCGCAGCATCCGGTGAGCCGGTCGCAGGCGAGCCTCGATGCTCAGAAGCTGTTCATCAAGAGTCCGGGGGGCGTTGGCAGCAACCTCCTCGCCGACCGCCCTCCGCGCCTCGCGATCGGCCTCGATGGCTTGAACGGCAGTTTGCAAATGGACCGGGAAGAAGTCTACCGAGACGAAAAAAGAAGCAAGTCAGAAAAAGCAAGAGTCGGCCCGAGCCGCAGTCGGCGGCCCAAAGGAAGCGAGTAAAGAAAACTTACCATCAACGATATCTTCAATTTCATGGAAGCCGGAGGTCAGCATCGCCTCCTTATCGGTCCAGGAGGAGCGTTCGGCTTCGAACTCGGCTTGGAGTTTAGTCTCTCTCTCCTTCGCCTCCTCCTGCACCTTCTTGAGCAGCTCCTTCTGCTCCGCCAGCTGCGCGGCCAGCAGGTCGCGCTTCGTGACGAGTTTGCCGTATTCCGCCTCCTTGGCGTGCAAGGCGGTGTTGGCTTTGCCCAGCTGCTGCTGAAGAATGGCGTTGGCCTCTGAAGAAAGAAGGAAAATGACGCAAGTCGTCAGAAAAGATCGCCAAGAAGATCCGGCCCGACTGTGCTGCAGTCGGCCCGAATCTCGGGGACTACAGCCCGCGGGTGCGCCAGCGCGCCCCCGCGAAGAAGGAAACTCACTCCGGCTCTCCGACAAGTCGGCAGTCCGCTTGCCCAGCTCTTCAATATTACGATTGAAGACGGTGACTCGGAGGTTGTGGTAGTCCTACGATAAGCATTTCAAACAAGAATAAGCACTCAGAACTCACCAATAGAGTTCCGACCCACCTGCTCAGCAGCCGGCCCGGAACTCGGGGACTACACCCAGTGGGTGCGCCGGCGCGCCCCCACAAAGAAGAGCAAGAAAAAACAAAGTCGGAAGCGACATACCCGGACGGCCGCTCGCGACGCCAGATGCGCCTTGGTGCAGTTCTGGAGGGCGTCGCTTTTGGCTCGCAGCTTCGCCTGAACGTCCAGGAGCGCCTGGTTCAGTGGGCCTGTGCCGCCTCCTCGCACCCACCCGACGGGCGTAGCGCTCATCACCTCGACGTATGGCACGGCCGAGCTGGCTGCTCCGGTCTTCAGAGGGCGCGGCGCTGAAGTCGCCTTCTCCAGTCGGCGGCGCGTTGGCAAGGCGACTTGGAGAAGCAAATTCGCCATGGCTTCGTCCGTAGTCGGCGGCGCCGGCGGGCTGCCGGCTGTTCATCCCTCGCGCTTCCCGATGGCGGTGGGGACGGTGGTGGCGGCACCACCGTGTCCGGACCGGGAATCACGCCGCCCTCCCTCTCCACGATGGGGTACTCCCTGCCGGCCTCCCCGGACTGCTTCTTATAATCCGGAGGCGGCGCCGAGTTCAATGGGACGACGAGTAGCGCCGACTGGCGGCGCGCGGCTTCTTCGGCCCGCTGTTTGGCCGCGGCGGCGGCTTTGGCTCCCTCCAGCTCCTTCTGGGTGGAGGCGGCCGCCTTCTCGGCCTCCGCTTTCTCCCGACGGGCGGCTTCGTCCTCGTCGCGCTTCTCCCGCGCGTTCCGCTCCGTCGCTTCCCGGAGGTCGGCAGCAGGGTCAACACGCCGAGTCGTGGCCGACGACTCTACCGACCCCCTGATGGAGGCGGCGACGACCCTCCCAAGGGTCAGAGGAGCTCTGGAACAGGGAAGACATGTAAGGACCAAGACAAAATCCACCAGAAGATAAAACAAGACGAAGAAACAGAAACGCTTACCCAGAGGATAGCGGTGGCTTCTTCACTTCCTTACGAAAGTGTTGGGCCCTCGCGACCGCCTCTTCCCGCTTGGTCGCAGCAGCCGCCCCCTTAAACTTCTTCTCCCGGCCTCCGAGGGAACTCGGCCCGGCCCGGCGCTTCCTCGCGCCGTCTAGCCTCGACTGATGGCGCGGGGCGACTTCCCCATCTTCACCGGCGGGCCAGTCCGCGAAGGTGGCCAAGGGCCTAAGGCCGCCTTCCTCTCCTTCGTCGCCTCCTTCGGCGTCGGCCTCCATCGCCGCCGCCCCCAGGTCAGGGTCGTCGATGTCGCTCTCCGCTCGATCGGGGGCGAACTGGCGGGCCGGCCCCGCGGCGCCGGCCGAGGGATGGATGAGAGGGTTCTGATTCAAAAAATAAAGATCAGGAGTCGGATTCGGCTCCAAAGAAGAAGAAGAAGAAGAACTTACCACTGGTAGAGGGTTGGCGCGCGAGTACGGCTCCATGCCGAACTGCCAATCCTCCAAGAGGCCACAGTTCGCGATGTAGTTCACCATGTCCGCCGCCTCCGCGTGGGGCATGTCCTTGGTGCACATCCGACTGGGGTCCCGGTGGCCGCTCATCTGGCAGATCAGATGAGGCCGGCTTTGGAGCGGGAGGACTCGGCGCGCCACAAAGGCGGCCAGCAAGTCGGCCCCAGTCAGACCGGCCGAATGCGTCAGCACTCGAAGTCGCGCCATGGCAGCGGCTCCAGCCGGAGTCAGCGTCTTGGCGCGGTAGGACCAGCTAGGCTGCCTCCCAGCCGGCGCGCCGGCTTTGTAAGCCGGCAGATTAACCCAGTCGCCGTCTGGGGCGACGTTCTTCACGTAGAAGTAAGAGCGCTGCCACATCTTCACCGACTTGATTAGTTGGATGGCGGGGAACGGGTTGTCGGCCGTCGTCCTCCGCGTCGCGATGAAGGCGCCGCACTGGGCTGGCACGCCGACGACATGCGTGCCGAGCTTGGACTGAAAGAACTCTCCCCACAACTCGATGGTGGGGAGAACGCCGAGGAAGCCCTCGCACAAAGCGGTGAAGGCCGCCAGTAGCACCACCGTGTTTGGGGTGAGGTGGTGCGGCTGGAGGCCATGGAACTCCAAGAACGAGCGGAAGAACCCGCTCGCCGGCAGCCCCAGGCCGCGCATGAGGTGGGAGCGGAACACGAGCTGCTCGCCCTCCTCCGGCGCTGGCGTCACCTCCTTCGACGGCGGAGCGCGGGCCCGCACGAGGTGCGCGCCGGGGAGGCGACGCGTCTTGCGGAGGAAGTTGATGATGTCGTCGTCAATCTCAGAGTCGTCCCACACGCCGGAGCGAACGACGGCGGGCACGGCGGCAGAAGATGAGCTCATCATTGCAAGCGGGGCGCAGTTCGGCGCAGCAGCGGTGGGGGAAAGAAGAAAGAAGAAAGAGCGGAGGGAAACAGAGGAGAGCGGGCGCGCGTGCTTCGCCGCCCCGCTCCCTCCGCCTACTTATAGACCGGCGGGCTGAGAAGCCGAAGGGGCGTCATGGGATTAACTGCGCCCACGCCCCCAGGACCCCCACGATTTACCACACAAGTTACTGCGCGCATTTACTGCGCCGGAAACCCAACCGCCCGCACGGCCACAACGGATCCTTTCGAAGGCCGAGGCGCGGTAATGGCGGGACCCACCCGCGGGCCTGTCTCGTCGCGTGGGCTGGCAGACTGGCTCGGCCACGTGGCGCCCCCGGGCAGGTCCGCGGCGGGCGGCGGTCGTGTAGCTTATCAAGCACGCCGTCTGGATCCCGCCACGGCTTTCAAACTCTATAAAGAACAAGACGACCTTCGACGAGTCCGGCTTCCGATAGTCGGCTCGTCGGAGACGACCTGAGCAAAGATCACCTCCCAATGATCGGCTCGGAGGAAGGCGGCAGGCAAGCCTCGATCTAACCACTCGAAGGAAGAAACTGTTGAGGCTCCTCGACATGTCTCCCTCGGCGCCTCACCAGCTTCGGGGACTACTGTCGGAGTAATGGGCCACGGGTAGGCTAACCCGAGACCAAGAACCTTTCAAGACATCGGGGCGGGCTTCGCCCCTCAAGGATCCCAAGACGAAGAGCAGACTCTGGGAGTCGGCCGCAGCATCACCGACTACCCACTCACGGCTACGGCACATGCTGACTCCCAGTTGGCGACTCCGGGGAAGCCGACTATGGCGAGTCGGCCCGCGACTTCACCGCCCTCTGCCTTCGAGAAGAAGGACGAGACCGGGGATGGCCGGAGTACGGCCCTCCCCTACCCTGATTACCAAGGGCAGGTATGGCTACAGTACGTCGTACCGGAGGAGATCTCCGTCCGGCGCGGTACTGTTGCCATACTGGCCCTGACGCCCGCCCCAGCGGCGAAACCCTGTTCCCACGTTGGCCCGCACGTACGTCCTGGAGACGGCGGGTCCCGCTAGTCAGCGGGGGGGGGGGGACGAAAGACGGCGAGAGCACCCGAAGACGGACCTCGTGGGAGTTGGCCTCCGAGAGTCGGTGCGTTCCTCCCACGGGCCCCGCACGCCATTAAACCAGATAAGACGGGGAGTGGCGACAGTGATCGCCCGCCAGCGGCGGCACTGTTGCCACGACCCCACGACCAGGCCGACGTCATCAGAGGCGCGGCTATAGTGACCAGGTCAGTCGGCGGGGCCCACCAGCGGTGGGCCCCAGGAGTCGGCGGAGAAGACGGCGACCTAAGAGACAGACGGCTGGGACCCGCGCCCAGCCAGATTACCCTTGTACCCCCGGGGGTAGGCCTATATAAACCCCCCGGAGCACCCATGCAAAGGGTTCGATCCTTTTAACACTAGACCAGAAGCATAAGAGGGAGAGAGCTAGCCTTGCCCTCTCCGACCTCCAGAACACAGCTCGAGGAGCAACTTTGTACACATATTACCATAGTGATCATGCGGAGACCCCGCAGAGCAGCAGTAGGGGTATTATCTCCTCGGAGATCCCTGAAGCTGGGTAAGGTTCACCGGCGTGCATGTCTACGCCTCATCCCGCTTCCAGGCACCGGCGACGTTCTACTCGCTCCCACCATGATAAGCCATCCTATGGCATATGTCGCATCCAACCCCCGACAGCATTCATCACCGTGCGGAGGTCAGGGGCCGACAACCCGTTTCCCCCCATCAAGCTGATAAAGTCGATGAAGATGTGGCAGCGGTCATACTTCTATGTGAAGAGCGTCTGCACTATGAATTTTACAGGGTCCATTGAGCCATCCTTCCAGTACGGTTCCATGCCCTATAGAGGGTTTTTGCTTTTTGGTGTTTAACCCGGGTGTCTGGCAATAAGGCACCCTTTTATTTCGGACTGGGTTTGTATTCAGGGCCGGATTGTCCCAAAATTTTATTTCGGTTTTCCAGGCGCTTTCCATCGCACAATACTTTCGTACTATGGACGCTAAGTCGGCAAAGCGTGTAATTTCGCGGCGACTTATGGCGTCGAGGATTCCCTTGTCCTTGCAATTATTGCAGAAGAATAAAATTGCGTCTTCCTCGTGGCACTCCCTTGTCCTGTTCATGACCAGGAGGAATCTGGCCCAGTAATGGTGTACTGTTTCGTCGGGCTCTTGCCTAATTTGGGATAGATCGCTTATGTTTGGGTGGGTGGGTGGAATTGAATCCGAAGCCTCACCCAATCTGAGACTCAAGGGCCACGGAGTTTCCAAACTCGGAAGCTCGGATTCTTGGATGTTGTCCAATGAATTTAGCCCGCTGCCTGACTTTAGGTTCAGGGTTTGAGTGACATCCTCCCCTCCGCGAGTATCCGGCTTGGAGGCATCGGGAATCCGGACATAGCTAGTCCTTAAGATAGATGAAGGGTCACCGCATTGTTCCTCCACCACTGCAACATGATGGGTGACCTGGGGAGAGTTGATCTCTCTCAGATCGGTTTTAGGCCCAATCTGACCGTAGTCTGTAGCGACTCCTAGGGCGGCGATGCGATCCAAGAGCTCGTTTAGGTAGGAGAGCTCCATTGGATCTAACTGCTTGGCGAATTCCGAGTTGATGTGAAGATTGCTTTTGATGACCCGAGAAGTCATCGTCGGCGCAGCAGCCGAACATGCGGTCATAAGAAAACCACCTAGCCTAAGAGTTTGGCCGATAGCCAAAGCTCCCTTGGCAAGGGTGTCGTCTTTAAAGAGGGATGAGGCATCCTTCCTGATGGCGACGGCACAGAGGAACTCTCAATGAAAGCACCAATGTCGGTGTCAAAGCCGACGGATCTCGGGTAGCGGGTCCCGAACTGTGCGTCTAGGCGGATGGTAACAGGAGACAAGGGACACGATGTTTTTACCCAGGTTCGGGCCCTCTCGATGGAGGTAAAACCCTACTCCTGCTTGATTAATATTGATGATATGGGTAGTACAAGAGTAGATCTACCACGACATCAGAGAGGCTAAACCCTAGAAGCTAGCCTATGGTATGATTGTTGTTCGTCCTACGGACTAAAACCCTCCGGTTTATATAGACACCGGAGGGGCTAGGGTTACACAGAGTCGGTTACAATGGGATGAGATCTACATATCCGTATTGCCAAGCTTTCTTTCCACACCAAGGAAAGTCCCATCCGGACACGGGACAAAGTCTTCAATCTTGTATCTTCATAGTCCAAGAGTCCGGCCAAAGGTTATAGTCCGGCTATCCGGACACCCACTAATCCAGGACTCCCTCAGGTGCCAAGTTCTGCTAGGTTACTGCCAACTCAGACTGGAAAGATGCCAACTACAGATACCAGTGTGCCAATTGATGTGCCTCTTAGAAGTGTGCTCACAGTCAAAACCACCACTGCTGCTCAGGGAGGCACCACTGCAACTGCAAGCCCCAAGGTGTTGAAGGAAATATGCCCTAGAGGCAATAATAAAGTTATTATTTATTTCCTCATATATCATGATAAATGTTTATTATTCATGCTAGAATTGTATTAGCCGGAAACATAATACATGTGTGAATATATAAACAAATAGAGTGTCACTAGTATGCCTCTACTTGACTAGCTCGTTAATCAAAGATGGTTATGTTTCCTAACCATGAACAAAGAGTTGTTATTTGATTAACGAGGTCACATCATTAGTTGAATGATCTGATTGACATGACCCATTCCATTAGCTTAGCACCCGATCGTTTAGTATGTTGCTATTGCTTTCTTCATGATTTATACATGTTCCTATGACTATGAGATTATGCAACTCCCGTTTACCGGAGGAACACTTTGTGTGCCACAAAACGTCACAACGTAACTGGGTGATTATAAAGGTGCTCTACAGGTGTCTCCAAAGGTACTTGTTGGGTTGGCGTATTTCGAGATTAGGATTTGTCACTCCGATAGTCGGAGAGGTATCTCTGGGCCCTCTCGGTAATGCACATCACATAAGCCTTGCAAGCATTACAACTAATATGTTAGTTGTGAGATGATGTATTACGGAATGAGTAAAGAGACTTGCCGGCAACGAGATTGAACTAGGTAGGATACCGATGATCGAATCTCGGGCAAGTAACATACCAATGACAAAGGGAACAATGTATGTTGTTATGCGGTCTGACCGATAAAGATCTTCGTAGAATATGTAGGAGCCAATATGGGCATCCAGGTCCCGCTATTGGTTATTAACCGGATACGTGTCTCGGTCATGTCTACATTGTTCTCGAACCGTAGGGTCCGCACGCTTAACGTTACGATGACATTTATTATGAGTTTATACATTTTGATGTACCGAAGGTAGTTCGGAGTCCCGAATGTGATCACGGACATGACGAGGAGTCTCGAAATGGTCGAGACATAAAGATCGATATATTGGAAGCCTATATTTGGACATCGGAATCGTTCCAGATGAAATCGGCATTTTATCGGAGTACCGAGGGGTTACCGGAACCCCCCGGGAGGTTAATGGGCCTTCATGGGCCATAAGGGAGAAGAGAGAGGCCGACCAGGGCAGGCCGCGTGCCCCCTCCCCCCTAGTCCGAATAGGACAAGGAAGGGGGGTGGCGCCCCCCTTTCCTCTTCTCCCTCCCCCTTTTCCTTCTCCAACAAGGCAAGAGAGGGGGGAGTCCTACTCCCGGTGGGAGTAGGACTCCTCCAGGCGCACCCCTTGGGGGCCGGCCGCACCTCCCCCTCCCTCCTTTATATACGGGGGCAGGGGGCACCCTAGAACACACAAGTTGATCTTCGTGATCGTTCCTTAGCTGTGTGCGGTGCCCCCCTCCACCATATTCCACCTCGATCATATCGTTGCGGTGCTTAGGCGAAGCCCTGCGTCGGTAAACATCATCATCGTCATCACACCATCGTGCTGACGAAACTCATCCCCGAAGCTTTGCTGGATCGGAGCCCGGGGAGCGTCATCGAGCTGAACGTGTGCTAAGAACTCGGAGGTGCCGGAGTAACGGTGCTTGGATCGGTTGGACCGGGAAGACGTACGACTACTTCCTCTACGTTGCGTCAACGCTTTCGCTTCGGTCTACGAGGGTACGTAAACAACACTCTCCCCTCTCGTTGCTATGCATCACCATGATCTTGCGTGTGCGTAGGAATTTTTTTGAAATTACTACGTTCCCCAACAGTGGCATCCGAGCCTAGTTTTTTATGGTTTGATGTTATATGCATGAGTAGAACACAAATGAGTTGTGGGCGATATAAGTCATACTGCCTACCAGCATGTCATACTTTGGTTCGGCGGTATTATTGGATGAAGCGGCCCGGACCGACATTACGCGTACGCTTACGCGAGACTGGTTCTACCGCCGTGCTTTGCACACAGGTGGCTGGCGGGTGTCAGTTTCTCCAACTTTAGTTGAACCGAGTGTGGCTACGCCCGGTCCTTGCGAAGGTTAAACGGCATCAACTTGACAAACTATCGTTGTGGTTTTGATGCGTAGGTGAGACTGGTTCTTGCTTAAGCCCGTAGCAGCCACGTAAAACTTGCAACAAACAAAGTAGAGGACGTCTAACTTGTTTTTGCAGGGCATGTTGTGATGTGATATGGTCAAGGCATGATGCTAAATTTTATTGTATGAGATGATCATGTTTTGTAATTGAGTTATCGGCAACTGGCAGGAGCCATATGGTTGTCGCTTTATTGTATGCAATGCAATCGCCCTGTAATGCTTTACTTTATCATTAAGCGGTAGCGATAGTCGTAGAAGCATAAGATTGGCGAGACGACAACGATGCTACGATGGAGATCAAGGTGTCGCGCCGGTGATGATGGTGATCATGACGGTGCTTCGAAGATGGAGATCACAAGCACAAGATGATGATGGCCATATCATATCACTTATATTGATTGCATGTGATGTTTATCTTTTATGCATCTTATCTTGCTTTGATTGACGGTAGCATTTCAAGATGATCTCTCACTAATTATCAAGAAGTGTTCTCCCTGAGTATGCACCGTTGCGAAAGTTCTTCGTGCTGAGACACCACGTGATGATCGGGTGTGATAGGCTCTACGTTCAAATACAATGGGTGCAAAACAGTTGCACACGCGGAATACTCAGGTTATACTTGACGAGCCAAGCAAATACAGATATGGCCTCGGAACACGGAGACCGAAAGGTCGAGCGTGAATCATATAGTAGATATGATCAACATAGTGATGTTCACCATTGAAACTACTCCATCTCACGTGATGATCGGACATGGTTTAGTTGATGTGGATCACGTGATCACTTAGAAGATTATAGGGATGTCTATCTAAGTGGGAGTTCTTAAGTAATATGATTAATTGAACTTAAATTTATCATGAACTTAGTCCCTGATAGTATCTTGCTTATTTATGTTGATTGTAGATGGATGTCCCGTGCTGTTGTTCCGTTGAATTTTAATGCGTTTCTTGAGAAAGCAAAGTTGAAAGATGATGGTAGCAATTACACGGACTGGGTCCGTAACTTGAGGATTATCCTCATTGCTGCACAGAAGAGTTACGTCCTGGAAGCACCGCTGGGTGCCAGGCCTGCTGCTAATGCAACTGACGATGTTAAGAACGTCTGGCAGAGCAAAGCTGATGACTACTCGATAGTTCAATGTGCCATGCTTTACGGCTTAGAACCGGGACTTCAACGACGTTTTGAACGTCATGGGGCATATGAGATGTTCCAAGAGTTGAAGTTAATATTCCAACAGAATGCCCGGATTGAGAGATATGAAGTCTCCAATAAGTTCTATAGCTGCAAGATGGAGGAGAATAGTTCTGTTAGTGAGCATATACTCAAAATGTCTAGGTATTGTAATCACTTGATTCAACTGGGAGTCAATCTTCCGAATGATTGCGTCATTGACAGAATTCTCCAATCACTTCCACCAAGCTACAAAGGCTTCGTGATGAACTATAATATGCAAGGGATGGATAAGACGATTCCCGAGCTCTTCGCAATGCTAAAAGCTGCGGAGGTAGAAATCAAGAAGGAGCATCAAGTGTTGATGGTCAACAAGACCACTAGTTTCAAGAAAAAGGGCAAAGGGAAAAAGAAGGGGAACTTCAAGAAGAACAACAAGCAAGTTGCTGCTCAAGAGAAGAAACCCAAGTCTGGACCTAAGCCTGAAACTGAGTGCTTCTACTGCAAGCAGACTGGTCACTGGAAGCGGAACTGCCCCATGTATTTGGCGGATAAGAAGGATGGCAAGGTGAACAAAGGTATATATGATATACATGTTATTGATGTGTACCTTACTAATACTCGCAGTAGTACCTGGGTATTTGATACTGGTTCTGTTGCTAATATTTGCAACTCGAAACAGGGACTACGGATTAAGCGAAGATTGGCTAAGGACGAGGTGACGATGCGCGTGGGAAATGGTTCCAAAGTCGATGTGATCGCGGTCGGCACGCTACCTCTACATCTACCTTTGGGATTAGTTTTAGACCTAAATAATTGTTATTTGGTGCCAGCGTTGAGCATGAACATTATATCTGGATCTTGTTTAATGCGAGACGGTTATTCATTTAAATCCGAGAATAATGGTTGTTCTATTTATATGAGTAATATCTTTTATGGTCATGCAACCTTAAAGAATGGTCTATTCTTATTGAATCTCGATAGTAGTGACACACATATTCATAATATTGAAGCCAAAAGATGCAGAGTTGATAATGATAGTGCAACTTATTTGTGGCACTGCCGTTTAGGTCATATCGGTGTAAAGCGCATGAAGAAACTCCATAATGATGGACTTTTGGAACCACTTGATTATGAATCACTTGGTACTTGCGAACCGTGCCTCATGGGCAAGATGACTAAAACACCGTTCTCTGGTACTATAGAGAGAGCAACAGATTTGTTGGAAATCATACATACAGATGTATGTGGTCCAATGAATATTGAAGCTCGTGGCGGATATCGTTATTTTCTCACCTTCACAGATGATTTAAGCAGATATGGGTATATCTACTTAATGAAACATAAGTCTGAAACATTTGAAAAATTCAAAGAATTTTAGAGTGAAGTTGAAAATCGTCGTAACAAGAAAATAAAGTTTCTACGATCTGATCGTGGAGGAGAATATTTGAGTTACGAGTTTGGTCTACATTTGAAACAATGCGGAATAGATTCGCAACTCACGCCACCCGGAACACCACAACGTAATGGTGTGTCCGAACGTCGTAATCGTACTTTACTTGATATGGTGCGATCTATGATGTCTCTTACAGATTTACCGCTATCGTTTTGGGGTTATGCTTTAGAGACGGCCGCATTCACGTTATATAGGGCACCATCGAAATCCGTTGAGACGACGCCTTATGAACTATGGTTTGGCAAGAAACCAAAGTTGTCGTTTCTAAAAGTTTGGGGCTGCGACGCTTATGTCAAAAAGCTCCAACCTGATAAGCTCGAACCCAAATCGGAGAAATGTGTCTTCATAGGATATCCAAAGGAAACTATTGGATACACCTTATATCACAAATCCGAAGGCAAGACTTTTGTTGCTAAATTCGGAAACTTTCTAGAGAAGGAGTTTCTCTCGAAAGAAGTGAGTGGGAGGAAAGTAGAACTTGATGAGGTAACTGTACCTGCTCCCTTATTGGGAAATAGCACATCACAGGAACCGGTTTCTGTGACGTCTAAACCAATTGGTGAGGAAGTTAATGATGATGATCATGCAACTTCAGATCAAGTTACTACAGAACCTCATAGATCAACCAGAGTAAGATCCGCACCAGAGTGGTACGGCAATCCTATTCTGGAAATCATGCTACTAGATCATGGTGGACCTACGAACTATGAAGAAGCGATGGTGAGCCCAGATTCCGCAAAATGGCTTGAAGCCATGAAATCTGAGATGGGATCCCTGTATGAGAACAAAGTGTGGACTTTGGTTGACTTGCCCGATGGTCGGCAAGCAATTGAGAATAAATGGATCTTCAAGAAGAAGACTGACGCTGACGGTAATGTTACTGTCTACAAAGCTCGACTTGTCGCAAAAGGTTTTCGACAAGTTCAAGGGATTGACTACGATGAGACCTTCTCACCCGTAGCGATGCTTAAGTCTGTCCGAATCATGTTAGCAATTGCCGCATTTTATGATTATGAAATTTGGCAGATGGATGTAAAAACTGCATTCCTGAATGGATTTCTGGAAGAAGAGTTGTATATGATGCAACTAGAAGGTTTTATCGATCCAAAGGGAGCTAACAAAGTGTGCAAGCTCCAGCGATCCATTTATGGACTGGTGCAAGCCTCTCGGAGTTGGAATAAACGCTTTGATAGTGTGATCAAAGCATTTGGGTTTGTACAAACTTTTGGAGAAGCCTGTATTTACAAGAAAGTGAGTGGGAGCTCTGTAGCATTTCTGATATTATATATGGATGACATATTACTAATCGGAAATGATATAGAATTTCTGGATAGCATAAAGGGATACTTGAATAAGAATTTTTCAATGAAAGACCTCGGTGAAGCTGCTTACATATTGGGCATCAAGATCTATAGAGATAGATCAAGACGCTTAATTGGACTTTCACAAAGCACATACCTTGACAAAGTTTTGAAAAAGTTCAAAATGGATCAAGCAAAGAAAGGATTCTTGCCTGTACTAGAAGGTGTGAAGTTGAGTAAGACTCAATGCCCGACCACTGCAGAAGATAGAGAGAAAATGAAAGATGTTCCCTATGCTTCAGCCATAGGCTCTATCATGTATGCAATGCTGTGTACCAGACCTGATGTGTGTCTTGCTATAAGTTTAGCAGGGAGGTACCAAAGTAATCCAGGAGTGGATCACTGGACAGCGGTCAAGAACATCCTGAAGTACCTGAAAAGAACTAAGGATATGTTTCTCATATATGGAGGTGACAAAGAGCTCATCGTAAACGGTTACGTTGATGCAAGCTTTGACACTGATCCGGACGATTCTAAATCGCAAACCGGATACGTGTTTACATTAAACGGTGGAGCTGTCAGTTGGTGCAGTTCTAAACAAAGCGTCGTGGCGGGATCTACATGTGAAGCGGAGTACATAGCTGCTTCGGAAGCGGCAAATGAAGGAGTCTGGATGAAGGAGTTCATATCCGATCTAGGTGTCATACCTAGTGCATCGGGTCCAATGAAAATCTTTTGTGACAATACTGGTGCAATTGCCTTGGCAAAGGAATCCAGATTTCACAAGAGAACCAAGCACATCAAGAGACGCTTCAATTCCATCCGGGATCTAGTCCAGGTGGGAGACATAGAGATTTGCGAGATACATGCGGATCTGAATGTAGCAGACCCGTTGACTAAGCCTCTTCCACGAGCAAAACATGATCAGCACCAAAACTCCATGGGTGTTAGAATCATTACTGTGTAATCAAGATTATTGACTCTAGTGCAAGTGGGAGACTGAAGGAAATATGCCCTAGAGGCAATAATAAAGTTATTATTTATTTCCTCATATATCATGATAAATGTTTATTATTCATGCTAGAATTGTATTAGCCGGAAACATAATACATGTGTGAATATATAAACAAATAGAGTGTCACTAGTATGCCTCTACTTGACTAGCTCGTTAATCAAAGATGGTTATGTTTCCTAACCATGAACAAAGAGTTGTTATTTGATTAACGAGGTCACATCATTAGTTGAATGATCTGATTGACATGACCCATTCCATTAGCTTAGCACCCGATCGTTTAGTATGTTGCTATTACTTTCTTCATGACTTATACATGTTCCTATGACTATGAGATTATGCAACTCCCGTTTACCGGAGGAACACTTTGTGTGCTACCAAACGTCACAACGTAACTGGGTGATTATAAAGGTGCTCTACAGGTGTCTCCAAAGGTACTTGTTGGGTTGGCGTATTTCGAGATTAGGATTTGTCACTCCGATAGTCGGAGAGGTATCTCTGGGCCCTCTCGGTAATGCACATCACATAAGCCTTGCAAGCATTACAACTAATATGTTAGTTGTGAGATGATGTATTACGGAACGAGTAAAGAGAATTGCCGGCAACGAGATTGAACTAGGTATTGGATACCGACGATCGAATCTCGGGCAAGTAACATATCGATGACAAAGGGAACAACGTATGTTGTTATGCGGTCTGACCGATAAAGATCTTCGTAGAATATGTAGGAGCCAATATGGGCATCCAGGTCCCGCTATTGGTTATTGACCGGAGACGTGTCTCGGTCATGTCTACATTGTTCTCGAACTGTAGGGTCCGCACGCTTAACGTTACGATGACATTTATTATGAGTTTATACATTTTGATGTACCGAAGGTAGTTCGGAGTCCCGGATGTGATCACGGACATGACGAGGAGTCTCGAAATGGTCGAGACATAAAGATCGATATATTGGAAGCCTATATTTGGACATCGGAATCGTTCCGGGTGAAATCGGCATTTTATCGGAGTACCGAGGGGTTACCGGAACCCCCCGGGAGGTTAATGGGCCTTCATGGGCCATAAGGGAGAAGAGAGAGGCCGGCCAGGGCAGGCTGCGCGCCCCCTCCCCCCTAGTCCGAATAGGACAAGGAAGGGGGGCGCCCCCCTTTCCTCTTCTCCCTCCCCCTTTTCTTTCTCCAACAAGGCAAGAGAGGGGGGAGTCCTACTCCCGGTGGGAGTAGGACTCCTCCAGGCGCACCCCTTGGGGGCCGGCTGCACCTCCCCCTCCCCCTCCCTCCTTTATATACGGGGGCAGGGGGCACCCTAGAACACACAAGTTGATCTTCGTGATCGTTCCTTAGCCGTGTGCGGTGCCCCCCTCCACCATATTCCACCTCGGTCATATCGTTGCGGTGCTTAGGCGAAGCCCTGCGTCGGTAGAACATCATCATCGTCATCACGCCGTCGTGCTGACGAAACTCATCCCCGAAGCTTTGCTGGATCGGAGCCCGGGGAGCGTCATCGAGCTGAATGTGTGCTAAGAACTCGGAGGTGCCGGAGTAACGGTGCTTGGATCGGTTGGACCGGGAAGACGTACGACTACTTCCTCTACGTTGCGTCAACGCTTCCGCTTCGGTCTACGAGGGTACGTAGACAACACTCTCCCCTCTCGTTGCTATGCATCACCATGATCTTGCGTGTGCGTAGGAAAAGTTTTGAAATTACTACGTTCCCCAACAGGTGTCTACTCATAGAGATGCTTCAATGCCAAAGACGAAAGGAGGTGATCAAACTACCAAAGTGTCGTCCCCAAGAGCTAGCACACAGCAGCCAAGCAAGCCTGCATCACCAAGAGCTGACTTTCAGCACTCATTAACACAAGAGGATGTCTTCAACATTATAAGTAGGTGCAAGCCTCCAAGGCCGCCAACTACAACACTACTGCGAACCAAGTCAGTGAATGATGCACCCGTGTATGTGCCGCAAGGAGATGCCCTGGGCCTTGAACCCATACGGAGATCAAACTCTTACACCTTTCATGGCGACGGGTTCTGCGATGCACCATCTTTTGACCTTGCCATAGATGGTGATGTTCCAGTACCTGCTCCAGCAGCAGAAACAACATCTGCTCCAGCAGCAGAAACAACACCTGCTCCAGCAGCAGAAACAACACCTGCTCCAGCAGCAGAAAGAACGGAAGCCGGTGCTGTTGGAATAGATGAGGGTGAGTTGGACCCAACAGCTTTGAATGAAGGATGCGATGTTGGTGATGCTGGCAAGGCAATAGCTCAAGAGACAGATGTTGGATCACCAGACAATTGCCACACCCCGATATGCGCAGAACCAGATGTTGGAACGAGCAGTTCTTCAGGACCACCTGTTCCACGAAGACAGAGGAGGGTAATAAGGCCTGCAACATCTCAAAGGTCTCCATTCATTGACTACAACAAGAAGAAGACGTTCACCTCCAATGAGGCAGTCAACAAGCTTTACGCTGCCCTCTTGTATTGGGCCAGGCATCACCCAGGAGCAAATGATGAGGCTACCAGGTAAACCAACTCCCCATAGCCTACATACATATCTTTTTCAGTTGCACAGGACCAAGCACTTAGTTGCACATAAAGCAGAGCATGTTGCACAGAACTGTGCTTTTAGTTGCACACTGTTCTGTTTTAATTTCATACACATTTTTTTGTTGCTGTGACCCTTCGAGCTAACTTGTCTTTTTATTTCTTTGAAAAAATTCTGCCATGAGACAATCAGGTACGGTACCTTCTTCATTTCTTTAAAGGAGTTAGTTGATTCCATGAAGCCGGTTCAATGGCTGTCAAGAATTGTTATTGAGACTGGAATCTTACACATCATGGCTAACTTACCAGAAGGGTCAAAGAAGGTTGTTATGCCACTGAGGTTTTCTGTAAGTTTCTTCAAAACCTTTTCCCCCTCTTCTTTTTCTGTAGCGCTTTTGTTTACCAATTCAGGGAATCCTTTAATCTAGTAAGTAGTTTGAGGCATGCTTATAATCTCTGCAGACCAATTTACAGCAAGGGATCCACAATGTGAATGAGATAAACAAGAAGTTTAAATACAAGAACCGTCTGGACAAGAATACTTGGTGAGTGTTGTGCCCACATGATCCATCTCTTAGTTGGCACTCATAACATGTTCAGTTGCACATGACACATGTGTTAGTTGGCAAGTACTTTCTGCCAACCTGTTTTAACTTCACCAAGTCTTTACTATTCTTTCTTACCTAGAGCGTGTATCTGTGTCTGAATCATTCACGCGTGCAGGTCATGCTGCCAATGCTCGAGTGCGCTGATATAAATGATAAGGAGGGAGGGAGGCATTATTGGGTTTTCAATGTAAACTTGAGGGACGGACGCTTCGAAGTTCTTGATTCAAGCAGGAAGCTGGACAACATTGAGCTCGTGAACACCGCCTCTACCATCGCGGGTATAGTACGCCACCTATGGAGGAAGCATTACCCAAAGTTCAGCATCGAGCACTTCCAGATTATTGACATTGACATACAGAAGCAGCTCGGCAAGTAAGACATTAAGCATGGCATTCTTCTCAATTTCTTACCATGAATTTGTAGTTTTTACATTTTTCTAATTGTGCAATCTTTAGTTTTTTAAGACACAGAACTAGTCTGCAATCTGTTTTTCATTTTTTATGAGTTTCTCAAGGATTATCTAGTCAGTTTGCACAGTGCCACATAAGCAGTTGCACAGTGGCACATAAGCAGTTGCACATAGTGCATTATCTTTATTGGGTTTTTTTCCCGTGACAAATTTTCTTTTTTACCCACTACAACAATGAGTGTGGGTTGTTCGCACTGCTCAACGCTACTGAGTGGAACGGTAGCCAACTGCCCAACTACGAACCCAAGGAAGTACTCAACATCAGGAAGAAGCTGACATATGATTGGGTCACCAGCCCGCACAACTCTGCCTCATGGAGGAAGTTGCTCAGATACGACAAGGACTAGGTCAGTAGACTTTTTCTTTCTCTGTCCCATGGAGGAAGTTGCTGGTTTGCACAATTTTTGAGCAGATTTTGTAGTTGCACACTAGTAGTAATTCCAATTTACAACTCATTATCATCATTTTTGTTGACACATTAGGAGCAATGGACACACAATTGTACAACAACTAAATATTTAACCAGTTGCCAACAAAGGCACAAATAGCAATTGCTTATTTTTACAGAGTGCATGAACTAATTCATGGAGCATAAATTAGATAAGAGAAAGCATAGATCCTGAATGTGTCAACTTGGTCCCAACATTGCTCAAAAACCATCACAGCAGCCTGAGTGGACACACACCAGCAGTGTGCTCTATAGATTGGTACTGGCTGCATTTGTTTTTCTTTTTTGGGTGTAGCTCCAGCGCCGATTTGTACCGTCGACTCTTTGCCCTACCCTTTGTAGTAGACCTTGGAGGATCCCTGGGCACAAAATCATCAGAAGCTTGTGCAGGGGATGCAGCCTCCAATGGGATAGTAGGACCATCACGATCACCTGTGCAATAGTCATACAAAAAGTTTTAGTATTTTTTCGTTGTGCAACCAACACTGATGTTCTCTGCAACCACACAACCCATGATGTGCAACTAACTTGTTGCTGTGTGCAAGTTAAGTTCAAAAAACACACCTGTAGTAGCACGACCAGTCATGGTACTTGGATTGTAATCACCTATGGGCAGAACGGGAAAAACAAGTTAGTTTTTTATCTTGATGCTCAAACTAACATAGCGCACGCAACTAGGTAGCATCTTCTGTGCAACTGGGCACTATGATGTGTGCAACTGAATTCACACACGTAGTTTTGTTTGGAGTTGGGGTAGGTATTTTACCTGGGTGATGAGCCTCCTAAGTACTGCCTGTAGGTCCATTGGGAGGAGCACGCGGGGCACAGCTCGTCGGGCCAGGCGGGGGAGGAGGTCTTTGAGGGTTGCCATCACCATTAGCCAGAACAGGACAAACAAGTTAGTTGTGTTATCTTGATGCTCGAACTAACACAACGTGCGCAACTAGGTAGCCTGTTATGTGCAACTGGGGCACCATGATGTGTGCAACTAAAGTTACACACCTAGTTAGATGGGGAGTTGGGTCATGTAATTACCTGGACAACGAGCCCCCTGAATGTTGCCTGTAGGCCCATTGGGAGGAACACACGGGGCACTGCTGGTTGGGCCAGGCGGGAGAGGAGGTGGCGGAGCATGCCGTGTACGACCAGGAGGTGGAGGAGATCCTCGGGGGTTGCCATCACCTATAGTCAGAACAGGAAAAACAAGTTAGTAGTGTTATCTTGATGCTCGAAGTAACACAACGTGTGCAACATGGCAGCCTGTCCCGTGCAACTGGGCACCATGATGTGTGCAACTGAAGTTACACACCTAGTCAAATCAAGAGTTGGGGCAGGTAATTACCTGGATGATGAGACCCATGAGTGCTGCCTGCAGGTGCAAGAGGTCCTCGAGGGTTGGCATCATCTGATGGCCCCGTAGCAGTAGTTTTTTTTCTTTTTCTTGGACTTGTTCAGGTGGCCAACCTCGGTATGTGCTCCGCGCATATGCTTGTATACAATTTCCTGTGCTGCATCAGAGCCACTTGCAAATTTGGCTAATTTCTGAAAATCGAATATTATGTTTCTCTCCCTTATCTGCTTCTTTGATTGAGGGGGCATTTCATCCGGTTGCTCATACCCGGTCCTTGGCACACTAGGGACAGCAGTAGGTGTCCACCATCTTAGTATGTACCTTTTTGGTATGACATCAACTCCAAGATGGGTGAACACCTTGAGGATGTGGCAACAGACCATGCCGTCCTTGTCCATTCTGCAGCACTCACACAAATAGGAACCCTCCTCCACCCTTGCCTGTACCAAGTAATTTCGAGAACCATATTTGGCAACAAATTCTTGGTTTGGTCTGAGCTCAAAAAGGTCAGCACCAACTTGGAACGCATTATAACATCCTATCAGCTCAAACTCTTCTATGAACTTGCAGTAAAGGTCCCTAGTGTAGGTTTTGTAAGCTTGCCTCTCTATTGGGAAGTTGGACCATAGCTCAATCTCAAGGGTTCTGTCCTGTAATCATTGCAACCTTCCTTGGCAAGGATGTGGTTCTGAATTTTTTCATATTGCTTGATGAAGTTCAGCATTGAGTTGTGTGAGTTCACATATCTTTTTAGGACGGCGTTGAACCCCTCACTACGCTGTGTAGACTATAGGAAGGGGAAGAACCTCTGTTTGAAGTAGCACGGTACCCAAGTTGACCTGTATTCGTACAACTTCTCAAAGTGCGTGTGTGTCATAGCCTCGTACTTCATCATTAACCCAGCCCAATTCTGCTCAAACTCGTCTATAGTGAAGCTGAAGTCAACACACTTGTTGAAATCATTAGAGAGCCCTGGATTCCGTCACAGCAGCCAACCAACTTTTTCCTGGGCCTTTTTCATGATGTGCCATCGACAACAGCGGTGCACAGTGGCTGGAAAGATGCTCTGTATTGACTGCCTCATTGCACCATCCTAATCGGTGATGAAGTTGTCTGGAGGTTTGCCATCCATAGCCTCTAGGAATGCTCCAAAGACCCAATGAAAGCTCGATGCCAACTCCTGCCTCACAAACGCGCAACCCAACATGAAAGATTGGCCATGTCGGTTTATTCCTATGAAGGGCGCGAACGGCATATTGTACATGTTGGTCATGTAGGTGGTGTCAAACGATATGCAATCGTGGTACGCCTTCGCATAAGCTTTTCGAGCTGAGCCATCCACCCAAAATATGTTGACAACTCTGTCCTCTTCATCATATTTCACCTTATAGAAGAAGTCTGGATCGGTTTTTTGTATATCCTTGAAGTGCGCAATTGTCTCAATCAGGTCACCCTCCGAAACTTGTACGCAGATTTGTTATTGCCTTTGGTCTGAATGGCACCATCATCTCAGATCCATAGAACTCTGCCATTACATGCATCCTACGTCCTGCATAATACAAAAATAAACAATATACATTTTATTAGTCATACGAATGCACATATCCAGCTGCACAATAATAGAATATGAGTTGGCACACAAGATAGTTGCAGGAAATTGACAACCAGCTGCCCCTTTTAAAAAACACTTTCATTTTGCACACATGACATTATGTAGGCGCACAGTGAAGGTGATCTAGTTGCACAGGAACATTATGTAGTTGCACGGTGAAGGTAATCTAGTTGCACACTTAAGGCATTTTAGTTGCACACCAGTAACATAACAGTTGCACACTGGACTGCCTAGAGGGAAACTTAATTCTGTAAGGGATATAGGAATACACGTGTAGTCAAGTTGCAGTTATACAAGATGCACAAAAAACTCCTTTTCATCAGGAGAGATGCCTGGGTGGGATCTCAAGTATTTGGACAATGAAGGTTTTGTTCACCAGCGGATGATTGTGGTCACGAACAAAATGTGTCACCTCCCATCGCCCATCCATTAGCTTCACCAACATTTTCGCTTTGCATTGAGTCTGCTTTATTGTCTCGCGTTTTCTTTTCTTCTTTTTCTTACTAGCACCAACCTCCTCTTCAGCAAAGATTGGAGGTTCATCTTCCATTTCCTCATCAGTGTCATCATGTCTTGGATCTGGTATAGGGTCCAGGATAGGAGGAGCCTCAGATACACCATCATCAGCTTTTGGCTTCTTATACTTGTTGCAGCAAAACTGTTGTTTTACTAATACATTGCCTGTCCGCCTAGAGGTGTTCATTTTGATAGAGAAACCCATCCGCAAGGCGTAGCTGTTGTAGTGATCCTTAGCAAATTTGAAGGGTGTCAAACCTCATGCCAACATCGGGTTCCATTGGCTGAGAACCAACCTCATCTTCTCCTTCTTCTCCTTGCACATCACCGTCAACAGCGCTAGCACCAAGCTCAGTCCTAGTTGGACAAGGAACATTTGCCGCGGTGCCCGTGTCATCAAGCGTATGACTCTCTGACTGCAAAGATACCACTACAGGGACACCACGGGTTGATGACTGCCCTGCCACATTGTCATGGCCCATAGGGTTAGGCCCACGACTTGTCTGCGTGTAGTAAACAGAGCGCCCATTTTCTGTCAAATTCCCTTGCGGTATGCTGGGTTGTTGCTGATCCATATCACGAGGAAGCTCATTGAGATCAGGAGGCAACTCATTGAGATCAAGCATTTTTTTCCTTGTCAGGCTGCTGCCACACATGCACTGCATATACAAAACAAGGAAGTGAGGTCAAGTTTTAATCATTAAAGAGTGTTTGAAACAACCTAAAAACTTAGTAAGTAGGTAGTTGCACACCATTTTATGACAATCTTAGTTTAAAAAGCAACATCTCTATAGCAGAATCTTTTATTTATAACAGATATGCATTTTTTTTGCACAGCCTTGTTATGTTAGTTGCACAGTTTGCAGTAAATACTTGGCAAGAACATGACTTTTTTTAGTACAGAGTTTCTCTGACTTTTCCCTCTGTTTGTTCCAATGATCTGCAGGTTTTCTATTGGCAAGCAACTTATCTAGATTTTTCTTCACATAATTTGGACATAATTTGATGCCACAATTGAGACGGTGAAATCTAGGTGAAAGAAGAAAGAAGATTTGGATGACATATTATAGATATATGTTTTTCATTGCTGTTTCTGTTTCTACTTCTAGTATATTGAATATACTTTTTACACTATAGCTTTGTAGTAGGTTTGGCACCAGAATATATGTGTGGGACAAGATTATATGCGTGACTACTTTAATATTTGGTTCGTGGTTTCGTTTGCTATGTACAAAAGTTTCTTGTGTTTTTGCTGTCGTACTACAAATTTTTGGTTTTGACTAGAATAGATGTCTCTGTTGGCCAGGATGCATTTTTTCAATTGGCCAGCATGCATGTTCAGTTGGCTATAATAGATGTTACAGTTGACAAGGATGCATATTCAGTTGGCCAACATGCATGTTCAGTTGGCCAGGATACATGTTTTTATTGCACATGGCCAACTGAAAATACATGTTCAGTTTTCTATAGTGTTCACTCAAAATACATGTTCAGTTTTGCCTAGCATGCATGCTGAGTTGACATAATACAGGTTCAGTTGGTTGGGATGCATGTTCAGTTGCACACTTATGCATTTTCCGTTGGCTACAATGCATGTTTAGGTTTTCGGCTAGAATCATGTTTCAGTTGGCCACTGAACTTGCTTTAGTTGACTTCTTTAACACATCTAGGTGGGGGGGAACTTGGCTGGCATGCATGTTAGAAAAATGTTCAGTAAAGTTGGTCTCAAACCATGTTTGGTGTGCAACTAAACCTAATGACTTGTATTTAGTTACATAAACTAGAAAACCGTAGGCCTCTATTCATGATTAGTTGCATAAGGGGAGGGTGGTGTTATTGGAGGGGTTATTTGCCAGGTCCACCTCTTTTTGAAGCAGCTTCTCCATGGAGGAAGGGGGAAGCAGATTCTCCAGGGGGTTGACATATGCAATAGAAGAAGGGGGGGGGAGGGTGAAGAGGGGCAGAGGGAGGGAAATTACCTGCCCTGATGTTGTTGCCTGGTTGGATCTAACCACTCCGTCCTTAAATCTTTTCTGAAGCAGGTTCTTCTTCTACTTTGAGGCTGCAATGGCTGCTGTGGAGGAGGAGGAAGAAGGGCCTTGGATCCCTTCTTTCGTGGAGAAGAAGAAGGAACCGTGGTGGCGTGGGGGCGAGCGGGCGTGAGAGGGCTGGGTAGGTACAGCTGGCCACGTGGGGGAGGACTTTTTTTCTCGTTCTGTTTGCGCGTATCGCGAGCAGCCAATCGATCGCGCGGGTTAATGCTCTGTTTCTTTTCTAGAGCGCGGGATCGTGGGAGAACAGGTACTTACCTTTTCGGACCGGCCGCTCTATCGCACTAGTTGGCAGCCGGCCGTCCACTAGACGCATCCATATATTTTTGGTTAAAAGGACATACTCCAGTACTGACAAGCAGAATCTGCGTGCTGTGCTGCCGCGACGCGGAGTTGAGATGGCGCCCGCGGGAAAATGGACGGCACGAAACCGCCTCGTGCTGGCGGCAGAGGAGGATGCGATCGATCCAGCGTCAGGCGAGATGCTTGTGCTGCGACCCCACCGCTGACGGCACGTGAACTGGCACGGTGCCAGCCACGGACGCACGTCAGAGCTGTCGTGGAGCGTTTCTGGACCGTTTCGCGTGGCAGCGCGCGTTCTCCCTCGCGCATCCAATATTCCCACGGGATCCGCCATTGTTTCTTCTTCTTCTATAGTCCGGTGGGCCGGGTCGGTTATGTATGCACGTTTCACTCGTCAATGCTGTTTCAGCGTAGCGTAGCGTAGTAGTAGTAAATGTGTTAGGAGTCCTGGGTGCTACTCCTACCCAGCAGCCTGCATCGAGCATCTTCTTCCTTCTTAAGATGCTTGGAAAGTAGTGCACCTACAAATCTTCTTCATTCAAAATGCTTGGCCTGTTGGCCAGCTGCTAAGCATATATACCCACATATGGACCCATGATACGGACCGTGGCGTCGTTTTCGTCCTCATGTGTTACTATTATAATACTAAAAATATAGTAATAAATTATATATAAATAAAGTACAAACTGATCGCCGAACAAATGCAACAAAAAATTAGTTCTCCCTAGACAAGAGAACGAACATATTCCAAGAGGAAAATACCAGAAAAATCCAGCGAGGCCAGCCAGAGCAGAGACAGCCAGCTACACGGACAGGCAGGGCGGAGAGAGCGATCTCCCTCCCCCTCCGCCCCATAAAAAACGGAACAATCTCCAACTCCAAGCGGCCGCCTCTCTCTCTCGTCTCGTCCCTCGTCCCAATCCCACCGCCCGGCACTCCCCCCCGCTCCGTCTCTTCCCCGCACGCATCACCCTCTCTCCCCTCCCCCCTCGCACGAGAGAACCCACACGCAAACCCAACGAACGCGCCGCGCCCCCATTGCGGCATGGCTGCGGCCGCCGACGTCTGGCAGCTCGTTGGCGCCGCCGCGGCCACGCTCCTCGCGGCGGTCCTCGTCGCCACCGCGCTGGGGCGCCAGCGCCAGCGCCGCCGCCGGGCCCCGCTCGAAGGGATCACCGCGCCGGAGGACGGCTCCGCGGTCGCTGACGCCGCAGGGAGCCCGCCCGTGGACGGCCCGACGGACGTCATCATCGTCGGAGCCGGGGTCGCCGGATCTGCCCTCGCGTACACGCTCGGAAAGGTGACATGTTTTCTCCTTGCTTACTTCTCCGTCCTCGCGTTCCGCTGGTTAGGCAGGAAGCTCCTGTTTCTTTTAGACTGGAAACTTGTGGTTCTGGTTCCTTCCAAGAAATAGGACCGAATTTGAAGTCAAAGGAGAACAGGAGATTGAACTGGTATTCGACAGCGCAGGGATCAAAATTCAACCATGAATTTTCCGAACGATCAAGTAGACAATCCAAGAACAAAACACCTCTCGATTCAGTTTCAGGAAGGCAACTGCTCTTTCATGCTGTCATCGATTCCTAGCCACCTTTTCGTTAAAAAAGGCCATGTAACGGCTTTTGATCTGGGGTAGGTGCATGCAATTCATGTGACGGCTCTTGATCTGGGACAGATGCATGCAGGGAATAATTGTGATTCGTTGCAACCTCCTTTTTTTGCATGTTTTCACCTAGGTGAAAGCGAAGTCTGTTACTGTATTTGTCTGTGTTTGGGACGTAGAATTCGTATGGTAATGAGAAGGTGTTGCCTAAATATCAACTCTAAATAGGAAAAAAGAAACTCTTCCAAAAAGCCGTGGTACAAAATTTACCACCCTGTTTCCACGCATCAATCAATTCTAGCTCTCTGGTGGTCATGGCACGCTTGGAGGGACAGAAAAGAGGGGAGAAAGGACGGTGGCAGAATAATACACATAAGAAATTTGTTTTGATAAATTTTTTATTTGCCTTGCAAAAATCATGCCATGGCTGCCCTGCAAGTTTTGTTGAAATTACTTATTTTCTTTCTGGCTAAATGAAGGAGAACATATGGGCGACAGAACTGTAAATTACTCATAAATGGGCAAAGAGGAGGAAGAGTCATCTGTATTATCTCCTCTCTTTCTCTAGTCTTTTCCATGCCCTCTCGTTCAACCTGCTCCAACAGAGACTTGATGTCCTCTAGCTTTGCACAATTAATGAGATGCCCAACTACTTTGAGGACCCACTTTATTTTCTTCTGTGGCTTACAGCAACTCCGACAATGATATATCATCAATAGGAAAATCTTGAACGAGTTATTGAACTTGATTTTTTTGGTTTTGTTCGTAATAACTCCACACAGTAAATCATAGTTCAGACAACAAATTAAGGAAGAAAACTTCCTTTTATAATTGTCAGAGGTTGTGTACCAGCCGAGAGTTGTAAGATACATATCCTCATGAGAATACAGTATATACCTGAAAGGAGTATTACCATGATGACCCTAGTTTCATCTGGATTTGGATATAACTAATAACAATGCAATTCTCTTGCTCATCATGATTAAATGGTGCATTACTGTTATCTTAGACTTTTTTTGCTTAAATCCTGCTTTATTTTTTGGTGACACAGGATGGCCGACGGGTGCATGTTATAGAGAGAGACCTTACAGAGCCGGATAGAATTGTGGGTGAATTGTTACAACCCGGAGGCTACCTGAAATTGATGGAATTGGGTCTGCAGGGTAAGCTTTGCTCCCTCCTGCTCAAAATGGGTTTCCTAACCGAACCATAGGCAATGTATACTGACTATTTGATTCTACCCAGACTGCGTTGATGAAATTGATGCACAGCGTGTCCTTGGTTATGCATTATTCAAAGATGGGAAGAACACTAAACTTTCTTACCCCTTGGAGAAGTTCCATTCAGATGTGGCTGGCAGGAGCTTTCACAATGGACGGTTTATTCAGAGGATGCGTGAAAAAGCTGCGTCGTTATCCAAGTAATACCTCATTGTCCATATGAGATATCTTTAGTAATTATTTGGTATACTCCTTTGTCTAGTTTTCATCTGGTATCCTTCTACGTGATAAGTTCATTTTACCCATAAGCAATGCCTTAGAATGGTAATACTTTAAAAGTGCGGCCCTTTGCAATGGTTTAATTCTGCTTGTGTGGAAGTTCTTAAATTTTGGTGCATTTGCTCTCATGCTCTTTTCAAGAAAATCGTATACATTTTAAATGGGTTAGCTTCACATAAATCTAACTGTTTACGCACGTGGACTTTCAACTGACAATAATGTTTGACATACTATTGGATTTACAGTGTCCAACTGGAGCAAGGAACAGTTACATCTTTGCTTGAAGAAAATGGTACAGTTAAGGGTGTGCAATACAAGATCAAGTCAGGTGAAGAACTAAAAGCTTATGCACCATTGACAATTGTATGTGATGGCTGCTTTTCGAACTTAAGACGTGCCCTTTGCTCTCCAAAGGTACAGTTCTCAAATTATACTCACTGCTGATTATTATTTTTGGGTTTACTGTACTGATATAATGTAATTTTGTGCTTAGGTTGAGGTGCCGTCTTGCTTTGTTGGCCTGGTCCTGGAGAATTGTGAACTTCCTCATGCGAACCATGGCCATGTTATCTTGGCCAATCCTTCTCCCATCCTATTTTACCCGATAAGCAGCACTGAGGTTCGCTGTTTGGTAGATGTCCCTGGTCAGAAGGTGCCTTCCATAGCAAGTGGTGAAATGGCAAATTATCTCAAGACCGTGGTTGCACCACAGGTACTACTATAAATATTACTATTGCAGTTGATCTTGTCCTAAGTGTAATTTCAACTTCCTGATTTCTGTAACGAGATTTTAATGGATATCTGATGTTGTCATTTCTCAGATTCCTCCACAAATCTATGATTCTTTTATAGCAGCAATTGATAAGGGAAGCATAAGAACAATGCCAAATAGGAGCATGCCAGCTGCACCACATCCAACACCTGGTGCACTTTTGATGGGAGATGCTTTCAATATGCGACACCCTTTAACAGGTGGAGGAATGACTGTTGCATTATCAGATATAGTCGTCCTGCGTAATCTTATCAAGCCTCTTCGCAATCTGCATGATGCCTCTGCCCTTTGCAAATACCTAGAGTCATTCTATACTCTGCGGAAGGTCAGTCTTCATATTGCAGTTTATGCCTAACTTTTTCCAGTGTAGTGTAATACAGCTTTTTTAACTCAATCCTCTAACTTATTCAGCCGGTTGCTTCTACAATAAACACATTGGCTGGTGCTCTATACAAAGTCTTCAGCTCCTCGCCTGACAAGGCTAGGGATGAGATGCGCCAAGCTTGCTTTGATTACTTGAGCCTTGGAGGTGTCTGTTCAAATGGGCCCATTGCTCTACTCTCTGGTCTTAATCCTCGGCCACTGAGTTTGGTTGCACACTTCTTTGCTGTTGCTATCTTCGGTGTTGGACGACTGATGCTCCCCCTTCCTTCACCTAAACGGATGTGGACTGGAGCGAGATTGATTTCGGTAAGTTCCCTGATCTTCAGTGATTTCATATCTATGTGAATGGTTTAGACTTCAGTACTAACATGAAGGCAGTGATTAGAAGGAATGGAACTAGCTGTTTTCTATCTTTTGTGCTCATTTGCATTTGCTCCAGAGTATTTAATACTCCCTCCTTCCTAAATATAAGTCTTTTTAGACATTTCAAATGGAGTACAACATACGGATGTATTTAGACATATTTTAGAGTAGATTCACTCATTTTGCTCCGTATGTAGTCACTTGTTGAAATCTCTAAAAAAGACTTATATTTGGGAACGGAGGGAGTACGATTCATGAAATCATTTCTGTTTTGTCAAAATTCATGTTGGCTCTGCATTGCTACATCCATGCTACTACTGTTGGCATACTTGTTTGCATAACTGCTGTATGTTAGTACTCCCTCTGTCCCATAATATAAGAACGTTTTTGACACTAGTGTAGTGTTAAAAACGTTCTTATATTTTGGGACAGAGGGAGTACCTTTTTTTTAAAGGGGAGTACCCCGGCCTCTGCATCACAAGATGCACACAGCCATGTATGTTAGTACCTGGTTTCATGAAGTTTTGGCATCGAAAATGCATAGGAGCTCTCGGGTGCTACGCCCCCCTATATTCAAAAATAATTTAATAATTCAAAAAAAGTCAAAAAAACCCAAAACTTTTTATGGAATCAAACATGACCAGGTATTGCACTCGTATAAAAAGATTTAAATAGGAAATGACTTTTATTGTATCCGGGGTTAAAGATTTCCCAAAAAATGCTAGATACAAGTACTATTCATGCTATATTGTCGTCATAAATTTGTTTTTTTTGTCCTGAAGTCAACGAGAATTATTCCTTGGCCAAACATTTTATATGAGTACAATACCTAGTCATATTTGGTTAAAAAATATATCCAAGATTTTTTTTGGCTTTTTTTGAATTATTAAATTATTTTTGAATATAGGGGGGTGGAGCACCCGAGTGCTCCTAATCCGCTTCCGTTTTGGCATCCACTATATTCATCATCTTTGAGTACATGGTTTGGGGGTAATATGTAGAATATGCTCCTGCTGTAGCAAAATTTACTGGAGACTGGCCATCTTTGGATGTTGGGATCTATTGTTTGATAAAGCTGCACATTTTTTGCCTTTTCCTACCTTTGCTAATAAACACCGTTCACGACTGCAGGGCGCATGTGGTATCATCTTCCCAATCATTAAAGCTGAAGGTGTGAGGCAAATGTTCTTCCCTGCTACCGTCCCCGCGTATTACCGTGCACCTCCTGAAGCAGAGTTCTGATCTACGAAGGTGCAGCTAATCTCTCGCACGATGACATTTTTCCTGTGTTGGTAGTCGTCCGCCAGTGTTAGCCGGTCGTTGAAAATGTGCTGTGTTGGTAGTCCGAATGGATCAAGGAACGTGTATAGATCTCTGGTGGGTGCTGATTCTGTTTTTGAAATGTTTTGAATTGCTGCATCGGTGCCCATGTTGATTCGTCCTAGGTAAATTGTACATCTCTGTTGTACTACTTATGAACTACGCCTGCTGTTCTAACTAGTGGACTAAGGCGGTGTTCCTTGTCTACTGATTGTGAGCTGTGCTGTGTGCGTTTCAAATCAGACAACTGTATACCACCATGTTAAGCTGAATGCTGTTATGGGCCATGATATGCCTTCAGTTATATGGGCCAGCTCATCAAATGTGGAGCCTTATCCCTTAACTAGAGTTCCAGTTGATTAAGCACGTCTCTTAGAAAATAGTCCAGTCTAGAGATCCTATGAGTGTTTTAATAAGATACCCACACAAATCTCCGCATAAGTCAATGACATAGGATTTAGATGTGCAATACTTATGGCACATCTAGATGTGCTTTAGCAAAACTGTTTGAATAAAGTTGCGGACTTGTCAAGTCTTTTTTGCTATATAAAGGGCCTGACCCCTCGATAAGTAAAGCAGGTAGAAATTTTATTGTTTGCCTTTATCTACTTCTCAATAATTTAGTTTATGCGAGTAGCAGATCATTTCATCTTGTCAATTGACTCTGATGACATGTGAAGCTAGAAGATGGAGGACAGTGTATATACTGCACCATCCACATGGCATCTCCGACGCGGACGCCCAAATCCCCCCCCCCCCCATATGTTTGGACTATGTTTGTAAATTTTTAGGCCTTCAACGCGGCTGCCTATTTTGGGCCGGACTAGTCCAGACGTCCACAATCCGAATCCACCCAAAACCCCGATGCTCGTGTATTTTCACAATCTGCAGCATTGCAATCCCCCCGGACGTTGCCCAGGCCTTTGTGGCGGCAACCCCCACAAATGATGCTTCTTGACGAAATAGAGCATGAGGAGGAGCATGTTCTCAACTTCAAGGGTTTAACGTAGGGGGATGGTGTTGAATTGGCGTCGGGCACCGGAACATGTTGATCTCTACGAGGACTACTTTGTCCCCGATGCGCTATTCAACCACTATTTTCAATGTTGACATCGGATGCGTCGACCATTGTTCTTGCACATCATGGAAGATGTCAGAGCTTATGATGATTACTTCAAGCTCAAGAAGGATTCTGTTGGCTGCATTGGGTTCTTTGATCTCCAGAAGTGCACGACTGCTAAGAGAATGCTTGGTATGGAACAATCGCAGACCATTGGGATGAGTACCTTCAGATTTCTGAGAGCACACCCTCGAAGCCATGGCCAGATTTGCTACTGTAGTGGTCAAGGTGTTTGGATGAGAGTACTTGTTTTTGGAATACCCTGCGCTTGCTGGTTTTCATTGATTTAGCAGAAGGAGAGATTACAAAGGGTGATCAAGTGATCAGAGTTCAGAGATACATGTAGCCATGCATTTGGCTGGCTACCCTAGCCGACACTAAAATGATATTTCACGTTCTGTCCCCGAAGGGGCTCTCGATGCATTTAGCTCCTGCAATCCTCCATAGCTCAAGGTCCCTTCTGCATGCATCTGTGATGTTCTTTACGCATGCTTGCTTTCCTCTGAAAACAAAATCGTTCCGCTCCATCCAGATGTGCCAGGTGATGAGAGCCACCATCAATTTGATTCCTTTTCTGTTTGTGGGGGTAGTGGAGCTTATGATCTTCTGGATTCTCATCGTGGTGGAGTCGGCTGGTGGCCATGAGGCGTGGTTCAGAGCATCGCACCCATTCCATCCGGCTGCGCTGCTCCAAACTTGGAGCGAGATCGGGCACTCCCAGAAAAGATGCACCGAAGTTTCTAGGTTTCACCTGCAGAACTGACAGAAGTAGTCGTTTTCCCATCCTCTCCTTTGTAGTCTGTCGTTGCACCATAGGCGATTCAGGTGGAGCAGCCATAGGAACATTTTGATCTTGCCCGGTGCCCAGATCTTCCAGATCATCGCTCGGAACTCGCATGGCCTTGTGCTATCGAACTGGCATTGTAGGCCGTCTTCGCAGTGTACTGCCCTGAGCTGCACAACGTCCATCTGATGCTGTCCGCGATGCCTGCCTTATGGCTCTAGCCAGCTGCACTATCTGCGGCAGAATGTCGTTGAAGTTTCCATACCTGAGATCAAGGATCCATCTGTCCTCGTGCAGGGCCTCGCTAACCGTCCTATTCTTGCGTCTTGAGCAAGCAAAGACCTCAGAGCGGCCGGCCGTCCAGCCACGGGCAGGACCAGAAGGAGGCTGTCTTGCCGTCTCAGATGGTCACCACCGTTGACGCTGCAAAGAGAGCTCGGTCCGCGGCATCGCACGGGGTGCCAGTGTCAACCCAAGGCCTGGATGGGTCGGCCCAGCTGAGCCAGAGCCAACGGAGGCGCAGAGCTCGGGCGAAGGCCGCGAGGTCGTGGATGCCCAGTCCTCC
This sequence comes from Aegilops umbellulata, assembly GCA_032464435.1. NCBI lineage: Eukaryota > Viridiplantae > Streptophyta > Magnoliopsida > Poales > Poaceae > Aegilops > Aegilops umbellulata. The sequence continues at coordinate 539,887,961 of CP136057.1, read as the reverse complement.
CCTGGCCTCCGACATGGTCACCGTCCTCCATGCCACCTTGCACTTCCCGCCGCTGATCTCCTCGTCGTGCGCCCACAGAAAGCGTCGCCTGACCTTGTCGATCTCCTTGAAGAACTTCTTCGACGCTCGCAGCACAAATATGGTAAAGGTTGGCATGGCGGAGAGGACGCATCTCACGAGGACCCTGCACCCAGCCAGCGGAAGTACCCGGCCCTTCCATCCTGCAAGCCTGGCCCTAATCCTATCGAGGATGAACTGCAGGTGGACTAGTCTAGTTCTACCATTCGTGAGAGGGAGCCCTAAGTAATTGATTGGGAGAGAGACCGTTGCGCCTCCAAAACCCTGCAGAACGTGATCAAGGTCGATATCTAAACAGCTAATTGGCACCGCGGAAGATTTGGCGAGGTTGACTCGCAGGCCGGTGGCATCGCCGAACCTAGCTAGTATTTGCAGCAGCCTATCTACCTCCCGTCGGACGGGGTTGATGAAGAACACGGCGTAGAGGCTCGTTCTCATCCGTGCCGCCGAGCCAGGGATTGGCGAGAGAGCGCCGGAGCGTGTGGCCTCCTCCAGAAGCCGATGCAGCGGGTCGATGCAGAGGATGAATAGCAGCGGGGATAGCGGGTCCCCCTGCCGTAGTCCCCTCAGGTGATCGATGCGGCTGCCAGGGACACCGTCGATCAGGCACGACGAGGACGAGGACGATAGCGGCAGGGTGATCCAGTCGCGCCAACGCGCGGGGAAGCCGAACTTACACATGAGCTCGGTGATGTACTCCCAGGAAACGCTGTCAAAAGCTCGCGCGATATCAAGTTTCAGCAACAGGGCTGGGGTTTTGGCGCGGTGCAGTGACCTGATGCTGTTCTGGATGTAGAGATAGCTGTCGTGAATGCACCTTTTCTTCTAGAATGCCGTCTGCGTCGGCGAGATGACCTTGATAATTACAGTAGCCAGGCGCATAGACAGGACCTTGGAGATCAACTTCCCAATGGAGTGCACCAGATTTATAGGACGGAAATCTCCCATGGATGCAGCCCCGTCTTTTTTTGGGATGAGAGCGATCATGGTTGTGTTGAGGTCTACAAAACTGCCGTCAACAGTTCTATAGAAGTGATGGAAGACAACCATTATGTCATTCTTGATCACACTCCAACAGGATCTGAAGAACGTCCCCGAAAAGCCGTCGGGGCCTGGTGCTTTCTCTACCGGAGATGCCATGATCACAGCCCAGACTTCAGCTTCAGTGAATGGGTTGTCGAGTCCCTCATTACTAACAGAGGGGAGGTGCAGCCCCTCCTAGTTTATAGTGTTAGCTTGGGTAATCCTGGTGCCAAGCAGGTTCCTGAAGTGCTCGTGTGCCGCCGCCTTGTGTTCGTGAGACACGTCAGTGACTGTGTCAGTCTGCAGAGAGTGAATGTAGTTTTTCCGCCTCCACGAGTTGATCTTGGCTTGAAAAAATGTTGTTTTTGCGTCTCCTGCTCGCAGCCAGGAGATTCTGGACGCCTGCCTCTTCCTAGCACGCTCCACTGCTGCCAACCCGAGCAACCTTTGCTTTAGTTGCCGGCATAGCTGGAACTCTGCTGAGGTTAAACTTCTTCGCTCTTGCGCCACATCAAGCCGCAACACTACCTCACACGCCAGGTGGAACTAAACTTTTGCATCACTGAAGAGTGTGTGAGCCCAAATCTTCAGATCAGCAGCAGTTCTCCTCATCTTGATCTTTAGCCTTGCGATCGGTCAGGTGTGGTTTACCGGCCGTTGCCATGCTCTCCGCACAGTCTCTTGAAAGTGCGGGAAACGAGGCCAGAATGATTCAAATTTGAAAGTTGGCCTTCTTCGCGGGGCAGCAACGTTTGCAAGGACCAGGGGGCAGTGGTCGGAGCAGGCTGTGGATGCAGCGAAGAACATGTGCGTTGGGAACAGGGCCTCCCACTCAGTGTTGCAGAAAACCTTGTCAATGCTGACCATGGTTGGATCTTGGCGTTCGTTTGTCCAAGTAAACCTCCTGTTCTTGCATTTGATCTCTCTGAGATGTGCTTTGTCTAGTGCTGCTCTGAATCTTCCCATAACTCTTCGGTTCAGGTTTAGCTTGTTCTTGTCCCTGGCCTCGTAGATGACATTGAAGTCACCGTTGATCATCCATGGCTCCCCCATCGGAGGGGCTGCTCGCACCAGCTCGGCCAAGAAATCTTCCTTTCTTGCATCTTCAGTCGGCCCGTACACTGTAGTCAGCCAGAAACTGCTGTCGCCCTGTGTTTCCTTGACTTTTGCCGTGATCGAGTAACAGCCGATCACATGAGTGTCAACAACACGCACCAAGTTCTTGTTCCAAAGGATCACCGCTCCTCCCCTTGTCCCTATGGCGGGCAGCACCACGCAACCCTCAAGGGCAGGGCCGCCAAGGTCATGCAGAAACGCTTGTGTCCATGTTTTCAGCTTCGTTCCCTGAAGATAGAGAATTGTTGCACGATGGGCCTCTGCCACATCTTTTCGCTGTGGCGTTTAGGCCTCTAACATTCCAGCTCATGATGATGCAGTTTGTGTTACTCATGGATCACAGAAGAATTCTCCACCAGCAAGCATAATTCTGTTAAAGGAAACAACTGATTACACATGCTGCAATACAAGGGGGCGTCGGAGACCACCAATAGGCCCCATAACCCTCCGACGATAGCCGATCCACTGATCCCTAGCACTATCAGTCTGCGGGAAGTGCAGACAGAGACTAACATGATCCCTAGCACTATCAGTCTGCCGGAAGTGCAGACAGAGACTAACATGATCCCTAGCTCGTGCTGGCTTAAGGCCAACAGCTGGCGGAGACTACTACGATGGCTACTACGAGGACGATTACATTGAAGGACTAACATTAGGAACCTAAACTGCAACTGCAGTCTCAACATCCGGGCCGGCGAGGCCGCCCGCAATGCGGAGAGCATCAGGATCAAGACGACTGAGCTTTGCGATGATTGCAATGTCGTCATCCGTCAGAGGCTCGTCGAAGCGGCGTTTGAGGGCCTCCGCCACCTCTGCCGTCATCTTCTCCTTGGGGCCGAGCAGCCCTAGTTGCTTGACGAGCAGGAGGGAGGCGCGCTGGGCGATAGGCACCGTGCTCGGGTTCGCGATCTGACGTGCGCTCTGTCTGACGGGGGTTGAAGAGATCCTGGTCTTGGGGGCCAGAGGGACGCCAGGGTGGGGGGCAACAATGATGGGAGGAGGCACATCAGCGAAGAGGCGGGGCGACTCCGTTGAGCTGTAGTTGCATCAACTGCTGCGTTACCGCGCCCACCTGCAGGTTGGTGGCGACCATTGGGGGGGAGCGTGGCAAGCGGCAAATTCGAGCGGGTTGGCGAGTGCAGAGGCGATCGACTCCTCCAGCTCCTGCTGGACCTCATCCGTGCGCGGGGGCACCAGAGTCGAAGAAGGCCGTCACTGGGTCATCCGCAGTTGGGCCGTCCTGGGCTGGCTGCTTAGGGAGCAGGGGCAGGGGCGGGGTTGCCTTCAGCAACGCCGACTGCTGGGAGTGCCTCCCCCCCACAGCGGCTCTCCGGCGTTCGGCTTCTCTGGCGCGGGGCGGTAGCATCATCGCGCCTGGGGAGCTTGTCCCGTCCAAGGAGGGTGTCCTTCCACGAACGTCGTCCACCGCGCTCCTTGTCGTGGTTGTCGTGGTCGCGGCATGGTCCCAGCTAGAGGCCGCCGCATCCTGAGGGCGACACCAGGGCAGGGTGGCGCCCCTTGCCCCTGGCCGTCCTCGACGTGCATGGTCTAGGACCCCGGCCAGATCGCCGACACCTTGCGTCCGTCTTCAGAGCTCGAGGACGGGAGGCCGCTCTGCGCGGAGTGGGATGAGCGCGGCGACAGCGGTGACCAGTCTTTCACCAGGTCGACGTGGATGAGCAGATCGTGCTGCTTGACACGCGGCGGAGGGGCGACTTCCCTGCTCGGCGACGAGTAGCCAGGCATGGCCTCGATGCGCCCGGCCTCCCCGGGCCATCCGCTAGAGCGTGTGCGCGGTGGGGATGAGCGCCACATCCCACACCCACGCCCAGCATGCGAAGGTCTTCGTGTGCCCGCGCTCGAGCATCCTGGAGTCGGGGCGGTCGATGATGCACTTCTTGCCGCCTCCTTGATGGACCAGAGCTGCAGAGGCATATTCTCGATGACGACACAGACGTGGAGATGAAGTCTTGGTGCACGGCGTGATCGTCTTCGTGCCATGGCTTGATGTTGAAGCAGACGCCGTCGACGTTGATGGAGCCGAGGCGGACGGCGTTGTCACGAAGCACCGGCAGCTCGAAGTGGACGAGGAAATCTTCCAGGTCGTGGCTCGTGACCCGCAGCAGGTGCGCCGACGCGCGCATCTGGTTGTCGAAGGCACGCCCCACCGACATGGGGCTTGCCGCGTGCCGCTCCGTCGTGCAGACAAGCAGAACGGTGTGGTGCCGCAGGAGGAAGATCTGGTGCTCCATCTCTTGCGTCTCGACCACCACCGAGTGGCCGGTCCTCGGGCGCCGTGAGGGGTCGGTGTGGACGGCGCGCTCCATGGCCGGGGCGGGCGGCGCAGGCGCGGGGAGCCGCAGGCGCTCGTGGACGGGACCTCTGGCAGGCAGAGGCCGGGCCGGGCCGCGACGCAGGGGGCAGTCGCGGGCACGGTGACCGGGCAGCTTGCACTCTATGCAGTGGATTGGATCTCTGCAATCAACGCGCCGGTGCTCTGAGCCGAGGCATCTGAAGCATAGACCACGGAAACGCCTTAAGAAGGCCTCGCGACCAGTAGCTGCATTGAAGGAGGGCCGGCGGCCACGCTGGTGGCGGCGTGGATGCTCACTACGACCCTGCGGGCGTGAGCTGGCGTGCCGCGCCTTCCGGGACTTAACCTCCGTCCATTCATTGCCATTGCCGGAGTGGGGAGAGCACGGCTGCGGTGAAGGCCTAACTACGATGGATCGAAGCTGGGGTCGCCCAGAAGGGTGGGGGCTCGAAATATCCGGCGTGGAAGAGGGGGGGGGGGCGCCTTGGAGCACTCGCCCCGCAGCAGGATTCGCGGCGGGGGGCCGGGGATAGCCGCTGGCGATGGGGGGGGGCGACTGAGAGTCTGGCACCATGGATGGACCGCTGGATCCAGACGGGTTTGGCACCGAGGCCGGCAGACCCCATCCCTCGCTGCCTCTGGAGCGCGACCGTGAAGAGCGCGTGGAGTAGCAGGAGCAGGGGCGCCCCATGGCGTAGGTGGGGGCTGGCCGGGGTGAGCTGCCCCGGGATCTGGTGGCCGCCGCGGCCGGAGCGGCCAGCGGCGTAGGAGGGGGGGGTGGGAGGGAGCTGCTCAACCTTGAATCCAGCCATGACAGCCCATGAGCGGGAAAGTCCTTGTCTCACATTCAGCACAATTCATGAGAGTACTTGTGACAGAACTAAATAACGAAGACACAACAAAGCTTATGGTAGTGGAAGAAGCAAGAGAGTTTCAGGTATGCTCGAATCCATGGATTGCATAAAAATGAAAGAACCGCCCATATGCTCAACAAAGGCAGTACTAGAGTCATATTAAAAAGCTCATTATCATTCTTGAAGTAGTTTCATCACAAGATCATTGAACTTGACACTCTTTCTTTGGCATGCGAGGGTCTCACATTGACATTAACGTGCTGCAGTTGTTCCTATTGTTTGCAAGGTTGTGTGTGAATGAAGCTCTTATGCAAGTATAAAATCAATGGACATGGTTACAACATAGGGTAGTATCTTTGCAATTGTATTACCTTTGTCAAGACCATCTTCAGAGGTAACAAAAAATTCCACTTTGCTGCAAGACAAGGAGGTGCTAGAAAAGGATGTGGAAAGAGCGTTTTAAGTGCTTCATGCTTGGGTTTTGCAGTTGTTTGTAGACTTGCTAAACAATAAGATCCCACAACATTGTGGCAGACGATGACAAGTTATGTAATCATGCAAAGCATGATTGCGAAGAATGAGGAATAGGTGATCCTATCCTGCTCCGAGAGCAGCATGCGGGGACGTTTGATCAATTTGTCGCTGGAGATGGGTGATACCGCACAGTGCACTGCGACAACTTGGCTGACACATCATCCTGTCCCCCGATCAGATCAGATCAGATCAGATCTGCTGAACAAAAAGACAGATCCGTGCTGTTTTCGTATTGAGTTCCTCCCACGATTTAAAAAAGAAGAAAAATCCCGTAAACGTCCTTGTTGGGTCTGGATTGGCAATGCGTACGTGGAGCCTAAGAAAAAATGGACTACTTGCACTTTGGCATACGTTTCTTTCCTGCCTACCATGTGGCATGTGCCGCATCGTGCCGTTGTTTGCTTGTTGTTTGGCCTGCTGCGCCACCAGAAAAGCCTCACACTTGTTGGCCTCTGTAAATTGTCAGAGAGCAACAACGTGAACGTATCAAACTATGAAAATACATCGAGTCTCCATGCAATGTCTCTGTAACTGTAACGTCGATGCGACTGCCAGGTTGTCATGCATGAAAACGATCTATTTGGCAAATGGTTGGTGTCAATCAGGATCAACGTTAGCTACTTTGCGTGCCCAAATTTGAACTTGCTAATGAAAACGATCTACTTACTCTAAATATTTGTTTTTCTAGAGATTTCAATAATTGACTACATACGGAGCAAAATAAATGATCTATACTCTAAAATATGTCTATATACATTCGTATGTGGTACTTCATTTAAAATCTCTAAAATAATAAATATTTAGGAATGGATGGAGTATTTGGCAAATACGTAAGTGTCAAGCAGGATCAACATTGGCCTTTTTTCCGTTCTCAAATTTAACTTGCTAAAGACTGGGATACGTATCTTCTAACACGAGATATCATCACCATTTTTTTTGGAACAAGGCAAAATGCTTACCATTTTCATTGAACAAGAAGAAGGTTTATAGGGTCTAGGCCAGGGATCAAATTACAAGCCTCACTCTCGCTGCATAAAATTACACAAAAATTCCGCCCCAGCACCTCACAGAAGCTCTCTCTTTAGTTCGAGCAACATGAACACCCACAGGAACTGCACCAAGGGTGGCTGCTTCTAGGCAAACCTCCTGGTTGTTACGGAACACACATGTATTTCTCTCTTTCCGTATTTCTTAAGAAATCAGTAGCATCAGAGAAACCATCGCCCTTGGGGGCCGAGACATCCCCGAGATATCATCACCATCACTATTATTATTCACATTGGCAAGACATGATAAGAAATGCTGATGAATGCTTCCGGCGCCGCATGCGCGGATGCGCCCACGCTGTTATCCTGATCAATCAACCGCAACCGTCCATCCTTTCTTGTCCTCGGCCAGGCCCATCTGGATCGACGTCAGAGTCGTGTACAGCTTCTTCGACAGCGTGTCTTCCCCGGTCCTGAACTCGTACCTGCACGCACGCACAAAAATCGTACACATCTCAGCACTGGGTCGAGCAGACATCTTGGATCTTTTTGCCCCGGGCTCGACGAACGAGTTGCATGAGATCGACTTACCTTGTCCCTTGGTAGGTGATGGTGGACACCGGGGTGACGCCGACGGCCGTTCCCGTGCAGAACACTTCGTCTGCACTGATCAGATCGTCGATGGAGACGAGCCGCTCTTCCACCTGCTCGACAGTACACAACACAACTTCAGTTCGTTGTCATCGGCACGGTTGGGTGGTGGATAGTGGTGGTGGAGTGGACGTGCATTGATCGATCGACCTGGTAGCCGCTGTCTCTGGCGAGCTCGATGATGCTCCTGCGCGTGACCCCCGGCAGGATGGTCCCCTCCGTCGCCGGCGTCGCGACGGCGCCGCCCTTCACGACGAAGAGGTTGCAGGAGGAGGCCTCCTCCACGTACCTCTTGTGGACCGAGTCCAGGTACAGCACGTCCGCGAACCCCTTGCTCCTCGCGTCCATCTGCGCCTTGAGCACCTGATGATGGGATAAAAACACTGGCCGGTCAGTCACATTTTCTGGAAATTCACCTGAAGATGATATTTACCGGCTAAAAGATTTTCACCGGCGCGTAGTTGGAGATGGTCTTGACCCCGCCGGTGCCGCCGGGCATGGCGCGGTGGATCTCCTCCTCGACCAGCAGGTTGATCGCCGCCATGCCTTCCTTGAAATATGTGCCCACGGGCGCGGCGTAGATCATGAAGGTGTACTCGGGCGCCGGCGCCAGCCCGAGGATCGCCCCGCTCCCGATGAGCAGCGGCCTGAGGTACAGCGCTCCCTTTCCTTGCGGCGGCACCTGAAAGTGAAACCAACGTATGCAGTGCGCAGAGATCAACCATGGAGGTGCTCATGAACATGGCGTGCACTCACGTCACGTGAATAAAGGAACAAATCGATGCTGACCACGTACCCAGCGTTTGTTGGCGAGGACGGTCTGCTTGACGGCGTGCACGAACTGCTCGACGGACGGGGACGGCATGCACATGCGCCCGGCGCCGTGCTGCATCCGCCGCGCGTTCTCCTCCGGCCGGAACAGCGTGTACCCGGGCCCGTCCGCCCTCCGGTACGCCTTGAGCCCCTCGAACAGCCCCTGCCCGTAGTTGAGCACGCCGGAGGAGGGGCTGAGCTCGATGTTGCCGTAGCGGGCGAGCTCGCCGCGGGAGAAGCCGCCCTCCTCCTGCGTGCACCGCATGACGTACATGTAGTCGGTCGGGGTGAGCCCGAAGCCGAGGTTGTCCCAGTCGATGTCGCCGCCGCCCTCCTCGTCGGACCTGCAGCCAAGCCAAACCGCACACGGGATGCCCCGGTGGCGACAGCACAAGAATTGAGTTTGGGTGCGACGAACGGCGCAAAATGTTAAAAGCCATTGGCGATCGATCGAGCTGCGAACGAATCGAAACCAATCACGGAAAGGAACTATGAGCCTGCATGCCCACCCACGCACCTGTCGACGGGGTCCAGCTGCGGCTGCGACGACTTCCACCGGGACGGGAGAAGAGAGCGGCCGCCGCCTCCGTCCTGCACACCGAGAAGGCGCCTACTGTGAGTTCCGATCGATCTCATCCTCGTCCTCATGGAGGCAGGGCGGGAGAGCATCGTGGACATGGATAAATCTTAGTAGACGGGAAAATGCTCTTCTTCTCGTCGCAACGGAAACAAGAAGAGTAAAAGCGCAAGGCCCGGCGGCCATGGTTTGCACGTAGTACTTGTAGATGGGGATCTCAACTGTAAGCACGAGAAGCGCGCGGGTACGCACCGTCCCGAGTAGAGCTCGGAGGCCGCCGCTGACCCCGCCGGCCGAGGCGCGGCCCCACGGGAGGGCGCGCTTCGCAGACGGCAGCACAGCCATGCACGCACGTACGCCCGGGCGGCCCGCGATCGCCAACGTTGTTCAAGAACTCGCGAGCAATAAAAACAGAAACAACCCACGTCAACACACACGCATCTTATAGCATCATATCCAATGGCTATAAAAGGTGAATGAGACCAAATTATATCTCATGATGAGTTCTAGTAAAACTGTTCTATATAGGTCGTGGAGAATTCGGCAAGTGTTGGATTTGCCGTGCTGTATCCTACCCTTATACTAGAAGGCCACATGCATTGGTTTATGATTTACTTTTTTTATGAAACACATGCATTGGTTTTTTATGGCGAACTAACGCATGCATTAGCAGGATTCGGCAATGTTTGACAAAGATATTTGCCAATGTTTGACAAAGACGGTGAACTGCTACGGGGGAGCCTGTGCCAAAGCTATAGGAGCAGCAGACTTGCTTTTCCTGGATCGAGACAAAACCATCGACGGACGTGGATGGGTGCCGTGGCAATTGACCTGTGGGCCCAGGCTCTGAGTGGACCCCGCGAGGCAGTGACGGAGTGCAGCCGCGCCTGGCACGGCACCTCCTGGGAACGAGGAAGTCGTAGTCGCGCTGCTCTGCCGCGTGTCCGGCGTGATGGCGTCCGCCGAGCTAATTTTGTATAGAAAATTTTCAATTTAACATTTTCAATTACAGCAGTATAGCGATCATAAAAAATAATAAAAAATACATCAAGATCCATAAACCATTTAGCGACGACTATAAACACTGAAACGAGCCGAAGATGCGCCACCGTCATTGCTCCTCTCTTACCGGAGCCGGACATAACTTGTTGTAGTAGACAGTTGCAAATGCATCGTGTTAAGACCTCATAGAACCAGTGGACCGGAACAACAACCGCCGCCAATGAAGAGAAATGTAGATCAAAAGGATCCTACCAGAAGACGCATGAACATAGACTATCGAAGACTGGATCTGAGTAGATCACCAAAGAAAACCACTGACCGAATATTGCGAGATCCGACGGAAACACACATCCACACGCCATCCGATGATGCTAGACGCATCATCGGGACGGGGCTAAGCGGGAGAACCTTATTCCATCTTCACGGAGCCACCTCATCTCACCTTCCTGGGCAGGACACATACCCTAACAAAATCCAAAGAAACATCTAAAAACGGAGCCCTCCCGCCGGCAAGTGCTGGGATCCACCACGCCCTATGGCCCTAGCAATTCTAGCATTGTCGTTATATCAGTCTGATTTCTTTGTTGGTATATGGGTCTGATTGATATCTTAACTTGCCGATATGGTAATTTTGGTAGGAATTGTTTTTAAAACTCTAACAAAGTCGTTGTCCACGTAGCCCCGCCAATGGCGCGGGGAAGTTTTAGCACAACCTCTTAGTCCCCTGCGCAACCCCGTCAATGGCGTTGCCGTACATACAACTGTCGCTTTTGCCCTTGTGAGTGCCGCATCCGTTTATGCACTAGGAAGAGCATCAATTAATGCTCGTCGCCTTACTTCGCACTTGTTTCTCACCCGCACGTGGCAAATCCTCCGCCCTCATTTCCCACCGAGGCGCGCCCATTTGTGGGTATATAAACTCCGGCCCCATCAGAGCCCTTTGTTGACGCCACCATATTCAACCTGTTCCCCAATCCCCGGCGTCGGCACACTCATCCCATCATCTCCCTTCTTCGGCCACTACCCCTCTTCTCTCTTCCACCATTCAGGTGTGGCCACACCCTCCCTGTCGACCTTCCCCATCGAGATTGAAGAGGACTGCACCGAGAGAGAGTTCTGGGAGAGGGCGTGAGACTTCTCTGAGTGGGTCGAGGACGATGTGCGCCATAAGGCATAATTAGTTGGCGGCGGTGCTCGCCTACTCGCCGCCCTCGAGTACTTTCACCGCATGTCGATGGCATCTGGCAGAAATGAACACCGCCGTTCAAGACTTTGGCCTTATCCTCCATCCAGGGCGCACATGCGTTCATCGACCGCATGGCCAGGGAAGTCCCGACAACCAAAACCACCCCTGCTTGTGAGGTCACTTTAAAGAAGAGGAAGAGCTCATAGTTTAGTAGAGAATCCTTGTAAATCCTTCTTGAAATCTATTTGTATTTAAATCGATGTTGAAATCTAGTACTAAAATACTTCCATCATTGAGGTGGGGAATAAAACTGAACTGAGGTATATGTTCTGAATATTTATGGAAGAACCATTGTAGTCAATGACATGTGAAGCACACATGTAAGAAAAATAATATGTAGGATGCCTTTTTGATGAATCTATGTTTGCATGTAGCCACCGCAACATCCATATACATATGAAGCACGATGGCCAATGGCGATAGTAAATATAACAACTCTGCTAGAATGGGTCATAGAGCATCTCCAACAATGTTGGAAATGGCTTTTGTACGGTGGCATCTAGGGATCAAAAGCAAGCTGATGGCTTGCTCGACTCGACTATCGTTGAGATAACAAGTTAACTTGGACGGACACACTAACATAATGACTTATATTTAAACCGGCTCGACTAATGTAACTCGTAATTAACTTGTTTAATTCATTGTAGACATGAATAACAATGTACTCCCTCTTTCACAGTTTACTCGGCGCATATCAACAATCTCTAGGACCAAAGTGACTAGTGATTGGCTTTAGTTTCCTTTGTGCGTGACTGAAAAATAACAACGGTGGTTATAATACAACGCCTAATTACTTAAAAAATTAACGCACAGAAACCCCACAGCCAATAAATGAGCCGCCCTCACGCATGTAGTGGTGGAGACCGATTCCACTGGATCGATCTCTCCTTCCTGCACTCCTTCCTTTTATTTCCCACACAGTTTCCACCCAAAAGGAGAAAATTCCGCCTTCAAAAAGGGAGCATATGTATTGCGATACAATTAATACATATATTTTAGAATATTTAACCTAGGAATATATACTTGTAGACATAAACTTTTCTTCGTGAATCACAACAATTAACAAATTGCATTAAATGAATAATTGGTGCACTTCATAAATAACAACAATCAACAACAATATTGATACTTAATTGTCTCATGTCTCATCTCATTAATCAGCTTAACGAATTACTACTATAACTTGTTAGCTCAACTTGATAAACTCATTCAGTTTTTTATTTGTAAATATTTTTTTTCTTGATAAGATGAACTCATTCAGTTAACGATTTTAGATTAAACTTGGTTTAACTGTCAGTTAACGAGTTCGAGTCGAGCCGAGTCATGAGCTACTCGTTTAACTTACGAGCTCTGAGTTTAAATCGAGCCTTAGTTGTATCGACCAAAACTATCATATGAATTCTACAAAATTTCCAGGTAGGAGATTGGTACCACTACTTTCGGTGCAACAGTAGCCGGTTGGAGGTCGTTGAAGGTGTTCGAACTTGGTTGCATTTTGCTTCTTTCCTTTATAAATAAAATCCCGCGGCGGCACGGCCCCACGCACCTCTTTTGAGCTGGCGGTAGCAGCGAGTTTTCTCTTGCTTATCTTCTTCGTTTCTTCGTCTCGATCGACAGCAAAGCCGTTGCTTATCTTGTTATCCATGCACGCCATGACTTGGTGTCTTTATGCTACGACGTCTCTGGTGCTGGTAGGTGCATGCATGCAATGTACTCCACGCGCGCCTACGTGTCCCCACGCGCGCGTTCTCGAGTCGCTTCAACTGATCCGTTTGTGGTCATCCGTCCGTAATCAAGTGGATGGGATCGGCTGACTGTATTCACTATTCAGTATGTGCCCAAGTCACAAAATGCGCCACGAGACCTATGGAAATCCATTGTTTGCACGCTGCTGTTGGAATTTGCTAGTGGGCTTTTGGCCCAAAGCCCAACTAAAATTCTGAAATTCTCTTGGCCCATTCATGCACACATGTGAGTGGAGTGAGTGAGGCTAAAGTTTAGTCCCACCTCATAAGTTGAGAGAGAGTTGCACCTTTTTATAAGGTGAGCTCTCCTACCACTTGTATGAGCATGAGAAGAAGAGACCTACACGCGCGCTCCTCCTCCTCGCTCGCCACGCCTCGTCGCGCCGCGCCGCGCCGCGGGATTGAGCCGAGCCGAGGACAGAGCTATGCACGTTGTCTATATTTTATCGTGGTAGAATTCATGTTTCTAGTATGTGCCCTAGATGTGATATGCTCATCTGCTATGCTAGTTCGCATGATTAGTTTAATCTATGCTGTTGTGGTCATGATTTATCTTCTGTTTATTCGGGTAATTTGCTCATATTTCCAACAGCTGCTGCCTTCTTTGCGTGCATAATCCGTTTTGTGGTTGGTTAGTGGGTTCTTATTTTGGGGAAGGTGGTTAGTGGGGTCTTAGGATCACCCAATCTCTCGAAAGTACTCATAGGGATAGGGCGTACGTGTATGCGTTCATAAAAGTAAGTGTATGCGCGTATATATAAACGCTTGCGTTTGTATTGTGTAAAAAAACAATATAAGTGCCCCAGTGCAAAAACCAACCATATGTTTTTGTTTCGGAAAAACCTTCCAATCTATAGTCATTAACTGTCAAGACAGTAGAAAGAACATGAGAAGTAACAAAAATTACATTCAGGTCTATAGACCACCTAATAATAACTACAAGCAATGAAGCGAGCCGAAGACGTGTCGCCGTGACCTTCACTCCCTCACTGGAGCAGGACAAATCTTGTTGTGGTAGACAGTCTAGAAATCATCGTGCCAAGACCCCATAGAACTAGCGCACCGGAACAGCAACCGTCGCTGATGAAGAGAAGCATAGATTGCCGATGAACAACAAGCGTCGCCGATGAAAAAAAACATGGAAGGGGAATGACAAGATATGATTATAGCAAAGTACGCGAGGAAAAGGACTGTTGTGGTGTTCTCACGGCAAATGCCATGGATGGCTTATCAAAGGTGGTTGGGGCCAAAGCCGGAGGCGAGATTGGGCACAAGCGGTGTAAGACACAACGATGTACCCAGGTTCGGGGCCCTCCGAGGAAGGTAACACCCCTAGTCCCGCCGGATCTACTATGAGGATCACAAGGTTACAATGGTGCTCCTGGAGGTGTATCGGGTGGAGGAGGAAGAAGGAGCTAGCTCTCCTTGCTACCTCGCATACATGTGTGTGTGGGTGTGTAGAATGAGCCGAGCCCCTCTCCGAGAGTGGTTGGCATTGTGCATCCACAGTGCTGCGTCGCGCTGTCGCCGGTCGCTCCGGTAAGCGGTACTGATGGCACTGTAGTCACGCTCTCCACGATGTGGGACGGGTCTTGTCGTACGACGCGATTGGACAGGCGCTGACCCTGCCGACTGCCCGTTGCGGCTAGCCGACCCGGGCGTAGCGCCGTGCCCAGCCGGCCTGAGGTGAGAGGGGCGGGTTGAAGGTCCAGCCAGACTGAGGGGCGTCGGCCGCCCCGATGTTTTGCCCCGACAAGGACTTTGACTCAATGTGAACCATCATCTAAAAATTCCCATTTCTGGAATGGTCGTAAAGAGTTTAACAATGTCTTTTATATAGTTTTTGTATGATGGTTTTAGGTGATGGCCGCAAGATTATTGTGGATTATTTGGAAAACCAAGAAACTATAACAAGTGTTGCCAATGCCTCCATAATTGAGTAATTAACAAGACATATTTCGATTACGAAGAGAAATATGAATGGATGATAACTAGTCCTCACAAAATAGAAAGAAGAAAACATGGAGTAAGAAGTTAATTTGATTTGGTTAGATAAGCCGCTTCCCATTTTTTCTAAAAAAAGGGAAGATCCTTCGGCCTCTACATCAAGCGATGCACACAACCATTTTATTAATTATTAAAGCACAAGTCAGGTCCAAGTAAAACGAGGTTCACAAAAAGAAATTACAAGCCATGCTGGCGCCTTCATAGGGAAATGAGGAATAAAAGGAGAAAATAAGCGAGGCCTCATGCATCTCTAATCCTACTAATATACCACCGGTCAAATTGGTTGAATAAACCCAAGCGATCATCTCATTGGTTGCATCCAAAGATTGTGTGAGCCCGTTGCTCCTCCCAGTGAAGTAAGGACCATATATGGATTCAGCTAATGGACTTGAAGATGACCTACATTTTTTTATTGGAACATGTGTTCTGTCAAAAATAAAAAATCATTACAAGTATTCCAAATGATCCAATGTAAATCACACACTCCCAGTCAAATCCGCGTCTTCAACTTTGGGTGAACACCCACTAATCAGTTTTCGAACATATTCGTACTACTCGAGGTAAACTGAAGCTACATGGATAAGGGAAATATCCAGTGCTACGGTCCATGAGATGATACGATGCTCCAAGACCATGTGGTGCGTCAGATCTGCATGGAATGGACAAGATCATTTCACTAATCTATGTACATATGCCCCCTTGTAACGTTTGTGTTCCCCCCTGAAAGTGGCGTGTCTTTGCAAAATCACAATAGGTTTTCATATCTCTCCTCCAGACCCCCTAGTAGTTCTCAGTTTCTCACATGACAAATACTTCAAAAATAAACTCGGAAGACATGCCACATTTCATTAATTCATACCAACAAAATTCACAGGAATAGAACCACTTCGAAACATTTATGTGAAGTTGTACCAAGCTATGAATAATTTCTTTAATATAGTTGACAAATGTTGTGGCAGTGATGTATACACCACTTCACAGAATTAAGAGTGAATTCCGTTTTTAACCCCTATTTTGACATTTTTGACATTAATTACTCCATTTAGCAAAATTTCATCTATTTTACCCCATTTAACAAAAAATTTGACACAATTTAGCATGTTTAAAGTTTTGTGAGCATTCTGACCGGTCGGTCACAATTGTTAGGTCCAACTGGCATGCTACATGAGTGGGTTTTCCTGGCTATTTTTCTCACTGCTGAACCGGGCCGCGCAACTTCTCCCGACCGGCTCGGCCCGATGGCGGTCGCTTGCGTCACGCCCAATGCACAACACCAAATTGGCCGTGTGTCATGCTCGCCTCCCATGGCTTGTTGTTTGCGTTGCTCGCCCCCAATCAAACATGAGAACTGATTCCCATATAAGCATCAAATTCCTATATCATGTTCATCATGCCTGCATCATTTGTTAACTCAACTATGGAGTTCCCGTTGGCCACCTTCTTCTGATAATAAACGTTATCCCAAGGGTTGGAACCCAACTCCTTGATCTTCTCCTTTATATCAAAATAACTAATGAAATCCCTCTCAAGCATCTTTGGCTTTGGATTCTTTTATCCACGGACATGTAAAATATGCCTAACACTCCACATCTTGGTTGCCATCCGCTTTGTGCAAGAAAAATAAAAATGAATTAGTGACTGCAACCATAATAAATCATAATATACTCTAATAAGGTAAACACGCAAGTTTTAGCATGCATTGTAAGATACAAATATCCAAAATTCCTTTACAGCTGGCAAGCAGCAACATATGCTATCACTTGTGCATATATTAACACTCTTCTGGTCAACATATTTGCTACCTAGATATTCACATATGTAGGTTTATCAGAGCTAGTAAAGTAGCATACTTACACCACTTTAATCTAATCCATAGAACCATGCGTACTTAAGGCCGTATATGATAACTGAAGAAAAACATACATGATTTCAAATTATATCAATAACAATTTCTCCAATAATTTATTCAATGGAAATATGCCATGCTGATCAAGTATAGTCGTCCCATCATAATACTTCAAACCGGAAACGAGTTGAGTAGTGAGAAAAATAGGCAGGAAAAAACTGTCGTCATGGCATGCCAGCCGGTTAGAACGCACACAAAATTTAAAACAGGGTAAATTGTGGCAACACTTTTGCTAGATGGGGTAAAACGGATGAAATCCTGCTAAATGGGGTAATTAGTGTAAAAAATGTCAAAATAGGGGATAAAAACCGGAATTCACTCCAAAATTAACTAGTATAAAGAAGTACATTTTGAATATGTTCTAATCAGTTTCCACTCAGCTTGTGACTACTTATCATCCTTGCTGATCCATATATAAATTTTGATACTGAAACCAACTCGGTTTACAGTAAGTGCTTTGGCATCATTATCACGAGTTTCTGCAAACAGTGTGAAACAATTTAGAATTATAAAAATAGAAGTACATGGAACTTGAGGATGTTACGTGGATACTGGATATAGAGTTAATCTGTTTACACAAGAAGTTTGCAATCTGCTGTCATACTCCACAATTGTTACCTATTATAAGTAGATTGTATTCTTCCAAGAATTCAGACTTGAAAATAGAGATGTTAATAATTAGAGTGGTATCACAAACACGTATAAATTGGAAATCATCCAGCATGAGGATGGATGTGTAGCTTAGAGCACATTTCAGTGGCAAGTTGGATGAACTCAAAGATCGTTGTGATAGTACGTACGGAGCAATATCCAACTAGGCACACATTAGCTGTTGCAAACATTGACTGAATTTCATGTTGGTGCAAACCATTGATCCAAGAAATCTTGAGAAGTAGAGTGTTGTGAACTAACCAACAGTCTTAGCAGTAACCTGACATCAAAATTACAAGTTTTGTGGTAGCAAGTGAGAGAAGCAAACCTTTCGCAAAAAAAGTGAGAGAAGAAAACCTTTCACAAAAAAAAGTGAGAGAAGAAAACAATAGTAGAAAAAGGGAGAAACCTTATAAGCTGGTTGTGGATGACACTTCCGCAGACCAGAGTTGTGTACCTGAATCAAATTATTACATCCGCTTCTGCCCATTCGTTTTCCTTATTGATTGCCAAGAAGTGTCTCGTTTATAACGATCACAAGCAAGAATGTGCCATATGGATCATTGGATGAAGATTTTAAAGGTGCAATCCTTTCCTGCCATGGAGTTGTAGTATTAAAGCTCGCTTATACATGAAGATACTATTTCAATCTTGAACAATGTAACCCAGTGTGTAAAAGGAGAGAACGAACCAGCATGAACTTCTAGCTGAATTACAAAAGGATACATGGTGTAATTCGCATCTTTAGCAATATAAAGTGAGCCTTCTCAATCTTGTCCCTGCGGTCCAGATCCAACGGACTACATCATCCTGTAGCAGGGGATCATATACTGGTCTGTATTACCAAATATGCACTCATATGGATAAATTACCATTAAACATTGGCAAGTGGCAACGGATGAATAAATGTTGTATTCACTCCTCATTGCAGAAGAGCTACACTTAGTGCAATCTTGTAAAGAAAAATCAAATTATCTTTTGTGAGGAGCACCTACCTATGTAAAACCACATGAAGATTGTGACTTTCAGTGGGATTTTTATTTTCCAAATAAATTTGTGATACAAAGTTTGGGCATTGTTAATGAAGTCCAGATATATAGTATTGACTAAGAAGGCATGTAACGCCCTCGATGCGGCTATATCTCCCACGTGTCGAGGCACGACTTAGAGGCATAACCGCATTGAAAGCAATGTCGCAAGTGAGGTAATCTTCACACAATCCATGTAATAAATAAAGGGGAAAGATACATAGTTGGCTTACAATCGCCACTTCACACAAGTACATAAATAACATCCATCATACAGATTACACTCAAGGTCCGACTACGGTACCAAAAGGAAAGAAGACTACCCCAAATGCTAAACAAATCCCCGGATCACCCAACTGGGCTCCACTACTGATCATCTGGAAAAGAAACATAGTAACGGCCACGTCCCTCGTCGAACTCCCAAATGAGCTCGGACGCGTCATCTGCACTGGCATCGTTGGTACCTGCAACTGTTGTGATAATATTTGTGAGTCACGGGGACTCAGCAATCTCACACCCGCGAGATCAAGACTATTTAAGCTTATAGGTAGGAAAAGGATAGTGAGGTGGAGCTGCAGCAAGCGACTAGCATATATGGTGGCTGCAACGCAAAAGAGAGCGAGAAGAGAAGGCAAAGCACGGTCGTGAAGCTAGAAGTGATCAAGAAGTGATCCTGAAACAACCTACGTCAGGCATAACTCCAACAACCGTGTTCACTTCCCGGACCCCGCCGAGAAGAGACCATCACGGTTACACACGCGGTTGATGTGTTTTAGTTAAGGTCAACTTCGGGTTTTCTACAACCGGACATCAACAAATTCCCATCTTCCGCATAACCGCGGGCACGGCTTTCGAAAGATACTACCCTGCAGGGGTGTCCCAACTTAGCCCATTATAAGCTCTCACGGTCAACGAAGGATATGCCTTCTACCGGGAAGACCCGATCAGTCTCGGAATCCTGGACTACAAGACATCTCGACAGTAATAAAACAAGTCCAGCAAAGCCGCCCGATTGTGCCGACAAATCCTGATAGGAGCTGCACATATCTCGGTCTCAGGGCACATCCGGATAAGCGAAGCGTACAGGTACCAACATAACCCAAGTTGCCAAGGGACGGTCCCGCACGGTGCTCTAGGTTGGACCAGCAATCGAAGGAGAACTGGCCTGGGGGTTAAAATAAAGATGACCCTTGAGTCTGCAGAACCCAAGGGAAAAAGGCTTAGGTGGCAAATGGTAAAACCAATGTTGGGCCTTGCTGGAAAAGTCTTATTCAAGGCGAACTGTCAAGGGGGTCCCATAAATCACCCAACCGTGTAAGGAACGCAAACTCCGGGAACATAACATCGGTATGACGGAAACTAGGGTGGCAAGAGTGGAACAAAACACCAGGCATAAGGCCGAGCCTTCCACCCTTTACCAAGTATATAGATGCATTAATTAAATAAGAGGTATTGTGATATCCCAACAAGTAAACATGTTCCAACAAGGAACAACAAGATCATGTCCCAACAAGGAACAAACTTCATCTTCACCTGCAACTAGCAACGCTATAAGAGGGGCTGAGCAAAGCAGTAACATAGCCAAACAACGGTTTGCTAGGACATGGATGGTTAGGGGCTGACATGGCAATATAGGAGGCATGATATAGCAAGTGGTAGGTATCGCAGCATAGGCATAGCAAAAGAGCGAGCAATCTAGCAAGCAAAGATAGAAGTGATTTCGAGGGTATGGTCATCTTGCCTGCAAGAGTCTCAGAGTTGTCGAAAGCTTGGTCCTCGAAAGCGTTCTCAACGGAATCCTCGTTCACGTACTCGTCCCCCGGCTCTACCCAAGACAAAAGAACAAGCAAAGGAACCAATATCAACCACGATGCAATGCACAAGCAATATGATGCAAAACATGGCAATGATATGCGAGATCTGATATGCAATGCATATGCATGCTCCGGAAGGACAAAGATGAAAAAGGCATAATCTTGGCAAACCAAGCATGCCACTGGATAGATGAGGTGATTTCGGTTGAAATCGATATAAAGAACACCGGAATCGGATGCACGGTTTGCAAATGGCAAGCAATACAAGAATGACACGAATCTGCCATTAACAGCATGATGCTACTTAGCAAGCAACAAATAATTAAGCTACTGCACCCAAACATGGCAACAAAGCATATGACAGTAATCTACACAAGATGCATGGTAAAAGATGAACACTGAGCTACGGCTAGTTCACATCATAACAGGTCCAAACAAGCATGGCAAAAGTGCACAAGATAACAGGTTCTCAGACTTAGTGAAATTAACAACATAGCAGAAAACTAACATCAGGATGACATGTTCAGAGCAACGAAACAACATGCTAAAGGTTCATAACATAGCAAAGAAAGGCATGGCATGAATCTACTCATAGCAACTTGACAAAAGTTCCTTACTGACCATAAGCCAAAAAGGACTAGAAAATATGATTACACCCATGACAATTAAGCAACTTTCGTTACAGGTTTCAGACTTAGCAGAAAATTGGACATGTCAGAAACAGATAACGAGTAGGCATGTTCGTGAGCTTGATGCACTCACTACAGAGCATTTCATGATAGACTAAGCATACATACATCAAGAAGACATGGCATAGGAACTATACATAGCAAGAATAGCATCATAGATTGCAAGGATCAACTACACCAAGCTTGGCAAAATCGAATAACATGTAAACAATCTGCCAGCAACATTTTGAACCAAAAGTAGAGCTTGATTGACTCAAGCTAAGGCACTCCATAATTGCAAACAAAGGCACGGATGGATAGAGCAAATACTCAAGTTCAAAACTCCCTTAATTATGATGCTCAAATTATGCATAGATCTCTCAGAAACAACATGAATACATGGCATGAAAATAACAGCAGTCAGGGACTTAGTGAAATCACTAAGTCTCTGAAATCAGCAACATCAAGTGACCTAGTTTGCATGCTTGTGCTAGTCACCACATAGATCACAAAAATACATGGCAAAATACTCTGGATAGGTAACATGACATATTACAAAACTCATGTAGGACTCAACTTCATAGGAGGTACACATCAATCGTGGCAAAAATGACAAAAGTGCATGTTCAGATAAGATCCGGCCACTAACATCAACTAGCCCTCTTATAACAGCAATTCGGGCATCAAGATGACCTCAAAGGAAAATGATGCAATGGAACAGAATGATGTACTCTTCGAGGCGAACAATTTGAAATAATATACGCGCGAAACGGAGCTAAGGATGAAAAGTTATGGCATGTCGAACTTAGCAAGAAAATTAAGGTTTCGGGATAAAAGTCAACCCTCGGGATTTTGGATCTAGATCCAGCGCGCCTCCCGAGGTCGGATCCGGCGACGGCCGGCGACACCGGGGCGGAGGAAGAAGGCGGGCGGCGCCGGAGGAGCAGCGCGGGAACTCGGCGGCGGAGGCGGCGCGCGCCGGCGCGGTGGCGAGCTGAGCCGGCGGCGGCGTGGGCGGAGCAAGGCGGCCGGCGGCGGCGACGACCGCGGCGGGGCGAGGCGGCACCGGTGGGAGCCGCGGTGGGCGCGGGCGAAGCGAGGAGCGGGGCGACGTCGGGCGGGCGGCGGCCGCGCGCGGGCCGGGAGGGCCCGGTCCGGGCCCCGGCGGGCTTCGGCGGCGGGCGCGGGTCCGGCGGCGGGGAGGCCACATGGCGAGCCGGAATTGGCCCGGGGCGGCGGCGGATTTCGTCCGGCGCGGACCGGACGTGTCCGGCGCGCGGAGGGAGCGGGGCTAGGGTTTTTGGACCCGGATTTGACGGAGGGGTGCACATATTTATAGCTAGAGGGGGCTAGGAAGCTCCAAATGGAGTGCGGTTTTTGGCCACGCGATCATGATCGAACGGCGGAGGACATGGGAGTGCCTTAGATGGGTTATTGGGCTGTTTTGAAGGGGTGTTGGGCTGCAACACACACGAGGCCTTCACGGTTACCCGGTTAACCGTTGGAGTACCAAACGAACTCCGATTGACCCGAAACTTGACAGGCGGTCTACCGGTGCTATACCGAGGCCGCATGGCAAACCTCGGTCCAATCCAAGAAAGTTTAATACCCGCTCACGAAGAAATGCAGAAGGGGACACCGGGGGAGATAGGTGCGCCGGATTGCAAAACGGACAACGGGAAAAGTGCTCGGATTCAAGAGACGAACACGTATGCGAATGCGATGCACATGATGACATGATATGAAATGCATGACATGAACAAAATGCAAAACGAAGGGAAACCCAACCACGGAGAGAATATCATAACACAATGCCGAAAATGGCAACAGTTGGATTACAAATATGTCAAGTTACATCCGGGGCGTTACAAGGCACCAGAAGCAGTCCTCTTCCAACGAGAAGTGCCTGCTTCATCATTCACATTGAGCATCACCAACCTTGCGATTAGGTATATCCATTTGGTCCATTTGTCACCCCGTAAGTGGTCGCTGAAAAGCCACATTAGTACTACCTGGCTCATTACGGAGGCAGCGGTAACATCTTTTCATTGCACAATATGGTAAAGACGGAGCCGGATCCTCTGACATGCATAAGGAAAGTCATGGAGCTACAATAAACTCTGTGTATAAATCAAAGAAGGGATGTCAGGGGGGCTAGCACTGGCCACGAATCACTGCAGATCAGGCATTGTTTATGAATTACTGTGGATAATTACTGTTTATGAATCTCTGTTTAGATCATGGTTTAGGGACATCCGGGGAAGGAATGGCAGGATACTGTAGTTGTCCATGTCTTCCCTCCCAATGTCAGAGGATCTGAATCCGGTAAAGACGCGAGTATTGCAAAGCTAGAGGTCAATCCCCCAACCAAGCATCTTCTAAAAACCTAGTGGATAAGCCATTACCTATCACAAAAGTCCCCATGTAAAGAAAAACTCATGACTCCCAGAGACCTTTCTAGAATGGAGAATCAATTGGTTTGGTCCTTAACCGAGATAGTGTTTTACGATGCAAATACTTATTCCTAAGCAGTTCTTGGCAAACAACATGCTCGGTAAGTATCTTATAGAATTATTTGCTGAGTAGACACTTATTTTAAATCTCAAGGTCTTCCACCCCTAAACCATCCTTGTCGGGCGGTATTTACGCTTACGTTCATTGCACTGTCAGAAATATCTTGATATGTAATAATCCAGTATGTTCCTCGCCCCCTTAGGTATTTCAAAAAAGGACAACATGAACATTGACAAACTCATGAAACAACATTATTAGGGTTAATCCAGAGTTGGAGACATACCTAGGGCAGCTATGGCTATAGCCCTAGGCCTAGTAAGAGCATCTACATCCACGACCTGCAAATCCGGGCCTTGAAACGCCCACGGACGCGCCCGGGCACGTGCGCGGCCATTGATCGGGCACTCCTCAAATCCTGTCATCCACATCCGTGTATCTCATATCCGGTCCCTCATATCCATACTAGCATGCAACATAGATAAAAAATGTAGATCATCACACAAACATAAAATTGGACAGACAAATGCACATTCCGATCACCAAAAGATCACTGGCGGATGTCCAAAAGAACGCAAAAGTTCACATGATTCACATAAATGATCGACACATTTAAACTACATTATTAGAAACTTGAAATTGAAGACGGAGATGGCGGAGATTCACCACTTCCTCGCTAGCCGTTTGCCATTCCGGTCGCCGGCACAGCTGTAGGCGTTGGCGGCTGGTGGCGGACCGCCCGAATCGTCAGACGAGGAGCCATCGTTGTTGTTGTTGGAAGAGGTGTCGGAGAGGATGACGAGCCCTTTTAGCCGCCGGACCACCCTGTCTTGCTGCCGCTTGAGCTTCGCGAGCCGAGCCGCCTTCGCCGCTGCCTCCGCCGCCTCGCGCTCGGACTGCTCAATGGCAATCCGGAGCACCTTGGCATTCTTCTGACGAAGCCGCCGCGCGTCCGTCTCCGCGGTCGTAAGCGACCGGCTGTAGACCCATTCAATGAGCCGCGCGTCTTTGTCGGGCTCCGCTTGCATCCCGCGGCAGCGGCGCACGGAGTGCTCCACCTCCCTTCTCTCCCTTTCCTGCTGCCACTCGTGGCGGGCGGCGTGCACCTGGATTCCGGTGTGCGCGTCCGGGCCGGCTGGGCGGGCACAAGCACCACCGCTGCCCACGTGGGGGAGCAGCAGTCGGCGGGGGCAGGGGACGGCGTAGAGGAGGTGCAGATTGCACAGGCCGCCCGTCAAAGCTGCGCACGGACCGGGAGGGGCCAACGCTGGCGTTCGAGCTGCGCCGACAGGGAAGCTGCGTCTGCAGTGAGGTTGCAGGTCCGGGGCTGACCCCGGTCTCCACCTTGGACCGCTCCAAGGCGATGCAGAGGGCAAGCTCATTGTTCGGATCCAGCTCAGAGTCGGAGCGGCTGCCAGAGCTCGACATTGCGCGGGATTCGATCGGAATCGGTGCAGGGAGAGGGGAGGACGGAGTGAGAGAGGAGAGTGGGTGAGTTAGGGTTTCGGAGCGATGAGCCGGATGGGTTTTTTTGTGGGACATCCATGGGATCAGTGGTGGGCCGGGCTTATCAGGTGGACCCGGACGGGCGTGCCTGGACCACCCATATTTGCCTCATATGGGCTGGATATGAAGGGTGCCGATCAGCCCGCGAGTTTGAGGCCCGTTTGAGGCGTCCATCTGAGTCAAAAAATTATGACCGGTCAGTGATCGAGCAGGCGATCCGGACGTTTGAGACTGGTCTGGGACGCCCGGCTGTAGATGCAACAACACCCTTTCTAATTTCTTCTTACAAAGTTTAGAAAAGCATGGAAGTTCATTGCTCAAACTAGCTTAGCCCCAGGCGTAAGCCACTGCTAACTACGTCACTGGGTTAATCTTGCCGCATGCTTTACGTGTCCGGTGCAATCTCTATTGTAGATAGAAGATGATTTTGTGTTGGAATGCAGATATGAGCATGCCGTGTGATTTCGGTTAAAATGTTTCGTCCTCGGAGCATGTCTAGTTTTCCTGAATGGAGACGGCCGTTTTGTGTTTTGTTTTGTGTGTAATCATTAGGGTTCAAGTCTTGGCGCTCTTATTATTTGTGGATTTATTTTAAAATTTTCGACGATACGCTTTCAGAGCATCTTCAGTCACGTACCTCTAATTCGACTCTTCAAAGCACGCGGACGCGCCCGGTTAGTGACTGGGCGTCTTCGTTTTGAGACTCTATTATCCCGTTCATACATCCACACTTCTCATTTTCTTCCTTATATGTCCGGTCAATTGCATGTGATTGGTGGAGAGAAGAAAGAGAAAAAAAAACAAAGAGAAAAAGGTGGTCCATGGTGGGCTGCATCCTACGTGGCGGACTGCCCGGGCGCGTCCCGGTGCGTCCGCGAGCCCTCATATCCTCCCCATATTTGAGATGGATATGAGGATTTGCGGACAGACAGAGCGTATAGGAACGATATGAGGGGTCTGGTTGGGTGACGTTTTTCCTTCTTTCTCCTGTCCGGTCACTGACCAGGCGCTTCCGTGGGCGTATGAGAGATCGTTTGAGGCGTCCGGACGTTCCTGTCGACGACGACGCGCCTAGGTGACTTTGTAAATCTTATGATGATATGCCGGCTCCTCTCTCGAAGGTGCTCATAGGGATAGGTTGTACGTGTGTGCGTTCATAGGGGTGAATGTATGTATGTATGAGCGCTTGCGTCTGTACTGTGTTAAAAAAATAAATTATCTTGTACTTCTATTACTTGCACAATAACTTTTCAAGAAAATAATAATAATAAACCTTTTTTAGTAAAAAGAAAAAAAACTGATTTTTATTTCTCCCACCAGGCCCCCTCGCATGTCTGGACGGGGCCTGAGTAGTGATAAAAATGGGCAGCACTCGAATCAATTGTGGTTCAAAGATTCCTAATACTAGGTCAATTGTACTCCGACAGGAGCGTTGAATAGACAAGTGTCGAGATTCGGTCAATCGGCCCTAGCAAACAACTGGAAGCGGACAAGAGTTAATTTGGACATTCTCCTTCTTATTAAGCTCGTCGGCTTCTCCTACATGGTCTCGAAATGCTGGACATGGTAGTTTCAAGCAGAATGTAAATGCAGGAAAAACTTTAAAAGCGCATGAACTTGTGTGGACAGTGTGGTGCCCAAAGACTTTGGAAAAGCACGCCTGGCATCAACTTGGGCCGTTGATGGCAGCTTCCGAGCTCTCACTTTTCGGCTGCTTCTTTCGTTCTCGTAGCAGACAAACCCGCAAAATGGACAGACATGTTGCAGCACAAATCACGTTTGGCTTGTACATTTCATGAGCAAAACAAATATGACCACACTAGTCAGCATCGGTCATCAGCAACTCAGCGGAACAATCATGGCCGCAAAGTTTCGTACTCTTACAGTTACAGGCGCGTGAGGACAAATGCAGATGGTGCAACGGTGGCAAAGTTGGACGGGTTATAGAGAGCGTAAGAGGACCATGTAAAGGGGACAGGTTCCGGGTACACAAGGGCCCGAACATATGGCTGCAGAAATCGAAGTCTTCGTGTTGAACGGTGGCTGCAGCTCGACATGGACACGGAGGTAACACCGGTGGGCAAGAACCTGATGAGTAGATTTACCATAGCTCCCCTTCGAAATTTGCCAACTTCTTTTGCGGGGATCATCTGTATTTCCATTGCAAATTTGCCATGTCCTTTTTCTCGGATACATTGAGCCAGCGTATCATTGCATTGATAGGGGAAAAAGAGTTACAGGGGTGGTGCCGTGGCCTCGTACACACGAATGGCGAGTCCGCGACACCCGGTGGAGCAGAGGGAATGGGGTTGCTCAGCCCCAAGGCAAACTAGAATCCTATGTTACAAGCATGTGTGCGTTCATCCCTCGAACTCCTGCCGCGGCCCAGGAGCGAGCTTCGTCCTTAATTGCTTGAATCAGAGTCGGGGTGGACGGTGTGATCTTGTCGAAGATGACGGCGTTTCGATGGCGCCAGATCGACCATGCCGTGACCGCTGCGATAGTGGCAAGCCCTCGCCGCCGAGTAGTCGGTGTAAGTAGAAGAGTCGAGGAGAGCCAGCTCAAGTAGTCGACAGAGCCGTCCGGGGCCCTGGTTGTCGGGGAGCACCATGAGGGGATTTCGTGCCAGGTAATGCGCGCGAAGCTGCAACCCACAAGGAGGCGGCGCAGCGTCTCGGGCTCCTGAGCGCATAGCACGCACGCCGGCTCGTGTGGCAGGCCACGCCGGGCGAGCCGGTCCGCAGACCAGCAGCGGTTCAAGAAGGCGAGCCAGATGAAGAACTGCACGGAAGTTGGGGCACCAGTTTGCCAGGTATATCCACCACTATTAACTTAAAAAATAGCCACCGCCAAATGTGTGTAACCAAGTTTATATGCATCCAGAAGCAGATTCAAGGAAGACTTCAAGTGGATTAAGTTCAGATCTACTAGAAAGCAGTACACTGGCTTCAGTTCCTGGATAGACAGTTTTCTTTATGGGAGACAAAAGATTTGTCTCGTCGCTTAATTAAAAAGAAGAAAATTGTTCAGATAATTAAAGTAAAATCGAGCAAAACGTGAACTACTCACAAACCCCATAATCGACAACCACACAACAACTACAAACCCCTGTACTCATCAAGAACACCTCGAGCGAAGATGACGAACACCACCAAACGCACAGAGACATGTCAAACCACGAGGACAGTCCTAGAGATTGAGAAACATCCATTAATCAAGTACAAACACCTTTTTCATAGCGTCATCCTTTTTGCCTTTGCTCCACAAAGACATATCCACCTACTTGATTTTGTTTTGCTTATGATAGCCTTCCTCCATGCTAGTTTTTTTCTGCTCTTTTTTCCAGCTAGGGCATCTCCAACACCGACCAGTAAATGAACATGGAATTTGTCTAATCCTATACGTCATATATCCACCACTATTAACTTAAAAAATAGCCTTCCGCCAAATGTCGCCTCCTAACTGGAATGTTAACAAGGGTTTCTAGCACTAACACATGGGAAGCAAACTCTAATTGTACAAGCTTGCTTTTATTCGAGCTTCGGCCAAACTCGGCTACAGTTTCCGCCAAACACGTCTAGCTTAATAGAGCTTTTAGAGCTTCCACCAAACACTTGCTAGTTCAGTAGAGCTTCCGCCAAATTAGTTTGCTAGTTTAGTAGTTTTCGCCAAAGTTAGTATATTTAGTAGGTTCCGCCAAACACACTAACATGTTTTAACTAGTGCTTCTGCCAAACGCTTGCACGGTAATCACCGAACGGAAAGCAGAAAGGGTACATGTTGGATTTTGGTTTGTTGTGTGGATGTCTGGACTCCTGTAAAGTTCTGTTTGTTTGTCTCCGGTTTACGGAAAAATGAACGTCCGGACCGTCGAGTGGGGTGGATCTAGCAAAACACGTCCGGACAACACGGTCCGAACAAATGCGAGCGATTTGAGTGTCCGCATTAAAGATGCCCTTGGTTCCTCTCATTGTTAGAATTAGTTTCTTGTCAAAAATTTATTTTTCTTTTGCAAGTGTATGACGCCCTGAAAGTTTTTTGTTGTTGAGAAACACGATGCTCTGAAGTATGAATGATGTTGCCGCAAGTAGTTGGTACTAGCAGGCAGAAGGCACGGCGTGCCGCCGCGCCCGAGCTTAGCCCATCGTTAGCAATCTGTTGTTGCTCATATTTGTTATTAATAGTTTATTGAGTATTTTTGGTAAATAAAGTAATAAAGTACTAAACTTGGGATCACGTTTGATATGTGTTTTTTGGTTCTTCTTTTTACTGTATAAATCTAATAAAACATAAAGCATACATTTACAAACGACAGCCAGTAGAAGTTTAGTATTTGTTTTTTTTCTCGAATACGCACAAGCATGCGTATCATTCATTAAAGAAGGAGGGGGAAAGACTCCCCAAAAGTCATATTTAGACGAAGTATATACATTGCCGGTTTTACCGACACTACCAAAACCTTAGTACTCTAATTCTAGTTCTTGCCCTCCCACCTCGCTACCTCTCTATCTACCGGTACTCCAGCGTCTCCACCTTTAAGCAATCCCGCCTTATCCCATAGCCGGGCCTCCTCCATGATCGTCTGCCTCACTCTTGAAAGGGAAAGTGTGGCACCGTTGAACACAACGTCGTTCCTGTGCTTCCAAATCGACCACATTACCAATAGGCACTTTGCTCTTGTTGCTCTCTTGCTTTGCCCAACCGAATCTTGCCTAATGCACCACTCACGTAACTCCTCGCCTGCCAGTGGCTCCAAACTCGGTCTGCTTGTGATCGCTCCCAGCCAATGCCAAATCTGCCTCACAAACACACAACCCAGAAGGAGGTGTTGGATGGTTTCCTCTTCCCGACTGCACAAAGGGCATGAGTATTGATGGGGTAGTCCTCGCCTGGCCAACCGATCGGAGGTCGAGCATCTGTTCTTTAGGGCAAGCCATGAGAAGAAACGACAGCGAAGCGGAGCCCTGGAGTCCCACGTGAACTCAGCCTCTAGAGAAACTTCCATACCCAAGAACCTCGCTGCATAGGCCGAACGCGCCGAAAATTGCCCGTTGCTCTCCCAACGCCAATGCACTGTGTCCTCTACATTCTCCAAGAGCTGCATGTCCACCACTCTCGACCAGAGCCTCAGGAATTGAAGTAAAGCTTCCGCTGACAGTTCTGTTCCAATGCTTGCTACCCAACTGTTATTGTTGAGTGCCTCCGAGACCCTCATCGACTGCCTAATTCTTCGCGGGATCCTGTCATAGATCAGAGGTGCAATGTCGCCTATCCTGGATCCATCCAACCATTTATCCTCCCAGAAGATTGTGGATTTACCGTCGCCAACGGACGAAATCGCTGCCACTTGCACCAGAGCATTTGCCTCCGCCGGAACACTGATTTGGAATTCTACCCATGGTCTTTCTTTGTCATACTTCTGCAGCCAAGGCCATCGTGCTTGAAGCGCTTTGTTTAGCCATTTCAAGTTTGCTATTCCCAGACCTCCCGCCCATTTGGGCGTGCTCACCACCCCCCAGGATACGGAGCAGTTTCCACCATGCGCCTCTTTCTTGCCACACCATAGGAACCCACGACAAATTTTGGTTAGCGCCGATATTGTCTTAGCTGGTAGATCCATCGCTAACATGGAGTGCACCGGGATTGCGCAAAGCACTGACTGGATAAGCAAAAGTCGGCTGCTTTTAGGTAGTAATGCGACCTTCCATAATGGCAGTGCATCTCCCACCTTGTCTACCAATCCTTGGAGCTGAGCCGCCATTTGCTTCCTTAGAGTTAAAGGGAGGTCGAGGTACTTGCAGGGGAAGGCGCTCGAGGGGCAGCCCAAGGTATTTGTGGCTAAGTCCAGCTCGTCCGAGGAGCACCTGATTGGCATAATCATGCTCTTGTTTCTATTCACCACCAAGCTCTAAGCCTGACCGAAAAGCTGCAACACAGCGTCACAAGTTTGCGCCTCCAACTCATTTGGCTTGAAGAAAACGACCATGTCATCTGCGAACATGGAAACCCGTTGCTTGAGACCTGACCGCGCCAAAGGCACGAGCATCCCTTTTTCTGTGGCGTAGTGGAAGAGTGCTCGAAGAGGTTCCATGCAAAGTATGAAGAGCATTGGAGACAACGGGCCCCCTTGCCTAAAGCCCTGGCAAGGCAGGATCGGTCTTCCTGGCAACCCATTCACCATAATCCTAGTGGAGGATGTGGCCAACAGTCCACACATCCACGTTACCCATTTGGTTCCGAAACCCAATCTCCGCAAAACCTCTAGCAGAAAAGGCCACTGGATGGTGTCAAAAGCTTTTGTGATATCGAGTTTCAGTAGGACTGCCGGATTCCTCAAAGCATGGAGTCTCCTAGCCATGCATTGCACCAGCATAAAGTTATCATGAAGCGAACGACCTTTCACAAAGGCACTCTGGTGATGCCCCACCAACCACGGCAAATCGTCCGCCAATTTGGATGCGAGTATCTTGTCAAAGATTTTCACAGGTCCACTAATTAGGCTTACCAGCCTAAAATCCTTAATGTCCACTGCCCCATGCACCTTTGGAAGGAGGGAGACTAGCGCCTTGTTAATGGACGCCAGCCCACTCATGTCACCACCATGGAACTGATGAAGCACCTTGAAAGTGCAACTATCCCTGGGTGGTTTTGGTAATTCCTAACAATATATAGCTCATTGAGCTAACATTATTCCAAGATCAATATTTCAGGAAAAGCTCAATGAATGGCATGGCATGGATGAGGAAAGTGGAACCCTCAAAATTCTAAGGACAAAGGATTGGCTCAAGCTTCAAGATCAAGACTCTACATTTTACATTTTTAGTGATCCAAGATCACATTGAGTCCATAGGAAAAGCCAATACTATCAAGGAGGGATGAGGTGTTGCTTAATGAGCCTCTTGCTTCATGTGCTTAGTGATATGCTCCAAAATCCTCAACTATCTTCCTACATCCACATTTGACCTAAACCAAAAGTCAAACTCGGCCCCACTGATTCTTTCTATCCGGCGCCACCGAGTTTCAGATGTCATAGCCACTGCCACAAACCCTAGCCAAATCGGTCTCACCGATTGGGATCTCGGTCTCACTGAGATGGGATTGTAATCTCTCTGTTTCCCTTCGTAACGTTTCGGTCTAACCGAAGTGAGCGATCGGTCCCACCGAGATTGCAATGTAAATTCTCTGTTTCCCTTTCGTAACATTTCGGTCTCACCGAAATGAGCGAATCGGTCCCACCAAGTTTACCTGACCAACTCTCTGGTTAGCTTATTACCAAAATCGGTCCTACCGAGTTTTTGTAATCGGTCACACCGAGATTATGTTATGCCCGAACCCTAACCATATCGGTCCTACCGAGTTGCATCTCAGTCCCACCGAAAATCATAATGGTCACTAGGTTTGCTGAATCGGTCCGACCGAGTTTAACCATTCGGTCCCACTGAGTTTGGCAAATTGTGTGTAACGGTTAGATTTTGTGTGGAGGCTATATATACCCCTCCACCCACTCTTCATTCGTGGAGAAAGCCATCAGAACATATCTACACTTCCAATACACATGTTCTGAGAGAGAACCACCTACACTTGTGTTGAGGTCAAGATGTTCCATTCCTACCATATGAATCTTGATCTCTAGCCTTCCCAAGTTGCTTTCCACTCAAATCTTCTTTCCGCCAAATCGAAATCCTATGAAAGAGAGTTGAGTGTTGGGGAGACTATCATTTGAAGCACAAGAGCAAGGAGTTCATCATCAACACACCATTTGTTACTTCTTGGAGTGTGGTGTCTCCTAGATTGGCTAGGTGTCACTTGGGAGCCTCCGACAAGATTGTGGAGTTGAACCAAGGAGTTTGTAAGGGCAAGGAGATCGCCTACTTCATGAAGATCTACCGCTAGTGAGGCAAGTCCTTCGTGGGCGACGGCCGTGATGGAATAGACAAGGTTGCTTCTTCGTGGACCCTTCGTGGGTGGAGCCCTCCGTGGACTCGCGCAACCGTTACCCTCCGTGGGTTGAAGTCTCCATCAACATGGATGTACGATAGCACCACCTATCGGAACCACGCCAAAAACATCCGTGTCTCCAATTGCGTTTGAATACTCCAAACCCTTCCCTTTACATTCTTGCGAGTTGCGTGCTTTACATTCCACTGCTCATATACTCTTTTGCATGCTTGCTTGAATTGTGTGGAGATTGCTTGACTTGTGCTAAAATAGCTAAAATCTGCCAAGAACTAAAATTGGGAAAAGTCTAAATTTTTATTTGCTCAAGTAGTCTAATCACCCCCCTCTAGACATACTTCCGATCCTACAAGTGGTATCAGAGTTTTGGTCTCCATTTGCTTTGATTTCCATAGCTTTTGGTGGTCATAGCCTTGGTTTCACAACCTAGGAGAGTATGGCGTCTAGCGAGGGAAATTATCACCGTAGAGGTCCTTACTTTGATGGTACTAATTTTGCTAGTTGGAAGCATAAGATGAAAATGCATATTCTTGGACATAACCCCGCCGTTTGGGCTATTGTGTGTATTGGTTTGCAAGGTGAATTCTTTGATGGGAAAGAACCGAACCGTGAAGCTACCGCGGAAGAGTTGAAGATGCTGCAATACAACACTCAAGCTTGTGATATTCTCTTCAACGGATTGTGCCCCGAAGAATTCAACAAAATCAGCCGTCTTGAGAATGCAAAGGAAATTTGGGATACTTTGATTGATATGCACGAAGGTACCGACTCCGTCAAGGAATCCAAATTGGATGTGCTTCAAAGTCAACTTGACAAGTTCAAAATGAAGGATGGTGAAGGTGTCGCTGAAATGTACTCTAGGCTTGCTCTTATCACAAATGAGATTGTCGGCTTAGGGAGTGAAGAGATGACCGATAGATTCATCATAAAGAAGATCCTAAGAGCCTTGGATGGAAAATATGATACCGTGTGCACATTGATCCAAATGATGCCCAATTACAAAGATCTCAAGCCAACGGAAGTCATCGGAAGAATTGTTGCTCATGAGATGTCACTCAAGGATAAAGAGGAACTTCACAACAAATCAAGTGGTGCTTACAAAGCCTTATGTGAAGCCCCCACATCATCAAGTGAGAAACAAACCTTCAATGAAGAATTGAGCTTAATGGTGAAGAACTTCAACAAGTTCTACAAGAGTAGAAGCAAAGATAGAAGCTCCAAGTCAAGGTCCTACAATGACAAAATATCTTCTAGTCGAGAGCGAAACTGCTACAATTGTGGAAGGCCCGGACACTATTCCAATGAGTGTACGACCCCCTATAAGAGGAGAGAAGATTCACCCAAGAGAAGAAGTAGAAGAGAAGAATCACCATCTAGAGAAAGAAGGAGTAGAGATGATCGTTATGAACGAAGACCCTCACGGAGAAGCAAGGATTCAGAAAGAAAGGACAAGTCATCAAGGAGCTACACAAAACGAAGACATCAAGCTCATGTTGGTGAATGGGTATCCGGCTCCGGCTCCGACTCCGACAACCACTCCGAGAGAAGCTATCACTCCGATTCCGAATATACTCAAGATGAAGGTGTTGCCGGTCTAGCACTTGTGACAACCAACTCCTACGACATATTTGACTCACCAAATGAAGGAGTTGGAACATGCTTCATGGCTAAAGGCCCAAAGGTATCACACCCCGAGTATGTTGATTTCAATAGTGATGAAGATGACTTGTTAGGTGATGATGATTTACTTGTTGACAACTCTAGTGATGAATACTATGATGAAACATCAATTAATCATGCTAATCAAGATAAAACGAATGACAATGATAAGGAGAAGATTGAGTCTCTAACTAAAGAATAAACACTTTTAAGTTAGCTCATGAAACTATCTTAGGAGATCATCGAGAACTTTTAAGGACTCATGAGAAATTACGCTTTGAAAAGCTCAACCTTGAGCAAGAGCATGAGTTCTTAAAAGCAATCAATGATGATCTTCGTAAGAAAAGTTCTTCTTACATTGCCAAGCGTTTACTCTTATCCACTTACATGCCTTAAGTCAAGTCTAGTAACAAGAACAAGAAAGATTCTTCCTCCAGTAGTAACAATGATCATGCTAAATCCAATATTGTTGCTTCTAGTAGTTCTCTTGATTCCACTAATGATTCTCTTAGCCCAGTTACACTTGAGCAAGAAAATAGCTTATTGAAGGGAATTATAGAGAAAGGTGTTTACAAGAGCCTTGCCGGAAGTAAGCAATTCAAGGAAATTGTACGCAAGCAAGGAAGGCACCGGAAGAATCAAGGTGTTGATTTTGAACGAAAGTTCAATGCCAATGGAGTTGAGTGGGAAGAAGATCAATACCCCAAGACGAAGTTCGTTCCTCAACAAGAGAAGTATGATCCTACTTCTTTCAAGGGGACACAAGCTCAAGATGATCTTCCACCACAAGACCACAAGCAAAAACGCAAGGACAAGCTTCAAGAGGAAATTGATGCATTTGAAGAAGCTCATAAGGCCTTGGTCAAATGGGTTCCCAAGACAACTTCAAGTTCTACTTCATCGAGCACAACTACAACTCCGAGGATTCCCATCAAGATGGTGTGGATCCAGAAGAAGAAGAACTAGAGAGTTCTTGAGGGTGACTCTGCCAACATATTTCACTCTTATCATCTTGGCAAGAACAAGTGAAATCAACTTCCACATCTTGCACTAGTTCAAGGAGTCTGTCGGATCACGGGTTCCGGCAGACCCTTAAGGTTCGAACTCTGGGGTGCGCGCGGAGATCGTGCCCTCTACCTCTCCGTCTCGTAAGGATCTAAACTACTGCAAGAACAACACAAGTGACACAGGGTTTATACTGGTTCGGGCCACCATTGTGGTGTAATACCCTACTCCAGTGTGGTGGTGGATTGCCTCTTGGGCTGATGAGGAAGAACAGTACAGGGGGGAACGGCCTCGCGAGGGCCTGTTCTTGGCTAGGGGATGAACTGCTAGGGGGAGCTCGATCGCCCTTCTCTCTCTCTCTAGATGCTGGATTCTACCTTTATGCTCGCCCCCTCTACTCTGGGGGTGGCTGCCCCTATTTATAGGCAAAGGCCCTGGGCCTCTTCCCAAATATTGAGCGGGAAGGGCGCCAACAATTGGCCAATTTGAAGTGGAACATCTGGTACACTTATCCTGACTAAAGTTGGTCTTCGCCTGCCAAAGGCTCTGGTGATGACGCTGGCTTGGGCTCCACAGTGACTTCCTCCTTGTCGCGGAGCTGGTCTTGGTCTCATTGCACCGAAATGGGTGCCTTTGCTTGATCCTCTCGCCTGCGCTTGCCCCCTTTGCACCAAAGAGGAAAGGGAGGACACTGCGCGGGCTGGCGCCCGCCTGGCACCCTTGGTCGTCATGGCTTGCGACATGGGCACCTTGTGAGGTACCCCACCTTGATCTCTCTGCCTCCTCGCGAGCCAGCCTAAGGAGGCCGTGCTGGAGGAAGCGTCGTGTCGTCCGCCTCGCAAGGCTTGGCCCCTCGCGAGGGTCTTGAGCCTTGTGTTGATGAAGATGGGCCACGTTGGGCCCCCACTCGAGCCACGCCGCAGGCCGCAGGTAGGCAAGTCTGGGGACCCCCGTTCCCAGAACACCGACAGTAGCCCCCGGGCCCAAGGCGCGCACGGACTTGGCCGTGCCGAGAGGCGAAAGGGCAAGGGCGAAGCGCCGCGGGCCCTAACAGCCTGCGGCCTCGGGCGCCGCGTGGCGGTTGGTTGGACGTGGGCGTCTCCACTTCCCCACGACGCCTCGGCGATCGCGCGGATTGGACAAGTCCCTGCATGCAAACCATGTCATGATTACCTGTGATCGTGGAGGCCGACGGTTGGCCTTCGCCGGCTATAAGTACGGCACCGCGCGTGCCCTTCTAGTCCATCTCTTCTTGCTTCCTCCCCGCCTTAGTTCTTGCTCCGTCTTGGTGTGATGGCTCCGATTCGCCGGTTCTCTGCGGCGGAGAAGGGAAAGGCTCCTCAAGAGGTACCTGACCCGCTCCCGCCGAAGAAACGGCCTGCCTTGTGCGGTCGAGACGAGGAGAACCGCCTGGTGGTGCCGAGGCCTTGGTACGAGCGGCCTCCGCCGGGGTTCCCGCTTCCCTTGTATGCCCACACCGAGGGCTCCGGAAGAGGAGATGCCGATCCCCTCGACCAGCGCCATCGCCGGCGCCGGAGGGTCACGAAGGTGTTGGTTGTTCCTCCTGGAGTCCACGCCGAGGGCTCCTCCCGCGAGCTCGTGCTCCATGCCGCCATGCCTCCGCGGACTTGGATTCGCCTTCCTCCCTTCTTCGCCTCTGCCTTCCAGCAGGGGAGACTCCTGGAGCTGTGGCTGCAGCACGCCGATGCAGCACTCCTGCGACCGGGGTAGAGGTTGTGATCACCGCCCCGGGCGAGGTCTTCATGACTCGTGGCTGGGGCAAAATCGCTCGGTGCTGCAGAACGAAGGGCGCCCTCACGATCCACCTGGAGTACGACGGTGCTTCGGTGATGTTCTTCAAGGTCGTCGACGCGAACGGTCGTCGTCTGGAGTGCTGCCCCGGGGGAGGCGGCCAGGACCTTGCCACGGCGACGGCTGGGCCCGCCAATCGCCCCCTGGACAGCTCCGCAAGCGATGGGAGTGCCGGAGGATCCAGCGATCCCAGTGAGGTCTTCGCGACGCCGGAGACGAGCGACGACAGCTACGAGCCCGCGAGCCGACGCTGCTCCCGGAGCAGGGTAGGCTCTCTTGGTCGCCGCCGATCCTGATCTGGATGGGGTTGGCGCCGGTGCCTGCCGGCCCATTGTTGATGATGGCATCTTTTGCAGGGGCGCATGTAGTTAGCACCTTTTAGGATCCGTTCCCTGCGAGGAATCACATTGTGCCCCATAGGGGCTTGTAAGGTGGCTGTGATCCTTGTTGTTAATATGTAACCCTTGCTATGGATTTGTGCGAATCGCGAATTCCGTCATAGTTTGGTTCTCCCTTTCGCACCTCGCGAGGGCTTGGTGCTCTGCGTCGACTGGTCCCAGTCCCAAGGCGGCGTCAGCCGTCGCTGGTATGCCAGGTCGCGATGCCGTGGTCAAGGCCAGGAGGTGAGCGACCCGGGGTCCGGTAAGAGCCCCTGAGTCACGATGCTCAGGAGATCCCCTTTGGCGCCCAAGCAGCCGTCGCTAGGTGAGAAAGGGAAGCAACGTCGCTAGTACGGAGTCGCTCTAGGTGCGGGGGTAGTGCCACGGTAGCCAACGCTTTGGATGGTGACTTATCTTGAGAATCAGGGATTGCCCTCAGCGTGCAGCCGGGTCCGGGGGGTAGCTTGAGTGGAGTCACTGGCCGAGGTCCTCGCGTGCCCCTTCTCCCTCGCCTCTGCTCCCCTTTTCTGCTCTACGTCCTCGGGTCCCGGCCCTCGAGCTGGTCTCAGCCGTCGCTGGTATGTCAGGTCGCGATGCCGTGGACAAGGCCAGAGGGTGAGGGCTGGAGAGCCAGTAGGAGCCCTGAGTCGCGATGCTCAGGCACCCCCCTTTAACGTGCAAGCGGGTCGCGCGGGCAAGGGCGAAGGGGACGACGTGAGGGCCTTGGCTAGCGCGGTTCCCCCTGTGGGCCCTGCAGATTCATCACAAAAAGAAGACGGGGTTGCCATAGCAGCGATTAGTTGACTGTTAGTCGCTCAGGAGCTCGCTGGTTGGAGCGGGTGAGGTGTGTCTGGGCACCCGTGAGCCAGCGCAGGACTCACGAGGCCCTACCTCTAGGCGGGTTGCGCCTGGCACTCGGCCGTATCTTGAGATGTGTTCCTGCAAAATCTGGTTAGATGCCGGCACTCTACGTCCTCGGGTCCCGGCCCTCGAGCTTGTCTCAGCCGTCGCTGGTATGCCAGGTCGCGATGCCGTGGACAAGCTAGAGGGTGAGGGCTGGAGAGCCAGTAAGATCCCTGAGTCGCGATGCTCAGGCACCCCCCCTTTAACGTGCAAGTGGTCGACATGAAGAAGAAGAGGTGCCGCGGACGACATCGAGTAATCAAGCATGATGCATAATTGGAAATAAACGCGGAAGGGGTACACGCCGCTGGGCCTAGCCCGAGTGGCCTGGGGATGATGCAGCCCGAGGGGCGCCCCAGCAAAGCAAGCTAGCGACTGAGAAGATAAAAGGGATATATGCCACAGGGACGGACCCACGCGGCCTAGGAATGACGCAACCCTTGGAGGGCGCTCTCAGCTGAGAATGAAACTTGAAAGATGTCACCTGAAGATGTCGTCGGTGCAGTGGCGTTGGTGCAGCAGACTCGGTGGGCTGCGGAAGCCGATCCTCATGAGCCCCCAGGCCCAGGGGCCTCGGGAGGCTCCGGAGGCACTGGTGGCTCCTCGTGAGCAGCCTCCATCTCCGCCAGGGCTGCAGAATGCCTGCCTTCTTGCGCCTCCGAGATGCTCCTCATGATGCGCTGGTACGCCGCAGCCACGCTCGGCAGGCCATAAGGCATGCGAACATAGCTGTGGGGTGGTCCTCCGCAGCGCCCCACTTGTGAGGGCCAGAGGCGCTTCGTCGTGGCGATCTGATTGAGCCCTGGTATGTCGACGCAGACGTGCAGCCCACCATCCTCGCCTGGATGGGGAGCCACAGCTGGTGGGCGACGGCAACCTCTCATGATCCTTGACTCCTGTAGTTCTTGAATGGCCTTGCTAACAAACTCCTGCTGGTCTGACCTTCTTTCCCTGGCTTCCTTTCGAGGGAAGCGTGCTTCGAAACATGCCTCCACATGGTGCCCCAGTGCCTCCCTCATGACCTTGGCGAGGTCGGTGGCCCTCCAGGTGAGAGCCCCCGAGCCCTGCCTGAGGAGGGCGCCGGACACGCTTTCCTATGCGATTGAAGGAGGGCCCCCCTGGGCAGACGCGGGCCTTAAAGGGCCTGCCTCCTGAGGGGCTGAGCCTGACGTTGTCTTCCTCTTCTTGGGGGTGGTCTCAGGAAGCCTCCTGCTTCCGCGATCTGGGTCTTCTAGTGACGCGGCCTGAAAGGCTCGCTCCAGGGCACACACTGCATCCTTCTCTTGACATGGCACCGTGATCACGCCGCTGCTTCCTGGCATCTTGAGGACATTGTAGCCATGGTGAGTCGCGGCCATGAACTTAGCCAGCGCCGGGTACCCGAGGATGGCGTTGTACGGCAGGCGGATGTGGGTGACGTCAAAGTCGATGAGCTCGGTGCGGTAGTTGTCGTAGGTGCCGAAGGTGACTGGGAGGCGGACCTGCCTGATCGGGACCGTGGAACCGTCGGTGACTCCGGAGAAGGGCTTGGTTGGCTGAAGCTGGTCATAGGGCACTTGGAGGCTGTTGAACGTTTCCACGGACAAGACATTGAGCCCTGCCCCTCCGTCGATGAGGGTCCTGGTGACCAGAGCGTTGCTGATGACTGGGGAACAAAGCATTGGGAGGACTCCGGCTGTGGCCGCGCACTTGAGCTGGTCTGCTGAGCTGAACGTGATGGTGCAGGCCGACCACCTAAGGGGACGCGTTGCTTCGAGCTTGGGGAGGACTGCATTCACTTCGCGAGCAAACTGCTTGAAGATACGTTGAGAGGCTGGGGCTTGAGCTCCGCCCAGGATGCAGGCGATGGCGCGAGGCTCCTGGAAGCCCCCAGCCCCCTCGTCTTGCTGGCGGTCTTCATTCCTTCTCGGCTGAGGTGGCAACGGCGGCAGGCCTGGGTTGCCATGAGGGCGATCCTCACGAGGCCGATCCCTCCAGTCCCTCTCGCGAGGCGGGTCGCGCCAGCGGTCCTCGCGAGGTTGGTCACGCCAGCCTGGACGTGGGCCGCGGTCTTCCCAGCGTCCCGGGTTCCTTCCTCCTCCTCGGCCGTAGCCCTGGTCAGCACGGTCAGGGCGTCGACCGACTCTTCCTTCTCGCACGGTGCGGAGTTCTTGGCATTCATTAGTGTTGTGGGTGTGGAGGTCGTGGTACACACAGTAACGGCTGCCCCTGGAGGATTCAGGCAGATCCTTGCCCCGCTTGGTGTCCGGTTCTGCCGCGAGCACGACAGCCCCCTTGCGCTTCACGTCCTTGGCCTTGGCCTTCTTCTCTTCTGGGTCTGCGGCAGGCAGCTCGAGAAAGGAGAGGCGTCCCTCCTCAGCTCTGGCGCACTTGGTCGCCAGGTTGAACAGCTCCAGGGAGGTGCAGAGGTCTTCATGCATCGCTAGCTCCTCCTTCATCTTGACGTCGCGCACGCCATCGGAGAAGGCCAAAATGATGGCTTCTTCAGACACCCTGGGGATCTTGAGGCGCGCACTGTTGAAGTGCTGGATGTACTTCTGCAGGGTCTCTCCAGGTTGCTGCTTGATGCGGCGCATGTCGCTCACGGCGGGAGGCCGGTCGCGGGTACCTTGGAAGTTGGCGATGAAGCGAGTACGCATCTGGTCCCAGGAGGAGATCGTGCCTGGGGCCAGGTTCAGGAGCCAAGTGCGAGCACCTTCCTCCAGCGCCATGGGGAACCAGTTCGCCATGACCTTCTCGTCCCCACTGGCAGCTTCGATTCCCAGATCGTAGAGTTGGAGAAACTCCGTGGGATCAGTTGTGCCGTCGTAGCGAGGAGGCAGGTCCGGCTTGAACTTGCCGGGCCACGCGACGCTACGCAGCTCGGGGGTGTAGGCGCGGCAGCCAACGGTGGCCGCGGGAGGTTTTGGTTGAGGGTGAGCTTGGCCTTATGGGTCCCCTTGCGCCGCAGCTGGGAGCAGCGCGGGGTCTTGACGTGCCGGAGCTGGAGCAGGGTCTCGGCGAGCCGGGGCCGGGAGCGCCCGTGCGGCCTCTTGCGGTCGCGGGACTTCTTGGCAGCTCCGTTCCTGCTGGGCCGGCGCATGACGGAGCGGGTTCCGCCCAGGAGCTGCGCGCCTTGGGGCCATGGCATCTTCTTGGAAAGGTGGCGGCTGGAACGCCCCCGGGGCTTCATTGCCCGTGCGGGGCGGAGTGCGGCGCAGTGGTGCGGAAGGCGTGGGGGAGCCCCCTGCGGCGCGGACGAGCTCGGCGGCGCGGTCGAGCCACTCCTCGTAGACGTCGTCGACGGGGCGGTAGCGCAGGAGCTCGTTCGCTGCGAGGAGCACAACCCGAGCCTCCAAGGGCGCGCGAAGGGCGTGCGACGAAGAACCGGCTGGGGTGAGCGACGGAGTGGCGGTGCGGCCATCCCGCCGCACAGACAGGTGCTGAGAGGATGCTTGCTGCTCGTTCCCCGCCGGGCCGGTGGCGGCGTTGACGGCGGGCGATAGGGAACGACGAGGGCGCCCACCGACAGGGGCCGTCTAGACGGCGCGGGAAGCGATGGCGTCCTGGCGCTCGGCGCGGGCCCGACGAGTGTCAGACATGGATGCGGTGGTCGGAGGAGAGCGGAGCGGTGGAAGACTGATTCCGAAGCACCCCTACCTGGCGCGCCAAATGTCGGATCACGGGTTCCGGCAGACCCTTAAGGTTCGAACTCTGGGGTGCGCGCGGAGATCGTGCCCTCTACCTCTCCGTCTCGTAAGGATCTAAACTACTGCAAGAACAACACAAGTGACACAGGGTTTATACTGGTTCGGGCCACCATTGTGGTGTAATACCCTACTCCAGTGTGGTGGTGGATTGCCTCTTGGGCTGATGAGGAAGAACAGTACAGGGGGGAACGGCCTCGCGAGGGCCTGTTCTTGGCTAGGGGATGAACTGCTAGGGGGAGCTCGATCGCCCTTCTCTCTCTCTCTAGATGCTGGATTCTACCTTTATGCTCGCCCCCTCTACTCTGGGGGTGGCTGGCCCTATTTATAGGCAAAGGCCCTGGGCCTCTTCCCAAATATTGAGCGGGAAGGGCGCCAACAATTGGCCAATTTGAAGTGGAACATCTGGTACACTTATCCTGACTAAAGTTGGTCTTCGCCTGCCAAAGGCTCTGGTGATGACGCCGGCTTGGGATCCATAGTGACTTCCTCCTTGTCGCGGAGCTGGTCTTGGTCTCGTTGCACCGAAATGGGTGCCTTTGCTTGATCCTCTCGCCTGCGCTTGCCCCCTTTGCACCAAAGAGGAAAGGGAGGACACTGCGCGGGCTGGCGCCCGCCTGGCACCCTTGGTGGTCATGGCTTGCGTCATGGGCACCTCGTGAGGTACCCCACCTTGATCTCTCCGCCTGCTCGTGAGCCAGCCTAAGGAGGCCGTGCTGGAGGAAGCGCCGTGTCGTCCGCCTCGCGAGGCTTGGCCCCTCGTGAGGGTCTTGAGCCTTGTGTTGATGAAGATGGGCCACGTTGGGCCCCCACTCGAGCCACGC
This sequence comes from Aegilops umbellulata, assembly GCA_032464435.1. Classification (NCBI taxonomy): domain Eukaryota; kingdom Viridiplantae; phylum Streptophyta; class Magnoliopsida; order Poales; family Poaceae; genus Aegilops; species Aegilops umbellulata. Next base: position 539,844,706 of record CP136057.1, on the reverse strand, counting down.
CGCAGGCAGGCAAGTCTGGGGACCCCCGTTCCCAGAACGCCGACAGAGTCACAAACCCTCTTGTTGGTAAGACAAGGGACAAGGTAACCTAAAAGCTTTCATAGACATCATCTTGTGTGCGCATCACTCTATGTCTATGGATATCCTTGTTTGTTCCTTGTGGGACTAACCCGTGTAGGTATTGAAAGTGCAACTCACTCCAATGGATAGCTCCAAATGATCTACATCAACATTGAGCATCCACTTATTCAACATCTACATGAAGTCATCATCGACAAAACCCAAGGTTAGTTCATCCCTCTTAGGGGGGATCTCACATCTAGGAGGAGCTTTACTCTAAAAATTGAGCTAAAGCAACTCTAATGGTGTGAACACAACAATGCTTTATGTAAAAGTGGTAACCCCACTGATGCTTAAACGATGAGTATGACCTATGATCAGATATTCTCATTTGACTCCTAAGTCAATATACTCATATATAGATGACCTAGTCATCGCAAATTGTTTGATAGATGCTAGAATTGGTTGTGCATGCTTTGCCACATATTTCATTTGCCATTTTATTGTGTGAGCATGTTGATTGCATATTTTACTCATTCGAGGACATCCACTTGTTGTTTTGATTGATTGGTTTTCTTTTCTTTTGCCAAGTGGATGGACAAGAATGCCTAAGAACCCTCTCTAGCTACCTATGTTTTTCTTGTCTCAAACTCTATTCATGCTACATCACAAAATTTGATCAAGTCAGATTCGAACCACTCTGTGTGAGGAGCACTGGGAGTCCCCGATTCATCATAGACTTAAACTTCCAAAACTTCTTTGTGGGTTTCGGTCTGACCGATTCCTCCATTTCGGTCATACCGAGATCACTAAGTCAATCTAGGTTTTCATCTCGGTGCAACCGATTTGAACTTTTCGGTCACACCGAGTTGCTGTAACTTTCAACAGTTATGCATCTCGGTGCCACCAAGTTGTTCCACTCGGTCACACCGACAGGGTCAGGCTATATATACTCACGGGCAAAATTTTGAAAATTTCTCCGAAACCCCTTCACCCGCGCATAAGCTCGCTCTGCCTCCTGGGTCTCCGGATCGTCCTCCTCGTCGCCAGCCGCCTCCTGTCGCTGGTCTCCGCCGCCGTCAACGGATTTCATCTTCGCCATTGCTGCCGTAGCGAGTTCATCGTCGAACTAGGGTATGGACTCGATCACAGTGCTATCCTAGTCCGATTCCTAGCGCATTGTGTTCATTATGAATCTTGCCACGATTGAAACACTTCTATCCAGTCAAAACACTCCGTAGATTAGAATTGAATCGAAAATCTAGGGTTAGGTTTCCGCCGAAACCATCTCGGACCCACCGGGTTGCAGAACTCGGTTCCACCGATTCGGCCAAGGCCATTGCACATGTGGTTCTCAGTCTGACCGAGAATTGCAAATCGGTGTGACCGAGTTCAGGACTTTGTGAAACCCTAGCAGTCTCGGTGCCACCGAACTGTGACTCGGTCTGACCGAGTTCACTAGTTTTGGTTCCAACAGCTGCTTCGGTATCACCGAGTTTGCAAATCGGTTGATCCGAAATGCTTTCTGTGGAAAACTAAAACCAAGTTTTTGACTCATTTTTTTGCAAAAATCTCTGCATTTTGTGATACTCATCCACTCTCTCTCATCTACAATCTATTCACAGGGTCCGCAGTTAGTGTTTGCAACATGTCTGACCAAAGTGACACCCATAACAAGTTAGAGGAGCAAGTTCACCTGAGTGAGGGCACTAGTCCCTCTAGCAGCTCAGATGAGGGTAGCAGAAGCACCCCAAGCAACTTGCCCAAGGCTGCCACTAGAGCAAGCAAGAAAAGGACTTCAGAGTCTGAAGATGAAGATTATATTGCAGAGGAAGAGGAAGCCACTTCAAAGGAGAAAGTGCTCAAGAAGGAATATGGCTCAGTTGCAGCCACAAAGCCAGGACTGAAGATCAAAAGGACAGCAGGGAGACAACCCATGTCTAAAGCCAGAGCCTCTTCTCAAGCATCTTTGGAATCTCAACCCAAAGAGGCTGCTGCAAAACAGAAGAAGGAAAGAAAGAGGGGCAGATGGTGCAAGAAAGTTGATCCAATGGCTGAATTTGAGAAGCACTCCTCTGAGGAAGAAGAGGAAGAAGAGGTTGCTGCACCAGCACCCAAGGCACATAAGCTAATGGGTGATGCTGTTAAGTCAGGGGCTGCAACATCAAAGCCCAAAGAAGCACCCAAAGCTGCTGCTAAGTCTACTGCTCCAGCTCCAAAGCCAAAACCTAAGAGGAATACCAGGAACATACCAGCTGCTGAGAAGAACAAGGCCCCAGTGCCCGATGTTGCTGCTGAGGAAGATGATGAAGGACAAGTTCTGAGGAAACTCAAACCCAAGATTCTAGACCACAACAATGCTCATCCTGTGGCTGAGAACATGAAGCTCAGAAAAGATTCAGGGCTGAGGAAATGGAGAGAAACAGATCCATATGCTACCAGGAGAAGGACTGCTGTTGACTACATGTTCCACACAAAGGAACAACAAGACTTCTATGAGACAGTGCTGCTGGACAAGAAACCAATAGTGTGTGATATGAGGTGGGTCGACTGGACCTATATCAAGGAAAATGAGGCACACTATCCTGGTGTGTATGACAGCTTCAATGCTTGTGGAGTTGCAGACTTTGTTGGGCAGAAGCTCACAAAGTGGAATGAGTAGCTCATAATGCAATTCTACTCCACAGCACATTTCTATCCAGATGGCAGGATAGTTTGGATGTCTGAAGGTACAAGGTACAACTCAACTATTGAGGAATGGGCCAGTTTGATCAATGCCCCAAAGGAAGAAGAAGATGAATTGGATGTCTATGCCAAGAAGAAGATGGATCACAATTCCATGTCAAACATGTATGAGGAGATCCCAGACAAAGCTCTTGAGACTTTCAAGTTTGGATCAGTCCACTATCTTCTGTCAGGGCTGCCTACAATCAACTGGATTCTAAGGCACACTCTTTTGCCCAAGTCAGGTGACCACAACATGATCAGAGGGCATGCAATTAACTTGCTACATATATTTGATGTGCCACAGAAGTTCAAAGTCATGAGCCTCATTGTTGAGACTATCAAGAGGACAGCATCCGATCAAAAGAGAAGTTGTGGGTATGCCCCACATATTCAGGAGTTGATTAACTCAAAGATGGGCACAGGCACATACCTGTTGGATAAGGAACACTTGCCCATCCATCCAGATTTTGAGGACAATCAAGTTTTGATGAATGAGAATGAACCATCATCAGTGCAAGCTCAAGCAAAGAATGAGAAGGCAAAGATGGAGAAAGCTGCCAAGATGCCAACTCAAGAGGAGGCATCTGAGTACTTTCTGAAGAACAAGCAGTAGCAGCTTAGTTATTTGATAGCATCAACTCTGAGGATTGAGAAAGGACTGGCCACCCTGACTCGAAACCAAGAGAGCTTGGAAAGAATCATGCAACAAAAGTTCTATGACTTAGATGTGAAAGTAACTGAGATTCAGTCTGCTGTGGAGCAATTACAGGATGACATGCAGGAGAGGAAGGGCAAAACAACAACTGATGCATTTGCCAGAGCGCCTAGAGCTTAGAGATCATCTGCAGTGCCAGTAACTGACACCAGAGCCACTTCATCTGCACCAGCTACAGCGTCAGTGCCACCAGCTCCAGCACCTACCCTAGTAGCTCCATCTACTTCAACTAAAGCCTTCGTCCTTGGCGTTATCCGGACTCCACCACCTGAGGACCAAGCCTGAGAGTCGTTTTAGTGCTATGCATTTTCTATGAACTTTTTGGTAACTTGTTGCCAAAGGGGGAGAAAAATGTATAGATCATAGGCTTCGAGAGAGAGAGTTTGATTTTGTTCTCTCTTGTCTCCTTGGTTGAACTTTATTTGCTTTTGATTGCTTGAGATACTATGCTATTATCTGTGAGACATTGATGATCATGTGGTTGATCATAAGCTACACTTATGCTTGTTGGATGATACTATCATGTTATCCCTATTTGATCATTCACTTTGCTTGGTGATGAGTGCATGTATTTTATTCTTATCATTTTGAGCGCTCCACCAAGATGTATGTGACATGGAAGAGTAACCCATGATCCTAACTCATTGTGCATTTGCAGTCCAAAGCAAATCTTAAGATATGCACAAATTTAGGGGGAGCTCTTGTTTTTCACATACTTCTCAAAGCGACAATATCTTTCATTCTTATTATCATTTGTCGAAGCTTTGATCTATATGTTGTCATCAATTACCAAAAAGGGGGCGATTGAAAGTGCAACTATCCCTGGGTGGTTTTGGTAATTCCTAACAACATATAGCTCATTGAGCTAACATTATTCCGAGATCAATATTTCAGGAAAAGCTCAATGAATGGCATGGCATGGATGAGGAAAGTGGATCCCTCAAAATTCTAAGGACAAAGGATTGGCTCAAGCTTCAAGGTCAAGACTCTACATTTTACATTTTTAGTGATCCAAGATCACATTGAGTCCATAGGAAAAGCCAATACTATCAAGGAGGGATGAGGTGTTGCTTAATGAGCCTCTTGCTTTATGTGCTTAGGGATATGCTCCAAAATCCTCAACTATCTTCCTACATCCACATTTGACCTAAACGAAAAGTCAAACTCGGCCCCACCGATTCTTTCTATCCGGTGCCACCGAGTTTCAGATGTCATAGCCACTGCCACAAACCCTAGCCAAATCGGTCTCACCGATAGGGATCTCGGTCTCACCGAGATGGGATTGTAATCTCTATGTTTCCCTTCATAATGTTTCGGTCTAAGCGAAGTGAGCGATCGATCCCACCGAGATTGCAATGTAAACTCTCTGTTTCCCTTTCGTAACACTTCGGTCTCACCGAAATGAGCGAACCGGTCCCACCGAGTTTACCTGACCAACTCTCTGGTTAGCTTATTACCAAAATCGGTCCTACCGAGTTTGTGTAATTGGTCACACCAAGATTACGTTATGCCTGAACCCTAACCATATCGGTCCTACCGAATTGCATCTCAGTCCCACCGAAAATCATAACGGTCACTAGGTTTGCTGAATCGGTCCGACCGAGTTTAACCATTCGGTCCCACGGAGTTTGGCAAATTGTGTGTAACGGTTAGATTTTGTGTGGAGGCTATATATACCCCTCCACCCATTCTTCATTCGTGGAGAAAGCCATCAGAACAGATCTACACTTCCAATACACATGTTCTGAGAGAGAACCACCTACACTTGTGTTGAGGTCAAGATGTTCCATTCCTACCATATGAATCTTGATCTCTAGCCTTCCCAAGTTGCTTTCCACTCAAATCTTCTTTCCACCGAATCCAAATCCTTTGAGAGAGAGTTGAGTGTTGGGGAGACTATCATTTGAAGCACAAGAGCAAGGAGTTCATCATCAACACACCATTTGTTACTTCTTGGAGAGTGGTGTCTCCTAGATTGGCTAGGTGTCACTTGGGAGCCTCCGACAAGATTGTGGAGTTGAACCAAGGAGTTTGTAAGGGCAAGGAGATCGCCTACTTCGTGAAGATCTACCGCTAGTGAGGCAAGTCCTTCGTGGGCGACGGCCGTGATGGAATAGACAAGGTTGCTTCTTCGTGGACCCTTCGTGGGTGGAGCCCTCCGTGGACTCGTGCAACCGTTACCCTCCGTGGGTTGAAGTCTCCATCAACGTGGATGTACGATAGCACCACCTATCGGAACCACGCCAAAAACATCCGTGTCTCCAATTGCGTTTGAATACTCCAAACCCTTCCCTTTACATTCTTGCAAGTTGCATGCTTTACTTTCCGCTGCTCATATACTCTTTTGCATGCTTGCTTGAATTGTGTGGAGATTGCTTGACTTGTGCTAAAATAGCTAAAATCTGCCAAGAACTAAAACTGGGAAAAGTCTAGATTTTTATTTGGTCAAGTAGTCTAATCACCCCCCTCTAGACATACTTCCGATCCTACACACCTTCATAAAGTCCTCCCTGATTATATGCCAACATGGGACGAAGAAGCGGCCAATGAATCCATCCGGGCCCGGTGCCTTGTCAAGTGGCATTGACTTGATTGTCCTCTCGACCTCCTCCAGGGAGAACGGAGCCTCGAGATGCGTGAGATCCAGGGACGGGAGGTCCAACAAGTCCAGGTTAATCGAGGCCGCCCTATGCACCGAAGACCCAAACAATCCGTTGTAGTAATTGTCCACCACCGATGCAATACTATCTTGCCCCATCTGTAGCACACCCTTGTGTGAAAGCGACGTGATCACATTTTTCTTCTGCCTGTACCTCGCCTGGTGCTGGAAATATGCCATGTTGGCCTCACCTTCATTGTGTTGCAGAACTCGCGACCTTTGTCTCGCAATCGACCGCTCCAGCGAGCAGAGGCCCAAAAGTTTCTTCTTAAGCAGCTTCCTGAGCCCATGTTCACGATCCGACAGATGCCTAGATTCCACTGCCTTGTCCAACCGTCCGATGATCTCCATTGGCAAAGCTAGTTGGAGCTTTATATTCCCAATCCATCTATCACTCCATTTCTGCAAAGCCTTTGCTGTAGCGTGTAACTTATTGTCCAGGTCCGTGAATGGGTTTCCCACCGATGGAACCGCCTGCCATGCCTCCTGAACCATATCGAGGAAGCCCTCGGCTTTAGGCCAGAAACTCTCAAATTTGAAGCGCCCGCCCAACTGAAAATCCGCGTCAAGATCCACCATAAGAGGGGAGTGGTCCGAGACTGCCGAGCCCATAGCCGTCAACAGGCTGCGAGGATAGATGTCGTCCCAAGAGTTTGTAATGAAGATATGATCTATTTTCTCCAAGGTGGGGTTTCTCCTCTGATTCGACCACGTGTATATTCTGCCATTCAAGTATAGTTCCTTGAGCTCCAAGGAATTGAGCAAAGCCCGAAATCTAGCCATCATTCTTCGATTGATCACGACATTATTCTTGTCCTCTGAATTAACCAAAAGGTTGAAATCTCCCACGACCGCCCATGGCCCCACGTGAAGGTCCCGCACCTCTCTCAGCTCTTGAAGAAACTCCACCTTCTCCACATCACTTTGTGGCCCGTATACTCCCGTCAACCACCACATGGCCTCTCCATCTTGCTTGAACAGGGTCGTGAGTGTGTTTGCCGTAACATGCCTATTAGAGGCCGAGACTACCAGTCTATCCCATGCCAGAAGGATGCCACCACGCATGCCGACAGCTGGCACATAGTAAAAATCCTCAAATCTATTACCCGGGCATTGCTTAACAAGTTCGTTCGTTATGATCTCCATCTTGGTTTCTTGAAGGCACACAATGCTAGCACGAGCTGCCTCAACTACATGAAAAACCGAGCTACGACGTGTCGGGGAGTTAAGCCCACGCACATTCCACACTATCAACTTCGGGGGTTGTGTAGCCATGCCAAAGACCCACCACTACCACCTAGGCGCGCCGTAACCCTACGCACCCCTAACCACCTCGACGTCTTCCCCGACCAACGGAAGCGTCGACGAGTCCCAACCGAACAAAGCTAGAATAGCCTTGACGTGGCTCTCCCCTAGTGGCTTGTCGAATAGGTCCACGTAGGCCTGCAGAGCCTCATCCGTGATTTGGTCCCCTTCATGCGCGAGACATAACTTCCTGATAAGCACCACTTGTTGTTTGGTTGCTTTTGGTCCACGTCCTCCCTTGGCAAGCCTCACGCTCCTATGCGGAGAGGAAACTGGAGGCCACTTTTGCCTAGGCTTCCTGGTCTTCTTAGGAGGAGCCCTGGTCATGGGTTGTGACAGCAACGGAGATAGAGCTTGCCTCGGCTCTAAGAAAATCAAGGCCACCTGCTCCTGGGGCGAGGGCTGGGTTTGGGGAGGAATTGCCGCGTCCAAAGACACCGCTGGCGAAGCAGCCTGATCGGATAAACAGAACCAGCCCTCCCTACCATGTTGCGTGCATGGGCACATCCCATCTGCATGCACCACAGGTCCACTCGCATCGGATTCCTTGGCCCATGATCCCACCAATCACGAACTAACCGAACCACCGAAATCCTCCTCGGTCCACGTGAGTATCCTGTTCCCAGCTTGCGCTCTTGTCGCATCCTCCTCCTGCAGGGGAATGGACCACTGCCCGAACCGAACTACCCGCGAAGTCCCAGGCGAGGCGGGCGGATCCTGCCCCTCTATTGGCTGCAGAGCGCTTTGCCCACTGCTGTCGGCCTGCAGAGACACACATGACACCCCTGGATCCCCACCACTACTGGCCAGCAGAGAGCCAGACGGCACTGTCGGTCCTACCGGACCCCTCCGTGGGCCCACAATGCTTTCCGCAGAGGGTGGGTCCCAGCTACCAACACCTCCTCCCTCCGGGGCAGCCTCCAACGGCCGAACCGAGCCAACCGAGCTGATCTCCGAATCGCCTGGCCCCATGATGGCGCAGGCCGAGTCATCCACCCCTGGGCCACCACATTCCTGCCTTTGTTGACCGCCCGGAAGACCAGTTTGAACCTGCCGTTGACGCCCCTGAACTGGCGCCGAACCCACCGAAGCGGCCGCCGTCGGCGAGCCACCGGATGAAGGAAACACCCGCTCCTGCCCAGCCGCAGATGCAGGCCCATGGCCTCCGCACGCACCACTCGAGCCAGGCCCACCGCGGCGCACCGACCTGCGGGCCCAACCTGACGGCGCCATCCTCCTGGATAATGGAGACGGGATACCACAGTGCATCCGCCTCATTCCGGCTCCTCCACGACGAGAATGTGACGGGAAGGGATCCTCGTCGGATCATCAGTTCGTAGCCAAACTCGAAAGCCAGACATGTCATTCCTCGCCTCTATAGACGCCGCGACCTTGACCACAATGCCCAGGCCACGGAGCAGAGTGTCCGCCGTCCGCCTAGTCCACGCGTTCGCTGGCACACCTCGCAGGGCAAGTGGGACGAGGAAAGGCATAGAGATTGCCGTCGCTCGAGCCCGGCAAGACCACGGCTTCAGCAGGAGGTCGAACTGCGGCGTGCCAGCCCTCCCCCTCCTAATCAACATGTTCCTGATTTCCACCGAACGACAGAGCACCAAAATATCCTCTGGAAAGAACTCCCTAATCGACATGTCCAGCGGATCCAGGTTGAACTCATGCACAATGGCGGCCTCATGCCAACCACCGAGACCACCATCGCCCGAGCCAGCTCTTCCTCGAGAGCACAGAGGTCTGGCCCAGACTCCATGAAACAGCAGTCGATCTGCTCCTCCACCACGGCCTGCGGGGCGCCCGAGGACATGCCACGCACCAGAGCCGCCGACGGCGTGAAAGGCACAGAGAAACCTGGCCCAGCCACACTAGCAACCGACTCGGAACCACCACGAACCACCTGACACCAGGAATCCCCGATCCTCACCGCGCCCGGGGGAGGTGGGCCGGGCGGAGGGGGCAGCAGCGTCGGCCCAGCTAGGGCCGGAACCGGCGAGGCCACAACCGGGGGGGGGGGAGGGGCGGAAGGCGCGTGCGGAGCGCCGGCGGAGGCCGGGGACGATCCTCAGGAGAGAAACTGCGCGGGCGCGGGCGGTGTCGCGGAAAAGTGCAGTCCTTTGAGTTGTGACCAGCCTCTCCACAGCGCACGCACACCGGCGGGTTCATGCACATGGTGGAGATGTGCCTCTCATCCCCACAGTTGTAGCAGCACCCGATGAGCATCGCCGGGATACGCCCCCGCGACGGCCTGGAGGAGGGAAGGATGTCCGGCCACCTGCCGGGCGGGGAGTGCTGAACCTGAACCTGACGAGACGGAGACCGCGGGCGCGCCGCCTGCGCCCCGCGCCCACCCCCAGGCAGCCAGTCCGAGCGCCCAGCTGCCAGCGACGCCGCGGGGCGAGCCGACGCCCCCGCAAGATTGGACCACGCGCCGTGCCGACCACGTCCGGAACCACCAAGAGCGAACGCAGAACCAGCCTAGGGCGGGGAGACGATGCCGGGGGGGGGGGGGGGACGGCGGCGAGTCAGAGGAGGCCGCCGACAGAGAGACCCGCTCGGCCATGAGAGGACGCCGTCTTCGGAGTGGAGGACAGCGGGGGTTTGGTGGGCGTGGGGGTCGGAGTGGCCGCCGGCGCAAGAGGAGGGGGAGCGGGGGAGAGCGTTAGTGCTTTAGTTGTGTCCTAGCTCGGATGTTAACCTGTGTTCTCTCTCTGACGCTTTCTTCCACGACCTGACGATGGGATTAGGATGTATTAGTTCAAGAGCATGATGCATGGATATTACACGATCGGAAATTCTAGCCAGCAAATGTGTACAAATAATAATGGTAATGGTACATCTCCAAAGAATTAGAAAAATAAATAAGTAAGCAGATTAGTTGATTCTCGGGCCAGGGTCGGCGTCGATTTGCTTGCAAGGGACGTTGGGGACAGGTGGCGGGAGCTTGTTTGTGAGGAGACGACACCGTCGCTGGAGATACCTATACCTGGCTACAAATTTTCTGGCTATTTTCAAGAAATCATTAAAAATATAAAATAATGAAAAATTCTATTACATTCACTTATGTTGAGCCTAAGACCCAATTTCTAAGTGGCCATTGAGCGAGAGATTTCGGACCTGGATAAGCTTGCGGACTCCTCCGGTATCTCAGTTACTGGCTGGGATCGTAGATATCATCTTGAGGCGCTTCTGTTGAACCTCCATCACCCGGAGGAGGCCTATTGGCAGCAAAGGGGTAGGGTGAATTGGATGTTGAAGGGGGATGCCCTTATTGCCTATTTTTTTGCGACTGCTAACGGCAGTAGGAGGAGATGCACTATTTTTAGCCTTGTGATTAATGGGGTCTTGGTGTCTGACCCCTCAGCTATCCTTCTTCATGCGTGTGATTTTTTCAAAGACCTCTGAAAGGATCGATATAGTTGACTAGAGGGGGGGGGGGGGGTGAATAGAGAACTAACAATTTTTAGCTTTCTTTACCAAATTAAACTTTGCATCTAAGTATGTTGTCTAGTTATGCAACTAGGTGAGTAACCTATAAGATGCAACAACAACAAGCACACAAGCAAGCAAGAGATATAACACAAATAATCTTGCACAAGTAAAGGCACGAGATAACCAAGAGTGAAGCCGGTGAAGACGAGGATGTGTTACCGAAGTTCCTTCATTTGAGGGGAATTACATCTCGGTTGGAGCGGTGTGGAGTCACAATGCTCCCCAAGAAGCCACTAGGGCCACCGTATTCTCCTCACGCCCTCACACAATGCGAGATGCCGTGATTCCATTATTGGTGCCCTTGGAGGCGGCGACCGGACCTTTACAAACAAGGTTGGGGCAATCTCCGCAACTTAATTGGAGGCTCCCAATGACACCACGAAGCTTCACCACAATGGAATATGGCTCCGCGGTGACCTCAACCGTCTAGGGTGCTCAAACACCCAAGAGTAACAAGATCCGCAAAGGATTAGTGGGGGGAATCAAATTTCTCTTGGTGGAAGTGTAGATCGGGGACTTATCAACCAATCCCTAAAAATCAACAAGTTTGATTGGCTAGGGAGAGAGATCGGGCGAAAATGGAGCTTGGAGCAACAATGGAGCTTGGGGATGGAAGAGGTAGTCGACTCGGAGAAGAAGACACCCCTTATATAGTGGAAGAACAAATCCAACCGTTATCCACCAACTCAGCATGCGAAGCACGGTACTACCGCACCGGGGACACGGTACTACCGCAAGGTCACACGGTACTACCACAAGGCACCGCGGTACTGCCGTCCGTGCAGCAGAAACCAAATCAGCCCTGATGCGATGAAGCAGAGGGCGGTAGAACAGCTGGCGCGGTACTACCGCTCCCCCTTGCGGTACTACCACAAGGCAGGGATAGACCAGATTTTGAGAAGGCATGGACATATAAAAATACATCTGTGGCAACTTCCGCTGAGTTGGGATCTATGCAAAAATCCGACACGGTAGTACCGCAAGCCTGGTGCGGTACTACCGTGTAGGGCGCGGATGTAAAAAATTACATCCGCCCCTACTTCCTCTTATGTTTGCCGCGCCTGCCCAGAGCTCGCGGTACTACCACACCTGAGGCGCGCTACTACCGTGTAGGGCGCGGATGTAAAAAATTACATACGCCCCTACAATCGTTCGAGCCGGTGGGCCTTGATAATCCCCAAGTGAAGGGAATCATCGTAGCAATTTCCAAAGGTGGAAGTGATAATTATGGAGTGTCAGACCCACAAGGAGCTAAAGGTAAGATCAATATTCTCTCAAGCCCTATTTGTCACTGATACGACTCTGCGTACACCGAATGTTTGCTTCCAACTAGAAACGAGAAATAAAACTACATTGTGGGTATGAAGAGGATAACTTTGCATGGTATCGGAGAGCTAAAATATAAAAGTAGGTGTTGTTATCATGAAGTTAGAACATATTACTAAATATTATAAATAGCGAGTGTGTAATAATGATGGGTCGGTGTGCAGAATTGCCCTAGGCAATCGTTAACAAGACTGGTAATCACTATTTGCGATTTCATATGAGGGAGAGGCATAAGCTAACAAACTTTCTCTTCTTGGATCATATGCACTTATGATTGGAACTCTAGCAAGCATCCGCAACTACTAAAGATCATTAAGGTAAAACCCAACCATAGCATTAAAATATCAAGTCCTCTTTATTCCCATACACCATGTCCCGCTTATGCGTGTTTGTGTTTCAGTCACTCACGCAACACAGACAATAAGCAAACCATGGACATATTGCAACACCCTACAGTAGGAATCCCTCATGCTTGCGCGACATGGAGGGCACCATAGGACAGCACCAGAGTAAAACATACAACTCATACCAATCTAGATCATCAATCAACCCAAAGACAAAGGATATCTACTCAAAACATCATAGGATGGCAACACATCATTGGATCATAATATGTGGCATAAAGCACCATGTTCAAGTAGGGATTACAGCAGGGGGCGGGAGAGTGGACTGCGTAAAAGAGATGAGGATGGTGATGGTGGTGGTGATGTTGATGAAGACGATCACTGCGGCGATGATTCCCCTCCCGATGGCACTCCGGCACCACCAAGAGAGAGAAGGAGAAGTCCCCCCCTTGTGCTTGATACGTCTCCAACGTATCTATAATTTTTGATTGCTCCATGCTATATTATCTACTGTTTTGGACCATATTGGGCTTTATTTTCCACTATTATATTATTTTTGGGACTAACCTATTAACCGGAGGCCCAGCCCAGAATTGCTGTTTTTTTGCCTATTTCAGCGTTTCGAAGAAACGGAATATCAAACGGAGTTCAAACGGAATGAAACCTTCGGGAACGTGATTTTCTCGTCGAACATGATCCAGGAGACTTGGACCCTACGTCAAGAAAGCTCCGAGGTGGGCACGAGGTAGGGGGGGCGCCCCCCACCCTCGTGGGGCCCGCGAAGCTCCACCGACGTACTTCTTCCTCCTTTATATACCTACGTACCCCCAAACGATCAGAGACGGAGCCAAAAACCTAATTCCACCGCCGCAACCTTCTGTACCCACGAGATCCCATCTTGGGGCCTGTTCCGGAGCTCCGCCGGAGAGGGCATCCACCATGGAGGGCTTCTATGTCATCATAGCCCCTCCGATGAAGTGTGAGTAGTTTACCTTAGACCTTCGGGGTCCATAGTTAGTAGCTAGATGGCTTCTTCTCTCTTTTTGGATCTCAATACAATGTTCTCCCCCTCTCTCGTGGAGATCTATCTGATGTAATCTTCTTATTGCGGTGTGTTTGTTGAGACCGATGAATTGTGGGTTTATGATCAAGTCTATCTATGAACAATATTTGAATCTTCTCAGAATTCTTTTATGTATGATTGGTTATCTTTGCAAGTCTCTTCGAATTATCAGTTTGGTTTGGCCTACTAGATTGGTTTTTCTTGCAATGGGATAAGTGCTTAGCTTTGGGTTCAATCTTGCGGTGTCCTTTCCCAGTGACAGTAGGGGCAGCAAGGCACGTATTGTGTTGTTGCCATCGAGGATAACAAGATGGGGTTTTATCATATTGCATGAAACTATCCCTCTACATCATGTCATCTTGCTTAAGGCGTTACTCTGTTTTTAACTTAATACCCCAGATGCATGCTGGATAGCGGTCGATGAGTGGAGTAATAGTAGTAGATGCAGGCAGGAGTTGGTCTACTTGTCTCGGACGTGATGCCTATATACATGATCATACCTAGATATTCTCATAACTATGCGCAATTCTGTCAATTGCTCAACAGTAATTTGTTCACCCACCGTAAAATACTTATGCTGTTGGGAGAAGCCACTAGTGAAATCTATGGCCCCCGGGTCTATCCTCATCATATTAATCTTCCATCACTTTATTATTGCTTTGCTTTTTTACTTTGCCTTTTATTTTACCTTGCATCTCTATACCAAAAATACCAAAAATATTATCTATCACCTCTATGAAATCTCACTCTCGTAAGTGACCGTGAAGGGATTGACAACCCCTATTCACGTTGGTTGCAAGGAGTTATTTTCTTTGTGTAGGTACGAGGGACTGACGTGTATCCTCCTACTGGATTGATACCTTGGTTCTCAAAAACTGAGGGAAATACTTACGCTACTTTGCTGCATCATCCTTTCCTCTTCGGGGAAATCCAACGCAGTGCTCAAGAGGTAGCAAGAAGAATTTCTGGCACCGTTGCCGGGGAGTCTACGCAAAAGTCAACATACCAAGTACCCATCACAATCCCTTATCTCCCGCATTACATTATTTGCCATTTGTCTCTCGTTTTCCTCTCCCCCACTTCACCTTTGCCGTTTTATTCGCCCTCTCTTTTCTGTTTGCCTCTTTCTCGCTTGCTTGTCGTTATGACTGAATTTGGGGAAATTATTGCCGATATGGACAATAATAATATCATGGAAAATTCTGACGCTCCTGCTGAAGAACCCCCTACCTTCCATACAAAAAAATTCGAGTTGGTAGTGGTAATATTATTGGAAAAGGAGTTATTCAAGATTTCTTTACTTGTGTCGGTGCTTTGCCTTCTATGGGCAGTTCTATTCTTCATAGAACTAGTAGTCTTGCGGACGCTATTGCCATGCTTATAGTCGAACTTGAAAGGCAATTTATGCACATGCATCGTTGCATACAAAGAATTTTCTTAGAATTTTCTAATATCGAGCATTCTTGTGCTAAGCGTGCCGCCACTATCTTTTTGGCTCATGAGTTTAGATTTATAATAAAAGAGGCCAAAGAAATCTTTGCGCATTATAGGGTAGATGCTAGTCATCCTCCCATCGAAGCTATCCTTTTTAATCAAGAAGACATGATGCGTTTACAATCTTTAGATCATATTGCTTATAATGAAAATCTTAGGAAAAAGGTTCATGCCGATGTACTAGTTGATAAAATTTCCGAGCTTAATGATGATTTTGCTATTCAAAATAATGGACTAGGTTTTCCTCTTGAACGAAGGCTTGTAGCTTTTTTCCAAAAGAATGCTCTTAATGATGAAGGTCCCTTTGTTTCGGTGCAAATGGGTCAATATGACACGAGGCGGGGTAACGGAAGACCCGCAGTACGGAATGACAACAGTGGATCTCAACAATCTTGCGTATGCAGACGAACCATTCGTCCTAACCAATGATGTGGCACAGGTTTTCTATGTGAAGGACATGTCTACCAAGCCAAGAAAAAGAAAAGATAAGGAAGCGAATGCATCGTACGATGAGCCTAAGCGGCACATAGTTCTTTCTGGGAAGAGAAACATCATGGGAGTGGATGACAAGACAGACAAGTCAGAAGATTATGAAAAGTTTGATGAAATTGCTCCATTCACAGTGAATATTGACCCGAGCATCCCGTTAAATGATGAAGATTTTCCATGGTTACGGTGCAAAGGGACACGCGCGAAGAAAAAGTTTCACACCCAAAGATCTAGGATGTGATCGGCTTCACTAGCTATCATCACTTTCTTCTGTGTTTCACACCTAGAAGGGAATCTCTGTAATAGTTAGGGTACGTAGTTAATCATGTGTTTTGGCATTTGAAACGCGAAGAAATTTTATGTGCAAACAAATTCTTTCATGCCTTTACTGATTTTTAAAGTTAAGTTATTCACAAACTAGTGATTCACACTAATTTCAAATAATTCAAAATTTAAACTATTCAAATTTGAAAACTACGGGCACTAACAGAAAGTTTGTAATTTTTTGTACCTAAAGCAAAAATATTCACAAAGAAACTCTAAATACACAAAAAAAAACTACTCAAAAATAAATAAAGCAAAAAAAGCCCGCCTACTAGGCCAGAGCGGCCTGCATACGACTAGAAACCCAACCGTTGTTGGGCCAGGATGTAGGCCCACAAAGGCCCAGTAGGCCCACGGGGCAGCACAACACTGGTAGGCCCAGAAGGCCTGCATTTGAGAGGAGCTCGAAGGAGCAGCCGCGGCTGGGTTTATAAACCAGTGCAGCTGCCCTTCGCTAGGCGAGGTGGGACTAAACTTTGCGCCCCTCGCCTGGCAGCGCACCCCCCTTCAGTACCGGTTCGTGGCACCAACCGGTACTAAAGGGGGGGCCTTTAGTACCGGTTGGAGCCACCAACCGGTATTAAAGGGGGTCGCTTCCTGCCGCTTGGCCTGGCCAAAACAGGCCTTTAGTACCGGTTGGTGGCTCCAACCGGTACTAAAGGTGTCCCCTATATATACAACACTTCAAAATTTCGTCAGTTTCTCATCTCTCCCTCTGCTTCTTCTCCTCTGCACACCGTCGCCTGCCGCCCCCGCCGTCTCCATATCCCCCGTCGCCGGCCCCGTCGCCGCCCCGTCCCCGTCGTCGCCGCCCCGTTGTCCCGTCCCTGTCGTCCCCGTCGTCACCGCCGCCCCGTCCCGGCCCGTCCCGCGTCGTCACCGTCCCGGCCGGTACGTCCCCGTCCCCGTCGTCGTCGCCCCATCGTCGTCATACCCGTCGTCGCCGCGCCCATCGCCGTCCCCGTCGCCGCGCGCACCCCGTCGCCGCCCCCCGTCGCCTCGCCGGCCGGTGAGCGCGCACACACACACATACAATTTTAGTTATAGATTTTTCTGTTTTTTAGAAATTGTTAGACATTTTTCTGTTTTTTAGAAATAGTTAGAAATGTTAGAATTGTTAGATTAGTTAGAAATGTTAGAATTGTTAGAAATTTTTCTGTTTTTTAGTTATAGAAATAGTTATAAAAAGTTAGAATTGTTAGAAATTTTTCTGTTTTTTAGTTATAGAAATAGTTATAAAAAAGTTAGAATTTTTTCTTTTTTTAGTTATAGAAATATTAGAAATGTTAGTTATATATAGCATTGTTAGAAATGTTATATAAATGTTAGAAATTTTAGTTATCAAAATCCAATCATTAAAAAAATGTTACTTTTTGTGGGCATATAGCTAGTATTTGTTCTCGACGATGCCCGGCCCGCATCCTCGCCGTCGACACGTCCGCGACGATGTCCGGCTGACCCATGTCCGGGACTGGGCTCCGCCGGGCTGGCACTGGGAGGTGCTTCCTGGAGGGGCGCGCCGCTTGATGAGGAACCCGGCCCCGGGTCCCGTCGTCGACCCTGATCTCGTTTAGTGGCGTTCGCGTGGGCCAGTTTTGGTGCGGAGGGAGACGGCCCCGCCGGAGGTGGTACGTCGCCGTGTCAGGGAGGAGGACGAGCACGTCCATCGCTACATGGTTGCGTTAGAGGGCGGCAGGTTCTCCAATACCTGGCAGTTTCTTCAGGGATCTCACTTCAGCTATGATCCTGTTAGGGTTCCTTCTCTTTGGGTGTCCACCGCCCGCGCCGCAGGAACCGCGAGTGTCCTAGATTCTTTTGTAGTATTCGATCTTTAATTAGCTACCTAGCCAGTGATGTACTATTCAATATTATCTATTATTCGAGACGATGTATTCGAGATTATATCTATTATTCGAGACGATATATTCGAGATTATATCTATTATTCGAGACGATGTATTCGAGATTATATCTATTTATTCGAGACGATGTAATTTGAATACTAAATTGTTTTATATTTCTTTTGGATTAGTTAAATAAAAGCTATGGCGAACAATACCGACAAAGAGAGAGAACAGACCATGTTCGATATGATACGCGGGTCAGATGATGATCAGAATGAAGAAGATTATGACGGCTCCGAATTTCTAAACAACACCGGAGAGGGTGATATGATATTCGATCGCGACGACCGAATTGATGAAGTCATGAACTACGATTATGACGATGACGAAGAACATGTTGATCCTGAAACAACAAAGACCGGCGAGGTATATATATTTATATAAGCAGGCATCTGGTGATCATCACATGTTTTAAATGAGTTGAAGATATATTAACGAATCGATCTTTCTTCTTTCAGCCATCCGGATCGAGCAAATCTTCAGGCAACAAGACGAAACGAGGCCTGAACAAAAAGTTGAAGGAGGGCGTAAAGTATAATATAGAGGCAATCAGACCTAATGGCGAACCATCAGCGCCTAAGAAGATTAGGGACAAGTTCGTTCGTCAGTGCGGAGTTCTTATGAAGGACCAACTCCCGATCTCCCTTCAAGAATGGAGAGAGCCAGCAAAGCCACGTCCAGATGTTACTTTTGTCGACGACAGACAAAAAAGTCTGCTTTGGGATACTCTCATGGAACATTTCACCCTACCAGATCATTTCACAAAAGCAGATGTGCAGAAAGTCAAGGACGCCGCTCTTAGGAAGATGGCGGTTGCATTCAAGAACCACAAGAATCGTGAATGGGACAAGTACGTCAAGGGAGGAAGGAAGACTCCAGTATTCAAGGGGACACTAGAGAATCAAAGTGCTCATTGGGTCGATTTCGTGAAATTCAAGGATTCAGAATTAGCTAAGGAACGGTCGAGAATAAACAAGAAGAATGCCGAAAAAAAGGATAAGTTCCATAAGCTGGGGCCAGGTGGCTACGCGGTGGCAATGCCTAAGTGGGATAAGTCTGAGAAAGAGATGGAGGATGCATGTGTCACTCCGGTTACTAAGAGCTGCCCCCCCAGGTGCAGGAGTTGGTTCTATGCACATGGGGGGAGTTGGACCTGAAGACAGGCAAATTTTCGACGAAGGCATGTCTGAACGGAGCCGACGATAAGATACTTGTTGCAATAGAAGAGGCTCTAACGGGGGTGTTCCAGCCCAACAGAGAGAACGACGAGCTTATGCGTGCCTTGGGAAATCCTGAACACCCGGGAAGAACACGAGGCAAGGGCGCTATTCCGTGGTATGAGGGGTTTTCGGACTGGAACGCCGACTACAGAACCCGTGCGAGAAGGAAGATTGCGGAGGAGAAGCAGAGGAAGATGGAGGAGGAGAAGAGGAAGTTGGACTATGAACGCCTTCAAGGCCTAGAATCAGCGCACGCGGACTTGGCAGACAAATTCCAGCGGCAGCAGGAGCAGATCGACTCACTTAGCCAGCAAAGGGGGTCTCAGCAGCTGCAACAGCTAGCGGATGATCCAGCATTGGATACCACCGCCCCATCCATGCCGAGAAGCAGTGTGGATTCCGCCCCGTTTGATGCAATGCTGGATAGATACCCCATGGATGACATCATGGAGAACACTAACTGCGAGCTACACTTCAAAATGAAGAACATATCCATGAAGGTGGCGGACGCCGTTGCTTATACAAATTCCCCCGATGCAACCTTCCATTGCAACCCGATTCCAGCAGGCTATGCTCGTGTCGTGGTTGATGAGGTGGTGGACCAATATTCGGGGCTAGAGCTTGACATTCTTGGAGGTGACGAGGAGCACACACTCGGAGAGGCCAAACATCGTATCATCCTATGGAGAAAGGATTGCATCATCTTTCGAAGGCCACCGACACCGCGTCACCCGACTCCTCGTTGAAGTCCGCCACCGTGTCAGCAGACTCCCGCTCCTCCAAGTCCACCAACGCGTGAGGCCACTCCTCCTCCTCCAAGTCCGGCAAAGCGTCAGGCCACTCCTCCTCCAAGTCCGACACAGCGTCAGACGTCCACTCCTCCTCCAAGTCCGGCACAACCTCAGGCCACTCCTCCTCGTCCAACTCAGCCCCGTCAGCCGTCTCCGCCGCCTCAGCAATCGCAAAAGAAGAGACACCCCGCAGCTATGATGCGTAGCGGTACGAGTCGAGGTCATAGTACATGAAGTACAGGCGGAGGCAAGCGATATAAATATGGTCCAAACCTCACTACTCCTCTTCCTGAGAGGGCTTACGACAGGACCCAGGAGCAAACCAAGGCCATAGTGCGGGCAGAAGTCGACGCCCAATTTGGACCGAAACCGCCACCGCCGCCAAGGGAGAAAGTGCCTGTGGAAGTTATTGATCACTTCATTCGTATGGCTGAACCACCAGCTCCTAAGCCTGTTGACACAGACTATGAGCGCCACATCAGGAAGTTACATCGACAATGTCTACAGAAGGAGGCGAGCTCGAGCTCGAGCAAACAACAAGCAGCTGTCAAAAAATGCAGGAGAAATGTTGCCCAACTGGGAGAACAGTGGGCGCAACCGATCCCCCCGCTTGTTGTGCCGCCAACAACACGTGACAGTACGCGCGCCCAATATTATTGTGGGCAAACAGTTTACGTTCCCCAGGTGGGCGATGTGGTAATAACCCAGGAGCATATAATGCAGGCTGAAACTCTCAACATCACTGTTGGACAACTCCTCGAGATCGAGGACATGCCTATGCTTATAGAGGAGGAAATAAAATGGAAATATGTCCGGGGCCAACCTTTGGTCAAGCCAGAAAAGGTCAAGAAGCTCCCAACGAGAATGTATGAATTGCATCAATGGTACATGGACATTACCAAGAGATCCGATCGAGAGTCCCTCATGGTGCAAGTCAAGAAGGATCATTACTACCATATGAAACCTGTGACCGTTGAGTATTCTGAACTGTTTCAGTTATACAATCAAGACGCACTCGACAAATCTATCGTCAGTTGCTATTGTATGTAAGTGATTTCTTTCTGTAATTTAAGACTCAAGCTAGCTGTAGTGATCCTTTTGATCAATCATTACCTGTAATTATCCTCACTATATTCTTTTCTGTGGTATTATGCAGGATGAAGATGTATGAAATGACAAAAGGTGGACGCTTTAGCATTGGGTTCATTGACCCAAACATCGTTAATGAATACACATGGAATATAAGCAAGCATTATGAAAAGCAGGTAGAGGACAGCATGCTAGAGTTCTTGAAGCGCCTCAAATACAATGAAGATATACTACTTCCTTACAACTTCCAGTGAGTCACACTTTCTTGTACTACAAATTCTCTGTTTTTGCCTACTAGCTAGCTACATGTTTTTGCTTACATATGCCCGTTTAATTAAGACATGCAAACGTGTGTGCATGCAAATTTCACTGGATCTTGTGTATCATTAAAGTTGACGCCAGAACAGTTGAAATACTGGACTCACTACTCAAAGAAAATAGTGACTATAACATCTTGTTTGGGATAGTCAACAGGTAATTTCAATCATTATTAACTATATATCTCGGCCTATTTAGTTCGTCATTTCATGATATGAACTATTTAATAACCCCTTTATTCATTTTCTTTGTTGGCGGGCAGGGCTTGGGCAAGGTTCATCAGCGTCACAGAAGGCGAATGGAAACGACAGCTGAAATGGTTTTGACCCAAGGTAAGTAATTACGTAGTACTAGCTAGCTAGCTAGCTAGCTGCCATCTCTTTAATATTATCATGCTTGATTAATTATTATCTGATAAATTAAATTCCATTCTCGTAAAGGCCCTGAAGCAGGCGCAGGGGACTGATCTGTGTGCATTCTGCGTTTGCGAGAACATTCGCATGATGACGTCCGAAACGAGCAAATCTCGAAGACCGGAATGGGTACGTTTGTGAAAACACTATTCACAATTTTTACACCATTATCGATATCTAGTCACACAACTAATACACATGCATATTGATCTCCTTCTTAATAGTTCACATAGGTGCGGGACAAGCTCATAGAAACGGAGCGCGTACAAGCACTTCAAGAGGAAATAGCGGGATTTTTGCTCGACCAGGTCATAAATCCGAAGGGAGAATACTATTACCCGCTACCGCCCCATCGACCAGGTCATGAACCACTTCCAATTGTCATCGTGCTCCGAAGGCACCAATTAGGCTAATGCCACTGGCTCCGAAGGCAACATGCATATGTAGGAGAAATTGTATATATATAGCTATACATGTGTGTATGTGTGAATTAATATGGTGGTTTGTGAGACATTGATGATCTATATATATGATTGGTTCTACTAGAAATTCTATTTATATATATATATATATATATATATATATATATATATATATATATATATGCATAACGTGTACAATGTGTAGTATCGTAAAATACCAGCAAACGAAAAAGAATTAAATGGAAAACACAAAATTAACTGAAAAAGAAATCATAAAACCAAAAACTCCCCAAACATTTTAGTACCGGTTGGTGTTACCAACCGGTACTAAAGGGCTCCCGGTCCCTGGAGCCGGCTCGTGCCACGTGGTTGCCCTTTAGCACCGGTTCGTGCTGAACCGGTACTAAAGGGGGGCCCCTAGTGACCACACTTTAGTGTCGGTTACGGAACCGGCACTAAAGGGCCTTACGAACCGGTGCTATTGCCCGGTTCTGCACTAGTGAACCCATACCTCCCGAGGTTGATCTTGGGGACTTTTGTCCCATTAAATTTAGCCCTTTTGATTATTTTTGCTTGCCTCAAAGAAAACTTGCTGCTGAAAGTAGAGAATATGAGAGAAGTTTTCATGATTTGCCATACCACTATTATGGCAATACCTAGATCTATCCTTGATTTTATGCCTAGCTAGGGGCGTTAAACGATAGCGCTTGTTGGGAGGCAACCCAATTTTATTTTTAGTTTTTTTTGCTTTTGCTTCTGTTTAGGAATAAACCTTTGATCTAGCCTATGGTTAGATATGTTTTTATGTTTTAATTAGTGTTTGTGCCAAGTTAGACCTATAGGATCTTCTTGGATGATAGTTACTTGATCTTGCCGTAATTTCCAGAAACTTTATGTTCACGAAAACAATTGTTAAAAATCACCAGAACTTGATAAAATACTGATTCCAATTGCTGCTGATCAATAAACAAATATCTAGGTCGTCATATTTTGGTAGACTTTTTGGAGTTCCAGAAGTTTGCGTTAGTTACAGATTACTACAGACTGTTCTATTTTTGACAGATTCTGTTTTTCGTGTGTTGTTTGCTTGTTTTGATGAATCTATGGCTAATAAAATAGTTTATAAGCCATAGAGAAGTTGTAATATAGTAGGTTTAAAACCAATATAAATAAAGAATGAGTTCATTACAGTACCTTGAAGTGGTCTTTTGTTTTCTTTCGCTAACGGAGCTCACGAGATTTCTACTGAGTTTTGTGTTGTGAAGTTTTCAAGTTTTGGGTGAAATCTTTTGATGGATTATGGAACAAGTAGTGGCAAGAGCCTAAGCTTGGGGATGCCCCGGAAGGCATCCCTTTTTCGTCTACTTCCATCGGTAATTTTACTTGGAGCTATATTTTTATTCACCACATGATATGTGTTTTGCTTGGAGCGTCTTGTATGATTTGAGTCTTTGTTTGTTAGTTTACCACAATCATCCTTGCTGTACACACCTTTTTAGAGAGCCATACATGATTTGGAATTTGATAGAATACTCTATGCGCTTCACTTATATCTTTTGAGTTATATAGTTTTGCTCTAGTGCTTCACTTATATCTTTAGAGCACGGTGGTGGATTTGTTTTATAGAAACTATTGATCTCTCATGCTTCAATTAGATTATTTTGAGAGTCTTAAATAGCATGGTAATTTGCTTAATAAAATTTAATATGCTTGGTATTCAAGATTTGTAAAGCTTTCTTTTGAGTGCGTTGAATACTAAGAGAAGTTTGATGCTTGATAATTGTATTGAGATATGGAGGTGATAATATCAAAGTCGTGCTAGTTGAGTTGTTGTGAATTTGATAAATGCTTGTGTTGAAGTTTGCAAGTCCCGTAGCATGCACGTATGGTAAACGTTATGTAAAAAATTTGAAACATGAGGTGTTCTTTGATTGTCCTCCTTATGAGTGGCGGTCGGGGACGAGCGATGGTCTTTTCCTACCAATCTATCCCCCTAGGAGCATGCACGTAGTACTTTGGTTTTTGATGGCTTGTAGATTTTTGCAATAAGTATATGAGTTCTTCATGACTAATGTTGAGTCCATTGATTATACGCACTCTCACCCTTCCATCATTGCTAGCCTCTTCGGTACCGTGCATTGGCCTTTCTCACATTGAGAGTTGGTGCAAACTTCGCCGGTGCATCCAAACCCCGTGATATGATACGCTCTTTCACACATAAACCTCCTTATATCTTTCTCAAAACAGCCACCATACCTACCTATTATGGCATTTACATAGCCATTTCGAGATATATTGCCATGCACCTTTCCACCATTCCATTTATCATGACACATTCATCATTGTCATATTGCCTAGCATGATCATGTAGTTGACATAGTATTTGTGGCAAAGCCACCATTAATAATTCTTTCATTCATGTCACTCTTGATTCATTGCATATCCCGGTACACCGCCGGGGGCATTCATATAGAGTCATACTATGTTCTAGTATCGAGTTGTAATCATTGAGTTGTAAATAAATAGAAGTGTGATGATCGTCATTTTCTAGAGCATTGTCCTAAGTGAGGAATATAAAAAAACAAAAGGCCATATAAAAAAAGAGAAGTCCCAAAAAAAGAGATAAAAAGAGAGAAGAGACAATGCTACTATCCTTTGCCACACTTGTGCTTATAGGTAGCACCATAATCTTCATGATAGAGAGTCTCTTGTTTTGTCAATTTCATATACTAGTGGGAATTTTTCATTATAGAACTTGGCTTGTATATTCCAACAATGGGCCTCCTCAAGTGCCCTAGGTCTTCGTGAGCAAGCAAGTCGGATGCACACCCACTTAGTCTCTTTTGTTGAGCTTTCATACATTTATAGCTCTAGTGCATCCGTTGCATGGAAATCCCTACTCCTTGCATTAACATCAATCAATGGGCATCTCCATAGCCCATTGATTAGCCTCGTAGATGTGAGACTTTCTCCTTTTTTGTCTTCTCCACATAACCTCCATCATCATTATTCTATTCCACCCATAGTGCTATATCCATGGCTCACGCTCATGTATAGCGTGAAGGTTTATAAGTTTGAGATTATTAAAGTCTGAAACAATTGCTTGGCTTGGCATCGGGGTTGTGCATGATGAGAGCATTCTTGTGTGACGAAAATGGAGCATGACTAAACTATATGATTTTGTAGGGATGAACTTTCGTTGGCCATGTTATTTTGAGAAGACATAATTGCTTAGTTAGTATGCTTGAAGTATTATTATTTCTATGTCAATATGAACTTTTGTCTTGAATCTTTCGGATCTGAATATTCATACCACAATTAAGAAGAATTACATTGAAATTATGCCAAGTAGTACTCCGCACCAAAAATTCTTTTTTTATCATTTACCTACTCCAACATATCTATAATTTTTGATTGCTCCATGCTATATTATCTACTATTTTGGACCAAATTGGGCTTTATTTTCCACTTTTATATTATTTTTGGGACTAACCTATTAACCGGAGGCCCAGCCCAGAATTGATTTTTTTGCCTATTTCAGTGTTTTGAAGAAACGGAATATCAAACGGAGTCCAAACGGAATGAAACCTTCGGGAACGTGATTTTCTCACCGAACATGATCCAGGAGACTTGGACCCTACGTCAAGAAAGCTCCGAGGTGGGCTTGAGGTAGGGGGCGCGCCCTACCCCCCAGGCGCGCCCCCACTCTCGGGGCCCATGAAGCTCCACCGACGTACTTCTTCCTCCTATATTTACCTACGTACCCCCAAACGATCAGAGACGGAGCCAAAAACCTAATTCGACCGCCGCAACCTTCTGTACCCACGAGATCCCATCTTGGGGCCTGTTCCGGAGCTCCGCCGGAGAGGGCATCCACCACGGAGGGCTTCTACATCATCATAGCCCCTCCAATGAAGTGTGAGTAGTTTACCTCAGACCTTCGGGTCCATAGTTAGTAGCTAGATGGCTTCTTCTCTCTTTTTGGATCTCAATACAATGTTCTCCCCCTCTCTCGTGGAGATCTATTTGATGTAATCTTCTTTTTGCGGTGTGTTTGTTGAGACCGTTGAATTGTGGGTTTATGATCAAGTCTATATATGAACAATATTTGAATCTTCTCTGAATTCTTTTATGTATGATTGGTTATCTTTGCAAGTCTCTTCGAATTATCAGTTTGGTTTAGCCTACTAGATTGGTTTTTCTTGCAATGGGAGAAGTGCTTAGCTTTGGGTTCAATCTTGCGGTGTCCTTTCCCAGTGACAGTAGGGGCAGCAAGGCATGTATTGTATTGTTGCCATCGAGGATAACAAGATGGGGTTTTATCATATGACATGAAACTATCCCTCTACATCATGTCATCTTGCTTAAGGCATTACTCTGTTTTTAACTTAATACTCTAGATGCATGCTGGATAGCGGTCGATGAGTGGAGTAATAGTAGTAGATTCAGGCAAGAGTCGGTCTACTTGTCTCGGACGTGATGCCTATATACATGATCATACCTAGATATTCTCATAACTATGCGCAATTCTGTCAATTGCTCAACAGTAATTTGTTCACCCACCGTAAAATACTTATGCTGTTGAGAGAAGCCACTAGTGAAATCTATGGCCCCCGGGTCTATCCTCATCATATTAATCTTCCATCACTTTATTATTGCTTTGCTTTTTTAATTTGCCTCTTATTTTACATTGCATCTCTATACCAAAAATACCAAAAATATTATCTATCATCTCTATCAGATCTCACTCTCGTAAGTGACCGTGAAGGGATTGACAACCCCTATTCGCGTTGGTTGCGAGGAGTTATTTGCTTTGTGTAGGTACGAGGGGCTGGCGCGTAGCCTCCTATTGGATTAATACCTTGGTTCTCAAAAACTAAGGGAAATACTTACGCTACTTTGCTGCATCATCCTTTCCTCTTCGGGGAAATCCAACGCAGTGCTCAAGAGGTAGCAGTGCTTCCTCCTCCTTGGCCTCCCCCCTAGATGGGGAGAGGTTCTCCCTCTGGTCCTTGGCCTTCATGGTGATGATGGCCCCTCTGGGATCCTCCTCCATGGCCTCCGGTGATGATGGCCCCCTCCGGCAGGGTGCCGGAGAGGGCCTAGATTGATTTCTCATGGCTACAGAGGCTTGCGACGGTGGAACTTCCGATCTAGGTTAATTCCCGAAGGTTTCTATATTTATAGGAGAGGTCGGCGTTGATTTCACATCAGGGGGTCCCTCGGGGAGTCCACGAGGGAGGGGTGCGCCCCAGGGGGGTGGGCGCGCCCCTCCCTCGTGGGGCCCCGTGGCTCCCCTCCGGTAGATTTTTTTTCCAGTATTTTTCATATTTTCCAAAAAAGATCTCCGTTGATTTTCATCCCATTCCGAGAACTTTTATTTCTGAACAAAAATAACACCACGGTAGTTCTGCTGAAAACAGATCAGTCCGGGTTAGTTCTAATCAAATCATACCAAAATCATATAAAACTATTGTAAACATGGCATGAATACTTCATAAATTATAGATATGTTGGAGACGTATCAGCATCCCAAGCTTAATTCCTGCTCTTCCTTGAGTAGGTAAATGATAAAAGAAATAATTTATGAAGTGTGAATGCTAGCAAGTGCACAAGTTTGACCAATGATAATTTCAATCACCTTTTCTAGCATCATTATATGTCATAACAGTAGCTCATCTCATAAAACTTTTCATGATCAAGTAACAAACTACTCACATGTTAAAGTATAGATTGATACGTCTCCATCGTATCTATAATTTTTGATTGTTCCATGCCAATATTCTACAACTTCCATATACTTTTTGGAACCTTTTTATACTATTTTTGGGACTAACATATTGATCCAGTGCACAGTGCCAATTCCTGTCTGTTGCGTGTTTTTGCCTTCGCAGAAAATCCATATCAAACGGAATCCAAACGGGATAAAAACGGACGGAGAATATTTGTTTTATTTTTAGAGAATTCCGGAAGAAAAATCCACGTGAGACGGTGCCCGAGGTGGCCACGAGGCAGGGGGCGCGCCCCTGACCCTCGTGGGCCACCCGTAAGGCGGTTGATGCCCTTCTTCGGCCGCAAGAAAGCTACTTTTTGCTAAAAAATCACGGCGAAGGTTTCAGTCCAGTTGGAGTTACTATCTCCATATATATACAAAACGGTGAAAGGGCAGCAGAAACAGAACACAGAAACAGAGAGAAACAGAGAGAAAGATGCAATCTCAGAGGGGCTCTTGCCCCTCCCATGCCATGGAGGAAAAGGACCAGAGGGGAAACCCTTCTCCCATCTAGGGAGGAGGTGAATGAAGAAGAAGAAGAAGAAGAAGAAGAAGGGGCCCCCTCTCCCCTTCTCTTCCGGTGGCGCCGGAACGCTGTCGTGGCCATCATCATCATCACCGCGATCTACACCAACACCTCCGTAATCTTCACCAACATCTCCATCACCTTCCCCCCTCTATCTACAGCGGTCCACTCTCCCGCAACCCGCTGTACCCTCTACTTGAACATGGTGCTTTATGCTTCATATTATTATCCAATGATGTGTTGCCATCCTATGATGTCTGAGTAGATTTTCGTTGTCCTATCGGTGGTTGATGAATTGCTATGATTGATTTAATTTGCTTGTGGTTATGTTACTGTCCTTTGGTGCCCATCATATGAGCGCGTGTGTGGATCACACCATAGGGTTAGTTGTATGTTGATAGGACTATGTATTGGAGGGCAAGAGTGACATAAGCTTCAACCTAGCATAGAAATTGATGCATACGGGATTGAAGGGGGACCAATATATCTTAATGCTATGGTTGGGTTTTACCTTAATGAACGTTAGTAGTTGCGGACGCTTGCTAATAGTGCCAATCATAAGTGCGTAGAATTCCAAGTAAGGGATGGCATGCTAGCAGTGGCCTCTCCCACATAAAACTTGCTATCGGTCTAGTAAAGTAGTCAATTGCTTAAGGGGCAATTTCGCAACTCCTACCACCACTTTTCCACACTCGCTATATTTAATTTTTTTCCTTCTTTACTTACAACAGCCCCTAGCTTTTATTTACGCTCTCTTTATATTCTTGCAAGCCTATCCAACAACACTTACAAAGTACTTCTTGTTTCATACTTGTTATAGGTAAAGCGAATGTCAAGCGTGCGTAGAGTTGTATTGATGGTCCATAGAACTTGAGGGAATATTTGTTCTACCTTTAGTTGCGTTGATGTGAGGCTTTCTCCTTTTTAGCTTCTCCACATAACCCCCATCATCATATTCTATTCCACCCATAGTGCTATATCCATGGCTTGCGCTCATGTATTGCACGAGGGTTGAAAATGCTGAAGCGCGTTAAAAAGTATGAACCAATTGCTCGGCTTGTCATCGGGGTTGTGCATGATGTGATTATTTTGTGTGGTGAAGATGGAGCATAGCCAGACTATATGATTTTGTAGGGATAACTTTCTTTGTCCTTGTTATTTTGAAAAGACGTGATTGCTTTATTAGTAGGCTTGAAGTATTATTGTTTTTATGTCAAATGATAGACTATTGCCTTGAATCACTCGTGTCTTAATATTCATGCCATGATTAGACATATGATCAAGATTATGCTAGGTAGCATTCCACATCAAAAGTTATCTTTTTTATCATTTACCTACTGGAGGACGAGCAGGAATTAAGCTTGGGGATGCTGATACATCTCCGTCGTATCTATAATTTTTGATTGTTCCATGCCAATATTCTACAACTTCCATATACTTTTTGGCAACTTTTTATACTATTTTTGGGACTAACATATTGATCCAGTGCCCAGTGCCAGTTCCTGTCTGTTGCATGTTTTTGGTTTCGCAGAATATCCATATCAAACGGAATCCAAACGGGATAAAAACGGACGGAGAATATTTTTGGAATATTTGGAGAATTCCGGAAGAAAAATCCATGTGAGACGGTGCCCGAGGTGGCCACGAGGCAGGGGGCGCGCCCCTGACCCTCATGGGCCACCCGTAAGGCGGTTGATGCCCTTCTTCGGCCGCAAGAAAGCTAATTTTTGGTAAAAAATCACGGCGAAGGTTTCAGTCCAATCAGAGTTACGGATCTCCATATATATGCGAAACGATGAAAGGGCGGCAGAACAGAACGCAGAAACAGAGAGAAATAGAGAGACAGATCCAATCTTGGAGGGGCTCTTGCCCCTCCCATGCCATGGAGGCCAAGGACCAGAGGGGAAACCCTTATCCCATCTAGGGAGGAGGTCAAGGAAGAAGAAGAAGAATAAGAAGAAGAAGAAGAAGAAGAAGAAGAAGAAGAAGAAGAAGAAGAAGAAGAAGAAGAAGAAGAAGAAGGGCCCCCCTCTCCCCTTCTCTTCCGATGGTGCCGGAGCGCTGTCGTGGCCATCATCATCATCACCGCGATCTACACCAACACCTCTGTCATCTTCACCCACATATCCATCACCTTCCCCCCTCTATCTACAGCGGTCCACTCTCCTGCAACCCGCTGTACCCTCTACCTGAACATGGTGCTTTATGCTTCATATTATTATCCAATGATGTGTTGCCATCCTATGATGTTTGAGTAGATTTTCGTTGTCCTATCGGTGGTTGATGAATTGCTATGATTGATTTAATTTGCTTGTGGTTATGTTACTGTCCTTTGGTGCCCATCATATGAGCGCGCGCGTGGATCACATCACAGGGTTAGTTGTATGTTGATAGGACTATGTATTGGAGGGCAAGAGTGACGGAATCTTCAACCTAGCATAGAAATTTATGCATATGGGATTGAAGGGGGACCAATATATCTTAATGCTATGGTTGGGTTTTACCTTAATGAACGTTAGTAGTTGCGGACGCTTGCTAATAGTTCCAATCATAAGTGCATAGAATTCCAAGTAAGGGATGGCATGCTAGCAGTGGCCTCTCCCACATAAAACTTGCTACCGTCTAGTAAAGTAGTCAATTGCTTAAGGGACAATTTTGCAACTCCTACCAGCACTTTTCCACACTCGCTATATTTACTATTTTGC
This sequence comes from Aegilops umbellulata, assembly GCA_032464435.1. Lineage (NCBI taxonomy): Eukaryota > Viridiplantae > Streptophyta > Magnoliopsida > Poales > Poaceae > Aegilops > Aegilops umbellulata. Next base: position 539,813,539 of record CP136057.1, on the reverse strand, counting down.
TTCTTTACTTACAACAGCCCCTAGCTTTTATTTACGCTCTCTTTATATTCTTGCAAGCCTATCCAACAACACCTACAAAGTACTTCTAGTTTCATACTTGTTATAGGTAAAGCAAACATCAAGCATGCATAGAGTTGTATCGGTGGTCGATAGAACTTGAGGGAATATTTGTTCTACCTTTAGCTCCTTGTTGGGTTCGACACTCACTTATCAAAAACTGTTGCGATCCCCTATACTTGTGGGTTATCATAGATCATAAACTTTCTTGAAACTAACAAACTATATTTTCAGTCATCAAACAATTGTAGTTCATCTTATTTTTAGAAAGGGTCTATGTCAGAGCTTTGATTTAGCAAACTCCACATACTCAACTATCATTTAATCTTTCACAATTGCTAACACTCATGTGATATTTATGGGTTCAAAGTTTTAACCGGACACAGAGAAAGATAGGGGCTTATAGATTCGCCTCCCAACCTTTTACCTCAAGGGTAATGTCAACAATAATAGTTCATGATACCTTACATCCAATTGAATATATATATATATATATATATATATATATATATATATATATATATATATATATATATATATATATATATATATCAGGATCTTTCCAACACAATGTGCTTGCCAAAGGACAAAATGTAAAAAGTAAAGTTGAAGACCACTGAGGGAGTCCTGGATTAGGGGGTGTCCGGGCAGCCAGACTATACCTTCAGCCGGACTCCTGGACTATGAAGATACAAGATTGAAGACTTCGTCCCGTGTCCGGATGGGACTTTCCTTGGCGTGGAAGGCAAGCTTGGCGATGCAGATATTCATATGTCCTACCATTGTAACCGACTTTGTGTAACCCTAACCCTCTCCGGTGTCTATATAAACCGGAGGGTTTTAGTCCGTAGGATAGAATCCCAACATACAACAATCATACCATAGGCTAGCTTCTAGGGTTTAGCCTCCTTGATCTCGTGGTAGATCTACTCTTGTACTACCCATATCATCAATATTAATCAAGCAGGACGTAGGGTTTTACCTCCATCAAGAGGGCCCGAACTTGGGTAAAACATTGTGTCCCTTGTCTCCTGTTACCATCCGCCTAGACACACAGTTCGGGACCCCCTACCCGAGATCCGCCAGTTTTGACACCGACATTGGTGCTTTCATTGAGAGTTCCTCTGTGTCGTCGCTTTTAGGCCCGATGGATCCTTTGATCATCAACAACGATGCGGTCCAGGGTGAGACTTTTCTCCCCGGACAGATCTTCGTCTTCGGCGGCTTCGCACTGGGGGCCAATTCGCTTGGCCACCTGGAGCAGATCGAAAGCTACGCCCCTGTCCATCAGGTCAGATTTGGAAGTTTAAACTACACGGCTGACATCCGCGGGGACTTGATCTTCGACGGATTCGAGCCACAGCCGAGCGCGCCGCACTGTCTCGATGGGCATGATCTAGCTCTGCCGCCGAACGGTGCCCCGGAGGCCGCACACACTTCGGTTTCGACCCTTAATTCGGAGCCTACTGCGCCAATCGAGGATGAGTGGTTGGACACCGCCTCGGGGTCTGCGATCTCAAAGGCGATCGAGCCGAATACCAGCCCCGCACTCCACAAGGCCTGTGACTCCGAGGGGCCGGATTCCTCTCCGGACTCCGAGCCCCCCGCGCGCGTGCCGATTGATCCGATTGGGCGCCGATCATGGAGTTCACCGCCGCGGACATCTTTCAGCACTCGCCCTTCGGCGACATTCTGAAATCGCTAAAGTCTCTGTCTTTATCAGGAGAGCCCTGGCTGGACTACGGTCAGCAAGGTTGGGACACGGACGATGAATAAATTCATAGCCCACCCACCACCCACTTCGTAGCCACTGTCGACGATTTAACCGACATGCTCGACTTCGACTCCGAAGACATCGACGGTATGGACGACGATGTAGGAGACGACCAAGAACCAGCACCTGTAGGGCGCTGGAAGGCGACCTCGTCATACGACATATATATGGTGGACACACCAAAAGACGGAGATGGCGATGGAACAGCGGGGGATGACACATTCAAGAAACACCCCAAGCGCCGGCATCAGCAGCGCCGCTCTAAATCCCGCCAAAGCAAAAACGGTGATTCCGGCACGGGAGATAATAATACTCCGGATAGCGCCGAAGAACACCCCCTCCAGCAAGATTCAGCACAAGAGGATGGAGAAGCCAGCCCTCACGAGAGAGCGGCAAACAGAGAGGTTGAGGATGATAATTACATGCCTCCCTCCGAAGACGAGGCAAGCCTCGACGACGACGAATTCGTCGTGCCAGAGGATCCAGCCGAACAAGAGCGTTTTAAACGCAGGCTTATGGCCACGGCAAGCAGCCTCAAGAAAAGCAGCAACAGCTTAGAGCTAATCAACATGTGCTAGCTGACAGATGGACTGAAGTCCTTGTGGCCGAAGAGTATGAGCTCGAACGCCCCTCCAAGAGTTACCCAAAGCGCAGGCTGCTACCCCGATTAGAGGAGGAAGCACCTACATCACCAGCGCATGACATGGCCGACCGGCCACCTCGTGGCCGTGACAGAGAGGCCTCTCGGCCCTCCACTCAAGCCGTGCCCCGGCGCCGCCCAAAACATGCTAAGGCATAGGAAAACGCGCCAGACCTGCGAGAGATACTGGAGGACAAGGCAAGACAAACAAGATCGATCTACGGATCGCGTGGGCGCCCTACGGCATGTGACGGGGATCGTCACTCCAGACATAATAAATCCGCCCGAGCCGAACACAGTAGACAAAGCTCATTCGAGCTGCGTCATGATATAGCCCAATACAGAGGCGCCGCACACCCACTATGCTTCACAGATGAAGTAATGGATCATAAAATCCCTGAGGGTTTCAAACCCGTGAACATCGAATCATATGATGGCACAACAGATCCTGCGGTATGGATCGAGGATTATCTCCTTCATATCCACATGGCCCGCGGCGATGATCTACACGCCATCAAATACCTCCCACTCAAACTTAAAGGACCAGCCTGGCATTGGCTTAACAGCTTGCCAGCAGATTCGATCGGTTCTTGGGAGGACCTGGAAGCCGCATTCCTCGACAATTTCCAGGGTACCTATGTGCGACCACCGGACGCTGATGACCTAAGCCACATAATTCAGCAGCCAGAGGAATCGGCCAGGCAATTCTGGACACGGTTCCTAACAAAGAAAAACCAAATAGTCGACTGTCCGGACGTAGAGGCCCTAGCAGCCTTCAAGCATAATATCCGCGGCGAGTGGCTTGCCAGGCACCTGGGACAGGAAAAGGCAAAATGTCTGGCAGCCCTCACGATCCTCATGACCCGCTTTTGCGCGGGAGAAGACAACTGGCTAGCTCGCAGCAACAACTTAACCAAAAACCTTGGTAATTCGGATACCAAGGACAAAAGTGGCAGGTCGCGCCAGAACAAGCAAAAACGCCGCGTTAACAGCGGCAGCAACGAGGATACGACAGTCAATGCGGGATTCCGAGGCTACTAATCCGGTCAGCGGAAAAAGCCATTCAAAAGAAATACTCAGGGCCCGTCCAGTTTGGACCGAATACTCGACCACTTGTGCCAGATACATGGCACCCCCGAAAGACCAGCCAATCACACCAACAGGGATTGTTGGGTGTTCAAGCAGGCAGGCATGTTAAATGCCGAAAATAGAGACAAGGGGCTGCATAGCGACGACGAGGAGGAGCCCAGGCCGCCGAACAACAATGGACAGAAGGGTTTTCCCCCACAAGTGCGGACGGTGAACATGATATACGCAACCCACATCCCCAAGAGGGAGCGGAAGCGTGCATTACGGGACGTATATGCGCTGGAGCCAGTCGCCCCAAAGTTCAACCCATGATCCTCCTGCCCGATCACTTTTGATCGAAGGGACCACCCCACTAGCATCCATCATGGCGGGTTCGCCGCATTGGTTCTAGACCCAATTATTGACGGATTTCATCTCACAAGAGTCCTTATGGACGGCGGCAGCAGCCTGAACCTGCTTTACCAGGATACAGTGCGGAAAATGGGCATAGATCCCTCGAGGATTAAACCCACCAAAACGACCTTTAAAGGCGTCATACCAGGTGTAGAGGCCAACTGTACAGGTTTAGTCACACTTGAAGTGGTCTTCGGATCTCCGGATAACTTCCGAAGCGAGGAGTTAATCTTCGACATAGTCCCGTCCCGCAGTGGCTATCACGCACTACTCGGACGAACCGCATTCGCAAAGTTCAATGCGGTACCGCATTATGCATACCTCAAGCTCAAGATGCCAGGCCGTCGAGGAGTAATCACGGTCAACGGAAACACCGAACGCTCTCTCCGAACGGAGGAACATACGGCAGCGCTCGCAGCAGAAGTACAAAGCAGCCTCTCTAGGCAATTCTCCAGTCCGGCCTTCAAAATGCCGGACACTGTCAAGCGCGCCCGGAGTAACATACAACAAGACCGCCTGGCACGTTCCGAGCAGGCGTAGCAATGCGGCCCCAACCCCAGCCCTCGCGAAATAGCAAAACCAGCACTTCGCGTACATAACTATGCTCTCAAAATACCATGGGCGCCGGGGAAGGGGCATCATCACGGCATGCCCAAAACACGGCTTAAACCGTACTAGGGGCTGCCGAATTCTTTCTTTATTTTCTCTTACTTTCAGGACTCCGTACTTCGGACGACCTGTTCGGCAATTCAACTGCCGCACAAACGATGCAAGAACCAGGGAAGCAGACAAGCCATGCCGCATTATGGAACTCCCAGGTGGTCTCTATTACGAGCAGTATACCTGTTTTAAATACAATTCCGCGGCCTGCCCCTGGACAGGACATGTTAAATAGTCCAATTTCTTTTGCTTATCGCACTATTTGTATCGTTCTGCTTGGATAGCAGCCTTCTTATAAACAATGCATAGCTTTTTGTCTATTTTTTGCATTACCCTCTTTTTATATATATGTTCATTAATGACATGTTGCACCCGTACACTGTGGTACGGCAAATACGCCAGGGGCTCCAGTACCCCTTAATATGGTGTGAGAAGTCTGAACACTTTCACAAGTGCGGCACCCCGAACTTATAGCATTATATGCATCGGCTTCGAATCATGATTTGGGTCAATAGTTGGGTTTGCCCGGCTCCTATGTTTTGGTGCCTTACGTTCCGCTATATCGGCTAAGGTAGCACTAGGAGAACTACTGCGATTGTGCCCCAGTTGAGCTGGGTTGAGCACCTCAGTAGAGAAAGCTAAAACTGACTGTCATGATAAGGCGAGAGACCGGTCGCTGTTCGAGAGGTTTTTCGGGTCCTTAAAGACTTATGCCGCTTAGAGCGAGGAACCGGATTTTGTCCGGCCAAGGCGTGGATAGCGCCCCGAACTCGGTCTTCCGAATAGTAGGGGCTTCGCCGAAATTTAAAATTATAGAGTTATATGGCTAAGTGAGAGTGTTCAAGCATTATAGTCTGATTGCCTTGTTCGTTGTGCTGAGCGCCTCCCTCGAAGGACCCAAATATGGGGAAAAGAGCGCTCAGGTTTATCCCGAACACCCCAGCACTAGTGGCATGGGGGCAGAAGCCGACGACTGGCCATCTCTCAATTTTTGATAAACGGCCACACAGAAAGTAATATTTTAAATTCAACAAGCATTGCTTAGCGCAAATGAACAAGTTTTCAGCGCATAGGACAACACGAGCGAGTTCATTCAAAAATTACATCCTTGGTACATTCATCCGCCACAAGGCGGGCACCCTTCAGAACATCCTTATAATAGTTCTCGGGTTTGCGATGCTCTTTCCCCGGCGGAGGCCCGTCCTTCACAAGCTTCTCGCCGTCCAGCTTGCCCCAGTGGACCTTAGCGCGGGCAAGGGCCCTCCGGGCTCCTTCGATGCAGACGGAGCGCTTGATGACCTCGAGCCTTGGACAGGCCTCCACCAGCCGCCGCACCAGTTCGAAGTAGCTCCCAGGCAGGGTCTCTCCAGGCCACAGCCGAACTATGAAGCCCTTCATGGCCTGTTCGGCCGCCTTGTGGAGCTCGACCAGCTGCTTCAGCTGGTCGCTCAAGGGCACAGGGTGTCCGACCTCAGCATACTAAGACCAGAACACCTTCTCCGTCGAGCTGCCTTCTTCGGCTCGATAGAATGCGGCGGCATCAGATACGCTACAGGGAAGATCTACGAACGCCCCTGGAGAGCTCCGGATTCGGGTAAGTAACAAGTAGCTTACTTTTATATGTCTGCTTTGCATAAAAAATGCCTTACCCGCCGCTATCTTTTTCACCGCATCCAATTCCTGGAGGGCCTTCTAGGCTTCGGCCTTAGCAGACTTGGCAGTCTCGATGGCCGCGGCGAGCTCGGACGCTCACGTCTTCGAGTCAAGCTCCAAACTCTCATGTTTTTTCATGAGAGCTTGAAGCTCTTGCTGCGCCTCGCCGACCTGCACCTCAAATTTCTCCCGCTCGGTGCACTCTGAGGCCGCTCTCTTCTTGGCCTCGGACAGCGCCTGCTTGAGGGTTGCCACCTCAGTTGTGGCCCCTGCAATAAGTAGCATAATCCTGTCATTTTTTGCAATTGCATCTTTTTACATATTTCTGTTAGGTATCTCTTACCTTCTTTCTCCTCGAGCTGCCGCTTGGCAAGGCCGAGCTCTTGCTCGGACCGCTCGAGACCCTGTTTCAGGGTGCCTACCTCCGCAGTCAGTGCGGCAGTCACAAGCAGCGAAGCCTGCATACGCATATTGACTCATTTTTTGTTAGACTCCTGCGAAACTTATTTGATCCTCTATTCGGCTTTTCTTTCTGAACGCCAAACAGAGCATCAGGGGCTACTGTCTATGCAGTAATATTTTTACATATTTTTACTTACCTCGAAGCCTGTTAGAAGGCTGGCACAAGCTTCAGTCAGTCCGCTCTTGGCGGACTGAACCTTCTGGATCACCGTACTCATAATAGTACGCTGCTCCTCGTCGATGGAGGCGCCGTTAAGCACCTCCAGCAGATTGTCCGGCGCCCCCGGTTGGACGGGGGCTGCCGGCTCAGAAGGCTTGCTCCTCTGGGAAGGAGTTTGCCTACCGTAGTCCGGAGCCATTCAAGATTCCGGCGCGGTGTCCGGCTCAAAGCCGGACTTAGAGCTCTGGTGGGTCTTGTCCCCTTTGCCCCTGGAGTCCGGGAAGTCGCCTTGTGGCGCCTCCAGGACCACCTCCTCTTGGCTTGGAACCTGTTGGGACAACACTTCGGCATCGTCCGTAGGGCGGGGGGAGGTAGCCGTCAGAAGTGAATTCACATCCGACGAATCCAGGGAGCCGCTCGACGACTCGTCGAGCCCGGCCTTGGGCGGTCTGCATAATTATATTCGACATAAGGAAAAGCTGTGCAACAAGGGAACGCTATGAGTTACTCTGGTACCCGAATACTTACGATCCCGCCGGGCGCCTGGCCCTTTGGGGCCACTCCTCTTCGCCCTTGTCGGCGTCGGTGGAGTAGTCCGGAGGAAGGGTTTTCCCCTTCTTGGACTCTTCGGCCTCCCCTGTTGGGGCGGCCTTCCTCTTCTTTCCTCCCCCCGCTGGAGGGGGAGATGTTTCTTCTTCCTCCTCCTCGTTTTCACGGGAGGAGCGCGTCTCGGATTCGTCGGATGAAGAATCCGACACCTCCTGGCGCCGGGAACTCTTTCGAGTCCCCGTGGCCTTCTTCTTGGCCTTCTTCTCCGGCACCACGTAAGGTGCCGGAGCCAGCAGCTTCGATAAACGAGCATCTGCTGGGTCTTCGGGCAAAGGGGCTGGACAGTTGACCTGTCCGAACTTTGCCTGCCACTCCTGTCAAAGGTAAGGGAGTTTAGATCCCGCATAGAGTCAAACTATGAGAAACAAATGTCCTGTAAAAGGTAAAGATAACTCACCGCACTAGCTGGATGCAGATGCGGGAGCCTCGGCACCCTTGAATAGCACCTTCCAGGTGTCTTCGTACGTCGTGTCGAAGAGCCTGCTCAGGTTTGGGTGCTGCGCCGGGTCGAACTCCCACAGATTGAAATCCCGTTGTTGACACGGGAGGATCCGGCGGACGAGCATGACCTGGACTATATTGACGAGCTTGAGCCGCTTGTTCACCAGGGATTGGATGCATGTTTGCAGTCCAGTCACCTCTTCCTCGTTGCCCCATGACAGGCCCGTCTCTTTCCAGGATGTGAGCCGCGTAGGGGGTCCGGATCGAAACTCGGGGGCTACGACCCATTCAGGGTCGCGCGGCTCGGTGATGTAAAACCACCCTGATTGCCATCCCTTCAGGGTCTCCACAAAAGAGCCCTCGAGACAAAGGACGTTGGCCATCTTGCCCGCCATGGCGCCTCCGCACTCCGCCTGGCTGCTGCGCACCACCTTCGGCTTGACGTTGAAAGTCTTGAGCCAAAGGCCGAAATGGGGGCGGATGCGGAGGAAGGCCTCGCACATGATGATAAACGCTGATATGTTGAGGATGAAGTTCGGGGCCAGATCGTGGAAATCCAGGCCATAGTAGAACATGAGCCCCCGGGCAAATGGGTGGAGAGAAAACCCAGTCCGCGGAGGAAATGGGGAAGGAATACGACCCTCTCATGGGGCCTTGGGGTGGGGAGGAGCTGCCCCTTTTCAGGAAGCCGGTGCGCAATGTTGTTGGACAAGTATCCGTCCTTCCTTAGTTTTTTGACATGGCCCTCCGCAATGGTAGGAGACCATCCACTTGCCTCCCGCTCCGGACATGGCTGGAGAAGGTTGAGGTGGGAAGTGCGGACTTGGGCGCTGGAGCTCGGGTGCGCAGGAGATGGATAGGCAGAGGAGGAAGAAGGCGTAGGTAAAAAGGTGGATCCTTATCCCCTTATATGGGCAGATGCGGCTATGCGTCCCCACCAGCCTGGTAAAACTCGCTTACCTCCCAAGCGCCATGATAAATGGCGCGGTTGGGTTACCCACGTCTGTATTGATGAGAATCCCGTAAATGGGGGACACGATCTCTGCTTTGACAAGACGTGCCAAGGAAACCGCCTCGCAAAATACGCTGAGGTGGGGAAGTGAAAACGATTCGAATAAAGGCTTGGCCGTAGTGTGATGTCACGTTACAGAATACGTCAGCAGATTAGAATTGTGTTAATATTATTGTCTCTATGGCAATATGTGGAAACTTATTTTTCAGAGCTGGACACTACCTTTAGTGTTTACAAACTTTTATGAAGAACTTGGAGGAGGAACCCGCCTTGCAATGCCGAAGACAATCTGCGCGCCGGACTCGTCGTCATTGAAGCCTGGTTCAGGGGCTGCTAAGGGAGTCCTGGATTAGGGGGTGTCCAGGTAGCCGGACTCCTGGACTATGAAGATACAAGATTGAAGACTTCGTCCCGTGTCCGGATGGGACTTTCCTTGGCGTGGAAGGCAAGCTTGGCGATGCGGATATTCAGATCTCCTACCATTGTAACCGACTTTGTGTAACCCTAACCCTCTCCGTTGTCTATATAAACCGGAGGGTTTTAGTCCGTAGGACAGAATCCCAACATACAACAATCATACCATAGGCTAGCTTCTAGGGTTTAGCCTCCTTGATCTCGTGGTAGATCTACTCTTGTACTACCCATATCATCAATATTAATCAAGCATGACGTAGGGTTTTACCTCCATCAAGAGGGCCCGAACCTGGGTAAAACATTGTGTCCCTTGTCTCCTATTACCATCCGCCTAGACGCACAGTTTGGGACCCCCTACCCGAGATCCGCCGGTTTTGACACCGACAACCACTATGACTCTTGCATATGTGAAGCACATGAGTAAATGACAAACTACTCCAAAAGATATAAGTGAAGAACACTGAGTAGTCAAATAATTAACTAGCCATGGGAGGATCCTTTTTCATTCAATATTTCAGATCCAATGATTTTATTCAAACATCAAGTAAAATTGAAAACACGCTCTAAGCAAAACACATATCATGTGACGAATAAAAATATAGCTCCGAGTAAGGTATACTGATAGTTTTGAAGACGAAAGAGGGGATGCCTTCCGGGGCATCCCCAAGCTTAGGTGCTTGAGTCTTCCTTGAATGTTACCTTGGGGTGCCTTGGGAATCCCCAAGCTTAGGGTCTTTCCACTCCTTATTCTCCTCATATCGATATCTCACCCAAAGCTTGAAAACTTCAATCACACAAAACTTAACGAAACTTCGTGAGATAGGTTAGTATGATAAAGAGTAAACCATTCACTTTGGTACTGTCAAAGACAAGGTTCATAATTTTTCCCACACAATGTCTACTGTACCATATCATTTCTACAATTTATATTGAGAAATATAAGCCATAGAAACTAGAAAACAAGCAAACTATGCAATGAAAACAGAATCTGTAAGAAACAGAATAGTCTGTAATGATCTGAACGGCAACCATACTTCTGCTACTCCAAAAAGTATGAAATAAACTGGTGGATGTGAGGAATTTGTCTATTAATCTTCTTCAAAAATAATTAACTCAAAATCACTCTTCTGTAAAAAATGGTAGCTAATCTCGTGAGCGCAAAGTTTCTGTTTTTTACAGCAAGATCACGTTAACTTTCACCCAAGTCTTCCCAAAGGTCTTACTTGGCACTTTATTGAAAAAAAAGCTATAAAACATGATTACTACAGTATCTTAATCATGTAAACACACAAAAAAATAAGGGTAAATATTGGGTTGTCTCCCAATAAGCGCTTTTCTTTAATGCCTTTTACTTAGGCATGATGATTTCAATGATGCTTACATAAAAGATAAGAATTGAAACATAAAGAAAGCATCATGAAGAATATGACTAGCACATTGAATCTAACCAACTTCCTTTGCCTAGGGATTTTGTGAACACATAATTTATAGGAACAAGAATCAACTAGCATAGGAAGGCAAAACAAGTATAACTTCAAAACTTTAAGCACATAGAGAGGAAACTTGATATTATTGCAACTCCTATAAGCGTATATTCCTCCCTCATAATAATTTTCAGTAACATCATGAATGAATTCATCAATAAAACCATCACATATAGCATTATTTTCATGATCTATAAGCATAGAAAATTTTCTACTCTCCACATAAGCAAAATTCTTCTCATTCGGAATAGTGGGATCACTAATTCCTAAAGTTGACACTCTTCCAAACCCACTTTAGATGATAGTATTATTCATACTCCAAAATATATAAGTGAAGTTTATGGAGCATTCTAAAAATAATATAGACTAACCAATATCCAATCTCAAAATGTATAAGTGAAGCACATGAAGCATTCTATAAAACCATACTCAAAAGATTTAAGTGAAGCACAGAGAGCAATTCCATAAGATCGTACTTAAAAGATATAAGTGAAGAAAATGAAGTATTATATAAATCAATCAAGGGCTATCTCATACTAGCATGGTTCTTAAAGAAAAAGAAAAACACAAAGGACACAAATCATGTGAACAAAACAAAAACCGAGGTATACCGATAATTTTCGAAGAAGAAAGATGGGATGCCAACCGGGGCATCCCCAAGCTTAGATGCTTGAGTATCCTTGGAATATTTACTTGGGGTGCCTTGGGCATCCCCAAGCTTGAAATCTTTCCTCTATTTATTCTTCTCACATCGGTAACTCCACGTTCTTCAAACACTTCATCCACAAAAACTTCACAAAAACTTTGTGAGATCCGTTAGTATATTAAAGCAAATCACTACCTCCAGGTACTATTGCAAACTCATTCCAATTTCATATTAGAACTATATCTACTGTATTCCAACTTCACTATGGTTCATACCCTCGATACTACCCATAGATTCATCAAAATAAGCGATCAACACATGGGAAACAGAATTTATCTAAAAGAGGACAGTCTGTAGTAATCAGGAGGTTTAGTAAACTTCTGTAACTCCAAACATTATGAAATAAATTTGAAAATTTGAAAATTTTGTACAGAATTAATGTGCAAAAAGTTTCATACCCATTTTACTTTCCAGTAAAAAATGTAAAATCATGCGCAACAGCCAAAGTTTCTGTTTTCGTTCTGCACATAGTGAACAAGCAATCTAATCACCCTAAAACCAAAGCTTGGCACATTATTTTTATAATACAATGGATATACACAAGGGGATATTTATTTACAGAAAAACTTCCATGAAAAATTCTACATTGTTTCCGTGAGCATGAACACAAGTGCTCAAGGTCGAGGCAAGTATTTTTTTTGTATTTTCATTCTTTTAATTTTTTTATGTTTCACCCACAAGTAAACAGAAACAAAAAGGAAAAAACAAAATCTACTTAGTGAATAAAGCAAACAAGCACACAGGAGAATACCAACCCCATGCTATTGCTCCCCGGCAACGGCGCCAGAAAAGAGCTTGATAATCCCCAAGTGAAGGGAATCATCGTAGCAATTTCCAAAGGTGGAAGTGATAAGTATGGAGTGTCAAACCCACAAGGAGCTAATGGTAAAATCAATATTCTCTCAAGCCCTATCTGCCACTGATACGACTCTGCGTACACCGAACGTTTGCTTCCAACTAGAAACGAGAAATAACACTATGTTGTGGGTATGAAGAGGATAACTTTACATGGTATCGGAGAGCTAAAATATAAAATTAGGTGCTGTTATCATAAAGTTAGAATATATTACTAAATATTATAAATAGCGAGTGTGGAATAATGATGGGTCGGTGTGCGAAATTGTCCTAGGCAATCGTTAACAAGACCGGTAAACACTATTGCGATTTCATATGAGGGAGAGGCATAAGATAACATAATTTCTCTTCTTGGATCATATGCACTTATGATTGGAACTCTAGCAAGCATCCGCAACTACTAAAGATCATTAAGGTAAAACCCAACCATAGCATTAAAGTATCAAGTCCTCTTTATTCCCATAGGCCATGTCCCGCTTATCCGTGTTTGTTTCTCAGTCACTCATGCAACACAGACAATAAGCAAACCATGGACATATTGCAACACCCTACAACGGGAATCCCTCACGCTTGCGCGACACGGAGGGCACCATAGGACAGCACCAAAGTAAAACATACAACTCATACCAATCTAGATCATCAATCAACCCAAAGACAAAGGATATCTACTCAAAACATCATAGGATGGCAACACATTATTGGGTCATAATATCTGGCATAAAGCACCATGTTCAAGTAGGGGTTACAGCGGGGTGCGGGAGAGTGGACCGCGTAAAAGAGATGAGGATGGTGATGGTGGTGGTGATGTTGATGAATACAAACACCGCGGCGATGATTCCCCTCCCGATGGCACTCCGGCGCCACCAAGAGAGAGAAGGAGAAGTTCTCCCCCTTGTTCTTCCTCCTCCATGGCCTCCCCATAGATGGGGGAGGTTCTCCCACTGGTCCTTGGCCTTCATGGCGATGATGGCCCCTCTAGGATCCTCCTCCATGGCCTCCGGTGATGATGGCCCCCTCCGGTAGGGTGCCGGAGAGGGCCTAGATTGATTTCTCGTGGCTACAGAGGCTTGCGGCGGCGGAACTTCTGATCTAGGTTAATTCCCGAAGGTTTATATATTTATAGGAGAGGTTGGCGTTTATTTCACGTCAGGGGCCCCTCGGGGAGTCCACGAGGCACGGGGGCGTCCCCCAGAGGGGTGGGTGAGGGAGTCCTGGACTAAGGGGTCCTCGGATGTCCGGCCTATTATCCATTGGTCCAGACTGATGGGCTGTGAAGACGTGAAGGCCGAAGACTGTACCCGTGTACGGATTGGACTCTACTTGGCGTGGAAGGCAAGCTTGGCGGCCGACTATGAAGATTCCTTCTTATGAAACCGACTCTATGTAAACCCTAGATCCCCCTGGTGTCTATATAAACCGGAGGGGTTAGTCCGGAAAGGGGAGATATACACATTACCATAGTCATATAGGCTAGACTTCTAGGGTTTAGCCATAAAAATCTCGTGGTAGATCAAGTCTTCTAATACTCACTGTTGGTGTCAAAACTGGCAGATCTCGGGTAGGGGTTCCCGAACTGTGCGTCTAGGCGGATGGTAACAGGAGACAAGGGACACTAAGTTTTACCCAGGTTCGGGCCCTCTTGATGGAGGTAAAACCCTACGTCCTGCTTGATTAATATTGATGATATGGGTAGTACAAGAGTAGATCTACCACGAGATCAAGGAGGCTAAACCCTAGAAGCTAGCCTATGGTATGATTGTTGTATCTCTCCTCTATCGACTAGCCTGGCTCTAGTTTATATAATGCACCAGAGGCCTTGGTTAACAAGAGTCCTAGCCGAATACGCCGGTGGGGAGAAGTCCTTGTCTTGATCGCCAAGTCTTGTGGAATCTTCCTTGTATGCGGCAGCTGTCCGAACTGGCCCATGAGTATACGGCCACGGGGGTCCTCGGCCCAATCTAATAGATTGGGAGATGACGTGGTGAGTACCCCCTAGTCCAGGACACCGTTAGTAGCCCCCTGAACCGGTCTTCAAGTTAAGGACACTCCTCGATTCTTCCAAACTGTTCTTCATCTTCGACCTTGAAAACTGGTTCAACAAATCTTCTTTATCTTCGATCTTGAGGATCGCCGAGATGCATTTGACGGGTTTACACGTTGGGTATCCGAGGAGCCCCTTTAAGTTTCCGACCTTTATCAATGCCTTGTTTATTTTTATGCCACACCTCGGGTTTGAAGTTGTTCCCGGGAGGAAGTGTCCTCTTGTGTCCGAGCTCCAACGCCGGACTGCATTCGAGATATCTTTTGCAGCCGAGCACCAACGCTGGACCGCTTCCCAGCTCTAATGCCGAAATGTATCCGAGCTCCAACGCCGGACTATGTATCCGAGCTCCAACGCCGGACTGTATCCGAGCTCCAACACCGGACTGTATCCAAGGTGTCGTAAATCACCTTGGTTCAAAGAAGTTTGAAGGAGTTTAGCCGAGCTTAATGCCGAAAATGCCCTCTATGGAGCCACCCACTAGCGCCCGAGCTTTATGCCAGACTGCTTCCGAGGTGGTGCACCACCCCGAATGTGGGCCGATTTTTGTCAATATTTTTATTGGTGCAATTTGTTCTCTACCGAGATATATAGCCAGTAGCCCTTAAGGTGGGTATCGGTCTAAAACCCGAGATGCACATGAAGGATGACATAAGACCGCTGATCCCAGTAGCCGCTGAGACTCAGGTCGATTTGCAAAATCGGCCTGAGGATCAAGTCCTAGCTCGGTAGAATACTTCGGGACACTAAAAGCGGCGTGCTCAGTCCTCGAGACTCAGGTTGGGTGCGGCCGACCAACCTGAGGATCAAAATCTCCTCGGAAACTATATTGCACATAAAATTTTCTGCATTGGACAAGCAATGCAGTAGTCCCCGAGACACTGGTCGGGTGGCAACACCAGATCAGGGGATCGATGTGCCCCTTTAATATGTTTAAATAATAAGCCCGAAGCCCAGTAGCCCCCGAGCCTAAATGCGGGCACGGGTGGCCGAATTAAGGATCGATATCCATAGTAAAATCACAAATTGTGTGTAATGACTCTATGTATCCAAGTACTTCACGTCATTTAATGCTCGGATCTGCATTGTACAAAACTTTGTTGACCGACCATCGGCTTCCACCTCCTCGGCCAGTAGCCGAGGAGTGTTTGTCTTACTTTATAAAGCCTTTATGAGGGCAAAGATTTACGACAAACAAGGCAATCTGGCCATACGGTTTTATAAACAAAGGTACGCGGAGAGATATGTTATATTACTGTTTAACAGAAGAAATGTCTTCCAAAGAAAATAGTCCCGCTATCTGTTCCTTTCTTTGGGTTATCATGCTAAGCATGATCATAAAACCTCAGCTCCAATGTAAGAGCAAAATATCGAGGATTTAGTTTGGGGGGCTAGTTAATAGCCCTGGGTAGTGTTTGGCGACAGTCGAGGTCAAGACGTAAACACTTCGGCCAATGTTATGAACGGCCTGTTATTTAACATAGTCATCGGATCGCTGACCAGTTTACGCTTATTGTGACAGTCAGTTTTCGGCTTTCTCCACTGAGGTGCTTAACCATGTGAGCTGGAAGCACAATCGCAGTGGTTCTCCCTTTGCACGCCTAGCCGAACAAAGTGGAACGTAGGAAGCAAGTGCAGGAGCCGGGCAACCCAACTATTGACCGAAGACACAATTCGAAACCGATGCATATATAGCAATATCTGAGAATGTTGTTGCCGAATCCCTAAAAGGTGTCCGGCGTTGCACTTCGAGACTAATGCTAGAAAAGCACAAATAGTTTAAAAGTGCCAAAAAGCTTGGAAAACCAAGAAACGTCAGTAAAAACATGACGTCCGAACAATATCAAGTGTTCGGTGCCAATCCGAAAATTGGTCTTAGAAAAAAGAAGTGCTCCTGTCGTGCTTTAACATGATACATCCTATCTCAAGACTTCGAGTGGGTCAGTCTACGGCTTCAACCTCCTATCCCGAGGGCGGAGTACTTCTCATCAGGCCAGTTTAGCAAACTAAACCCTAGCGGCTTTGAGAGAGAAATTAGGCTCCCCGGCTAGTGACCGCACACTTGTGTTGAAAAAAGGAGTGATAAATAAGAATAATAAAACTTTGCAACAACTAAGAAGAAGAACACTTATTATAAAACGGCTCAAATAAACTTAAGAGCCCCAAGTGACTTGGGTAGGAGAATGATTGCATGTACCAAAGTACTTATATCATATCTATGTTCAACCGAACTTTAAACGCGTCTTAACCGACCGTTGGCTTCTCCCTCTTCGGTCAAGGACCGAAAAGTATTACGTACTCCATCGGTCGAGAATATCGATGGTGTTTCCAATAACCAGGCAATCAGGCCATAAGGCTGTAACAGACAAAGCACGCTCAGGGAACTTATGCTATATTACTGCAAAGTGTAAGAAGCATCTTCGAAGAAAATAGTACCCCCACCGATACCTTTCTTCGGTGCTCATTGTTATTATGAGACTTGTGCAACAGATTTTTTGTACTCATGAGTTCCGTTGTGTGTCGACCATCATTGAAAACTATAAGAGCGCTAGCTTTCGGCTTCACCTAGTCTGAGGTCCGGCTCGGGCGACCCGATCGTGAGAATCGCAGAGGTGCTCCCTTTACTCCCTAGCCGAACAATCGGGAACGTAGGGGTAAACACAGGAGCGACGCAACCCAGGTTGCATATCGCTTAAGTCAATATGGTGCATATTATGGCATAATACACGAACAAGGAACTAAGCCGTACAAGTATAATCATATGCGATGGGAAAAGCTTCATAAAGGAAGCCCCCAAGTAAACGGGGTATTTGAATTTATCCGTCACAAACAAAGTTTGGACAAGGAAAAAATTTACAAGCAACTTTTTTCCAAAAAAGTATAACGCTTGGTCGAAGCGAACACAAGTTAGAAATTAAAGCTTTGAGCATGAAAGCGACTTAGCTGGTTAATGTGTTCGCAGTCCGAGCTTGATGCAGGACAAGGTTCTATCCCCCAAGCCGGTCCCGAGGTGGCAGAGCGGAGAGCTCGATACGCCGAAGTGGTGACATAGCACGGTCGATGCAGACCGGCAGAGTGACGTCGAAGTCCCCGGATCATTTTCCTGTGCACAAAAATAGTGCAAACGGGAGATAATAGTAATAATAATAATTAAAAAAATTGTTGCATAAAGAATAATTTATGCAAAGTGAGTAATAAAAGAAATATGGCCTGGCGCCGAAGTCAATGTCGATGCTGGGCGTCGGCGTGATGCGGTAAAGGCATGGCAAAGCCTGAATTCGTAGGTCGGTCCGAGCTCCGGATGCGGCGTTCACCGGACTATGTACGGAAACTGACCGAACCACCATGCGACTGTCGTGAATGCGGCCACCATTTGATAGACCTGTGTACATATGATGGACAAACCAGAGTAATAATTCCTTGGGAAAAATGAACCCAAACAAGCAAAAAATATTAGGGATTGATAGCACCTGGTTTATTTGTTGTAGCAATCCGAAGGAAGGTGATTCCCAAAATTAGGACTCGCTCTGCACACCCATTGCCTGATGGACGATAAAACAACGACATGGCAATGCTGGTAAAGGTTGGCTCGCCGAGGAAAAGCCCTCGGCCCAGCTAACATGACGGTGCTGGTCGGCTAGTGACGCCGAAGTGTCCGAAGTAGGTTGATGAAGAGATGGCGAAGCCCCCGGTCCAGCCGAGATGTCAAAGCCCCGATGTCAGCCGATGAGTCAAAGTAGGTCGGCGTGATGGACACCAGCTTGAAGAAGCGATAGTGCAGCCCTGTCGATGCAGGTCGTGACGTGGTCGATGCCGGCTTGATGAAGCAACCGTGCGGCGATGCCGGTATGCCCGCTCCGTGTAATCCGTGGGGCGGCGATGTTGGTGATGATTTATCCTTCACGATGTCGGACTCTTGTTCGGCTTGCCGAGATGATGATCCGAAGAAGTTGAGCTCGGCTCAACAAAGTGATGCCGTGTCTTAGCGCAGGTCGGCAACCGTGGAGTAATATTGCCGGACTGGTTTGACACCAGCATGATATTGAAGATATGTTCAAAAGATCTTAAAGTTAGTGGGATGTGTTCGGGAACAAAACACAATACCCCATACAAAACTTCCCTCAAAAGGGATGTCCGAAATCCCGTTCATAGAAAAGATGAACTCGGGTCGGATTCGTTTTCGTGCAGAAAACAGATCCGAAAAGTGATGCACTAATCGGAAGGTTCCCGGAGTTTGGACGGTCGGATCGAGCTGAAATTTTGATAGGTGGTAGATAGAGGAATTCCGCAGCAGATCAACGGTTGGATCTTCCAAAGGACGTCCGAGCTAGAAGCTGGACACCACGCCCTAAACACATCCAAATTCCCGTCCAGATTTGACAGGGCTCCGGTATATCGTGGATTGCCAGTGATTCCTCCATCGGAACTCGACGAAATTTTCCAGGGTTGTTGTAGACTCAATTCCGCACAATTCCCCCAAAGCGATCGTCAAAGCGATATTCGAGGAAGTGGTGGCAGCAGATACGAGTTCGCTGTCCAGAAAAACAGCACGGTCGCTTGAGGGCAATGTTGACGTTGAGCCCCCGAGCTCCATGGATGATTCCTCCGTCATCTTGATAGAGATCGTAGTTGATGTCTAATGAAGGCCCTCGTCCGAACATGGTGATCCGAACACGAGGCGCAATTCCTGGTCGAACCAAGGTGACCAGTTGTAACGCCCCGGATCCGATGCGCCAGTTGTCCGCCAGTTATTTGCCGTCATTGCCATGTCATGTGCTTGCGTGTTGCACTTTGCCATGTCATCATCTGCATTTCATATCATGTCATCATGTGCATCTCATGTTGCATACGTGTTCGTCTCATGCATCCGAGCATTTTCGCCGTTGTCCGTTTTGCAATCCGGCATTCCTATGTCACCCGGCGCCCCTCTTGTCTCTTTTCGTGTGTGGGTGTTAAACTTTCTCGGAATGGACCGAGGTTTGCCAAGCGGCCTTGGTATAGCACCGGTAGACCGCCTGTCAAGTTTCGGGTCAATCGGAGGTCGTTTGATGCTCCAACGGTTAACCGGGTAACCGCAAAGCCTCTTTGTGTGCAGCCCAACAGCCCCTTCCAAGTGGCCCAAAACCCATCTAAGTCATCTCCATGTTCTCGGCCGTTCGATCATGATCGCGTGGCCGAAAACCACACTCCATTTGGAGCTTCCTAGCTCCCTCTGCCTATATATGTGCTCCCCTCCCAAAAATCGCGGTACAAACCCTAGTCTTCCTCTTCCACGCGCGCCGGACATGTCCACTCCGCCGCCGGACATGTCCGCCGGCCACCTCACCCCGACCTATCAGGAGGTGCCACGTCATCCCGCCGCCGTCGCGAGCCAACCGGCCGCCGCCACCTCAGCGCCTCCTCCCTCTCTCTTCTCCCGCGCCCGCCGCCGGCCCGCGGAGCCCATCCGGGGCCCGCGGGGCCCATCTCGCCGCCGCGCGAGCCCGGATCCGCCGCCGCCCGCGCCCGTCTCGCGGGTGCTCCGCCACCGCTTGCCGCCCCGCCGCCTCGGCTCCCGTGCCGCCAAGCGCCCGGCTCCCTCGACCGCCGTTCGCCGGTGCGCCTCGCTGCCCGGTCGCCGCTCGCCGTCCCTCGCGCCACACAGCGCCGGCGCGCCGCCTCGCCCCGCGCATCGTCGCCGGAGTCGTCGCCCTCCACCGCCTCGGGCCCGTCGCCGGCAGATCCGGCGCGGCCCCGCCCGGATCCCGGCGTCCCCGGACCACCCCGACCTCCCCGCTCGTCGCCGGAGCGCGCCGCCTCGCCGGCGTCCTCCTCCATCGCCGGAGTTCTCCTCTCCGGTGGATCTGGAAAGGTGGACCAGATCCACCCATCCGCGAACCAAACGGCCCCCTCGACCCCGGGATCCTTCGGTCCCGCTCCTCCTCATCCCGCGTTGACTTCCCCGAAGGTATAATTTTGGCAAGTCCCCGGATCTGCTGCATTCTCATGCCATGTTCATCGCATCATATCTCTGCGTCCGTGGCTCCGTTTTGGACGTGTAGCACGTCAAATTGTTTGCCTCGACGAGTACATCATTTCGTCTCATTGCATCTATTTCATTTGAGCTCATCTTGATGCACGAAATGCTGGTAGAAGAGGGCTATGTGATGTTAGTTCCAGATTATTATCAGAACATGCACTTTTGTCATTTTTGCCATGATTGATGTGTGCACCCTATGAAGTTGAGTCCTACATGTGTTTTGTAATATGCCATGCCATCTTTACAGGGGTGTATGCCATATATTTTTGTGATCTTAGTGGTGACTTGCACAAGCATGCGAACTAGGGGTCATATTGTTGCTGATTTCAGGGACAGTGATTTCACTAAGTCATGTCCTGCTGTTATTTTTATGCCATGTGTTCATGTTGTTACAGAGAGATCCATGCCTATTTTGAGTATTTTCAGTAAGGGTGTTTTGTTCATATGGTTATTCTCTATCCATCCATGCTCCTGGTTGCATTTATAGAGTGCTCTAATATGTCTTAATCTTGCTCTACTTTTGCTAGAAAATATTCCTGGCAGATTGTTTACGTGTTATTCAATTTTGCCAAGGTTGTTGTAGTTGGTACGTGCATGCTATGTTGTTGTTCTTGACATGTATAGCTTCTATGCCATGTCTAGTTGTTGGGTGTATGCTTAGTTTGTCATGCAATGCCTCGTAGTGAGTGCATCGAGCTCACCAACATGCCTACTTGTTATCCTTTTTGACATGCTCCAGTTTTTCACTAAGTCTGAATCTGTTTATGTTTTTCCTATGTTCACATGCTTGCAAATGTATTTTCTGATCCCTTTTGGCTCATGGTCAGTAAGGGACTCTTGTTATATGCTTTGATTAGATTCATGCCATGCTTTAGTTTGACATGATAGCTCCTTAGCATGTTGTTTGATAGCTCTAAATATTGCAACCTGATGTTATTTCTGCCATGTCCTGAAATTCTGCTAAGTCTGTGAACCTGATATTATTTGCAATCTTGCCATGCTTGTTTGAGTATGATCTATTGATTTCTGGAGATAGCTCAGTGTTCACGTTTTATAGTGCTTTACCTGTACATCGTGTCCATGCCTTTTGTTATCATGTTATGGTGCTGTAGCATGTTGTTTTAATGCTTGCTAGATGCCTACTTGCTGTTTTGGACAGATTGTTGTTATGTCTTGTATAGGGTGTATGTGTTGGACCGTTGCTCCGTTTTGAGTGTGCTCTATATGAAACTTGCTTAGTTTTATATGTAGTTTCATGTCACCTTGTTGCATCCATGTTTTGAGGTGTTTGTTTGATGTTTGAATGCATTTTGCATCAATGCCATGCTTAACTTGTTTTGCTCATATCTTCTAAGCCGTAGCTCCGAATCTAATAAACTTTATATGTAACTTGACTAGAATTTCGTGTAGATCATGTTGGTGCATGTTAACTTGCTGTTTAAAAAACTTGAACATAAGGTTATTCAGATCTGGACCAATTTCGAAATTTGCATATGAGGACCTACTGGAATTGTTATATATTGTTTCCGGCCTCATTTAAACTTGCTTTGATGTGTTGTTCTTTTATGCATCATCTCTTGCCATGAGTAGCTTCATGTAGCCTTTTCATGCATCATACTTGGTTGAACATCATGCCTTGTTCATGTGTGGTGTGTTTACCTTGTTGTGTGCTTCTTCTCGATAGTTCCCGTTTAGTTGCGTTCGTGAGGATTCGTTCCTCTACGCTTGGTTCGTCTTCGTGGCTTCATCTTCTTCATGGACTCGTTCTTCTTCCTTGCGGGATTTCAGGCAAGATGACCGTCACCTTGGATCTCATTACTATCATTGCTATGCTAGTTGCCTCGTTCTATCGCTATGCCGTGTTTCCTACCACTTGCTGCTCAAGCCTCCCAAATTGCCATGAACCTCTGACCTTTGTTACCCTTCCTAGCAAACCGTTGTTTGGCTATGCTACCGCTTTTGCTCAGCCCCTCTTATAGCGTTGCTAGTTGCAGGTGAAGATGAAGATTGCTCCATGTTGGATTATGTTTATGTTTATGTTGGGATATCACAATATCTCTTATATTATTAATGCATCTATATACTTGGTAAAGGGTGGAAGGCTCGGCCTTATGCCTGGTGTTTTGTTCCACTCTTGCCGCCCTAGTTTCCGTCATATCGGTATTATGTTCCCGGATTTTGCGTCCCTAACGCGGTCAGGTGATTTATGGGACCCCCTTCACAGTTCGCTTTGAATAAGACTCCTCCAGCAAGACCCAACCTTGGTTTTACCATTTGCCTCACCACCACCTATTTTCCCTTGGGAGTAATTAACCCAAGGGTCATCTTTATTTAGGCCCCCCGGGCCAATGCTTGTCTAAGTGTTGGCCCTAAACGAGTAGACTGCGGGGCCACCTTGGGGAAACTTGAGGATTGGTTTTACTCGTAGGATGTCTCATCCGGTGTTGCCCTGAGAACGAGATATGTGCAGCTCCTATCGGGATGTCGGCGCATCGGGCGGCTTTGCTGGTCTTGTTTTATTACTGTCGAAATGTCTTGTAGCCGGGATTCCGAGACTGATCGGGTCTTCTCGGGGAGAAGGAATATCCTTCGTTGATCGCGAGAGCTTATCATGGGCTAAGTTGGGACACCCCTGCAGGGTTTGAACTTTCGAAAGCCGTGTCGCGGTTATGGGCAGATGGGAATTTGTTGATATCCGGTTGTAGTAAACTTGAAGTAAACTCTTCTAAAATACACCAACCGTGTGCGTAACCGTGAGTGTCTCTTTTCGGGGTTGATCGAGAGGAGACCACGGTTTCTGGGTTATGTTTGACGTAAGTAGGAGTTCAGGATCACTTCTTGATCATTACTAGTTGACGACCGCTAGCTTTGCTTCTCTTCTCGCTCTTATTTGCGTAAGTTAGTCACCATACATGCTTAGTCGCTGCTGCAACCTCACCACTTTACCCCCCCTTCCTCACCCATTAAGCTTTGCTAGTCTTGACACCCATGGTAATGGGATTGCTGAGTCCTCGTGGCTCACAGATTACTACTCCACCAGTTGCAGGTACAGGTTATGCGATGATCATGACGTGAGAGCGATGTTTATTTGTGTTGGAGTTCTTCTTCTGCTTCTTCTTCAATTGAGGGATAGGTTCCAGGTCGGCAGCCTGGGCTAGCAGGGTGGATATTGTTTGATTTTCTGTTTATGTTTCATCCGTAGTCGGATGTTGATCTTGTATATGATGTATTATTGTATTCATGTGACTTTGTATGTATTGGATGTATCCCCACTATTATGTAATGTTGATGTAATGATATCCACCTTGCAAAAGCGTTTCAATATGCGGTTCTATCCTTGGTGGGACCTTCGAGTCTCTTTAGGATAGTATCGCATATTGGGCGTGACACCAGTCGAGCTGGTGACGAAGATGCCGAAGTCGCAGTTGATCTGCATGTGAGCTATCGATCCTTTTGTCGATCACACAGCGGAACTCTCAATGAAAGCACCAATGTCGGTGTCAAAACTGGCGAATCTCGGGTAGGGGGTCCCGAACTGTGCGTTTAGGCGGATGGTAACAGGAGACAAGGGACATGAAGTTTTACCCAGGTTTGGGCCCTCTCGATGGAGGTAAAACCCTACGTCCTGCTTGATTAATATTGATGATATGGGTAGTACAAGAGTAGATCTACCACGAGATCAAGGAGGCTAAACCCTGGAAGCTAGCCTATGGTATGATTGTTGTATCTCTCCTCTATTGACTAGCATGGCCCTGGTTTATATAATGCTCCAGAGGCCTAGGTTAACAAGAGTCCTAGCCGAATACGCCGGTGGGGAGAAGTCCTTGTCTTGATTGCCAAGTCTTGTGGAATCTTCCTTGTATGTGGCAGCTGTCCGAACTGGCCCATGAGTATACAACCACGGGGGTCCTCGGCCCAATCTAAAAGATTGGGAGATGACGTGGTGAGTACCCCCCTAGTCTAGGACACCGTCACTCATATTCATCAAGATCAATCAAGCAGGAAGTAGGGTATTACCTCCATAGAGAGGGCCCGAACCTGGGTAAACATCATGTCCCCCGTCTCCTGTTACCATCGACCCTAGACACACAGTTCGGGACCCCCTACCCGAGATCCGCCGGTTTTGACACCGACATTGGTGCTTTCATTGAGAGTTCCACTATGCCGTCGACAAAAGGCTCGATGGCTCGCCTTGTCCTTAAAGATAACATCACCTCTGGGGGAGCTCTGGTCCCAGGCCAAGCCCTCCGTCTGGGTGGATTTACTATGATCGCCCGTTCGGTCATTGAGCCGACGATGACCTCTCGGGCCATCGAAAACCCCCTTCGCATCAACTCTGAGCACTCCAAGCAGATGGATCCGGCAGAGTTTTCGTCCTTGAACGAACTCCTAGATCGCATCGCCGCTTTGGGAATCGCCACAGATTACGATCTGATCGGGCCTAAAACCGATCAAGGAGAAATCAAGACCCCATCGGTTTCCCACCAGATTGCGGTAATCGAGGAGCAGGACGGCGACTCCTCTTCTATATCGAAGACGGACTATGTTCGAATCGCCGATCAGGAAAAGCCGGATACTCACACTCGAAAGGGTGCGACCAGCCCTCCGAATATAGAATCGGACGACGGTCCTAAACAATCAGAAGATATTCCGGAACCCGGACTGTTAAGCCCAGAAGGTCGTCAGACTCTGGATAATCGGTCATGTCGGGGTTCGGATTTAATTCCACCTACCCACCCGGACATAGACGCTCTCATGAGCATAAAACAACAGTTTTAGGAAACGGCCCACCACTTCTAGGCCAGATTCCTCCTTGTCAAGGACAAGGTAAAAGATTGCCGTGACGAGGACGCAATATCAGTGTTCTGCAACAATTACGCGGACGAAGGAATCCTCAACGCCATCAATCGCCACCACATACTAAAATTCGTCGACTTAGCAACCATCATACAAAAATACAGCACGATGGAGAGCGCCTGGAAAACTCAGGCTGCTCGCTGGGAGCCGTCAGTCCCAACTCAACTCCCCCTATAGGCGAAAAGGGCGCACCCTCATGGCACACCCAGTCCAATAGTCAAGAAACACAAAACCGCTATATGGCACGACACCGTTCTGCAGGGGTGGCTCGATGGCCCATGCAAAATACATACAACACTAGATACCATGGCAACCCACAGCCTTAGAGCATGTTGGATACTACGACAGGTAGCCAAGAGCGGTGAGGACATCCTTATTAAGGATGCCCCAGAACAACATCCCTCAAAAGACGACGACTCAAGAGTATTGACGGTCTTTGAGACATTCGCTCCAAACAACAAGCGCAAAAGGCCACTTCGCGAGCTTGCCGAAGTCTACCAAATTGATGTATTCGGGAGTGGGGATGGCCTGCCCTCGAGCAGGCAGCCTGTGCGAGATTTCGGCGGTCAGATACCTGGCTTCTCTTAGCTTCCTGATATCCTCCTATGTGATAGAGGAGGGCATCCACCGACCTTGAAGGTTGTATCCGGACATGATTGAAGGTCTGAAGCGCTTGGCCTGAGCCTTGGGTGTTGGAACTCGAGGCGGGGGAAGGATTTGATTGAGCGCGAGAAGAAAAGGACAAGCCTTCGCCCCTTTATAAAGAGGGTGAATATGAAGCGTCCTCCGCGTGGCCGTTTGGAACTTGCCTAAAATCGAGGAGCCATACCAACAGGCACGACTGGTTTACACATACCCATATTGATGAGAATACCGTGATAAGGGGAACACGATCTCTGCTTTGACAAGACGTGCCAAGAAAACCGCCTCGCAATACGTGCAGTGGCAGGTTCAAAAAAATGGTTCGAATAGTGACCGGGCCGTGGTGTAATATCATGCTATAAAAGTTGTCAACAGATTAGATTTGTGGAAATATTATTCTCTCCACGGTGGTATGTGGAACTTGTTTTGCAGAGCCGGACACTACCCTTGTGTTCAAAATCTTCTATGGAATATTCAGAGGAGGAACCCGCCTTGCAATGTCGAAGACAAACTGCACGCCGGACTCATCGTCATTGAAGCCTGGTTCATGGGCTACTGAGGGAGTCCTGGATTAAGGGGTCCTCGGACAGCCGGACTATATACTTTGGCCGGACTGTTGGACTATGAAGATACAAGATTGAAGACTTCGTCCCGTGTCTGGATGGGACTCTCCTTGGCGTGGAAGGCAAGCTTGGCAATACGGATATGTAGATCTCCTCCCTTGTAACCGACTCTATGTAACCCTAGCCCCCTTCCGGTGTCTATATAAACCGGAGGGTTTAGTCCGTAGGACAACAACAATCATACCATAGGCTAGCTTCTAGGGTTTAGTCTCTAGGATCTCGTGGTAGATCAACTCTTGTAATACTCATATCATCAAGATCAATCAAGCAGGAAGTAGGGTATTACCTCCGTCGAGAGGGCCCGAACCTAGGTAAACATCGTGTCCCCCGCCTCCTGTTACCATCCGCCTTAGACGCATAGTTCGGGACCCCCTACCCGAGATCCGCCGGTTTTGACACCGACATGCGTCGCCCGAGCTAAAGGCATTAAAAGCCTCCTCCGAGAACTTGGGGTCTCGCAAGACAGCCCTGCAGCGCCGATGGTTCATAGAACTCTCTGCCTCTGAGTTGGTGACGGACATATTTTCCGAACCCTCGACCGAAGGGCAGTCCGGCGATGTTCCTGCACCGGCCCCAGTCTCCCCGATAGGATCTAAATCCCGGTTATCGGGAACATCACCGACCGGGTCCCCGGACATAGTTTGGCGAACCTTCTTCCTGTAACCAAACAAACACACGAGTCACAGTTGGATGCGGCCGCTGAAAGGCATGTTTACCCGTACCCCCTCGATGAAGGCCTGGTTGTGTCTTCACCCACCTTCCTCTTCGAAGGCTTGCCCAGCGCGCGAGCCGATCTCTTCGGAATCGTCGAACGTCTCCCCTGTGAAGCGCGACACGGTGCGGTGGGTGAGGCAGAATAAGAGCACGCTTTTAGAGAGGGTGTTTCTTGATTACTTACATGTGAAGCAGGAAGAAGGCCCGGGTAGTCGGCGGTGATGGCTACTTCTGTGCCGTCATAGCTTGTCTGGTAAAACACTCCCTCCGAGAGCACCACGAATATATTCGGATCCTCTTCAAACCCAGGATCTAGCTCCCGGTTGTGGATCTCAGGCTGTGGGGCAGGGCTATGGAATCCTTCGATGATCTTCCACCAATGTTGTCATAACAAACATACTTGAAATATACCAAAAGTAATCCAGAAATGGAATGAGTGCAACAGAGGGGTTGAGGCTTACCCAGCTGGGAGGATCGTACATAGAATACCCATCTCTGTGCTTAATGTGAAGAAACTCCTCTTCCTCCCCTTTAAACAGCTCGGCCAATATTTTGGCCAGAGCGGCGGGGGTATCCGGACCCTTCGGGCCATAGCGGGAGGCATCATCCTCTCCGTTATAATGCCACATGGGCAACCCTCTGTATTGTAGTGGTTGAACCTATCGCACTATGGAGGTCGCCATTACCTCAATTATTGTGAGTCCGGACTGAGCGAGCATCTTTATCTTGCTCATGAGCTGGCGAACTTCTGCACCGTCATCCTCTTCAAGACTCCGGGGGCGCCAACTGTGGCGTTTCTTCAGCGGAATGCTTGCAAATTCAGGAAAATCCTTTCGAATTGGGTCAGGAAGCGCGACATCCTCGATATAGAACCATTCGAAAGGCCATCCTTCGGGTGCCTTCCTTGGTGTGCCGGATAGGTATCCGGTATCTGCGAGACGCCATACTTCGACTCCGCCCACTTCAAATATTGACCCCTCGTGATTACGCGGGACAAGACAGAACAACCTCCTCCACAGCTCGAAATGAGCCTCGATGCCCAGGAATAATTCGCATAAAGCGACATAACCCGCAATGTGCAGAATGGGGGCAGGGGTGAAGTTGTGCAGCTGGAGGCCATAGTATTCCAGAATCCCTCAGAGGAACGGATGGATGGGAAATCCAACGCCCCTTAGCAGGTAGGGGATGAAACACACTCGCTCTCCCCCGGATGGATTGGGAGAGTCCTCTGCCCGAGTCTCACCATTGAAGGAATCTAGCCTCTCTCGAATAGGAACTAGATCTGCGGGCGGAAGAAATCCCTGTGTCTACAACTTCGTCAATTGACTGTGGCGAACTGAACACTTCTCCCACTCGCCTTTCTCTGGGCCGGAATGGGTGGAGGAGCTCGGGGCGCTAGCCATGCTGGAATGGTTTCTCCTGAACAGCTTCCAGGGATTCCCTCTGCGTGGTGTCGAATGGATCTAGGATCCAGTCTCTTTAATAGGCGCTCTTCCTTGCATGGATGGGGTGTTATCTGCAAAAATACCCTGACCTTCCGCCTTCGCTCGACACGTGGAAGGCGAAGCTATTTAACGCGCAGAAGCCGATGTGACCAACATTGGATCGATAGCCGAATACATTATTTGGAGATCATTAAAGGAGGAACCTGCCTTGCAATGCCGAAGACAATTTGTGTGCCGAGCACCTCGCTATTGAAGACTGGTTCGGGGGCTACTGAGGGAGTCCTAGACTAAGGGGTCCTCGGACGTCCGACCTGTTATCCATTGGGTCGGACTGATGGGCTGTGAAGACGTGAAGGCCAAAGACTGTACCCGTGCCCGGATTGGACTCTACTTGGCGTGGAAGGCAAGCTTGGCGACTGACTATGAAGATTCCTTCTTATGAAATCGACTCTATGTAAACCCTAGATCCCCCCGGTGTCTATATAAACCGGAGGGGTTAGTCTGGAAAGGGGAGATATACACATTACCATAGTCATATAGGCTAGACTTCTAGGGTTTAGCCATAATGATCTCGTGGTAGATCAACTCTTGTAATACTCATATTCATCAAGATCAATCAAGCAGGAAGTAGGGTATTACCTCCATAGAGAGGGCCCGAACCTAGGTAAACATCGTGTCCCCCGTCTCCTGTTACCATCGACCCTAGACGCACAGTTCGGGACCCCCTACCCGAGATCCATCGGTTTTGACACCGGCAATGAGTGCGCCCCCACCCTCGTGGGGCCCCCGTGACTCCCCTCCGATAGATTTTTGTTCCAGTATTTTTCATACTTTCCAGAAAAAATCTCCGCTTGTTTTCAGCCCATTCCAGAACTTGTGCACAAAAACAACACCACGGTAGTTCTGCTGAAAACAGTGTCAGTCCTGGTTAGTTCTAATCAAATCTTACCAAAACCATATAAAACTATTGTAAACATGGCATGAATACTTCATAAATTATAGATACGTTGGAGACGTATCAGGCCTGCCCTGGGGCCACGGTGTACCGCCCACAATGAGTAGTACTACCGTGGGCACTTGCGGTACTACCGCAAGAGCCTGCGGTACTACCGCAAGGGCCTGTGGTACTACCGCTCTGAAGAGAAGTACTAGCGCATGCCCCAGTTCAGCAACACTAGGAGTCCTTCATTTCGTAGAGACACGTAAAAACAGAGGATGCTCCAAAGAGCCAAAGGAAAGGTTGTGCAAAAGGAGTAGACGTGTACGTGATGATTCCACCCAAACCTTTCCAAAGCGGACCCCCTCTTAATAGTACGGCTTTCCTACGACTCAAATCCACCGAAAAGAAACGTAGAGAAATGCCGTCTTCAACATTCTTCGAGGGGCACCAAATTGTCTTGTGCCTAGTCATGATATGTCTGAAATACTCAATGCACACGATTAGTCCACAAAAGCATTGTCATCAATCACCAAAACAACTAAGGGATAAATATGCCCTTACAATCTCCCCCTTTTTGGTGGATTGATAACAATACGAGATTTGCACAAAGGGAGATAACATAGAACATGGGCAAAACCCACATCTCTAAAATATAGACGGGCTCCCCCTATATGTGTGCTATCTAGAGAAGTGCTTTGGACTGAATGGCACACATACTTGGATCAACACTCCCCCTATATTTTATAGACAATGCATATTTTGCAACGATAAGGCTAACACTAGGCAAGATAATAACTAAGAGCATAAAGTAAAGATCACAAGATAGCAAAGGCTCAACAAGGTAAGCTAGAGTGCATATGTCTTACACCATATGATAGAACAGTCTCACAAGCACAAACCAAACCAAAGAAAACTAAGTTCAACGAAACGAAAGCAAAGGGACAAGACGAAAACACTACACACGACTCGCAAATCCTACACTCTCTCCCCCTTTGGCATCGAGACACCAAAAAGGCAGAGAAGACACCTACGACACAAGTGGTGGCTCAAGCTAAAGTGATCACTCGTCATGCTCCTCGTCGGACTCAGCAGCGGGGATGGCCTCCTCCTTAGAGTCAGTCCACTTGTAGCCCTGTTTTGCCATCCATGCAACCTGTGGAGTGATATGCTTCTCGGATCCGCTGGAAATGTCCTCTCCAAAAGTCCTCAAGATCCTCTTGTCGCGGCGGCGACTCTCCTTGGAGGCAACGTGAGTCCGGTACTTCCCCTTTGCTTGCATGCAGAACAAGGACTTCATCTTGGCCTTCAGCTTCTTAGCCTATGAGGGCTCAGTAGAGGGAGGGGCATACCCAGCAGAGATGTCCTCATCTGCGTCCTCCTCCTCAATATCCTCCTCATCAACATCCATCCTAGTAGCCTCTACCTCGGCACAAGTAGTAGTGTTAGCCTACTGAGGCTTGATACAGAGCCTGATGGGGTCGTGACGGATCCAGTCAGGGGCCAAAAACTCATCTTCTGGGTAGAGCTTCTCCCAAGTCCTTGTGATCAAGAGAAATAGGTAAGGTCCATAGATGGGTACCCTACGGTTGAACACCGCAAACTGAAGCTCACACCACATGATGTGTGAGACGTCAAGAGGTTCTGTCTGAGAGTGATGCGCCTCCTCACAAATGAGCATCATATCCACAAGATAGGTATGCACCTTGTCCTTGTCACCAATGCGGGGAAAGGGAGTTGTGGAAGATCTAGTGCATGATGTCAAGGAATGGGTTCAGCACCCACGTCTACTTGTCATTGGGAAGCTTCTTCTCAACAAAATACTGCTAGAGCTTGTTCTTGCTGGCGGACTCGGGGTTGGCATGAGTGCGAACACCAACAGGCGTGTTGAGCCCCTCATCAGGCACCTGTAGCAAAGCCATGAAGTCCTTCCACTTAGCAGCCATCTGCTGTCCATTGGTCATCCAGGTCATGGACCGTTCCTCATCAGGATGGAAGTGGACTGAGGCAAAGAACTGGGCCACGATCTCAGGGTCAAAGTCTAGGTGAAAAAAGATCACGTCCTCAATGCCAAACTGCTCTATCAGGTCCAAAGCCTCACCAAAATAGTCACGATGCTTATCCTGCCTCATGTGATTCATGTCAATCCAGTGCACATCCACGTAGATGTTCTGCTTGGCCTTGATCATATCCAGATAGATAAGATTCTGCTGCTTGGTCCAGAACAGATCATTCCCTGTGAAGTTGGCACGGGGATTCATCTTCCTTTGAGTGACAAACTCAGCAAGAGGTATCTCATCCATGCCCATGGTGGGCTCCTTGTGCTTGGTGGCGGTGGTCTTGGTTCTGCGTGGGGAGGCATTGGAGCCCTATGGAGCTTCATCTTGGTTGCACGGGAGCATGGAGCCCGTGTCACGAACGGGGTTTGAGCGAGGGGCATTGAAACCGGAGCCACCACCTATGACACACAACACAAGAACACGCAAGAAAAAAGCAAGAAGGATCAATGGAAAGACCACAGCAAAATAGGTGAAACAATTAGAACTCGCACTTGGTAAATGCCACTTGGGAGACTTGACACCAACGGTAGTACCGTATGGGTGTGCGGTACTAAATTTTTAGTGCTGCTCGTAGCCACTTTAGTACCGCGCCAGGGTGGCACGGTAGTACCGTGTCTCGAAGCGGCAGTAGAATTTTATTGTTGCGCCTCGCGTGGTAGTACCGCTCCTGAGGAGCGGTAGTACCGCAACGGAGATGCGCTAGTACCGCATGATGTGAGATCCGAACCTTAAATGGATCTGAGCACAACCGTGACAACGAAGCGGTACTACGGTTGATCAAATCTACGACGAGGAGACATATCAAGTACCATCTCTACGCATTACTACTCTCCTACATCCTACTCTTGAAAACATTTGGCCTAAAATCTCAAGAACAACATGCATCTCCCCAAGAACCTAGAAACGAAAGAACGAACCAAAGAGAGAGGGATTTGGGGAGAAACCTTGTTCCATGGCAAGAGGAAGTGGTGGGGAACGATCCCATCGAACAGAATGCGAGGAGAGCGGCCGGAGACGGAGATCCAACAAGGGTCTCCGGCGCCGTTCTTGGGCAGGAGAGAGAGAGAGAGAGAGAGAGAGAGAGAGAGAGAGAGACGGCATGGGGAGAAAGAGGTGAATGGGTATGGGGGAGTTGGAACTCCCCCTGCCCGCTCTTAACCCCCACGCGCTCTCGACCGCGCGGTAGTACCGCCTAGGCGGTAGTAGCGCTCCCCCAGGCGGCAGTAAAAAATTACTGCCGTGCTGGGTGCGGTAGTACCGTGCGCAACTCCTGCGGTAGTACCGTGGTGACTGTCGGCGTTCTGGGAAGGGGGGTCCCCAGACTTGCCTGCCTGCGGCCCATGGCGTGGCTGAGCAGCGGGCCGTACGACCCATCTTCATCAACAAGGCATCCAAGACCTTCGTGAGGGTCCAAGCCTCGCGAGGCGGACGACACAAGACTTCCTCTGGAGTGGCCTAGCCAGGCAGGCTCACGAGGAGCGGAGATATCAAGGCGGGGCAAACCTCACGAGGGACTCGTGATGTAAGCCATGACGAACGGCGCCAGGCGGGTGCCGGTGCGCGCAGAGTCCTTGTTTCATCTTTGGTGCTAAGGAGGCAAGCGCAGACGAAGAGTACCGAGGCATCAGGTAAAGGTTGCCATATTGGTGCAACTAGACCAAGACCAGGAGGACGGCAAGGCGGAGGTCATCGTGGAGCCCAAGACGATGTCACCCCAGGGCTTTTCGCAGGCGAAGACCGCTTTTGTCAGGATAGCTTATACTAGTTGTCCCCCTTTAAATTTGCCCGCCGTTGTTGGCTCCTTTCCCGCTCAACATTTGGGAAGAGGACCAGGGCCTCCATAAATAGGACTAGCCACCACAGTAGGAGGCAACTGATCCGGGATTGGTTCAGATCTTCCTCAGTAACACAAACTCAAGAACACCCCAACCTCAGGAGGTTGTTCTTCCCTTCTACTGTTCATCATCAGCCCCAGAGGCAATCCACCATCACCACACTGGAGTAGGGTATTACACCACCACGGTGGCCCGAACCAGTATAAACCTCGTGTCTCTTTCTGTGTATTGAGTTCGTCGAGTTCGTCCACAAGATCTTAGCGAGCTAGAGCGTAGATCGATAGAAGGTAAAGACTTCGCGCGCACCCTAGTGTTCAAACCTTACGGGTTTGCCGGAGCCCCACATCTGACATTTGGCGTGCCAGGTAGGGGTGCGCCGTGGTTTCTCTTCCGTCGGTTCGTCGCTCCGTCGCTCCATTGTTTCCATGGCGGACGCTCGCCGTGCTCGAGCTGAGCGTCGGGCTGCCCTCTCCGCCCGCGTCGCTCACACGGCTCCTGTAGGCGGGCCGCCTCGTCGTTCTCCGTCTCCTGTCGCCAATGCCGCCACCGGCCCGGCGAGGAACGAGCGGCAGGCGTCCTTGCTGCACCCCTCGGTGTGGCAGGACGGTTGCACCACTACTCCGTCGCTCACCCCTACTGGTTCTTCGTCCCGCGCGCACCGCGCTCCCATGGAGGCACGAGCAGCGCTCATCGCGGTGAACGAGCTCCTGCGCTACTGCCCTGTCGACAACGTCTACGAGGAGTGGCTCGACCGCGTCGCTGAGCTCGTCCGCGCCGTAGGGGGCTCTCCAGCGCCGTCCAACTCTCTGCCTCCTCCTCAACCAGCCGCGGGCGACGAGGCTTATGGCGTGCCTCCACCACCTCAACCCCAAGACGGAGCCTTGGCACCAAGGCGTGCACCTCAACGGCGTGATCCACTGCGCCCGGCGCACGCGCGCGAAGAAAGAAACTGCCAAGAAATCCCGCGGCCGCGAGAAGCTGCGCCGACGCTCCCCGCGCCACCTCGTCAGGACCGCGCACAGCCTGCAGCGGCGCAGTGCGAACCCCGTCAAGACCAGGCTCCACCCCGGAAGCGGGCCCCGGCAACCACAGCCGGCTGCCGCACCTTCACCCCTGAGCTGCGTAGCGTCGCTTGGCCAGGCAAGTTCAAGCCAGACCTGCCTCCTCGCTACGACGGCACCGCGGACCCCGCGAAGTTCCTGCAGCTCTACGAGCTAAGCATCGAAGCTGGCTATCCATGAGGAGCTCTGCACTTCTCAAGAGTTGTTCAACTTGGCGATCAAGTGTGCAAGAGCTCAGGAGGGTCCTCTCTCTCTCCTCGAGCTGCGAGCTGCGGCAGCGGAGGAGAAGAAGACCAAGGCCAAGGACTTGAAGCGCAAGGAGGCAGTGGTGCTCGCAGGGGAGCCCGACACCAAGAGAGGCAGAGACCAGCCTGAGTCGTCCAAGAACAATCAGTCGTTCTGTGCCTTCCACAACCTGAACACCCACAACACCAGCGACCGCCAAGAGCTCAGGGCCATACGAGAAGGACGCTACGGTCGACGCCCCGAGCGCATCGACTGGGGCTACGACCGTGGAGGAGGACGTGGAGGTGGACGCTGGAAAGACCGTGGCCCGCGTCAGGAGTGGCGTGACCGGCCTCGCAAGGACCGCTGGCAGGACCAACCTCGCGAGGGCGCTTGGAGAGACCCGCCTCGCGAGGATCGCCCCCAGGGTAACACCGGTCTTCCCCCACTGTCGCCACCAAGAAGGAACTACGATCACCACCAGGACGAGGGGGCTGGGGGCTTCCAGGAGCCGCGTGCGATCGCTTGCATCTTGGGCGGTGCACAAGCCCCAGCCTCTCAGCACATCTTCAAACAGTTTGCTCGCGAGGTGAACGTCGCGCTCCCCAAGCTCGAGGCCACGCGCCCTCTCAGGTGGTCCCAATGCGCCATCACCTTCAGCTCAGCAGACCGGCTCAAGTGTGTGGCCACCGCAGGCGCACTCCCTATGCTATGCTCCCCAGTCATCAGCAACGTGCAAGTCACCAAGACTATCATAGACGGCAGTGCAGGGCTCAACGTCCTGTCCGTCGACATGTTCGACAACCTTCAAGTGCCCTATGAGCAGCTCTAGCCAACCAAGCCTTTCTCATGAGTGACTGATGGTTCCACCACACTTCCGAGATCAGGAGGATCGTGAAGTGGAAATGCTTTTCTGGTCGCAGTTCCACAATCCAGAGCGTCCACTTCCATTAACCAATCATTTGGCCGAATGGGCCGAGCTGAATAGGTTATCCGGACTCGCCATGAAGTATGTCGTGGATCATCTGTGGCCGAAAAGGCCAAAGCCGAACAGTTATTTTAGCTTGGTGCAGCAGTTCCTTGGTGCGGTGCCGTATATCAACGCGATGAAGAGGTCGGCGTGTGTGGAGGGTGCGCGGATGGCCTTGCCCGTGTCAAGACATACTGGGCGGAGATGGAGGCCACCGCTGTTGCAGCCCAAGATTCGGGCAAAAGCCGAGTACCTGCCGAGCACTACTTTCAAGAAGTCCTGGAGGGCGCTCGTTTAATAGAGACGCAGTTCTCGAAGGATGTTATGTTCGAATAACATGTATTCTTATTGAAAACAATATTTTGCTGAAATGTAGAAGCTTTTTATACTTGTGCTTGCAAGAATTATAATACCTCATGTGCGGCCGTTTACGTATATGTATATATAACCTGAAAGATGGCAGTCGTTGGCTTCAGCCCCCACACATATAATGAGGGGGTGTTCTGTCAGGACCCCGATTCCAAGTCACATCGACCCAGCCGGTAACACCTCATATTACTTTGCGGCCTCACGCACGGTAATCCCACGGGTGTCGTCTTACCATGGCTCGGGACCGTTTGCGCCTTTTGGCTCACGTATATGATAATGTCGCTAGCATCCATATGACAGAGAACCCGGGCCGACATGGCTAGTCGTGAACCCAAAGCAGCGCTAACCTATGAGGACAGGCATACATGAATCACATCGAGCATGTCGGTCATCAACGTGTGATTCCGGGCTGTAGCGTTGGGCTAACAGGACTCCGGTAACCCAGGCTGTAGCAGGCTAGGCAGGACTCCGGAAGTCACCGCGTGGCATTTCCCCGAAGGGACAGACATAGGAACAAAGTGAATCACATGCCGACCAGTCAAGTGTTCCAAGCAGTAGTGCTGGGCTAGCAGGACTCCGGTGAACCGGGCTGTAGCGGACTACTATCGCTTAGAAGCACTAGACTACGTTTCCCCATATGATTGGCTGCCAAGGATAAACAACTAGATAGTCGGATCCCACTCATACCAAGCATTTCAATCATACACACAATATGCCCGATATGAGTAAATACAACATTGCATCACAACAAAACTCTACAACTCAAGTACCTTATTTAAAGGCTCCGAGGAGCCATACATAACATCCATACAGATAGGGGTCACATGACCCGACACTCAAGTCATACAAACATACAAGCACATGCGGAAGCAAAGTAGTCTGAGTACAGACACTAGAAAGAAAGAAGGCTTGACGAAGCCTGTCTATCTACATCGACCCTTCACAAGTCTTGGATCACCACCTGGATGATAAGTCACTCGTCAACGTCGAGGTCTACATAGAACCCATCGGAGGGGTTGGTGTTGTCGTCTGAAAACATTAATTAAAGCAACATGAGTACGAAGGTACTCAGCAAGTCTTACAACAGAATCCTACAATACATGCACATTCTCAAGAAGGTAGTGGAGTTATTGCAGCAAGCCAGCTTTGACTCATGGCTAAGCTATCCTACGATAGACACGACTTGTAAAACATTTGTCGCACACGAGTCCACTATCACCAACACAATACTCCACCGTGGATCCTCTCTCGTCATCCTACGAGAGGGCCATCCGCGGTACTCACACTTATCTTGAGGCTTTTAGTAGTATCCATTTACTTGTCTATGAACTGTATAGGTGACCAAGTAGTCCTTTACCGCGGACGCGGCTATTCGAATAGTTTAATACCCTGCAGGGGTGTACTTCTTCACACATGTTTCCACCACTTAGCGTCTGCACACGTCATGTGCTCGGCAGACTTCAAGCGAAAGCCGACGTGGGTGTAGACCACGACCTAACCAACCACACAAGTCTCTAGTCCAGGTTTATCGCCTATTCGGGTTCCATCCGCAAGGAGATCCGTCCGGGGTGTCCTCAACGGCCCCAAACGATGTGTGCAGGGTTCCCGAGACACCAAACGGGCGAATCGGTACACCGGGCCACGTGCCTACCGCAACACAGCCCACCCCTATGGTCAGCGCTGCGTGCGGCCCCCAGCAACTACAAACACCAGAAACTACTTGCAACTCCTGGACAAAGGACGAGAGGGGTCGGTAAGTCGAGCGGGGTCATATTTCAGGGCCCAATGTGCGATAGTAGCTGAGTCTTAAATCACACACACAGATCTCAGTTCTTAAGGACGGCCTCAATGAAACAACCCACCATGTACTCCTACATGGCCTCTCATCGATTCCTTTACCAACTCATATTCAACACTTTCACACTCTCGACACCGACACAACCTTTCACTCTAGTTCATCATCCCGATGAGCCAGACCTGACACGACTCTAAGCATAGCAAGCATAGCATGGTAGGAAACACACACATATGGCTCAATCAACTCCTACACATGCTAGTGGGTTTCATCTAGTTACTGTGGCAATGACAGGTAATGCAAAGGAAGTGGGTTCAACTATCGCAACACACAGCAGTTTGAATCGCGTTGTCTTAATGGAGTAAACGAGAGCAGAAGCGAGAACATGGGTTTGTATCGGAATGATCAATGGGTTGCTTGCCTGATGGAGTGGTAGCGGGATACTGCCCTTCAGTTGGATACTCGTGAATATCCTCGGAGGCAGAACCTACCACGAAGAACACATCGGAACACAATCAACACATGACGACATGCAACAATATGATGCATGCTATGACATGGCAATATGAAAGTGTCTTGGCCTAATGCAAGCTAAAACAGGAAGGAATGTGCTTAATTGAACCAAAGGTTCAAGTCTTAGATCATTTAACATAGCCATTTAAGTGCATCATCTTGTATTGCTTAAACAGCAGGGTTAACTTGTTCTGACATGCATGAAACCAGTTCCAATAGATAGATTGAATTTTTCTGATCAAATTTCATATATAAATCTTTGCATTTGGAGTTATAGATTAATTTCTATGAATTTTTTAAGTTTGGACTAATTTCTGGAATTTCCTGTATAGAAATAATTCCAGTAATTAAATTACTGCGTCAGCATCACGTCAGAATGATGTCAGAGGTTAACGGGGTCGTCCAGGTCAAACTGACCAGTGGGTCCCGCGTGTCAGTGGTTAATTAAACTAATTGTTTTTAGTTTAGAATCTAATCTGGATAATTTAGCAGGGGGGCCCACTTGTCATTGACTCAGGGAAGTCAACCTGGGCCCACCCAGTCAACGTCAACGGTCAACTCGCCGGTGTTTAGCCGCCGGCGAGGCCAGACGCGGCGGTGCGAGTGCATTTGTGCATTCCGGCGACCAAACGAGCGGCGGAGAGCATCTACGCGTAGCTGAGAGCAAACCGCGACGTTTGGTGGCAGTGGTTGGACTCGGGGCGGCCGGAAACATCGCCGGCGACGAGCTTTGCGGTCGTCGGAGTCGGGTGGAAGTGAGCCCGAGGCTACGGGGCACGGCGAGGTGCATGGAGTGGGGCATTGAGCTCCTGGGAATGCGGTGGGGTGGTTAGACAAGGTGGCGTGGCCGGAGTTTGGCCGGAGTCACGTCGGCGACGAGCTCCGCGGCGGTGCGTGCGGGTGAGCTTCGTGCGATTGCTATGGTGCACAAGAAAGCAAACGGAGAGGATGGGGAGGTGCAGTAGCTCACGACGGTCACGTAGAGCCAGACGGTGCGGTCGGGGACGAGCTGATGCGGCGGCGACGTCGAAAGGGATCTCCGGCGGTGGCTGACGAAGGCGAGGTCGATGGAGGTGTTGCAGAGCGTGTGAGCGCTCGGGGCTCAGCCTGTTCGAAGCAGTCGACGACGGCGGAGCGAGTAGACACGGTGGTGTAGCACGGGGACGGCGTTGGACGCGACTACGGCAGCGGAACGGCGACGGCTGCGTCGGCCATGGCGAGGGAGTGCGAGGGAGAGGAGCCAGGGGGAAAGTGCGGTGTCTGTGAGGTCGGGGAGAGAGAGGGAGTTCGTCCCACGTCGACAGCGCGACGAGGGGAGCGGCGAGGCGGCGACAGCTGCGTGGCGCGCATGCGGTGCTCGCCGTCGAGCACCTGGTTGCCTGCCTGGCCAAGCCAAGCTGCTCGCTGGCGTGGTGGCTGGGCTGGGCCGGCAGGTGGGCCTGGTGGGTGGCGCCAGGTAAGTTTTCCCTTTCTGTTTTATTTTTTTATTTTTCTGTAGGTTTAGAGCTTTATTAAAAATACTTAGGAACTTTCTAAAATCCTGAAAATAATTGTGGGCTCTGTTGGGATTATTCCTAACAGCCCTCACTTAAATCCAGAATTATTTGAACATTCAAAATATTTACTAGCATTTAGATGTCCAAAGGCAAAATACATATGATTTAATTCAGAGACCTTCTGATGACCTAGAAAATTGTGCACCAATTTTGCCAGAGGTTATAACCCAAGACAAAGAGGGCGAAAATTTTAGAAGGGCATTTCAGGTTCATTGAAAATATTTTTAGTAAACCCTAGTTGATTTCAGGGGGGTGCTGGGGGTTCTGCCTTCCCCATTTCAAGTTTCTGTTGAAAGTAAACATGATGCACACTCTAATGCATGGACTAGCTAGGATGTGACATGTTCGCAAAAGGCGCATCATCACACTTGATCCAACGTCTTGGTCCATCAAGGAGGTGGTAGCGCAGCGAACTAGGCAACCAGACTATAATGCTTTAT
This sequence comes from Aegilops umbellulata, assembly GCA_032464435.1. Classification (NCBI taxonomy): domain Eukaryota; kingdom Viridiplantae; phylum Streptophyta; class Magnoliopsida; order Poales; family Poaceae; genus Aegilops; species Aegilops umbellulata. The sequence goes on along the minus strand of CP136057.1, from coordinate 539,773,028 downwards.
CACTTTGACTTAGCCATAGGAGTTTGACCGTGGAGCTACTATATAGCCCCTAGTGGCACCGCGCTCGGCCGAATTCGGGGCGCGTGTGTGCCTGGCCGGGAAACAGCCCTTCATTAATGCGGAGGAATCCCGAAGATTCCAATAGGTGATCGAGTGGTTGACCAGTCTCACGCTATATCATGACAGTCAGTTTTCGGCTTTCTCTACTAAGGTGCTCGCCTGGCTGAACCGGGGCAGAATCGCAGTAGTTCTCCTGGTGCCGCCTTAGCCGATAGAGCGGAACGTAAGGCAGCAAAACAGAGGAGCCGGGCAAACCCAACATTTGACCAAAGACATGATTCGGAGCTGATGCATATAAGGCCAAACTCGCGACGCCGAACACTCCCTAAGGTATTCGGTCTTTATGAAAACGGGCTGAACAGTGCCCTTGGTAATAAGCCCCTGGTGTCCAGGTACACGCAAAATTCTGACGTGACCACATGCCAAGACGCCAGCCTCCTCCTCGGCTATACTGAGAATCCGGGGGATGTGTATCAACAAGAGATAGTAAAAAAGGTTTACGCAGGGTCTTAATCTAAAAAGAATCCTTGGAACGGGTCCCTGCTGCACGTCTGCGCCTGTGTCTCCGTTGTGCGAACTGAAAAAGGTTTATGTATAGCATGGTGTTCATCTGAAAAAAAAGAGGAACTTAGTTGAAAAAGGTCGTGCGAAATGTACGTTATACTAAATAAACAAAGTATAATTCAAAATGGGTAAAATTGAGCCTTATTGTCTCTTGTTTTACATGCGCAGAGCCCCTTGTATAGGGGTAGACGGCTATTAAGCCTTTATCAATGGTATGTTTACGCCGGACTCGTCTAGCCACGTCCGTGGTCTTAACGACCTGTTTAGGTGCTTTGATTGGTGAAGCCGTTTTAGTGTGTGGCTGTCAAGGCAGCCGCACAGTCCTCCGCGCGGGAGGAACACTCAATATTTCCCTTTAGTGACATGATGCCCCGTGGACCGGGCATCTTAAGCGTGAGAGACGCATAATGTGGTATTGCGTTAAAGCGAGCGAACGCTTTGCGTCCCAGTAGTGTTTGATAGCCACTTGAAAATGGGGCGATGTGGAAGGTTAGCATTTCGCTACGGAAGTTATCGGGGGAACCGAACATAACTTCTAGTAGGAGGGAACCCGTGCAATGGGCATCTGGGCCTGGCGCTACTCCTTTAAAGGAAGTGTTGCTATGGCAAATTTTTGTTGGGTCCATCCCCATTTTGCGGACTGTATCCTGATATAGCAGGTTTAAGCCACTGCCGGCGTCCATAAGGACTCGTGTAAAGTGGAATCTGTCAATTATCGGATCTAATACCAAGGCAGCCCAGCCTGCATGCCGGATACTTCCGGAGTAATCCTGATGGTCGAAGGTGATCAGTTTTAACAACCAGTGGCGAGACTCCTTTGTGATAGGCCACATGGCACATATCTCTATAGGCGCCACTTCATTTTTCCCTTTTGTCACGTGAAGTAAATTTACTGTTTTGACTTCTTGTGGGAAATTCTTTTGTTTCGCAGTGCTCTGTTTGTGGGATTCATCATCGTCCTCACTTGGTGTATGCAGCCCCTTGTGTTCGGCATTGAGTTTGTTGGATTGCTTGAAGACCCAACATTCTCTGTGGGTATGGTTTGCAGGCTTCCCAGGGGTGCTGTGGATTTGACATATCTTGTCCAGGATTTTATTTAGGTTGGATAGTTCATCCCTGTTATCTTTGAGGGGCAGCTTCTGCTTACCCTGCCGAGAGCTTTTGAATCTGGCGTTAACTGTCGTGCTCTTCGGACTGTTTCCCTTATTCTGGTGCTGGTCTTTGCTGCGTCGTGGCTTCCTGTTTCCATCCCTGACTTCGGGCGTACTTGGGTCGCTGGTGCTGCGTCTTGCCAACCAGCTGTCCTCTCCTGCGCAAAAGCGAGTCATGAGGCTTGTTAATGCGGCCATTGTTCTTGGCTTTTCTTGGCCGAGGTGTCTGGCGAGCCATTCGTCTCGGACGCTGTGCTTGAAAGCTGCTAAGGCTTCGGCGTCCGGACAGTCGACTATCTAGTTCTTTTTAGTAAGAAATCTGTTCCAGAGCTTCCAGGCTGACTCTCCGGGTTGTTGAGTTATATGACTTAAATCGTCTGCATCCAGTGGTCAGACATAAGTTCCTTGAAAATTTTCCCGAAAAGCGTCCTCGAGCTCTTCCTAGCTTCCAATGGTGTTTTCGGGAAGGCCTTTAAGCCAATGCCGGGCTGGCCCTTTGAGCTTGAGGGGTAGGTATTTTATGGCGTGGAGGTCATCTCCTCTGGCCATGTGTATATGGAGGATATAGTCCTCAATCCAGACTCCAGGGTATGTCGTTCCGTCATATGCTTCTATGTTTACGGGTTTGAATCCCGCTAGGAATTCATGGTCCAGCACCTCGTCGGTGAAACATAGGGGGTGTGCGGCACCCCTGTATTTGGGTGTGTCGTTGTGTTCGGATATATGATGTGTTGCATTGCTTGCTAGAGCTTGCTTTCTTGGCCCGCAGATAGATCTAGCTGGGCCATCTTTTTCATGCGAATCCTCGCGTGGATCACGTGTTGGCTTGTGTGCGGCATTGTTTGCCGCTCTGTGTTGGCTATGAGGTCATCTATCCGACCGGATGGTTGCTTTGTTTTTTGATTGCGGGGGCTCTAAGGCCTCCTCATCAAATTCGGGTAGTAGCTTTCGCTTCGGGTAGCTCTTTGTATGGCGACTGTCGCCATATTTGTCTGCGGTGTTGAGTACTTTGCTCCATCTGATTCTGAGTGCATCTTCTGCAATCTTGAGCTTCCGCTTCTGTTTTTTCAGGCTACGCGTGGTGGCGACGAGCCTTTTGTGGAGGTTCTTCGGCTCTAGGAACTTGTCCGGCATGAGGTCATCCGGACTGTTATCTTCGCCGGGGATGGGTTGTTCAGTTTGGCTATCTAAGTTTCCTTGTTCGGACGGTTGCTTGATGCCATGTTCGTCATCCGTTGGCTCGCCCTGCTCTATGGCTGGGTCTGTATGACCGCTCCCTCTGTCGAGGTGGGGTTTGGAGCGGTGCTTATGCCGCCGCTTTGACTGCTTCTCGAAGGAACGATCCTTCGTTGCGTCCTCCCGTTCCTCGTCGTTGCTTCCTTTGGGTGTATCCACCATGTATACATCGTGGGATGAGGTGGTTGTCCAGTGCCCTGTAGGTGCTGGTTCCTATTCGTCTCCTGCATCGTCGTCCATACCGTCGATGTCTTCGGATACGAAGTCAAGCACGTCGGTTAAGTCATCGACAGTGGCTATGAAATGGGTGGTGGGTGGGCGTCGAATTTATTCATCGTCCACATCCCGATCCCGCCGGTCATAATTCGACCAGGACTCTCCTGACAAAGAGAGAGATTTTAGTGAATTCAGTATGTCGCCGAAAGACGAGTGCTGAAAGATATCCGCGGCGGTGAACTCCATGATTGGCGCCCAGTCAGATTCAATTGGCAAAGGTGCGGAGGGTTCAGAGTCCGGAGAAGAGTCCGGCACTTTGGAGTCACGGGCTTGGCAGAGGATAAGGATGGTGTTCGGCTTGATCGCCGTTGAGACTGCAGCCCCCGCGGCGAGGTCTAGCCACCCATCCTCGATCAGCGCAGTTGGCTCCGAGCTAAGGGTCGGAGCGGATGCGGGTGCGGCCTCCAGGGCACTATTCGGCGGCAGAGCTAAATCATGCCCATCGTGATAGTGCGCCGCGCTCGGCTGCGGCTCGAATCCGTCGGAGATCAAGTCTCCGCGGATGTCAGCTGTGTAGTTCAAACTTCCAAATCTGACCAGATGGCCAGGGGCGTAGCTTTCAATCTACTCCAGATGGCCAAACAAATTGGCCCGCAGTGCAAATACGCCGAATACAAAGATCTGTCCGGTGAGAAAAGTCTCACACTGGACTGCATCGCCAACGATGATCGAAGGAGCCATTGGGCCTAAAGATGACGACATAGAGGAACTCTCAATGACAGCACCAATGTCGGTGTCAAAACCGGTGGATCTCGGGTAGGGGGTCCCAAACTGTGTGTCTAGGCGGATGGTAATAAGAGACAAGGGACACAATGTTTTTACCCAGGTTTGGGCCCTCTCGATGGAGGTAAAACCCTACTCCTGCTTGATTAATATTGATGATATGGGTAGTACAAGAGTAGATCTACCACAAGATCAGAGAGGCTAAACCCTAGAAGCTAGCCTATGGTATGATTGTTGTTGTTCTACGGACTAAACCCCCCAGTTTATATAGACACCGGAGGGGGCTAGGGTTACACAGAGTCGGTTACAATGGGAGGAGATCTGAATATCCGTATTGCCAAGCTTGCCTTCCACGCCAAGGAAAGTCCCATCCGGACACGGGACGAAGTCTTCAATCTTGTATCTTCATAGTCCAACAGTTCGGCCAAAGGTTAGAGTCCGGCTGTCCGGACACCCCCTAATCCAGGACTCCCTCACCACCCAAGAGTTGCATGAAGCAAGAGCCATGCGCGGCCACAGCCGCACACAGGGCGCAGCACCCCATCCGGGCAAGGATGCCGGGCTGCGCCTCTGCGTCGACGTCCCACGGCTCAACAGGGCCGCATCTCAGGAGCGCTTCTGGCCTTCACGTGCGGGCCGCTGTGAGGGCCTGCCACACAGCTATGTTCGCATGCCCTTCGGCTTGCCGAGCATGGCGTCGTCCCATCAACGCAACTTGCTGCAGGTCCTGGCCTCCCAGGAAGCCAGGATCCGCCCCGTTCAGGAGGAGATGGAGATGCTCTTCAGGGAACCTCCTGAGCCTCCAGAGCCCCCCGAGGCTCAGGGTCCCGGTGGCTCGTGAGGAGTCATCCCTTCAACGCGTGGCTTCAGCTACATCAACTCTACCTTGTCTACAGAACCAGGTGACATCTTCCAAGTTCGTTTAAGCTAGGAGCGCCCCTCGGGCTACATTATTCCCAGGTCAAGTGGGTCCGTCCCTATGGCATGTATCCCCTTTGCTTAAGTCTTTAGCTTACCTTGCTGGGGGTGCCCCTTGGGCTGCATCATCCCCAAGCCGCTCGGGCCAGGCCTAGTGGCATGTATATTCCTGCATTTATCCAAGTCAATCTGCCCTTCATGCCTAACCTGCAAACGGTTATCGCCTGCTCAATCATCGCCTCCCCTGGGGCCTTCACATAGGCACGGCGCTGGTGCATGGGTTCGTCCCTGCCACGTTCGACAAACCCGAGTGGTCGAGCTCTGGCTCGCGGCACGCGCCGCACACGTCACCTCACCAGGCCCTCGGTGCCTTCGCCTCACCCAGAGCAACCAGCGGCAGGCTAACAGCTGTAGCAGTCAACCATGTTCCTTCTTGTGCCTGCTCACAGGAGTCCTGAGGGAAGCATAGCAGGTGGCACCGCGAGCCTCCTTTTCCTCGTGCGATCTGCTTGCGTGTTAAAAGGGGGGCTCCTGAGCATCACGACTCAGGAGCTCCTACTGGCTCTCCAGCCCTCACCCCTGGCCTTGACCACGGCATCGCGACCTGGCATACCAGCGGCGGATGAGCTCGCTCGAGGGCCGGGACCTGAGGACGTAGAGCACTAAGGAGAGCACGGGTAATGGAAACTCGTACGGGCCAGCCTGTCTATGACACACTAGTTGGCGCACAACCCTAGCGCAACGTCAGGAGTCCTCGCGAAGTCAACAAGATAAGTCCCGCACTCGGATCGACTAAGTGTTTTGAGCTTCATGGTCGCCCCCGCCCTGCCGCAACTCCCGTTGCGGCCACGTCGACTCCCTTTCTCTCTTTACCATGGCTGCTTGGACGATAAAGGGGACCTCCTGAGCATCGCGCCTCAGGGGCTCTTACTGGACCTCGAGCCGCACACCTCCTGGCCTTGACCACGGCACGCGACCTGGTATACCAGCGACGGCTGTAGCCGCCTTGGGACCGGGACCTGTCAGCGTAGAGCAACAAGCTATCGCGAGGAAAGAAAGGGAAGGACCGAGCCTTAACGGGACATGCGTTCATCAAATTCTTATAACAAGGAAGATGAGCAAGAAAGACATTACAGGCCCTTACACGCCCCCACGGGGTGATTCACGATCTTTCGCAGGGAACAAAAGCTGTCACTAAGAGGAATCCTATCTACACCCTCCCGTGGCGGAAGCCATCATGAACAGTGGTCCACGGGAGGCCGGCGCCAACCCCGTCCAGATCAGCGGCGGCGGCGACCGGACGCCGTGGCCTTGCTCCGAGCGCGGCGAGAGCTTGGAGGGACGTAGCTGTCGTCGCTCATCTCCAGAGTCTCGTAAAGCTCGGGAGAGCTGCCGGACTCCCACGAACTACCACTGCTGCTGGAGTGCTCGCGAGCGGGATGCGCGACGACCTGGCGCTCCTCTCCAGGGCAGCACTCCGAGCAGCGGCCCTCGGCGTTGAAGACCTTGAAGAAGAGCGTGGAGGCGTCGTCGTACACGAAGTGGATTGCGAGGGCCCCCCTCGCACGGCAAACCCGCGCGATCTCGCCCCAGCCGCGGGTCATGAAGATCTTGCCGATGGGAACCGCCTCGATCTCCGCTCCGGTCGCCGGGGCGCTGCAGTCAGCGTGCTACAGCCAGAGCTCGAGCGGCCCCCTCGGCGGCATCACATCAGAGAAGAACCGCGGGAAGCGGATCCAGGAGCTTGGGGGCATCGGTGCCCAAAGCACCAACTCGCGCAAAGAGTCGGCGGCGTGCACCCCGGGGGCAACGGCGCATGGCGCCGTGGCGCGGCGACCCCGGACGCAGCACGGACGGTGCCGCTCGTCGCTTTGTCCTCCCGAGCCCTGGGCTCGGGCGTACAAGAGTAGCGGGAACCCTGGTGGGGGCCGCTTGCACCAAGGCCTCGTCACCACTTGCAACGCCGCCTCGTCACGGCGGTGGATCGCTCGTTTCTTCGGCGAAAGTGGCTCTGGATCGTCACGGGGAGCTTTCCCCTTCTCTTCGGCCGAAAACCTTCTAATGGGCGCCATTGTTGTCAGCAGCGGAGCGAGGAGGATGAAGAAAGCAAGCAAGGAGAAGATGGGCAACGGGGGCTCCGCCCACCTCCCCATTTATAGCGAGAGGAGGCCAACCGGCGTCTCCCATGATTGCAGGTAATGATGGTTTTCCGTGCATGTCGCAGGGACTCGTCAAATCGTGCAGTTGCCGAGGCAGCGTGGGGAAGCGGAGACGCCCACGTCCAATCAATCGGCACGCATTGACCGAGGCTACAGGCTTTTGGGGCCCGCGGCACTCCGAACTTGACCCTTGGCTTCGCCGTGAAGCCAAGCCCGAGTGCGCCTTGGGCCCGGGGGCTACTGTCGGTGTTCTGGGAACGGGGGTCCCCAGACTTGCCTACCTACGGCCCATGGCGTGGCTAAGTAGCGGGCCGTATGGCCCATCTTCATCAACAAGGCATCCAAGACCTTCGCGAGGGTCCAAGCCTCGCGAGGCGGACGACACAAGACTTCCTCTGGAGTGGTTAGGCCAGGCAGGCTCACGAGGAGCGGAGATATCAAGGCGGGGCAAACCTCACGAGGGACTCGTGACATAAGCCGTGACGAACAGCGCCAGGCGGGTGCTGGTGCGCGCAAAGTCCTTGTTTCCTCTTTGGTGCTAAGGAGGCAAGCGCAGACGAAGAGTACCGAGGCATCAGGCAAAGGTTGCCATATTGGTGCAACAAGACCAAGACAAGGAGGACAGCAAGGCGGAGGTCATCGTGGATCCCAAGACGGCGTCACCCCAGGGCTTTTCGCAGGCGAAGACCGCTTTTGTCAGGATAGCTTGTACTAGCTGCCCCCCTTCAAATTTGCTCGCCGTTGTTGGCTCCCTTCCCGCTCAACATTTGGGAAGAGGACCAGGGCCTCTATAAATAGGACTAGCCACCACAGTAGGAGGCAACTGATCCGGGACTGGTTCAGATCTTCCTCAGCAACACAAACTCAAGAACACCCCAACCTCAGGAGGTCGTTCTTCCCTTGTACTGTGCATCATCAGCCCCAGAGGCAATCCACCACCACCACACTGGAGTAGGGTATTACACCACCACGGTAGCCCGAACCAGTATAAACCTCGTGTCTCTTTCTGTGTTGTGAGTTCGTCGAGTTCGTCCAGAAGATCTTAGCGAGCTAGAGCGTAGATCGATAGGAGGGAAAGACTTCGCGCGCACCCCAGTGTTCAAACCTTACGGGTTTGCCAGAGCCCCACATCCGACAGTGAGCCACGGTAGTATCGTAGACCCAAGAAAATGCATGTTTCGAAAAAGAGAAGAAAAGGGGCCTTTGCAACGCAACCTTCAAGCGAACGGACACACCAAAGAGCTAACCCACGAGACAATAAGGACTAAACATGCAGCACGACCTCTCCAAAGAGAGGGCGGTGGCCGGAGCCACCTATGTTTGAGTCAATTGGTATGGCACCGCAAAGAATTATCCTTGGGCCCATGACCAAAACTCGTCTTTGAAGCACAAGTACCATCATCAATGGCTAATGTGAAAGAGTTGATCAATTTATGCATAATGGGGGGAGGGAGAGTTCATTGAGAGAACAACACTCCCCCTATGTCCATGCCTACACCTAAACAAGATAACAAGTTGAGTATGCTGGGGTGTGCAAGGGTTCAAGCAACATTATTCGAATCAATGATATTTAGCTCATTCCTTAACTCGCGAAATATTGCTTCATCCAAGGGCTTCGTGAAAATACCTGCAAGGTTATCATGAGTGTTGACATAGTTGAGCTCGATCTCCCCTCGCCTAATGTGATCTCGGATGAAGTGATACCGAATCTCAATATGCTTCGTCTTGAAGTGTTGAACCGGGTTGAGAGAAATCTTGATGGCACTTTCATTATCACACCAAAGAGGCACTTTGTCACAAATGACACTGTAATCATTTAAAGTTTGCCTCATCCAAAGAAGTTGTGCACAACAACTACCGGCCACCACATACTTCGCTTTGGTGGACGAGAGAGACACACAACTTTGCTTCTTAGAAGACCAACTCACCAAAGAGCAACCAAGGAATTGGCACCCTCCAGAAGTGGACTTCCTATCCACTTTGTATCCCGCCCAATCTGAGTCTGAATAGCCTACAAGCTTGAAGTTTGCTCCTCTTGGGTACCATAAGCCAAAGTTTGGGGTATGAGCCAAATATCGACAGATTCGCTTGACCGCCACAAAGTGGCTTTCCTTAGGTGCGGCTTGAAACTGTGCACAAATTCCCACACTCAACATGATATCCAGTCTAGATGCACAAAGGTAAATCAAGGAGCCAATCATGGAGCGATATACCTTTTGATCCACCGCTTTACCATTGTGATCTATGTCAAGTTGGCATTTGACGGGCATTGGAGTGGAAGTTGGCTTGACATCACTTAGCTTGAATCTCTTGAGCATGTCTTGAGTGTATTTGGCTTGGTTGATGAAGGTTCCTTCTCTTCGTTGCTTGACTTCGATCCCAAGAAAGAACTTCAACTCTCCCATCATGGAAATCTTGAACTTTGAGGTCATGAGAGCGGCAAATTTCTCATTGAAAGCTTTGTTAGGACAACCAAAGATAATGTCATCAACATATAGTTGGCACACAAACAACTCCCCTTTGACCTTCTTAGTAAAAAAGAGTGGGGTCAATTTTCCCGATTTCAAACCCACGATCTTGCAACAACTCGGTAAGGTGGTCATACCACGCACGTGGGTCTTGTTTAAGGCCATAGAGTGCCTTATCGAGTTGGTACACATGATCGGGGAAATAGGGATCCTCGAACTCGGGGGGTTGCTTGACATATACCAACTCATTAATAGGACCATTAAGAAAGCACTCTTCACATCCATTTGTTGGAACTTAAAGTTATGATGAGAAGCATAAGCAATCAACATGAGAATGCATTCAAGGCGAGCAACGGGAGCAAAGGTTTCACCATAGTCGATACCTCGACTTGGGAGTAGCCTTGTGCTACCAAACGGGCCTTGTTGCGAATGATAATTCCATGGGCATCTTGCTTGTTCTTGAATATCCACTTGGTTCCAATGACATTATGGTTCCCCGTTGGCCTTGGCACTAATCTCCACACCTTGTTGTGTTCGAAGTTGGTGAGTTCTTCATGCATGGCATTAAGCTAATCCGGATCCTCGAGCGCCTCATAGACCTTTTGGGGTTCAACACAAGAGACAAACGCGTGATGTTCACAATAGTTTGCCAACTGTCTACGAGTGCTTACCCCCTTTCGAATGCTTCCAAGCACATTTGTCATGAGATGACCCTTGGTTGTGAGCTTGGATGCGATCTTCACGGCACGACGCTCTAATTCCTCCTCCAGAGTGAGTTGAGGAGCGGTCACTTGATCATCTTGAGCGTCGTCTTGAGCTTGTTCTTGATCTTGAGCTTGTTCTTGATCTTGAACTTGCTTGGAGGAGAGAACTTGACCTTGGGCATCACTTGGTGATTCAACACCGTCTTGAGATTGATCTTGCCCTTGGTCTTGTTCATGAGGTTGAGGGCCTTCACTTTGTTCTTCGGAAGCGTGTGGGCCTTGGGTTGGTGATGGCTCCACTTGAGTGGAGCATTGTCCTTCTCCTTCGGCCACAAGGGGTTCCTCAATGGGTAGGAAAAAACCAACTCCCATTCTTCTTATGGCTTGGGGAGGAATTTCATCACCTACATCACAAGTGCCACTTTGCTCCACTTGGGAGCCGTTATTCTCATCAAACTCCACATTACACGTCTCCTCAATAAGTCCCGTGGACTTATTGAGGACACGGTAAGCATGAGAGTTTGTAGCATAACCAACAAATATGCCCTCATAAGCTCTAGCTTCAAATTTAGACGACCGAACACCTTTCTTGAGAATGAAACACTTACACGCGAACACTTGGAAGTACTTGAGGTTGGGCTTGTTACCGGTGAGAATCCCATATGGAGTCTTGTTCAAGCCTTTGCGGAGATAGAGCCGATTGGATGCATGACACGCGGTGTTGATGGCTTTGGCCCAAAAGTTGTATGGAGACTTGAACTCTACCATCATGGTCCTTGCCGCATCCATCAACGTTCGGTTCTTCCTCTCCGCTACACCATTTTGTTGAGGGGTGTATGGCATGGAATATTGATGCTTGATCCCCTCATCACTAAGAAACTCATCCAAGGTGTAGTTCTTAAACTCGGTGTCGTTGTCACTTCTTATTGTCAAGATCTTTGCATTGTGTTGATGTTGGGCTTCATTTGCAAAGTCAATGACGGTTTGTTGGGTCTCGCTCTTCCTCTTGAAGAAGTATACCCAAGTGTATCTTGAATAGTCATCCACAATCACCAAGCAATACATTCTACCCCCAAGACTATCAAAGGATGGAGGCCCAAAGAGATCCAAGTGAAGGAGCTCCAAAGGCTTCTTCGAGTAAATGATAGTTGTGGGAGGGGGAGCCTTTTCATGTAGCTTTCCTTCGATACAAGCACTGCAAGCACGATCTTTAGCAAAACTAACATTTGTTAGTCCACGGACATGGTCCCCTTGAGAAGACTTTGCAAAGATCTCATATTGACATGGGCTAAACGGCGATGCCAAATCCATCCCACGTCAACTTTATGTTGGGAACGTAGTAATTTTAAAAAAAATCCTACGCACACGCAAGATCATGGTGATGCATAGCAACGAGAGGGGAGAGTGTTGTCTACGTACCCTCGTAGACTGAAAGCGGAAGCGTTAGCACAACACGATTGATGTAGTCATACATTTTCACGATCCGACTGATCAAGTACCGAACGTACGGCACCTCCGAGTTCAGCACACGTTCAGCCCAATGATGTCCCTCGAACTCTGATCCAGCCGAGTGTTGAGGGAGAGTTTCGTCAGCACGACGGCGTGGTGATGATGTTGATGTTCTACCGACGCAGGGCTTCGCCTAAGCACCGCTACAGTATTATCGAGGTGGACCATGGTGGAGGGGGGCACCACACACGGCTAAGAGATCAATGATCAATTGTTGTGTCCATGGGGTGCCCCCTGCCCCCGTATATAAAGGACCAAGGGGGCAGGCGGCCGGCCTAGGAGGAGGGCGCACCAAGGGGGGAGTCCTACTCCCACCGGGAGTAAGACTCCTCCTTTCCTTGTTGGAGTAGGAGAGAAGGAAAGAGGAGGAGAGGAAGAAGGAAAAGGGGGCTGCACCCCTTGTCCAATTCGGACCAGAGGGGGGGTGCACGCCTCCTTCCTTTTGGCCTCTCTCCTCTATTCTAGTATGGGCCAATAAGGCCCATATACTCCCGGGTGAATTCCCGTAACTCTCCGGTACTCCGATAAATACCCGAATTACTCGGAACCTTTTTGATGTCCGAATATAGTCGTCCAATATATCGATCTTTACGTTTCGACCATTTCGAGACTCCTCGTCATGTCTCCGATCTCATCCGGGACTCCGAACTCCTTCGGTGCATCAAAACACATAAACTCATAATATAACTGTCATCGAAACGTTAAGCGTGCGGAACCTACGGGTTCGAGAACTATGTAGACATGAACGAGACACGTCTCTAGTCAATAAACAATAGCGGAACCTGGATGCTCATATTGGCTCCCACATATTCTACGAAGATCTTTATCGGTCAAACCGCATAACAACATACGTTGTTCCCTTTGTCATCGGTATGTTACTTGCCCGAGATTTGATCGTCGGTATCTCAATACCTAGTTCAATCTCGTTACCGACAAGTCTCTTTACTCATTCCGTAATACATCATCCCGCAACTAACTCATTAGTTGCAATGCTTGCAAGGCTTAAGTGATGTGCATTACCGAGAGGGCCCAGAGATACCTCTCCGACAATCGGAGTGACAAATCCTAATCTCGAAATACGCCAACCCAACAAGTACCTTCAGAGACACCTGTAGAGCACCTTTATAATCACCTAGTTACGTTGTGACGTTTGGTAGCACACAAAGTGTTCCTCCGGTAAACGGGAGTTGCATAATCTCATGGTCATAGGAACATGTATAAGTCATGAAGAAAGCCATAGCAACATACTAAACGATCGAGTGCTAAGCTAACGGAATGGGCCAAGTCAATCACATCATTCTCCTAATGATGTGATCCCGTTAATCAAATGGCAACTCATGTCTATGGCTAGGAAACATATCCATGTTTGATCAACGAGCTAGTTAAGTAGAGGCATACTAGTGACACTCTGTTTGTCTATGTATTCACACATGTATTATGTTTCTGGTTAATACAATTCTAGCATGAATAATAAACATTTATCATGATATAAGGAAATAAATAATAACTTTATTATTGCCTCTAGGGCATATTTCCTTCAGTCTCCCACTTGCACTAGAGTCAATAATCTAGTTCACATCGCCATGTGATTTAACATCAATAGTTCACATCTTTATGTGGTTAACACCCATAGCTCACATCGATATGTGACCAACACCCAAAGGGTTTACTAGATTCAGTAATCTAGTTCACATCGCTATGTGATTAACACCCAAAGAGTACTAATGTGTGATCATGTTTTGCTTGTGAGACAATTTTAGTCAACGGGTCTGTCATATTCGGATCCATAAGTATTTTGCAAATATCTATGTCAACAATGCTCTGCACGGATCTACTCTAGCTAATTGCTCTCACTTTCAATATGTATCCAGATTGAGACTTAGAGTCATCTGGATCAATGTCAAAACTTTCATCGACGTAACCCTTTACGACGAACCCTTTTTTTCACCTCCATAATCGAGAAATATTCCTTATTCCACTAAGGATAATTTTGACCGCTATCCAGTGATCTACTCCTAGATCACTAGTGTACTCCCTTGCCAAAATCAGTGTAGGGTGTACAATAGATCTGGTACACAGCATGGCATACTTTATAGAACCTATGGCCAAGGCATAGGGAATGACTTTCATTCTCTTTCTATCTTCTGCCGTGGTCGGGCTTTGAGTCTTACTCAATTTTATACCTTGTAACACAGGCAAGAACTTTTTCTTTGACTGTTCCATTTTGAACTACTTCAAAATCTTGTCAAGGTATGTACTCATTGAAGTATTTATCAAGCGTCTTGATCTATCTCTATAGCTCTTGATGCTCAATATGTAAGCAGCTTCACCAAGGTGTTTCTTTGAAAAACTCCTTTCAAACACTCCTTTATGCTTTGCAGAATAATTCTACATTATTTTCGATCAACAATATGTCATTCATATATACTTATCAGAAATGTTGTAGTGCTCCCATTCACTCTCTAGTAAATACAGGCTTCACCGCAAGTCTGTATTAAACTATATGCTTTGATCAACTTATCAAAGCGTATATTCCAACTCCGAGGTGCTTGCACCAGTCCATAGATGGATCGCTAGAGCTTGCATATTTGGTTAGCACCTTTAGGATTGACAAAACCTTCTGGTTGCATCATATACAACTCTTCTTTAATAAATACATTAAGGAATGCAGTTTTGTTTATCCATTTGCCAGATTTCATAAAATGCGGCAATTGCTAACATGATTCGGACAAACTTAAGCATAGATACGAGTGAGAAACTCTCATCGTAGTCAACACCTTGAACTTGTCGAAAACCTTTTGCGCCAATTCTAGCTTTGTAGATAGTAACACTACTATCAGCGTTTGTCTTCCTCTTGAAGATCCATTTATTTTCTATGGCTTGCCGATCATCGGGCAAGTCAACCAAAGTCCATACTTTGTTCTCATACATGGATCCTATCTCAGATTTCATGGCCTCAAACCATTTTGCGGAATCTAGGTTCATCATTGCTTCCTCATAGTTCGTAGGTTCGTCATGGTCAAGTAACATGAACTCCAGAATAGGATTACCGTACCACTCTGGTGCGAAACATACTCTGGTTGACCTACAAGGTTTGGTAGTAACTTGATCCAAAGCTTCATGATCATCATCATTAACTTCCTCACTAATTGGTGTAAGCATCACTGGAACTGATTTCATTGATGAACTACTTTCCAATTCGGGAGAAGGTACAGTTACCTTATCAAGTTCTACTTTCCTCCCACTCACTTCTTTCGAGAGAAACTCCTTCTCTAGAAAGGATCCATTCTTAGCAAGGAATGCCTTGCCTTCGGATCTGTGATAGAAGGTGTACCAAATTGTCTCCTTTGGGTTCCTATGAAGACGCACTTCTCCGACTTGGGTTTGAGCTTATCAATATGAAACTTTTTCACATAAGCATCTCAACTCCAAACTTTAAGAAACGGCAGCTTAGGTTTCTTGCTAAACCACAGTTCATGCGGTGTCGTCTCAACGGATTTAGATGGTGCCCTTTTTAATGTGAATGCAGCTGTCTCTAATGCATAACCCCAAAACGATAGTGGTAAATCGGTAAGAGACATCATAGATTGCACCATATCCAATAAAGTATGGTTATGACGTTCGGACACACCATTATGCTGTGGTGTTCCAGGTGGCATGAGTTTGTGAAACTATTCCACATTGTTTTAATTAAAGACCAAACTCGTAACTCAAATATTCTCCTCCATGATCAGATCGTAGAAACTTTTTTTTATTGCTACGATGATTTTCCACTTCACTCTGAAATTATATGAACTTTTAAAAAAATTCAGACTTTATGTTTCATCAAGTACATATACCCATATCTGCTCAAATCATCTGTGAATGTCAGAAAATAACGATACCTGTCGTAAGCCTCAATATTCATCGGACCACATACATCAGTATGTATGATTTCCAACAAATCTGTTGCTCACACCATTGTTCCGGAGAACGGCGTTTTAGTCATCTTGCCCAAGAGGCATGGTTCACAAGCATCATGTGATTCGTAATCAAGTGATTCCAAAAGCCCATCAGCATGGAGTTTCTTCATGCGCTTTACACCAATATGACTTTAAATGGCAGTGCCACAAATAAGTTGCACTATCATTATTAACTTTGCATCTTTTGGCTTCAATATTATGAATATGTGTATTACTATGATCGAGATCCAACGAACCATTTTCATTGGGTGTGTAACCATATAAGGTTTTATTCATGTAAATAGAACACCAATTATTCTCTAACTTAAATGAATAACCGTATTGCAATAAATATGATCAAATCATATTCATGCTCAACACAGACACCAAATAACAATTATTTAGGTTCAACACTAATCCCGAAAATATAGGGACTGTGCGATGATGATCATATCAATCTTGGAACTACTTCCAACACACATCGTCACTTCACCCTTAACTATTATCTGTTCATTCTGCAACTCCCGTTTCGAGTTACTACTTTTAGCAACTGAACTAGTATCAAATACCGCGAGGTTGCTATAAACACTAGTAAAGTACACATCAATAACATGTATATCAAATATACCTTTGTTCACTTTGCCATCCTTCTTATCCGCCAAATACTTGGGGCAGTTCCGCTTCCAGTGACTAGTCCCGTTGCAGTAGAAGCACTTAGTCTCAGGCTTAGGTCCAGACTTGGGCTTCTTCACTTGAGCAACAATTTGCTTGCCGTTCTTCTTGAAGTTCCCCTTCTTCCCTTTGCCCTTTTCTTGAAACTAGTGGTCTTGTTAACCATCAAAACTTGATGTTTTTCTTGATTTCTACCTTTGTCGATTTCAGCATCACGAAGAGCTTGGGAATCGTTTTCGTTATCCCTTGCATATTATAGTTCATCATGAAGTTCTACTAACTTGGTGATGGTGACTAGAGAATTCTGTCAATCACTATTTTATCTGAAGGTTAACTCCCACTTGATTCAAGCAATTGTAGTACCCAGACAATCTGAGTACATGCTCACTGCTTGAGCTATTCTCTTCCATCTTTTAGCTATAGGACTTGTTGGAGACTTCATATCTCTCAATTCGGGTATTTGCTTGAAATATTAACTTTTATTCCTGGAACATCTCATATGGTCCATGACGTTCAAAACATCTTTGAAGTCCCGATTCTAAGCCATTAAGCATGGTGCACTAAACTATCAAGTAGTCAACATGTTGAGCTAGCCAAACGTTCATAATGTCTGCATCTGCTCCGACAATAGGTCTGTCACCTAGTGGTGCATCAAGGACATAATTCTTCTGTGCAATAATGAGGATAGTCCTCAGATCACGGATGCAGTTTGCATCATTGCTACTAACATCTTTCAACTCAGTTTTCTCTAGGAACATATCAAAAATAAAACAGGGGAGCTAAATGCGAGCTATTGATCTACAACATAGATATGCTAATACTACCAGGACTAAGTTCATGATAATTTAAAGTTCAATTAATCATATTACTTAAGAACTCCCACTTAGATAGACATCCCTCTAATCATCTAAGTGATCACGTGATCCAAATCAACTAAACCATAACCGATCATCGCGTGAAATGGAGTAGTTTTCAATGGTGAACATCACTATGTTGATCATATCTACTATATGATTCACGCTCGACCTTTCGGTCTCAGTGTTCCGAGGCTATATCTGCATATGCTAGGCTCGTCAAGTTTAACCTGAGTATTCTGCGTGTGCAAAACTGGCTTGCACCCGTTGTAGATGGACGTAGAGCTTATCACACCCGATCATCACATGGTGTCTGGGCACGACGAACTTTGGCAACGGTGCATACTAAGGGATCTTGAAATTTAGTAAGAGATCATCTTATAATGCTACCGTCAATCAAAGCAAAATAAGATGCATAAAAGATAAACATCACATGCAATCAATATAAGTGATATGATATGGCCATCATCATCTTGTGCTTGTGATCTCCATCTCCGAAGCACCATCATGATCACCATCGTCACCGGCGCGACACCTTGATCTCCATCGTAGCATCGTTGTCGTCTCGCCAATGTTATGCTTCTACGACTATCGCTACCGCTTAGTGATAAAGTAAAGCATTATAGGGCGATTGCACTGCATACAATAAAGCGACAACCATATGGCTCCTGCCAGTTGCCGATAACTCGGTTACAAAACATGATCATCTCATACAATAAAATTTAGCATCATATCTTGACCATATCACATCACAACATGCCCTGCCAAAACAAGTTAGACGTCCTCTACTTTGTTGTTGCAAGTTTTACGTGGCTGCTACTGGGCTTAGCAAGAACCGTTCTTACCTACGCATCAAAACCACAACGATAGTTTGTCGAGTTGGTGCTGTTTTAACCTTCGCAAGGACCGGGCGTAGCCACACTCGGTTCAACTAAAGTTGTAGAAACTGACACCCGCCAGCCACCTGTGTGCAAAGCACGTCGGTAGAACCAGTCTCGCGTAAGCGTACGCGTAATGTCAGTCCGGGCCGCTTCATCCAACAATACCGCCGAACCAAAGTATGACTTATATCGCCCACAACTCACTTGTGTTCTACTCGTGCATAAAACATCAACGCATAAAACCTGGCTTGGATGCCACTGTTGGGGAATGTAGTCATTTTAAAAAAATTCCTACGCACACGCAAGATCATGGTGATGCATAGCAACGAGAGGGGAGAGTGTTGTCTACGTACCCTCGTGGACCGAAAACGGAAGCGTTAGCACAACGCGGTTGATGTAGTCATACGTCTTCATGATCCGACCGATCAAGTACCGAACGTACGACACCTCCGAGTTCAGCACACGTTCAGCCCGATGACATCCCTCGAACTCCACTTGACATTGGTGGGCATAGATGGAATCTTGTGAATGTCCACCACCAAGTCCTTGCTTCCGGTCATATGATTAGTGGCTCCACTATCGAGCAACCATGATCCCCCAATGGAAGCAAACACCTACAAGAGATCAATGCTTGGTTTTAGGTACCTGAGGGAGTCCTGGACTAAGAGGTCCTCGGGTGTCTGGCCTATTATCCATGGGCTGGACTGACGGGCTGTGAAGACATGAAGGCCGAAGACTGTACCCGTGTCCGGATTGGACTCTACTTGGCATGGAAGGCAAGCTTGGCGAACGACTATGAAGATTCCTTCTTATGTAACCGACTCTATGTAAACCCTAGATCCCCCCGGTGTCTATATAAACTGGAGGGGTTAGTCCGGAATAGACACACATGACCATAGTCATATAGGCTAGACTTCTAGGATTTAGCCATTACGATCTCGTGGTAGATCAACTCTTGTAATACTCAATTTCATCAAGATCAATCAAGCAGGAAGTAGGGTATTACCTCCATAGAGAGGGCCCGAACCTGGGTAAACATCGTGTCCCCCGTCTCCTGTTACCATCGATCCTAGATGCACAGTTCGGGACCCCCTATACGAGATCCGCCGGTTTTGACACCGACATTGGTGCTTTCATTGAGAGTTCCACTGTGCCGTCGACAAAAGGTTTTGATGGCCCCTTCAATCGTCGACAATGACGCTATCCAAGGAGGAACCTTCCTTCCCAGACAGATTCTTGTGTTCTGCGGCTTCGTACTGCGGGCCAACTCGCTTGACCATCTGGAGCAGATCGACAGCTACGCCCCTGGCCACCAGGTCAGATTTGGAAGATTGAACTACGTCGCGGATATCCTTGGAGACTTGATCTTCAATGGATTCGAGACCGCGGCGATCGCTCCCCCTCGCTCCGATGAACATGACTTAAATCTGTCATCGGATCACATCCAGGAGATGGTTCCTGCTGCTGCAACAGCCTTAGATCCGGAGCATATTGTACCGTCCGAGGCCACAGAATCCGTGGCGTTGGAACCGCACACGGACTCAGCACCCTGCAATATCTATGTCAACGGAACCTCGGACTCGTCTCCGGCTATAAGTTCCGGACCGTGTACGCCTGCAGACACCGAGCTAGATCGGTTATCGATCTTTGAATTCGGCGCCGCAAACGTTTTCCAGCACTCACCTTTGGGCGATATGCTGAACTCCTTAAAGAATTTGTCCATGGAAAAGGACTCGCAGCCGAACTATGTTAGGTTTGAGCTAGATGCTGATGATGGAGAATTTTGCTCCCCACCCGCCACCCACTTCATAGCCACTGTCGATGACTTAACCGATGTGCTTGATTATGATTCTGAAGACATCGATGATATGGACGACGATGTCGACAAGGAGTAAGGCCAAGACCTGCCATTCACTGGACGTTGGACGGCCACCTCTTCGTACGATGTGTACATGGTTGACACACCTAAAAAAGCTAGCGACAACGACAAAGAAGAACCAGTTGCGAATAAACCTTCTGAGACACAGTCCAAGCGCCGGTGCCCTAAACGCCGTTCCAAGCCTCATCGCTCAAAACACGGCAACACTGGCACCGGAGAAAATAGTACTCTGGGCGACGCCGAAAACAATGAAGACCCTGTTGGAGCCGCATATGAACAGGAGGAGCAAGACAACGAGTGGGCTGACCCTGATAAACAGGCCACGCCAAATGACTCGGATGACGATAGTTATCGTCCACCCTCCGAGGATGATGAGAGCCTTGGCAATGAAGACTTCATCGGGCCCGAGGCACCCTTCGAGCAGGAGCGCTTTAAGTGCCAGCTCATAGCTACTGCAAGAAGCATAAAGAAGAAGCAGCAGCAGCTCAAAGCAGATCAAGACCTTCTCATCGATAGATGGACAGACATCCTGGCAGCCGAAGAATATGGCCTCAAGCGCCCAGCCAAGAGTTACCCAAAACGCAGACTGCTACCTCAGTTCAATGAGGAGGCACCAGATCCCATACCTCCCTCGCGCAATGCGGACCGACCACCATGCGGTCGGGATAGTGCGGCGGACCGACCACCCCGCGGTCGAGATAAAACGGCAACTCATGCCGAACAACAGCCTGCCCCACCGCCTTGCAAAAATAGGGATAGAACAGCTCGGGGCCATACATACGATCTTCGGTAGGAATTGGACAGTAGAGCAGGACACACCAGATCAATCTACAGATCGCGAGGACACTTCCCGACTCGGGATGACAACCACCTATTCGGACGTGACAAACCTAGTCACACCCAGGCCGGTAACCGTAGACGGACTTCATCGGAAGTGCGTCATGACGCGGCCCGATATAGAGGCGCCGCACACCCTCACTGCTTCACAGATGAGGTGCTGGATCACGAATTCCTCGAGGGGTTCAAGCCCGTCAATGTTGAATCATACGACGGAACAACCGATCCTGCAGTATGGATTGAGGACTTTATTCTCCACATACACATGGCCCGTGGAGACGACCTCCACGCCATCAAATACCTCCCACTAAAGCTCAAAGGGCCATCTCGACACTCGCTAAATAGCCTGCATGAAAATTCCATTGGCAGCTGGGAGGACTTGGAAGAAGCCTTCCTTGACAACTTCCAAGGTACATATGTCCGACCACCCGATGCTGATGACTTAAGCCACATAGTTCAACAACCTGGAGAATCAGCCAGAAAATTCTGGAGTAGGTTCCTAACCAAAAAGAACCAGATCGTTGACTGTCCGGATGCCGAAGCCCTGACGGCCTTTAAACATAGCATCCGTGACGAATGGCTAGCCCGCCACCTCGGCCAAGAAAAGCCGAGGTCCATGGCAGCCCTCACGTCACTTATGACCCGCTTTTGCACGGGAGAGGATAGTTGGCTGGCTCGTTGTACAAACACAGCCAACGAAGCAGGCCCCTTTGAGGCCAAAAACAGCCCCGGTAAGCTCCGGCACAACAGACACAAACGCCGAAGCAATGGCGATAACACCGATGACACTACAGTTCAGGCCGGATTTAGTGGCTCCAAGTCCGGCCAGCGAAATAAGCCCTATAAAAGGAACGGCGAAGGACCACCCAGCTTGGACCGCATACTCGATCGTCTGTACCAGATACATGGCACCCAGACAAACCGGCTAACCATACTAACAGAGATTGCCGAGTCTTTAAGCAAGCCAGCAAGGTAAATAGCGAAACAAGAAAAGGGAATCGCAGAGCAAGGACGATGACGAGGAGCCCCGGCAGCCGAACACTGGGGGGCAGAAGATATTCCCGCCTCAAGTGAAAGTGGTGAACATGATATATGCTACACACATCCCCAAAAGGGAGTGCAAGCGCGCACTAGGGACGTCTATGCAGTAGAGCCAGTCGCCCCAAAATTCAACCCATGGTCGTCATTCCCGATCACCTTCGATAGTCGTGATCATCCAACTAGCATCCGTCATGGCGGTTCGGCCGCATTGGTCCTCGACCCAATCATCGACGGATTTCACACGACACGAGTCCTAATGGACGGTGGTAGCAGCCTCAACCTGCTCTATCAGGATACAGTATGCAAAATGGGCATTAATCCCTCACGAATCAAGCCCACGATAACTACCTTCAAAGGAGTTATACCAGGCGTAGAGGCCCGTTGTACGGGCTCAGTTACGCTGGAGGTGGTCTTCGGTTCCCCGGATAACTTCCAAAGCGAAGAGCTAATCTTCGATATCATCCCCTTCCGCAGTGGCTACCACGCACTACTCGGATGTACCGCGTTTGCTAGATTCAACGCGGTGCCACATTATGCTTATCTAAGGCTCAAGATGCCCGGTCCACGCGTCGTCATTCCAGTAAATGGAAACATGGAACATTTCCTTCGTACAAAGGAGCATACCGCAGCCCTAGCAGCAGAAGTACAGAGGGGACTTCTCAAGCGGCACCATAATCCGGCCGCCGAGCCCCTGGACATCGTTAAGAAGGTCCGGACTACATTGCAACAGGGCAGCTCGGTTTGTCAACAGCGGAATTAGTAAATTCGGCCTCCGTCCCAACCCCGATGAGGAAATAGCATATGTACCACCCGTACATAACTACGCACTCGAAACCCCATGGGTACTGACGGAGGCATAACTCGCTCGCAATCCACAGTGCGGCTTGACCGACCTTGGGATTCGCACGCCTTTACTTTTTCTTTTTTATTACGAGTTTTTTCTCTTTTCGAGGTCTACATGGACGACCCGCCTGCAGAACACACCAAGGAGGCAAGGAGCTCTGGCATACAAGGGAACCCCCAGGTGGTCTCTACTAAATGATTTCCATACCTGTTTTACATACCAGCATGCAGCTCGCCCTTGGTTGCGACATGTTAAATAGCTTTACTTGCTTATCTCATTACTTGCACAAAGTACACCTCGACATACTAATTACATCACAATAGTGAATACATGGCGGGGTTAGCTTATTACTTAATTTTCCTGTTTCCTCACCTTTGTATATATTGCTTATCGTACGTGTACACCATTGTACGTATCATTATGCCAGGGGCTTCATCACACCCCGCATTATGGCAATAAAAGTCCGAACACTTTTACAGTATAGTTCGGCACCCTGAACTTATAGCATTATATGCATCGGCCCCGAATCATGTCTTTGGTCAGTAGTTGGGTTGCCCGGCTCCTGTGCTTGCTACCTTACGTCCCGTTATATCGGCTAGGGTAGTAAAGGGAGAACTACTTGTGGGATCGAGAAGAGGTGTCTAGAGGGGGGGTGATTAGACACAGTGCCGAAAGTTGCAGTTTTTAAAATTCTTAAGTTTAGGTGGAGTTTAGGCACATGTTTAACAAACATAATACATATCAAGCAAGTGTGCAATGAGTATATGAGCAGCGGAAAGTAAAGCATGCAACTTGCAAGAATGTAAAGGGAAGGGTTTGGAGGATTCAAACGCAATTGGAGACACTGATGTTTTTGTTGTGGTTCCAATAGGTGGTGCTATCGTACATCCACGTTGATGGAGACTTCAACCCACTGAGGGTAACGGTCGCGCGAGTCCACGGAGGGCTCCACCCACGAAGGGTCCACGAAGAAGCAACCTTGTCTATTCCATCATGGCCGTCGCCCACGAAGGACTTGCCTCACTAGCGGTAGATCTTCACGAAGTAGGCGATCTCCTTACCCTTACAAACTCCTTGGTTAAACTCCACAATCTTGTCGGAGGCTCCAAGTGACACCTAGCCAATCTAGGAGACACCACTCTCCAAGAAGTAACAAATGGTGTGTTGATGATGAACTCCTTGCTCTTGTGCTTCAAATGATAGTCTCCCCAACACTCAACTCTCTCTCTCTCTCTCTCTCATAGGATTTGGATTTGGTGAAAGAAGATTTGAGTGGAAAGCAACTTGGGGAAGGCTAGAGATCAAGATTCATATGGTAGGAATGGAATATCTTGAACTCAACACAAGTGTAGATAATTATCTCTCAGAAAATGTGTATTGGAAGTGAAGATCTGTTCTGATGGCTCTCTCCACGAATGAAGAGTGGGTAGAGGGGTATATATAGCCTCCACACAAAATCTAACCGTTACACACAATCTGCTAAACTCGGTGGGACCGAATCATTAAACTCGGTCGGACCGATTCAGCAAACCTAGTGACCGTTAGGATTTTCGGTGGGACTGAGATGCAACTCGGTAGGACCGATATGGTTAGGGTTAGGGCATAACGTAATCTCGGTGTGACCGATTACACAAACTCGGTGGGACCGATTTTGGTAATAAGCTAACCAGAGAGTTGGTCAGGCAAACTCGGTGAGACCGATTACACAAACTCGGTGGGACCGATTTGGTAATAAGCTAACCAGCGGATTTGCATTATAATCTTGGTAGTATCGATTGCGCAAACTCGGTGAGACCGATTTTGGCAATAGACATACACAGTGAGATTGCAATCCCATCTCGGTGAGACCGAGATCCCTATCGGTGAAACCAATTTGCTAGGGTTTGTGGCAGTGGCTATGACATGTGAAACTCGGTGGCTCCGGATAGGAAGAACCGGTGAGGCCGAGTTTGACTTTAGGTTTGGGTCATATGTGGATATGGAAAGGTAATTGAGGATTTTGGAGCATATCACTAAGCACATGAAGCAAGAGGCTCATTAAGCAACACCTCATCCCTCCTTAATAGTATTGGCTTTTCCTATGGACTCAATGTGATCTTGGATCACTAAAAATGTAAAATGTAGAGTCTTGTTCTTGAAGCTTGAGCCAATCCTTTGTCCTTAGCATCTTGAAGGGGTTCCACATCCTTTAGTCCATGCCACTCCATTGTTGAACTTATCTGAAACGTACTAGGTAAAAGTGTTAGTCCAACAAGAGATATGTTGACATTAATTACCAAAACCACCCAGGGAGCACTTGTGCTTTCAATCTCCCCCTTTTTGGTAATTGATGACAACATACATCAAAGCTTTAGATAAAGATATAGAGAATAGCAAGTAAAGCTCTGGAAGGACATGTAACATGCATAGGCTCCCCCAACACGTATGCAATCATGTGAATATGGAATATAGGAGCATGTGAATGCATAAACATGACAAAGTAAGCAATGTGTTACATGTATCTTGGCTATATGCATCAGAGCAAATCATGTGAAAATGAGAAATGTACCTTCATGCTCATGAGTCCTTCTTGCAAATAGTATGTACATCAGCAAGAACTTCTCATTCACATGATTGTGATGCATATACTTACCTTGTGGTCTTGAGTTGGCTTAGGATGGGATGAGCCTGCGCAAACAAGGTTAGATAACACAGATACACCTGCCAATCAGAGCAAACAAAAAAGAAACCGCAAGAGAACCAAGACTGGGATGACATGTAGAGTGAGTACTAAGTACTACATTTGATATAGACATGTCCCCAAAGGTAAAGATATGCAATACAATCAGAGATTTCCTTTCCTTAGGTGTCTTGCTCCCCCTGAATCTAACATGAGATATTGGGAGAAGATAGGAAACGGAAAATCAGAGCAATAGAAAATATAATCAACAGAGCTTGAGCTAAAGCAAGCAAACAAACATGTCTTTCCCCTCTTAAAGACATGTGACATCCCTCCTCTTGAACACCAAGCATCTGGGGTCATTGATGATATTACTTTCTCTCCCCCTGAATATTCTCCTTTTTCTCCCCCTATAGGAAAGATTAAGCTTTGATGTGATCTCTCTCTCACCCTTTGACATCAATTTCCAAGAAGGGTCTTCTGGATATGTGATACAAATGGGTTGGTCCTTGAGTCACAAAGCAAAGCAACATGTTTAACATGATGTTGGTTGTAACACCCACGATGCGGCTATATCTCCCACGTGTCGGAGCATGACTTAGAGGCATAACCGCATGGTGGTTTTGTCGCAAGAAGGGTCATCTTTACACAATCCCATGTAATGAACAAGAATGGGATAAAGAGTTGGCTTACAATCGCCACTTCACACAATACATAACTTAAACAATCATCATACAAAGTACAATCAAGGTCCGACTACGGAGCCAAAATGAAGAAGACAACCCCAAATGCTAGATCCCCGATCGTCCCAACTGGGCTCCACTACTGATCATCAGGAAAGGAAACATAGTAACGGCCACGTTCCTCGTCGAACTCCCACTTGAGCTCGGTTGCGTCACCTGCACTGGTATTGTCGGCACCTGCAACTGTTTTGGTAGAATCTGTGAGTCACGAGGACTCAGCAATCTCAAACCCGCGAGATCAAGACTATTTAAGCTTATAGGAAGTATGGGGTAATGAGGTGGAGCTGCAGCAAGCGCTAAGCATACATGGTGGCTAACATACGCAAATGAGAGCGAGAAGAGAGACATAGCACGGTCGTGAAGCTAGAAGTGGTCAAGAAGTGATCCTGAAACTACTTACGTTCATGCATAACTCAAACCGTGTTCACTTCCCGGACTCCGCCGAAAAGAGACCATCACGGTTACACACGCGGTTGATGTATTTTAATTAAATCAAGTGTCAAGTTCTCTACAACCGGACATTAACAAATCCCCATCTGCCCATAACCGCGGGCACGGCTTTCAAAAGATAATACCCTGTAGGGGTGTCCCAACTTAGCCCATTATAAGCTCTCACGGTTAACGAAGGATATTCCTTCTACCGAGAAGACCCGATCAGTCTCGGAATCCCGGCTACAAGACATTTCGACAATGGTAAAACAAGACCAGCAAGACCACCCGACTGTGCCGACAAATCCCGATAGGAGATGCACATATCTCGTTCTCAGGGCACACCGGATGAGCACTCTGTACAACTAAAACCAGGCCTCAAGTTTCCCCGAGGTGGCGCTACAAAGGACTCTAGTTCGTACCAACGCTCGGAGGAGCACGGGCCCGGGGGGGCTAAAATAAAGATGACCCTCGGGCTCGCGAAAACCCAAGGGAAAGTAAAGGTGGTAGGTGGTCAAATGGTAAAACCAAGGTTGGGCCTTGCTGGAGGAGTTTTATTCAAAGAGAACTGTCAAGGGGGTCCCATAAATCACCCAACCGTGTAAGGAACGCAAAATCAAGGAACATAACACCGGTATGACAGAAACTAGGGCGGCAAGAGTGGAACAAAACACCAGGCATAAGGCCGAGCCTTCCACCCTTTACCAAGTATATAGATGCATTAATTAAATAAGAGATATTGTGATATCCCAACAAATCCATGTTCCAACATGGAACAAACTTCAACTTCACCTGCAACTAGCAACGCTATAAGAGGGGCTGAGCAAAAGCGGTAACATAGCCAAACAACGGTTTGCTAGGAAAGGATGGTTAGAGGCTTGACATGGCAACATAGGAGGCATGATATAGCAAGTGGTAGGTATCGCAGCATAGCAAAAGAGTGAGCAACTAGCAAGCAAAGATAGAAGTGATTTCGAGGGTATGGTCATCTTGCCTGCAAGGTTCTCAGAGTTGTCGAAAGCTTGATCCTCGTAAGCGTTCTCAACAGGTTCCTAGGTCACGTACTCGTCTCCCGGCTCTACCCAAAACAAGAACACAAGCAAATGAACAACTATCAACCACGATGCAATGCACAAACAACATGATGCAAAACATGGCATGATGTGCGGGATGCAATATGCAATGCATATGTGTGCTCCGAAAGGGAAAAGATGAACAAAGCATCAACTTGGCAAACCAAGTATTTCGCTGGAAAGATGAGATGATTTCGGTTGAAATCGATATAAAGATCACCGGAATCGGATGCACGGTTTGCAAATGACAAGCAAAACAAGTATGGCACAAATCTGTGATTAACAGCAGGTTGCCACTTAGCATGCAACAAGAAACTAAGCTACTGCACTCAAACATAACAACGAAGCATATAGCAGTGATATACTCCAGATGCTTGACAAAAGATGAACACTGAGCTACGGCCAATTCACTAACTAACAGGTTCAAACAAGCATGGCAAAAGTGCAAAACATAACAGGTTTCAGACTTGGTGAAATAACATGCCAGGAATTAACATCAGAAAGGCATGATTAGAGCAATAAAACAACATGCTACAGGAACATAAGATAGCAAAACAAGGCACTAAATGAATCTACTCAAAGCATAGAACACAATTCCCTTACTGACCATGGGCCAAAAGGGATCAGAAGATATGATGGCACCCATGTAAACATAGCAAGTTCCGTTACAGATTTCAGACTTAGCAGAAAACTGGACATGGCAAAATCAGCATCATGAAGGCATCTTCGCGAGCTCGATTCACTCACTACAAGACATTGAATGATAAACTAAGCATAGTACAAGCAAGAAGACATGTTCGTGAAGCTAAACATGGCAAGAACAACAACATATCATGCACGGATCAATAGCAACAACCTCGGCAACATCGCTAAACAAGTTAACAATCTGCCAGGAACATTTTTAGCAAAAGTAGAGCAAGATTGAGTCATGCTATGGCACTCTATAATTGCCAAAAGGACCATGGATGGATAGAGCATAATCATAAGAACAAAACACCCTTACTGAACATGCTCAAAAGAGGCATGGATCTCTCTGTAGCAACATGAATACATGGCATAAAAATAACAGCAGGGAAAAACTTAGTGAAATTCGAAGTCCCTGAAATCAGCAACATCACGAAGCCTAGTTTGCATGCTTGTGCTAGTCACCACACAGATCACAAAAATACATGGCATACACTCCTGTAAAGATGGCATGGAATACATCAGAATACATGTACAGCTCAGGGTCATAGCATGCACACATTAATCATGGCAAAAATGACAAAAGTGCATTTGCTGAAACAGATCTGAAACTAACATCATATAGCCCTCTTCCAACAGCATTTCCGGCATCAAGATGAGCTCAAATGAAAATTACACAATGAGATGAAATTATGTACTCGTTGAGACGAACAAATTGAGATGCTACACACACGAAACGGAGCAAATGGTGCAAAGTTATGACCTGATGAAGAACGCTAAAAAAATATGCAGATCCGAGGACTTGGAAGATTTCGGGGTCAACCTCGGTCCAGATCTAGGGTTTGTCGCACGGGTCCCAAGGCGGTGGCGCGAGCTCGCCGGAGATCGACAGGGACGGCGGAGGCGGCGGCCGGAGAGGAGGAAGGGGAGACCGGGGGCGCCGGATCCGGTCCGGCCCGACCGGATCCGCGCGAGGCGGCGGCGAGCGCGGCCGGACGGCGATGGCGGCGCGGCCGGACGGCGATGCGGCGAGGTCGGCGGCCGAGCGGAGGCGGCGAGGTCGGCGGCGGAGCGGAGGTGGCCGGCGACGGGGTTGGGCGGCGGAGGAGGCGACCCGGGCGGCGGCGACCCGGGCCGAGAGGGCCTCTCGCGGGCTCGCCAGGCCGGTGGCGCGGGGGCGGCGGCGCCTGCCACGTGGCGCAACGGGAGAGGGCGGCGGCGACGCGTCCGGCCAGAATCGGACGTGTCCGGCGCGGTGCGAGCAGATTTTTAGGGTTAGGGTAGGAAGGGATCCGGGAATTTCGGGGAAGGCCTAGATTTATAGGTAGGAGGGGCTAGGAGGCTCCAAATTGAGCACGGTTTTCGGCCACGCGATCGTGATCGAACGGCCTAGACAATAGAAGGGATTTAGGTGGGTTTTGGCCCACTTTGGAGAGGTGTTGGTCTGCAACACTCACGAGGCCTTTTCAGTCCCTCGGTTAACCGTTGGAGTATCAAACGAAGTCCAAATGATACGAAACTTGACAGGCGGTCTACTGGTAGTAAACCAAGGCCACATGTCAAACCTCGGTCCATTCCGAGAACATTTAACACCCGCACACGAAAATAGGTAAAATGGGGCGCTGGAGAACGTATGAGTGCCGGATTGCAAAACGGACAACGGGGAAAATGCTCGGATGCATGAGACGAACATGCATGCAAATGCGATGCACATGATGACATGATATTAAATGCATGACATGGACAAAATGCAAAACGAAGAAGAACCCAACCATGAGGGAATATCATAACTTAGTGCCGAAAATGGCAAGAGTTGGATTACAATTATGGCAAGTTACATCCGGGGTGTTACACTCGTAGAGGACAAGACTCATTGAGTGGAGCTGGAGCAAAACAGAAATCAGGAATGAGTGGCAAGTTAGTTTTCCTGTGATGATATCGGTGACTCTGAGTTGTGTGATTCAGTTGCACCGAAAGATATCGGTTAGACCGAATAAATCAAACCGGTGTGACCGAGTTCATCAGAGTGGAACCACTTGTCACCTCAGCTCACTAGACAGGTAGAATTTCACAAAGATTTGCAAGGAATTGACTGAAAGATTTGCAATGAATTGGATGTAGAAAAATAAAAAAAAGAAAGAGAAGAAAATAAAAGATCTAGATGAAGTTTTTTTTGTTTGTTGTTGAAGCAAATATGCAAGGAACATATGCAATAACACAGAAAAGAACACATAAGAGAACTTCATCTAGAGTTGGGCGGTGACAAAGTCACCTATGTTAGAGTATATTGACTTAGGAGTCAAGTGAGAGCACTTGATCATAGGTCATACTCATCGTTTAAGCTCAAAATGGGGTTACCATTTTTCGTTTAAGCATCTTGATGTATTCACATCTTGTTTAGTTGCTTTGACTCATATCTTGGAGTAAAGCTTCTCTAAGATGGAATAACATACCTTGGGTGGTGGTGTGGGTCTTGCTCATCTAGTTGAACTTGTGTGGTTTGCTCAAGGTTGATGTAGTTCATCAAGAGTTGGGAGCACCACTCGGAGTTTGAGTTCATCTACCTACATGGGTTAGTCTTGCAAGGAAGAGCACTTGTGTATCCAAAATGACTGACGGTGTCCTGGACTAGGGGGTACTCACCACGTCGTCTTCCGATCTATTAGATTGGGCCGAGGACCCCCGTGGCCGTATACTCATGGGCCAGTTCGGACAATTGCCGCATACATGGAAGATTCCACAAGACTTGGCGATCAAGACAAGGACTTCTCCCCATCGGCGTATTCGGCTAGGACTCTTGTTATCCTAGGCCTCTGGTGCATTATATAAACCGAGGCCAGGCTAGTCGATAGATCATATACATCATACACAATCATACCATAGGCTAGATTCTAGGGTTTAGCCTCCTTGATCTCGTGGTAGATCTACTCTTGTACTACCCATATCCTCAATATTAATCTAGCAGGAGTAGGGTTTTACCTCCATAGAGAGGGCCCGAACCTGGGTAAAATAAAGTGTCCCTTGCCTCCTGTTACCATCGATCCTAGACGCATAGTTCGGGACCCCCTACCCGAGATCCGCCGGTTTTGACACCGACATTGGTGCTTTCATTTAGAGTTCTGCTGTGTGATCGACAAAAGGATCGATGGCTCGCCTGCAGATCAACTGCGACTTCGGCATCTTCGTCACCAGCTCGACTGGTCACCTTGGTTCGACCAAGAATTGTGCCCCGTGTTCGGATCATCATGTTCGGACGAGGGACTTCATCAAACATCAACTCCGATCTCTATCAAAATCACGGAGGAATCATCCATGGAGCTCGGGGGCTCAATGTCAACATTGCCCTCAAGCGACCGTGCTGTTTTTCTAGACAGCGAACTCGTATCTGCTGCCACCACCTCCTCGAGTATCGCTTTGACGATCGCTTTGGTGGAATTGTGCGGAATTGAGCCTACAACAACCCTGGAAAATTTCGTCGAGTTCCGATGGAGGAATCTCTGGCAATCCACGATATACCGGAGCCCTGTCGAATCTAGACGGGAATCTGGACGAGTTTAGGGCGTGGTGTCCAGCTCCTAGCTCGGACGTCCTTTGGAAGATCCAACCGTTGATCGGCTGCGGAATTCCTACATCTACCACCCCTCCAAATTTCAGCTCGATCCGACCGTCCGAACTCCGGGAACCTTCCGATTAGTGCATCACTTTTCGGATCTGTTTTCTGCGCGAGAACGAATCCGACCCGAATTCATCTTTTTTATGAACGGGATTTCGGACATCCTTTTTGAAGGAAGTTTTGTGTGGGATACTGTGTATTGTTCCCGAACACATCCCACTAACTTTAAGATCTTTTGAACAAGATCTTCAGCATCATGCTGGTGTCAAACCAGTCCGGTAATATTGCTCCACGGCTGCCGACCTGCGCTAGACACGTCGTCACTTTGTTGAGCCGAGCTCAACTTCTTCGGATCATCATCTCGGCAAGCCGAACAAGAGTCCGGAGTCGCGAAGGACGAATCATCACCAACATCGCCGCCCCACAGATTACACGGAGCAGGCATACCGGCATCACCGCACGGTCACTTCATCAAGCCGGCATCGACCACGTCACGACCTGCATCGGCAGGGCCGCACTATTGCTTCTTCAAGCCGATGTCCATCACGCCGAACTACTTCGACTCATCGGCTGGCCTCGAGGCTTCGACATCTCGACTGGACCAGAGGATTCATCATCTCTTCATCAACCTACTCCGGACACTTCGGCGTCACTAGCCGACCAGCTTCGTCACGATTAGCTGGACCGAGGTCTTTGCCTCGGCAAGCCAACCTTTGCTAGCATCATCTTCCTTCGGATTGCTACAACAAATAAACCAGGTGCTATAAATCCTAATATTTTTTGCTTGTTTGGGTTTATTTGTCCCAAGGATTATTACTCCGGTTTGTCCATCATCTGTACACAGGTCGATCAAATGATGGTCGCATTAACAACGACCGCATGGTGGTTCGGTCAGTTTCCGTACATAGTCCAGCGCACGCCGCATCCAGAACTCAAACCGACCTGTTAATTCAGGCCTTGCCATGCCTTTACCGCATCACGTCGCCGCCCTGCATCGGCATTGACTTCGGCGCCAGGCCATATTTCTTTTATTACTCACTTTGCATAAATTATTCATTATGCAATGATTTTTTTAATCATTATTACTATTATCTCACGTTTGCACTATTTTTTGTGCACAGGAAAATGATCCAGCCGGACTATAGCCTTTGACGTCACCTCGGTTGGACGGGGGGCTTCATTACCCCATGTCGGGGACTTCGGCATCACTCTGCCGTCCTGCATTACCCGTGCTATGTCACCACTTCGGAGTGCCGAGCTCTTTGCTCCGCCACCTCGGGACCGGCTTGGGGGATGGAACCTTGTCCCGCGTCAAGCTCGGACCGCGCCGTCAGTACCGAACACATTAACCAGCTAAGTTGCCTTCATGCTCAAAGTTTTAAATTTTTAACTTGTGTTCGGCTCGACCAAGCATTATACTTTTTTGGAAAAAAGTTGCTTGTAAAAATCTTCCTTGTCCAAGCTTTGTTCGCACACACTTGACGCGCTACCCGCGCTCATTATACCTGGGGGCTTTTTTAACAGAAGCTTATTAATACGGGCTTTATGCCCAACACATGTGTCACACTTCCGCATGTACCTTTTATTCACCATTATATGCATCGATATGACTTAAGTTTTGGCCAAGCTGGGTTGCCTGGCTCCTGTGCTTACCCCTACGTTCCCGATTGTTCGGCTAGGCGATAAAGGGAGCACCTCTGCGATTGCTACTGCCGGATAAGCCGGATGTGTACCTCAGACTGGGTGAAGCCGAAAGCTAGCGTTCTTAAGGGAATATTCGGTCGGTGAACTAAAGATGAGCCCACTAATATACATGCCCCCAGATGATTTTCCTGCATTTGCAGTCCGGACATGCACTTTAGGGCATGCCACCCCAGCGAAAGGAACCCTTAACGGAACTATTCTCTCTGGAAGATGTTTCTTACTAACCATGTAATATAACATAACTAGTTGGGCACTTGTCTGATAAAGCACTAATGACCCCTACGCCTGGTCTCCACGCATGCCCCGGTTTTTATAACCATGAGGGTATTCGGACACACTCCGGACTATTGGGTCCAGAGGTTGAAGCGAAAAGGTCCGCTACGACAAACGATCTACAATCCGGCTAGAAGGCATTCTACATGTCACCTTACATTATATAGTCAACTTTTACCCAAGTCACTTGGGGGCTCTTATGTTTATTTGAGTCGTTTCATACTAAGTGTTTTTCTTCTTAGTCGTTGCAAAGTTATTTTTATTTATCACTCCTTTTTTCGACACGAGTGTGCGGTCACTAGCCGGGGAGCCTAATTTCTCTCTCAAAAGCCGCTAGAGTTTAGTTTGCTAAACTGGCCTGATGAGAAGTACTCCGCCCTCAGGATAGGAGGTTGAAGCCGTAGGCTGACCCGCTCGAAGTCTTGAGATAGGATGTATCATGTTAAAGCACGACAGAAGCACTTCTTTTTTCTCAGACCAATTTTCGGGTTGGCACCAAACACTTGATATTGTTCGGACGTCATGTTTCTATTGACGTTTCTTGGTTTTCCAAGCTTTTTGGTACTTTTAAACTATTTGTGCTTTTCCAGCATTAGTCTTGCAGTGCAACGCCGAACACCTTTTAGGGATTCGGTAAAAACATTCTCAGATATTGCTATATATGCATCGGTTTCGAATTGTGTCTTCGGTCAATAGTTAGGTTGCCCGGCTCCTGCACTTGCTTCCTACATTCCGTTTTGTTCGGCTAGGCATGCAAAGGGAGAACCACTGCGATTGTGCTTCCAGCTCACATGGTTAAGCACCTCAGTGGAGAAAGCAGAAAACTGACTGTCACAATAAGCATAAACTGGTCAGCGATCCGATGACTATGTTAAATAACAGGCCGTTCATAACATTGGCCGAATTGTTTACGGCTTGACCTCGACTGTCGCCGAACACTACCGGGGGCTATTAACTAGCCTCCCAAACTAAATCCTCGATATTTTGCTCTTACATTGGAGCTGAGGTTTTATGATCATGCTTAGCATGACAACCCAAAGAAAGGAACCGATAGCGGGACTATTTTCTTTGGAAGACATTTCTTCTGTTCAACAGTAATATAACATATCTCTCTGCGTACCTTTGTTTATAAAACCGTATGGCCAGATTGCCTTGTTTGTCATCCTCATAAAGGCTTTATAAAGTAAGAAAAACACTCCTCGGCTACTGGCCGAGGAGGTGCAAGCCGATGGTCGGTCAACAAAGTTTTGTACAATGCGGATCCGAGCATTAAATGACGTAAAGTACTTGGATACATAGAGTCATTACACACAATTTGTGATTTTACTATGGATATCGATCCTTATTTCGGCCACCCGTGCCCGCATTAAGGCTCGGGGGCTACGAGGCTTCGGGCTTATTATTAAAACATATTAAAGGGGCACATCGATCCCCTGATCTGGTGTTGCCACCCGACCAGTGTCTCGGGGGCTACTGCATTGCTTGTCCAATGCAGAAAATTTTATGTGCAATATAGTTTCCAAGGAGATTTTGATCCTCAGGTTGGTCGGCCGCACCCAACCTGAGTCTCGAGGACTGAGCACGCCGCTTTTAGTGTCCCGAAGTATTCTGCAGAGCTAGGACTTGATCCTCAAGCCGATTTTGCAAATCGACCTGAGTCTCAGCGGCTGCTGGGATCAGCGGTCTTATGTCATCCTTCATGTGCATCTCGGGTTTTCGACCAATACCCACCTTGAGGACTACTGGCTATATATCTCGGCAGAGAATAAATTGCACCAATCAAAAATATTGACAAAAATCGGCCCACATTCG
Organism: Aegilops umbellulata; assembly: GCA_032464435.1. NCBI lineage: Eukaryota > Viridiplantae > Streptophyta > Magnoliopsida > Poales > Poaceae > Aegilops > Aegilops umbellulata. The sequence goes on along the minus strand of CP136057.1, from coordinate 539,737,321 downwards.
GGGTGGTGCACCACCTCGGAAGCAATCCGGCATAAAGCTCGGGCGCTAGTGGCTGGCTCCATACAGGGCATTTCCGGCATTAAGCTCGGCTAAACTCTTTCAAACTTCTTTGAACCAAGGTGATTTACGACACCTCGGATACAGTCCGGCGTTGGAGCTCAGATACAGTCCGGCGTTGGAGCTCGGATACATAGTCCGGCGTTGGAGCTCGGATACATTCCAGCATTAGAGTTGGGAAGCGGTCCGGCGTTGGTGCTTGGCAACAAAAGATACCTCGAATGCAGTCCGGCGTTGGAGCTCGGACGCAAGAGGACACTGCCTCCCGGGAACAACTTCAAACCTGAGGTGTGGCATAAAAATAAACAAGGCATTGATAAAGGCCGGAATCTTAAAGGGGCTCCTCGGATACCCGACGTGTAAACCCATCGAATGCATTTCGGCGATCCTCAAGATCGAAGATAAAGAAGATTTGTTGAACCAGTTTTCAAGACCGGCGGCTGAAGATGCAGAACTGTTCGGAAGAATCGAGGAGCGTCCCTAACTTGAAGACCGGTTCAGGGGGCTACTGACAGTGTCCTGGACTAGGGGGTACTCACCACGTCGTCTCCCGATCTATTATATTGGGCCGAGGACCCCCGTGGCCGTATACTCATGGGCCAGTTCGGACAATTGCCGCATACATGGAAGATTCCACAAGACTTGGCGATCAAGACAAGGACTTCTCCCCACCGGCGTATTCGGCTAGGACTCTTGTTATCCTAGGCCTCTGGTGCATTATATAAACCGAGGCCAGGCTAGTCGATAGATCATATACATCATACACAATCATACCATAGGCTAGCTTCTAGGGTTTAGCCTCCTTGATCTCGTGGTAGATCTACTCTTGTACTACCCATATCCTCAATATTAATCTAGCAGGAGTAGGGTTTTACCTCCATAGAGAGGGCCCGAACCTGGGTAAAATAAAGTGTCCCTTGCCTCCTGTTACCATCGATCCTAGACGCATAGTTCGGGACCCCCTACCCGAGATCCGCCGGTTTTGACACCGACAATGACAATTATAGGATTTATTTGTCAAAGGATATATTTGAATGGCTTCGTGCTTCCTTGTCTTCAACCACCATTGTGTAGAGACTTGGTGATGTAGAGATTGCTCAAGATGTGAGTGAGTTGCAATCTCATAGAATTGGATTCAACCAAGTACCTACACGGGTTAGATAACATGCAAGTTGCAAATATATCCGAGACATATGAATAGCATCATAAGAGAAATATCAAGGATTAGTCATAGGCTCATGCCTCGCATGTATCAAATGGAGTTCCTACTCCAAGTTTGAAGCATCAATGATGTTCAATTCACCTCTTAACCTGCAAAACACTTTCTCATCAAGTGGTTTAGTGAATATATCCGCCAATTGCTTATCGGTGCGAACATGCTTAAGGTTAATGCCCCCTTTGGCAACATGATCTCGAATGAAATGATGACGAACTTCAATATGCTTAGTTCGAGAATGTTGCACGGGATTGTGAGCAATCTTAATAGCACTTTCATTGTCACATAGCAACGGAACATGTTTCACATATATCCCATAATCTTTAAGAGTTTGAGTCATCCAAAGTAATTGAGCATAACATGAACTAGCGGCAATGTATTCCGCTTCGGCGGTGGATAAGGATACCGAGTTTTGTTTCTTGGAAGACCAAGACACAAGAGATCTACCAAGGAATTGACAAGTACCGTAAGTGGACTTTCTATCAACCTTGTCTCCGGCATAGTCCGAGTTGGAATAGCCAACAAGATCAAAAGAGGGCCTCTTAGGATACCAAATGCCAAAATTTGGTGTATGGATTAAGTATCTCACTATCCTTTTCACAGCCTTAAGATGACATTTTTTAGGAGCAGCTTGATATCGTGCACACATGCACACACTTAGCATAATATCGGGACATGAGGCACATAGATATAACAATGAATCGATCATAGAGCGATAAACCTTTTGATCAACCGGTTCACCATCTTTGGTCAAATCAAGATGTCCACTAGTAGGCATGGGTGTAGGCATACCTTTGCATTCTTGCATATTGAACTTCTTGAATAAGTCTTTGGTGTACTTCGTTTGAGAGACAAATGTACCTTCCTTAATTTGCTTGATTTGCAAACCGAGAAAGAATTTGAGTTCACTCATCATAGACATCTCAAACTTCTCCGACATTAGCTTCCCAAACTTTTCACTAAAATGAGGGTTAGTAGAACCAAATATGATATCATCAACATAACTTTGGCACACAAATAGTTCTCCATCAACCCTTTTGGTAAAAAGAGTAGAATCAATTTTACCAATTTCAAAGCCTTTTTCAGTAAGGAACTTGGTCAAGCATTTATACCATGCTCTAGGAGCTTGTTTAAGACCATAAAGGGCTTTGTGAAGTTTGTAAACATGATTAGGTTTCTTAGGATTAACAAAGCCAGGAGGTTGCTTAACATAAACTTCCTCCTCAATTTTGCCATTTAGAAAAGCACTTTTAATGTCCATTTGGTATAGGGTGATATCATGGTGATTAGCATAGGCAAGTAAGATGCGGATGGACTCAAGTCTAGCAACGGGAGCATATGTCTCACCATAGTCCATACCTTCAACTTGTGTATAGCCTTGTGCGACGAGACGTGCTTTGTTGCGAACCACTTGTCCATCTTCATCTTGCTTATTGCCAAACGCCCATTTGGTACCAATGATGTTGTGGTTGTTGTCGGGCTTCTCGACTAATGTCCACACTTGATTTCTCTCAAAGTAGTGTAGCTCTTCATGCATAGCATTTATCCAATCCGGATCCTTCAATGCTTCTTCAACCTTCATAGGTTCAATTTTAGAAATGAATGAGTAATGTTCACAAAAGTTATGTCGGCGTTCTGGGAACGGGGGTCCCCAGACTTGCCTGCCTGCGGCCTGCGGCGTGGCTCGAATGGGGACCCAGCGCGGCCCATCTTCACCAACACAAGACCCAAGACCCTCGTGAGGGGCCAAGCCTCATGAGGCGGACGACACGGTGCTTCCTCGGGCGCGGCCTCCTTAGGATGGCTCACGAGGAAGCGGAGAGATCAAGGCAGGGTACCTCGCGAGGTGCCCATGAAGCAAGTCATGACGACCAAGGGTGCCAGGCGGGCGCCAGCCCGCGCAGCGTTCCCCTTTCCTCTTTGGTGCAAAGGGGGCAAGCGCAGGCGAGGGGATCAAGCAAAGGCACCCATTTCAGTGCAACAAGACCAAGACCAGTCCAACGGCGGGAAGGAGGTCACCATGGAGCCCAGAACGGCGTCACCACAGGGCCTTTGGTAGGCGAAGACCAACTTTAGTCAGGATAAGTGTACTAGATGTTCCCCTTCGAATTGGCCAATTGTTGGCGCCCTTCCCGCTCAAATATTTGGGAAGAGGCCCAGGGCCTTTGCCTATAAATAGAACTAGCCACCCCCAGGGTAGAGGGGAGAAGCCAGCTAGAACGTAGCATCCACAAATAGAGCTAGCAACACACTTAGAGAGAAGGGCGATCGAACTCCCCTATCAGTTCATCCCCTAGCCAAGAACAGACCCTCGCGAGGTTGTTCTTCCTTGTACTGTTCATCCTCATCAGCCCAAGAGGCAATCCATCAACCACACTGGAGTAGGGTATTACACCACACCGGTGGCCCGAACCAGTATAAACTCTGTGTCTTTTGTGTTGTTCATTCTGTAGTTTAGATCCTTGCGAGACGGAGAGGTAGGGCGCATAATCTCCGTGCGCACCCCAGAGTTTGAACCTTAAGGGTCTGCCGGAACCCGTGATCCGACATTTTGGCGCGCCAGGTAGGGGTGCGCCGGAATCTTCCTTCCACCGCTCCGCTCTCCTCCGACCGTCGCATCCATGTCTGACGCTGGTCGGGCCCGCGCCGAACGCCGGGCCGCCATCGCTTCCCGCGTCGCCCAGACAGCCCCCGTCGGTGGGCGTCCTCGTCGTTCTCCGTCGCCCGCCGTCAACGCCGCCACCGGCCCGGCGGGGAATGAGCAACAAGCATCGTCTCAGCACCCGTCCGTGCGGCGAGACGGCCGCACCGCTACTCCGTCACTCATGCCAGCTGGCTCTTCGTCCCACGCGCTCCGCGCACCCTTGGAGGCTTGAGCTGCACTAATCGCGGCAAACGAACTCCTGCACTGCCGTCCCGTCGACGACGTCTACGAGGAGTGGCTCGACCGCGTCGCCGAGCTCGTCCGCGCCGTAGGGGGCTCTCCTGCACCGTCCACTCCGCTGCGCCGCACTCCGCCCCGCGCGGGCAATGAAGCTCCGGGGGCGTACGAGCCACCTCCGCTCCAAGAAGACGCCATGGCTCCAAGGCGCATGGCCCCTGGGCGGAACCCGCTCCATCAGGCGTCAGCCCAGCAAGAACGGAGCTGCCAAGAAGTCCCTCGACCGCAAGAGGCTGCCCGAGCGCTCCCTGCTCCGGATCGCCACGACCCTGCTCCAGCCCCGGCGCGTCAAGACCCCGCGCTGCTCCCAGCAGCAGCGCAAGGGGACCCACAAGGCCAAGCTCTCCCTCAACCGAAGCCTCCCGTGGCCACCGCAGGCTGCCGCGCCTACACCACCGAGCTGCGCAGCGTCGCATGGCCCGGCAAGTTCAAGCCGGACCTGCCCCTCGCTACGACAGCACAACTGATCCCGCAGAGTTCCTCCAGCTCTACGAACTGGGAATCGAAGCTGCCAGCGGGGACGAAAAGGTCATGGCGAACTGGTTCTCCATGGCGCTAAAGGAAGGTGCTCGCACTTGGCTCCTGAACCTGGCCCCAGGCACGATCTCCTCCTGGGACCAGATGCGTACTCGCTTCATCGCCAACTTCCAAGGTACCCGCGACCGGCCTCCCGCCGTGAGCGACATGCGCCGCATCAAGCAGCAACCTGGGGAGACCCTACAAAAGTACATACAGCGCTTCAACAGCGCGCGCCTCAAGATCCCAAGGTGTCCGAGGAGGCCATTATTTCGGCCTTCTCCGATGGCGTGCGCGACGTCAAGATGAAGGAGGAGCTGGCGATGCATGAAGACCTCTGCACCTCCCTGGAGCTGTTCAACTTGGCGACCAAGTGCGCCAGGGCTGAGTAAGGACGTCTCTCCCTCCTCGAGCTGCCTGCCGCAGACCCAGAAGAGAAGAAGCCCAAGGCCAAGGACGTGAAGCGCAAGGGGGCTGTCGTACTCGCGGCGGAACCTGACACCAAGCGGGGCAAGGATCTGCCCGAATCCTCCAGGGGCAGCCGGTACTGCGTGTACCACGACCTCCACACCCACAACACCAACGAATGCCAAGAACTCCGCGTCGTGCGAGAAGGAAGAATCGGCCGTCGCCCTAACCGTGCTGACCGGGGCTACGGCCAAGGAGGAAGAAACCCAGGGCGCTGGGAAGAACGTGGCCCGCGCCAAGGGTGGCGTGACCTACCTCGCGAGGACCACTGGCGGGACCCGCCTCGCGAGGGGGACTGGAGGGATCAGCCTCGTGAGGATCGCCCTCACGGCAACCCGAGCCTGCCGCCGCTGCCGCCTCAGCCAAGGAGGAACGAAGACCGCCACCAAGACGAGGGGGCTGGGGGCTTCCAAGAGCCGCGTGCAATCGCCTGCATCTTGGGCGGAGCTCAAGCCCCAGCCTCTCAATGTATCTTCAAGCAGTTTGCCCGCGAAGTGAATGCAGTCCTCCCCGAGCTCGAAGCAACGTGCCCCCTCAAGTGGTCGGCGTGCGCCATCACGTTCAGCTCAGCAGATCAGCTCAAGTGTGCGGCCACAGCCGGGGTCCTCCCGATGCTTTGCTCCCCAATCATCAGCAACGTACTGGTCACCAGGACCCTTATCGATGGTGGAGCAGGGCTCAACGTCCTGTCAATGGAAACATTCAACAACCTCCAAGTGCCCTATGACCAGCTTCAGCCAACCAAGCCTTTCTCCGGAGTCACCGACGGTTCCACAATCCCGATCGGGCAGGTCCGCCTCCCTGTCACCTTCGGGACCCGCAGCAACTACCGCACCGAGCTCATCGACTTTGACTTGCTCACATCCGCCTGCCGTACAACGCCATCCTCGGATACCCAGTGCTAGCCAAGTTCATGGATGTGACTCACCACGGCTACAATGTCCTCAAGATGCCAGGGAGTTGCGGCGTCATCACAGTGCCATGTGAAGAGAGGGATGCAGTGTGTTCCCTAGAGCGAGCCTTTCAGGCCGCGTCGTTAGAAGACCCAGATCGCGGGAGCAGGAGGCTTCCTGAGACCACCCCCAAGAAGAAGAAGACGCCGTCAGGCTCTGCCCTTCAGGAGGCAGGCCCCTCAGGGCCCAAGCCTGCCCAGGGGGACCCTCCTTCCATCGCATAGGAAAGCGCGTCCGGCGCCCTCCTCAGGCAGGGCTCGGGGGCTCTCATCTGGAGGGCCACCGACCTTGCCAGGGTCACGAGGGAGGCGCTTGGGCACCACGTGGAGGCGTGCTTCGACACACGTTTCCCTCAAGAAGGAGTGAAGCAAGCAGAGCCAGACCAGCAGGAGTTCGTTAACCAGGCCATTCAAGAACTACAGGAGTCGAGGATCACGAGAGGTCGCCGTCGTCCACCAGCTGTGGCTCCACATCCAGGCGAGGATGGTGGGTTGCGCGTCTGCGTCGACGTACCAGGGCTCAATCAGATCGCCACGACGGAGCGCCTCTGGCCCTCCCGAGTGGGGCGCTGCGGAGGACCGCCCCACAGCTATGTTCGCATGCCTTACGGCCTGCCGAGCATGGCTGCGGCGTACCAGCACCTCATGAGGGGCATCTTGGAGGCTCAGGAAGACAGGCGTTCTGCGGCTCTGGCGGAGATGGAGCCAGCCCGCAAGGTGCCATCAGTGCCTCCGGAGCCTCCCGAGGCCCCAGGGCCTGGGGGCTTTTGAGGATCGGCTTCCGCAGCCCACCGAGTCTGCAGCACCAACGCCACTACGCCGACAACATCTTCAGGTGACATCTTTCAAGTTTCATTCCCAGCTCGGAGCGCCCCCCCTAGGGTTGCGTCACTCCCAGGCCACGTGGGTCCGTCCCCGTGGCATGTATCCCTTTCTATTTCCTTCAGTCGTTAGCTTGCTTTGCTGGGGGCGCCCCTTGGGCTGCATCATCCCCAAGCTACTCGGGTTAGGCCCAACGGCGTCTATCTCCCCTGCGTTTATTTCCAATTATGCATTTGCCTATCATGCTTGATTACTTGATGCCGTCCACGACACCTCTTCTTCTCCATGTCGACCACTTGCACGTTAAAGGGGGGGTGCCTGAGCATCGCGACTCAGGGCTCTTACTGGCCCTCCAGCCCTCACCCTCTGGCCTTGTCCACGGCATCGCGACCTGGCATACCAGCGACGGCTGAGACAAGCTCGAGGACCGAGACCCGAGGACGTAGAGTGCCGGCATCTAACCAAATTTTGCAGGAACACATCTCAAGATACGGCCCAGTGCCAGGCGCAACCCGCCTAGGATGTAGGGCCTCGCGAGTCCCGCGCTGGCTCACGGGTGCCCTGATACACCTCACCCACTCCAACCAACGAGCTCTAGCAGTGTCTAGTGCTTGGCTGGGTCGTATTCCCACAAATAGCAAGCCCGGTGTTGGCACGGAAGGATCCGGCGAATAAGCATAACCTGGATCACATTCACAAGCTTGATCTTCTTGGTTATCATGTTCTAGATGCATGTCTGGAGCCCAGTTATATCGTTCATAGATCCCTAGGTCAGGCCCTTCTCTTGCCAGGAAGTGAGCCGCATCAGAACTCCGGATCGGAATTCGGGGGCTGCTACCCAATTGGCGTCACGTGGCTCGGTGATGTAAAACCACCCTGATTGCCATCCCTTCACTATCTCCGCGAAGGAGCCTTCTGGCCAGGTGACTCGGTGCCCTCTCGAATCGGAATTCGGGGGCTGCTACCCAATTGGCGTCACGTGGCTCGGTGATGTAAAACCACCCCGATTGCCATCCCTTCACCATCTCCGCGAAGGAGCCTTCTGGCCAGGTGTCACGTGGCTCGGTGCCCTCTCGAATCGAGGAAAAGCTAAAGCTTGGGTGCTAGAGCTCAAGGATAGAAGGACTGAAGGAGGGAAAGGGTGTGGGTAAAGGGAGCGAGTTCTTATCCCCTTATAAAGGTAGAGAATATCAAGCGCCTCCCCACTCATCCTAAAAACTAGCCTATTCCCAAGGGTTGTATAAATGTCATGATTGGATTACCCATGCTCGCATTAATGAGAACCCCACGATAAGGGGGCACAATCTCTGCTTTGACAAGACGTGCCAATGGCAACCGCGTCTCAAAACGTGGAGTGGCAGACGAGAAACGGTTCGAAATTATGACCGGACAGACGTGATGTCATGTTATAAAAAGCTGTCAGCGGATAGATCTCGTGTAAAAATATATATATATTCTCTCTGCGGTTATGTATGGTGTGTATGTGGCAGGTCCGGATACTATCATCGCGGCCGAAGACTATCTTGGAGTTTGGAAAGGGGAACCCGCCTTGCAATGTCGGAGACAATCTGCGTGCCGGACTCCTCGTCATTGAAGCCAGGTTCAGGAGCTACTGAGGGAGTCCTGGACTAAGGGGTCCTCGGGCGTCCGGCCTATTATCCATGGGCCGGACTGATGGGCTGTGAAGACATGAAGGCCAAAGACTGTACCTGTGTCCGGCTTGGACTCTACTTGGCATGGAAGGCAAGCTTGGCGAACGACTATGAAGATTCCTTCTTATGTAATCGACTCTATGTACACCCTAGATCTCCCTGGTGTCTATATAAACCGGAGGGGTTAGTCCGGAACGGACACACATGACCATAGTCATATAGGCTAGACTTCTAGGGTTTAGCCATTACGATCTCGTGGTAGATCAACTCTTGTAATACTCATATTCATCAAGATCAATCAGCAGGAAGTAGGGTATTACCTCCATAGAGAGGGCCCGAACCTGGGTAAACATCGTGTCCCCCGTCTCCTGTTACCATCGATCCTCGACGCACAGTTTGGGACCCCCTACCCGAGATCCGCCGGTTTTGACACCGACAGTACCCATTTTGTAATGGGTCCTTTGATGTTAGTAACAAGGGTCTTAGGAACCCTAATAGACCATTCAATGTACTCATAAGAAGAACCAACAAATTTGGCATAAACATGTCCATCACTAGCACGGCATAACACATAAGAAGGGTTAAAGTCGTCATGTTTGTTGGGAGGGGTAGCATTGCCCTTCTTGGCATCACTACCCTTCACATTGTTCTTCTTATTCTCCTTAGAAGCACCTTCTCCCTCCTTCACAAAAGTTTGCTTGAGAGGAGGGGGTCGTTTGGCCTTGTTATTCTTCTTCTTGTTCTTGGACTTGGGCGCGTACCCAATCCCTTCCTTGGCCACAACTTCCTTTTGATTGTTCAAAAGGTCGTTGAGATTCTTCTCGCCTTGTATGCAAGACACAAGGCCTTTCTCAAGTTGCTCCTTTAACTTTGCATTCTCCTCAATGAGATGCACATGCTCACAACACGGGTTAGTAGCATTTGCATTATCAATTAAGACCATATGAGGAAAAGTGGCTTTCTCCTTGGTTAGCTTTACTTGGAGCTGATCATGAGATTCTTTGAGGCTAGCATGAGCACCCTTCAAGACCTTGTGAGCCTTGTCAAGGAAGTCAAACTCCTCTTTGAGTCTAGCAATATCAACCCCAAGCTTAGCCTTCTCGGAGGTTAGCACATGAGATACAACAAGAGCATGATCAAGATCTTTCTTTAATTTAGCGTGGTCATCGTTGTATGACTCCTCAAGAGCCAAACGCAGACCTCACTCTTCCTCGAGAGCATTGGAAAGATCCGAAATCTCATCCACATAGTCACGACTATGCCCCTCCATCTTGGAGATGGTGTCTTCGTGAGCCTCGATCATGTCATTGGCTTCACCAAGTTGTTCTAAGATAGCAACAAAGTGCTTCTTGGATTTACCCTTGAGTTTACTCATAAAAGACTCAAATTCATTCTCCTCCGCATTAGACCCCTCATGTTCATCAATGCAATCTGTCAAGGAAGGATTATTAATGATGGTAGTTTTGATGTTGGGGGTTACCTTGTTGGTGGCTTTAGCCATGAGGCACTTGGCGGTGATGTTGTCATTGGGCGAGTCAAAGAGAGACACCCGTGGAGTTGTTGCAATGGCAACGAAGGCCATGGCAACTGACTCACCGTCTTTGTTATCATCATCATCTTCATTGTACTCTTCTTGTGCCACCAACCCCTTGGGAGGAGTCTTCTTGATGAAGTTGCTCTTGTTGGGGAAGGACTTGGCCTTGTCTTTCCGGATGAGCTTCCCACCATTGTCTTCCCTCTTCTCATAAGGGCATTCCGCGACAAAGTTGCTCACATTGCCACAATTATAGCAAGTCCTCACTCGTTTCTTGACCTTCGCGCCACTTGAGTTGTTCTTGTTGAAGTTGGGCCTTGTGTTCTTCTTGCTCCAAAATTGCCTTGAAGCAAGAGCCATGTGTTCATGATAAGCATACTTTGTATCTTGTATCTTCGGGATTTCTCTCCTCTTCTTCCTCTTCATCCTCTTCTTCCACACTAACCTTGGCCTTTAAGGCAAGGTTGGGCTTCTTTGCTCTTTGAGAACGTAACACTGCATTGTTGGCAGTCTTGTCCAAGATGCTCATAGCCACAAACTCATCCAACACTTCACTTGAGGACAAGGTGTGGAAGTCCGGCCTTTGACGAATGACGGAGGACATGGCCTTGTTGTAAGGCATCTTGGCCTTGAGGAATTTGCGCTTGATCCAATTGTCATCCGTATCCTTGCTCCCATGATCTCGGAGTGAGACCGCGAGAGTAGTTAATCTCCGATAAATCTCACAAGGTTCTTCATCTTCTTTCATTGCAAACTCATCGGCTTTGTCTTGCACCACTTCATAGTTGGAGCGTTGAATGCTTGCGCTTCCCCTGTAGAGGGAAACAACATGGCGCAAGGCATCCTTGGCCACAGTGAAGGGCCGGAGATGAGCAAGATCTTCGGGTGGAATTGCATCTTGGATGATGAAGAGAGCATTCTCATTGCATTGATTATCCGTGGCTTCTCTAGGGGTGAGGTTGCTTTGGTCATGCGGATAAAAACCTTCTTCAATGATTCTCCAAAGATTAGTATTAACATGGTTTGAATGACGCTTAAAGCAATACACCCAAGAATCAAAATCCTCATTTTTCACAATCTTAGGGGGAGGACCGGCATGATTCAAATAAGTGGAAGGAATCGGTCCACCATAAGTAAGCGGAGTTTCCACATGGGCAAAGATGTCGTTGTCATTTTTACCACTAGAAGAAGGAGCCTTTTCAGTAGTAGTTTCCCCCTTGTCAAAGTTAGCATCCGTCACCTTGTTAGTGGGATCACCCACTTTCATCGGTGCGGTGGAGAGTTTAAGCCCTTCTAAGAATTTGTTAAACATGCTTTCAACCTCGGTCGTCATGGAGGTTTTCAATTTGTCCAAATCCACATTGAATTCCTCACGAGAGATCGCGGTTCCCCCATCGACCGTAGACGAGAATGGATTCACACCGGAGTGCTCCTCCCCACCGTCTACGATGTCAACCATACTCTTCGGACGGCAAAGTCCTTAATAAAGAGGCGAGGCTCTGATACCAATTGAAAGGATCGATATAGTTGACTAGAGGGGGGTGAATAGGCAACTAACAATTTTTAGCTTTTCTTTACCAAATTAAACTTTGCATCAAAGTAGGTTGTCTAGATATGCAACTAGGTGAGAAACCTATATGATGCAACAACAACAAGCACGCAAGAGATATAACACAAATAAGCTTGCACAAGTAAAGGCACGAGATAACCAAGAGTGGAGCCGGTGAAGACGAGGATGTGTTACCGAATTTCCTTCCTTTGAGGGGAAGTACGTCTCCGTTGGAGCGGTGTGGAGGCACAATGCTCCCCAAGAAGCCACTAGGGCCACCGTATTCTCCTCACGCCCTCACACATGCGAGATGTCGTGATTCCACTATTGGTGCCCTTGGAGGCGGCGAGCGGACCATTACAAACAAGGTTGGGGAAATCTCCACAACTTAATTGGAGGCTCCCAACGACACCACGAAGCTTCACCACAATGGAATATGGCTCCGCGGTGACCTCAACCGTCTAGGGTGCTCAAACTCCCAAGAGTAACAAGATCCACAAAGGATTAGTGGGGGGAATCAAATTTCTCTTGGTGGAAGTGTAGATCGGGGCCTTCTCAACCAATCCCTAAAGAATCAACAAGTTTGATTGGCTAGGGAGAGAGATCGGGCGAAAATGGAGCTTGGAGCAACAATGGAGCTTGGGGATGGAAGAGGTAGTCGACTCAGAGAAGAAGACACCCCTTATATAATGGAAGAACAAATCCAACCGTTATCCACCAACTCAGCCTGCGAAGCATGGTACTACCGCACCGGGGATGCGGTACTACCGCAAGGTCACACGGTACTACCGCAAGGCACCGCGGTACTACCGCCCGTGCAGCAAAAACCAAATCAGCCCTGATGCGATGAAGCAGAGGGCGGTAAAACCGCTGGCGCGGTACTACCGCTCCCCCTTGCGGTACTACCACAAGGCAGGGATAGACCAGATTTTGGGAAGGCACGGACATATAAAAATACATCCGTGGCAACTTCTGCTGAGTTGGGATCTATGCAAAAATCCGACATGGTAGTACCGCAAGCCTGGAGCAGTACTGCCGTGTAGGGCGCGGATGTAAAAATTTACATCCGCCCCTACTTCCGCTTATGTTGTCGTGCCTGCCCAGAGCTCGCGGTACTACCGCTCCTAAGGCACGGTACTACCATTTAGGGCGCGGATGTAAAAAATTACATCCGCCCCTACAACCGTTCGAGCCGCTGGGCCTGCCCTGGGGCCATGGTACTACCGCCCACAATGAGCAGTACTACCGTGGGCACTTGCGGTACTACCGCAAGAGCGTGCGGTACTACCGCAAGGGCCTGCGGTACTACCGCTATGAAGAGCAGTACTACCGCATGCCCCAATTCAGCAACACTAGGAGTCCTTCATTTCGCAGAGACACATAAAAGCGGAGGATGCTCCAAAGAGCCAAAGGAAAGGTGGTGCAAAAGGAGTAGACGTGTACGTGATGATTCCACCCAAACCTTTCCAAAGCAGACCCCCTCTTAATAGTACGGCTTTCCTACGACTCAAATCCACCGAAAAGAAATGTAGAGAAACGTCGTCTTCAACATTCTTCGAGGGGAACCAAATCGTCTTGTGCCTAGTCATGATATGTCTGAAATTCTCAATGCACACGATTACTCCGCAAAAGCATTGTCATCAATCACTAAAACAACTAAGGGATAAATATGCCCTTACAACCTCTTGGTTGCTAGTACGTCTTTTGTCTTTTCAATCTCACCATCTCTTTGGCCTCTCAAGGCGCAAATCTCCCTCTCCGAGAATGTTGAGCTTATGTTGCCTCTTTCTTGCGAAGAGATTGACCAGGCGGTCAAATCTTTTAAATTTAACTCTGCTTCAGGCCCTGGTGGCTTTTCCCTTTCGTTTTAAAAAAAAATTGGCCTGTCTTGAAGCACCTAGTTTATGAAGTTATTCAGGGGTTTTGTATTGGGACGGTTGACATCTCTAGGCTCAACTATGCGGTTTTGACCCTTATTCCTGAAGTAAAGGGAGTTTACTGTATTAGGCAGTTTAGGCCGATTGCCCTGATCAACAATTTTGCCAAGTTCCCTACTAAAGCTTTTGCTTCTAAGCTCTCTCCGGTTGCCCATCGTGTGATCTCTCACTCCCAATCTGTCTTTATTAAAGACAGGTTTATTCTTGATGGTATCCTTTCCCTTCACGAGATCGTTCAGTACCTTAAGGCTAGAGGCACTAGAGTTGTCATTCTCAAGATTGATTTTGAGAAGGCATATGATTCTGTTAGCTGGGACTTTCTGAGATCTGTTTTGCTGGCTAAGTGTTTTGACGGTGCCTATGTTCACTGTCCGATGAGTCTAGTTATGGGTGCCCACACTATGGTGGTGGTTAATGGGATGAAGGGGCCTTTATTTGCGAACGGTTGTGGCCTTCGGCAAGGAGACCCTATACATGGCGGACCCTGGCATATGACCAGAGGGCCCATAATCTGGTATGCATGTGTATATGGCCAATAAAAAATGGAGAAAACAGAAAGGAAGGAGCATCCAGGAACGTGATGGGCTTGGTGCCTTGGCCCAATAGTTTGATCGCATCGCATCTCGCACTCGCACCATTCATCCTATGGGATACGGAGCGCTGATTCTCATAACTCAAAGAAAAAAATGTCTTTATCGTTGTCCCATCGTCTTCGCCTCGTCTTCGTATGTTCATCATCGTCGCTCCCGTTTCTTGTCGGTTGCCGCCACACAGCCTGAGGGCCATGCCAGCTGCTGCCGAGGCGTCACTGTAGCCTGCAAGGACTCAGCCTGCCAGCTGCTGCCCTGTCGTCTCTCCCAATTCTTTTCATATGTTCATCCGCGAGGCTGCGAGGAGTTCATAGATCATCGTCCTCTCTATCTTTCCAAAGTATGTATATGATTTATCCATCCTCAATGTCATATACATGGAATATGATTATTTAAGGTGTTTGAATTGCTGATGTACAAAATTCTGATTGTATGTGCTATTTTTATATAGTGTGCAAACACACTATTTTTTATATAGTAGTAGGGTCCGTGCCATCAAGTTCGCCCAAGGGCCCTTCAAAACATAGGACCGGCCTTGACCCTATATCCCCCTCCTTTTCGGCATCAACTTGGGCCATTGATGGCAGCTTCCCGAGCTCTCACTTTTGGGCTACTTCTCTTGTTCTCGTAGCAGACAAACCCACAAAATGGACTCTTGTTCTAGTAGCGATAGACCCGCTTCACCACATCCTTGAGTTGGCAACTCATAAGGGCCTTATTCACAAGCTCCGTGGGCGAGGGGCCATGGTGAGAACCTCCCTATACGCTGACGACGCGGTGGTTTTCATGGATCCAATCAAGTCAGACATCGACAACCTGTCGATCATCCTCAGAGGCTTCAGAGATGTCACGGGCATGTGCACCAATCTCCAAAAAAGTTTTGTTGTGCCCATTAGGTGAGCCAACCTAGACCTGGAACACATCCTCAGCATTATGCCGGCAGCACATGCCTCTTTTCTAATAAAATATTTGGGCCTTCAGCTATCGGTTTGGTAGCTTCGGAAAGTCTATTTCCAATATCTGGAGGACAAAGCGGCTGGCAAGTTGGTCACTTGGGAGGGCCAGAGCTTCAGCACTATTGGCCGAACATCGCTTGTCCAATCTGTGGTCGCTTCTCAAGCGATATACTCCATCACGCCATTGATTGTCCCGCAAGGAACTCTTCACAACCTGAACAAGATTGAGAGAGCCTTCCTTTGGTCTGGGTCTGACAAGACAACCGGCGCACAGTGCAAAGTCAATTGGGAAATTGTTTGTCGTCCTTCAGCATACGGAGGCCTCGGGGTGCTAAACACTGACAAGTTTGCTCGCGCATTAAGGTTGAGATGGTTGCGATATGAGTGGAAGGAGCTGAGCAAACTATGGGTGGGTTTGGGTAATGCATGTACTGTTGAAGACCATGATTTCTTCTATGCATCCACCACGATAGTCATGGGCAATGGTGCAAAAACACCTTTTTGGGACTCGCCTTGGCTTCTTGGCCGCAAGCCCAAGGACATTACCCCTCTGATCTTTGAAGCCTCAAGGAGGAAAACTTGGAAGGTGCACGACACCCTCATGGCGACGCTTGGATGCTCCAGATCAAGAGGGACACCGTTATCACCAGAGGTCACGTGCGGGAGTTCTTCACCCTTTGGATGCTCACTCATGACTTTCACCTAGATGACTACGCCGAGGATGACATTGTGTGAAAGCACTCCATTAACGGGATCTACTTGGCATCCACTTCTTACAACGTGCAGTTACTAGGTTTGACGCTATCCCATATGGACTTCATTGTGTGGAAAGCATGGGCCCCTCCGCAAGTTAAGTTTTTCGCATGGCTTGCATTGCAAGGGCAGGTTTGGACTGTCGACCGCTTGGAGCGTCGTGGCTGGGCAAATTGTGGCCTTTGCCCCCTATGCAAGAGAGAATAAGAGACGACCATTCACCTCTTTGTTCGATGTCGCTACTCTACACGGCTATGGAACATTGTCATCCAAAATTTTGGGCTTGTGCACCTGGACACCACCACTTGGCATCTCCACGCATCCCTCTTCGAATGGTGGGAAAAGAGGACCGACATGACGAACCCCAGCAGGCGAGCTATGGCCTCTCTCACTATGCTTGTCTCGTGGACAATTTGGAATGCGAGAAACGCTAGGGTGTTCTGGCACAAGAGCGCGCCACCTCCAAGCCTTCTCCAACTTGTAATCGTTGAGGCAAAGCTTTGGGTAACCGCCGGCTCTAAGAAACTAGGAAAAATTGTAATAAGTGAGTAATTGTCAGGCCGTGTTGGGTGTTGGGTCAGGTCTTGTAACACTCCAAAAAACTCTATCCTTCTCATTTAATAGATGAGGTAAATCTTTTGCCTCCGTTTCAAAAAACAAAATGGACAGACATGTTGCAGCATAAATCACGTTTGTCTTATACATGTCATGAGCAGAACAAATATGGCCACACTAGTCAGCATCGGCATCGGTGATGAAGCTATGTACCTAGGGTAGGGGCATGGACCTGTCCCAAGTGCCCTACCCAAGGACATCCCTAGAAGAAGTCACCTTTCAATCGACTTGGAGGTATCCCACTCGACGGATTCAAGACACTCGACCATGACGCTATCACTCGACCATGAAGCCAAGCACTCGACCGCAAGGAGTTCTACAGTCACTCCGCACACAAACGGTCGGTCATTAAGTAGCTCTTATGGTCATTATGGCACTTTATTAGGGGCGTTACCAGTAACTCCCATCTTTAATGTACTTTAAACCCTACATTACTGAGGGCCGGAGGGGCCTGGCGAACTCTATATAAGCCACCCCCTCCTCAGTATCAAGGGTTCGCACCCTTGTTATTCTTACACACATAATCCAATCGACCGCCTCCGGGCACCGAGACGTAGGGCTGTTACTTCCTCCGAGAAGGACCTGAACTCGTAATCCTTGTGTGCTTACAACTTCTACATAGCTAAGATCTAGCCTCTCCATTCTTACCCCCCTACATCACTGTCAGACTTAGAACCACGACAGTTGGCGCCCACCGTGGGGCTAGGAGTCTTAGCGCCTAATTGGGGAAGTTGCGATTTTTTCCGATCTCTTTGATCATGGTTTTGTGTGGAGCTTTGGTGGAGGGCCGCGAGATCCATCTTGGCGCGCTCACGTTCATCGCCGACGACTCCGCTTGGCTTCAGGAGGCCCCACACGACATTGATGCGCTCCCCGTCCGCGGGGTGACGCATTTTCGCGCGTGCGTCCGTGGTGTCCTCCTGCGGCAGCCGTCGACCCAGTATCGGTCGGCTCCAGTGACGTCTTCCCGCCCTGTCTCCCACCGGCGCAAGCGCTCCGGTCGGTCGAGGCTTCAGAGGTGGGTGAGACATGCGGTGGCACGCCAGTCGGCCACCCCACAAGTCGCGGCGATCGAGCCCGACGAATCCCTCTATGGCCTGTTCGACTGGCTCCGTAGAGACCGCATTCGAATGCGGCAGCAGCAACCCAGTGGCGGAGGTTCTGGTGATCGACGGGTCACGCAGTCCTCCCGGTTTTCGCCGCACCGACGAAGGTGCGGGTGGGGGCGAGCCTTCACATCCCCACGATGAGTATCTCCCCGAGCCTCTCACGTCAGTGCAGCGAGAGGAGCTTCGTCGCCGAAACATGGATGCACTCCACACTCCTATAGTTGGAGAAACCCCCGAGGCCCGGGCCTTGGAGGATGCGCTTGGCTAACTTGGCCGAGCGCACTCGACTGGAGAATCTCCAGCGAGCACTCGACGAGCGAGCGCATCAATGGACTCCTGAATCCAGTCGACGTCAGCTCTTCCCGCCTACGCAGGTATATCGAACTCCGGTTCAGAATTTGGCGGCTGCGGCCCGTATAGCAGAGTCGATTCATCCCTCCCAGTCAGAGGCTGGTAGGGGCTTGTTGCAAATTAGAGCGTTGCTCCGGGCAGCAGGAAACCAGAATTCTGCTATTTCTCAGTCGCGGAATAAGATCCATAGTCGATCTGTCGCAGCAGATACAGTCCAGTCGGCTCACAGCCCAAGATCGCCCCCGAGGCGTGAGGGACGTGGGGACCGGCATGATCAGTATAGAAGAAATGAGCAGTATGATCACCGATTCGATCGTGATGATCGACGTCGAGTGCCAACCCCTCCCCCGAGGAGCGGATCATATGCGCCTCGACAGCAAGATGACAGGCGCCCTCATAGTGTTGGGCGGAGAATTCCAGTCGACCCCAGAGATCTAGGCTTCGATGCGAGATCCATTCTCGTTCAAAGTTTGGTCAACGGGAATAAGGCTCACCGAGGAGGTCACGATAGAGATGCGCCTACCAGTAGCAGAGTACATGTTTCAGGGCCAGAGTGTTTCAGTCGAGCCATCAGAGCTGCTGTGATTCCTCCCAACTTCAGGTTGGCGACTGGAGTTAGTAAGTTCACCGGTGAGTCTAAGCCCGAAACTTGGCTCGAAGATTACCGAGTGGCTGTCCAGATTGGCGGTGGCAATGATGAGGTGGCTATGAAGCACCTGCCTCTCATGTTAGAGGGATCAGCCAGAGCGTGGCTGGATCAGTTAGCACCCAGCAGCATCTACACTTGGGAGGATCTCTCCGGAGTGTTTGTCACAACATTTGAAGGAACATGCAAGCGACCTGCAGGTCTCACTGAATTGCGGTCTTGCGTGCAGAAACCGAATGAAACTCTGAGGGATTATATCCAGAGGTGGATCACATTGCATCATACAGTGGAAAATGTACCAGATCATCAAGCAGTTTGTGCCTTTAAAGAAGGCGTTAGGTACAGAGAGTTGAATACGAAGTTCGGTCGAGCCGGAGAGATGTCTCTCAATCGGATGATGGAGATCGCCACCAAATACGCTAATGGTGAAGATGAGGATTGACTCCGGAGTGGCAAGCAAAAAACAGTCGCCCAGGAAACCGGAGGAAATTCTAGTCAGAAACAGAAGCGGAAGGCCGAGCCAGCCGCTCCTAGGGAGGCCCTGGCCGTAACCCAGGGAAAATTCAAGGGAAAAGCCAAGGGGCCTTGGAACCCCAAGAAAGTTAAGGATCAAGATGGAAATGATGTTTTGGATCTGCCATGTCACATTCACACCAAGAAAGATGAAGAGGGTAAACTCATTTACCCAAAGCATACCACTCGACAGTGTCGGCTCCTGATCCAGCAGTTTCAGGGAAAACAGTCCAAAGACAAGGAAAAAGAGTCAGACAAAGTTGAGGACAAGGAAGATAGTGACGATGGATACCCCCAAGTCAATTCCACCTTGATGATTTTTGCTGATGTTGAAAGCAAAAGTCGACTGAAAGTCATTAACCGTGAAGTGAATATGGTTGCCCCGGCGACACCCAGTTATCTGAAGTGGTCTCAGACTGCCATCACATTCGACCAGTCCGATCACCCTACGCACATTGCCACCCCTGGGAGGCAAGCTTTAGTGGTCGACCCAGTTGTCGAAGGCACTCGACTGACCAAAGTCCTGATGGATGGTGGCAGCGGCTTGAACATACTGTATGCAGAAACGTTGAAAGGGATGGGCATTCCGATGTCCAGGCTCAGTACCAGTAACATGAGCTTCCATGGAGTCATTCCCGGGAAGAAAGCCGAGTCACTCGGCCAGATTGCTCTTGATGTGGTCTTCGGTGATTCAAAGAATTACCGCAAGGAAAAGTTGACATTCGAGGTCGTGGACTTCCAAAGTTCTTAGCATGCTATTTTGGGCAGGCCAGCTTATGCACGCTTTATGGCTCGACCGTGTTATGTGTATCTCAAATTGAAGATGCATGGCCCCGGAGGTGTGATCACTGTTACGGGCAATCGGAAGAAAGCAGAAGAGTGTTTTCATAAGGGCTCAAAAATTGCCGATGCCCAGATGGCAGTGGTCAAGTTGCAAGAGTACCAGAAGACTGCAGATCCGAGTGAATTGCTACGAGCCAAGAAGCCTGCTTCAGAGTCAGCATTTCAGTCGTCCGGCGAAATGAAGCCAGTTCACATTCACCCGACCGATCTCAATGCAGCTCCGACTCACATCTCAACGACGCTCGATTCCAAATAGGAAGAAGCGCTCATCCAGTTCCTCCGTGAGAACTGGGACATCTTCGCATGGAAGCCTTCTGACATGCTTGGAGTTCCCAGGGGACTGGCTGAGCACCGTCTACGAGTCGACCCGAAAGTTAAGCCGGTGAAGGAACATCTTCGACGGTCCGCCGTCCAGAAGAGGAAGGCTATTGGCAAAGAGGTGGCTCGACTCTTAGCAGCAGAATTCATCAGAGAGATTTACCACTCCGAGTGGCTCGCCAATGTTGTCATGGTCCCCAAGAAGGACAAGTCACTTTGCATGTGCATTGACTTTAAACACATCAATCGGGCCTGCCCGAAAGATCATTTCCCTCTCCCCCGCATCGACCAAATAGTCGACTCGACCGCGGGGTGTGAGCGTTTGTCTTTTCTGGACGCCTATTCAGGGTACCATCAGATCCGTCTATATGGACCCGACGAGATCAAAACGGCTTTCATCACTCCATTCGTGTGCTTCTGTTATGTCACCATGCCCTTCGGCCTCAAGAATGCTGGAGCCACGTTCATGAGGATGATTCAAAAGTGTTTGCTCACTCAGATCAGTCGGAACGTGGAAGCATACATGGATGATATTGTGGTCAAGTCACGGAAAGGTTCCGACCTACTGACTGACCTTGCTGAAACCTTTGCCAACCTCAGGAGGTATGATATCAAGCTCAATCCATCAAAGTGCACATTCGGAGTTCCAGGTGGAAAGTTACTCGGTTTTCTCATTTCCGAACAAGGAATCGACGCCAATCCCGAAAAAGTTGGCACCATACTCCGGATGAAGCGTCCTGTGCGTGTGCACGATGTCCAGAAGCTTACAGGTTGCTTGGCCGCTCTAAGTCGATTCATTTCTCGTCTCGGTGAAAAGGCGTTGCCTCTTTACCGACTGATGAAGAAGTCTGACAAGTTCGAGTGGACTCCAGAAGCTGATGCAGCGTTTGCAGACCTCAAAGCTCTGCTCTCCACCCAGCCGGTGCTTGCTGCCCCAATCAGTAAAGAGCCTCTGCTGCTTTACATTGCAGCCACAGGACAAGTTGTCAGTACAGTACTTACGGTCGAGCGGGAAGAAGAAGGAAAGGCCTTCAGAGTTCAGCGCCCAGTATATTATGTGTCTGATGTTTTGACTCCTTCAAAGCAAAGATATCCTCATTACCAGAAGCTTGTATATTGGATTTATATGACCACGAAGAAGGTTGCACATTACTTCTCTGACCACTCCATTACAGTCGCACAGTGACGCCCCACTGTCAGAGATTCTGCACAACAGAGATGCAACTGGTCGAGTGGCAAAGTGGGCGATTGAACTCCTTCCCTTAGATATCAAGTTTGAAGCAAAGAAGGCTATCAAGTCCCAAGCAATTGCAGATTTCGTCGCCGAGTGGATTGAACAGCAGCTTCCGACTCAAGTTCACTCAGAGCACTGGACCATGTTCTTCGATGGATCTAAGATGCTGAATGGTTTCGGTGCTGGGGTAGTATTGGTCTCCCCCCGAGGAGATAAGCTCAGATACGTTCTCCAGATTCACTTCGATTCCTCCAATAATGAAGCAGAATATGAAGCACTTTTGTATGGATTGCGCATGGCCATTTCACTCGGTGTCCGTCACCTCATGGTCTATGGCGACTCAGATTTGGTAGTTAATCGAGTGATGAAGGAGTGGGACGTCAGAAGTCCAGCAATGACTGGCTACTGCAACGTAGTGAGAAAGTTGGAAAAGAAATTTGAGGGGTTAGAGCTTCATCACATCCCCCGACTGAAAAATCAAGCAGCTGACGATTTGGCAAAGATAGGCTCCAAAAGGGAAGCCATTCCCAGCAATGTGTTTTTAGGAGCACATTCACTCGCCGTCAGTCCAGAAGGATCCTTCTACAAAAGAAGCCCCGCAGCCGAAAAGTGCCACAGATCCGACTGAAGTCGAAGTTCCTGCTGTGGTCGACCTAATCATGGAAGTCTTGGCAATCACTCCCGACTGGACGATATCGTATATCGCATATACCTTGAGGAAAGAACTCCCAGAGGACGAGGAAGAGGGTCAACAGATCGTCCGTCGATCCAAAGCCTTCACAGTCATAAAAGGACAGTTGTATAGGGAAAGCGCGACTGGAATCGGTCAGAAGTGTATAACACCAGAAGAAGGTCAAATAATCCTTGATGATATCCCCTCGGGGACCTGTGGTCACCATGCGTCCTCTTGGACCATTGTGGCTAAAGCATACCGAGCGGGGTTTTACTAGCCAAGAGCAAATGAAATGGCAAAGGAGATAGTCGACAAGTGTGAGGGGTGTCAGTTCTACTCCAACATGTCGCACAAGCCTGCATCAGCCCTGAAGACCATTCCACTCGTCTGGCCCTTTGCTGTATGGGGCCTGGATATGGTTGGTCCACTGAGAACAGGCGAGAGCGGTTTCACACATGTGCTTGTGGCAGTCGACAAGTTTACCAAATGGATTGAAGCTAAGCCTATCAAGAATCTTGATGCTAGCACTGATATCAGTTTCATTAGGGAGTTAACATTCAGATATGGAGTCCCGCATAGCATCATCACTGACAATGGGTCAAACTTCGACTCAGACAAGTTTAGAGCTTTTTGCGCCTCTCAAGGCACGCGAGTCGACTACGCATCGGTCGCACACCCCCAGTCGAATGGACAAGCTGAAAGGGCAAATGGTTTGATCCTCAAGGGGCTAAAACCCCGGCTGATGCGTGATCTCAAGCACGCAGCAGGTGCATGGGTCGATGAGCTTCCGTCAGTTCTGTGGGGATTAAGGACCACCCTGAATCGGTCGACTGGAAGAACTCCGTTCTTTCTGGTTTACGGGGCCGAAGCAGTCCTGCCGAGTGATCTACTTCACAATGCACCCCGAGTTGAGCTCTACACCGAAGACGAAGCAGAACAAGCTCGGCAAGACGCAGTCGACCTCCTGGAAGAAGAAAGAGAAATGGCAATGATCCGATCGACCATTTATCAGCAAGACTTGCGTCGATTCCATGCCAGAAACGTGAAGAGCCGAGCTTTCCAAGAAGGAGATTTGGTCCTCCGAGTGAATCAACAGAAACCACACAAGCTTGCTCCTACTTGGGAAGGCCCCTTCATCGTCACCAGAGTCCTCCACAATGGAGCGTATCACCTTTACAATGTCGATCGTCAGATCGATGAGCCACAAGCTTGGAATGCGGAGCTACTCCGCCCCTTTTACACTTGAATTCTCACTCAGATGAGATGTAATAAGAAAAACTTCTGTAGTTTTATGTTTATCAAAGAAAAGAGTGGTCCAATAATTGCTGTCACTTTTGTTTGCGCATGAAATCCCCCAGTGGGTGACTTAGCTGCGAATCCGTTTCTCCTAAGTCTGTTAAAAAAATCCTACCGAGTGGTGAACCAGATTCCCACTCGGAGGCTTAGCTGCAGCCCAGTGCTCGCCTAAGTGTTTAAAAATCCTACTGAGCGGAGAGCAAACCTCCCACTCGGGGGCTTAGCTGCAGCCCAGTGCTCGCCTAAGTGTTGAAAAATCCTACCGAGTGGAGAGCAAACCTCCCACTCGGGGGCTTAGCTGCAGCCCAGTGCTCGCCTAAGTGTTTAAAAATCCTACCGAGTGGAGAGCAAACCTCCCACTCGGAGGCTTAGCTGCAGCCCAGTGCTCGCCTAAGTGTTGAAAAATCCTACCGAGTGGAGAGCAAACCTCCCACTCGGAGGCTTAACTGCAGCCCAGTGCTCGCCTAAGTGTTTAAAAATCCTATTGAGTGGAGAGCAAACCTCCCACTCGGAGGCTTAGCTGCAGCCCAGTGCTCGCCTAAGTTTGGAAAATCCTACCGAGTGGAGAGCAAACCTCCCACTCGGAGGCTTAGCTGCAGCCCAGTGCTCGCCTAAGTTTGAAAAATCCTACCGAGTGGAGAGCAAACCTCCCACTCAGAGGCCTAGCTGCAGCCCAGTGCTCGCCTAAGTTTGAAAAATCCTACCGAGTGGAGAGCAAACCTCCCTCTCGGAGGCTTAGCTGCAGCCTAGTGCTCGCCTAAGTGTTGAAAAATCCTACCGAGTGGAGAGCAAACCTCCCACTCGGGGGCTTAGCTGCAGCCCAGTGCTCGCCTAAGTGTTTAAAAATCCTACCGAGTGGAGAGCAAACCTCCCGCTCGGGGGCTTAGCTGCAGCCCAGTGCTCACCTGAGTGTTGAAAAATCCTACCGAGTGGAGAGCAAACCTCCCACTCGGGGGCTTAGCTGCAGCCCAGTGCTCGCCTAAGTGTTTAAAAATCCTACCGAGTGGAGAGCAAACCTCACACTCGGAGGCTTAGCTGCAGCCCAGTGCTCTCCTAAGTGTTGAAAAATCCTACCGAGTGGAGAGCAAACCTCCCACTCGGGGGCTTAGCTGCAGCCCAGTGCTCGCCTAAGTGTTTAAAAATCCTACCGAGTGGAGAGCAAACCTCCCACTCGGAGGCTTAGCTGCAGCCCAGTGCTCACCTAAGTGTTGAAAATCCTACCGAGTGGAGAGCAAACCTCCCACTCGGAGGCTTAGCTGCAGCCCAGTGCTCGCCTAAGTGTTGAAAAATCCTACCGAGTGGAGAGCAAACCTCCCACTCGGGGGCTTAGCTGCAGCCCAGTGCTCGCCTAAGTGTTTAAAAATCCTACCGAGTGGAGAGCAAACCTCCCACTCGGAGGCTTAGCTGCAGCCCAGTGCTCGCCTAAGTGTTGAAAAATCCTACCGAGTGGAGAGCAAACCTCCCACTCGGGGGCTTAGCTGCAGCCCAGTGCTCGCCTAAGTGTTTAAAAATCCTACCGAGTGGAGAGCAAACCTCTCACTCAGGAGCTTAGCTGCAGTCCAGCGCTCGCTTAAGTACGGAACACATCCCAATCCGCAAGGACGACAAGATATGAATCGACTGTTGCCTTCTCCTTCGGAGCTGCACCACAAATACGAAGTTATTTCGAGTGAAGATCAAGTTCCACTCGACAGATAATTCATGAAGATATACGACGATAAATCAAGTTCAGATAAGACCCAAAGGTCCCAGACCTCAGATCAAAGTACTCGAGCCCTCGGCTCGACAAAGTTTAACGGTTACAAAATCCACTCGGCATTCTGAGACAAATTTAAAGTGAAGCATGAAAGTTTTTATTCCTCAGGCGGAGGACTGGAAGGGGCGACGAACTCGTCCAAGTCGATCCCGTCTGCAATACGGGTGGCCGCGGAGATGAAAGTCTCCATGAAATCTTGAAAGTTGTGCTTCCTGGTATTGGCGACTTGGATGGCAGCCAGCTTTTCCTCTCGCGCCTCCTTGCAGTGCACGCGGACCAGAGACAGAGCGACATCGGCACCACACCTTGCAGAGGATTTCTTCCATTCCGTCACTCAACCAGGAACGTCATTTAGTCGAGTCATCAGAGACTCGAGGTCATTCGGAAGCGTCGTCCCGGGCCAGAGCGACGTGTCGATCCGTGACACCGTAACCTTCAGTCGGGCCAGATAATAAACCACACTTGCAACACGAGACTCCAGTCGGAGCACGTTCATAGTAGCTTCATCTTTCACTAGGGAGTTAACGGGATCCAAATCTCTCTCCACTCGACTGGTCTCCTCCTCGAAGTTCTGACAGAATTATGAAAACACAAGTCAAAGTTAAGACAGCGACCCTGCATGAGCTTAGTGACGACAAGCCAGTCAGGTGAAAGTTTGTTACCCTCAAGCATGATGAACAGCTTCTTGGTGAGTCCCCCGAGGTAAGCCTGAAGATCGTTCTTCTTCCCCACCAGTTCACTGGCCTTGTCACCCAGAGCTATCTTGTCATTTTTCAGGCGGCTGACTTCTTGGTTAGCCGCATCTAGAGCAGTTTTTAGTCTGGAGTTCTCCTTTTCAAGAGTTCTGACTGAAGTCAGTTTTTCTTCAGCAAGCTTGGTCTTGGTCAAGGCCTCCTTCTGCGCTTCGGCAAGATCTTGATCCTTCTTCTTCAGAGCTTCCTCCAGTTTATCTGCGGAACGTCGAGTATGATCAACATCAAGAATGGACAAGAAAGAAAAGTCACTCGTCAAGAATGGAGAACCTCACCAGCCATACCTTTTGCTTCTTCACGCGCCTTCTGCAAATTCTCCTGAGCAAGCTTCATGTCAAGGTTGAGCTGGATCTGTTGCTTCTCCAACTCGGTGAAGCGAGCCACAAGTTCACAGGATTTCTGCGAGAAATCAGTCGACAGATGTCCAAGATAAGTTGCTTCCGAATAACCAAGAGACAATGATGGCGTTTCTAAGACTACAGCCGAATCAAAAACATTCGACAGTAGTCTCGGGGACTACACCCAGTGGGTGCACTCAGCGTGCCCCCACTGGTTTTTCAAAAAAAAAAGTCGACTGCCCGCGGTCGACCGGATACAGTTCCATTTGACATGGCCTGACCAGACCGAGTGAAGAAGTACAACTACAGAAAGACAGTATAAAGACTACAGTCGACTGCCAGCAGTCCACCGTAGTCTCGGGGACTACACCCAGTGGGTGCACTTAGCGTGCCCCCACTCGTCCAAAAATTAACAGTTGCACCCAGTGGGTGTACAGAAATAAAGATCTTCGGAAAAGAGATTCTTCAGACAGCATATCCTAACAGAACAGGTGTTGAGTCGACTGACCTGGACGTTGCTCTAAAGAGCTGAACTCGCGTCATAAGCTGCTTGGCTGGCTTCCCGAGCCACCTTCACTTGCTCCATCATGATCCCCGCCTGGCGTATAGCTTCTTTAGCAGCACCCACTTGGTCCTCAGGGACGTGGTGTGTGGCGAAAAGCGAAGGCGGATCAGCAGTCGACGTTGAAGGCCGGACACTCGTCAGAGGCTCAGCAAAGGTCACAGAAGCCCGAGTGGTATCGCCACCCTCACGCACTATGCCCTCAGACGCCGGAGTAGTTTGCGGAGTCTTGCCAGCCGGCGCCCTCCTGTTCCTTCTCGCCCTCAGCGGCACTTCATCGTCATCGTCAGGGAGGTCAATGACATGAGGAGGAGCTACAAGAGAAAAGTTCAATCGACCAGAGTTATAACAAATTGACAGTCGACTCCAGGCAGAGCAACAATAATCATACCAGGGTTGGAGGTAACAGCGTCTTCCATCTCTTGATCATCATCCTTGGCGGAGATCTTCGAGGTGGCAGCCCTGCAAAATTTCAAAAGTTAGCCAGCTTGATCAATGAGTCGATCGAGAGTCAGTCGCGTTCAGCAAAAGGAAACAAATTCTACTATTACCCAAAAATGGTGGGGACAGTCATCTTCATCTTGGGCAGAGCCTTGGGCGGCTTCGATGGTGTCGCGCGTGGATGCTTGGGAGCTTTTTCAGTCGACACTGGAGAAGAGGTTCGAGTGCGCTTCGACGACTGCCCAACAGGAGCAGTCGCCTTACCACGTTCCCGTGCAGGGTCGTGTGTAAGCTTGGATCGCCTTTCCGAGCGGGGGAGGGGGTTCGGCTTCCTCCTCCTCCTCTTCGCTGGAGTCATCGTCGCCATCCCCCTCTCCCTCGCCGTCAGATTCCCACTCGCCTTGCTCGTCTCCACTTTCACCTCCGCTCGCCTCCCCTTCCTCAGCCTGCTCCTGTGCTCCGTTGGGTGTCGAGTACATCTCAGTAGTTGCCTGAAGAACAATAGACAAGACAAAAGTCAATCGACCGATTCAAAGAGGACTAATGAAGAAAGCAAGATCTCAGTCAGGAACATAAGGTCAGACCTGGTCCACTTCATATGTGTTATCGAGTGGAGGAACCCTCCTGGCTCCTCGGGGGTTGTCTTTGTTCCCTGTGATGCTCGACAGCCACCCTTCCAGCATCTCATTAGTGACCTCCTCTGGGTGAACCCGAGTGGTGTCTTCAAGACCCGAGTACAGCCACATCGGGTGGTCACGAGCCTGAAGCGGTTGGATGCGCCTCCAAAGGAAGACCTCCAGCAAGTCCATGCCGGTCACACCCTCGCGGACAAGATGAACCACTCGACCAACCAGCACTTTGACTTGCGCCTTTTCTTCTGGCGCCACTTTCAGAGAAGCAGGTTTTTGAGCTCGGTCCAGAGAGAAAGGGGGAAGCCCAGTCGACTGTCCTGGGGTCGCCTGGTCTTTACAGTAAAACCAGGTCGACTGCCAACCACGGACCGACTCAGGGAAAGTGATAGATGGAAAAGAACTTTTTCCCCTCGTCTGGATCGCCAGGCCCCCGCACAGCTGGATCACCTGTGTCCTTTCATCACTCGACTTGGCCTTCTTGACCGATTGGGAGCGGCAAGTGAAGATGTGCTTAAAGAGTCCCCAATGGGGGCGGCAACCCAAGAAACTTTCACACAATGAAACAAAATCAGCAAGATACACGATGGAATTGGGAGTGAAGTGGTGGAGCTGCGCTCCGAAGAAGTTCAAAAGGCTCCGGAAAAAAGGATGAGGAGGTAGCGAAAATCCGTGGTCGATATGAGTGGCGAGGAGGACGCACTCACCGTCAAGAGGCTGGGGTTCGACTTCTTTCCCCGGAAGACGCGCGGCTTCGTGAGGAATGACTCCCCCCTCGACCATATAATCAAGATCTTCTTGCCGAATCACCGACGGCATCCAGTCGCCCTGGATCCAGCCCTTGGGCAGAGCAGTCCTAGAGGAAGATCCGCCCCGAGCGGACTTCTTCCCCTTCCCCTGCACCGCCGCCTTCTTCGCGCGCTCCAGGGCGGACGTCTTGTCCTTCACCATCGTCGCCGGCGAAGCTCGAACAGGCCTACGGAACCTAGGTGAGAGCGAAGGTGGCAGAGGAACTCGCGAAGGGAGAAGGAAAGGTGGAGGCGCACTGTTCGGGAGTCCCGAGCCGGCAATTTATAAGAGGTCGCACCCGAGCGGCTGACTAGTAGGCCCGGGCAATCCTGTCAAATCCCCCAGCAGACGCGCACGCGGTACGTGGCGAAAAAGGTGGCGCGGAAATCGAGGAGCTTCCGCCTTATCACATCCGATTACCGCGGCCGCCCCCGTCCCGCGCGCTTCCCGAAATTCAAATCCCGCAAAATCCGCGGGTCGCAGAACAATTCGTCAGACAGAAGATCCCTTTCACACCATCACTCGGACCTTCACAAGTAAGGAAATTCACTCGACAAAAGGCCTAGAATGGATCAAGGCGACTGAAAGAGGTTGACGACGTCATCCGTGACAATTGATCCAAAGCAAGACACTCATGTAGCACAGAGAACCAGCCGGAAGGGTCCCCAACTCCTTCCCACTCAAACCTCGATCCATTCGGGGCTAATGATGAAGCTATGTACCTAGGGTAGGGGCATGGACCTGTCCCAAGTGCCCTACCCAAGGACATCCCTAGAAGAAGTCACCTTTCAATCGACTTGGAGGTATCCCACTCGACGGATTCAAGACACTCGACCATGACGCTATCACTCGACCACGAAGCCAAGCACTCGACCGCAAGGAGTTCTACAGTCACTCCGCACACAAACGGTCGGTCATTAAGTAGCTCTTATGGTCATTATAGCACTTTATTAGGGGTGTTACCAGTAACGCCCAGCTTTAATGTACTTTAAACCCTACATTACTGAGGGCCGGAGGGGCCTGGCGAACTCTATATAAGCCACCCCCTCCTCAGTATCAAGGGTTCGCACCCCTGTTATTCTTACACACATAATCCAATCGACCGCCTCCGGGCACCGAGGCGTAGAGTTGTTACTTCCTCCGAGAAGGGCCTGAACTCGTAATCCTTGTGTGCTTACAACTTCTACATAGCTAAGATCTAGCCTCTCCATACTTACCCCCCTACATCACTGTCAGACTTAGAACCACGACAATCGGCATCGACATCTCATCAGCAACTCAGCGGAACAATCATGGCTACAAAGTTTCGCACTCTTGCAGTTACAGGTGCATCAGGACAAATGCAGGTGGTGCAACGGTGGCAAAGTTGGACGGGATATGGAAAACGCATGAGACAGATTCCGAGTACGCTAGGCCATGAAGGCTTCAGAAATCGAAGTTTCTGTGTGGAACGGTATAGCTGCAGCTCGACATGGACACGGAGGTAACACCGGCGGGCAAGAACGAGTAGATTCACCATAGTTCCCCTTCGATATTTGCAAACCATTTTTTGCAGCGTTGTTAGGAGGCCAACCCTAGCGAACGCTTCCCCTCCGTTGCACGTGTCTTGATGCAAGGCTGATACTACATAGATCATTTATGGTCGATCACTGTTTCCCGTTCCCTGGGGAGTGTTGTGTGTTTTTATTTTCTCCAAAAAAAATGCAGGACTAGGTGCCCGAGACGGGGTTTGAACTTACGACCTCCTATGCGGGGGTGGGGCATTTACACTCAACTAAAGCGAGGGTTGTGAATACTTCCGTTTAAACTACTATATGTATTTTAAACCTAAATTAATTTATGTTTAAATTTTCATTTTTTCCGTAAAATCCTGAATTTTTTCCATGTTTGAAAGAACAAAAAAACTATTTTACAGAGCACTTTTTTATGAACTTGCCAATTGCATTTCAAATTATAGGTAGCATGTCAATTCTTTTTTATTTCAAACCATGACATTTTTAGCTCTTTTTGTAATGTCCCATGGCAAGCTTTTGGGAAATTTTATCACTTACTCACGACAATTTTGGAACTGGTTTTTTTAACTTTTCACATGGCAATTTTATTATTAAGAACATGTAATTTTAATAATTAATAAGATGGCATTTGTTTTCTTAAGAGAATGATATTTTTATTATTAATAACATTGAATTTTTTATTAGTAAGAGGATGGCATTTTTATTATTAAGAGCATGACAATTTTATTATTAATAACATGACAGATTTATTTTTAGGAGAATGGTAATTTTATTATGAACAGGATGACAATTTTATTATTTGAGAGCATGAAATTTTTTTATTAAGAAGATGGCATTTTTGCTTAAGAAATATCATGGAAAATTTATTGGACTTATCTAGATAAAAGATTTTAACAGAGTATAGCATGACATTTTACAAAATAGAGCAAGGCAGGTGTAAATTATGTTCTTCTTTTGTCTTTTCTTGTGACAGAAAAATATTTTGTTTCATATTTTGTTAATGGCAATTTTTTCAAAAAAGTCCTAGCCCATTTTTCCTACGTCCTCGACAATGGGCGCGCTGGATCGTTTGCTCCATCGCCGCACTCCCAGCGAACGTTATCGAGGGAGCTCCTATTCGGTGCTTCATGCGCTCCCTGCCAGCCATGGGCTTGTGGGCCGGCCTATGTAGGTCTTGAATTCGCTCTGGTTCGCCTGGTCCGCTCGATCGCATTTGAAAAAAAAAGATCACAAAAACGATAAATTTGAGAATTAAAAAATGTTCACATATTTTGAAAGGAAATTGTGAGTTTGAAAAAATATTCATCATTTAGAAAAGTTTCATCGAATTCAAAAAAAATTCATCGAATTAGAACTTTTTGTGAATTTAAAAAATAAGTTTGTCGAATTTGAAAAAACATTGTTCTTGGAAAAAGTTTGTTCAATTTTTTAAAAAAAAGTTCATTTATTTGAACAAGTTCATTGATTTGGAAAAAACATTGATTTTGAGAAAAACATGGATTTTGAAAGTTCATTGATTTTGAAAAATAGTTCATTGGCTTTGAAAAGGTTCAATTCAATTAGCAAAAAGAAAAAGGAAGAAAAGGTTAAAGGATAAAATAGCTGAGGAGAACCATTCCAATAAAAATTAAGAAAAGATAAAGAAGGACAGAGAGAAAATGGTTTACTTGAGCACATCAGGTGAGGATGGTGGGGTGGTTAACACAGCTAAGAAAGGACCAGGAGGTTGCCGGTTCAAAACATACCAGGCGCATAGTTTTTTGGGCCTTTAAATGGAAACAAAACTGGAAGATGGGCCGGACCAGCGTGGAGGAGGGTATGTGCCCATTTGCAAAACCTGTTGTAACGGGCGCGTGAAGTGCCGAATAGGAAATGCCCGTTATCGACCCGTGTGGCAAACGAATCGGTCCCTCGCTGGTGATTGATCCCCCAATACTAGGGTCCTTACAAATTTACCATGGCCTGTTGGCAATATCCATATCCATTCTGGCCAGCTACTGATCGGGACTAGCATTTGAACTGCATGGCCTCCGTTCACTCTGGTCTTGATAAGCCTTTCTTTATGGAGCTTATCATACTCGAGGCTTGGGCTATTTGAATACCAGGAAAGCTTTCATCTGCAATGGTGTGCAACAAAGTTAATATGCATGCAGAAGAAGATTCAAGGAAGATCTACAATGGGTTAAGTACAGAGCTATTAGAAAGCAGCACACTAGCTTCACTTCATGGGTAGATAGTCGTCTTTTTTGGAACGGAGCAAAAGATTTGTTCATCTATTAATTAAGAAGGAGCGAATTGTTCAGTTAATTAACAAAAGTAAGACAAGAATCAATACAAACCGCGAACTTTTTTTTTGCTAGCGAGGAGAAGGCGCAAATAAAAACCCAAAGCAAACGACCACGCAACAACTATAAACCCCCATACTCATCATGAGCACCTCGGGCAAAGAAGGAAACCACCATTAAACCCATGGAGACAAGGACAGTCCAAGAGATTGAGAAACATCCATTGAGCAACCACAAGCGTCTTTTCTATAGTGCCACTCTTTTTGCCTTTGCTCTTGAGAGACTTCTCCACCTTCTTGATACTGCTTATGATAGCCTTCCTCCACCCTCGTTTTTTATGCTTGCTTTTGCAGTTAGTTCCTCTCTTCGGGATTCGGTAAAAAAAAGTTCCTCTCTTTGTACAGAACTAGTTTCCTTTCAAAAAGATTTTTTCTTTTGCAAGTCAATGATGCTTTGATGTTCTTTTTGGAGAAACACAATGCTCTAAAGTCTGAATGATGTTGGCCGCTAGCAGTTGGCATTTGTCCATGGGCTGAACCCAGTTACACTATTTTCATATCCGATGGCTGCCTATATAACCCCTCTCAAAAGTCAGCCCGTGTATTGCGTGCATGATAACTTGGTCAAATGTTCAGTCGGTCCTTAGTTCCATAGATGATACTTGATGCTCTTCAGTCATCAGTTAGTTCTAAAATAAAAAAAAGTTATGTCCTCACGAGACATCCTATTGGAGGCCCATGAGCATCAAATAGGGGAGGCTCTGCCTGAAGCCATGGCGAATGGGCCAGCCCACCATATGGTTTTTTCTTCTCTTCGGTTTTTAGTCAGTTTTTCAGAAAAGAACAACTGTTGTTTTTAGGAGCTAAATATTAAAAAACCTATTTAAAGTGAAACAAATTCAGTATGTATTTCAAAAAAGTTAAGTGTACATTAAAAAAAGTTCACCGCATATTACAAAAATATTAAGTTTGTATTTAAAAAAGTTCATTATATAACTAAAAAAGTTCATCATATATTTAAAATATTTAACGTACATTACAAGAATGTTCATTTTATATCGAAAAAAAATCTTTAGTGTCCATTGAAAAAATGTCCGCCGTATACTAAAATATGTTAAGTGTGTACTTTAAAAAATATTCACGGTATAATAATGTGCAATATTCACGGTATAATAATGTGCAAACTTAGAAAAACGAAGAAAATGCTTATCTCAAAAGAGAAAATGAAGAAATAAAAAAGAAAAAGACGAAACAAAAAGGGGAAAAACTACACAAAGAAAAAACGCAACTTGCAGTAAACGAAAAAAGCACAGAAAAATAAATGAAAAATACGCGCCACCTGCCCTCTAGTATCGGGCCGTCCCAGGTCAGAGCGCGCGCTCTGTACACGACCCAACTATATATCTTGCAATAGGAGAAATGTAGATGCAATGAGTTGGTAACCTAGTCTTTGATTGGTTTTTTTTGGCGAAAACCTAGGCTTTTGTTTGTTGGATTGTAAACTTCTCACAACCCTTAGTCTTTTATAGGTCGAGCCAGGAACTGATATATCGTATCCTAAAAAGAATGGTTGAATGGGTCGGTCCACATGCTCTTGTAGAGAGTATTGCACTGCATATACTTTTTTTTTTGCGGCGCGCACATGCTTTTGTCGGCCGCAAAAGCCATATCTCGCTTATTGCGAGATACATCAATAGGAGAAGCACGGTGTGGGAAAGAGCGACTTTTTTATTTCTGGTTTAGCGGTATTGAAGCGGGCTTCGTTCATTCCCTAGGTGGTTTTCACGCGCTTTTTGTCTGGTACATTTTTTCTTCCGGTTTACTATTTTCTTAAGGTTTTATATTTGTTTGTTTCTTTTTCATTTTATTTTTTCATTCATGTTGTGATTATTTTTCATCTTTTAGGTTTTTTATTTTCTTTATGTTCCTTTTCATTTTTTCGATTTTATATGAGTCTTTTCTATTCTTTTTTTATTACCTTTTGTTTTTTCCATTTATTTTTTCTATTATTCTAGTTTTGTTTCATATTAAAATAGGTATATAATTGTTTGACAAAACCAAATATATTTATGATTGTTTATTTTTAATACATGAAAAGATTTAGATACACATTGCATTTAAAAAATATTGCTTACCATTTTAAATACACGATGAATATTTTTTTATATCAAAAAAGAACATTGTTTTAAATGTTGTTGAAAATTTCTTAAGTTTTTTTAGACACAAACATTTCTTAAATAATCTTGAACAGTTTTACTATATGTTGATCTACTGGGCCGCCCCATACAAGCACGCGCATGGGTGCTGTAGCACCAGAGGCAGCGCCTAAAGCCCGGGCGCGTCTATGTATCACCTAGACGAGTAAACAAGGCATTAGTAAACGCGCCTATGTATGCAGTACCTTCAAAAAAAAGACATTCGTATGCAGTGAGCCGGTAGTGATTCGGCTCAGTAACCACCTAGACAAGTAAACAAGGCATCATGTCAACGTCGCGCTTGTTTTTTTACATTTTCTTGAAATTGCTAAAAAAAAGAATTTCTGGAAAAATACTAAATACGTATATTATGAAATAAATAGATTACTCCCTCCGATCCACAAGTAATATGGATCGGAGGGAGTTGTTAAGGTTTTGGAAGTGTTCATCATACATTAGAGAATGTAAATGCAGCGGAAAAAATGTTCAGTCAACTTTTGAAAAATGTGTGTAGCATTAAATAAATGTGTGTGGTATTTTAAATATATACGTGGAATTTTGTAGAAAATGTCATACGATGTAAAAAAAAGTTTGTGTAATTTGAAATATATATTTGATACCCTTCAGAAAAATGTACGTTACATTTCAAAAATTGTTTACGCATTTCAAACAAAATGTTTGTGACATTTGTAAAAAAATGTTTATCCAATGTACAAACATATTCGCATAGTTTAAAAAATGATTCATATCATAGAAAATAATATGTTTCATAATGTATTTGAATTTTTAAACACGTATTTGAAAAAATGTTCAAAACAAGTATTAAAAAATTGTATCATGTATTGAAAAATGTTGAACGCATATAAAAATTAGTGCAAAACCGATTATAAAACCCACAGGAAAAAAACTTACATGGGTATTGGGCCGTACCTAAATCATTGCGCTGTTGGTAAGCCTAATAGAAATCACCACGAGCGATGTATAGCTCTAGCACTAAAGCATTGGGGAGGACCTCTCGTTCGCATTAGGCTACTCGGTCGAGCTCCGTCACTGAATCTTACAACTTGCTGGAGACATGGAGGATCCGAGGCTAATGTTGATGGGGGCAAACCTCTTGGATACGAAAGACAAGAAGTGGCTTGAGGCGAGGAAGAAGAAGATCAACTTGCGCAAGGAGTACGAGAGAGTGAGAACGGATGTTGCAGCAGCAGATGCAGTCCTGATTACGACCGGTGAGTGATCCATCATGTTGGCCAAGACGCGACCCTTGAATTTCATTTTGACATGTTTGAATTTTTATTTTATTTTTGCTTTGTTGCATTGTGGATGAATTTGTGCTATATATAATCGATGTGAATGAATTTGCATAGATTTGTTTTTTATACGAGGAGTATGGTTATCCTGTAGAACTTTTAAGGGGCCACCCGGTGTTGTCAAGGGTCACGTCCGGGCGCTTTCACAGATGTTTAAAGGGCCAGATTTGAAGTCTAGATGCTCACACCAGCACACGCTACGCACTTTCCACAGTACACCGGCACACGCTGAACACGAACGAGCAATCTTCTTCTCGCCACCGGACGAAAGGGCCGTCCGTCGCTGAGAGCTGCCTCCGTCTCCATATTCATATGTACAGGGTGTATGTACTGTACGTGCATACGCACAATCTTCTTGACTTATCTCGGCCCCGCTGGGAATTTGCGATCCATAATATGGGTGTCCCTGGCAGGATCGATCTGGGTGCATGGCCGCGGGATAGCGAACAGACGGGATCGTATGCGTTAGTGATCTGTCCGTGATAAGACGGACCCGTCGCTACGTCGGACTCAGAGACATAGAGCGGACCCGTCGTGGGGCACGGTCGTACTGCCCATGTACCCGTTGGTGCCACAGAGCGCAATTAGCACCGGATCCGTCCGTCCCCGTTGCGCCGTGCGCTGTCGCCCCTCGAATGCATCGTGCATTTCGAAAATATACTTCTCCCTTATCTTCCGGAAAAACAAAGAGATGAAATCCTCACCATCTGTCCACACACTTGAAAAGCATGCAAAGCGAACCAACATATGGTTGAATGGTTAGAGCAATAGTGGTATCCACGGCCCATAAGGTTTAAGTTTTCGTGCTCGTGTTATTTTTGAATTTATTTCAAAATTTTCGGCAATGCGCTTTTAGTGGTAGGAGACGTTTCCGTCGACGACGAAACGTCTACGGTGACTTTATAAATCTGAGGATGATATGTTGACTCAGTCTTTTGAAGATGCTCATAAAAGTACAATATACATGTGTCCGTACATAAGAATGAGTGTATGCGGGTATGTATGAACGGTTGCGTTGGTACGTGTTAAAAACACACGCAAGCAGGTCCGTTTTGTTCGTGTAAAGCAGGCCGTCGGCAGGTTAAGGACGGACATGGTCTACCGTCAGCCAGATTCGATCGACCTCCTCCGGCCGGGCTCCGCATATATCCCCCATATCTGGTCCGATGTGATGTGCGGGCGAAAAGCAGCCCAGGGGTGGGCAACGCGATAATGTGCAGAGGCGCGACGGAAATCCGCGGCTAGATCTCCATTCGTCTGCTGCAAACCGCCCGTTTGCACCCTCAAATCAGCGATGACAGACTCGACGGTGCAGTACGTGACGGGCCAGTTCAGCTCACTCGGAAACAATCTTTGGCCGGCCGGCACAGTGCCGCTCATGTCAAGCTCGACGGACGGGATCGGATCGGTACGTACCTAGACGCGGGATTTGATCGTACGCCCGGCCCGAATAAACCGATCGCTGATGCTGCATGTGTACAGGATAGGCACGAATAGTCGGCAGCGGACGACGGGGCCATACGAACCATATCTTTGCCCGGCCCAGGGGGCCATGCCTCGTCACTGTTGACACGGATTCCACACCAAAAATCGCCATGAAAACGCTACTAGCTAGTAATAATTCAACATGGAGTGGACATTTGCAGCAGTGCTTTTGTTTTTATCAGGGAAACGGTGCATGATTGAAACGTTTTTTTGCTACTACACGAAGTTAATTACGAGTGGCGTCGACCTGCAGTTGCTCCACAGTTGGCTAACTGAGGGAGGCGAGAGTGAGACGCATGACCCGCCGCGGCCAATGATTGTCCGAGGGAGGCTTGCCTGTTACCCGGGCGCCCGGGGCGGCACGTCATGTGGGCTGCATCGCCATATCCTCGACCAAATCCACCCGAACGATGATGATGAAGAGGGACAGCCTAGTACCACCGCCATGGCTCGGATAGATAGAACATGGACGGTCCCTCGATCTCGCTCCACCAAAGCGCCGCACGCGTACGTTCTCGCCAATAATATCCACATCCGCCCGTTATTATCTGCTACTAGTAGTACCGCCGCTCCATAAGATATCATCCAAGACGAGATCAGATCTCTTCAGTACTGCGTACCCTGTTTGTCAGTCTGCCCTGCCGTGATGAGAAGAAGTGAGATACGAGAATCCGGTTCATGAATGGGTTGGCGTCGGCGTAGGTGCAGATCCACAGCAGCAGTCCTCGCACGCACGGCTACATATGCATGCAGACGCAGGGAGGGAACATGGGCGCTGCGCCGTGCACTGTCCCGATTGCACCGGCCATGGATACTACGGACAGGACGAACATTCTTTCAATAATTGCGTCTGGGCAGCCACGCTGTGGCGCCAGCTTAACGCCCGGGCAAGCAGCCTGCGCGGACCCGCCACCGCCAGCCGACGAACCTGCCCCGCGGCAGTGATCCGGCGGCGCGTGCCCACGCGTGGGCGCCGTACGTGCACGGCCGAAGAGCCAGAGGTCGAGAGGTTTGAAACGATGGTGGTTTTTAATGGCCGGCAGGGATCTGGGCGCCATGCGGAGCGCGGCGAGGCGCGCGACGCGTCACGGCGAGCGGGCGCCACATTGAACTCCGCTCTCGGCTCGGCACGGCGGTGGCATGCGCTCCGTGTGACCGGCGTTAACTCCGTCCGATCAGATTACTGCACCCCGCGGATTCCCGTTCCGTCTCGTTCGGTCACGGGAAACCGGCCGGCTTCCCGTCGAGACGGACGTGTGCATTTGCTAGCGAGCTACTCCGTCCAAGGTAGGCGCGTGAGCCGTGAGGCGGGAGGTGCCCCGTGTACCGTCTGCACATTTTAGGACGGATGGGCTATCTAGCTTGGATACTCATGCTGTCGGTCGCCCGTATATTTTACTCCATGCCTTTTCTTTTTGCGAGTATAGTTTACACCATGCCTTTCTCCATCGTGTTTTGACTGTCAAGCGATGACACATTCTACTCCATATAGAAACCCTACAAGGACAAATGAATGGTTTGGACCGATTTAACAGCGAACCCGTATCATTGGCAGTGGACACAAGTTTTGTCGCCTCCCATGATTTAACATCGTACAATACTTTTACAAAAAAAATGGTGAACTTGATAGACCATTTTCTTCTGATTTTCCTGAAAAGACACGAGACGTCATTCTGCTGGAAGATTCTTAGGAGTACATAATTTCTCCATTTCTACTCCTTTCCCTCTATTTTATTTTGCTGGGTTTTCACACGGTGAAACGCGGTTGGGAATAACTCCTC
This sequence comes from Aegilops umbellulata, assembly GCA_032464435.1. Taxonomy (NCBI): domain Eukaryota; kingdom Viridiplantae; phylum Streptophyta; class Magnoliopsida; order Poales; family Poaceae; genus Aegilops; species Aegilops umbellulata. Next base: position 539,697,941 of record CP136057.1, on the reverse strand, counting down.
AGCCCCACCGGCCACCGGGCAGTTACTATCAGCTGAGAGCGGTTCCGGATTCGGCCCATCATTGAATCTGGACACGTACGTGACATGGATGACCTCGGACGGTTGCTGTAGCCCGATACCAGACAGCCGACTAGTCGCGCCGCGACGTAACTGCCAGAGCAGCCACACGAAGGCACCCGAAATTTGCCCGTCCAATCGGCACGGAGATGGATCAACGGCCGTTAAGTGCGTAGTACTACGAGGACGTCAATTTAGACATAGGAATTTCCGCCTACTCCCTCCTGTCCTTTTTACGCTGCATATAAAAATTGCGAAGTCAAAATTTACAAATTTTAACTATATTTATATGAAAAAATATCAACATCATAATATAAAAATTATACAATATGGAAATTAAATTCATGACGAATCTAATGATACCGATTTCAAATTGCGAATGTTGATACTTTTTCTATAAAGTTGATCAGAATTTGCAAAGTTTTACTTCATAGAAATCTTATATGGGAAGTAAAAAGAACTAGAGGGAATATCATAGACAAAAATGTCATTTTATGGCACACTTGCCAAAATCACGAGAGACATCGGGGGAGGAGCATGGCAGTATAGGAACATTTTAAAGAAAACAACCTCAAGAAAAACTAAATTACATCAACACCCTCATACTTTTTTGCCCTCACTACTCCATCATCGAGCAGGTAAAGTCATACTCCTTGTGGTGCGTTGATCAGGGTTTCGGTTACCGCTTGAAATTTGGTTACCTGACGGCAACCGCATATCTCGGTGCCCCACGAGAAATTACCTTTACCGAGCAGAATATCCTGAAATTTTTAGTTTAAATGAATTTTGGTTGAAATTTGTTCGGATTAGAAAATTATTCAAAAATCCATTTGTAACTGCCCCACGAGATTATTTTTTCAATCTGGGATCCAGAACCTTGGCGCCGATCGGGGATCTTCCCCGCGCTCCTTGAATTCTGAACATCCCATATGTTGTCCATGTTGCAGAAAACTGGAACCAACCGTCAAACATGCAATCTTGTTGCACGACCTTCGCCTTCCCCAAAACATTGACGTTACCGCTAGAAATGGCAACTACCACAGAACATATGAACACCAAATCTCTTGCGATGGGGGAGCAATGGAAGAAGGCTCCTACAGATCCCTTGACATCACCATTGGGTGCCACCCACATGTGGCTATGATAGAAGAAAATGCACTCGTAAATATTGCCGCGGCTACCATTAAAAATCCGTAGAGAACACAATAAACTTAACCCCAAATACATCCAAAGCAGAGAGCCGCCACCCCTCCCTGCCGGTCAGCAAAGCAATGATTGGATGGGGAGAGAAGCCATGGCTTCGCCGGTGGAGCAAGGCAGGAAGGACGTCGTCCTTGATCAATGAGAAGGTTGTTGTTGCATATGCCTTGCGTCGGCTGAACTACTCTTACTCGGCTTGCTACCGTACCACGTGCCAATCAAACTTCCTTTTTATGTGATTTGCTAATCCCATAATTGTAAAATTTGGTTATGCCAATTGTTGATAGGAGATTAACAGAAGAGTCATCGCCCAAGCCGGAACGAGAATGTTGCGGCCGGCTGCGAGCGCTCACCAAGAACAAGCCAAAGCTAGAGATGATGCAGCTGGCTGTGGCGTTGCGGAGTGAAGGCAAGGTGCAGGCATGATGGCTCGGGTACGGGTGGCCGCTAACATCGGAGGGGAAGGGTTTAGAGGGATGGTCGGGGTGACGATAGCACAATGGAAGTGGCGACTCGGGTAGGTTGCGGCAGCGAGGTGGAGGCCGGCGGTTAGGCCTGAATTGGAGGGTGGCACACAGGTGGCGAGCGGTACATTGGAGGAGAAAGAAGGGATGCGAGGAGGAAGATGGTCGGACGGCCGGCGGACCCGATTGGGACAAATCAACAGAGAGAGCAAAGAAGATTTGAGGCGACAGTTTCATGAGTGATCTCCTTTTATCTGCCACGTCTTGCAAAGCCGTCGCTCGCACAATCCGTAGGTATACATAGTGATGAATGTAGAAGATCAAGAGTCATGATATATTTTCTGGTTACCTAGTAATTACTCAACGATCTTACTGAAAACGACCTCTGATTGATGATAAAGCAGACACCGTACGTCACTAATTACCAGGCAATACCCCGAGCTTCTTTCTAGTCAAATCGGAGCGGCCGTGTGAAAATTGGCCTGGTTAACCAGGTAGAGGTTACAACTTACAACGGTGCAATTAACATAACTGAACATACGTGGTTAAGCAAGAGCAGAAGAGAGGCTAGCTCTCCCATTTCCATTAATAATAAATGAACCAGCAAAGGCGAAAGCAACAGGGACGCAAAGTAAAGTTTAAGGCCCGACAGGCACAATCATTGAAACGTATATGCATATAAAAAAAGTCAGAAAGGTATACACATTACACACGTACGCACCCGACAGGGAGAGCCTCTCTCATGTCATCATCCAAACACTGCCTGACACGACTAGGAATTAGTTCATCACAGCGTCGGCTTAATCTATTATCTCCTCTCCGATGATCGGCTTTTGAACGCAAAAAGGCAGAGAAGCCAACCAAAAGGAGAGGTCTACGGTTACATGCATGCACAAGAATATACAATGGCCGGCCGCTTCCAGTACTAGCTAGCTACTACGGCTGTTTGACTACCTATCGTCTATGATTGATGGATGGATTAGCTAAACTGAACGAGATTCGGGACTAAACCCCCAGACCAAGAAATGGCAAAAGTAGGAGGATCGTGTCCATGTCCATGTCCAAGGATCATATGTTACTTGCGACGTGAGGTATTAGCTTAGCTATGGCGGCCACCGCTACTTACTGGCGGCTAGCTATGGCGGTGGTGCTGGTCGATGTTGATGAGCGTCGTGTATGTACGTACGTGCGGTCGGCGGAGCGCAGATGGATCAGCAGGCGGCGGAGTGGGTGAAGGGGTTGAAGAAGTGGTGGGTGGCGGCCTTGGGCCTGTCGGGGTCGACCTTGCCGGCGGCGGTGGCGGCCGTTCCGCCGAGGCGCTCGCAGGACGGGCAGATGGTCAGCGTGGCGGCCGGCAGCTGCATGTAGAACGGCGCCGGCGGGGCCGCGGCGGAGGACGGGGTCCCGGGGTGTTGGCTGGCGCTGTTGGGCGGTGGCGGCGGGGCGAACTTGATGGCGCGGAGCTCCTGCAGCTCCCGCTGCAGCCGGCGGTTCTCCTCGGTGAGCGTCTCGCAGCAGCGCTTCAGGAACTCGCAGTCCACCTCCGTCTGCTTCAGCTTCGTCCTGCATGCACGTGTAACGGGATCCAACGTTAGTTATACAAAAAGTTCACCGCCGGAGCTGAAACGACCCGTAATTTTAGGCAGAGGTTTCGCTGATTTTTCATGCATGCATGGACGTAAAAGAAAATGAATTGCGATGGGAGTGCAACACACAAAACGATTGCCCGTCTTTTTTTTTTCGAGAGAGAGAAGATGAAGAGGTTTATAATACAAGAATTGTTGCAAGTCAGCTCTAGCAGGAGACCGTAATATAACCTGGAGTGCATACTTATATGCGTATAATAATACAGTACAAGGTTACTAACCTGGCTCTTCTGTTCTGGAACCAGACTTCCACCTGCCTTGGCCTGAGGTTTAGCTGCTTGGCTAAAGCCACTTTCTGCTTCTGCTCAAATCCAAAAAGGACACACAAAGCAAAAAAAGTTCAGCAACTCATTTTTTTTTCTGATTATTCAGCAGCTCATACTATGGATCAAGAAAGTAAAAACCAGATTTGAGGACGCGTGCGTAGGCGCATGCATAAATAGAGAAGATCTCAACAGGGCAGATGATGATACATGTTAGGTATCTGCGGCTATCTGTCTATCGGCGGTGAATCGATTCGAACGTGACTAGTACGCATGCGTACGTAGTACGTACAACGTACGTACCGGGTTGAGGGTGCTGTGCTCCTTGAAGCGGTCCTCCAGGAGGGCGGACTGCTCCTTGGTCAGCCTCAGCTTCTTCCGGGTGCTGCCGTCGTCGTCCTCCTCGGCGCCCACCGCCGTGGACGACACCATCTCGCCCAGGTCCGCCTCCTCCGCGCGCTCCCTCTTCACCGCGCCCCCCACCGACATGGACGACACGCCGCCGGACGCGGTGCCGGTCATGGTGGTGTCCTCCGGCATGCTGAGAGTCAGCGACGGCTCCAGCGACGACGGCGGCGCCTCCCACAGGGTCAGCCGGCCGCTGTTGCTGCCGCGGTGCGCCGACGACGGCCCGTCGCCTCCGCCTCCGCCCCCGCCGCCCAGGGACAGGCCCAGCGCCAGGCCGGCGTCGTGGACCTCCTCCTGCGACATGGCGTGGCGCACAAATCGGCAGAGCCAATGGTCTCTACTCTCTAGCTAGCTTGACCCAAGAACCAGCAAACTATCTTGTCTATCTGCGCCGACTTGAATCCTCTCGCAGTTCTTGCAAGGTGCCGCGGAAGTGTACTCACGCGTCTGTGTAGGAGAGGAGAGGAGAGGAGAGGGGAGGGGAGGAAGGAAGGAATGAGTGAGGGGAATGAATTGGTTGAGGCCGAGGGGTTGAGAATATTTGAGGAGGAAGAGGAGCGAGGGAGGGAGGGGGGTGTGGAGCCGCCCGGGGGGACAAGGCGATGCAAACCCACATCACACGGGCGTACGCGCACGCGCACTCGACACTTGCGAATGTTTGACAAGCCCAGCACAGGCAGCAGGGAGATCGACCCCTCGCGCCGGGAGGGTCCAGACTCCACAGACCAGAGTGCCGTGCTGCGCCCTCCGTCTCCCTCCCTCTCTCTGGGCGTGTTCCCTCCTACAATTCTGCATATTTTTCATCCCGTTCCCAGCAGCCAGCCATCGCTGCTGCTCAAAAGTCGGGCTTTTCTTTTAGGTTTTTCTCGTGCGTGCTGCTGGTATGGATGGATGATTAGGGGTGCCGCGTGGACGCGCGTGTGTAAAGGGGCCGGCAATATTAGAAGCCGCACGCACACATCAGCCTCGCTCGCTCGGCCCCTTGTGCCCACACGCATGCATGTAGGCATTACAAAAGGTGAGACATGCAGCAGATCCTCCGTTTCTTTTTTGCTTGCTACTGCTCTGTTCACCGAGGGTGGGCAGGCGCGTTCTAGATCAGTTAGGTACGCACGTACGTGTATAGATGATAGGCTCGTCCGTTCAGGTACGGACATCCACATCCCGCTTTGGTTCTAGTAGAAGAAGTATTTCACATGATGATCATGCATCCATGGCTCGATAATCGTTAGGTATTTGCACAAATGATTGTGGCAAAAATATTACGGCTCATCATGCACGCACCCAACCATATGAACCACCTCCCTTTCCCTACGTATGCGCTCATTTACTAGACGTGTGGTTGGCCGGCCTGGCCTGGTGTGTGCGTGGTTTCGTCCCAATTCCCGGTTACTTTCCTTGATCGCCATCGAGTGCTACTACTGGTATGGACTTTTTCTGCAACCTGGCTACCCTCCCAATTCCATGTAGCTAGCTCGCTAGGTCTTGTTGGCTCCCGGCCTTTCCCTCGCCACCTTGCTGCTTTCCACATAGGACATGAGCGCGCCCCTGGACCGGAAACTGGCCTCTTTTGCGCGGTGTGGGGCACGGCTGCTGCCTCATCCTGTGACATCTTTCTCAATGATAGGCCTGGAGCGAGTGAGTTCACATTGCACCCGTCCGTCCGTCATTCTCGCCTCTTGCTTGCTGACCAGGGCGTCGTGGCTAACTAGGCTGGGGAGAATTAATTGTGGCAAGACTTTCTTCCTCGATTCTACTGGCGCTTCCACTGTTTTCTTGGTTGGTTTACGTTCCTTTTTGTGCGTTGCACATCATCACATGGCCTCCCGTGGCATGTACAGTAGTAGAGGGGAGTTGGAAAAGAGCAGAGGAATTAATCCTCCACGCAATTTCAGTTATACTTAGAAACTCGCGGTTTGAAATTATGATCAAACGCAGTTTATTATAGTTTAGGCAGCAATGGCGTGGACCAGCATCGCGAACGACGTTCATGGTGGATATACCATCATCGTGTGCAAATTAGGATACGCCCGCATGCACCTCGCATGCCTACGTAATGCATGCGTGCCAAGCGTCGAAACCATCAGGATTGCACCATGATCAGTTCGCTGTTGCACGCCACACAAGTCGGATTCTCCTTTGAATGATTGGAACTTGAAGGACACCGGGTCACTGCACATTGATTGCCATCGATCCTTGACGGCCACACATGAGATGTTGGCGGGTGTTCTCTTTCCCTCTCCTCGACCTCCATGGCTTCATGCATGCATATATGCATCTGTACATGGGGGAAATGAGCGAGTTGCCGTTGCATTTGGACGGGGGTTCCCTCCCATTGCCTGGCATTTGCATAGGCAGGAGAAGAATTGCGGGGGGCGCTTAATTGGACGCACCATGGGCCACAGTGTCTGGCTCACAGAGCTGCTTTGGGCAGTAGCCCCGCGCATATGGCCTTCTTCCCTCACTTTTGACAATGAATTTCGATGTAGGCAGCTGCTCCTCCTACAATCCGATAGAGGGACGGGTGCATGATGATATGTGTTATTGTTAAGAGTGCTTTGTAACATGAAATGGGGCTCTCTTTCAATGATCAGGAGCGGCACAATGATCAGCCTCGTGACGACCAACCACCCGCCGTTAACCAAATTGTGTACGAATGCTGTTAGCGGTCAAATCGTAGTAAACCAAATAACTGTGGGAGCCGCTCGATGATGTCCACTGCCAACCGCAAAAACCATCTCCAAAATGCATGAGCAGAGTCTGCAATCAGCATGAATCACGTTTAAAAGACACCCTAACGAGGCTCCTCACATGGCGAGTTTGGCTACTGATCCAGTTGCAAGGCTGCCTTGAAGGCGTACGTAGGTATTCGTACCATGCCATGCTTTCAAGAGGAAGAAACTAGTAGTGGTACGTAAGTACAGAACCTCACACATATCATCCATGAGATCGAGCAACGGCGCACGTTTGATCACACTAATTAAAAACATGCATCACTTCTAGATGTTTGAGGTTTTTTTCCATACAGTCGACGCAAGAGATTAATTAACCGATAACGCCAAATTATTTTGGTTCCCTATAGAAAAAGAGTATTCACCTCAAAGTCTCAACACTGGCCGTGACCACATCATTAAGCGCCATGGCCATGCCTCTGCTGCTTGATCTCTTGTGGGGAGTGTTGGAGTTGTGTCGAATATAGTGTACGAGGTAGGTTACAGTTGGACTTGTAGTTGTATTGTGTTTACATAGGATATGTAGTCGTGTCCAAGTAGGACACTTGTATCCTAAGTCTCTCTTATATAGCGGGGGTAGACACACGATGTAACCTATGCCAACATAATAGCACATGCTCGCAAGGGGGAGCCGGCGGCATGTGCCGGCGCCCGGGTGGCCGGTGTGCGGTATTGTGACGGTGTCACGGGGAGGAGCGCCCGTAGTCAGGCCCCGGGGATGTAGCCATATCGGTGAACCTCGTTAACAAATCTCGGTGTCGTGCTCGTGTGATTGCTTGGTTCTCGGATGATCGACGGTGGCCTCGGATTTATTCTAACAAGTGGTATCATGAGCTAGGTTGTTCGGAGGATGTGGATTGTTGATCTAGAGGAAGTATCGAGTTTGACATGCAACCGACTATGGCGTGGTTCTCGACGAGATTGGCAGAAGCAATTAGAAGCAGGCAGAAGTTCTCGGCAGCGGCGCGATGTATCGCTCAAGCAGTAGTCAGATTGGATCGATCGATCCGATCGGAAACCAGGAGCAGCAACAGGGTGCGAGACGTGAAGGCCCAGCCCATAGTGTTTGTGCGGACTGCAGGTCCAGTAGCGGCCCGAGGCACGGGCTGGCGTGAGGCCTGCGGTCGCATGCGCGTGGAGCAGCTGCGTAGTCGCTAGGGCACTAGCGTCTAGCGGTTCGTGACTTGTGGTGTGCAGGCGTGTGTGTGCGTTGTGCAAGGGTGCAATGCTGGTTGCTGCGTTGTGCTAGAGCCGAAGGAATCAAGACCGAGGATTTGTTTGAGACAAAAAAGGGCTACCAGGACCACGTGTGTGTGCACGAGAGCAGTTTGTGGGTGGACCAAAATCGGTCCTGTTCTGCTAAGGTACACGGAGAAGCAACAGCAAATAGTGACATGAAAGAAGAAAATATGTGCAGTTTGCATCAAAGTTTTTTCTGGATCGATTTGCTGAGATGGCTTGGAACACGTGGATAGGTTGCGGGGGCGCGCGGACAAGCGTGGCATATGGGATCATGCATACACATGGCGTTCATGATATGCACGGATGTACGAGCAGTCATGATGCAGGGTGGAGCATGGTTACAGTCGAACGAGATCGGCTGGGTCGGACTTGTCAGTCTGACGGATCGACACAAGTCGGTTGGTACAGAAGACGGTGGTGGGATCGGCAAAGACGACGTAGGATCGTGATGCTGATTGTGACCGACTTCTGGGCGTGGAAACACGTGGTGCACATGCCCGAGGCTTGTGCGGCTTTGACAAGATTATGGCGCGGGATTGATTCAAGGTGGTGTATACACGAAGCTTGAAGTCGATGAGGCGCAGGGGTGGATTGATCATCTACCATGGAGTCATGTTGGAGATGGAGCTAGATTGAGGGGCTACGGTGTAAGGATCCAGAGAATCGAAGCCTATTCAGCGGGAGGGAAAAAGCGAGGGACACGTAATCCGGACTGGAGCCTAGTGGTCTGATGGAAGCGTAAAACTTGTCATCGGTCGGTGATGATCGGTGGTACTCTGCAGTGGGGGTTGAGTGGTGTGGTTTCACGACCCTTGAGACTCGACCGGGACAGCGGAGGCTCGACGCGGTCATAGCGGCGAGGCGTGCGGTGCGCACGGGACATGGAGACGGGCCAGGGCTCTGGTGGTCATACATGTGGTGAGACAACTGCGAATTTGACTCAGGATGACTACAAGCAACGGTGAAATTCTTCATGTTTCAGACAGGCGGTCAAGAAAGGAGTGGTGATGTTGAGTTCAGGTAACTCTTGCGTGTGACACCCAATATGTGAGTTGTTCACTTTCACGCAGGTCAGTGATCAGTGTGTGATGGCGTTGGACGGATACTCTAAAAGTTGGGAGCATAGACTAGAGTAAAGAGGAACTTAATTTGCTCGAGTGTTGACTGTGGTCAAGAAAAGAAGGGACTACAAGTTGCAGGTGGAGTCATATGGAGTTTTTGGAGTAGCAGCGATGCTCATGGGATAAGCTCAAGTCCAATGTACATGGAAGTTTGACGCATTGACGAATTCAGGGTGGTGGAGTATATTCGCCAAGGTGGAGTTTGTTGGAGTTGTGTCGAATATAGTGTACGAGGTAGGTTACAGTTGGACTTGTAGTTGTATTGTGTTTACATAGGATATGTAGTCGTGTCCAAGTAGGACACTTGTATCCTAAGTCTCTCTTATATAGCGGGGGTAGACACACGATGTAACCTATGCCAACATAATAGCACATGCTCGCAAGGGGGAGCCGGCGGCATGTGCCGGTGCCCGGGTGGCCGGTGTGCGGTATTGTGACGGTGTCACGAGGAGGAGCGCCCGTAGTCAGGCCCCGGGGATGTAGCCATATCGGTGAATCTCGTTAACAAATCTCGGTATCGTGTTCGTGTAATTGCTTGGTTCTCGGATGATCGACGGTGGCTTCGGATTTATTCTAACAGGGAGAGCGAGAACACCGAGCACATCCTCTCTAATTGTGTTTTAGCTAAACTAGGATGGAGTTGCATCCAATTGTGGTTGAATGTTCTCTGGAACCCGACTAGCATAGATGATCTACTCCCTTTGTAAAAAAATATAAGAGTGTTTAGATCACTACTTTAGTGATCTAAACACTCTTATATTTCTTTAGGAAGGGAGTACTTAACATCTTAAAAACCTCTGGGCCAGGTTGCTCGCGTGTTTTGCATCACCTTAGGTGCTTTTGGCTGGTCCTTATGGACCATTAGAAACAAATTTATGATTGAATGATTGTCTCGCAACGTCCCTTCTGAATAACTGTTCAAAATGACTGCTTTTGTTCAGCAGTGGAACCCTCTCGCTAAGTCTGTGGATGTTGATATTGTCGCCCTGATGGTCTCCAAGATCTGTGCCTCGTCCATCGTCCTTTCACCCCCGCCAACTTAATGTGGTCTCAACCTCCTTCACCTTTTATTCCGGGCCTGCTTGCCTTGGTTTCATTGTGGTGATGTGTACTTGGCTTGTACTCCCTCCGTTCCAAAATAGATGACTCATCTTTATACTAACTTTATAAAGTTAGTACAAAGTTGAGTCATTTATTTTGAAACAGAGGGAATATGCCGTTAACTTTGCAACCTCTTGCACTGTTTGTTTGAGTACTTGGCGTGATGGTTTTATTTATAACGTCGGTCTGCTGCCTTTTCCCTAAAGAAGTGTCAACACTAGAAGTTTTTGTTGTTGAAGGCTGATTTTTCTTGCACCCATGATGGACAAAAAAATCATAGCAAGACAAATAAAAAAATCCGTAACGTTGTGGCTTCGATATGATCAAATATTTTAGGTGCTTGCAAAATTTGGTTGCCAAATGACATTCGAAGAGTTATGTAAAAAAAAAGAAGCTTTTGATGCAAAACTATCATTTGGCCCTCAACTTAATTATGAGCATGATAGGGCGTCATCTTCTTGTAGCGAGGGTTTCACTTGAAACGTCATGGACAAACAAATAAAGGACCTTAAGGTCTCGGCTCTCGACAACGGTACTTGCAGCCGGTGAGCCAGAGGGCAGAGAAAGCGGACCATTATACAAATCACCTTGAGCGACGGGGAAAAAGACTGAGATCGAGTAACTTGCGCATGGAAGATCACCCCGTAACATATCCGTTGGATTAAAAATGGACAACCCAAATCATGCACAAGTAGATATAGTCGATCGGACGTACAGAACCTCACATTTCACGTGATCGAGCGTCGTCGTGGTGCCGTTGCTTCGGTTCCGTGGATGTCCGCTTAGCTTTGTTCTTGCAGATGTATTGCGACAGCTACCTTAAATAGAAAAAAGGTGTGCCCGTCACCCATTTGCTTGTGGAAACACAGTGAAGATTAGTGTGGCAAGTTAGGTTTGATCTGACAGGTACTTCTGATCTGTGGGGACCAAAACGTGGAGGACTTTGAATGTGGAAATTAGTTACCACTCCATTGGGTAACGTTTCCTCATCACTTTTCACCTTTCAAGATTCTACGCCACAAGTAAAACAAATATCTTATCAAATCTTTGGGAGATTCGTGGGTATCATTACTGAAGTAGGCGTGCAACAACGACAATTACAGTTGAGGATGATTGCTCTGACAAATGCCCGTTCGTCTTGCAGTTCATTAAGAGGGGCATGGCATGATATTCTCCTTTTTCTTTGAACTTGAGTCAGAGGATATTCGAAGCTACCAGTTAAGTGACTCGTGTAGCACTCAGAACAGTTCGTCCATACACAATTACAGAATGAAAAAAATTTATTCTGGTTTTCTATTTTCTTTATACAAATTCCTTTAGCAAACTGTTCAACTTCGTTGATTTACTAAACGAAGTGTATGTGAACCAACAAACCGGAATAAAATGAACGATAAACTAAAAATAAAATCATGGTTCTTTAACTAAACTACACGACACAGACTAATCTTGGATATTTGAAGAGGTCACATGAGCCACCATTACATTATAAGAACGTAATATCGTCGTCAAATATGTTGTGGCTTGGGGTACAACCTTTGCAAGGGATATTGTCGAACCAACGTTGCCGTAATACTGTCAAGAAACAAAATCGACAACACACAAAAATAAACAGACAAACTCATGGCTAATACATACTCGAGACCATTATAGTTGTCACTGCCACAAAGATAGGCCAAAACACCAAGAGGACAATTAGCCGAATTAGAGCTGAGAATCTGCCAAAAGAAGAAACTACATATTTATTGGAGTTGATTATATCTGGCATAAGCCACACCAGGACGGGAAATGAGCTTTGGAACTTTAATTCTGTGTGATACCATCTTTCACGTTCAGATGTCGTCACGAAGAACACATAAATATATATTTTCACGGGAAAAGAACATATAAATTCTACATGGAAGAAACTAGAAAATCACTAATATTGATCACTAATTTCCCCACCTGCTGGTGCCAAAGTGGTTGCCAAAAATACGCTTGGAAGTATCTTATTTTAACTGACAAAATGTGCTTGTTATTCAATTGTTTCATGTAAATGGGTACCATCGCATATTCTCATATCAATAATTACACCCCCATGGTTTCGTAAAATCCAAAGGCCTACGTAAAAATGAGAACACAAACATAAATAGAAACTAGGGGTGTATAAACATTACACACTTGATACTTTTGGATGAGCATTGCTATACAGCCGACGGTTTCACACGATACTCAGCTGATGTGTCCCATCAGGCTGTTTGTAAATTTGATGCTAGGCAATCTGACGGTGCAGGGCTTGTGTCGGTTGCACATCGGGCATTGCATGTCATGTGCACATCAATTTCACTTTTGGATCAACCCACTTTTTGTCAACATCTTCAATATTGAACATGGGGAGTATGCATGTCTCGGAGCCTTCTAAAGCATAATATTTGACTCATCGTCAATTGTTGTAGTCGTTCACACACGAACACCTTGTGTGTCGCCTCCAACGTCGAGTGCAGTACGCATGACACATCATCGGGGGAGCTTCTCTGGGAGCACGATATGCAAGACACGTTGGCGAGATCTCTTGAAGACTCGTAATCCCACACACCTAGGAGGAACCCGCCAAATCATATGACTGCTATGTCCTAACTGCCCCTAGGGTCTGGAGGTTTGTTGTCGTCGAACATGATGTACAACTAAGAATGAGGAAGAAGAAAATAAGGGTAAAGAAACAAATAAAAGATAAAGGTGGTAGATCGCTTTGTTGATTGTGTCTTATTTCAATCGTTCATCATCTCTTATATATATACGAGGTGGCTGGACTTTCCACAAAAGAAAAGTACTCAATTTTTTTCAATCGTCAAATTCTAACCTAATTTGGACAAGTAAGCTCGGAGCCTCTGTGCCCAAATTGTACAACCAACCATTTTGGATTTGGAGGTTGCATATAACCTGAAGGAAATATGCCCTAGAGGCAATAATAAAATTGTTATTTATATTTCCTTATATCATGATAAATGTTTATTATTCATGCTAGAATTGTATTAACCAAAAACTTAGTACATGTATGAATACATAGACAAAACAGAATGTCCCTAGTATGCCTCTACTTGACTAGCTCGTTAATCAAAGATGATTAAGTTTCCTGACCATAGACATGTGTTGTCATTTGATGAATGGGATCACATCATTAGGAGAATGATGTGATGGACAAGACCCATCCGTTAGCTTAGCATGTTGATCATTCAGTTTTATTGCTATTGCTTTCTTCATGACTTATACATATTCCTTTCTTCATGTGCTATCAAAGGTCACAACGTAACTGGGTGATTGCAAAGATGCTCTACAGGTGTCTCCAAAGATGTTTGTTGGGTTGGCATAGATCAAGATTAGGATTTGTCACTCCGAGTATCGGAGAGGTATCTCTGGGCCCTCTCGGTAATGCACAATACTATAAGCCTTGCAAGCAATGTGACTAATGAAATAGTTACGGGATGATGCATTACAGAATGAGTAAAGAGACTTGCCGGTAACGAGATTGAACTAGGTATGATGATACCGACGATCGAATCTCGGGCAAGTAACATACCGATGACAAAGGGAATAAAGTATGTTGTTATGGGTTTGACCGATAAAGATCTTCGTAGAATATGTAGGACCCAATATGAGCATCCAGGTTCCGCTATTGGTTATTGACCGGAGATTTGTCTCGGTCATGTCCACATAGTTCTCAAACCTGTAGGGTCCGCACGCTTAACGTTCGATGACGATTTGTATTATGAGTTATGTGATTTGATGACCGAAGTTTGTTCGGAGTCCTGGATGAGATCACGGACATAACGAGGAGTCTCGAAATGGTTGAGAGGTAAAGATTGATATACTGGAAGGTAGTATTCGGACATCGGAAGGGTTCCGGAGTGCATCGGGTACATACCGGAGTACCAGAGGGGTTACCGGAACCCCCCGGGGAAAGATATGGGCCATAGGAGGGAGGCTAACCAGCCCACAAGGGGCTGGTGTGCCCCCCACAAGGGAGGAGGTCGAATTGGACTTGGGAAGGGGGCGCCACCCCCCTTTCCTTCTCCTACTCCCTCTCCTTCCCCTTTTCCCCCTCCGGTAAAAGGAAAAAAGGGTGGGGCCGAATCCTACTAGGACTGGAGTCCTAGTAGGACTCCCCTCTCCCTGGCACGCCCCTTGATTGGCCGGCCTCCTCCTCCCCTCCTTTATATACGGTGGCAGGAGGCACCCCAAAGGCACAACAGACAATCTCTTAGCCGTGTGCGGTGCCCCCCTCCACAATTTAACACCTCGGTCATATCGTCGTAGTGCTTAGGCGAAGCCCTACGCCGGTAACATCATCATCACCGTCACCATGCTATCGTGCTGACGAAACTCTCCCTCAACCTCAATTGGATCAAGAGCTCGAGGGATGTCATCGTGCTGAACGTGTGCTGAACATGGAGGTGCCGTATGTTCGGTACTTGGATCGGTTGGATCGTGAAGACGTTCGACTACATCAACCGCGTTACCAAACGCTTCCGCTTTCGGTCTACGAGGGTACGTGGAAACACTCTCCCATCTTATTGCTATGCATCTCCTAGATAGATCTTGCGTGATCGTAGGAAAATTTTGAAATACTGCGTCCCCCAACATAACCTTGGATTGAGATTATCCAAAAAGAAAAGATGTTTCACTAGACTAGACCAACAACTTCGTGTTGAGCACTTTTCCATTGGGGGTTATCTTGGGGACACTCTTGAGCAGGAAAAATATTTATATGTTTCATTTTAGTCCATACGTACTCGAGAGGCTCGGTGCAGATTTTTGCGTCCAACATCACTATGTTTCTATTAAGCCCGACTCCTCACAGATTTTGTGCACCACTGATACATCTGCAACGTATCTATAATTTTTTATTGTTCCATTCTATTATATTATCCGTTTTGGATGTTTTATATGCATCAATATACTATTTTATATTATTTTTGGGACTAACCTATTAACCTAGAGCCTAGTGCCAGTTCCTGTTTTCCCTTTAGAGTTTCGCAGAAAAGGAATACCAAATGGAATGAAACCTTTGCGATGATTTTTCTTGGACCCAGAAGACAACCAGGAGACTTGGAGATGAAGTCGGAGGAGCCACGAGGTGGCCACAAGGATGGAGGGCCCCTCGTGCACCTCCTGACCTAATGCTTTCGCCTATATATTCCCATATATCCCCAAACCACCAGAAGCATCCACAAAAACACTTTTCCACAGCCGCAACCTACTGTACCCGTGAGATCCCATCTAGGGACCTTTTCCGGCACCCTGTCGGAGGGGGATTCGATCATGGAGGGCTTCTACATCAACTCTATTGCCCTTCCAATGAAGCATGAGTAGTTTACCACAGATCTACGGGTCCATAGCTAGTAGCTAGATGGCTTCTTCTCTCTCTTTGATTCTCAATACCATGTTCTCCTCGATGTTCATGGAGATCTATTCGATGTAATACATTTTTGCAGTGTGTTTGCCGAGATCCGATGAATTGTGGATTTATGATCAACTTATCTATGTATATTAATCTTTTCTGAATTCTTTTATGCATGATTTATATCTTTGTAATTCTTTTTGAACTATCGGTTTGGTTTGGCCAACTAGATTGTTTTTTCTTGCAATGCGAGAAGTGCTTAGCTTTGGGTTCAATCTTGCGGTGTCCTTTCCCAGTGACAGCAGGGGCAGCAAGGCACATATTGTATTGTTGCCATCGAGGATAAAAATATGGGGTTTTCATCATATTGCTTGAGTTAATTCCTCTACGTCATGTCATCTTACTTAATGCGTTACTCCGTTCTTTGTGCTTAATACTCTAGATGCATGCTGGATAGCGGTCGATGTGTGGAGTAATAGTAGTAGATGCAAAATCGTTTCGGTCTACTTGACACAGACGTGATGCCTATATTCATGATCATTGCCTTAGATATCTTCATAACTTTGCGCTTTTCTGTCAATTGCTTGGCAGTAATTTGTTTACCCACCGTATTATTTGCTATCTTGAGAGAAGCCTCTAGTGAAACCTATGGCCCCGGGTCTATTCTCCATCATATAAGTTTTGGATCTACTATTTTTCAATCTTTTACTTTCTGATCTATAAACCAAAAATATTTACTTTATCATTTATCTATCTCTATCAGATGTCACTTTTGCAAGTAACCGTGAAGGGATTGACAACCCCTTTATCACGCTGGGTGCAAGTTGTTTGATTGTTTGTGCAGGTATTTGGTGATTTGTGCGTTGTTTCCTACTGGATTGATACCTTGGTTCTCAAACTGAGGAAAATACTTATCTCTATTTTGCTGCATCACCCTTCCCTCTTCAAGGGAAAATCAACGCAAGCTCAAGAAGTAGCAGGAAGAATTTCTGGCACCGTTGCTGGGGAGATCTACGCCAAGTCAATACATACCAAGTACCCATCATAAACTCTCATCTCTTGCATTACATTATTCGTCATTCGCCTCTCATTTTCCTCTCCCCCACTTCTTAAAGGATTTTCGAAAAGATTTGCCTTTTCTTCGCCCCTCTCCCCTTCGTGTTCTTCGTTCACTTTTGGTTTGTTCGTTTGCTAGATTTGTTTGCTGCCACCATGTCTGAAATTGGGGAGGTTATCACTGAAAAGGATAGTAGTAACGATGGGGGAAATTTTGATGCTTTTGCTAATACTAATCGTCATGAAGAATCTACTATTCTACACACTAAAAAGCTTCACATAGGTAGCGACAATATTATTGGAAAAGGGGTTATTCAAGATTCCTTTGCTTGTGTCGGTGCGCTTCCCACTTTGGGTGGATCTATTCTCCATAAAACTAGTAGTCTTGCGGATGCTATATCTTTGCTCGTAGTTGAACTTGAAAGACAATTTGTTCATATGCATCCATCCATACAAATGATTTTTCTAGAGTTTTATAATATTGAGCATTCTTCTGTTAAGCGCGAGGCCACTATATTTCTAGCCCATGAGTTTAGATTTATTATGAAAGAAGCTAGTGAAATTTTCGCGCATTATAAAGTAGATGCTGGTCGTCCTCCCATAGAGGGAATTATGTTTAACCAAGAGGACATAATGCGTTTACGTTCTTTAGATCATGTTGTTTATAACGAAAATTTAAGAAAGAGGGTCCCTACTGATGTTTTAGTTGATAAGATTTCCGAGCTTAATGACCATTTTGCCATACAAGACAACAGATTGGGTTTGGACACAAGCTCGTGACTTTTTGCCAAAAGAATGCTTATAATGATGAGTTGGTCATACAATACGAGGGGCCGAAGGAGGAACCAATTCCTCCCGAACTTGATCTTGGGGATTTTTATCCTATTAAGTTTAGCCCTTTTGATTACTTTTGCTTACCACAAAGAAAACTTGCTGCTGAACGAAGGGAGTATGAGATGAGTTTTCAAGATTTGCCTTATCATTATTATGATTATACCTAGTTCTATTCGTGTTTTATGCCAAGCTAAGGGCATTAAACAATAGCGCTTGTTGGGAGGCAACCCAATTTTATTTTTGTTTTTGCCTTTTAGGTTCTGTTTTGCAATAAATAATTCATATAGCCTTTGGTTAGATGTGGTTTTGTGTTTTAATTAGTGTTTTTGCCAAGTAAGACCTTTGGGATAGCTTACGGTGATAATTGATTTGATCTTACTGAAAAACAGAAACTTTTGCGCTTAGGAAAACAATTCTCATTTTTAACAGAAGCATGCTCTTGATTTGATTCTTTTTGCAGAAGACTGATAAAAAAAATTCTTAGGTTGTCCTAATTTGTTAGAATTTTTGTAGTTACAGAAGTATTCAAGAGTTACAGATTACCACAAACTGTTCTGTTTTTTACAGATTCTGTTTTCTATGTGATGTTTGTTTATTTTGATGATTCTATGGGTAGTATCGGGGGGTATGAACCATGGAAAATTGGAATACAGTAGATATTACACCAATATAAATA
The DNA here is from genome assembly GCA_032464435.1 of Aegilops umbellulata. Taxonomy (NCBI): domain Eukaryota; kingdom Viridiplantae; phylum Streptophyta; class Magnoliopsida; order Poales; family Poaceae; genus Aegilops; species Aegilops umbellulata. The sequence goes on along the minus strand of CP136057.1, from coordinate 539,679,767 downwards.
AATAATGAGTTCACAACAGTACCAAAAGTGGTAATTTATTTCCTTACACTAACGGAGTTTATGAGATTTTCTGTTGAGTTTTGTGTTGTGAAGTTTTCAAGTTTTGGGTAAGGATTTGATGGACTATGGAATAAGGAGTGGCAAGAACCTACGCTTGGGGATGCCCAAGGCACCCCATGGTAATATTCAAGGACAACCAAGAGCCTAAGCTTGGGGATGCCCCAGAAGGCATCCCCTCTTTCATCTTCATCTATTGGTAACTTTACTTGAGGCTATATTTTTATTCACCACATGATATGTGTTTTGCTTGGAGCATCTTGTACGATTTGAGTCTTTGCTTTTTAGTTTGCCACAGTCATCCTTGCTGTACACATGTTTTGAGAGGGACACGCATGAATTGTGATTTATTAGAATACTCTATGTGCTTCACTTATATCTTTTGAGCTAGGCAATTTTGCTCTACTGCTTCACTTATTTAGAGCACGGCGGTGGTTTTATTTTATAGAAATTATTGAACTCTCATGAATCACTTATATTATTTTGAGAGTCTTGAAACAGCATGGTAATTTGCTTTGGTTATAAATTTAGTCCTAATATGATAGGCATCCAAGAGGGATATAATAAAAACGTTCATATAAAGTGCATTAAGTACTATGAGAAGTTTGATTCCTTATGATTGTTTTGAGATATAAAGATGGTGATATTAGAGTCATGCTAGTAAGTAATCGTGAATTGGAGAAATACTTGTGTTAAAATTTGTGATTCCTGTAGCATGCACGTATGGTGAACCGTTATGTGATGAAGTGAGAGCATGATTTATTTATGGATTGTCTTCCTTATGAGTGGCGGTCGGGGACGAGCGATGGTCTTTTCCTACCAATCTATCCCCCTAGGAGCATGCGCGTCATACTTCGTTTCAATAACTAATAGATGTTTGCAACAAGTATGTGAGTTCTTTATGACTAATGTAGAGTCTATGGATTATACACACTCTCGCCCTTCCACCATTGCTAGCCTCTCTAGTGCCGCGCAACTTTCGCCGCTACCATAAACCCACCATATACCTTCCTCAAAACAGCCACCGTACCTACCTATTATGGCATTTCCATAGCCATTCCGATATATATTGCCATGCAACTTTCCACCGTTCCGTTTATTATGACACGCTTCAGCATTGTCATATTGCTTTGCATGATCATGTAGTTGACATCGTATTTGTGGCAAAGCCACCATTCATAATTCTATCATACATGTCACCCTTGATTCATTGCACACCCCAGTACACCGCCAGAGGCATTCATATAGAGTCATATTTTGTTCTAAGTATCGAGTTGTAATTCTTGATTTGTAAGTAAATAAAAGTGTGATGATCTTATTGGAGAATTGTCCCATGTGAGGAAAGGATGATGGAGACTATAATCCCCCCACAAGTCGGGATGAGACTCCGGACAAAAAGAAAGAGGCCAAAAAAAGAGAGAAGGCCAAAATAAAAAAAATGAGAGAAAAGAGAGAAGGGGCAATGTTACTACCCTTTTACCACACTTGTGCTTCAAAGTAGCACCATGATCTTCATAAGAGAGAGTCTCCTATGTAATCACTTTCATATGGTAGTGGGAATTTTTCATTACAGAACTTGGCTTGTATATTCCAATGATGGGTTCCTCAAATTTCCCTAGGTCTTCATGAGCAAGCAAGTTGGATGCACACCCACTAGTTTTATTTTTGAGCTTTCATAAACTTATAGGTCTAGTGCATCCGTTGCATGGCAATCCCTACTTACTCACATTGATATCTATTGATGGGCATCTCCATAGCCCGTTGATACGCCTAGTTGATGTGAGACTATCTCCTTCTTTTTGTCTTCTCCACAACCACCTTCTATTCCACCTATAGTGCTATGTCCATAGCTCATGCTCATGTATTGCGTGAAAGTTGAAAAACTTTGGGAACATCAAAAGTATGAAACAATTGCTTGCCCTATCATCGGGGTTGTGCATGATTTGAATATTTTGTGTGATGAAGATGGAGCATAGCTAGACTATATGATTTTGTAGGGATAAGTTTTCTTTGGCCATGTTATTTTGAGAAGACATAATTGCCTTGTTAGTATGCTTGAAGTATTATTGTTTTTACGTCAATATTAAACTTTTGTTTTGAATCTTACGGATCTGAACATTCATGCCATAATAAAGAAAATTACACGAATAAATATATTAGGTAGCATTCCACATAAAAAAATTCCGTTTTTATCATTTACCTACTCGAAGACGAGCAGGAATTAAGCTTGGGGATGCTTGATACGTCTCCAACGTATCTATAATTTTTGATTGTTCCATGCTATTATATTATATGTTTTGGATGTTCCATGCTATTTTATATTATTTTTGGGACTAACCTATTAACCTAGAACCCAGTGTCAGTTCCTGTTTTTTCCAGTTTTAGAGTTTCGCAGAAAAGGAATACCAAATGGAGTCCAAACGGAAACCTTTGTGATGATTTTTCTTGGGCCAGAAGACAACCAGGAGACTTGGAGATGAACTCGGAGGAGCCACGAGGCGGCCACAAGGACGGAGGGCGCGCCCCCTGTTGGGGAACGTAGTAATTTCAAAAATTTCCTACGCACACGCAAGATCATGGTGATGCATAGCAACGAGAGGGGAGAGTGTTGTCCACGTACCCTCGTAGACCGAAAGCGGAAGCGTTAGCACAACGCGGTTGATGTAGTCATACGTCTTCACGATCCTACCGATCAACTACCGAACGCACGGCACCTTCGAGTTCAGCACACGTTCAGCCCGATGACGTCCCTCGAACTCCGATCCAGCCGAGTGTTGAGGGAGAGTTTCGTCAGCACGACGACGTGGTGACGATGATGATGTTCTACCGATGCAGGGCTTCGCCTAAGCACCGCTACAGTTTTATCGAGGTGGACTATGGTGGAGGGGGGCACCACACACGGCTAAAAGATCAAACGATCAATTGTTGTGTCTCCAAGGGGTGCCCCCCTCCCCGTATATAAAGGAGTGGAGGAGGGGGAGGGCCAGCCCTCTCTATGGCGCGCCCTAGGAGGAGTCCTACTCCCACCGGGAGTAGGGTTCCCCCCTTCCAAGTAGTAGGAGTAGGAGTCAAGGAAAGGGGAGAAAGAAGAGAAGGAAGGAGGGGGCGCAGCCCCGCCCCCTAGTCCAATTCGGACTAGGCCTTGGGGGGGGGGGCGCATCCTCTCCTCTCTCTTTCCCCTAAAGCCCAATAAGGCCCATATACTCCCCGACGAATTCCCGTAACTCTCTGGTACTCCGAAAAATACCCGAATCATTCAGAACCTTTCCGATGTCCGAATATAGTCGTCCAATATATCGATCTTTACGTCTCGACCATTTCGAGACTCCTCGTCGTGTCCCCGATCTCATCCGGGACTCTGAACTACCTTTGGTACATCAAAATACATAAACTCATAATATAACCGTCATCGAACTTTAAGCGTGCGGACCCTACGGGTTCGAGAACAATGTAGACATGACCGAGACACGTCTCCGGTCAATAACCAATAGCGGAACCTGGATGCTCATATTGGCTCCCACATATTCTACGAAGATCTTTATCGGTCAGACCGCATAACAACATACATTGTTCCCTTTGTCATCGGTATGTTACTTGCCCGAGATTCGATCGTCGGTATCTCAATACCTAGTTCAATCTCGTTACCGACAAGTCTCTTTACTCGTTCTGTAATACATCATCCCGCAACTAACTCATTAGTTGTAATGCTTGCAAGGCTTATAGTGATGTGCATTACCGAGTGGGCCCAGAGATACCTCTCCGACAATCGGAGTGACAAATCCTAATCTCAAAATACGCCAACCCAACAAGTACCTTCGGAGACACCTATAGAGCACCTTTATAATCACCAAGTTATGTTGTGACGTTTGGTAGCACACAAAGTGTTCCTCCGGTAAACGGGAGTTGCATAATCTCATAGTCATAGGAATATGTATAAGTCATGAAGAAAGCAATAGCAACATACTAAACGATCAAGTGCTAAGCTAACGGAATGGGTCAAGTCAATCACATCATTCTCCTAATGATGTGATCCCGTTAATCAAATGACAACTCATGTCTATGGCTAGGAAACATAACCATCTTTGATTAACGAGCAAGTCAAGTAGAGGCATACTAGTGACACTCTGTTTGTCTATGTATTCACACATGTATCATGTTTCCAGTTAATACAATTCTAGCATGAATAATAAACATTTATCATGAAATAAGGAAATAAATGATAACTGTATTATTGCCTCTAGGGCATATTTCCTTTAGTCTCCCACTTGCACTAGAGTCAATAATCTAGTTCACGTCATCATGTGATTTAACACCAATGGTTCACATCACCATGTGATTAACACCCATAGTTCACATCATCATGTGACCAACATCCAAAGGTTTTACTAGAGTCAATAATCTAGTTCACATCGCTATGTGATTAACACCCAAAGAGTACTACGGTGTGATCATGTTTTGCTTGTGAGCGAAGTTTAGTGAACGGGTCTGCCACATTCAGATCCGTATGTATTTTGTGAATTTCTATGTCAACAATGCTCTGCACAAAGCTACTCTAGCTAATTGCTCCCACTTCCAATATGTATCCAGATTGAGACTTAGAGTCGTCTGGATCAGTGTCAAAACTTCCATCGACGTAACCCTTTACGACGAACCTTTTTTGTCACCTCCATAATCGAGAAACATATCCTTATTCCACTAAGGACAATTTTGACCGCTGTCCAGTGATCTACTCCTAGATCACTATTGTACTCCCTTGCTAAACTCAGTGTAGGGTATACAATAGTTCTGGTACACAACATGGCATACTTTATAGAACCTATGACTGAGGCATATGGAATGGCTTTCATTCTCTTTCTATCTTCTGCCGTGGTCGGGCTTTGAGTCTTACTCAATTTCACACCTTGTAACACAGGCAAGAACTCTTTCTTTGATTGTTCCATTTTGAACTACTTCAAAATCTTGTCAAGGTATGTACTCATTGAAAAAACTTATCAAGCGTCTTGATCTATCTCTATAGATCTTGATGCTCAATATGTAAGCAGCTTCACTGAGGTCTTTCTTTGAAAAACTCCTTTCAAACACTCCTTTATGCTTTGAAGAATAATTCTACATTATTTCCGATCAACAATATGTCATTCACATATACTTATCAGAAATGCTGTAGTGCTCCCACTCACTTTCTTGTAAATACAGGCTTCATCGCAAGTCTGTATAAAACTATATCCTTTGATCAACTTATCAAAGCGTATATTCCAACTCCGAGATGCTTGCACCAGTCCATAGATGGATCGCTGGAGCTTGCATATTTTGTTAGCACCTTTAGGATTGACAAAACCTTCTGGTTGCATCATATACAACTCTTCTTTAATAAATCCATTAAGGAATGCAGTTTTGTTTATCCATTTGCCAGATTTCATAAAATGCAGCAATTGCTAACATGATTCGGATAGACTTAAGCATAGATACGAATGAGAAACTCTCATCATAGTCAACACCTTGGACTTGTCGAAACCTTTTTGCGACGATTCTAGCTTTGTAGATAGTAACACTACTATAAGCGTCCGTCTTCCTCTTGAAGATCCATTTATTTTTATGGCTTGCCGATCATCGGGCAAGTTAACCAAAGTCCACACTTTGTTCTCATACATGGATCCCATCTCAGATTTCATGGCCTCAAGCCAGCGGAATCTGGGCTCATCATCGCTTCCTCATAGTTCGTAGGTTCGTCATAGTCAAGTAACATGACCTCCGGAACATGATTACCATACCACTCTGGTGCGGATCTCACTCTGGTTGACCTACGAGGTTCGGTAGTAACTTGATCTGAAGTTACATGATCATCATCATTAGCTTTCTCACTAATTGGTGTAGAAGTCACAGGACCAGATTTCTGTGATGAACTACTTTCCAATAAGGGAGCAGGTACAGTTACCTCATCAAGTTCTACTTTCCTCCCATTCACTTCTTTCGAGAGAAACTCCTTCTCTAGAAAGGATCCATTCTTAGCAATGAATGTCTTGCCTTCGGATCTGTGATAGAAGATATACCTAACTGTCTCCTTTGGGTATCCTATGAAGACGCACTTCTACGACTTGGGTTTGAGCTTATCAAGATGAAACTTTTTCACATAAGCATCACAACTCCAAACTTTAAGAAACGACAGCTTAGGTTTCTGGCTAAACCACAGTTCATATGGTGTCGTCTCAACGGATTTAGATGGTTCCCTTTTTAATGTGAATGCAGCTGTCTCTAATGCATAACCCCAAAATGATAGTGGTAAATCGGTAAGAGACATCATAGATTGCACTATATCCAATAAAGTACGGTTATGACGTTCGGACACACCATTACGCTGTGGTGTTCCAGGTGGCATGAATTTGTGAAACTATTCCACATTGTTTTAATTGAAGACCAAACTCGTAACTCAAATATTCTCCTACACGACCAGATCGTAGAAACTTTATTTTCTTGTTACGATGATTTTCCACTCACTCTGAAATTATATGAACTTTTCAAATGTTTCAGACTTTATGTTTCATCAGGTAGATATACCCATATCTGCTCAAATCATCTGTGAAGATCAGAAAATAACGATACCTACCGCGAGCCTCAATATTCATCGAACCACATACATCAATATGTATGATTTCCAACAAATCTGTTTCTCGCTCCATTGTTCCGGAGAACGGCGTTTTAGTCATCTTGCCCAAGAGGCATGGTTCGCAAGCATCAAGTGATTCGTAATCAAGTGATTCCAAAAACCCATCAGCGTGAAGTTTCTTCATGCGCTTTACACCAATATGACCTAAATGGCAGTGCCACAAATAAGTTGCACTATCATTATTAACTTTGCATCTTTTGGCTTCAATATTATGAATATGTGTATCACTACGATCGAGATCCAACGAACCATTTTTGTTGGTGTGTATGACCATAGAAGGTTCTATTCATGTAAATAGTACAACAATTCTTCTCTAACTTAAATGAATAACCGTATTGCAATAAACATGATCAAATCATATTTATGCTCAATGCAAACACCAAAATAACGCTTATTTAGGTTCAACACTAATCCCGAAAGTATAGGGAGTGTGCGATGATGATCTTATCAATCTTGGAACTACTTCCAACACACATCGTCACTTCACCCTTAACTAGTCTCTGTTCATTCTGTAACTCCTGTTTCGAGTTACTAATTTTTAGCAACCGAACAAGTATCAAATACCCAGGGGCTACTATAAACACTAGTAAGGTACACATCAATAACATGTATATCAAATATACCTTTGTTCACTTTGCCATCCTTCTTATCCGCCAAATACTTGGGGCAGTTCCGCTTCCAGTGACCATTCCCTTTGCAGTAGAAGTACTTAGTCTCAGGCTTAGGTTCAGAGTTGGGCTTATTCACTTGTGCAGCATCTTGCTTGCCGTTCTTCTTGAAGTTCCCCTTCTTCCCTTTGCCCTTTCTCATGAAACTAGTGCTCTTGTCAACCATCAACACTTGATGTTTTTCTTGATTTCTACCTTCGACAATTTTAGCATCGCAAAGAGCTTGGGAATTGTTTTCGTCATCCCTTGCATATTATAGTTCATCACGAAGTTCTACTAACTTGGTGATGGTGACTAGAGAATTTTGTCAATCACTATTTTATCTGAAGATTAACTCCCACTTGATTCAAGCGATTGTAGTACCCAGACAATTTGAGCACATGCTCACTACTTGAGCTATTCTCCTCCATCTTTTAGCTATAGAACTTGTTGGAGACTTCATATCTCTCAAGTCGGTTATTTGCTTGAAATATTAACTTCAACTCCTGGAACATCTCATATGGTCCATGACGTTCAAAACGTCTTTGAAGTCCCGATTCTAAGCTGTTAAGCATGGTGCACTAAACTATCAAGTAGCCATCATATTGAGCTAGCCAAACGTTCATAACGTCTGCATCTGCTCCTGCAATAGGTCTGTCACCTAGCGGTGCATCAAGGACATAATTCTTCTGTGCAGCAATGAGGATAATCCTCAGATCACGGATCCAATACGCATCATTCCTACTAACATCTTTCAACTTAGTTTTCTCTAGGAACATATCAAAAATAAAACAGGGGAGCTAAACGCGAGCAATTGATCTACAACATAGATATGCTAATACTACTAGGACTAAGTTCATGATAAATTAAAGTTCAATTAATCATATTACTTAAGAACTCCCACTTAGATAGACATCCCTCTAATCCTCTAAGTGATCACGTGATCCAAATCAACTAAACCATGTCCGATCATCCCGTGAGATGGAGTAGTTTCAATGGTGAACATCACTATGTTGATCATATCTACTATATGATTCACGCTCGACCTTTTGGTCTCAGTGTTCCGAGGCCATATCTGTTATATGCTAGGCTCATCAAGTTTAACCTGAGTATTCCGCGTGTGCAACTATTTTGCACCCGTTGTATTTGAACGTAGAGCCTATCACACCCGATCATCACGTGGTGTCTCAGCACGAAGAACTTTCGCAATGGTGCATACTCAGGGAGAACACTTATACTTTGATAATTTAGTGAGGGATCATCTTATAATGCTACTGTCAATCAAAGCAAGATAAGATGCATAAAAGATAAACATCACATGCAATCAATATAAGTGATATGATATGGCCATCATCTTGTGCTTGTGATCTCCATCTCCGAAGCACCGTCATGATCACCATCGTCACCGGCGCGACACCTTGATCTCCATCGTAGCATCGTTGTCGTCTCGCCAATCTTATGCTTCTACGACTACCGCTACCGCTTAGTGATAAAGTAAAGCATTACATGGCGATTGCATTGCATACAATAAAGCGACAACCATATGGCTCCTGCCAGTTGCCGATAACTCGGTTACAAAACATGATCATCTCATACAATAAAATTTAGCATCATGTCTTGGCCATATCACATCACAACATGCCTTGCAAAAACAAGTTAGACGTCCTCTACTTTGTTGCAAATTTTACGTGGCTGCTACAGGCTTAGCAAGAACCGTTCTTACCTACGCATCAAAACCACAATGATAGTTTGTCAAGTTGGTGCTGTTTTAACCATCGCAAGGACCGGGCGTAGCCACACTCGGTTCAACTAAAGTTGGAGAAATTGACACCCGCCAGCCACCTGTGTGCAAAACACGTCCGTAGAACCAGTCTCGCGTAAGCGTACGCGTAATGTCGGTCCGGGCCGCTTCATCCAACAATACCGCCGAACCAAAGTATGACATGCTGGTAAGCAGTATGACTTATATTGCCCACAACTCTTTTGTGTTCTACTCGTGCATATGATGTCTACGCATAAAAACATGCTCGGATGCCACTGTTGGGGAATGTAGTAATTTCAAAAATTTCCTACGCACACGCAAGATCATGGTGATGCATAGCAACGAGAGGGGAGAGTGTTGTCCACATACCCTCGTAGACCGAAAGCGGAAGCGTTAGCACAACGCGGTTGATGTAGTCGTACGTCTTCACGATCTGACCAATCAAGTACCGAACGCACGGCACCTCCGAGTTCAGCACACGTTCAGCCCGATGACGTCCCTCGAACTCCAATCCAGCCGAGTGTTGAGGGAGAGTTTCGTCAGCACGACGGCGTGGTGACGATGATGATGTTCTACCAACGCAGGGCTTCGCCTAAGCACCGCTATAGTATTATCGAGGTGGACTATGGTGGAGGGGGGCACCGCACACGGCTAAAAGATCAAAGGATCAATTGTTGTGTCTCCAAGGGGTGCCCCCCTCCCCGTATATAAAGGAGTGGAGGAGCGGGAGGGCCGGCCCTCTCTATGGCGCGCCCTAGGAGGAGTCCTACTCCCACCGGGAGTAGGATTCCCCCCCCTTCCAAGTAGTAGGAGTAGGAGTCAAGGAAAGGGGAGAAAGAAGAGAAGGAAGGAGGGGGAGCATCCCCTCCCCCTAGTCCAGTTCGGACTAGGCCTTGGGGGGGCGCGCAGCCTCTCCTCTCTCTTTCCCCTAAAGCCCAATAAGGCCCATATACTACCCGGCGAATTCCCGTAACTCTCCGATACTCCGAAAAATACCCGAATCACTCGGAACCTTTCCGATGTCCGAATATAGTCGTCCAATATATCGATCTTTACGTCTCGACCATTTCGAGACTCCTCGTCATGTCCCCGATCTCATCCGGGACTCTGAACTACCTTCGGTACATCAAAATACATAAACTCATAATATAATCGTCATCGAACTTTAAGCGTGCGGACCCTACGGGTTCGAGAACAATGTAGACATGACTGAGACACGTCTCCGGTCAATAACCAATAGTGAAACCTGGATGCTCATATTGGCTCCCACATATTCTACGAAGATCTTTATCGGTCAGACCGCATAACAACATACGTTGTTCCCTTTGTCATCGGTATGTTACTTGCCCGAGATTCGATCGTCGGTATCTCAATACCTAGTTCAATCTCGTTACCGGCAAGTCTCTTTACTCGTTCTGTAATACATCATCCCGCAACTAACTCATTAGTTGTAATGCTTGCAAGGCTTATAGTGATGTGTATTACCTAGTGGGCCTAGAGATACCTCTCCGACAATCGGAGTGACAAATCCTAATCTCGAAATACGCCAACCCAACAAGTACCTTCGGAGACACCTGTAGAGCACCTTTATAATCACCCAGTTACGTTGTGACGTTTGGTAGCACACAAAGTGTTCCTCTGGTAAACGGGAGTTGCATAATCTCATAGTCATAGGAACATGTATAAATCATGAAGAAAGCAATAACAACATACAACGATCAAGTGCTAAGCTAACGGAATGGGTCAAGTCAATCACATCATTATCCTAATGATGTGATCCCATTAATCAAATGATAAATCATGTTTATGGCTAGGAAACATAACCATCTTTGATTAACGAGCAAGTCAAGTAGAGGCATACTAGTGACACTCTGTTTGTCTCTGTATTCACACATGTATGATGTTTCCGGTTAATACAATTCTAGCATGACTAATAAACATTTATCATGAAATAAGGAAATAAATAATAACTTTATTATTGCCTCTAGGGCATATTTCCTTCACCCCCACCCTTGTGGGCACCTCGTGCACCTCTTGACCTAATTCTTTCGCCTATATATTCTCATATATCCCCAAACCACCAGAGGCATCCACAAAAACACTTTTCCACCGCCACAACCTTCTGTACCTGTGAGATCCCATCTAGGGACCTTTTCTGGCACCCTGCCGGAGGGGGATTCGATCATGGAGGGCTTCTACATCAACTCTATTGCCCTTCCGCTGAAGCGTGAGTAGTTTACCAGAGACCTACGGGTCCATAGCTAGTAGCTAGATGGCTTCTACTCTCTCTTTGATTCTCAATAACATGTTCTCCTCGATGTTCTTGGAGATCTATTCGATGTAAAACTTTTTTGCGGTGTGTTTGCCAAGATCTGATGAATTGTAGATTTATGATCAACTTATCTATGAATATTATTTGAATCTTCTCTGAATTCTTTTATGCATGGTTTGATATCTTTGTAATTATCTTCGAACTATCGGTTTGGTTTGGCCAACTAGATTGGTTTTTCTTGCAATGGGGGAAGTGCTTAGCTTAGGGTTCAATCTTGCGGTGTCCTTTCCCAGTGACAGTGATGTTGCAGCAAAGCACATATTATATTGTTGCCATCGAGGATAAAAAGATGGGGTTTTCATTAGATAGCTTGAGATAATTCCTCTACATCATGTCATCTTGCTTAATGCATTACTTTGTTCTTTATGAACTTAATACTCTAGATGCATGTTAGATAGCGGTCGTTGTGTGGAGTGATAGTAGTAGATGCGGAATCGTTTCGGTCTACTTGAAACGGACGTGATGCCTATATTCATGATCATTGCCTTAGATATCGTCATAACTTTGCACTTTTCTTTCAATTGCTCGACAGTAATTTGTTCAATCTTGAGAGAAGCCTCTAGTGAAACCTAGGGCCCCCGGCTCTATTTTCCATCATATAAGTTTCCGATATACTATTTTACAATCTTTTACTTTCCAATCTATAAAACAAAAATACCAAAACTATTTACTTTATTGTTTATCTATCTCTATCAGATCTCACTTTTGCAAGTAACTGTGAAGGAATTGACAACCCCTTTATCGCGTTGGGTGCAAGTTGTTTGATTGTTTGTGGAGGTATTCAGTGACTTGTGCGTTTTATCCTAATGGATTGATACATTGATTCTAAAATAGAGGAATATACTTATCCCTACTTTGCTGCATCACCCTTTCCTCTTCAAGGGAAAAACCAACGCAAGCTCAAGAAGTAGCAGGAAGTATTTCTGTCGCCGTTGCTGGGGAGATCTAAGCCAAGTCAAGCCATACCAAGTAACCATCATAAAGTCTCATCTCTTGCATTACATTATTCACCATTCGCCTTTCGTTTTCCTCTCCCCCACTTCTAAAACAATTTAAAGATTTGCCTTTTCCTTGCCCCTCTTCCTTTCGTCTTCTCTGTTTGCCTTTTGGTTGTTCGTCTGCTGGATTTGTTTGCTGCCACCATGTCTAAAATGGGGGAGGTTGTCATTGAAAATCTTGAGGAAACACTCAAATCTTGTTCTTTAGATCATGAAATTGAAACTCCTCCAAATTACGAAAAAAATCTTTCGTGTGGGGACGGTAATATTATTGGAAAGAGTGTTATTCAAGAATTCTTTGATTGTAGGGATCCATGCCTATTAATAAAAGATCTATTCTTCTTGAAACAAATTGTTATGCGGATGCCATTTTTATTCTTGTTGATAAATAAACAAAATTTGTGCATATTCATCCTGCTTTGCAAAAGGTGTTTTATGAACTTCCCAATATTAATCATCCAATAGCTAAAAAGATTGCCACCATTATCCTTATGCGTGAATTTGATTTTATAATACAAGAAGCTAGGGATATTTTTGCTTTCTATAAAAGGGATGTTTAATAAAACCCTCCAATTATAGATATCCTCCATAATAAAGAAACTATGCATATTCTGGAATCTAGGGATTATCAATCTTACGGTGAAAATCTTAGGAGGAGAGTTCCCTATTCAGAAATCTCTCAATCTTTGTACCTTGAGGATTTTGAGGAGTTTGATTGCATTACTAGGGGAATTTATGTAGGATTTAATAGGGATTGGGTGAATAAAATGTTGAGGGAACCCGTTAGAAACGAGCTACGTATTTTATATGATGATATATACGGTGATGATCCTGACTATGGGTTTATGAATGTTAAAATTACCAGTCAAAGTCCTTATCATCATTTAAGTTCATCTACTAGGAGGGAAATAAAAGAAAGGATAGATTTGCTAAGACGAGTTTTGGAGGATTTAATGAGAAAAGAATTGCATACCAAAGATGAGAATACCTAGATCTATTCGTGTTTTATGCCTAGCTAAGGGCGTTAAACAATAGCGCTTGTTGGGAGGCAAACCAATTTTTTTTTTTGCTTTTTAGGTTCTGTTTTGCAATAAATATTTCATCTAGCCTCTTGTTAGATGTGGTTTTGTATTTTAATTAGTGTTTGTGCCAAGTAAGTCCTTTGGGATAGCTTACGGTGATAGTTGATTTGATTTTGCTGAAAAACAGAAACTTTTGCGCTTAGTACCAGAATTTTAAAAAAAATCACAGAAGCGTCATAAAATTCTGAATTTTTTACACACGATTGATATACAAATTGCCTCTGTTGTCCTAATTTTTCAGAATTTTTGGAGTCACAGAAGTATTGGAACTAGCGAGATTACTACAGACTCTTCTGTTTTTGACAGATTCTATTTTCTATGTGTTGTTTGCTTATTTTGATGATTCGATGGGTAGTATCGGGGGGTATGAACGATGAATAAGTTAGAATACAGTATATGTTACACCAATATAAATAAATAATAAGTTCACAACAGTACCAAAGTGGTGATTTACTTTCTTATACTAACGGAGCTTATGAGATTTTCTGTTGAGTTTTGTGTTGTGAAGTTTTCAAGTTTTGCGTAAGGATTTGATGGACTATGGAATAAGGAGTGGAAAGAGCCTAAGCTTGGGGATGCCCAAGGCACCCCAAGGTAATATTTAAGGACAACCAAGAGCCTAAGATTGGGGATGCCCCGTAAGGCATCCCATCTTTCGTCTTCGTCTATCGGTAACTTTACTTGAGGCTATATTTTTATTCACCACATGATATGTGTTTTGCTTGGAGCGTCTTGTATGATACGAGTCTTTGCTTTTTAGTTTGCCACAATCATCCTTGCTGTACACACCTTTTGAGAGGGACACACATGAATCGTGATTTATTAGAATACTCTGTGTGCTTCACTTATATCTTTTGAGCTAGGCAATTTTGCTCTAGTGCTTCAGTTATATCTTTTTAGAGCACGATGGTGGTTTTATTGTATAGAAATTGATGAACTCTCATGCTTCACTTATATTATTTTGAGAGTCTTTAAACAATATGGTAATTTTCTTTGGTTATAAATTTAGTCCTAATATGATAGGCATCCAAGAGGGATATAATAAAAACTTTCATATAAAATGCATTGAGTACTATGAGAAGTTTGATTCCTTATGGTTGTTTTGAGATATGAAGATGGTGATATTAGAGTCATGGTAGTGAGTAGTTTTGAATTTGAGAAATGCTTGTGTTAAGGTTTGTGAGTCCCGTAGCATGCACGTATGGCGAACCGTTATATAACGAAGTTGGAGCATGCGATATTTTTCGATTGTCTTCCTGATGAGTAGCGGCCGGGGACGAGCGATGGTATTTTCCTACCAGCCTATCCCCCTAGGAGCATGCGCGTAGTACTTTGTATCGATGACTAATAGATTTTTGCAATAAGTATGTGAGTTCTTTATAACTAATGTTAAGTCCATGGATTATACACACTCTCACCCTTCCATCATTGCTAGCCTCTCTTGTGCCACCCAAATTTCATCGGTACCATAAACCCACCATATACCTTCCTCAGAACAGCCACCATACCTACCTATTATGGCATTTCCATAGCCATTCCGAGATATATTGCCATGCAACTTTCCATCGTTCTGTTTATTATGACATGTTCCATCATTGTCATATTTGCTTTGCATGATCATGTAGTTGACATCGTATTTGTGGCGAAGCCACCTTTCATCATTTTTTATACATGTCGCTCTTGATTCATTGCACATCCCGGTACACCGCCAGAGGCATTCACATAGTCATATTTTGGTCTAGTATCGAGTTGTAATTTTTGAGTTGTAAGTAAATAAAAGTGTGATGATGTTCATTATTAGAGCATTGTCCCATGTGAGGAAAAAAGAGAGAAGGCCAAAAAACGAGAAGGCCCAAAAAATGAGAGAAGGTGCAATGTTACTATCCTTTTACCACAATTGTGCTTCAAAGTAGCACCATGATCTTCATAAGAGAGAGTCTCCTATGTAATCACTTTCATATGGTAGTGGGAATTTTTCATTACAGAACTTGGCTTGTATATTCCAACGATGGGTTCCTCAAATTGCCCTAGGTCTTCATGAGCAAGCAAGTTGGATGCACACCCACTTAGTTTTATTTTTGAGCTTTCATAAACTTATAGGTCTAGTGCATCCGTTGCATGGCAATCCCTACTTACTCACATTGATATCTATTGATGGGCATCAACACAGCCCGTTGATACGCCTAGTTGATGTGAGACTATATCCTTCTTTTTGTCTTCTCCACAACCACCTTTTGTTCCACATATAGTGCCATGTCCATGGCTCACGCTCATGTATTGCATGGAAGTTGAAAAAGTTTGAGGACATCAAAAGTATGAAACAATTGCTTGGCTTGTCATCGGGGTTGTGCATGATTTGAAAATTTTGTGTGATGAAGATGGAGCATGGCCAGACTATATGATTTTCTAGGGATAAGCTTTCTTTGGCCATGTTATTTTGAGAAGACATAATTGCCTTGTTAGTATGCTTGAAGTATTATTGTTTTTATGTCAATATTAAACTTTTGTTGAATCTTTTGGATCCGAACATTCATGCCACAATAAAGAAATTACATGGATAAATATGTTAGGTAGCATTCCACATAAAAAATTCCGTTTTTATCATTTACCTACTCGAGGACGAGGAGGGATTAAACTTGGGGATGCTTGATACGTCTCCAATGTATCTATAATTTTTTATTGTTCTTTGGATGTTTTATATGCATTAATATGCTATTTTAGATTATTTTTTGTGACTAACCTATTAACCTAGAGCCCAGCGCCAGTTCCTATTTTTTCCCTGTTTTTGAGTTTCGCAGAAAGGGAATACCAAACGGAATAAAACTTTCACAATGATTTTTCTTGGACCAGAAGACAACCAAGAGACTTGGAGATGAAGTCGGAAGAGCCACGAGGCGGCCACAAGGACAGAGGGCGCCGAGGGGGTAGGGCGCGCCCCCACCCTTGTGGGCCCCTCGTGCACTTCCTGACCTAATTCTTGCGCATATATATTCCCATATATCCCCAAACCAACAAAGGCATCCACGAAAACACTTTTCCACCGCCGCAACCATCTATACCCGTGAGATCCCATCTAGGGACCTTTTCTGGCACCCTGCGAGAGGGGGATTCGATCACGGAGGGCTTCTACATCAACTCTATTGCCCTTCAGATGAAGCGTGAGTAGTTTACCACAGACCTACAGGTCCATAGCTAGTAGCTATATGGCTTCTTCTCTCTCTTTGATTCTCAATACCATGTTCTCCTCGATGTTCTTGGAGATCTATTCGATGTAATACTTCTATATGGCGTGTTTGCCGAGATCCGATCAATTGTGGATTTATGATCAGCTTATCTATGAATATTATTTGAATGTTCTCTGAATTCTTTTATGCATGATTTGATATCTTTGTAATTCTCTTCGAACTATCGGTTTGGTTTGGCCAACTAGATTGGTTTTTCTTGCAATGGGAGAAGTGCTTAGCTTTGGGTTCAATCTTGTGGTGTCTTTTCCAGTGACAATAGGGGCACCAAGTCACATATTGTATTGTTGCCATCGAGGATAAAAAGATGGGGTTTTCATCATATTGCTTGAGTTAATTCCTCTACATCATGTCATCCTGCTTAATGCGTTACTCCGTTCTTTATGAACTTAATACTCTAGATGCATGTTGGATAGCGGTCGATGTGTGGAGTAATAGTAGTATATCCAGAATCGTTTTGGTCTAATTGACATGGACATGATGCCTATATTCATGATCATTGCCTTAGATATCGTCATAACTTTGCGCTTTTCTATCAATTGCTCGACAGTAGTTTGTTCACCCACCATAATATTTTCTATCTTGAGAGAAGCCTCTAGTCAAACCTATGGCCCGCGGGTCTATTCTCCATCATATAAGTTTCCGATCTACTATTTCGAAATCTTTTACTTTCCATTCTATAAACCAAAAATACAAAAAATATTTACTTTACCATTTATCTATCTCTATCAGATCTCACTTTTCCAAGTAACCGTAAAGGGATTGACAACCCCTTTATCGCGTTGGGTGCAAGTTGTTTGTTTGTTTGTGCAGGTATTCGGTGACTTGTGTGTTGTCTCCTATTGGATTGATACCTTGGTTCTCAAACTGAGGGAGATAATTATCTCTACTTTGCTGCATCACCCTACCCTCTTTAAAGGAAAGCTCAAGAAGTAGCAACAAATAAGGATGGTTCTTTTTTGGTTTGTGTTACGTATATGCACGGTATTGGAGTATGTACATGTAAAAGAGGGGGTAACATGAATACTCTAAATATATGTGTGTCATAACCTCGCTCCATGTGGGGACTTTTCGGTTCCCGAGGCAGGTTCCACATCAAAGTTGTACATTATATTGGTATTCAAACATGACGCAATACCATGCGGGCGGTGGTTTCCCTATATATAGGAACTCACTCGCGTGTGGCGCTTCCATCCGTGGGCATGAGAGATTGTCCTCCATCACTTTGACCCAATGAGAGAGAGGTTAATTTGATCATCAAGGAATGATTCTTTTTTGGTTTGTGTTGTATAGTAGAAGTACATATACACCACGCGTCTAATGGGGGCGTACATATAGCACATACCGCACGTCATGAACCTCGCGCTCTCTGTGGGGACCTTTTGGTTTCCTATATACTTGGTGCCACATCAAAGTTGTGCATTGCGTATTCAAACATCACACAAACAACTCTTTGGGCCACATGCAGACGATGGTACGTAGTCCTATATAGGATGCTCACTCACGTGCGACGTACGCTTCGCTTTTGTTTTAGGCCCGCGAGTTCGTCATGCATCACTTTGACCCAGCTAGAGAAAGGTATGCGCTTGACGAACAAGGAGGTTTAATTCTTTTAGGGCTGTGTTACTAGGTGTATATACTACATGTCACGGGGGGGGGGGGTGACCAGCTTGGTCCATCACTTTCATCGACAGCGCGGGAGAGGTTAACTAATTTGACTTAGGAGGGGATTAATTTTTGTTTTGTCTTGATATAGATCATGATGTGAGATTACATATAATAGCACATCTATACACATGAATCCATCCCACTAGATCGAAGGGGTGGAGGGGAGAGCACACGACACGTCATGAACGACCTCTTGCTCAGTGTGGGGACCTCTACGATTTTCAACGCAACATCAATGTTGTGCATTGGGTCAGGCATTCAACAAATATGCATGCATCACACACCTCCATAAATATGTTCAGGACACACGCATGCAATAATGGTTGTCTTTGGACACTCTCTCACTCGCTTGGTTATGGGCGGCAAGCCTATATATATATTCTTGGGCCCGGGTGGACGTCCATCAGTTCGACCAACGACGAGAAAGGTTACCAGGGTGGATATATTCTTCTTCTTTGCTTCGATTTAGCGTATAGTAGATCGACCCATTCCAAGCATAATTAAGTTTGAGCGCATGCTACGCGTCGTGAAACCTCACTCGGCGTGGAGATTTTACGGTTCCAAAGCATGGTGCCACATCAAATTTGCGCATTGGGTATTCAAACACCACACACACCACTTCCATATACATACTTGGGCCACATGCACATAGCGGGTTTGTCTTCATACAATGCTCCCTTGCGAGGTTATCGGCGACAAGCTAGCCCATTTTGCGGGGCCGTGTGGACATCCATCACTTTGACCAACAACGAGCGGGGAGAGGTTGTACGACCAAGTTGGATTCTACTTGGTCCGTGTTACAGTAAGTCTTGGTGAGAGGCCCTCCCCCCGATGTGTGTGTGTGTGTGTGGGGGGGGGGGCTACTTCGCGCTACCTGCAACCTTCGTGGGGTCGGGGAAGACCGGTTAATTTGCGAGGCACATGTGCCATATCAAAAGTTGTGAATGGTAGTTAAATACCACACATCACACCCTTTTCATACATATAGTGGGGCCACCCGCATTTGGTTCGTATGTGGTCTCACCCATCTCGCGTCACAAGCACACATTCCACCTTTGTTGGGAAGCGAAAGGGGAAGTTTGACCATATATATATATATATATATATATATATATATATATATATATATGATGGACTCCTATAGGTTTTCTGTTATGGTAGGGTGAGATTTCAGACCTAGCTATTTGGGGGCATGCATTTGTAGCTACGATTCCCTTACCGCCGACATGAAGTGGGGTTCGTAGGGGGTGGCTGACTAGCAATACTGTGCTTTTGTGCGACAGGTGCCACACCAAAGTTGTGCATTGGATTTTCGAACATCAAACCACCCTTTTCATACATATATTTGGTCCACATGCAAGTGTGTTCGTGTTCTGACCCTCTCCCTTGTTATTCTTCTTGCCAAATTTATAAACAGCACACAAGTTGGATGTAGAAAGCGTCTGCTATTGGGTACGCAACAAACACGTTCAGTCAGACTAACTGTGTGCCACGCCCATGCCCTGCAGTCCGTCACATCAGCACAGTAGATCGGGCTCCACGAGGCTTGCCTCCCGGTCTCGAAAATACCTACTGCCTTGTAATCTCGAAAATATCTACCGCCTGGAAGGTTTTAATGTTTGATAGCACACGATTAGTATGTGCGGACTGTGTGCAATGTCTGTTACTCCCGCTCTGCTTCAGTCCCTTGATTAAACTTTTCAGTAGCCCCGACATTTTACTCCCGCCTCTGCATCCCTTGCAATCTCAAAATATCTACTCGCCCTTGATCCAAATTTTTAGTAGCCCCGCCTTGTTACTCCCGCCTAGTAAAATTTCAGTTGCCGCGGTATTTCCTCAAACACCACCTTGCCCCCCTCCACACACACCACAAACTCCCCAAAACCTCCACTCACACAGACACACACCACCCTCGAAACCATTGGAAGCTCGGCGCCATCGCCGCCGCCTCCATCCTCAACCTCTCCCTGTGTGCCAAGGAGCTCAAGGAGCCAATGGACAAAAAGAGGTTTATCGCGGCCTCTTTGCCCGCCGCCGAGGTGTCCCCATCGTCATCCGCGGGCTCTTTATCAATCTGCCGTCGCCGGTCCCCCGATCCACCCGCCATCGCGCCCCTATGCCGGTTCAAGGACTTCCCCGTCCTCCATCGGACCCGGCAGCCGACGAGGTCCTACCTCGGGGTCCGACAGCGGCGGTGGGGGACTTGGGTCACCGAGATTACAAAACGGGAGACCCACACCCGCAGTTGGCTCGGTAGCTTCCACACGGACGAGCTCGCGGCCATGGAGTACGACCGCTGGCAGGTCCACTACCACGGCGTGACGGCTAGGCTCAATTTCCTCTTTAGCACACGTCTGGTTGATCTCGTTCCACCGGAGCCAGGGGTGGTGAGCTCGGCTATGGTGCGAGAGGAGCGTGAGGCATGGGAGCGCCTCGAGTCTGAGGCCACCGACGAGGCCTACATGCAAGAGCTCCATCGGTAGCACCCGGAGCTCGTGAAGGCGGAGCGGGCGATCTTTGCCGGCGTGGAGGGCGGCGAGGTATCGCGCTCTCCTTCGTTGACGAGGTTGAAGGCGACGAGGTCGGCGGTGCGGTGGGCATTGAGGTGGGCGGCGAGGAAGAGGAGATCGACGTCGATGAGTGGAGGAGTGTCTTCCCCAACGACCCCGGCGACGGCACCGGCCCGGACCCGGCTCGCGACACACCGTACCTGATGAGGAAGGATTGGCTCGACCTCCACTTCAACCAAAAGTAGCTTAGTTCAAATTTATGTTTTATGTTCGATTATGCAAAACTATCTATGTTTATGTTTGAATGCATGCTACTTTCGGTTGAACCTGCTTTGAACTTGATCAAATTAAAGTTTGCAACGTTAAGTTTAGGGGGTCGACTAGAAATGGCCAAAAATTGCTGGAGTATATATATATATATATATCCACTAAGGGTTTTAGTCCTTTAACTTTTAAAGGATCGGTTAGAGGTGGCCTTATGCCTTGTTTATTTAAGTTCTTCATAATGTGATGCTCTATATGTGCAACTATTTGCCGTGTAGTTCAATTTCATCAATAATAGTTTCAACAATACCACTATGAATTACGATATTTGGTTGCTGTTAAGGATATTGCAGTTAACATGCCTTTTCATTTTTTTAACAATAACTAGTGTACTTTAGACCCGCACAATACCAGTTTGAATGACTATTTGCTTGTTTCTAAATGTTATGCCTGATGCAGTTAACACACCTTTCCACTTCTTGTTTTGCTTAACTAGCATACTTAAGCCTACACACTGAAGCTATGATTTGTAGATTATGTTGTCTACCATGGATATATTTGGTTGATGTTTAGCCTGTTGTGCTTAACATGCCTTTATATGTACTCATACAGGAGAATATTGAGAACAGTGTTGTTTTCCATCGAGGTTAGTTTCATCGCATTGCTTATATGTACTCATTGTTCAGGATATTGGTAACTGGTACCATATAGCCTGGGGGTTGATAAGGGATTAATCGTCAAATCGGACATTTCACTGAATATATCTATAACCCATTTATCAGTAGGTTAACTAGGGCCATATTTAATATATCCGAGGTTACATAGCAACATGCATTGTATTGAATGACTAAATATGCAATCCTAAGCAACATAGCAACAAGGAAGAGTGTTACCTTAATGTTCTGATGATGTCTAGATATACATGTAATAAAATCTTATATAATGGGATGGAAGGAGTGTTGTACTACATCATTTTTCAATTATTGTTTAGCTTCTAATATTAACTTGGTGCTTTTAGGTACATATGTCATTGCCAAAGATCCACACTTAGACACTTTCTGCGTATGGGGCAATGAGATATTCATGAACCAACATCAAGTGAGGAAACTGATAAAGATTGTTATTAAAATGGGTCAAAATATGTCAATCGAACTATTTGTCTACACTTTATGCAAGACAACAGTGAATTGCAGGATGGTAAGTAAGAACCATGTAGCCTTCTTTTTACTGCCTGTAATGAGTTGTGTTAGATGACAATGTCTGAATCTTTTTCCTTTGCAGCGGATCCTGAAGCAGTTTACTCAAGATTACCTCTCAAACTACATGATTGGCGGCCGGCCAACACAAGGGGTTGGATTAGAGTCGTGCGTGCCTTTTGCATCTAGGAGAGCATAATAGGGCCATTCCGCTTCGCCTTGTTCAACGACCAGAATGTGTGTCGCCTCTTTCTTTACCATCTATAATAGTACAAGTATAGAAACCTAGTTCATCATTATTTATTTGGTGCTTATGTAATTCTTAAACATATGTACCCGTGAATTGAATAATGCATTGGTTGTTTGAACCTGATGGATATGAATAAAGCTATAGCCTACTTTCAAGTTTAAATTAGGTACAATTTTAAATAGGAGCAATTAAATTAGGGAGAAATTACGGTGTGCAGGTCATTACGGCGCACACGGTTAATAAAGCACAGATTGTGCGGTATACATCATAATCCGACACGATTAACGGAGAGGAAAAGTCTGTAACAATGCACATAGTTTCCGTTTGCAAAGCGTGTGTGATGTCAGACACTATCACATATGGTGCGGGAAAACTAAATGTGTGTGATTGTCTACCTATCATACACGGTTTATAATCATGAACTGTTTGTGATGTGCCAGTCATCGTAAACATAGAGCCAGTTTGGTACGTGCCTGGAAAATTCCCGTGCCTGCAATCTGCTTGGTTTTAGGTAAAACCACAAAACTTCAACTGCGATGGCAATGCGAGCACAAATGACTAGCAAGGATGAAGCGTTTGGAATATTCGAGATATCAGAAATGGTTATATAGGGACAATTGTATGCATAAGGGCTCCCTATCCCCGATGGTTTCTGGGTCGTGTGGGCGGGACCCCTATCGCCCATTGAGGGAGTCCTGGATTATGGGGTCCTCGGGTGTCCGGGCTATGTGATATGGGCCGGACTGATGGGCCATGAAGATACAAGGTACAAGACCTTTCCCCGCGTCCGGATGGGACTCTCCTATGCGTGGATGGCAAGATTGGCATCCTGATGTATAGTTTCATTCTTTTGCAAACCGACTCTGTACAACCCTAGGCCCCTCCGGTGTCTGTATAAACCAGAGGGTTTAGTCCGTAGAGGCTATCTGAATTCATATAGGCCAGACTTCTAGGGTTTAGCCATTACGATCTCGAGGTAGATCAACTCTTGTAACCCCTATACTCATCAAAGACAATCAAGCAGGAAGTAGGCTTTACCTCCATTAAGAGGGCCCGAACCTAGGTAAACATTGTGTCCCCTTTGTCTCATGTTTCCCTCGATCCTCAGACGCACAGTTCGGGACCCCCTACCTAAGATCGGCCGGTTTTGACACCGACACCCACGCTCACTTGGCGACGATTCCAAATGCCGTCGCGCAGAGGGGTTGAAAACCATTTTTATAGCACCGACACGTACCAGTGGATGTGAGATGTACCTTCATGTTTATGATCCCCTCAAACAATATGTGCAAAAGCAGGAGATCATCATGCACATGAGTGTGGTGCACATACTTACTTTGTGGTTCTTGAGCTGACTCTTGAAGAAGTGGACTTGAGAAAACATGGTTAAATAACACAAGAAAACTCCAAACAAGAAGGATTTCACCCGGGCTAAAAACCGAACACGAATGTCATCCGAACTCTGTCGTGACGTTGCCCGATACAGAGGTGCCGCACACCCCTTATGCTTTACCAATGAGGTAATGCAACACCAATTCCCAGAAGGGTTTAAAACCGTAAACATTGAAGCATACGATGGAACGACAGATCCCGCAGTATGGATTGAAGATTTTCTTCTCCATATTCACATGGCTCGTGGTGATGATCTCCACGCCATTAAATACCTCCCCCTAAAGCTAAAAGGACTAGCACGACAATGGTTAAACAGCCTCCCAGAGAACACTATTAGCATCTGGGAAGACTTGAAGGATGCATTTCACGACAACTTCCAAGGCACATATGTCCGTCCACCGGACGCCGATGACCTTAGTCACATAGTCCAACAGCCCGGAGCGTTATCCCGCAAACTCTGGACTCGGTTCTTAATTAAAAAGAACCAAACCGTCGACTTCCGGGACATTGAAGCCTTAGCGGCCTTTAAACGTAGCATCCACGACAAATGGCTTCCCAGACACCTTGCCCAAGAAAAGCCGAAGTCTATGGCAGCCCTCACCGCACTTATGACCCACTTCTGCGCGAGAGAAGACAACTGGTTAGCTCATAGAAGCAACAATACCAGCGACCCCGGCACCTCCGATGCCAGGGACGACAACAGACGGCCGCGACGTAACAAGCACAAGTGTCGAAACTACAATGAAGAAACCGAAGACACAACGGTCAACGCCGGATTTAGCGGCTCTAAACCCAGTCAGTAGAAGAAGCCATTCAATGGAAAAAGGGATGACCCATCCAATTTAGATAAAATACTCGACCGGCCTTGCCAGATTCATGGTACCCTCGACAAGCCTGCAAATCATTCCAACAGAAATTGTTGGGTCTTCAAATAGGCCGGTAATTTAAATACTGATGTCTACTACACAACCTTCTTCTTGTCGATGTTGTTGGGCCTCCAAGTGCAGAGGTTTGTAGGACAGTAGCAAATTTCCCTCAAGTGGATGACCTAAGGCTTATCAATCAATGGGAGGCGTAGGATGAAGATTGTCTCTCTCAAACAACCCTGCAACCAAAGAGCAAAGAGTCTCTTGTGTCCCCAACACACCGAATACAATGGTAAATTGTATAGGTGCACTAGTTCGGCGAAGAGATGGTGATACAAGTGCAATATGGATGGTAGATATAGGTTTTTGTAATCTGAAAAATATTAAAACAGCAAGGTAACTAATGATAAAAGTAAGTACAAACGGTATTGCAATGCGTTGAAACAAGGCCTAGGGTTCAGATTTTCACTAGTGCAAGTTCTCTCAACAATAATTACATAATTGGATCATATAACTCCCCCTCAACATGCAACAAAGAGTCACTCCAAAGTCACTAATAGCGGAGAACAAACAAAGAGATTATTGTAGGGTACGAAACCACCTCAAAGATAATCTTTCTAATCGATCTATCCAAAGTCCATAGTAAAATAACATGAAGCTATTCTTTCAGTTCAATCTATCATAGAGTTAGTACTACAATAACACCTTAAGACACAAATCAACCAAAACCCTAATGTCACCTAGATACTTCAATGTCACCTCAAGTATCCGTGGGTATGATTATACGATATGCATCACACAATCTCAGATTTATCTATTCAAACCAACACAAAGTACTTCAAAGAGTACCCCAAAGTTTCTACCGGAGAGTCAAGACAAAAACGTGTGCCAACCCCTATGCATAAGTTCACGAGGTCACGGAACCCGCAAGTTGATCACCAAAACATACATCAAGTAGATCGTGTGAATAACCCATTGTCACCACAGATACTCACATGCAAGACATACATCAAGTGTTCTCAAATCCTTAAATACTCAATCCGAGAAGATAACTTCAAAGGCAAAACTCAATACATTACAAGAGAGTAGAGGGGGAGAAACATCATAAGATCCAACTACAATAACAAAGCTCGCGATACATCAAGATCGTGCCGAATCAAGAACACTAGAGAGAGAGAGAGAGAGAGAGAGAGAGAGAGAGAGAGAGAGATCAAACAGATAGCTACTGGTACATACCCTCAGCCCCGAGGGTGAACTACTCCCTCCTCGTCATGGAGAGCGCTGGGATGATGAAGATGGCCACCGGTGTGGGATCCCCCCTCTGGCAGGGTGCCAGAACAGGGTCCCGATTGGTTTTTGGTGGCTACAGAGGCTTGCGGCGGTGGAACTCCCGATCTAGGTTATGTTCTGGAGGTTATTGTATATATAAGAGGTTTTGGCGTCGGGGACAAGTCAGGGGGGGTCTCCGAGGTGGCCACGAGGTAGGGGGGCGCGCCCAGGGGGGTAGGGCGTGCCCCACCCTTGTGGTGGCCTCGGGACTCTTCTGGCCCATCTCCGGTACTCCGTGGGCTTCTTCTGGTCCAAAAACAATCTCCGTTGATTTTCAGGTCAACTGGACTCCGTTTGGTTTTCCTTTTCTACGATACTCAAAAACAAGGAAAAAACAGAAACTGGCACTTGGCTCTAGGTTAATAGGTTAGTCCCAAAAATCATATAAAATAGCATATATGCATATAAAACATCCTAGATGGATAATATAATAGCATGCAACAATCAAAAGTTATAGATACGTTGGAGACGTATCAAGCATCCCCAAGCTTAATTCCTGCTCGTCCTCGAGTAGGTAAATGATAAAAACAGAATTTTTGATGTGGAATGCTACCTAACATATTTATCAATGTAATCTTCTCTATTGTGGCAAGAATATTCAGATCCATAAGATTCAAGACAAAAGTTTAATATTGACATGAAAACAATAATACCTCAAGCATACTAACAAAGCAATCATGTCTTCTCAAAATAACATGACCAAAGCAAGCTATCCCTACAAAATCATATAGTCTGGCTATGCTCTATCTTCATCACACAAAATATTTAAATCATGCACAACCCCGATGACAAGCCAAGCAATTGTTTAATACTTTTGATGTTCTCAAACTTTCTCAATCTTCACGCAATACATGAGCGTGAGCGATGGACATAGCACTATAGGTGGAATAGAACGGTGGTTGTGGAGAAGACAAAAAGGAGAAGATAGTCTCACATCAACTAGGCGTATCAATGGGCTATGGAGATGCCCATCAATAGATATTAATGTGAGTGAGTAGGCATTGCCATGCAACTGATGCACTAGAGCTATAAGTGTATGAAAGCTCAACAAAAGAAACTAAGTGGGTGTGCATCCAACTCGCTTGCTCACGAAGACCTAGGTCATTTTGAGGAAGCCCATCATTGGAATATACAAACCAAGTTCTATAATGAAAGATTCCCACTAGTATATGAAAGTGACAACATAGGAGACTCTCTATCATGAAGATCATGGTGCTACTTTGAAGCACAAGTGTAGTAAAAGGATAGTAGCATTGCCCCTTCTCTCTTTTTCTCTCATCATTTTTTTTTGTTTTTTGGGCCTTCTCTGTTTTTTTGGGATTATTTGGCCTCTTTTATTTATTTATTTATTTTCGTCCAGAGTCTCATCCCGACTTGTGGGGGAATCATAGTCTCCATCATTATTTCCTCACTGGGACAATGCTCTAATAATGATGATCATCACACTTTTATTTACTTACAACTCATGAATTACAACTCAATACTTAGAACAAAATATAACTCTATATGAATGCCTTCGGCGGTGTAATGGGATCTGCAATGAATCAAGAGGGACATGTATGAAATAACTATGAAGGTGGCTTTGCCACAAATACGATGTGAACTACATGATCATGTAAAGCAATATGACAATGATGGAGCGTGTCATAATAAACGGAACGATGGAAAGTTGCATGGCAATATATCTTGGAATGGCTATAGAAATGCCATAATAAGTACGTTTGGTGGCTGTTTTGAGGAAGGTATATGGTGGGTGTATGGCACTGGCGAAAGTTGCGTGGTACTAGAGAGGCTAGCAATGGTGGAAGGGTGAGAGTGTGTATAATCCATGGACTCAACATTAGTCATAAAGAACTCACATACTTATTACAAAAATCTATTAGTTATCGAAATTAAGTACTACGCGCATGCTCCTAGGGGGATAGATTGGTAGGAAAGACCATCACTCGTCCTAGACCGCCACTCATAAGGAAGACAATCAATAAATAAATCATGCTCCGACTTCATCACATAACGGTTCACCATACGTGCATGCTACGGGAATCACAAATTTTAGCACAAGTATCTCTCAAATTCACAACTACTCAACTAGCATGACTCTAATATCACCATCTTCATATCTCAAAACAATCATAAGTCATCAAACTTCTCATATTATTCAATGCACTCTATATGAAAGTTTTTATTATACCCATCTTGCATGCCCATCATATTAGGACTAATTTTATAACCAAAGCAAATTACCATGCTGTTCTAAAAGACTCTCAAAATAATATAAGTGAAGCATGAGAGATCAACAATTTCTTCAAAATAAAACTACCGCCATGCTCTAGGAAGATATAAGTGATGCACTAGAGCAAACGACAAACTACTCCGAAAGATATAAGTGAAGATAAATGAGTAGTTGAATAATTATGTAACTATGTGAAGACTCTATAACATTTAAGAATTTCAGATCTTGGTATTTTATTCAAACAGCAAGCAAAACAAAATAAAATGACACTCAAAGCAAAACACATATCATGTGGTGAATAAAAATGTAGCTCCAAGTAAAGTTACCGATGAACGAAGACAAAAGAGGGGATGCCTTCCGGGGCATCCCCAAGCTTAGGCTCTTGGTTGTCCTTGAATATTAGCTTGGGGTGCCTTGGGCATCCCCAAGCTTAGGCTCTTGCCACTCCTTATTCCATAGTCCATGGAATCTTTAACCAAAACTTGAAGACTTCACAACACAAAACTCAACAGAAAACTCGTAAGCTCCGTTAGTATAAGAAAATAAATCACCACTTTTGGTACTGTTGTGAACTCATTCTAAATTCATATTGGTGTAATATATATTGTATTCCAACTTCTCTATGGTTCATAGCCTCCGATACTACTCATAGATTCATCAAAATAGGCAAACAACACATAGAAAACATAATCTGTCAAAAAACAGAACAGTATGTAGTAATCTGTATCATTCAAATACTTCTGTAACTCAAAAAATTCTGAAATAAATTGGTGGACCTGAGGAATTTGTTTATTAATCATCTGAAAAAAATAATTAACCTAAAACAACTCTCCAGTAAAAAATGGAAGCTAATCTCGTTAGCGCAAAAGTTTATGTTTTTTACAGCAAGATCGCATAGACTTCACCGAAGTGTCCCCAAAGGTTCTACTTGGCACAGGCACTAATTAAAACATAAAACCACATCTAAACAGAGGCTAGATAGATTATTTATTACTAAACAGGAGCAAAAAACAAAGAACAAAAATAAAATTGGGTTGCCTCCCAACAAGCGCTATTGTTTAACGCCCCTAGCTAGGCATGATGATTTCAATGATGCTCACATAAAAAGATAAGAATTGAAACATAAAAAGAGCATCATGAAGTATATGATTAACACATTTAAGCCTAACACACTTCCTATGCATAGGGATTTTTTGATCAAACAATTTATTGGGGCAAGAATCAACTAGCATAGGAAGGCAAAACAAGCATGACTTCAAAAATTTGAACACATAGAGAGGAAACTTGATACTATTGAAATATGTAGAAGCATATGATCCTCTCTCATAATAATTTTCAGTAGCATCATGAATGAATTAAACCATATAACCAGCACACGAAGCATTCTTTTCATGATCTACTTGCATAGAAATTTTACTACTCTCCACATAAGTAAATTTATTCTCATCAATAGTAGTGGGAGCAAACTCAACAAAATAACTATCATGTGAAGCATAATCCAATTGAAAATTAAAATCAAGATGACAAGTTTCATGGTTATCTTTATTATTTATAGCATACGTGTCATCACAATAATCATCATAAAGAGGAGGCATGCTTTCATCATAATAAATTTGCTCATCAAAACTTGTGGGACTAAACATATCATCTTCATGGAACATAGCATCCCCAAGCTTGTGGCTTTGCATATCATTAGCATCATTGATATTCAAAGAATTCATACTAACAACATTGCAATCATGCTCATCATTCACATATTTTATGCCAAGTATTCTATGTAATTCTTCTTCTAGTACTTGAGCACAATTTTCCTTCCCATCATTTTCACGAAAGACATTAAAAAGATTAAGTATATGAGGCACCCTTAATTCCATTTTTTACTTTTATTTTATAAACTAAACTAGTGATAAAACAAGAAACTAAAAGATTCGATTGCAAGATCTAAATATATACCTTCAAGCACTCACCTCCCCGGCAACGGCGCCAGAAACTAGCTTGATGTCTACTACACAACCTTCTTCTTGTAGACGTTGTTGGGCCTCCAAGTGCAGAGGTTTGTAGGACAGTAGCAAATTTCCCTCAAGTGGATGACCTAAGGGTTATCAATTCGTGGGAGGAGTAGGATGAAGATGGTCTCTCTCAAACAACCCTGCAACCAAATAGCAAAGAGTCTCTTGTGTCCTCAACACACCCAATACAATGGTAAATTGTATAGGTGCACTAGTTCGGCGAAGAGATGGTGGTACAAGTGCAATATGGATGGTAGATATAGGTTTTTGTAATATGAAAATATAAAAACAGCAAGGTAACTAATGATAAAAGTAAGCACAAGCGGTATTGCAATGCATTGAAACAAGGCCTAGGGTTCATATTTTCACTAGTGCAAGTTCTCTCAACAATAATTACATAATTGGATCATATAACTATCCCTCAACATGCAATAAAGAGTCACTCCAAAGTCACTAATAGCGGAGAACAAACGAACAGATTATTGTAGGGTACGAAACCACCTCAAAGTTATTCTTTCAGATCGATCTATTCAAGAGTACGTAGTAAAATAACACGAAGCCATTCTTTCCATTCAATCTATCATAGAGTTCGTACAAGAATAACACCTTAAGACACAAATCAACCAAAACCCTAGTGTCACCTAGATACTCCAATGTCACCTCAAGTATCCGTGGGTATGATTATACGATATGCATCACACAATCTCAGATTCGTCTATTCAAACCAACACAAAGTACTTCGAATAGTGCCCCAAAGTTTCTACCGGAGAGTTAAGACGAAAATGTGTGCCAACCCCTATGCATAAGTTCACGAGGTCACATAACCTGCAAGTTGATCACCAAAACATACATTAAGTAGATCACGTGAATATCCCATTGTCACCACAGATAAGCACACACAAGACATACATCAAGTGTTCTCAAATCCTTAAATACTCAATCCGATAAGATAACTTCAAAGGGAAACTCAATCCATTACAAGAGAGTAGCGGGGGAGAAACATCATAAGATCCAACTACAATAGCAAAGCTCGCAATACATCAAGATCGTGCCAAATCAAGAACAGGAGAGAGAGAGAGAGAGATCAAACACATAACTACTGGTACATACCCTCAGCCCTGAGGGTGAACTACTCCCTCCTCGTCTTGGAGAGCGCCGGGATGATGAAGATGGCCACCGGTGAGGGATCCTCCCTCCGGTAGGATGCCGGAACAGGGCCCCGATTGGTTTTTGGTGTCTATAGAGGCTTGTGGCGGCAGAACTCCCGATCTGGGTTATGTTCTGGAGGTTTCTGTATGTATAAGAGGTTTTGGCGTCGGGGACAAGTCAGGGGGTCTCTGAGGCGGCCATGAGGTAGGGGGCGCGTCCAGGGGGGTAGGGCGCGCCCCCACCCTCGTGGTGGACCGGGGACTCTTTTGGCCCATCTCCGGTACTCCGTGGGCTTCTTCTGGTCCAAAAACAATCTTCGTTGAATTTCAGGTCAATTGGACTCCATTTGGTTTTCCTTTTCTGCGATACTCAAAGACAAGGAAAAAACAGAAACTGGCACTGGGCTCTAGGTTAATAGGTTAGTCCCAAAAGTCATATAAAATAGCATATAAATGCATGGAACAATAAAAGATTATAGATACGTTTGAGACGTATCAAATACCGAACACAAGGGGAAAGGGCCGTCGAGCGAGGATGAGGAGGAGCCCCGCCCACCAAACACAGAGGGGCAGAAGAAATGTCCCCCCGAGGTAAAAACACTGAATATGATATACGTCACTCATATCCCCAAGAGGGAGCGCAAGCGCGCGCTAAGGGACGTCTACGGTGTAGAGCCAGTCGCCCCAAAATTCAATCCTTGGTCGACTTGTCCGATCACCTTCGACCGCAGGGACCACCCGACCAGTATCCGTCATGGAGGTTCGGCAGCCCTGGTCCTTGATCCAAGCATCGATGGATTCCATCTCACTCGCATCCTTATGGACAGCGGCGACAGTCTTAACCTGATTTATCAAGACACTGTTCGTAAAATGGGTATTGACCCGTCAAGAATCAAGCCTAGTAAAACCACCTTTAAAGGAGTGATACCCTGTGTAGAGGCCCGCTGCACGAGTTCATTAACATTGGAAGTAGTCTTCGGTTCACCGGATAACTTCCAAAGCGAAGACTTTATCTTCGACATTGTGCCCTTCCGCAGTGGCTATCACGCACTGCTTGGACGAACCGCCTTCGCCCGCTTCAATGCAGTCCCGCACTACGCTTACTTAAAGCTCAAGATGCCCGGACCGCGCGGAGTTATCACAGTAAATGGTAACATGGAGCGCTCCCTCCGTACTGAGGAGCACACCGCGGCCCTTGCGTTCGAGGTACAGAGCGGCCTCATCAAGCCAAACACTCCATCGGCCATCAAGCCCCCGGACATTGTTAAATGAGTCCGGCCTACGCTGCAGAACGACAACTTGGTGAATCCAGAGCTGGACTAGCAGTTCTGCCTCCTTCAGTCACCTCATCTAACCGCGACATATGTACCACGTGTGCATAACTACACACTTAAAAGACCTTAGGCAACTACGGAGGCACATTGTGGACAAGGTTCATAGTGCGGATCGACCCTATTTGGACCTTAACCTTTCCTCTCGTCCCTCTTTTCCTCATATTATAGGTTCGTTAAAACCTAAATCACTTCACGGTTGTACAAGGGCTCTTTCACAGGCCCCCTCTGTACACACGATCATCGATTTCTCCTCTTAAAGGATTCGGCACCAAGGCGACAGTGGCGCGGACGTGCGGCAGGGCGTCAAGGGAATCTTCAAGAAAACCGTTTCTTTTTCCGGCCCTATATACAGCTTTCCCTTGTGAACAAATCCCCGACATGTAAAATACCCTTGCTCTTTATGGCATTATCTATAATAGCATGTTTTGACGTATCAAATAGATTATAATGGAAACCATTTTTTTCACCAACCCCTGTTCGGTATTGGTCTATTTCATAAATCTGTATTCCTTCTTTATGTCAGATTGCCATATATACTCTGATACGCCTTAAATGCCAGGGCTCTATTCAGGTACAAATTTTTTCAAAAAGTCCAAATACTTCTAGAGTATACTTCGGCGTCCCGAATATTGCATTATATGCATCAGCTCCGAATCATGTCTTTGGTCAATAATTGGGTTGCCCAACTCTTGTGATTACTACTTTACGTTCCGCTTGTTCGGCTAAGGTAGTAAAGGGAGAACTACTGCGATTGTGTTTCTGGTTCATCCGATCAAACACCTCAGTAGAGAAAGCCGAAAACTGACTGTCATGATAAGGCGAGAGCTGGTCGGCGATTCAATGACTTGCTATAAATCTCTTGTGATTTCTTTCGTATTATACAATGGACTGGCCTTCATCCAGTCACGTGCCTAAGGCATCTTAGTTCGGATAGCCGCATACGCACCAGGGGCTAGTACTTAGTCCCACCGTCAAACTCCTATGGCTAAGTGAAAGTGATAAAGCCGCATAGTCTGTTTGCCTGGTTCGCTACGCAAACACCTCCTTTACGGACCAAGACGTTGGGTCAAGTGTGATCGCACACTATTCCGAACACCACCATAGTATCTACGTGGGGGCTGAAGCTGAAGACTGCCAAACTCTCAGGATTAAATAAACGGTCGCACAGGAGGAAAATAATTTCAGATAATGGCATGCATATATTACAGGCCTTGGTTCATAAAACAAAAGTCTCGACAGCCCTGATACATTCATTCAAAGATGATATCATTTGAGAATTGACCCTCTACTATCCGGGCACCCTCCAGAACGTCGTCAAAATACCGCTCCGGCTTGCGGGGGTCCTTGCCTTAGGGTGGACCCTCGGTCGCCACGACGGTGGCCTTCATCTTCGCCCAGTGCATCTTGACACAAGCAAAGGCCATCCGTGCACCCTCTATGCACGCAGAGCGCTTTACGTCTTCAACTCGGGGCAGTGCGTCGGTGACTTGCTTCACCAGGCCGAAGTAGCTACTCCGAATGGGTTCGGTTGGCCAAAGCCGGACTATGACGTCCTTCATGGCCAAGACGTACATCCTATGCAACTCCACCAGTTGCATCATCTGGTTGTTCAATAGCGCCGGACGCTCCGGCGCCAGGAGCTGTGACTAGAAGAGCTTCTCTGTCGTGTGCCCCTCCTGAGCCTGGAAGAATTGCGCGACGTTGGCAGCATTCTTCGGAAGATCCACAAAGGCGTTTGGAGAACTCCACAGCCGAGTGAGCAAGGCATATCTTTGACCGCCAAATATACTCTGCAAAAGAAAGGGCTTACCAGCCGCTATCTGTTCGGCCTGCCGGATCTCCTCATGAGCCGCCCGTGACTCGGTCCTTGCCTCCTTGGCCGCTTGGAGGGCCTTGGCGAGGTCGACCACTTGGGTCGCACTCTTCTCCTCCAAGGCCTTGCACTTGCCAGTGGCGTCCTTGAGATCTTGCTCTACCTCGGTCACCCTCTCCTCGTGCTAGCGATGGGCGACATGTTCGGTCTTTAAATCTGCAGCCGCTTTATTAGCGGCCGCTTTGCTCGCCTTCGCCTACTCCTTGGCTTGGGCAAGGGCGCTCTTGAGGGTCTCGACCTTGGCCGCGCTACCTGCAATCATATACATGGCAGGGGCATGAGCTTAACTCTGAGTTTGTATATCACTTCAGACATATAAGAGCTCTTTTAAACAACCCTTGCGCCTCATCGAACCGCTTGTTAATGTGAATGATCTCCTCACCAGCCAGCGCCAGCTTCCGATTGAGTTCGGAAACTTCAGCTGCCTGGGCGGTTGCCGCCAATAGGGAAGCCTGTTATAAAATAGAAAAGTCCGTCACCTCTTCTGAATACTACGTGATCCTCTGTTCGGCTTTTTTCAAATTCGAACACAGTCTCAGGGGCTACTACCTATATACAGCCATACTTCCTTCACATGAAAAGCGTCTAAGAGTATTACGTCGCATACCTCGAAGCCTGTTAGTAGGCTGGTGAAGGCTTCATTCAGTTTGCTCTTGGCGACCTGAACCTTCTCAACCACCACACCCATCAGGGTGCGGTGCTCCTCCACAATGGAAGCACGTTGTAGTGCCTCCACCATAGTGTTCGGCACCTCCGGATTAGTGGAGTTCGCCGCTGGAGCCGATGCTCCCCCTCCTTGAAAGGGGGTTTCTCGCTCAATTTCGGAGCCATATGGGTCTCTGGAACAGTGTTCGGCTGGGGGCCGGACTCGTCGGGGCCCCCGTCGTCAGTCTCTGATACGTCCATTTTGCATCATGCTTTCTTGCTGTTATTTGTAATGTTTTTATCCATAATAATGCTTTTTGGAGTAATTCTAATGCCTTTTCTCTCATAATATGCAAGGTATACACAAAGAGAAGAATTCCGGCAGCTGGAAATCTGGACCTGGAAAAGCTACGTTAGGCTACCTATTCTGCACAACTCCAAACAAGCTGAAACTTCGCAGAGATTTTATGGAATATTTGAGGAATATTGGAGCAAATAACTACCAGAGGTGGCCCACCAGGTGGGCACAACCCACCTGGGCGTGCTAGGGAGCCTAGGCGTGCCCTGGTGAGTTGTGCTCACCCAGGCCCACCTCCGGTGCCCATCTTCTGGTATATAGGTCATTTTGACCTAGAAAAAATAAGGAGAGGACTTTCGGGATAGAGCGCCGCCATCTCGAGGTGGAACTTGGGCAGGAGCACTTTTCCCCTCCGGCGAAGCGATTCCGCTGGGGGAACTTCCCTCCCGGAGGGGGAAGTTATTGTCATCATCATCACCAACAACTCTCCCATCTTGGGGAGGGCAATCTGCATCAACATATTGAACATCACCATCTCATGTCAAACCCTAGTTCATCTCTTGTGTTCAATCTTGTTACTGGAACTATAGATTGGTGCTTGTGGGTGACTAGTAGTGTTGATTACATCTTGTAGTTGATTATTATATGGTTTATTTGGTGGAAGATTATATGTTCAGATCCAATATGCTATTTAATACCCCTCTGATCTTGAGCACTATTATCATTTGTGAGTAGTTACTTTTGTTCTTGAGGTCTCGGGAGAAATCATGTTGCAAGTAATCATGTGAACTTGATATGTGTTCGATATTTTGATAGTATGTATGTTGTGATTCCCTTAGTGGTGTCATGTGAACGTCTACTACATGACACTTCACCATATTTGGGCCTAAGAGAATGCATTGTGGAGTAGCAATTAGATGATGGGTTGCGAGAAGCTTAAACCCCAGTTTATGTGCTATTCAGTAAGGGGCCAATTGGATCCACAAGTTTAATGCTATGGTTAGAATTTATTCTTAACACTCTTCTCATAGTTGCATATGCTTGCGGCAGGGTTAATCATATGTTTGAGGTTTGTTCAAGTAAGAACAACACCTAAGCACCGCTCCACCCACATATCACATTATCAAAGTGAAGGAAATATACCCTAGAGGCAATAATAAAGTTGTTATTTTTATTTCCTTATATCATGGTAAATGTTTATTATTCATGCTAGAATTGTATTAACTGGAAATTTAGTACATGTGTGAATACATAGACAAACAGAGTGTCCCTCGTATGCCTCTACTTGACTAGCTCGTTAATCAAAGATGGTTAAGTTTCCTAGCCATAGACATGTGTTGTCATTTGATGAACGGGATCACATCATTAGAGAATGATGTGATGGACAAGACCCATCCATTAGCTTAGCATAATGATTGTTTCGTTTTTGTGCTATTGCTTTCTTCATGACTTATACATGTTCCTCAGACTATGAGATTATGCAACTCCAGAATGCCAAAGGAACACCTTGTATGCTATCAACGTGACAACGTAACTGGGTGATTATAAAGATGCTCTACAGGTGTCTCCGATGGTGTTTGTTGAGTTGGCATAGATTTGTCACTCTGTGTATCGGAGAGGTATCTGTGGGCCCTCTTGGTAATGCACATCACTATGAGCCTTGCAAGCAATGTGACTAAATGAGTTAATCACGGGATGATGCATTACAGAACGAGTAAAGAGACTTGCCGGTAACGAGATTGAACTAGGTATGATGATATCGACGATCGTATCTCGGGCAAGTAACATACCGTTGACAAAGGGAACAACATATGTTGTTATGCAATTTGACCAATAAAGATCTTCGTAGAATATGTAGGAACCAATATGACCATCCAGGTTCCGCTATTGGTTATTGACCGGAGATGTGTCTCGGTCATGTTTACATAGTTCTCGAACCCGTAGGGTCCGCACGCTTAATGTCCAATGACGATTTGTATTTTGAGTTATGTGTTTTGATGATCGGAGTTTGTTAGGAGACCCGGATGAGATCACGGACATGACGAGGAGTCTCAAAATGGTCGATAGGTAAAGATTCATATATTAGAAGGTTACATTCGGACACCGGAATGGTTCGGGTCGTTTCAGATAAGTTTCGGAGTACCGGGGGTTACCGGAACCCCCCGGGAGTAAATGGGCCTTCATAGGCCCTAGTGGAGAGAGGAGGCGGCGGCCAAGTGGAGGTGCGCCCCCCAAGCCTAAATCGAATTGGACTATGGTTGGGGGGGGGGCTTTCCTTCTTCTTCTCCACCTCTTTCCCTTCCCCCTTCTCCGGAAAGGAAAGGAGGGGGCCGAATCCTACTTGGACCGGGAGTCCAAGTAGGACTCCCCACTTGGCGCGCCCCCTTGGGCCGGCCACCTCTCCTCCCCCTTTATATACGTGGGAGGGGGCCACCCCAAAGGCACACAAAGTCTTCTCTTAGCCGTGTGCGGTGCTCCCCTCCACAGTTACACACCTCGGTCATATCGTCGTAGTGCTTAGGTGAAGCCCTGCGCCAATAACTTCATCATCACCATCGGCACGCTGTCATGCTGACGGAACTCTCCCTCAGCCTCAACTGGATCAAGAGTTCGAGGGATGTCATCAAGCTGAATGTGTGCTGAGCACGGAGGTGCCATATGTTCGGTGCTAGGATCGGTGAATCGCGAGGACGTTCGACTACATCAACCGTGTTACTAAACGCTTCCGCTTTTGGTCTACGAGGGTACGTGGACACACTCTCCCGTCTCGTTCCTATGCATCTCCTAGATAGCTCTTGCGTGATTGTAGGTAATTTTTTTGAAATACTGCGTTCCCCAACAGTGGTATCAGAGCCAGGTCTATGCGTAGTTGTTATATGCACAAGTAGAACACAATGAGTCATGGGCGATAATAGTCATACTTTTTACCAGCAATGTCTTACTTTGATTCCCCGGTATTGTTGGATGAAGCGGTCCGGACCGACATTACATGACCGCGTTCATGAGACTGGTTCTACCGACATGCTTCGCACACAGGGGGCTAGCGGTTGTCTGTTTCTCCAACTTTCGTTGAATCGAGTTTGACTATGCCCGGTCCTTGTTGAAGGTTAAAACAACACACTTCATGAAAAATCGTTGTGGTTTTGATGCATAGGTAAGAACGGTTCTTGCTAGGAGCCCATAGCAGCCACGTAAAACTTGCAACAACAAAGTAGAGGACGTCTAACTTGTTTTTGCAGGGCATGTTGTGATGTGATATGGTCAAGACGTGATGAGATATAAATTTTTGTATGAGATGATCATGTTTTGTAACAGTTATCGGCAATTGGCAGGAGCCTTATGCTTGTCGCTTTATTGTATGAAATGCAATCGCCATGTAATTACTTTACTTTATCACTAAGCGGTAGCGATAGTCGTAGAAGCAATAGTTGGCGAGACGACAACGATGCTACGATGGAGATCAAGGTGTCAAGCCGTTGACGATGGTGATCATGACGGTGCTTCGGAGATGGAGATCAAAGGCACAAGATGATGATATCCATATCATATCACTTATTTTGATTGCATGTGATGTTTATCCTTTATGCATCTTATTTTGCTTAGTAAGGCGGTAGCATTATAAGATGATCCCTCACTAAATTTCAAGGTACAAGTGTTCTCCCCGAGTATGCACCGTTGCTACAGTTCATCGTGTCGAGACACCACGTGATGATCGGGTGTGATAAGCTCTACATTCACATACAACGGGTGCAAGCCAGTTTTGCACACGCAGAATACTCGGGTTAAACTTGATGAGCCTAGCATATGCAGATATGGCCTCGGAACACTGAGACCGAAAGGTCGAACGTGAATCATATAGTAGATATGATCAACATAGTGATGTTCACCATTGAAAGCTACTCCATTTCACGTGATGATCGGATACGGTTTAGCTGATATTCATCATGTGATCATTTAAATGACTAGGGGGATGTCTATCTAAGTGGGAGTTCTTAAGTAATATGATTGATTTAATTTTAATTTATCATGAACTTAGTACCTGATAGTATTTTGCATGTCTATGTTGTTGTAGATCAATGGCCCGTGCTACCGTTCCCTTGAATTTTAATGCGTTCCTAGAGAAAGCTAAGTTGAAAGATGATGGTAGCAACTACACGGACTGGGTCCATAACTTGAGGATTATCCTCATTGCTGCATAGAATAATTACGTCGTGGAAGCACCGCTAGGTGCAAGACCCGCTGCAGGAGCAACTCCGGACATTACGAACGTCTGGCAGAGCAAAGCTGATGACTACTCGATAGTTCAGTGTGCCATGATTTACGGCTTAGAATCGGGACTTCAACAACGTTTTGAACGTCATGGAGCATATGAGATGTTCCAGGAGTTGAAGTTAATATTTCAAGCAAATGCCTGAATTGAGAGATATGAAGTCTCCAATAAGTTCTATAGCTGCAAGATGGAGGAGAATAGTTTCGTCAGTTGACATATACTCAGAATGTCTGGATACTACAACCAGTTGACTCAACTGGGAGTTAATCTTCCTAAAGATAGTGTCATTGACAGAGTTCTTCAATCACTTCCACCAAGCTACAAAAGCTTCATGATGAACTATAATATGCAGGGGATGGATAAGACAATTCCCGAGCTCTTCGTGATGCTAAAGGCTGCAGAGGTAGAAATCAGGAAGGAGCGTCAAGTGTTGATGGTTAACAAGACCACTAGTTTCAAGAAGAAGGACAAAGGGAAGAAGGGTAACTTCAAGAAGAACGACAAGCAAGTTGCTGCTCAAGTGAAGAAGCCCAAGTATGGACCTAATCCTGAGACCGAGTGCTTCTACTGCAAAGGGACCGGTCACTAGAAGCGGAACTGCTCCAAGTATTTGGCGGATAAGAAAGATGGCAAAGTAAAAGGTATATTTGATATACATGTTATTGATGTGTACCTTACTAATGCTTGCAGTAGCGCCTGGGTATTTGATACTAGTTCTGTTGCTCATATTTGCAACTCGAAACAGGGGCTACTGATTAAACGAAGATTGGCTAAGGATGACGTGACAATGCGCGTAGGAAATGGTTCCAAAGTCAATGTGAGCGCAGTCGGCACGCTACCTCTACATCTACCGTAGGGATTAGTTTTATACCTGAATAATTGTTATTTGGTGCCAGCGTTAAGCATGAGCATTATATCTGGATCTTGTTTGATGCGAGACGGTTATTCATTTAAATCAGAGAATAATGGTTGTTCTATTTATATGAGTAATAACTTTTATGGTCATGCACCCTTGATGAGTGGTCTATTTTTGTTGAATCTCGATAGTAGTGATACACATATTCATAATATTGAAGCCAAAAGATGCAAGGTTAATAATGATAGCGCAACTTATTTGTGGCACTGCCGTTTAGGTCATCTTGGTATAAAGTGCATGAAGAAACTCCATGCTGATGGGCTTTTGGAATCACTTGATGCTTGCGAACCATGCTTCATGGGCAATATGACTAAGACTCCGTTCTTCGGAACAATGGAGCGAGCAACTGACTTGTTGGAAATAATACATACTCATGTATGCGGTCCGATGAGTGTTGAGGCTCGGGCAGGTATCATTATTTTCTGACCTTCACAGATGATTTGAGCAGATATGGGTATATCTACTTGATGAAACATAAGTCTGAAATATTTGAAAAGTTCAAAGAATTTCAGAGTGAAGTGGAAAATCATCGTAACAAGAAAATAAAGTTTTTGCGATCTGATCACGGAGATGAATATTTGAGTTATGAGTTTGGTCTGCATTAGAAACAATGTGGAATAGTTTCGCAACTTACGCCACCTGGAACACCACAGCGTAATGGTGTGTCCCAATGTCATAATCTTACTTTACTAGATATGGTGCGATCTATGATGTCTCTTACTGATTTACCGCTGTCGTTTTGGGGTTATGCTTTAGAGACAGCTGCATTCACGTTAAATAGGGCACCATCTAAATCCGTTGAGACGACACCATATGAACTGTGGTTTGGCAAGAAACCCAAGTTGTTGTTTCTTAAAGTTTGGGGCTGCGATGCTTATGTGAAAAAGCTTCAACCTGATAAGCTCGAGCCCAAATCGGAGAAAT
The DNA here is from genome assembly GCA_032464435.1 of Aegilops umbellulata. Lineage (NCBI taxonomy): Eukaryota > Viridiplantae > Streptophyta > Magnoliopsida > Poales > Poaceae > Aegilops > Aegilops umbellulata. The sequence goes on along the minus strand of CP136057.1, from coordinate 539,637,861 downwards.
GTGTCTTCATAGGATACCCAAAGGAAACTGTTGGGTAAATCTTCTATCACAGATCCGAAGGCAAGATATTCGTTGCTAAGAATGGATCTTTTCTAGAGAAGGAGTTTCTCTCAAAAGAAGTAAGTGGGAGGAAAGTAGAACTTGATGAGGTAATTGTACCTGCTCCTGAATTGGAAAGTAGTACATCACAGAAATCAGTTCCAGTGATTCCAACACCAATCAGTGAGGAAGCTAATGATGATGATCATGAAACTTTGGATCAAGTTACTACTGAACCTCGTAGGTCAACCAGAGTAAGATCCGCACCAGTGCGGTACAGTAATGTTGTTCTGGAAGTCATGTTACTTCACCATGACGAACCTATGAACTATGAGGAGGCGATGATGAGCCCAGATTCCACAAAATGGCTTGAGGCCATGAAATTTGAGATGGGATCCATGCATGAGAACAAAGTATGGACTTTGGTTGACTTGCCCGATGATCGGCAAGCCATAGAAAATAAATGGATCTTCAAGAAGAAGACTGACGCAGACGGTGATATTACTGTCTACAAAGCTCGGCTTGTTGCAAAAGGTTTTTGACAAGTTCAAGGAGTTGACTATGATGAGACTTTCTCACCGGTAGCGATGCTTAAGTCTGTCCAAATCATATTAGCAATTACCGCATTTTATGATTATGAATTTTGGCAAATGGATGTCAAAACCACATTCCTTAATGGATATCTTAAAGAAGAGTTGTATATGATGCAACCAGAAGGTTTTGTCAATCCAAAAGGTGCTAACAAAGTGTGCAAGCTCCAGAGATCCATTTATGGACTGGTGCAAGCCTCTTGGAGTTGGAATATATGCTTTGATAGTGTGATCAAGGCATATGGTTTTATACAGACTTTTGGAGAAGCCTGTATTTACAAGAAATTGAGTGGGAGCTCTATAGCATTTCTAATATTATATGTGGATGACATATTGTTGATTGGAAATAATATAGAATTTCTGGATAGCATAAAAGGATACATGAATAAGAATTTTTCAATGAAGGACCACGGTGAAGCTGTTTATATATTGGGCATGAAGATCTATAGAGATAGATCAAGATGCTTAATTGGACTTTCACAAATCACATACCTTGATAAAGTTTTGAAGAAGCTCAAAATGGACCAATCAAAGAAAGGGTTCTTGCTTGTGTTACAAGGTGTGGAGTTGAGTTAGACTCAATGCCCGACCAGTGCAGAAGATAGAGAGAAAATGAAAGTAATTCCCTATGCCTCAGCCATAGGTTCTATCATGTATGCAATGTTGTGTACTAGGACTGATGTGTGCCTTGCTATTATTTTAGCAGCGAGGTACCAACGTAATCCAGGAGTGGATCACTGGACAGCGGTCATGAACATACTAAAATACCCGAAAAGGACTAATGATATGTTTCTCGTTTATGGAGGTGACAAAGATCTCGTCGTAAATGGTTACGTCGATACAAGCTTTGACACTGATCTGGATGACTCTAAGTCACAAATCAGATACATATTTATATTAAATGGTGGAGCTGTCGGTTGGTGCAGTTCTTTGTAGAGCGTCGTGGCGAGATCTACGTGTGAAGCGGAGTACATAGCTGCTTCGGAAGCAGCAAATGAAGGAGTCTGGATGAAGGAGTTCATATCCGATCTAGGTGTAATACCTAGTGCATCGGGTCCAATGAAAATCTTTTGTGACAACACTAGTGCAATTGCCTTGGCAAAGGAATCCAGATTTCACAAGAGAACAAAGCACATCAAGAGATGCTTCAGTTCCATCCGCGATCAAGTCAAGCAGGGAGACATAGAGATTTGCAAGATACATACGGATCTGAATGTTGCAGACCTGTTGACTAAGCATCTCTCACAAGCAAAACATGATCAACACCAAGACTCCATGGGTGTTAGAATCATTACTATGTAATATAGATTATTGACTCTAGTGCAAGTGGGAGACTGAAGGAAATATTCCCTAGAGGCAATAATAAAGTTGTTTTTTATATTTTCTTATATCATGGTAAATGTTTATTATTCATGCTAGAATTGTATTAACTAGAAACTTAGTACATGTGCGAATACATAGACGAACAGAGTGTCCCTAGTATGCCTCTACCTGACTAGCTCGTTAATCAAAGATAGTTAACTTTCCTAGCCATAGATATGTGTTGTCATTTGATGAACGGGATCACATCATTAGAGGATGATGTGATGGACAAGACCCATCAGTCAGCTTAGCATAATGATTATTTAGTTTTTCTGCTATTGCTTTCTTCATGACTTATACATGTTCCTCAGACTATGAGATTATGCAACTCCCAAATAACGGAGGAACACCTTGTGTGCTATCAAACGTCACAACATAACTGGGTGATTATAAAGATGCTCTACAGGTGTCTCTGATGGTGTTTGTTGAGTTGGCATAGATCGAGATTAGGATTTTTTACTCCGTGTATCGGAGAGGTATCTCTGGGCCCTCTCGGTAATGCACATCACTATAAGCCTTGCAAGCAGTGTGACTAAATGAGTTAGTCACGGGATGATGCATTACAGAACGAGTAAAGAGACTTGCCGGTAACAAGATTGAACTAGGTATGATGATACCGACGATCGAATCTCGCACAAGTAACATACCGATGATAAAGGGAACAACGTATGTTGTTATGCGGTTTGACTGATAAAGATCTTCGTAGAATATGTAGGAACGAATATGAGCATCCAGGTTCCGCTATTGGTTATTGACCGGAGATGTGTCTCGGTCATGTCTACATAGTTCTCGAACCCATAGGGTCCGCACGCTTAACGTTCGATGACGATTTGTACTATGAGTTCTGTTTTTGATGATCGAAGTTTGTTCGAAGCCCCGGATGAGATCACGGACATGATGAGGAGTCTCGAAATCGTCGAGAGGTAAAGATCCATATATTGGAAGGTTACATTCGGACATCAGAATGGTTCGTTTCATGGGCCCTAGTGGAGAGAGGAGGCGGCGGCCAGGTGGAGGCGCGCGCCCCCCTAAGCCCAAACTGAATTGGACTAGGGTTGGGTGGGGCGGCCCCCCTTTCTTTCTTCTCTTCCACCTCTTTCCCTCCCCCCTTCTCCAGAAAGGAAAGGAGGGGCCCGAATCCTACTTGGACAGGGGGTCCAAGTAGGACTCCCCCCTTGGCACGCACCCCTTGGGCCGACCACCTCTCCTACGCCCCTTTATATACGTGGGAGGGGGCACCCCAAAGGCACACCAAGTCTTCTCTTAGCCGTGTGCTGTGCCCCCTCCATAGTTACACACCTCGGTCATATCGTCGTAGTGCTTAGGCGAAGTCCTGCGCCGGTAACTTCATCATCACCGTCGCCATGCCGTCGTGCTGACAGAACTCTCCCTCGGCCTCAACTGGATCAAGAGTTCGAGGGATGTCATCGAGCTGAATGTGTGCTGAACACGGAGGTGCCGTACGTTTGGTGCTAGGATCGGTTCAATCGTGAAGACGTTCAACTACATCAACCGCGTTACTAAACGCTTCCGCTTTCCGTCTACGAGGGTACGTGGACCCACTCTCGCGTCTCATTGCTATGCATCTCCTAGATAGATCTTGCATGATCGTAGGTATTTTTTTTGAAATATTGCATTCCCCAACACAAGTACCGAACACGAATTAAACCAACATGATGAAAGTGACTAGATGAAAATCCCGTGTACTCTCAAGAACGCTTTGCTTATTATAAAAGACCGTATTGGCCTATCCTTTGCCTCAAAAGGATTGGGCTACCTTGCTGCACTTTTGTTATTACTATTGTTACTTGCTCGTTACAAATTACCTTGCTATCAAACTACTCCACAGGGCGCGCCCCCTAAGCTTGTGGGCCCCTGGCTAGCCCCCAATGTCCATCTTCTACTATATGGGGGGTTTTGACCTAGAAAAAATCATAAGGAGGCTTTCAGGATGAAGCACCACCTTCTCAAGGCGGTACCTGGGCAGAAGCAATCTAGGGCTCCGACAGAGCTATTCTTTCGGGGATACTTCCCTCCGGGAGGGGTAAATTCAAGTCATCGTCATCGTGGGAGGACCAATCTTCATCAACATCTTCGTGGAGGACCAATCTTCATCAAGATCGTCATCACCAACGATCCTCTCAGTGTGGGTTTGCTCAGTGTTGCAATAGGCTTTGTACCGAATCATTTGGAGGTGTCTTTGGGTTAAGAGCTACTTGCGAGTTGGGAATATTAGAGGTGGTTTTGTTCTTTAGGCCCGCCTCCGTGAATTCTTATAAGAGGTGTCGGATTTGTAAGTACCTTTGAAGCTTTGTATAACAAAAATATGTCTCCGAGAGGGATATTATAGGGGACTTTGTCCTATTTGGTCACAACCGCTTTCGGGGGCGCTTATAATGCAAGTTTTGTACTAGTGAGGGGATCCTAGAGCAGATTAAGACCAAATATATGCAATGGGATTTGGCGACTGATACGTCCATTTTGTATCATGTTTTCTTACTGTTATTTATAATATTTTTATCCATAATAATGCTTTTTGGAGTAATTCTAATGCCTTTTCTCTCATAATTTGCAAGGTACACACCAAGAGGGAGAATTCCGGCAGCTGGAAATCTGGACATGGAAAAGTTACGTCACGCCACCTATTCTGCACAACTCCAAATAAGTTGAAACTTCACGGAGATTTTTTGTGGAATATTTAAGAAATACTAGAGCCAAAAACCACCAAAGGGGGGCCACCAGGTGGGCACAACCCACCTGGGCGCGCCAGGCCCCCGAGGCGCGCCCTGCTGGGTTGTGGCCTCCTTGTAACATCCCAAATTTTCAATTTGGAATGTTATACATAGGTCATCATATGCATATCATATTTTATTGCATTTTGGTTGGGATCCTAGAAATTCTAAGCAACTCAAGGACCCACGGAGATAGTTGGGGATTTCATTCATTTTCGTATTTGAATTTTCTCAAATATTGAAAAGAGGATCATTTTGGTTTTAATTATTTTTCTCTCCGAAATATTTCCAATATCAAAATAAAAGAGAGGAGATAATATGACTTCTCCAAAATAAAAGAAATATTGGAGGAAAAAAGTTAAAATCATATAATTATTTTATTTGGATTTTATTTGATATTTTATTTGAATTAGAAAAATATGCATTTTTCAAAATTGCATTTTTAGGCCAAGAAAATGTTCACTTAGTTCTAAATATTTTATTTCGATGGTGAAAATTGTTTTGGCATTTTTATAATTTTTTTATATTTATTTAGGATTTTTCTTTCTCTGTGGAATTTGTTTAAAAAAAACACGTCGCCTAAGTGGGCCAACGGCCCAGCCGAGCGGGCCGAAGCCCAGCGCGTCGCCGCCTCCCGCTCCGGGTCGGGAGCGGACTCCCAAGCGCCGCCGCTGCCTTGGACGCCGTGTCCGTCCTGGACATGCGCCACCGCCCCCTCCCCCAAGTCGGACCACCTCCCGAGGCCTTCAAATACCCCGTCGCCACCGCCTCCTCTCCCCACCCCGAGCTCGCAACCACTGCCGCCGCCGCCGCTAGTCACCGCCGCCCCGCGCCGCACCCCGCACCGCGCCGCCGTCGCCCACGCCGCCGCACGCCGCCCCGCCTCACCGGAACGCGCCGCCACCCGCCGGATCTTGCCGCCGAATTTTTTTTGGTTTTAGGTATAAATCCGCCCAGTTTTTATTAAACCTAGTTTGTTTTTTTATTTAGATCGGTTCGGTTTTCTTCGGTTTAGGTTACTTTGCGATCGTTCGTTCGTTCGTTTTAACGAACGAATTCGCCTATTCTTCTCTGCTAGCAGATGTTCGTCCGATAGATTTTTCTTTTTCCGTTTATTTTTCGCTTGAGACCTATCCGCGAATACTTTTATCGCGGATTAGCCCCTGATCTTCAACCCTTTGCAACTTTTCAACCGTTCATCCAAATCCAGTGAAACCAATGCCAAAATTTTCATCTCGAGCCCCTCTTTCCGGTTAAACAACTTGAACATGGTTTTGACAATTTAAAATTTGGTTTCAAGAAGATTTGTTTTCGAAGTTCTTTCGACCGTAGTTTCAGTTCCGTAGCTCCGTTTTGATCGATTCTTTTTGCAAATCGAAGTTCTTCAGTTGAACTTTTAGATTCGATCTTCTTATTTGAGTTTTATCGTTGCATCTATGCCTGAGTGCTTATTTATGCTATTGCTTATTTGCGATAGAATTTCCGGAGTGCGAAGCGTGCTACTATGAGTCTCTAGGGTTTGCGGATCTTCAGCAAGGCGAGTAACACTTTGATCATACCCCTTTATTACCCAGTTTTTATGCATTAGATACAATCCTCAAACACTACATGATTAGGATGTGATTAACATGTGGGTATTGGGAAGTAGATGATGAGGTAGAACCTATTACCCTTTTATTATCAAACCCTTGGGAGTTACTTCTACGTTATGCTTATATTGCCATGCTATGCTCGTAGACGTGGATTGGGTTTGAGTGTATCTATGACAGATGGGAGATTATTCTTTAATGGTTAACTTAAGGTGGCTACTTAAATACGTATCCGGGTGGATTGGTTGCGGGCACCTGGGGATATACCAGTGCTGTCCTTTGGTTCGCCACCCAGGCTCAAAGGGATCATAAGATTATTCATGCTAGAAACTTCAGTGTGCATTCACAAGCTATTATGGGCTCTAGCATAGTTGAGTATGTTGCATGAACTCTTTCAGTGGTAGGCTAGCAGATTCTGGGGATGTAGGTTGGTACTATCTACCAAGAGTAAAGAGTTAATGCTTCTGAAAGACTGTGTCTCGGTCATCCGTTTCTCAAACACCATGTAGTGCGAGAAATCCAACGGAGGAGATACAGTCATGTGGGGAAAAGTGCGCCAACCTCTGCAGAGTGTACAAACTAATCATGGTTAGCCGTGTCCCCGGTTATGGACATCTTGAGTATCTGGTTCTTGAATTATTTGATTGATCTCATCACTCTAAATTAACTTGCTGGGTTATTAATTACTTTTAATTGGGATTGAGATGGGGGTACCATTCTCAATGTTTATTCAACTACCATGATAGCTAAATAAAATATATTCCTTTGATGTAGGAAAAAGTTGGCTTTTCGCAAAAACATTATAACCATAGAGCCTCCACCAGCCATATATGCATGTAGTGATAGCATTTACTCTGTTCATTGCTCTACTATGTTATATTGCCAGCATATTCCATGTGCTGACCCGTTTCGGGCTGCAACATATCATGTTGCAGACTTTTCAGACGAAGAGTAAGGTGCGCTAGGTCGTTGTCGTGCACTCAGCTATGCCGTTGGAGTTGATGGACTCACTTTATCATCCAAGCCTTCTGCTGTTATCGTTTTTAGATGGCCTTAAGCCATATTTATTGTATTAAGTTCTCTTTTGAGACATCCGATGTAATAAGTGTGTGATTGCACTCTGTTATAAATCCTTCAAGTACTGTGTGTGTCAGCATTACCGATCCAGGGATGACACTTATGCACAGAGATTTGACTATTTGAGGTCAGATCGCTACACTCCTCCGCCCACCTCCGGTGCCCATCTTCTGGTATATAACTGATTTTTACCTAGAAAAAAAATAAAGAGGAGACTTTCGGGATGGCACGCCACCGTCTCGAGGCGGAACTTGGGCAGGAGCACTTTTGCCCTCCGGTGGAGCGATTCTGCCGGGGGAACTTCCCTCCTGGAGGGGGAAATCATTGTCATCATCATCACCAACAACTCTCCCATCTTGGGGAGGGCAATCTCCATCAACATCTTCAACATCACCGTCTCATCTCAAGCCCTAGTTCATCTCTTGTGTTCAATCTTGTTACCGGAACTATAGATTGGTGCTTGTGGGTGACTAGTAGTGTTGATTACATCATGTAGTTGATTATTATATGGTTTATTTGCTGGAAGATAATATGTTCAGATCCATTATGCTATTTAATACTCCTCTGATCATGAACATGTTTATCATTTGTCAGTAGTTACTTTTGTTCTTGAGGTCACGGGAGAAATCATGTTGCAAGTAATCATGTGAACTTGATATGTATTCGATATTTTGATAGTATGTATGTTGTTATTCCCTTAGTGGTGTCATGTGAATGTGGACTACATGAAACTTGTTACCTCCTGAGCACTGCCTTGGTTTTCCCTTGAAGAGGAAAGGGTTATGCAGCAAAGTAGCGTAAGTATTTCCCTCAGTTTTTGAGAACCAAGGTATCAATCTAGTAGGAGGCTACACGCGAGTCCCTCGTACCTGCACAATACAAATAAATCCTCGCAACCAACGCGATATGGGGTTGTCAATCCCTTCACGGTAACTTATGAGAGTGAGATCTGATAGATATGATTGGATAATATTTTTGGTATTTTTGTGATAAAGATGCAAAGTACAATAAAAGCAAAATAAAAAGCAAAGGAAATAACTAAGTGTTGGAAGATTAATATGATGAAGATAGACCCGGGGGCCATACGTTTCACCAGTGGCTTCTCTCAAGAGCATAAGTATTTTACGGTGGGTGAACAAATTACTGTTGAGCAATTGACAGAATTGAGCATAGTTATGAGAAAATCTAGGTATGATCATTTATATAGGCATCACGTCTGAGACGAGTAGACCGACTCCTGCCTGCATCTACTACTATTACTCCACTCATCGACCGCTATCCAGCACGCATCTAGAGTATTAAGTTCATGAAAACAGAGTAACGCCTTAAGAAAGATGACATGATGTAGAGGGATAAATTCATGCAATATGATAAAAATACCCATCTTGTTATCCTCGATGGAAACAATACAATACGTGCCTTGCTGCCCCTGCTGTCACTGGGAAAGGACACCGCAAGATTGAACCCAAAGATAAGCACTTCTCCCATTGCAAGAAAGATCAATCTAGTAGGCCAAACCAAACTGATAATTCGAAGAGACTTGCAAAGATAACCAATCATACATAAAAGAATTCAGAGAAGATTCAAATATTGTTCATAGATAATCTTGATCATAAACCCACAATTCATCGTTCTCAACAAACACACCGCAAAAACAAGATTACATTAAATAGATCTCCACGAGAGAGGGGGAGAACATTGTATTGAGATCCAAAAAGAGAGAAGAAGCCGTCTAGCTACTAACTATGGACCCAAAGGTCTGAAGTAAACTACTCACACTTCATCGGAGAGGCTATGGTGTTGATGTAGAAGCCCTCCATGATGGATGCCCCCTCCGGCGATGCTCCAGAACAGGCCCCAAGATGGGATCTCGTGGGTACGGAAGGTTGCGGCGGTGGAATTAGGTTTTTGGCTCCGTATCTGATCGTTTGGGGTACGTAGGTATATATAGGAGGAAGGAGTACGTCAGTGGAGCAACAAGGGGCCCACTGTAACGCCCTCGATGCGGCTATATCTCCCACGTGTCGAGGCACGACTTAGAGGCATAACCGCATTAAAAGCAATGTCGCAAGTGAGGTAATCTTCACACAATCCATGTAATAAATAAAGGGGAAAGATACATAGTTGGCTTACAATCGCCACTTCACACAAGTACATAAATAACATCCATCATACAGATTACACTCAAGGTCCGACTACGGTACCAAAATGAAAGAAGACTACCCCAAATGCTAAACAGATCCCCGGATCACCCAACTGGGCTCCACTACTGATCATCTGGAAAAGAAACATAGTAACGGCCACGTTCCTCATCGAACTCCCAAATGAGCTCGGTCGCGTCATCAGCACTGACCTCGGTGGTACCTGCAACTGAGGTGATAATATCTGTGAGTCACGGGGACTCAGCAATCTCACACCCGCGAGATCAAGACTATTTAAGCTTAAGGTGGGAAAAGGGGTTTGTGAGGTGGAGCTGCAGCAAGCGACTAGCATATGGTGGCTACAGCGCAAAAGAGAGCGAGAAGAGAAGGCAAAGCACGGTCGTGAAGCTAGAAGTGATCAAGAAGTGATCCTGAAACAACCTACGTCAGACATAACTCCAACAACCGTGTTCACTTCCCGGACCCCGCCGAGAAGAGACCATCACGGTTACACACGCGGTTGATGTGTTTTAGTTAAGGTCAACTTCGGGTTTTCTACAACCGGACATCAACAAATTCCCATCTGCCTCATAACCGCGGGCACGGCTTTCGAAAGATAATACCCTGCAGGGGTGTCCCAACTTAGCCCATGATAAGCTCTCACGGTCAACGAAGGATATTCCTTCTACCGGGAAGACCCGATCAATCTCGGAATCCCGGACTACAAGACATTTCAACAGCAATAAAACAAGTCCAGCAAAGCCGCCCGATTGTGCCGACAAATCCTGATAGGAGCTGCACATATCTCGGTCTCAGGGCACATCCGGATGAACACTACGTACGGCAACCGAAGATACCCCAAGTTGCCTCAGGGCGGCACCGCAAGTGGCTCTAGTTGGACCAGCAATCGAAGGAGAACTGGCCCGGGGGTTAAAATAAAGATGACCCTTGAGTCTGCAGAACCCAAGGGAAAAGGCTAGGTGGCGAATGGTAAAACCAATGTTGGGCCTTGCTGGAAAAGTCTTATTCAAAGCGAACTGTCAAGGGGGTCCCATAAATCACCCAACCGTGTAAGGAATGCAAACTCCGGGAACATAACACCGGTATGACGGAAACTAGGGTGGCAAGAGTGGAACAAAACACCAGGCATAAGGCCGAGCCTTCCACCCTTTACCAAGTATATAGATGCATTAATTAAATAAGAGGTATTGTGATATCCCAATAAGTAAACATGTTCCAAACAAGGAACAACAAGTCCATGTTCCAACAAGGAACAAACTTCATCTTCACCTGCAACTAGCAACGCTATAAGAGGTGCTGAGCAAAGCAGTAACATAGCCAAACAACGGTTTGCTAGGACATGGATGGTTAGGGGCTGACATGGCAATATAGGAGGCATGAAATAGCAAGTGGTAGGTATCGCAGCATAGGCATAGCAAAAGAGCGAGCAATCTAGCTAGCAAAGATAGAAGTGATTTCGAGGGTATGGTCATCTTGCCTGCAAGGTTCTCAGAGTTGTCGAAAGCTTGGTCCTCGTAAGCGTTCTCAATAGGTTCCTCGTTCACGTACTCGTCTCCCGGCTCTACCCAAGACAAGAGAACAAGCAAAGGAACCAATATCAACCACGATGCAATGCGCAATCAACATGATGCAAAACATGGCATGATATGCGAGAGGTGATATGCAGTGCGTATGCATGCTCCGGGAGGACAAGGATGAACAGGGCATAATCTTGGCAAACCAAGCATGCCACTGGATAGATGAGGTGATTTCGGTTGAAATCGATATAAAGATCACCGGAATCGGATGCACGGTTTGCAAATGGCAAGCAAAACAAGAATGACACGAATCTGCCATAAACAGCATGATGCTACTTAGCAAGCAATAAATAATTAAGCTACTGCACCCAAACATGGCAACAAAGCATATGACAGTAATCTACTCAAGATGCACGACAAAAGATGAACACTGAGCTACGGCTAATTCACATCATAACAGGTTCAAACAAGCATGGCAAAAGTACAACTTATAACAGATTCACAGACTTAGTGAAATAACAGCAAGTCAGGAAAACAACATCAGGATGACGTGTTCAGAGCAATGGAACAACATGCTACAGGTTCAGAACATAGCAAAGAAAGGCATGGCATGAATCTACTCATAGTACTTGACAAAAGTCCCTTACTGACCATAAGCCAAAAAGGACCAGAAAATAAGATTACACCCATGTCAAATAAGCAAGTTTCGTTACAGGTTTCAGACTTAGCAGAAAACTGGACATGGCAGAAAACTGTTAACGACTAGGCATGTTCGTGAGCTCGATGCACTCACTACAGAGCATTTCATGATTAACTAAGCATACATACATCAAGAAGACATGGCATAGTAACTAGAAATGGCAAGAATAACATCATATCATGCAAGGATCAACTACACCAAGCTTGGCAAAATCGAATAACATGTAAACAATCTGCCAGTAACATTTTGAAGCAAAAGTAGAGCTCGATTGACTCAAGCTATGGCATCCCATAATTGCAAAAAAAGGCATGGATGGATTAAGCAAATACTAAAGTTCAAAAGTCACTTACTGATCATACTCAAATTATGCATAGATCTCTCGGAAACAACATGAACACATGGCATAAAAATAACAGCAGTCAGGGACTTAGTGAAATCACTAAGTCTCTGAAATCAGCAACATCAAGACACCTAGTTTGCATGCTTGTGTTAGTCACCACATAGATCATAAAAATACATGGCAAAATCCTCTGGATAGGTAACATGGCATATTACAAAACTCATGTAGGACTCAACTTCATAGGAGGTACGCATTAATCATGGCAAAAATGACAAAAGTGCATGATCAGCAAAGATCCAGCAATAAACATCAACTAGCTCTCTTCTAACAGCATTTCGGGCATCAAGATGACCTCAAATGAAAATGGTGCAATGGAACAAAATGATGAACTCCTCGAGGCGAACAATCCGACATATTATACGCGCGAAACGGAGCTACGGATGCAAAGTTATGGCATGTCGAACTACTGATGATATTATGAAATCTTGAGGACTTAGAGATTTCGGGGAGAAGTAAAAGTCAACCCTGCCGGCGCGTGGATCTGGATCCGGCGCGGCGAGCTCGCCGGAGCTCGGCCGGGAGGAAGACGGCGAGGGGAGGCCGCGGGCGAGGAGGTGGGGTCGCGGGCGGCGGCGGCGCGGTCGCCGGTGGGGCGACCGGCGCGGGAGGAAGCGGGTCCGGGCGACGTCGGCGCGGTGCGGGCTCCGGAGCCGGTGCGGGCGACGGCGGTCGCCGGCCGGGCGGAGGCGGCGGAGCCGCGGGCCGGCGCGGTGCGGCGGGCGGCGCGGCTGGGCCGCGGGGGCCCCGCCTGGGCCCCGGCGGGCCGGCGAGCGGGCGGCGGCGCGAGGATGTGGGCGCGGGCGCGGGCGAATAGGAAGGCGCCACGTGGCGGCGCGGAACTGGAGGGAAGCGGCGGCGCGGGCGCGAGGTGGGCGGCGGGCGCGCGGATCGAGGAAAAAAATTAGGGTTTCGGGGTGTTTCTCTCCCAGATTTAGACGGGGGAGACGTTTTTATAGACAGAAGGAGCTAGGGAGCTCCAAATGGAGTGCGGTTTTCGCCCACGCGATCGTGATCGAACGGTGGAGGACATGGGAGTGACTTAGATGGGTTATTGGGCTGCTTTGAAGGGGTGTTGGGCTGCAACACACACGAGGCCTTCACGGTTACCCGGTTAACCGTTGGAGTACCAAACGAACTCCGATTGACCCGAAACTTGACAGGCGGTCTTCCGGTGCTATACCGAGGCCACATGTCAAACCTCGGTCCATTCCGAGAATGTTTAATACCCGCTCACGAAGAAATGTAAAAGGGGACGCCGGGAGACATAGGAGCGCCGGATTGCAAAACGGACAACGGGAAAGATGCTCGGATTTATGAGACGAACGCGTATGCGAATGCGATGCACATGATGACATGATATGAAAAGCATGACATGACCAAAATGCAAAAAAACGGAGAGAACCCAACCACGGAGGGAATAACATAGCACATAGCCGGAAATGGCAAGAGTTGGATTACAAATATGGCAAGTTACATCGGGGGCGTTACAACACACCACCACTACGAGAGGATCTCGTCCCGAGATCTAGGACTGAAAGAACTCCGGATACTCAGAACGTAGGTGGTCTTCACGCTCCCAGGTGGCCTCTCGGTCTGAATGATGTGACCATTTCACTTTGAGGAATTTGATTGACTTGTTGCGAGTCTTGCGCTCAGTTGTCTCAAGAATAGCAACTGGATGCTCATGATAGGACAAATCTTCTTGAAGATCAATCTCTTCGAAGTTGATGGTGCGCTCAGGCGTCTTGAAGCACTTGCGAAGCTGTGACACGTGGAAGACGTTGTGCACATTTGCAAAGTTGGAGGGAAGCTCAAGTTGATAGGCGAGATCGCCTCGTTTGCCGATGATCTTGAAGGGACCCACGTATCTGGGTGCAAGTTTCCCCTTGATACCGAAGCGGCGAATTCCTTTCATTGGCGAGACACGGAGGTAAACATGGTCTCCGATCTCGAATGCCACATCACGGTGTTTGCTATCGTAATAGCTCTTCTGGCGCGACTGCGCTGCTTTGAGGTTCTCACGAATCACCTTGCACATGGCCTCAGCCTCTGAGATCAAATCATTGCCGAGCAATTGACGTTCACCGGTTTCAGACCAGTTGAGAGGAGTACGGCACTTTCTGCCATAGAGAATCTCGAATGGGGCTTTGCCCGAGCTGGCTTGAAAGCTGTTGTTGTAAGAGAATTCAGCATAAGGAAGACAATCCTCCCACTTCATGCCGAAAGAGATAACACAGGCTCTGAGCATATCTTCAAGAATTTGATTGACACGCTCGACTTGTCCACTAGTCTGAGGGTGGAACGCTGTGCTGAATCGAATATTGGTGCCCATGGCCGTCTGAAAAGAATCCCAAAACTTGGAGGTAAAGATGCTGCCACGGTCTGAAGAGATTAATTGTGGAATGCCGTGCAAAGAGACAATTCTGGATGTGTAGAGCTCTGCCAGCTGCGCTGCTGTGATAGACTCTTTGATAGGTAGAAAATGAGCCACTTTGGTGAGCTTGTCGATGACGACGAAAATAGCATCATTTCCACGCTTAGACTTAGGAAAACCAGTCACGAAGTCCATTTCGATATGATCAAACTTCCATTCTGGAATAGCAAGAGGTTGGAGAAGACCAGCTGGTCGTTGGTGTTCTGCTTTCACCCTTTTGCAGACATCACACTCATTCACGAATTGAGCGATCTCACGCTTCATTCGAGTCCACCAATACGACTGCTTGAGGTCATGGTACATCTTTGTACTTCCAGGATGAATAGACAGGAGAGAGTTGTGCGCTTCGTTCATAATGACTTTACGAAGATCACCCTTTGGAACCACGATCCGGTCCTCGAAGAAAAGAGTATCTCTATCATCAACTCGATAACACTTGTATTTGGGGATGCTCTCTTCAATACCACGTTTCACCTTCTTCACCAAGGTATCCAACAATTGTGCCTCACGAATCTGATCTTCCAAAGTAGGAGAAACAATGAGGTTGGCAAGAACACCTTGAGGAACAACTTGGAGATTCAACTTGCGGAAAGCTTCACAAAGATCCGGTTGAAAAGGCTTGAGGATTAAGCTGTTGCAATAAGCCTTTCTGCTCAAAGCGTCTGCAACCACATTAGCCTTGCCTGGAGTATATTCGATACTCGGATTGTACTCTTGAATCATTTCGACCCATCGAGTTTGCCTGAGGTTGAGATGAGGCTGAGTGAAGATATACTTGAGACTCTTGTGATCGGTGAAGATGTCCACTTTCCTTCCCAACAGGAGATGTCTCCATGTTATTAGAGCGTGGACAACTGCCGCCAACTCAAGATCGTGAGTTGGGTAGTTCCTTTTATTGGGCTTCAACTGGCGAGAGGTATAGGCAACAACCTTCTTCTCTTGCATTAACACAGCACCGAGGCCCTGGAGAGAAGCATCACAGAATACTTCATAAGGCTTGGATTCGTCAGGAGGAGTCAGAACTGGAGCTGTGACGAGTTTCTCTTTGAGAGTGTTGAAAGCAACGTCACACTCAGGAGACCAGACATATTTCACATGCTTCTGGAGGAGGTTGGAAAGAGGCTTTGCAATCTTGGAGAAATTCTCAACGAATCTTCTGCAATAGCTTGCAAGTCCAAGAAAACTGCGAAGCTGCTTGACATTCTAAGGAGGATTCCAATTCAAAACTGCAGACACCCTCTCTGGATTAACAGCGATGCCGTTGGCAGAGATGATATGACCAAGATAAAGAACTTCATCAAGCCAGAATTCACATTTGGAGAACTTCGCATATAATTGATACTCTCTGAGCTTGTCGAGTACCAATCGCAAATGTTCGGCATGATCCTTCTTATTCTTGGAGAAGACCAAAATATCATCGAGATAGACCAAGACAAATTCGTTGATGTAGGGATTGAAGATGAAATTCATCAAGCGAGTGAAATACGGAGGAGCATTGACGAGACCGAAAGACATGACAGTATATTCATAAGAACCAAAGCTTGTTCTGAATGCTGTCTTGGGAATATCTTCTTCACGAATGCGAATCTGATGATAACCCATACGGAGGTCAAGCTTGGAGAACACCTTAGCACCTTTGAGTTGCTCAAATAGCTCATTGATGTTGGGAAGTGGGTACTTGTTCTTGATAGTCTTCTTGTTCAATGGACGGTAATCGACGCAAAGTCGGTCCGTGCCATCCTTCTTCTTGACAAAAAGAACACCACAACCCCACGGAGAAGAACTTGGTCTGATCAAACCCAGACGTTCTTGTTTATCGAGTTGAATCTTCAATTCCTTGAGCTCATCTGGTCCAAGCTTGTAAGGACGTTTGCAAACGGGTTCCGTGCCAGGCTCAAGCTCAATGACGAATTCAACTGGCCGACGGGGAGGCATACCCGGAAGCTCTTCTGGAAAAACATCTTGGTACTCACAAAAGACTAGAATCTGAGAGATAGCCTCCATTTCACCCATCTCATTGAGAGAAAACAACCGAATGGTATCATCACGAGAAGCATAGATGATCACATCGTTCGAAGTGTGAGTCAATTTGATTTCCCTGGGAGCACACTCGAGCTGAGCCTTGTGCTTAGAAAGCCAGTCCATCCCGAGAATGAGATCAATATCAGAATCACCAAGCACCATTGGAGAAGACAGAAATTTATAGTCGCCCATCTTGATAGAAACATCCGGGACACAAACATTAGATGTCATTTGCTTGCCCGGGGACACAATCTTCAACGGAATAGGAATCTTTTCGGTCACAAACTCATGCTTAGCAACAAAAGGTCTCGAAATGAAAGAAAGTGATGCACCAGTATCAAATAAGACTTTGGCAGGAATATCATTAACAGGAAGATTACCCATGATCACTTCAGAAGACTCCTCTGCTTGAGCTGCATTCAACATGTTCACCTTGGCATGCTTAGGATTATGCTTGACCACTGCATTGTTGGAAGATTTCACAGGAGGAGGAGGCGGAAGGCGCCTCTGGTTGAAGCACTTGTTCGCATAGTGACCCTTCTGCTGACATTTGTTACAAGTCACTTCTGAGAGCGGATGATGATAAGGAGCACTTGGCCTTGGAGCTTGATTCTGAGACTTGTTCTGATAGCCAGGGTTGGGTGGGTGGGAAGATCCACGGCCACTTGAGTTCTTCTGCTGATAAGGCTGACGGAACGGAGGAGGAGGAGGCAACCAGAACTTCTGTTGCTTAGCTGCCACAAGTGAGGAAGAAGAAGACTGAACTGCGTCTCTGACTCTCTTCTTAGATGCCTCACACTTGAGCTGAGCAGCTTCTTGTTTCAGCGCCATGTTGTAGAATTCATCATACTTTAATGGCTCGAAAAGCACGAGAGCAAGTTGCAGATCTTCTCTGAGACCACGCCTGAACTGGTAGATCATACTCTTCTCATCAGGGATGTCTTGCCTTGCAAAACGAGAGAGCTTCTGGAACTGAGTGTTGTATTGATAGACAGTCATGTTGCCTTGCTTGAGATTGCGGAATTCCTCACGCTTAAGCTCAACAACACTTTCTGGAATGTGGTGTGCTTTGAAGTCACGCCGGAAATCATCCCAAGTGATCACACGACCTCCTCTGGAATCTTTGTATTGCTGGAACCACTCAGCAGCTTGATCTTTGAGTTGAAAAGAGGCAAACTTGACAAAGTCCTCAGGTCTGACATTGCTGCACTCGAAATGCTTGCTGATGTCCACGAGCCAATCATCAGCGTCAGTGGCCTCGACACAGTAGCTGAAGGTCTTTGGCTGATTAGCAAGGAACTGGTTCAGTGAAGCGAAATGCGGCTGATTGTTGCCTTGGCCTTGATTCTCTTGATTAGCTTGACCTTGGTTGCGATCTTGCAAGAGCTGAATCAGAATCTGAGCATTGGCATTTGTGGCAGTCATCAAGGCTTGCCAAGCTTCCGGAGGCGGAGGTGGTGGCGGAGGGTTAGCCTGATCTCCATCATTGCGTTCCGGATTCAGACGAGTAGGCGGAGCCATCCTGAAGAGGGTGACATCCATTAGCATCTTGACAGAGATATATTGAAGCTGAATCAAAGGAATGAAATTGCAACATATAGTCCTCACAATTAGCATTCGAACGAGAATGAACGAATGAATTCCAATGTAAATCATCACACTTCCAAAGCTGAGAAGCCACTTAGAACATGGTAAGGAATAAAATCAACAAGGTACGGATATGAACAAATACTTGGTAAGGATTACCCAATCACAAACCAAATATCTGCGGAAGAAATACTAAAGCTACAAGAATTTCCACTTATAAACTCCCGAAACTTTCCGGTTATGCAATCAGGTGTTGGGGATACAGGGGAAGCATAATATCTCACCCAAACTAGCAAATCCTACAACCAGCTGTATCCATCCTTCAACACATAACCAAGAAACCTTCGGAAATCGTCTACCTCAACCTTCGAAAACACATCCGTTATACAAGTCATGGCAATACTCCTGCACTCGCCACAGTACTGGGCTATCAGGTTATCTCACCAACAACTGTACAAAAGAGATTTTTGATGTCGGTCGTACTAAACTCAGGTATTCCAAAACCGCAACGATAAGATTATGACGACAACACCTCGGAGCTCAACTCCCCGGGACACTGCCACAACCCCTAAATGTCAGGAGGCAACCAAGACAATGTTGTCATCATAAAACCATCGGAACGATTGTAATATACCCGCGTGATCCTAAAAAAAAAATTTAGTGAAATTTGAGAAGAGAAGAGTCAAAACTCTACGTCAGGATGCCTTACCAGAAGGTCGAAGGGACTGGGGAGTAAAAAGAATTCCTAAACTCTCCGATATATAATTCCTAAAAGACTCAAAACATTTTTTTTCTAGACACAACTCGGCCACTAAAGACGATCAAACAGTGGGGGCTCCTAAGGTCGGGAAAGGCTCTGATTACCAACTTGTAACGCCCTCGATGCGGCTATATCTCCCACGTGTCGAGGCACGACTTAGAGGCATAACCGCATTGAAAGCAATGTCGCAAGTGAGGTAATCTTCACACAATCCATGTAATAAATAAAGGGGAAAGATACATAGTTGGCTTACAATCGCCACTTCACACAAGTACATAAATAACATCCATCATACAGATTACACTCAAGGTCCGACTACGGTACCAAAATGAAAGAAGACTACCCCAAATGCTAAACAGATCCCCGGATCACCCAACTGGGCTCCACTACTGATCATCTGGAAAAGAAACATAGTAACGGCCACGTTCCTCATCGAACTCCCAAATGAGCTCGGTCGCGTCATCAGCACTGACCTCGGTGGTACCTTGTGTGAAGATTACCTCACTTGCGACATTGCTTTCAATGCGGTTATGCCTCTAAGTCGTGCCTCGACACGTGGGAGATATAGCCGCATCGAGGGCGTTACACCCACGAGGGTGGAGGGCGCGCCCTGGGGGGTGGGCGCCCCCTACCTCGTGGCTTCCTCTTTTGTTTCTTGACGTAGGGTCCACGTCTCCCGGATCATAATCTTCCTAAAAATCACGTTCCCGAAGGTTTCATTCCGTTTGGACTCCGTTTGATATTCCTTTTCTGCGGAACTCTGAAATAGGCAAAAAAACAGCAATTCTGGGCTGGGCCTCCGGTTAATAGGTTAGTCCCAAAAATAATATAAAAGTGGATAATAAAGCCCAATATTGTCCAAAACAGTAGATAATATAGCATGGAGCAATCAAAAATTATAGATACGTTGGAGACGTATCAGGCATCCCCAAGCTTAATTCCTGCTCGTCCTCGTTTAGGTAAATGATAAAAAAGATAATTTTTGATGCGGAGTGCTACTTGGCATAATTTCAATGTAATTCTTCTTAATTGTGGTTTGAATATTCAGATCCGAAAGATTCAAGATAAAAGTTCATATTGACATAAAAATAATAATACTTCAAGCATATTAACTAAGCAATTATGTCTTCTCAAAATAACATGGCCAAAGAAAGTTCATCCCTACAAAATCATATAGTTTAGTCATGCTCCATTTTCGCCACACAAGAATGCTCTCATCATGCACAACCTCGATGACAGGCCAAGCAATTGTTTCATACTTTAGTAATCTCAAACCTATAAACTTTCACGCAATATATGAGCGCGAGCCATGGACATAGCACTATGGGTGGAATAGAATATGATGATGGGGGTTATGTGGAGAAGACAAAAAAGGAGAAAGACTCACATCAACGAGGCTAATCAATGGGCTATGGAGATGCCCATCAATTGATGTTAATGCAAGGAGTAGGCATTGCCATGCAACGGATGCACTAGAGCTATAAATGTATGAAAGCTCAACAAAAGAAACTAAGTGGGTGTGCATCCAACTTGCTTGCTCTCGAAGACCTAGGGCACTTGAGGAGGCCCATTGTTGGAATATACAAGCCAAGTTCTATAATGAAAAATTCCCACTAGTATATGAAAGTGACAAAACAAGAGACTCTCTATCATGAAGATTATGGTGCTGATTTGAAGCACAAGTGTGGCAAACAATAGTAGCATTGTCCCTTCTCTCTTTTTCTCTCTTTTTTTGGGCCCTCTCTTTTTTATGGCCTTTCTCTTTTTTTTATTCCTCATTTGGGACAATGCTCTAGAAAATGATGATCATCACACATCTATTTATTTACAACCCAATGATTACAACTCGATACTAGAACAAAATATGACTCTATATGAATGCCTCCGGCGGTGTATCGGGATATGCAATGAACCAAGAGTGACATGTATGAAAGAATTATGAACGGTGGCTTTGCTAGAAATACTATGTCAACTACATGATCATGCTAGCCATATGACAATGATGAATGTGTCATGATAAACGTAATGGTGGAAAGTTGCATGGCAATATATCTCGGAATGGCTATGGAAATGCCATAATAGGTAGGTATGGTGGCTGTTTTGAGGAAGATATAAAGAGGTTTATGTGTGAAAGAGCGTATCATATCACGGGGTTTGCATGCACCGGCAAAGTTTGCACCAACTCTCAATGTGAGAAAGGGCAATGCACGGTACCGAAGAGGCTAGCAATGATGGAAGGGTGAGAGTGCGTATAATCCATGGACTCAACATTAGTCATAAAGAACTCACATACTTATTGCAAAAATCTACAAGTCATCAAAAACCAAGCACTACGCGCATGCACCTAGGGGGATAGATTGGTAGGAAAAGACCATCGCTCGTCCCCGACCGCCACTCATAAGGAGGACAATCAAAGAACACCTCATGTTTCAAATTTGTTACATAACGTTTACCATACGTGCATGCTACGGGACTTGCAAACTTCAACACAAGCATTTCTCAAATTCACAACTACTCAACTAGCACGACTTTGATATTATTACCTCCATATCTCTAAACAATCATCAAGCATCAAACTTCTCTTAGTATTCAACAAACTCATAAGAAAGTTTTTACTAATCTTGAACACCTAGCATATTAGGATTTAAGCAAATTACCATGCTATTTAAGACTCTCAAAATAATCTAAGTGAAGCATGAGAGATTAATAGTTTCTATAAAACAAATCCACCACCGTGCTCTAAGAGATATAAGTGAAGTACTAGAGCAAAACTATATAACTCAAAAGATATAAGTGAAGCACATAGAGTATTCTATCAAATTACAAATCATGTATGGCTCTCTAAAAAGGTGTAAATAGAAAGGATGATTGTGGTAAACTAAAAAGCAAAGACTAAAATCATAAAAGACGCTCCAAGCAAAACACATATCATGTGGTGAATAAAAATATAGCTCCAAGTAAAGTTACCGATGGAAGTAGACGAAAGAGGGGATGCCTTCCGGGGGATCCCCAAGCTTTGGCTTTTTGGTGTCCTTAGATTATCTTCGGGGTGCCATGGGCATCCCCAAGCTTAGGCTCTTGTCAATCCTTGTTCCATAATCCATCAAAATCTTTCACCCAAAACTTGAAAACTTCACAACACAAAACTCAACAGAAATCTCGTGAGCTCCGTTAGCGAAACAAAACAAAAGACCACTTCAAGGTACTGTAATGAACTCATTCTTTATTTATATTGGTGTTAAACGTACTGTATTCCAACTTATCTATGGTTTATAAACTATTTTACTAGCCATAGATTCATCAAAATAAGCAAACAACACACGAAAAGCAGAATCTGTCAAAAACAGAACAATCTGTAGTAATCTGTAACTAACGCAAACTTCTGGAACTCCAAAAAATCAGCAACAATAGGACGACCTAGGCAATTTGTTTATTGATCAACAGCAATTGGAATCAGTATTTTATCACGTTCTGGTGATTTTTAACAATTGTTTTGGTGAACAGAAAGTTTCTGGAAATTACAGCAAGATCAAATAACTATCATCCAAGAAGATCCTATAGGTTTAACTTGGCACTTAAAACATAAAAAACAAATCTAACCAGAGGCTAGAACAAATATTTATTCCTAAACAGAAGCAAAAAGCAAAAAACTAAAATAAAATTCGGTTGCCTCCCAACAAGCGCTATCGTTTAACGCCCCTTGCTAGGCATAAAAGCAAGGATAGATCTAGGTATTGCCATCTTTGGTAGGCAATCCATAAGTGGCTCTCATGATAGATTCATATGGTAATTTTATTTTCTTCCTAGGGAAGTGTTCCATGCCTTTCTTTAATGGAAATTGGAATATAATATTCCCTTCCTTCATATCAATAATTGCACCAACCGTTCTAAGGAAATGTCTACCAAGAATAATATAGGACATGAAGGATTGCAATCTATATCAAGAACGATAAAATCTACGGGCACATAATTCCTATTTGCAACAATAAGAACATCATTAATTCTTCCCATAGGTTTCTTAATAGTGGAATCCTCAAGGTGCAATTTTAGAGAGCAATCATCAAAATCACGGAAATCTAGCAAATCGCACAAAGTTTTGGGAATAGTGGAAACACTAGCACCCAAATGACATAAAGCATAGAACTCATGATCCTTAATCTTAATTTTAATAGTTGGTTCCAACTCATCATAAAGTTTTCTAGGGATAGAAACTTCCAGCTCAAGCTTTTCTTCATAAGATTGCATCAAGGCATCAATGATATGTTTAGTAAACACTTTATTTTGACTATAAGCATGAGGTGAATTTAGCATGGATTGCAACAAGGAAATACAATCAAGAAAGGAGTAATTTTCATAATTAAATTCCTTGAAATCCAAAATAGTGGGTTTAGCAACATCTAGGGTTTTAATCTCTTCAATCCCACTTTTATCAATTTTAGCATCAAGATCTAAAAACTCCGAATTTTTGGAATGCCTTCTAGGTAAAGGTGGATCATATTCAGTCCCATCATTATCAAGATTCATATTGAAAAACAAAGATTTAATAGGGGACACATCAATAACTTTTAGATCCTCATCTTTATTTTCATATAAACTAGAAGAACACGCTTTCATAAAAGCAATCTTTCTTAGCACGCATCCTAGCGGTTATTTCTTTGTACTCATCAATGGAAATTCTCATGGCTTTGAGAGACTCATTGATATCATGCTTAGGAGGAATAGATATAAGCTTTAAAGAATCAACATCAAGAGAAATTCTATCAACATTCCTAGCCAATTCATCAACTTTAAGCAATTTCTCTTCAAGCAAAGCATTGAAATTCTTTTGCGAATTCATAAATTCTTTAACACTAGTTTCAAATTTAGAAGGTATCTTATTAAAATTTCCATAAGAGTTGTTGTAGGAATTTCCATAATTATTAGAGGGATTACTAGGATAAGGCCAAGGATTAAAGTTTCCTCTATACGCGTTGTTACCAAAATTATTCCTACCAACAAAATTCACATCCATGGATTAATTATTATTCTCAATCAAAGTAGACAAGGGCATATCATTAGGATCAGAAGAAACACTCTTACTAGCAAATAATTTCATAAGTTCATCCATCTTTCCACTCAAAACATTAATTTCTTCTATCGCACGCACCTTTTTATTAGTAGATCTTTCAGTGTGCCATTGAGAATAATTAACCATAATATCATCTAGGAGTTTATTAGCTTCTCCTAAAGTGATTTCCATAAAAGTGCCTCCCGCGGCCGAATCTAAAAGATTTCTAGAAGCAAAATTCAATCCGGCATAAATTTTTTGTATAATCATCCACAAATTCAAACCATGAGTAGCGCAATTATGTATCATTAGTTTCATCCTCTCCCCAGCTTATGCAACATGTTCATGATCAAGTTGCTTAAAATTCATAATATCGTTTCTAAGAGAGATGATCTTAGCAGGAGGAAAATACTTAGAGATAAAAGCATCTTTGCACTTGTTCCAAGAATCAATACTATTTTTAGGCAAAGATGAAAACCAAGCTTTAGAACGATCTCTAAGCGCAAAAGGAAATAGCTTCAATTTAACAATATCATTATCGACATCTTTCTTCTTTTGCATATCACACAAATCAACGAAGCTATTTAGATGAGTAGCGGCATCTTCACTAGGAAGGTCGGCGAATTGATCTTTCATGACAAGATTCAACAAAGCAACATTGATTTCACAAGATTCAGTATTCATAAGAGGAGCACTCGGAGTGCTAAGTAAATCATTATTGTTGGTATTGGTAAAGCCACATAATTTGGTATTATCTTGAGCCATCATGACAAGCAAGCAATCCAACACACGAGCAAACGAAAAGCAAGCGAAAAAGAGGCGAACGAAAAAGAGAGGGCGAATAAAACGACAAGGGTGAAGTGGGGGAGAGGAAAACGAGAGGCAAATGGCAAATAATGTAATGCGGGAGATAAGGGATTGTGATGGGTACTTGGTATGTTGACTTTTGCATAGACCTCCCTGGCAACGGCACCAGAAATCCTTCTTGCTACCTCTTGAGCACTGTGTTGGTTTTCCCTTGAAGAGGAAAGGGTGATGCAGCAAAGTAGCGTAAGTATTTCCCTCAGTTTTTGAGAACCAAGGTTTCAATCTAGTAGGAGGCTACGCGCGAGTCCCTCGTACCTGCACAATACAAATAAATCCTCGCAACCAACGCGATAAGGGGTTGTCAATCCCTTCACGGTCACTTACGAGAGTGAGATCTGATAGATATGATAGGATAATATTTTTGGTATTTTTGTGATAAAGATGCAAAGTAAAATAAAAGCAAAATAAAAAGCAAAGGAAATAACTAAGTGTTGGAAGATTAATATGATGAAGATAGACCCGGGGGCCATAGGTTTCACTAGTGGCTTCTTTTAAGAGCATAAGTATTTTACGGTGGGTGAACAAATTACTGTTGAGCAATTGACAGAATTGAGCATAGTTATGAGAATATCTAGGTATGATCATGTATATATGCATCACGTCCGAGACAAGTAGACCGACTCCTGCCTGCATCTACTACTATTACTCCACTCATCGACCGATATCCAGCATGCATCTAGAGTATTAAGTTCATGAAAATAGAGTAACGCCTTAAGCAAGATGACATGATGTAGAGGGATAAATTCATGCAATATGATAAAAACCCCATCTTGTTATCATCGATGGAAACAATACAATACGTGCCTTGCTGCCCCTACTGTCACTGGGAAAGGACACCGCAAGATTGAACCCAAAGCTAAGCACTTCTCCCATTGCAAGAAAGATCAATCTAGTAGGTCAAACCAAACTGATAATTCGAAGAGACTTGCAAAGATAACCAATCATACATAAAAGAATTCAGAGAAGATTCAAATATAGTTCATAGATAATCTTGATCATAAACCCACAATTCATCGGTCTCAACAAACACACCGCAAAAAGAAGATTACATCGAATAGATCTCCATGAGAGAGGGGGAGAACATTGCATTGCGATCCAAAAAGAGAAAAGAAGCCATCTAGCTACTAACTATGGACCCGAAGGTCTGAAGTAAACTACTCACACTTCAATGGAGAGGCTATGGTGTTGATGTAGAAGCCCTCCGTGATGGATGCCCCCTCCGGCGGAGCTCCAGAACAGGCCCCAAGATGGGATCTCGTGGGTACAGAAGGTTTCAGCGGTGGAATTAGGTTTTTGGCTCCGTATCTGATTGTTTGGGGGTACGTAGGTATATATAGGAGGAAGGAGTACGTCGGTGGAGCAACAGGGGGCCCACGAGGGTGGAGGGCGCGCCCTGGGGGGGTGGGCGCCCCCTACCTCGTGGCTTCCTCTTTTGTTTCTTGACGTAGGGTCCAAGTCTCCCGGATCATAATCTTCCTAAAAATCACGTTGCCGAAGGTTTCATTCCGTTTGGATTCCGTTTGATATTCCTTTTCTGCGGAACTCTGAAATAGGCAAAAAAACAACAATTCTGGGCTGGGCCTCCGGTTAATAGGTTAGTCCCAAAAATAATATAAAAGTGGTAATAAAGCCCAATATTGTCCAAAACAGTAGATAATATAGCATGGAGCAATCAAAAATTATAGATACGTTGGATACGTATCAACACTTCACCATATTTGGGCCTAAGGGAATGCATTGTGGAGTAGCAATTAGATGGTGGGTTGCAAGAGTGACAGAAGTTTAAACCCTAGTTTATGCGCTATTTCGTAAGGGACCGATTGGATCCAAAAGTTTAATGTTATGGTTAGAATTTATTCTTAATACTTTTCCAGTAGTTGCGGATGCTTGCGGGAGGGTTGATCATAAGTAGGAGGTTTGTTCAAGTAAGAACAACACCTAAGCGCCGGTCCACCCACATATCAAATTATCAAAGTAGCGAACACAAATCAAACCAACATGATGAAAGTGACTAGATGAAATTCCCGTGTACCCTCAAGAACGCTTTTGCTTATCATAAGAGACCGTTTTGGCCTGTCCTTTACCTCAAAAGGATTGGTCTACCTTGCTGCACTTTTATTACTACTACCGTTACTTGCTCGTTACAAATTATCTTGCTATCAAACTACTCCGCTACTTACAATTTCAGCACTTGTAGACATTACCTTACTGAAAACCACTTGTCATTTCCTTATGCTCCTCGTTGGGTTCGACACTCTTACTTCTCGAAAAGTGCTACAATTGATCCCCTATACTTGTGGGTCATCAAGGCTATTTTATGGCGCGTTGCCGGGGAGTGAAGCGCCTTTGGTAAGTGGAGTTTGGTAAGGAAACATTTATATAGTGTGCTGAAATTTATGGTCACTTGTTACTATGGAAAACAATCCTTTGAGGGGTTTGTTCGGGGTATCTTCACCTCGTCCAGAACCACAATTAGCTACCCTCAACCTATTGCACCTACTGAAAATATTGAATATGAAATTCCTTCAGGTATGATAGAACAACTACTAGCTAATCCTTATGCAGGAGATGCAACTGAACATCCTGATATGCACTTGATATACGTGGAACAAATTTGTGGATTGTTTAAGCTTGCTGGTTTACCCAGGATTAAGTGATCAAAAAGGTTTTCCCTTTATCTTTGAAGGGAATAGCATTGGCATGGTATAGGCTATGCGATGATATTGGATCATGGAATTGGAATCGTTTGGAATTGGAGTTTTCTACCTCTTGAGCATGTGTTGGTTTTCCCTTGAAGAGGAAAGGGTGATGCAGCAAAGTAGCATAAGTATTTCCCTCAGTTTTTGAGAACCAAGGTATCAATCCAATAGGAGATAACGCACAAGTCACCTAGTACCTGCACAAACAATCAAGAACCTTGCAACCAACGCGATAAAGGGGTTGTCAATCCCTTCACGGTCACTCGCAAAAGTGAGATCTAAAAGAGATAGTAAAATAAATATTTTTGGTATTTTTGTTGTATAGATTGGAAAGTAAAGATTGCAAAATATTAAACGAGATGCGATGTACATAAAAGAGATGCAATATAATAAGAAAGAGACCCGGGGCCATAGGTTTCACTAGTGGCTTCTCTCAAGATAGCATGTATTACAGTGGGTGAACAAATTACTGCCGAGCAATTGATAGAAAAGCGCATAGTTATGAAGATATCTAAGGCAATGATCATGAATATAGGCATCACATCCATGTCAAGTATACCGAAACGATTCTGCATCTACTACTATTACTCCACACATCGACCGCTATCCAGCATGCATCTAGAGTATAAAGTTCATAAGAACGGGGTAACACATTAAGCAAGATGACACGATGTAGAGGGATAAACTCAAGCAATATGATATAAACCCCATCTTTTTATCCTCGATGGCAATAATACAATACGTGCCTTGCTGCCCCTACTGTCACTGGGAAAGGACACCACAAGATTGAACCCAAAGCTAAGCACTTATCCCATTGCAAGAAAGATCAATCTAGTAGGCCAAACTAAACCGATAATTCGAAGAGACTTGCAAAGATATCAAATCATGCATATAAGAATTAAGAGAAGAACCAAATAATATTCATAGATAATCTTGTTCATAAATCCACAATTCAATGGATCTCGGCAAACACACCGCAAACGAGTATTACATCGATTAGATCTCCAAGAACATCGAGGAGAACTTTGTATTGAGAATCAAAGAGAGAAAAGAAGCCATCTAGCTAATAACTATGAACCCGAAGGTCTGTGGTAAACTACTCACACTCCATCGGAGAGGCTATGGTGTTGATGTAGAAGCCCTCCATGATCGATTCCCCCTCCGGCAGATCGCCGGAAAAGGCCCCAAGATGGAGATCTCACGGGTATAGAAGGTTGCGGCGGTGGAAAAGTGGTTTCATGGCTCCCCCTGATGTTTCTAGGGTATATGAGTATATATAGCGAAAGAAGTACGTCGATGGAGCTACGAGGGGCCCATGAGGGTGGGGCGCGCCCTCCTGCCTTGTGGCCGCCTCGTGGAGTTACAGATTTCAACTCCGAGTCTCCTGGATTGCTTTCGGTCCAAGAAAGTTCATCGCGAAGGTTTGATTCCGTTTGAACTCCGTTTGGTATTCCTTTTTTGCAAAACTCTAAAATAGGCAAAAAAACAGAAACTCGCACTCGGCCTCCGGTTAATAGGTTAGTCCCAAAAATAATATAAAAGAACATATTAAAGCCCATTACACATCCAAAACAGATAATATAATAGCATGGAACAATAAAAAAATACAGATACGTTGGAGACTTATCAAGCATCCCCAAGCTTAATTCCTGCTCGTCCTCGAGTAGGTAAATGACAAAAACAGAATTTTTGATGTGGAGTGCTACCTAACATAATTATCAATGTAATTTTCTTTATTGTGGCATGAATGTTCAGATCCGAAAGATTCAAAACAAAAGTTTAATATTGACATAAAAATAATAATACTTCAAGCATACTAATAAAGCAATCATATCTTCTCAAAATAGCATGGCCAAAGAAAGCTATCCCTACAAAATCATATAGTCTGGCTATGCTCCAGCTTCATCACACAAAATATTTAAATCATGCACAACCCCGATGACACGCCAAGCAATTGTTTCACACTTTTGATGTTCTCAAACTTTTTCAACTTTCACACAATACATGAGCGTGAGCCATGGACATAGCACTATAGGTGGAATAGAATGGTGGTTGTGGAGAAGACAAAAAGGAAGAAGATAGTCTCACATCAACTAGGCGTATCAACGGGCTATGGAGATGCCAATCAATAGATATCAATGTGAGTGAGTAGGGATTGCCAAGCAACAAATGCACTAGAGCTATAAGTGTATGAAAGCTCAAAAATAAACTAAGCGGGTGTGCATCCAACTCGCTTGCTCATGAAGACCTAGGGCAATTTGAGGAAGCCCATCATTGGAATATACAAGCCAAGTTCTATAATGAAAAATTCCCGCTAGTATGTGAAAGTGACAACATAGGAGACTCTCTATCATGAAGATCATGGTGCTACTTTGAAGCATCAGTGTGGTAAAAGGATAGTAGAATTGCCCGTTCTCTCTTTTTCTCTCATTTTTTAACTTTTTATTTGGGCCTTCTCTTTTTATGGCCTCTTTTTTTTATTTTTTGTCTGGAGTCTCATCCCGGCTTGTGGGGAATCATAGTCTCCATCATCCTTTACTCACTAGGACAATGCTCTAATACTGATAAGCATCACACTTTTATTTACTTACAACTCAAGAATTACAACTCGATACTTAGAATAAAATATGACTCTATGTGAATGCCTCCGGTGGTGTACCGGGATGTGCAATGAATCAAGAGTGACATGTATGAAGAATTATGAAGGTGGATTTGCCACAAATACGATGTCAACTACATGATCATGCAAGGCAATATGAAAATGATGGAGCGCGTCATAATAAACGGAACGGTGGAAAGTTGCATGGCGATATATCTCGGAATGGCTATGGAAATGCCATAATAGGTAGGTATGGTGGCTGTTTTTAGGAAGGTAAATGGTGGGTTTATGGTACCGGCGAAAGTTGCGCTGTACTAGAGAGGCTAGCAATGGTGGAAAGGTGAGAGTGCGTAAAATTCATGGACTCAACATTAGTCATAAAGAACTCACATACTTATTGCAAAAATATATTAGTTATCGAAACGAAGTACTACACGTGTGCTCCTAGGGGGATAGATTGGTAGGAAAATACCATCGCTCGTCCCCGACCGCCACTCATAAGGAAGACAATCAAAAAATAAATCATGCTCCGACTTCATCACATAACGGTTCACCATACGTGCATGCTACGGGAATCACAAACTTTAACACAAGTATCTCTCAAATTCAGAACTACTCTACTAGCATGACTCTAATATCACCATCTTCATATCTCAAAACAATCATAAGGAATCAAACTTATCATAGTATTCAATGCACTTTATATGAAAGTTTTTATTATACCCATCTTGGATGCCCATCATATTAGAACTAATTTTATAGCCAAAGCAAATTACCATGTTGTTCTAAAAGACTCTTAAAATAATATAAGTGAAACATGATAGATCAATAATTTCTATAAAATAAAACCATTACCGTGCTCTAGAAAGATATAAGTTTAGCACTAGAGCAAAATTATATAGCTCCAAAGATATAAGTGAAGCACATAGAGTATTCTAATAAATTCTGATTCATGCGTGTCTATCCTAAAAGTTGTGTACGGCAAGGATAATTGTGGTACACTAAAAAGCAAATACTCAAATCATACAAGATGCTCCAAGCAAAACACATATCATGTGGTGAATAAAAATATGGCCTCAAGTAAAGTTACCGATAGACAAAGACGAAAGAGGGGATGCCTTCCGGGGCATCCCCAAGCTTAGGATTTTGGTTGTCCTTGAATTTTACCTTGGGTTGCCTTGGGCATCCCCAAGCTTAGGCTCTTGCCACTCCTTATTCCAAAATCCATCAAATCTTTACCCAAAAACTTGAAAACTTCACAACACAAAACTCAACAGAAAACTCGTGAGCTCCATTAGTATAAGTAAATAAACCACCACTTTAAGGTACTGTAATGAACTCATTATTTATTTATATTGGTGTTAAACCTACTGTATTCCAACTTCTCTATGGTTCATACCCCCCGATACTACTCATAGATTCATCAAAATAAGCAAACAACACACGAAAACAGAATCTGTCAAAAACAGAACAGTCTGTAGCAATCAGTAACGTTCGAATACTTCTAGAACTCCAAAATTTCTACCAAATTAGGACGACCATGGTAATTTGTATATTAATCTTCTTCAAAAATAATCAGGGTAAAAGCTCTTTTCTGTGATTTATGAAAATTATTTTCATGAGCACAAAGTTTCAGTCTTTTTCAGCAAGATCAAACAACAATCATCCAAGAAGATCCTAAAGACTTTACTTGGAACAAACACTAATTTAAACATAACAAACACAATCATGAAAGTATCATGATGAATTATTTATTACTAAACAGTAGCAAAAAGCAAAGAACAAAAATAAAATTGGGTTGCCTCCCAACAAGCGCTATCGTTTAACGCCCCTAGCCAGGCATAAAAGCAAGAATAGATCTAGGTATTGCCATCTTTGGTATGCAATCCATAAGTGGCTCTCATAATAGATTCATAAGGCAATTTAATTTTCTTCCTAGGAAAGTGTTCCATGCCTTTCCTTAACGGAAATTGGAATCTAATATTTCCTTCTTTCATGTCAGTAATTGCACCAATCGTTCTAAGGAAAGGTCTACCAAGAGGACATGTAGGATTGCAATCTATATCAAGAACAATGAAATCTATGGGCACATAATTCCTATTTGCACCAATAAGAACATCATTAATCCTTCCCATAGGTTTCTTAATGATGGAATCCGCAAGATGCAAGTTTAAAGAACAATCATCAAATTCATGGAAACCTAGCACATCACACAAAGTTTTTGGAATCGAGGAAACACTAGCACCCAAATCACATAAAGCATAGCATTCATAATCTTTAATCTTAATTTTAATAGTAGGTTCCCACTCATCATAAAGTTTTCTAGGGATAGAAACTTCTAGTTCAATCTTTTCTTCATAGGATTGCATTAAAGCATCAACGATATGTTTAGTAAAATCTTTATTTTGATTATAAGAATGAGGAGAATTTAACACGGATCGCAACAAGGAAATACAATCTATCAAAGAGCAATTATCATAATTATTCCTTGAAATCCAAAATAGTGGGTTCATTGCTATGTAAAGTTTGACCTCTGCAATCCCACTTTATTATTTTTTGCATCAAGATCTAAAAACTCCGAATCATTGGGACGCCTTTTAACTAAAGTTGACTCATCTCTAGTACCATATTTATCAAGATTCATATTGGAAAACAAAGATTTAATATGAGTCACATCAATTACTTTTAGATCTTCATCATTATTCTCATGAAAACTAGAAGAACACGCCTTCACAAAGCAATCTTTTTTAGCACGCATCCTAGCGGTTCTTTCTTTGCACTCATCAGTGGAAATTCTCATGGCTTTGAGAGATTCATTCATGTCATGCTTAGGTGGAATAGATCTAAGTTTCAAAGAATCAACATCAAGAAAAATTATATCCATGTTCCTAGACAACTCATCAATCTTAAGCAATTTTTCTTCAAGCAAAGCATTGAAATTCTTTTGCGAATTTATAAATTCTTTAACACTAGTCTGAAAATCAGAGGGCATCTTATTAAAATTTCCATAAGATACGTTTTAGGAATTACAATAATTATTAGAGGAATTACTAGGAAAAGTTTCCTCTATACGTGTGGTTACCAAAATTGTTCCTACCAACAAAATTCACATCCATAGATTCATTATTATTCTCAATTAAAGTGGACAAAGGCACATCATTAGGATCAGAAGAAACACTTTTATTAGCAAACAATTTCATAAGTTCATCCATCTTTCTACTCAAAACATTAATCTCTTCAATCGCGTGAACTTTTTTACTAGTGGATCTTTCGGTGTGCCATTGAGAATAATTAACCATAATATTTCTAGGAGTTTAGTAGCTTCTCCTAAAGTGATTTCCATAAAAGTTCTTCCCGCGGCTGAATCTAAAAGATTTCTAGAATTAAAATTCAATCCGGCATAAAAAAATTGTATAGTCATCCACAAATTTGAACCATGTGTAGGGCAATTACGTATCATTAATTTCATCCTCTCCCAAGATTGTGGAACATGCTCATGACCAAGTTGCTTAAAATTCATAATATCATTCCAAAGAGAGATGATCTTAGCGGAAGGAAAATACTTAGAGATAAAACCATCTTTGCACTTATTCCATGAATCAATACTATTTTTAGGCAAAGAAGAGAACCAAGTTTTAGCACGATCTCTAAGCGAAAACGGAAATAGCTTCAATTTAACAATATCATTATCCACATCTTTCTTCTTTTGCATATCGCAAAAATCAACAAAGTTGTTTAGATG
Organism: Aegilops umbellulata; assembly: GCA_032464435.1. Classification (NCBI taxonomy): domain Eukaryota; kingdom Viridiplantae; phylum Streptophyta; class Magnoliopsida; order Poales; family Poaceae; genus Aegilops; species Aegilops umbellulata. The sequence goes on along the minus strand of CP136057.1, from coordinate 539,603,936 downwards.
AGTAGCGGCATCTTTACTAGGAAGGCCAGAAAGTTGATCTTTCATAACAAGATTCAACAAAGTAGTATTAATATCACAAGATTCAGCATCGGTAGTAGGAGCAATCGGAGTGCTAATAAAATCATTGTTGTTGGTATTGGAAAAGTCACACAATTTAGTATTATCTTGAGCCATCGTGACGAACAATCAATCCAACACACAAGCACACAAGAAGCAAGCTAAAAGAGACAAACTGAAGAGAGGCGAAGAAAAGGCAAAGGTTTTCAAAAATCATTTTAGAAGTGGGGGAGAGGAAAACGAGAGGCGAATGGCAAATAATGTAATGTGAGGGAGAAGAGTTTATGATGGGTACGTGGTGTGTCTTGACTTGGCATAGATCTCCCCGGCAACAGCGCCAGAAATCCTTCTTGCTACCTCTTGAGCATGAGTTGGTTTTCCCTTGAAGGGGAAAGGGTGATGCAGCAAAGTAGCGTAAGTATTTCCCTCAGTTTTTGAGAACCAAGGTATCAATCCAATCGGAGACAACGCACAAGTCACCTAGTACCTGAACAAACAATCAAGAACCTTGCAACCAACGCAATAAAGGGGTTGTCAATCCCTTCATGGTCACTCGCAAAAGTGAGATCTAATAGAGATAGTAAAATAAATATTTTTGGTATTTTTGTTGTATAGATTGGAAAGTAAAGATTGCAAAATAGTAAACGAGATGCGATGTAAATAAAAGAGATGCAATATAATAAGAAAGAGACCCGGGGGCCATAGGTTTCACTAGTGGCTTCTCTCAAGATAGCAAGTATTACGGTGGGTGAACAAATTACTGCCGAGCAATTGGTAGAAAAGCACATAGTTATGAAGATATCTAAGGCAATGGTCATGAATATAGGCATCACGTCTGTGTCAAGTAGACCGAAACGATTCCACATCAACTACTGTTACTCCACACATCAACCTCTATCTAGCATGCATCTAGAGTATTAAGTTCATAAGAACAGAGTAACACATTAAGCAAGATGACATGATGTAGAGGGATAAACTCAAGCAATATGATATAAACCCCATCTTTTTATCCTCGATGGCAACAATACAATACGTGCCTTGCTGCCCCTACTGTCACTGGGAAAGGACACCACAAGATTGAACCCAAAGCTAAGCACTTCTCCCATTGCAAGAAAGATCAATCTAGTAGGCCAAACTAAACCGATAATTCAAAGAGACTTGCAAAGATATCAAATCATGCATATAAGAATTCGGAGAAGAACCAAATAATATTCATAGATAATCTTGTTCATAAATTCACAATTCAACGGATCTCGGCAAACACACCGCAAAAGTGTATTACATGGAATAGATCTCCAAGAACATCGAGGAGAACTTTGTATTGAGAATCAAAGAGAGAAAAGAAGCCATCTAGCTAATAACTATGGACCTGAAGGTCTGTGGTAAACTAATCATGCTTCATCAGAGAGGCTGTGGTGTTGATGTAGAAACCCTTCGTGATCGATTCCCCCTCCGACAAATCGCCGGAAAAGGCCCCAAGATGGGATATCACGGGCAAAGAAGGTTGCAGCGGTGGAAAAGTTGTTTTGTGGCTGCCCTTGACGTTTCTAGGGTATATGAGTATATATAGGCGAAATAAGTACGCCGGTGGAGCTGCGAGGGGCCCACGAGGGTGGGGGCGCGCCTACCCCCCTGGGCGTGCCCTCCTGCCTTGTGGCCGCCTCGTGGAGTTCCAAACTTCAACTCCGAGTCTTCTGGATTGCTTTCGGTCCAAGAAAGATCATGGCAAAGGTTTCATTCCGTTTGGACTCTGTTTGGTATTCCTTTTCTACGAAACTCTAAAATAGGCAAAAAAAATAGAAACTAGCACTCGGCCTCTGGTTAATAAGATAGTCCCAAAAATAATATAAAAGAGCATATTAAAGCCCATTAAACATCCAAAATAGATAATATAATAGCATGGAACAATAAAAAATTATAGATACGTTGGAGACGTATCAGAGTTCCACCCAAAAAATTATCCTATGCATCTAGTTCATCGTGATCAGAATTATATATATAATATTTGGCCTTGTGAAGGAGAAAGTATCGCTCTATCTTTGGGGAGCTTAATTCAATGGTATATTCATGCCCCAATCATGAGCTCTCAAGAGAAATTACTATCCAGAATTTTTCTGATCGGCTTTCTCGCAATGATCAAACCATGTTGGATACTTCTTGTGCTGGTTCTTCTATGAAGAAGACCATTGAATTCTGGTGCGATCTTTTGGAAATAATTAAATGCAAGTCTAATGATTGGGAACTCGACGAAGGTAAAGAGTCAGGTATTAAACTTAAGTTTGATTTTGTTAAATCTTTTATGGATACCGATGATTTTCAAAAGTTTAGCACAAAATATGGACTTGACTCTGAGATAGTAGCCTCCTTTTGTGAATCGTTTGCTACTAATGTTGAACTCCCTAATGAGAAGTGGTTTAAATATCACCCACCTATTAAAGAAGAAATTAAAGAACAAGTACCAGTTAAAGAAGAAACTATACTTTACAATGTTGATCCACTTGTCCCTTCTGCTTATATTGAGAAACCACCTTTCCCTGTTAGGATAAAGGAACATGCTAAAGTGTCAACTGTGGTTAACAAAAGCTACATTAGAACACCTAAACTAGATGAACAAATTAAAGTAGAACCTAGTATTTCTATGGTGAAAGATCTCTTGGAAGAAGATATGGATGGGCATGTTATTTACTTCTGTGAAGAAGCTGCTAGAATTCCTAAACCTGATAAAAGAGATAAACATAGACTTGTTGTTGGCATGCTTGTTATTTTAGTTAAAATAGGAGATCACTGTTATCATGGTTTATGTGACATGGGTGCTAGTGTGAGTGCTATTCTTTACACTTTATATGAAGAAATCATGAAAGACATAGCACCTGCTGAGATAGAAGAAATAGATGTTACTATTAAACTTGCTAATAGAGACACCATATCACCAATTGGGATTATTAGAGATGTTGAAGTCTTGTGTGGGAAAATTAAATACCCTACTGATTTTCTTGTTCTTGGTTCCCCACAAGATGACTTTTGTCCCATTATCTTTGGTAGACCTTTCTTGAACACAGTTAATGCTAAGATAGATTGTAAGAAACAAACTGTTGGTGTTAGCTTTGGTGATGAGTCTCATGAGTTTAATTTTTTCCAAGTTTAGTAGGAATCATCATGAAAAAGAATTGCCTAGTAAGGATGAATTAATTGGTCTTGCTTCTATTGCTGCTCCGCCTACTGATCCTTTAGAACAATATTTGCTAGACCATGAAAATGATTTACATATGCATGAAAGAAATGAAATAGATAAAGTTTTCTTTGAACAACGTCTTTCGCTTAAACACAATGTGCCTATTGAAACTCTAGGAGGTCCTCCTCCACCTAAAGGTGATCCCGCGTTTGAATTAAAACAATTGCCAAGCACTTTGAAATATGCTTATCTTGATTAAAAGAAAATATAACCTGTTGTTATTAGTGCTAACCTTTCAAAACATGAAGAAGAGAGATTATTGAAAGTTCTAAGGAAGCACCAGGCTGCTGTTGGATATACTCTTGATGATTTGAAGGGCATTAGTCCCACTCTATGTCAGCACATGATTAATATGGAACCTGATGCTAAACCCATTGTTGATCACCAACGTCGGTTGAATCCAAAAATGAAGGAATGGTAAGAACGGAAATCTTAAAACTTCTGGAAGCAGGTATAATCTATCCTATAGCTGATAGTAGATGGGTAAGTCATGTTCACTGTGTCCCTAAGAAAGAGGTATAACTGTTGTTCCTAATGATAAGAATGAACTTATTCCACAAAGAATTGTTACAGTCTATAGAATGGTAATTGATTATAGAAAATTAAACAAAGCAACTAGAAAAGATCATTACCCTTTGCCTTTTATTGATCAAATGCTTGAAAGATTATCTAAGCACACACATTTCTGCTTCCTAGATGGATACTCTGGCTTTTCACAAATACTTGTTTCTCAACCTGATCAAGAAAAGACCACTTTTACTTGTCCCTTTGGAACTTATGCTTATAGACGTATGCCTTTTGGTTTAGGTAATGCACCTGCTACCTTTCAAAGATGTATGACTGCTATCACTACAAAAAAAAGACACATCTGTGACATTTTGGGCTGAACGAAAAAAATTCTGTCATACATATGACACTTCCATGACGATAATTGTGACAAAACCCGGTATCATCATAGATGTAGTGGGCTCCTACTTCTATGACAAAAAATCATGACAGAAATGGGCTTTTCGTCCAGGGCGGTCCAGAGACGCAGCTGCATGACATTCTTTGGGCCGTCCATGACGGAAAAAACCGTGGTAGAAGCGAGGGGGAGGAAAATTTCGGGGAGTTCCCGGTTACGGTGGGAGGTCGGGGGCCGAGCGATGCACGTTTCTCTCGTACACGTACGCACGTGTGTGTGAGGCGTTGGCTCTAAATGAAACCGAGCGAGGCGTTGGGCTCTAACTGAACCTGAGCGATTGCACTGCAGGCTACGCATTACTGAACCCGAGCGATCGATGGATGGCTGTTAACTAAACCCGATCGAGCGATTCCTTCGCTACTGCTGCTAACTGAAGCCGATCGATTGGATGAACAGTGAGCGTTGCGGGGGGGTGGATGAACAGTGAGCGGTGGCGTTGCCTCTGGATGAACAGGACCCCATGGTGTGGAGGGCTGGATGAACAGTAGACGGTGGAGGGGTGCCCGTGGAGGGGTGGTTGAACAGGACCCCGTGGTGTGGAGGGCTGGATGAACAGTAGACGGTGGATGGGTGCCCGTGGAGGGGCGGTTGAATAGTAGCCGGTGGAGTAGCGCGCGGTGGAGGCTGGATGAACAGGAGCCCGTGGAGGCTGGAGGAGGTCGACGGTAGCCCGTGGAGGCTGGAGGAGGTCGACGGTGGAGATGAATAGTATCTCGTGGAGCCCTGTTTTGCGGTACGCCACACCCCTCCCGATGAACAGGACCCCCGTTTCGACCATAGCGCTCCAACACAAGTCTGTTTCGTCCTTTTTGCGGTACGCCACACCCCTCCCGATCAACAGGACCCCCGTTTCAACCGTAGGAGGTCCGCTTCCTCCGTTTTGCGGTACGCCACACCCCTCCCGATCAACAGGACCCCCGTTTCGGCCGTAGGAGGTCCGTTTCCTCTGTTTTGTTGTACGCCACACTCCTCTCAATCAACAGGACCCCCGTTTCGACCGTAGGAGGTCTGTTTCCTCCGTTTTGTGGTACGCCACACCCCTCCCCATGAACACGGCGCATTCCGAAGCCTCCCCATGAACACAACGCATTCCGTTGCCTCCCCATGAACATGACGCATTCCGTTGCCTCCCCATGAACATGATGATGATGCTATTTGTCCATTCTGACCCAGCCATGTACACGAGCCCTCGCCGTACGTATGCGCGAGTAGGTGTTCGAGACCCTGCCCGTATGTACGTACGTGGCCGTATTTTCTTTCTTGCACCCTGTCCATTGTACGTACGTGTACATGCTACGTGCACGCCTCTACTATGACACATACGCGCCTCTACTACGACACGTGCGCGCCTCTACATCGACCAGTATATATGTACGTACACGTTCGCGACCAGAATAACAACGCTACGTACGCTTCGACCAGGTGAGTCCCGACTGTCAGGCACTTCCTTGCCTGCGAAGATGTAGCTGGTGGGTCCCAGCAGTCAGGGGGGCGAATCGTTTTTGTTTTTTTTTGCCTGGATGCACTTCCTTGCGTGTGAAGATGTAGCTGGTGGGTCCCAGTAGTCACGGGGGCGAATCATTTTTTTTGCCCGGACGCACTTCCTTGCGTGCGAAGGTGTAGCTGGTGGGTCCCAGCAGTCAGGGGGAAACATTTTTTTCGCGAAATACGGTGGCCCGTCCGGTGGGTCCCTGCTGTCAGGTGGAGGAATCATTATTTTCTGCGTAATAAGGAGACACTTCCTTGCTGTCGCCGTGGACCCAGTTGTCAGCCTCTCCACGTACAGTCCACGTCCGATGGAATTCGTTCCTTGACCACGTTGACCACGCCGCGCTGAGAGCACCTGGGCGGTGGACGACAGCGAGGCCTAGGAAGGGGACGACGCGGAGAGGTGAAGACGCGGCAGTGGATGCCCACGCGGAGAGGAGTATGAGGGTTCACTCGTTCTGCTGCGGTGTGAGGCTGCCGTCGCCGCAGGGCCTGGCCAGCGGTGGGAATAGTAGGGGGCGGTGAGGCCTCCGCGGCAGCACAGCCAACCACTGGAGGCAGGAGCAGGCGGCACGACCCGCGCTGCTTTGGGCGGCTGGAGCAAGAAGACCAGAGGTTGAAGAAGCACTACGGCCGTTGGATGGACATCGTACGGTCACTGGAGCTAGAATCATTCATATTGACTAAGTTGACAAAGCCCTCCGTCCCCGTCAACTTAGTAGGCCCACAAGTCAGCCTCCCACCAAGGTGGGTCCCAGCTAGCAGGGGGAGTATTCATTTTTTGTGCGTAATAAGGAGGCACTTCCGGTGGGTCCGAGCTGACAGCGGGGGGAACGTTTTTTTCGCGAAATATGGTGGCCCGTCCGGTGGGTCCCAGCAGTTAGGGGGGAAACATTTTTTTCATGAAATAAGGTGGCCCGTCTGGTGGGTCCCCGCTGTCAGGTGGAGGAATAATTATGTTGCGCGTAATAAGGAGGCACTTCCTTGCGGCCGCCGTGGACCTAGCTGTCAGCCTCTCCACGTACAGTGCTCTTCTGATGGAAGTCGGTCATTGACCACGTTGACCACGCCGCACCGAGAGCACCAGGGCGGTGGACGACGGCGAGGCCTAGGAAGGGGACGACGCGGAGCCGGGGAAGACGCATCAGTGGAAGCCCGTGCAGAGAGGAGTACGAGGGTTCACTGGTTCGGCTGCGGTGTGAGGCTGCCGTCACCGTAGAATAACAAGGGGTGTGGGTGAGTGGAGGGATGGCCTGGCCAGCTGTGGGAGTAGTATGGAGGCGGTGAGGCCTCCGCGGCAGCACAGCCGACCACGGGAGGCAGGAGCAGGCGGCACGACCGGCGCTGCTTTTGGCGGCTGGACCAAGAAGACCAGAGGTTCAAGAAGCACTACGGCCGTTGGATGGACATCGTACGGTCACTGAAGCTAGAATCGTTTATATTGACTAAGTTGACAAAGCCCTTGGTACGCTCCAACTTAGTAGGCCCACAGGTCAGCCTCCGAGACGGTGCAGCCCAGATGTCAGGGAGAGGAATCATTTTTTGGGCGGCCGAAGCTAAGAATATTCGAGATTGAAGAAGAAGCATGACATCGGTTGGATAGACATCCAACTGCCACTGCTGCTAGAACCGTGTGTTGACTATAATAAGTTGACAAAGCCGTGCATACGCGTCAACTTATTTTTTTAGGGGACGCGTCACTTAGTAGGCCAACAAGTGTGTGGCAGAGAACTTATAGCACATTTGCGTTTTGTATGAATGTACAACCCATTTTTGAATTCTAATGGAATTTACAACAGCCCATTTACAGTTTGTTAAAAGTACAACCCATTTTCTAGCTAGGACAACGATTAATAATTTCAACCAACCATTGAAGACAGAATTCAATAAAATTTCCCACATTTTGATGGGATCCGGAATATTTTTATCCCGAAATTTCTAGTCATATTAAATATAAATTTGTATTACGTACAAATCCAACGAAACATTGCGCGCGCAACAATGAAAATTTAGGATTTTCAAAATCCATAAATAATATTTTATAAAGTAATTTCGTGTTTGGTGTATTTTTTTATAGTTACTGCCCAGTTTTTATAATTACATCCCATTTATTATTTTTTAAAGCCCATTTTCTTGTTAAGCCTAATGCATCCCTCCTAGGAAAGATTTGCAGCCCAGCGGGCAGAGAATAACAAGTTGACCTTGCCTGGGTATTCCTCAAAAAGACGTATAGCTGGGCTAGCCATTTTCATCTTGAAAAAATTAGTATCTGGGCTGGATATCTGGCCTGGGCTAGACGGGCCATAGAGCGCCAAGTTAATACCCTGCTCACCTCTGAATAACAACGAAATCATCACCAAGAAAAACTCTGAAGTGCTCACGCCTCAAAACACAAATACTGCTCGAGCTGCTTGGTCCCAGCTGTCGGCCGCACCTTGTGCAATTCTCTCGTTTATATTGACTACATAGGTTGACAATGGTGTGGGACCGTGATGTGAGGAAACCAGGAGAAAGCAAAAAATATATAGTTGTACATAATAAGGAGGCACTTGCGTACGTACGGCTATGGCCCTAGTGGATCCCTATTGTCATCCAGTCAAAATAAAGTCATCTCCTGAATCCTCATGTTCGTTGACGATGTTAACAATGCTCAGCGCCACGGCGAGCGCAACAACTCGAAAGACAACGGAGAGGGCCTCGCGAGCCCTACGGATGTTCTGATACAGCGCCCGCTGCTCATTCAGGAAGCCAGGATCATCGGACACCTATGATCACCTTCGAGAAACTGAGACGGCATGAAACGGTAAGGCCGCGCTTGGGAGCTCTAGTTTATTTCAAACCTGTATTAACATACAAGTGTAATTTACTCGTCATCGGAAACAACGCGTAAAATACAGGCGTAATGAAACCGAGGGCCCGAGGTCTGTAAGTAAAACTGGCGGGTTACGCGTGTAATTTGAGAGACCAGTGTATATTTTACGAGCACTGCTATATGGACGACATTACCAGACGATACATGCACGACGTGCGTATCATGCCATCCATGGGCAAGGCTGAAACAGCAGCTAACGGTTGGATTAGCAATCCTCCGAGTGTCGTTCAGCGTTTTTATCGTGTGTGAAGTACTTCCAATATTTCACTAGTCGAAATCGACCAACCAAATGCCTTCTCCCGAGACCATCTGCTTTAATTTACAAGCATCAGTTTTACAAGCGGTTTTGGTTGGAAAACGACGATCCAATCACGGCCTAATATCATGAGTTGGTCGGAAGATCATATGGTTTCACATCTAACCTACTCGACTTGTCGTATAGGCTGTGAATGAAACATCAGACGATGAACTTCTTAAGCACGGAAACAACAGAAGAGGATGATCTTCTTAACAAGAAAATCACTGGCATTAGATCGACATGCAAAACAATACGAAGCATTATTCTCAGGAGGCACGGTGAATAGCTCGTGATGCCGCATGCCACAACATTCCAAGCCCAACTTTGCAATCAAACACAAGGCCTGGCATTACATAGACAATATTCAGAACAAACTCTTAACACAGGAATATCTCAGTAGAGTAACTATTTACTTCTAAACTAAACACAGGAATGGGAAAAAACACTCGACGCTGCTCACAGCAAGGGCATCCCACTCAAAAATATCAAATGCATTTCTTCTGGCTAACATCAATGAGAAAATTTTGACAATGTTTTCCAATTCCAGTATATTAAACTAACGTCTTCTTGCTAACATCAATGATTAAACTTTGACAAGCTTTTCCTATTAAAAATATGTAATGCCTATGATCGTGGAGTCCTGTTGTACTTGTTTGGGCACTTTTTGCCCAGGGCACTCCACGTGTTGTTAAATTGCCAATGGTCTCTGCAGACTAGTCATGTCACCCGTGTTTAATAATACTCTGTAAAGCTTCTCGGTCATTCCTTCTGTAATGTAGCGCAAATAGTGACTGTTTCTTTCTGCAAAGTGGAACGACCAACTGGACCCAGTAATGCAGCAGTTTGCCTTGGACACATTGGCTCCTTTTGTGCAGTTCAACTAAAATCGAATACGGAATAAAACCGAGCTTTAATTTTGATATCCCTGTAAGCAACAATAGGTATAAGGGAAACAATTACTGAGAAATAACGGTTGATGACTTGTACTCCCAGAAGAAAAGCATCTACTGATCTACTTTATCTTAATGGGAAACAAAGCAGGAGAGTAGAAATTCTCCATCAGTGTGATTCATTCATATTGACTGAGACATTATCTTAACAATGTCTTGTTTCAACATGTATAAAGAACGACAAAGCAGAAAAGTACCATTCCTAAAACAATGCAACTGATTCATTTCAACAGAGACATTATCTTAACAATACCTTGGTTAAACATGTACAAAGAACTACAAAGCAGGATAGTACCATTCCTAACAAGTGTTGCAGTTTTGAACTAAGATTCAGTAGTTAATTAATTCTGAGAGTGGCATAGCTTAATTTTACCAGCGGCATTAGATTAACGAAAAGCATAAACAGTTCCAGGGGAGAGTGGGCGCAACAATAGTATGTGCTTCCATCTACTTATAAAGGGGGTGATGCAGAGTTTGTTGTAACAAAGCAACAAGCATCATGTCTGGGTTGGTCCCATTTTTGTTCACTACTTAATGGGAAAAGACAGCAATACAATAGCTTCAATTCAACATTTATTTAAAACAATACTAATACAAGTAGCACAACCTCTCAAAGCACACTGCACAATCATGTGGATGAAGGCCTGTACTGACCTTTCATGAGACGGACAAGATAAAATATGAATCTGCCAACACGAATAGGAAATCCAATCTCGTTTTGTGCAGTTGCACTGAAATCATGCAAAGTGTTTCGCGTAGTGAAGCAAAATTTCGCTGTAGAACAAGTTGAATAGATATCCCTGTTTAAACAGAGGCAAAAATGGAATCAATTACTGGCTAATAAAGGAGGATGGAACATGCGGCCGCAAAAATGGTAATCCCGCCAATCCCTAACAAGTGTTGCAGTTTTGAAATAAGATTTAGTAGTTAATTCTGAGAGTGGCATCAATTACTGGCTTATAAAGGGGGTGATGCTGAATTTGTTGTAACAAAGCAACAAGTATCATGTCTGGGTTGGTCCCATTTTTGTTCACTACTTAATGGGAAAATACAACAATACAATAGCTTTAATTCAACATTTATTTAAAACATTACCAAAACAAGTAGCACAACATCTCAAAGCACACTGCACATCATGTGGTTGAGACCAAGATTTGAAACAACTCGCCACGAAGACTGGAAACAAATCTCGATCTCCTTTTGTGCAGTTCCACCAAAATTAAGCAAAGTCACCGGTGTGACATTCAAGTTGAACTCCACAAAACACTCTTAAAACATAAGTGTTTCGAGTAGCGAAGCAAAACGTCGCAATAGCAACATGTTGAATCGATACCCTTGTTTTAACAGAGGCAAAAAAGGGAACAATTACTTGCCGATAAAGGAGGATGAAACAAACGGTGACTGAAAGAAGCATCTAACTTATCTTGGATGGAAAACAAAGTAGGACACTAGCATTTCTAAAACGGTTGCATTGATTCATATTAACAGAGACATTCTCTTGAAACAACATTCGTTAAAAAATGTAATTTACTTTTAACAGTGGCATTGCTTCAATATTCAGGCGGCATTCTTAGATTAACAACAGCAAAATAGTTGTATGGGACATGCCAGCACCATGTGCGTCCACACGTATAAATGGGTGATGCAGAGTATGTAGCCAAGCAGCATATATGCGCTGGTCCCATATTTGTTCTCTTTGAACCTTCCTCCTATGTGAGGGCAGCAAATCTAGTCCTACACAAACTACCCGACCCCCTAGTTTCTTTCCCTTTTCAACAAAGAGATCGGTTTCTTACAGATGTGTGTACTGGTTTACCCCCCTTTTTCCCTTTTCGACCTACAAAGCGGCTGGATAGCCAGTCTATACTACTTTCCGCCCCTCATTTCCTCATTGAACCACGTCCTAGATTCTTGCTCCAGCCCTCTGCACCCTTCTTTCCTCTTTGAACCAAGACCTAGATTCGACTACAGATCGAAAAAGCTCCACATGCAGCTAGAGCAACGACGGTTTCAAAGAAACTTATACCTTAGGGTCGTCGGGATGTGGCAAGGCGTGTGGCGAGAGGCCGGATCTGCCCACACTACGTACGGCAGCAAGGAAGAAGGGGTCGGTGGCCCTCCCGCATAGGCGCTGGGTGAAAGAGAACAGCGCAGCCGGCAGTGGATTGCCTCCCTCGCCGAAGGCGATAGTGTGAACGCTGCACCTCCTCCCCTTACCGGTGCGACGGGATACGGACGCCTCCTTCACCAGCTGTGAGGGGGGAGAGAGAGACAAGAGGCCAACGCAGTGTTGTTTAGATCTGGTGAAGAGAGGGTGAGAGACTGTGAATATAGCAAACCCTAGCAAATGAACACTGAGCCTCCAGCGTGTAACATATATGTAGTGCGGCGAGCGTGTGGAGAGTGCAAACCCTAGCGAACAAGCGCTGAGGCTCCCGCTTATATATATACTACTGTAGTACGGACTGAGCTCCGGTGCCTTCACTGCGCCTACTTTTGGTTGTATGACAGGTGAGCCAGCCACATTTTGGGCCCACCTGTCATAAATCCAAAGACAGGTGCACTAAGTCAATGAAGCTGCATCATATAGTACTCTCGTGTATACGACTAATATATAGTGGAGTGGTTTTCTTATTCTCTCCATAACAATCGTTTTAAATTATGTAAGTACGAAACGAAACTCTTTATGTAATGTACAGTGAAGAAAACTAGTACTACTTCCAGTGAACTAACGATCCACGCCGACGCATCCTGGTCGCACTTCCTATCCTTCATGTGTGGTACACTACCCTCCCTTAAGTGAACAACCACACATGCGCCAAATTATCGGAAATGTGTGAGAGTGTGTACAAATAAAGAATTTTAATTTCAATTATCGGAAAGGTTTTAGAGTATTACAAAGTTTGACTTCAGTCAAATCTAATATGCGGAGTAAATAAAAATGGAGGGCTACTACGTCCATCCGGGTTTTAGTCCACACCATTTTTTAAATCAAAGTTAATAGCTGGACAAATAAAATTACAGGGGAGCTGGAGACAAAGTTGTGAGAAGGCTTAGAAATCAATACAAAACTTATGCTCTTAGTACCAACGTCGATCCTTCTTTGAGGAAACATTTGGTTCATAGCCAATTGTGTGATAAAATTGCACCAACATGAAAGACGACTGCGTCTCCAACGCAATCAAGGTGAACTGACGAAGGATATCATCTTTGTGCGTAACAAGCAAAGAGCACTGATGGAAGACAGCTTGTTTTTCATTGAAAATCGATCAGCTTCACCAGCCGACGCAACCATGAGGCGCAACCATGAGCATCGATAGGTCATCGTGGTGATGCATCATCCATTTGGCATCAAGTTTGGGTGAGGCACCTATGAAGTTCGACAAATCCTTACTGTGGTCTGTTTCTTCTCAGTAATCAAGCTCGAGGAAGGAAGAACCACGTGGCAGAGGACAGTGAGGCGGAACAACAACGGCCATCCAATTTTGTGCAGTTCCACTAAAATTGAGGAAGACATGCCCGGGTATGGAGACACGCATCGCTGTTTCCAAAAATATAAAAAAGGGTTAGCAACGACATCTCAATTGTCAATAAGAATTAATGAAAAGTACACGAACAAACAGAAGCATCATAATTATCTTGATGGGAACTAAACCAGGATACCTGAGAAAAAAAGCATTTCTTCATTTAACCAGTGATAGTACTACCACCATATGGACAATGACCGCACAACCACCATGTACTTTTTGTCGAAACAACATGTATACCTCCACCGAGGCATAAATCAGGACAACTTTTCGAGTGGCATTTCCTCTATAATAGTACTAGTAGGTGATGTTGGACCAGCCGACGAACCATAGCTACTATGCATGGGGAGCTGGGGAGTAGTCGCATAGAAGAAAACCCACACGTAGCGACCTGGGGAGCTGGACCAGTACAAGAATTTATACCTCAGGTGGGCGAGATGTCGTTTAGGCGGGCGGGCGGGATCTGCCCACACGACGGCAGCGAACAAGAGCGCGGAGGATCTTCGTCCGCGCCAGTGCCGGCTCCGAGAGGACGGTGCGCATCGGCTTCCTCCGTCGCCGACGGCGACAACATCAACGTTGCACCTCCTCATCTCCCGCAGCGGATGGGATTCGGCTGGATCTGTGACCACTGGTGAGGAGAGAGATAGAGTGGACACTGTCATCTTGTTTTGTGGAGAGGGTGAGAGAGCGAGACGCGAGAAACTCTGTCAAACAAGAGGCTATAATGGAGTAAAAAAAATCTCTCCATAGCAGTGGTTTTAAATAGAATACGCGCGTTCCCGGAAAAAAGAAATGAAAACTGGCGGACAATTTTTTAAGGGTTTGTCTAGGACACATCTAAATGTGACATAGTTATGTCACATCTAAGTTGATGTCCACTCTGTTTGTGGTCTATTTTTTCCTAGTTTTTTTTGTTTCTTGTTGCTACATTATATACTTGTGGGAGCTTAGATGTGATATCCTTAAATAACATCTAGATGTGAATTAAACAAACTGATTTTCTAACGTACCAAGAAAGAAAACTCGATCAAAAACACGCCCCCACTTCCAGGTCGCTAGAGTCGTCGCGCACACACACATAGACATAGACATGCATATCCGTGTTTACGTAAAATTCCATTTCCATCTCCATATCCAATCATATTTGTCCAACTGGCACATTATTTACGTTGTTAAGTATATACGCAGCAATATTGACGTACAACATCTCTTGTTTGCGCATGTCTGGACCGCTGCCACGGCCGGTCCTGACCAACCTGAACCCTCTTCATCACCCGCGCGTGCTTCCCGCCCGAAACTGTCAGTGCCGCATTCATGCCCGGCCAGAGCGGACGCGACCTCTCACTGGCGCCGGCATTGAAACGGCGCGCCGGCCGAGAGAGCGTCGCCCGCGCCGCTTCCGGGTGCATGCGACTGCTCCGCATTCAAAGGTCGCAATAGCCGGCTACAACATGCATGTAAAAAGTTCTTGGGAGTCCGTGCTACAGCTAGTTGTCCTCCCCCAACTCGTCAATCTCTTCCAGTAGTGCTAGTACTCCATGGCACGATCCATCGACAAGCAGGCGGGAAAGTTATCGTATAGTCGGTTTGCGGTGAGTGGCATGTCGAGCGACCGTGTGGGGTCGAGCCGTGGAGGAGGGTGAGACACGAACACGACAGACGTGATTTAAACGTTGGTTTTGCTCGATGGCGCGATCCAACGAAACAAAACGTTGGTTTCTCTCCGTTTCCATTTTTTCTCCGGAAAAACGGAAACTTTCCACTCCATTTTCATTCCTATTCCAAGGTTGCCCCGTTACAACATTCCATCAAATACAAAGGAAAACTAACACGCATCCTGATGCATCTCAATGATTCACAGATCATAGCCAATATTTACTTCACAACTAAAGGAAAAAAGTTGTGAGAGCGTGTACGAAAGAAAAACTACTGATGGGGTCACTACGACTTAAACCCTAAACCCTAAACATGATTTAATTTCCTAGCCAGGAAGAACCTGTCGAAGGAAAGACGGCTGTCACCCTCGGATCATACGATGCTTTTGTGCAGTTCCACTAAAATCGACCTGAGCATCCCTGATGGCAAAGATATTGAAGAAGTGTGATTAGAATAATAGTACTCGCACTAGTTCATGAGACATAAACTCATCACAAGTAGAAGCCGGTAGAAGTAGAGACATGGCATCGGCCCATAACGCGGTGACCCCTGATTGGGACGCACCGACTGTGGGTTTTCTCCCTCGCCAATGTCGACCGCGTCTACGCAGAACATTGTTCCCTTCCCCCAGCTGCGGGATCAGGCCCGTCGTTCTATGCTTGTGAAGAGAGCAACCTAAGCAAGCAGGCTTGTAGCTTAGGCTCCTGCTATTGTATATATAGTGGTTTTCTTTTTCTCTCCATATAAACCATTTTATATTGCATACGTGTCATTCAAGAGTGAAATGATGGTTGCTTCTTCCAACAAACTTACTGTGTGATTTGACTGCTCCTTAGTGGCCCCTACACGTACTCCCCCTACGTGTATGCAACAGTCACACGTACACATGGACGCAAAAACGCGCGCGGCGCCCTAATGCATGCATGTCCGAGCACACGAGGAACACACACGGTCACGCTCAAGTGCTCAACCTACACGTGCATGCACACACATACTCAGTCAGGGTGAGCTAGTGACCGTATAAACATCGGAAAATATATATATTGAGCGCAATGAGCGTATTATGAAGTCCACTGACCGTATTTTTACAAATATACAGTCACAGACAGTGTATTTATCTCGTTTGAAATTAAGCCATATTAACCGGAGAGGAGGCAGTATGGACTAGCATTACTTTGCTGTGTCCCGTCAACTTGCCGAACGAGGAGAAGGTTGCAGGATGGGAGAAGCTTGCGCGCGGTGGCTCGCAGGACAAGGAGAAACTTTGGACTAATGCAAGCTCTCCCTCGCTCAGGCGGTGGACGTGCAACAGTTAATTCGGTGTCAGATTGCCAGAAGCATACACTATACTACTAGTGCTATTATTGTTCGACTTCCCGAATAGGGGAACAGCCAAGCGCAAAGTTTACTAGTACTACTACTATAGTCTATAAAGGTACATACTATACTAGTACTAGGAACTGGATGGAGGAGCGTCTGCACTCTTTTTATAATTTTAAAATGTGATAAAGCAATCTTCAACACATTTGGTTCTCTTCGAGGGTTCTCGCATGTGATAATGGAAGTTGATTGCATGGAACACTCACCACAATTCTCGCTTAATTCTGGCTCATATCCTGTTACAGATAGTAGCGCTCGGTAATATTTCCTCTTTTTTTGTTATTCAGCATGTAAACAGGCCAGCAAACCTTGCGGCGCATCTTCATGCGGACCGTGCTTGCTGCACTTTGAATGTGGCCGAGAGCTGGCTTGATGAAACACCTCGCTCCCTACTTCTTTTTTTGTGGGGTACCTCGCTTCCTAGTGACCAGTGTCTTGGCTGGTCGTCCTAAGAATGCTTATATATGAATAAAGCTCTCTCATTTACCCGCAAAAAAGATTAAGCCATATTAACCGGAAAAGACGGAGTATGGACTAGCACTACTTTTTGGTGTGTCCCGTCAACTCGCAAAACGAGGAGAAGCTTGCAGGACAAGGTGAAGCTCGCTTATGCCTTTTGACTAATGCAACCTACCTTCGGTGGACACGCATCAGTCCATTCGGTGTCAGATTGTCAGAGGCATACACTATAGTAACCAACATGCGGAGTACCATCATTGTTCGACATCACGAAGAGGCGAAGAGCCAAGCGCAGTACTACGAGTAGTACTACTACTAGAACCACATGGTGGAGCGTCTCTACTCTTTTTTATCTCTGATAAAGTACATGTTTATTCCGGAGAAGGGCGAAAAACGGCAGCCCAACATGTAATTAATGATATCGATCAACCAACCATGCTCGAATATATCTTGGCCTCCGTGCGAGCCTGTCTGTGTGTTCTTGCTCCTCGTCTCTCTCAAGGAACGACGGGTTGGCTCTTTGCCATCAATTGATATCGGTTTGCTCACACTCCTGTCCCACATGTCAGTGATATGCCAAGAGGAGGTGCGTTGATCGACTGGCCATACGCATACTTGGTTTTGCACCTTCATACAACTCCTCCCTCCGTCACAGTTTACAGGGCGCACTTCTCAATGCATTTCCACCACCAGAGAGACTTTAGACGCGTTTGGTTTAATGCTCAATTAATTAGGGCGTGGTAACCGCAATCAAGTTCACAATTTTCTCTCCATGTACTGTACTACTACGGAGTGGAGTAAGTGCATGCATGTTTGTACCCGGGGTGGAAGCACTGCATGCATGTGTGTACGCATTATTCCCTTTAGTAATAGACGCCGTGCTATAACTACCAATGCTATTTTTTAGGCCGATCGCTAGTCACCTTGGTCCCATAGATTTTTTTTCTTTTTTCTGAAGCGCGCTGTATAAATAGTGATGGATGGAGTAGTATGAGCGGATTCAAAGAAGAGCGTATTGATGGTTGCTTCTTCAGAGCAACTTACAGCGGGAAAGGTGGGCTTATGATTTGACTGCTCATTACTCACTATTAATGCGGCGCAACGATCGGGCTGAGTCTCCCATGCGGTTGTGCACTACCCCCTCGGTTCTTAAATATACTCCGGAGTATTTGTCTTTCTAGAGATTTCAACGAGTGACTACTCAAATATTTGTCTTTTTAGAGATTTCAAATGGACTGGCACATACGGATGTATATAGACATATTTTAGAGTGTAGGTTCACTCATTTTGCTCCGTATGTAGTCGCTTGTTGAAATCTCTAGAAAGACGAATAGAATATTTAGGAACAGAGGGAGTACACATACGAAGCAAGATGAGTGAATCTACACTCTAAAAATATGCCCGTTTGAAATTTGTAAAAACACAAATATTTAGGAACGAAGGAGTATAATTTTGTGAATGGCACATGAACCCGGATGATGAAGAGGCTTCTGGCAATGCTATCAAGCTTCCATCATTTGTTTACATAGTTGACGTACTATACAAATAATTTTCCAGCGACATGAAATTGTACAATGGTGTGAGCTTTCAGCTTTTGTTTCGCGTGTCTTGACATCGATGCTCTTTCGGAAACAATAAAAAACTAACTTCCTTGCTAATGCATGTCAATTATTAGCAGATCAGAGCTAATAATTACATCACAACTGATGACAGAGTTGTGAGAAGGTGTTAAATTAAAATTGATCCATGCTTTCATTGGCATCAACGTCCCCCCAGCTCTGTCTAAATCAACAAGGCATGTTGGTAAAAAAGTAGTTGTCTGGAGCATGCAACATTCCGATCATTTTGTGCAGTTCCACTAAAATAGAGCTGAGCATCCCTGTTCCAAAGATATTAAGTGTGATTACGATAATAGAGGACTGCTGATGAAATAATAAACACACAAATAGAAGCTGGTCACCTTTGCAGTCTCTCTTAAGACTAACTAGTTGGAGAAGATTAGGCTCGGAGTTGGATGAGGAGGATAGAGCAAAACCAATCTCCCTTTGTGCATTCGCACTGAAATGTAGAGACGTTGCCCGTGTGACATTTTAGTACAACTGCACAAAAAACCCTTAAGAAAAAAGTGATTTGTGCAGTTCACCAAAAGGTCGCAATAGAAACGAGGTGAAATGGATAGCCCTGTTTGCAAAAAAGAGGTAGAAAGGAAAGAATTACTGGCCAATAACAGTTGATGACACATGCGATGACAAAAAATAAGCATATTCCTTGTCCTAAGAAAAGATGACAACACGGTTGTGTTTGTGTAAAACGGTGTGAGGACGAGAATGCAATATGGAAAGTACGCTGGACGAGCTACGTTTTGGGCAAAGAACTATGGAAGATCCACATGCAGCGACGTGGGAAGACAGGCAGTGGAGCAAGGCCGGAGGGGATACCTGGAGGTCGTCGGGATGTAACTAGGTGAGCGGCGGCGGGCAGAATCTACGAGCAGGTGGCGTAGGCCCTGCCGCGTCGGAGGTTGGCGTAGGCTATTTTGGTTCAACGGAAAAACGTCGATCCACTGGTTGTTACCATCACTCTAAATTTTTGCATGCTCTCCTTACATAATCTCACCATATTTTTTTCGTATGCATGTCAGATATTGTACACAGTCATGCTGAACATGTAGAGAAAAAGAGAAGAGTTTTGCGCGGCAATACAATGTCATGCAGACATCGCTCCATGGTGGGTTCAATGGCAAACCCTCCCCACCCCTCTCCAGATTGTAATCCAGAGGAAGATATCTGTTCTGAGGCAGATCCGGACGCCGCTGACCACTCCTATTTACCCCCCAAGGTGTTTGCTCTACCTTGGCATGATGATGTTAGTCATATCATGCATATGTTGCCTTGCAGTGCCTACTTTTGACATCATATATGTCATCTGCTTAGTTTAGACATGTTCTGTAATGCCACCTATTTAGTTTCTATATCATATATGGGAATTATGCAGTCTCATGTCTTTTAGCCAGCCGTAATATATGTGAAATGTGCAATGCCATCCAGTTTAACCAGGCATCATATATTTGAATGATATCTTGCCCATCCTTTTCTTCATTACATTTCCATTTGTCGACAATGTTTGTACATTTAACTACTCTTCCTGTGAATTAGCCATTTGGGTGGGAGATGGAAAAATCTGGAGTGAAAACAAGGCCTTCAGAGCAGACAGTGCTACCTGTCGAAGCAGATCTCTTGTTGGGTCCCGATAGCTCCTCGGAGATGGATTCAGATACGATGACCAGTCCTATTCCCACACTGAGGTGTATGCTCTAACTTGGCACGGTTATACTACTCATATCATGCATACGGTGTCTTGCATTGCATAGTTTAGACATCATATACACAATATTCAACACCATGTTCTTAGTTCAGACATCATATCGAATGCCCTCTGTTTAGCATATAAATCACATATGTGAATTAAATGATGCGATCATGATTATTTAGATAACATGTAGGTGAATTATGTCATGCGATCCTGTTTAGTTATTCATCATATCTTTGAATTATGTTATGCTATGCTATCCAGTTTAGATAGACATCATATATGTGAAATTATGTCATGCTATCCGTTTTAGTTAAACAATATACATGTCAACTATTTCATGCCATCTTTTTTCCACACTATCTATTGCATCTTTCTCTCATACAATTTCTGTACATTCAACTATGTTTCCTGTTTATCAGCCATTTGAATTGGAGCGGGTGATGCCAGTATCTAGCGGACTAAAAACACGGTCTTCAAATAAAACAGTGCTACCTCTTGGTGGAGATAGCACCCCGGTTGTACATGCACAAGAACCAGCCCTACCACACATAAACCAAACTCTCGCGGATTGTACCCCTACTGCGATGGACAGAGAACCAGCTTCACCCAATCTAACCCCAACCCCAGCCGATAGTAACCCAGTTCCTGTTGACACAGCACCATCTCCACCACAGAGCTCCCAAACAAGAGCAGTTAGTAAGGCAGCTCCAGTGCCCAAAGGGACAGTACTATCACGGCGAACCCCAACTCCACCAGTTAGTACGCCTATTCCTATGGAGGAAGCACAACCAGCTAGTCGTAGTTTAGCATCTATCGCATTTGATGTTGTTAAATCATATGTGCATATCTTCCCATCTTGGAAATATTATACTGAAGATGAAGGAAAATGCCAGTTGCAGGTGTTTGTCTAGGAGTTACGTGTAAGTAATGTTATTCATGGCAATTACTTTGCTTCGTCCCATACATCCTACCTCCATGATGGTTATAATACAGCAAATTTTCCCATTTTTCTCTATAGAGAAGGACCGATTTGGAAACTCAGGATGAGGTAACCTGTGCTAATACCTCTGCTATCTTCAAGAATGCTTGGTGGTAGTATCGGAATTACCTGAAGAAAACGTACTTCACCGGCAAAGAAACTCATTAAATTCCCTTACGTTCTCCTTAGACACATTTACTGGACGATGACTGGGAACGCCTTGTTCTGTACTGGTCCCGAACCAAGAATGTGGTAAGGTCCATGAGCTCATTTTCTATTTTTAAGTATTATATTCTTGCGTCTTACTGTACTCTGTTCATGTAGAACAAGTTCCTAAACCTGAAGAATAACTGTTCTAATTTAAGATTACATTGCTATCATAGTTCAAAAAAGCGCTAGGCGTTAATTGTGCGTTTTGCCACCGCCTTATGCTTTACTGACCAAAGCGCATGCTTATGCACAGTTATGCACAGATTATGTGTAGTTATGCGCAATGCGTTTTGCCAACGCCTAGAGCCTAGGCGCGCTTAAGCTCTCGCTTAGGCGCTCCTTTTTTAACTATGATTGCTTTGCTCTTGTATCACTGTATTTACTCATACAAACTTATTTTTAAATTGAAGGATCCAATCGAAACTCTAATGGCACAGCAGGTATGTTCACGCATGTTTCTTTAACATGTTTTATCTTATCAATAGCTCTGTTGATTTCAATTTCAATTGTGTATACAGTTGACTTTCATATCATGCACATTACTAGCATCACAACAGAGCCAATAGTGTTGTTGTACATGTAGACCCGTGGTACCCATCTGAAATCTTGTTGTGCCGTGTAGTTTCCCACGCTTTGTATTCTTTCACTACTGCTTTGTCTTGAACTGATATGATTTGAACCGTGTCTCTATTTTGATTTGGCAAGACAATGCAATGACCATAGGACATAGATATATGTTTGTTTGATGCTTTTATTATGTACTAGTACTTGGCAATAGAAGACTTGGTAGTTTAATCCTGTCCACCTTACTAATGAACTGGTTCACTGAAATGAGTTTCATATACTAGTACATGCTAAACTTGTTATGTGTCTGCTTGTTTCTTCTTTTGGAATGCTGACAGAACATTGGGGAAGAGTGCCTTATTAAGCAATTGTAAAGGAAGTAATGCAGATAAGGTTCAGGATAGTGACACATCCTTGTTGGTCTCCAACAAAGCTGATAAAACAGCTAAGGAAGACTATCTTGAAGACAGCGAGACAACCCCAAAGTCCTGTCTTGGTTTAGTGTTCGAGTTACTAGCCACTGCCGCTTGCACAAGCTATTCAAACTCACTGTCTGAATCAGTTCGGTTTCTTGAGTCTCAACTACAAGCTGAAAGACATCGATCAGCTGTGCTGGGACAAGAAGTGGAAGGACTGCGAAAGTCCCTGGAGCATTCATATGCATACTTTCTGGTGCAACAGCAAGCGTTGGAGGATTTTAGCGCCAAACAGGACAAAGCTAATCAGCTTGCTAAGCTTATTGCCAGCATGGTGGATACCCAGGATAACGTTTCTTGAGCTCTTCTGAAGTTGTTTCAGTTATGCTCTTGTTTTGCTGCTGCTTTTATTTGCACTGGTGGCCAATTTTGACGGCCAATGTATGTAATGTGCTGCTTTGTTCCCTATATTTGCACTGGTGGCGAACTTTGATGCCCAGTGGATGTAATATGTGTAATAGCGGTAGTAGGCTAGCGTTAATTGCTTGCTTATTTATTTCCTTATTGTCTTGTTTAGTTGTTTGCTTGTAGTTACTGCAGTTGTTTTTCTGTTTTTTCTAGTGGCCCAATAGCCTATTTTTGGTAACTAGGCCAAAATAATCATGGCAACACACGGACTGTTGTAACCATGGGCCTCCTGCAGGCCGTATGATCCATGGGCCTTCGTCTGGCCGTAGGATCCATCGGCCTTCTATACGGGCCTTAGGGTCCATGGGCCTTCTACGGGCCGTAGGGTCCATGGGCCTTCTACGGGCCATACGATCCATGGGCCTTCTACGGGCTGTACTATCCATGGGCCTCATACGGGCCGTAGCATCCATGGGCCTTCTACGGGGGGTATCGTCATTTCGCCAATCATGGGCCGTGCTATTCGTGGACCATAACGGGCCGTTAATAGGCCGTATTTGATAACTCTATGAAAACAGCCCAACGGGTTTTTTTTACATGAAAACGGCCCAACGTATTAACGGTCCGCAAACGGGCCGACTGTAACGACGGGCTGAATTTGGCTCATGAAAGTGCAACTATCCCTAGGTGGTTTTGGTAATTCATAACAACATATAGCTCATTGAGCTAATGCTATTCCAAGATGATTATTTCAGGAAAGCTCAATGATTGGCATGGCATGGATGGTGAAAGTGAATCCCTCAAAATGCTAAGGACAAAGGATTGGCTCAAGCTCAAAAGCTCAAGACTCTTCATTTTATATTTTAGTGATCCAAGATCACATTGAGTCTTTAGGAAAAGCCAATACTATCAAGGAGGGATGAGGTGTTGCTTAATGAGCCTCTTGCTTCATGTGCTTAGTGATATGCTCCAAAACCCCAGCTACTTTCCCACTTCCACATATGACCTAAACTCAAAGCCAAACTCGGTCCTACCGATTCTTTCTATCCGGCGCCACCGAGTTTCACATGTCATAGCCACTGCCAAACCCTAAGCAAATCGGTTCTACCAATAGGGATCTCGGTCTCACCGAGATGGGATTGCAATCTATCTGTTTCCTTTTCGTAACTTTTCGGTCTCACCGAAAGAGCGGATCGGTCCCACCGAGATTGCAATGTAAACTCTCTGTTTCCTTTTTGTAACTTTTCGGTCTCACCGAAAGAGCAAATCGGTCCCACCGAGTTTACCTGACCAACCCTTTGGTTAGATTATTACCAAATTGGTCTCACCGAGTTTGTGTAATCGGTCTCACCGAGATTACGTTATGCCCTAACCCTAACAATATCGGTCCTACCGAGTTGCATGTCGGTCCCACCAAAAATCACTAACAGTCACTAGGTTTACTAAATCGGTCCGACCGAGTTTGTTGATTCGGTCCCACCGAGATTGGTAAATTGCGTCTAATTGTTAGATTTTGTGTGGGGGCTATATATACCCCTCCACCTCCTCTTCATTCGTGGAGGGAGCCATCAGAACACATCTACACTTCCAACTCATATGTTCTGAGAGAGAACCACCTACCCTTGTGTTGAGGCCAAGATATTCCATTCCTACCATATGAATCTTGATCGCTAGCCTTCCCCAAGTTGCTTTCCACTCAAATCTTCTTTCCACCAGATCCAAATCCTATGAGAGAGAGTTGAGTGTTGGGGAGACTATCATTTGAAGCACAAGAACAAGGAGTTCATCATCAACACACCATTTGTTACTTCTTGGAGAGTGGTGTCTCCTAGATTGGCTAGGTGTCACTTGGGAGCCTCCGACAAGATTGTGGAGTTGAACCAAGGAGTTTGTAAGGGCAAGGAGATCGCCTACTTCGTGAAGATCTACCGCTAGTGAGGCAAGTCCTTCGTGGGCGATGGCCATGGTGGGATAGACAAGGTTGCTTCTTCGTGGACCCTTCGTGGGTGGAACCCTCCGTGGACTCGCGCAACCGTTACCCTTCGTGGGTTGAAGTCTCCATCAACGTGGATGTAGGATAGCACCACCTATCTGAACCACGCCAAAAACATCCTTGTCTCCAATTGCGTTTGAATTCTCCAAACCCTTCCCTTTACATTCTTGCAAGTTGCATGCTTTACTTTCCGCTGCCTATATACTCTTTGCATGCTTGCTTGAATTGTGTGATGATTGCTTGACTTGTCCTAAAGTAGCTAAAATCTGCCAAACTCTAAAAATGGGAAAAGGTTAAGTTTTTATTGGTCAAGTAGTCTAATCACCCCCCCTCTAGACATACTTCAAGGTCCTACAAGTGGTATCAGAGCTTTGGTCTCCATTTGCTTTGATTTCCATAGCTTTTGGTGGTCATAGCCTTGGTTTCACAACCTAGGAGAGTATGGCGTCTAGCGAGGGAAATTATCACCGTAGAGGTCCTCACTTTGATGGTACTAATTTTGCTAGTTGGAAGCATAAGATGAAAATGCATATTCTCGGACATAACCCCGCCGTTTGGGCTATTGTGTGTGTTGGTTTGCAAGGTGACTTCTTTGATGGGAAGGAACCAAACCGTGAAGCTACCACGAAAGAGTTGAAGATGTTGCAATACAATGCTCAAGCTTGTGATATTCTCTTCAACGGATTGTGCCCCGAAGAATTCAACAAAATCAGCCGTCTTGAGAATGCAAAGGAAATTTGGGATACTTTGATTGATATGCACGAAGGTACTAACTCCGTCCGTCAAGGAATCCAAATTGGATGTGCTTCAAAGTCAACTTGACAAGTTCAAAATGAAGGATGGTGAAGGTGTTGCTGAAATGTACTCTAGGCTTGCTCTCATCACAAATGAGATTGCCGGCTTAGGGAGTGAAGAGATGACCGATAGATTCATCATCAAAAAGATCCTAAGAGCCTTGGATGGAAAATATGATACCGTGTGCACATTGATCCAAGTGATGCCCAATTACAAAGATCTCAAGCCAACGGAGGTCATTGGAAGAATTGTTGCTCATGAGATGTCACTCAAAGATAAAGAGGAACTTCACAACAAATCAAGTGGAGCTTACAAAGCCTCATGTGAAGCCCCCACATCATCAAGTGAGAAACAAACCTTCAATGAAGAATTGAGCTTAATGGTGAAGAACTTCAACAAGTTCTACAAGAGTAGAAGCAAAGATAGAAGCTCCAAGTCAAGGTCCTACAATGACAAAAGATCTTCTAGTCGAGAGCGAAACTGCTACAATTATGGAAGACTCGGATACTATTCCAATGAGTGTATGGCACCCTACAAAAGAAAAGAAGATTCTCCAAAAAGAAGAAGCAAAAGAGAAGAATCACCATCTAGAGAGAGAAGGAGTAGAGATGATCGTTATGAACGAAGATACTCACGGAGAAGCAAGGATTCGGAAAGAAAAGAAAAGTCATCAAGGAGCTACACAAAACGAAGACATCAAGCTCATGTTGGTGAATGGGTATCCGGCTCCGACTCCGACAACCACTCCGAGAGAAGTTATCACTCTGATTCCGAATATACTCAAGATGAAGGTGTTGCCGGTCTAGCACTTGTGTCAACCGACTCCTACGACATAGTTGACTCACCAAATGAAGTAGTTGGAAGATGCTTCATGGCAAAAGGTCCTAAGGTAACACACCCCGAGTATGTTGATTTCAATAGTGATGAAGATGACTTGTTAGGTGATGATGATTTACTTGTTGACAACTCTAGTGATGAATACTATGATGAAACGTCAATTAATCATGCTAATCAACATAAAACGAATGACAATGATAAGGAGAAGATTGAGGCTCTAACTAAAGAACTAAACACTCTTAAGTTAGCTCATGAAACTATCTTCGAAGATCATCGAGAACTTTTAAGAGCTCATGAGAAGTTACGCTTTGAAAAACTCAATCTTGAGCAAGAGCATGAGTTTTTAAAGGCAATCAATGATGATCTTCGCAAGAAAAGTTCTTCTTACATTGCCAAACGTTTACTCTTATCCACTTACATGCCTCAAGTCAAATCTAGTAACACTAACAAGAAAGATTCTTCCTCTAGTAGTAACCATGATCATGCTAAATCCAATGTTGTTGCTTCTAGTAGTTCTCTTGATTCCACTAATGATTCTCTTAGCCAAGTTGCACTTGAGCAAGAAAATAGCCTATTGAAGGGAATTATAGAGAAAGGAGTCTACAAGAGCCTTGCCAGAAGTAAGCAATTCGAGGAAATTGTACGCAAGCAAGGAAGGCACCGGAAGAATCAAGGTGTTGGTTTTGAACGAAAGTTCAACACCAATGGAGTTGAGTGGGAAGAAGATCAATACCCCAAGACGAAGTTTGTTCCTCAACAAGAGAAGTATGATCCTACTTCCTTCAAGGGGACACAAGCTCAAGATGATCTTCCACCACAAGACTACCAGCAAAAAGGCAAGGACAAGCTTCAAGAGGAAATTGATGCATTTGAAGAAGCTCCTAAGACCTTAGTCAAGTGGATTCCCAAGACTACTTCAAGTTCCACTTCATCAAGTACGACTACAACTCCAAGGATTCCCATCAAGATGGTGTGGATCCAAAAGAAGAAGAACTAGAAAGTTCTTGAGGGTGACTCCGCCAACATAGTTCACTCTTATCATTTTGACAAAAACAAGTGCAATCAACTTCCACATCTTGCACTAGTTCAAGGAGTCACAAACCCTCTTGTTGGTAAGTCAAGGGACAAGGTAACCTAAAAGCTTTGATGGACATCATCTTGTGTGTGAATCACTCTATGTCTATGGATATCCTTGTTTGTTCCTTGTGGGACTAACCCATGTAGGTATTGAAAGTGCAATTCACTCCAATGGATAGCTCCAATTGTTCTACATCAACATTGAGCATCCACATCTTCAACATCTACATGAAGTCATCATCGACAAAACCCAAGGTTAGTTCATCCCTCTTAGGGGGGATGTCACATCTAGGGGGAGCTTTACTCTAAGACTTGAGCTAAAGCAACTCTAATGATGTGAACACAACAATGCTTTATGTAAAAGTGGTAACCCCACTTGTGCTTAAACGATGAGTATGACTTATGATCAAGGGAAAATTTTGTTTTTGCCACTCTAGATTTTGCCAATTTTCCTTTTGCCACTCTAGATTTTGACATTTCACTTTTGCCACTCTTAGTTTTTGACAATTATCACAATTGCCATTCTCATGGCAAAAGCAAAATTTTCAGAGTGGCATTTGTGATAATTTTCAAAAGCTAAGAGTGGCAAAAATGAAATAAAATTATTTCGCTTTTGCCACAAAATGGCAATTGTGATAATTGTCAAAAACTAAGAGTGGCAAAAGTGAAATGTCAAAATCTACAGTGGCATAAGGAAAATTGGCAAAATATAGAGTGGCAAAAACAAAATTTTCCCGATGATCAAATGTTCTCATTTGACCCCTAAGTCAATATACTCATATATAGATGACCTAGTCATCGCCAATTGCTTGATAGATGCTAGAATTGGTTGTGCATGCTTTGCCACATATTTCAATTGCCATTTTATTATGTGAGCATGTTGGTTGCATATTTTACTCATTCGAGGACATCCACTTGTTGTTTTGATTGATTGGTTTTATTTTCTCTTGCCAAGTGGATGGACAAGAATGCCTAAGAACCTCCTCTAGCTATCTATGCTTTTCTCGTCTCAAACTCTATTCATGCTACATCACAAAATTTGATCAAGTCAGATTCGAACCACTCTGTGTGAGGAGCACTCGGAGTCCCTGATTCGTCATAGACTTAAACTTCCAAAACTTCTTTGTGATTCTCGATCCGACCGATACCTTATTTTCGGTCCTACCGAGATCATCAAGTCGATCTATGTTTTCGATCTCGGTGCAACCGATTTGAACCATTTGGTCACACCGAGTTGCAATAACTGTATACAGTTTTGCATCTCGGTGCCACCGAGTTGTTCCACTCGGTCACACCGATAGGGTCGGGCTATATATAGACACGGGCAAAAATTTGGAAATTTCTCCGAACCCCTTCGCCCGCGCAATAGCTCGCTCTGCCTACGTGGTCTCCGGATCGTCTTCTCGCCGCCAGCCGCCTCCTGTCGCTGGTCTCCATCGCCGTCAACGGAATTCAATCCCGTCATTGCCGCCGTAGCGAGTCTCCGCCGAACTAGGGTATGGACTCGATCTTTGTGCTATTCCCAATCTGATTCCTAGCACATTGTGATCTTATCGATTCTAGCCACGATTGAAACACTCCTATCCAGTCAATACAATTCGTAGAATATGTTTGATTCGAAAATTTTAGGGTTAGGTTTCCGCCGAATCCATCTCGGACCCACCGAGTTGAAAAACTCGGTCCCACCAATTTGGCTCATGCCATTGCACAAGTAAGACTCGGTCTGACCGAGAATTACTAATCGGTGTGACCGAGTTTGGAACTTTGTGAAACCCCAGCAGTCTCGGTGCCACCGAACTGTGACTCGGTCTGACCGAGTTCACTAGTTTAGGTTCCAAAACTGCTTCGGTATCACCGAGTTTAAAAATCGGTAGATCCAAAATGATTTCTGTGGGAAACTAAAACTAAGTTTTTGAATCATTCTTTTGCAAAAATCTCTGCATTTTGTGATGCTCATCTACTCTACCTCATCTATAAACTCTTCACAGGGTCAGCAGTCAGCTTGTGCATCATGTCTGATCAGAGTAACAGCCAGAACATGTCAGAAGAGCAAGTGCACATGAGTGAGGGCACTAGTCCCCCCAGTTCTTCAGATGAAGGCAGTAGGAGCACTCCTAGCAATTTGCCAAGAGCTGCCACCAGACAAAGGAAGAAGAGAACCTCAGACTCAGAGGATGAGGACTATGTGGCAGAGGAAGAGGAAGCTACTTCCAAGAGAGTAGTGCTCAAGAAGGGGTATGGCTCATCCCAGAGCACAAAGCCAAGTATGCAGAAGAAGGCACCTACAAGAAGAGTTCCTACTTCCAAGCCTAGGAAGGCTGTACCTGAAAAAACCATGAAGCTAGTCATGGAATCTGAAGAGGAAGCAAGTGGCCAAGACAAGAAGAAGAAGAGAGTCATAACTACCACTGCCAGAGTTGTTGGTAAACCCTCTATGAGGAGAGACTCTGAAGAAGAAGAAGAAGAAGAAGAGGTTGCTGCACCAGCACCTAAGCCACCAAAGCTTATGGGTGATGCCATAAAATCAGGGGCTACTACATCCAAGCCAAAAGAAGCACCCAAAGCTGCCTCCAAGGCCAAGCCATCTCCAAAGCCAAAACCAAAGAGAAATACAAGGAGCATACCAGCTGCTGAGAAGAACAAGGCCCCAGTGCCTGAAGCTGTTGGAGAAGATGAAGAAGGACAAGTTCTGAGAAAACTCAAGCCCAAGATTCCAGACCACAACGATGCTCATCCTGTGGCTGAGAACATGAAAATCAGAAGAGACTCAGGGTTGAGGAAGTGGAGAGATGAAGACCCATATGCTTCAAGGAGGAGAACTGTTGTTGACTACAGGTTCCACACTAAGGAACAACAGGACTTCTATGAGACAGTTTTGTTAGATAAGAAGCCTATCGTTTGTGACATGAGGTGGGTCGACTGGACCTACATCAAGGAAAATGAAGAGCACTATCCTGGAGTGCAAGACAGCTTCAGTGCTTGTGGAGTTGCTGACTTTGTTGGGCAGAAGCTCACAAAGTGGAATGAGGAGCTCATTATGCAATTCTACTCCACAGCACACTTCTACCCAGATGGAAGGATAAAATGTTGGGGAACGTTGCAGAAAATTAAAATGTTTCCTACGGTTTCACCAAGATCCATCTATGAGTTCATCTAAGCAACGAGTCATGGGAGAGAGATTGCATCTACATACCACTTTGTAGATCGCGAGCAGAAGCGTTCAACGAACGGGGATGAGGTAGTCGTACACGACATGATCCAAATCACCGGAGATCCTAGCACCGAACGGACGGCACCTCCGCGTTCAACACACGTACGGTCAGTGTAACATCTCCTTCTTCTTGATCCAGCAAGGCAAAGGAGAGGTTGGGGAAGATGGCTCCAGCAGCAGCACGACGGCGTGGTGATGGTGGAGCTACAGTACTCCGGCAGGGCTTCGCCGAGCTCTACGGAGGAGGAGGAGGTGTTGGAGAGGGAGAGAGCGAGGCGCCAAGGACCAGGGTGCGGCTGCCCCCGCCCCTCCCCTCATATATATAGCCCCCTAGGGGGGCGCCGGCCCTAGGAGATGCAATCTCCTAGGGGGGCGGCGGCCAAGGGGTGGGGGGCTTGCCCCCCAAGCAAGGGGGCGCCCCCTTTAGGGTTTCCCCCACCCTAGGCGCGCATGGGCCCTGGGGAAGTGGCGCCCCAGCCCACTTTGGGCTGGATCCTTTCCTACTTCAGCCCATGGGGCCCTCCGGGATAGGTGGCCCCACCCGGTGGACCCCCCGGGACCCTCCGGTGGTCCCGGTACAATACCGATAACCCCGAAACTTATCCCGATGGCCAAAACAGCACTTCCTATATTTAATTCTTTACCTCCGGACCATTCCGAAACTCCTCATGACGTCCAGGATCTCATCCGGGACTCCGAACAACATTCGGGTTACTCCATATACATATCTTCACAATCCTAGCGTCACAGAACCTTAAGTGTGTAGACCCTACGGGTTCGGGAGACATGCAGACATGACCGAGACGGCTCTTGGGCAATAACCAACAGCGGGATTTGGATACCCATGTTGGCTCCCACATGCTCCACGATGATCCCATCGGATGAACCACGATGTCGAGGATTCAATTAATCCCGTATACGATTCCCTTTGTCAATCGGTATTTTACTTGCCCGAGATTCGATCGTCGGTATCCCAATACCTCGTTCAATCTCGTTACCGGCAAGTCACTTTACTCGTACCGTAATGCATGATCCGGTGATCAAACACTTTGATCACATTGAGCTCATTATGATGATGCATTACTGAGTGGGCCCGGTGATACCTCTCCGTCAAGCGGAGTGACAAATCCCAGTCTCGGTCCGTGTCAACCCAACAGATACTTTCGGAGATACCCGTAGTATACCTTTATAGTCACCCAGTTACGTTGTGACGTTTGGCACACCCAAAGCACTCCTACGATGTCCGGGAGTTACACGATCTCATGGTCTAAGGAAAGGATACTTGACACTGGAAAACTCTAGCAAACGAACTATGCGATCTTATGCTATGTTTAGGATTGGGTCTCGTCCATCACATAATTCTCCTAATGATGTGATCTCGTTATCAATGACATCCAATGCCCATAGTCAGGAAACCATGACTATCTATTGATCAACGAGCTAGTCAACTAGAGGCTTACTAGGGACACGTTGTTGTCTGTTATTCACACATGTATTACGATTTCCGGATAACACAATTATAGCACGAATAAAGACAATTATCATGAATAAGGAAATATAATAATAATGCTTTTATTATTGCCTCTAGGGCATATTTCCAACAGTCTCCCATTTGCACTAGAGTCAATAATCTAGTTACATTGTGATGAATCGAACACCCATAGAGTTCTGGTGTTGATCATGTTTTGCCTTAGGGAGAGGTTTAGTCAACGGATCTGTGACATTCAGATCCGTGTGCACTTTACAAATTTCTATGTCTCCATCTTGAACATTTTCACGAATGGAGTTGAAGCGACGCTTGATGTGCCTGGTCTTCTTGTGAAACCTGGGCTCCTTGGCAAGTGCAATAGCTCCAGTGTTGTCACAGAAGAGTTTGATTGGCCCCGACGCATTGGGTATGACTCCGAGGTCGGTGATGAACGCCTTCACCCAAATTGCTTCATGTGCTGCCTCCGAGGCTGCCATGTACTCCGCTTCACATGTAGATCCCGCCACGACGCTCTGCTTGCAACTGCACCAGCTTACTGCCCCACCATTCAAAATATACACGTATCCGGTTTGTGACTTAGAGTCATCCAGATCTGTGTCGAAGCTAGCGTCGACGTAACCCTTTACGACGAGCTCTTCGTCACCTCCATAAACGAGAAACATTTCCTTAGTCCTTTTCAGGTACTTCAGGATATTCTTGACCGTTGTCCAGTGTTCCTTGCCGGGATTACTTTGGTACCTTCCTACCAAACTTACGGCAAGGTTTACATCAGGTCTGGTACACAGCATGGCATACATAATAGAACCTATGGCTGAGGCATAGGGGATGACACTCATCTCTTCTATATCTTCTGCCGTGGTCGGACATTGAGCTGAGCTCACTTTCACACCTTGTAACACAGCTAAGAACCCCTTCTTAGATTGATCCATATTGAACTTCTTCAATATCTTATCAAGGTATGTGCTTTGTGAAAGACCTATGAGGCGTCTTGATCTATCTCTATAGATCTTGATGCCTAATATATAAGCAGCTTCTCCAAGGTCCTTCATTGAAAAACTTTTATTCAAGTAGGCCTTAATGCTGTCCAAGAGTTCTATATCATTTCCCATCAAAAGTATGTCATCTACATATAGTATGAGAAATTCTACAGAGCTCCCACTCACTTTCTTGTAAACGCAGGCTTCTCCATAAGTCTGCGTAAACCCAAACGCTTTGATCATCTCATCAAAGCGAATGTTCCAACTCCGAGATGCTTGCACCAGCCCATAAATCGAGCGTTGGAGCTTGCACACCTTGTCAGCATTCTTAGGATCGACAAAACCTTCCGGCTGCATCATATACAATTCTTCCTTAAGGAAACCATTAAGGAATGCCGTTTTGACGTCCATTTGCCATATTTCATAATCGTAGAATGCGGCAATTGCTAACATGATTCGGACGGACTTCAGCTTCGCTACCGGTGAGAAAGTCTCATCGTAGTCAACGCCTTGAACTTGTCGATAACCCTTAGCGACAAGCCGAGCTTTATAGATGGTCACATTACCGTCCGCGTCTGTCTTCTTCTTAAAGATCCACTTATTTTCTATGGCTCGCCGTTCAACGGGCAAGTCAGTCAAAGTCCATACTTCATTTTCATACATGGATCCTATCTCGGATTTCATGGCTTCCAGCCATTTGTCAGAATCCGGACCCGCCATTGCTTCCTCATAGTTCGAAGGTTCACCGTTGTCTAACAACATGATTTCCAAGACAGGGTTGCCGTACCACTCTGGTGCGGAACGTGTCCTTGTGGACCTTCGAATTTCAATAGGAGCTTGATTAGAAGTATCTTGATCATCATCATTAATTTCCTCTCTAGTTGGTGCAGGCACCTCAGGAACATTTTCTTGAGTTTCGCCATTTTCCGGTTCAAGAGGTAACACTTCATCAAGTTCTACTTTCCTCCCACTTACTTCTTTCGAGAGAAACTCTTTCTCTAGAAAGGATCCATTCTTGGCAACAAAGATCTTGCCTTCGGATCTGAGGTAGATGTTATACCCAATAGTTTCTTTAGGGTATCCTATGAAGACGCATTTTTCCGACTTGGGTTCGAGCTTTTCAGGTTGAAGTTTCTTGACATAAGCATCGCATCCCCAAACTTTTAGAAACGACAACTTAGGTTTCTTCCCAAACCATAATTCATACGGTGTCGTCTCAACGGATTTCGACGGAGTCCTATTTAAAGTGAATGCGGCAGTCTCTAAAGCATAGCCCCAAAAAGATAGCGGTAAATCGGTAAGAGACATCATAGATCGTACGATATCTAATAGAGTGTGATTACGACGTTCGGACACACCATTACGCTGAGGTGTTCCAGGCGGCGTGAGTTGCGAAACTATTCCACATTTTCTTAAGTGCGTGCCAAATTCGTGACTCAAGTATTCTCCTCCACGATCTGATCGTAGAAACTTTATCTTTCTATCACGTTGATTTTCAACCTCGCTCTGAAATTCCTTGAACTTTTCAAAGGTCTCAGACTTGTGTTTCATTAAGTAGATATACCCATATCTACTCAAGTCATCAGTGAGGGTGAGAACATAACGATAGCCACCGCGAGCCTCAACACTCATTGGACCGCACACATCAGTATGTATGATTTGCAATAAGTTGGTTGCTCGCTCCATTGTTCCTGAGAACGGAGTCTTGGTCATTTTACCCATGAGGCATGGTTCGCACGTGTCAAATGATTCATAATCAAGAGACTCTAAAAGTCCATCTGCATGGAGCTTCTGCATGCGTTTGACACCTATGTGACCAAGGCGGCAGTGCCACAAATATGTGGGACTATTGTTATCAACTTTAACTCTTTTGGTATTCACACTATGAATATGTGTATCATCACGTACGAGATTCATTAAGAATAAACCATTAACCATCGGAGCATGACCATAAAACATATCTCTCATATAAATAGAACAACCATTATTCTCGGATTTAAATGAGTAGCCATCTCGAATTAAACGAGATCCAGACACAATGTTCATGCTCAAACTTGGCACTAAATAACAATTATTGAGGTTTAAAACTAATCCCGTAGATAAATGTAGAGGTAGCATGCCGACGGCGATCACATCGACCTTGGAACCATTCCCGACGCGCATCGTCACCTCGTCCTTCGCCAGTCTCCGTTTATTCCGCAGCTCCTGCTTTGAGTTACAAATGTGAGCAACTGCACCGGTATCAAATACCCAAGAGCTACTACGAGTACTGGTAAGGTACACATCAATTACATGTATATCACATATACCTTTTGTTTTGCCGGCCTTCTTGTCCGCTAAGTATTTGGGGCAGTTCCGCTTCCAGTGACCACTTCCCTTGCAATAAAAACACTCAGTCTCGGGCTTGGGTCCATTCTTTGGCTTCTTCCCGGCAACTTTCTTACCGGGCGCGGCAACTTCCTTGCCGTCCTTCTTGAAATTCTTCTTACCCTTGCCCTTCTTGAACTTAGTGGTTTTCTTCACCATCAACACTTGATGCTCCTTCTTGATTTCTACCTCTGCTGATTTCAGCATAGCATATACCTCAAGAATGGTCTTTACCATCCCCTGCATGTTGTAGTTCATCACAAAGCTCTTGTAGCTAGGTGGAAGCGACTGGAGGATTCTGTCAATGACCGCTTCATCCGGGAGATTAACTTCCAGTTGAGTCAAGCGGTTGTGCAACCGAGACATCTTGAGTATGTGTTCACTGACAGAGCTATTTTCCTCCATCTTACAGCTAAAGAATTTGTCAGAGACTTCATATCTCTCGACCCGGGCATGAGCTTGGAAAACCATTTTCAGCTCTTCGAACATCTCATATGCTCCATGTCTCTCAAAACGCTTTCGGAGCCCCGGCTCTAAGCTGTAAAGCATGCCGCACTGAATGAGGGAGTAATCATCGGAACGTGACTGCCAAGCGTTCATAACGTCTTGTTCTGCAGGGAGAACAGGTGCGTCACCCAGCGGTGCTCGTAGGACATAATCTTTCTTGGCAGCTATGAGGATGATCCTCAGGTTCCGGACCCAGTCCGTATAGTTGTTGCCATCGTCTTTAAGCTTGGTTTTCTCTAGGAACGCGTTGAAGTTGAGGACTACGTTGGCCATTTGATCTACAAGACATATTGTAAATATTTTAGACAAAGTTCATGACAATAAAGTTCATCTTAATCAAATTATTTAATGAACTCCCACTTAGATAGACATCCCTCTTCTAGTCATCTAAGTATTACATGATCCAAGTCAACTAGGCCGTGTCCGATCATCACGTGAGACGGACTAGTCAACATTGGTGAACATCTTCATGTTGATCGTATCTTCTATACGACTCATGCTCGACCTTTCGGTCTTCTGTGTTCCGAGGCCATGTCTGTACATGCTAGGCTCGTCAAGTCAACCTAAGTGTTTGCATGTGTAAATCTGTCTTACACCCGTTGTATGTGAACGTTAGAATCTATCACACCCGATCATCACGTGGTGCTTCGAAACAACGAACTGTCGCAATGGTGCACAGTTAGGGGGAACACCTCTTGAAATTATTATGAGGGATCATCTTATTTACTACCGTCGTTCTAAGTAAACAAGATGCAAAACATGATAAACATCACATGCAATCAAATAATAAACGTGACATGATATGGCCAATATCACATAGCTCCTTTGATCTCCATCTTGGGGCTCCATGATCATCTTGTCACCGGCTTGACACCATGATCTCCATCATCATGATCTCCATCATCGTGTCTCCATGAAGTTGCTCGCCAACTATTACTTCTACTACTATGGCTAATGCGTTTAGCAATAAAGTAAAGTAATTTACATGGCGTTTCTCAATGACACGCAGGTCATACAAAAATAAAGACAACTCCTATGGCTCCTGCCGGTTGTCATACTCATCGACATGCAAGTCGTGATTCCTATTACAATAGCATGAACATCTCATACATCACATATAGATCATTCATCATTCATCACAACTTTGGCCATATCATATCACAAAGCACTTGCTGCAAAAACAAGTTAGACGTCCTCTAATTGTTGTTGCAAGTTTTACGTGGCTGAATTAGGGTTCTAGCAAGAATGTTTTCTTACCTACGTGAAAGCCACAACGTGATTTGTCAACTTCTATTTACCCTTCATAAGGACCCTTTTCATCGAATCCGCTCCAACTAAAGTGGGAGAGACAGACACCCGCCAGCCACCTTATGCAACTAGTGCATGTTAGTCGGTGGAACCGGTCTCACGTAAGCGTACGTGTAAGGTTGGTCCGGGCCGCTTCATCCCACAATACCGCTGAAGCAAGATAAGACTAGTAGCGGCAAGAAAGTTGACAACATCTACGCCCACAACAAATTGTGTTCTACTCGTGCAATAGAGAACTACGCATAGACCTAGCTCATGATGCCACTGTTGGGGAACGTTGCAGAAAATTAAAATTTTTCCTACGGTTTCACCAAGATCCATCTATGAGTTCATCTAAGCAACGAGTCATGGGAGAGAGATTGCATCTACATACCACTTTGTAGATCGCGAGCCGAAGCGTTCAACGAACGGGGATGAGGTAGTCGTACACGACGTGATCCAAATCACCGGAGATCCTAGCACCGAACGGACGGCACCTCCGCGTTCAACACACGTACGGTCAGCGTAACGTCTCCTTCTTCTTGATCCAGCAAGGCAAAGGAGAGGTTGGGGAAGATGGCTCCAGCAGCAGCACGACGGCGTGGTGATGGTGGAGCTACAGTACTCCGGCAGGGCTTCGTCGAGCTCTACGGAGGAGGAGGAGGTGTTGGAGAGGGAGAGAGGGAGGCGCCAAGGACCAGGGTGCGGCTGCCCCCTCCCCTCCCCTCATATATATAGCCCCCTAGGGGGGGGCGCCAGCCCTAGGAGATGCAATCTCCTAGGGGGGCGGCGGCCAAGGGGTGGGGGGCTTGCCCCCCAAGCAAGGGGCGCCCCCTTTAGGGTTTCCCCCACCCTAGGCGCGCATGGGCCCTGGGGAAGTGGCGCCCCAGACCACTTTGGGCTGGATCCTTTCCTACTTCAGCCCATGGGGCCCTCCGGGATAGGTGGCCCCACCCGGTGGACCCCCCAGGACCCTCCGGTGGTCCCGGTACAATACCGATAACCCCGAAACTTGTCCCGATGGCCAAAACAACACTTCCTATATATAATTCTTTACCTCCGGACCATTCCGAAACTCCTCGTGACGTACGGGATCTCATCCGGGACTCCGAACAACATTCGGGTTACTGCATATACATATCTTCACAACCCTAGCGTCACCGAACCTTAAGTGTGTAGACCCTACGGGTTCGGGAGACATGCAGACATGACCGAGACGGCTCTTGGGCAATAACCAACAGCGGGATCTGGATACCCATGTTGGCTCCCACATGCTCCACGATGATCTCATCGGATGAACCAGGATGTCGAGGATTCAATTAATCCCGTATACGATTCCCTTTGTCAATCGGTATTTTACTTGCCCGAGATTCGATCGTCGGTATCCCAATATCTCGTTCAATCTCGTTACCGGCAAGTCACTTTACTCGTACCGTAATGCATGATCCCGTGATCAAACACTTTGATCACATTGAGCTCATTATGATGATGCATTACTGAGTGGGGCCGGTGACACCTCTCCGTCAAGCGGAGTGACAAATCCCAGTCTCGATCCGTGTCAACCCAACAGATACTTTTGGAGATACCCGTAGTATACCTTTATAGTCACCCAGTTACGTTGTGACGTTTGGCACACCCAAAGCACTCCTACGGTGTAGGGGAGTTACACGATCTCATGGTCTAAGGAAAGGATACTTTACATTGGAAAACTCTAGCAAATGAACTATGCGATCTTATGCTATGTTTAGGATTGGGTCTCGTCCATCACATCATTCTCCTAATGATGTGATCTCGTTATCAACGACATCCAATGCCCATAGTCAGGAAACCATGACTATCTATTGATCAACGAGCTAGTCAACTAGAGGCTTACTAGGGACACGTTGTTGTCTGTTATTCACACATGTATTACGATTTCCGGATAACACAATTATAGCACGAATAAAGACAATTATCATGAATAAGGAAATATAATAATAATGCTTTTATTATTGCCTCTAGGGCATATTTCCAACATAACATGGATGTCTGAAGGTACAAGGTACCAATCCATTGTTGAGGAATGGGCAAAGTTGATCAATGCCCCAGAGGAAAATGAAGATGACTTGGATGTCTATGCCAAGAAAAAGATGGATCATAACACAGTGGCAAATATGTACAAGGAGATTCTAGTAGATGATCTTGACACTCACCAGCTTGGGTCCGTGAAACACTTGTTGTCAGGACTGCCTACGATCAACTGGATCCTTAGGCACACACTCTTGCCCAAGTCTGGAGATCACAGAATGATCATAGGTCATGCCATTAAATTGCTACACATATTTGATGTGCCTCAGAAATTCAAGGTCATGAGCCTCATAGTAGAGACTATCAAGAGGACTGCAGCAGATCAGAAGAGGAGCTGTGGTTATGCCCCTCGGATCCAAGAGTTGATAAACTCAAAGATTGGCACAAGAACTTACTTGTTGGACAAAGAACACTTGCCTATTCATCCAGGTTTCGAGGACAATCAAGTTGTGATGAATGAGAATGAACCATCATCAGCTCAAGCACAAGCAAAGAAGGAGAAGGCAAGGAAGGAGAAAGCTGCCAGGATGCCAACTCAAGAGAAGGCGTCTGAGTATTTCTTGAAAACCAAGCAGGAGCAGCTTAGTTACTTGATTGCATCTACACTGAGGATTGAGAAAGGACTGGCCACCCTCACTCAGAATTAGGAGAGCTTAGAGAGAATCGTGGAACAAAAGTTCTATGACTTGGATGTAAAAGTAACAGAGATTCAGTCTGCAGTGGAGAAACTTCATGATGACATGCAGGAAGGAAAGGGAAGACTACAACTGATGCATTTGCCAGAGTGCCACGAGCTCAGAGGCCAACTGCAGTGCCAGTTCCTAACACCAGAGCCACCTCATCAGCTCCAGCTACAGCACCAGGCCAACCAGCTCCAGCATCCACCTCAACTCCAGCTCCAACCACTTCTACAAAAGCCTTCGTCCTTGGAGTGATTCGGACTCCACCACCACCAGAAGATCAAGCCTGAGAGTCGATCTAGCACTATGCATTTTCTAGGAACTTTTTGGTAACTTGTTGCCAAAGGGGGAGAAAAATGTATAGATCATAGGCATCGAGAGAGAGAGAGAGAGTGTGTTGCATTTATTCTCTCTTGCTTTATTTGGTGATTTTTCAAACTTTGTTTGCTTTTGGTTGAGATACTATGATATGCCTGTGAGACATTGATGATCATGTGTTTGATCATAAGCTACACTTATGCATGCTTGATATTATCCTATCTATCCTATGTGATCATTCACTTTTCTTGGTGATGAGTGCATGTATTCATTTCTTATCACTTTGAGCGCTCCACCAAGATGTATGTGACATGGAAGAGTGACCTAT
The DNA here is from genome assembly GCA_032464435.1 of Aegilops umbellulata. Lineage (NCBI taxonomy): Eukaryota > Viridiplantae > Streptophyta > Magnoliopsida > Poales > Poaceae > Aegilops > Aegilops umbellulata. Next base: position 539,563,228 of record CP136057.1, on the reverse strand, counting down.
GATTCTAACTCCTTGTGCATTTGCAGTCCAAAGCAAATTTTAAAATATGCACAAATTTAGGGGGAGCTCTTGCTTTTCACATACTTCACAAAGCGACGATGCTCTAAATCTTATTATTTGTCGAAGCTTTGATCTATATGTTGTCATCAATTACCAAAAAGGGGGAGATTGAAAGTGCAACTATCCCTAGGTGTTTTTGGTAATTCATAACAACATATAGCTCATTGAGCTAATGCTATTCCAAGATGATTATTTCAGGAAAGCTTAATGATTGGCATGGCATGGATGGTGAAAGTGGATCCCTCAAAATGTAAGGACAAAGGATTGGCTCAAGCTCAAAAGCTCAAGACTCTTCATTTTATATTTTAGTGATCCAAGATCACATTGAGTCTTTAGGAAAAGCCAATACTATCAAGGAGGGATGAGGTGTTGCTTAATGAGCCTCTTGCTTCATGTGCTTAGTGATATGCTCCAAAACCCTCAGCTACTTTCCCACTTCCACATATGACCTAAACTCAAAGCCAAACTCGATCCTACCGATTCTTTCTATCCGGCGCCACCGAGTTTCACATGTCATAGCCACTGCCAAACCCTAAGCAAATCGGTTCTACCGATAGGGATCTCGGTCTCACTGAGATGGGATTGCAATCTCTCTGTTTCCTTTTCATAACTTTTCGGTCTCACTGAAAGAGCGGATCGGTCCCACCAAGATTGCAATGTAAACTCTCTGTTTCCTTTTTGTAACTTTTCGGTCCCACCGAAAGAGCAAATCGGTCCCACCGAGTTTACCTGACCAACCCTCTGGTTAGCTTATTACCAAATCGGTCTCACCGAGTTTGTGTAATCGGTCTCACCAAGATTACGTTATGCCCTAACCCTAACAATAACGGTCCTACCGAGTTGCATGTCGGTCCCACCGAAAATCACTAACGGTCACTAGGTTTACTAAATCGGTCCGACCGAGTTTGTTGATTCGGTCCCACCGAGATTGGTAAATTGTGTGTAACGGTTAGATTTTGTGTGGAGGCTATATATACCCCTCCACCTCCTCTTCATTCGTGGAGAGAGCCATCAGAACACATCTACACTTCCAACTCATATGTTCTGAGAGAGAACCACCTACCCTTGTGTTGAGGCCAAGATATTCCATTCCTACCATATGAATCTTGATCTCTAGCCTTCCCCAAGTTGCTTTCCACTCAAATCTTCTTTCCACCAGATCCAAATCCTATGAGAGAGAGTTGAGTGTTGGGGAGACTATCATTTGAAGCACAAGAACAAGGAGTTCATCATCAACACACCATTTGTTACTTCTTGGAGAGTGGTGTCTCCTAGATTGGCTAGGTGTCACTTGGGAGCCTCTGACAAGATTGTAGAGTTGAACCAAGGAGTTTGTAAGGGCAAGGAGATCGCCTACTTCGTGAAGATCTACCGCTAGTGAGGCAAGTCCTTTGTGGGCGATGGCCATGGTGGGATAGACAAGGTTGCTTCTTCGTGGACCCTTCGTGGGTGGAGCCCTCCGTGGACTCGCGCAACCGTTACCCTTCGTGGGTTGAAGTCTCCATCAACGTGGATGTAGGATAGCACCACCTATCCGAACCACGCCAAAAACATCCTTATCTCCAATTGCGTTTGAATTCTCCAAACCCTCCCCTTTACATTCTTGCAAGTTGCATGCTTTACTTTCCGCTGCCTATATACTCTTTGCATGCTTGCTTGACTTGTCCTAAAGTAGCTAAAATCTGCCAAACTCTAAAATTGGGAAAAGGTTAAGTTTTTATTGGTCAAGTAGTCTAATCACCCCCCCCCCTCTAGACATACTTCAAGGTCCTACAGCCCACAAGCAGAAAATGACAGTAATGGGTCGTATGTAACCGAATGCTGCAAATGAGCCCAAGAATCAATGGGCCCTGAGAAGGCCGAAAGATAACTTGGGCAGGAAACGGCCCAATGGAATAATGAGCCATTAATGGGTATAAAGTGATACACTGTTCATTACGGGCCAGTTTCACCACGGGCCGTTAATGGGCCAAGAGTTACAAAGGTCCTCATATGGGTTGAAAGAAGTCATGGGCCACACATGGGCCGGAAGTTAAAATGGGTTGAATCATATTGGATGGCCCAGATGACGCTATTGGGCCTAATTCGGATAGGGCGTAACGGGCCCTGGGTTAGCGGGCTGTAAATGGGCTATATGCGAACAGGCCATTAACAGGCTTTCTGTGGGCCGGCCCGCCACCTTTTCACCAAGTCAAACGGGCCGGCCTTTTCACAAGAATGGGCCTCAGTTGGGCCGTGCCACGTGTCGCCGTATCATAGGTGCCTTCGGTCCAATGAGCGGATGACATCTGTCCCAACGGTGAGCCGACACGTGTTTCCTCCAGCCAATGATGATTTTACACGTGGAAAATCCCCATTGGTCGGGGCTGTTAACGGGTTATCGGATCCAAAACCCGACCCGATAGCTTAACGACGTTCCATTACAGTGGATGACACGTGTTGGTCACCCTTGATGAAAGCACTTCTGTGGCACACTATTTATCGTCATGGAAGTGGACACTTCCGTGATGATAATTTTGGTAATTTCATGGAACACTTCTATGATAGCACAGGTATGACTATCTTGATTCTGTCATAAAATAGTCATGGATGTACATGCATGACAAAAAACGCGACCTACTGTGACAAACACGTATCATCACGGAAGTGTATTTTTTTGTAGTGTATATTCTCTGATTTTCGTGAAAAGATTGTTGAGGTTTCCACGGATGAATTTTCTGTTTATGTGAAGTCTTTTGATGACTGTTTAAGAAATCTTGAGCGAGTTTTGCAGAGATGTGAACAAACAAATCTTGTCTTGAATTAGGAGAAAGGCCACTTTATGGTTAATGAAGGCATTGTCTTGGGTCATAAAATTTCTGAAAGAGGTATTGAAGTGGACCAAGCTAAGGTTGATGCAATTGAGAAAATGCCATGTCCTAAGGACATCAAAGGTATTCGTAGTTTCCTAGGTCAGCTGGTTTCTATAGGAGATTTATCAAAGACCTATCTAAAATTTCTAGGCCTCTTACTAATATTTTGCAAAAGGATATTCCTTTTGTTTTTGATGATGATTGTCTTGAAGCCTTTGAAACACTCAAGAAATCCTTAATATCTGCACCTATTGTTCAACCACCTGATTGGTACTTGCCTTTTGAAATTATGTGTGATGCTAGTGATTATGCTGTTGGTGCTGTTCTAGGACAAACAGTTGATAAGAAACTGAATGTTATTCATTATGCTAGTAAAACTCTAAACAGTGCTCAAAGAAATTATGCCACTACTGAAAAAGCATTCTTAGCACTGGTGTTTGCTTGTGTTAAATTTAGACCTTATATTGTCGATTCCAAAGTAACTATTCACACAGACCATGCTGCTATCAAATATCTTATGGAAAATAAAGATGCTAAACCTAGACTTATTCGTTGGGTTCTCTTATCACAAGAATTTGATTTACATATCACTGATAGAAAAGGAGCTGAGAACCCAATAGCTGATAATTTGTCTAGGCTTGAAAATGTGCTTGATGACCCATTACCTATTGATGATAGTTTTCCTGATGAGCAGTTAGCTACAATAAATGTTGCTAACATTACTCCTTGGTACGCTCACTATGCTAATTACATTGTTGCTAAATATTTACCACCTAGCTTTACATACCAGCAAAACAAAAAATTCTTCTATGATTTAAGACATTACTTTTGGGATGACCCACATCTTTATAAAGAAGGAGTAGATGGTATTATTATACGTTGTGTACCTGAGCATGAACAGGGACAAATCCTAAGGAAATGTCACTCCGAGGCTTATGGAGGGCATCAAGCTGGAGATAGAACTGCTCACAAGGTATTGCAATCTGGATTTTATTGGCCTACTCTCTGCAAGGATGGCCGTAAGTTTGTCTCTTCTTGTGATGAATGTCAAAGAATAGGTAATATCGGTAAGCGTCAAGAAATGCCTATGAATTATTCACTTGCTGTTGAACCATTTGAAGTTTGGGGATTTGATTACATGGGACCTTTTCCTTCCTCTAATGGGTATACACATATTTTGGTTGCTATTGATTATGTTACTAAATGGGTAGAAGCCATTCCAACCAGTAGTGATGATCACAACACCTCTATTAAAATGCTTAAGAAAGTTATTTTCCCAAGGTTTGGAGTCCCTAGATATTTAATGACTAATGGTGGTTCACACTTCATTCATGGTGCTTTCCATAAATGCTTGCCAAGTATGATGTTAACCATAGAATTGCATCACCCTATCATCCTCGGTCTAGTGGTCATGTTGAACTTAGCAATAGAGAAATAAAATGAATTTTGCAAAAGACTGTTAATAGGTCCTGGAGAATTGGTCTAAGAAATTAGATGATCCACTTTGGGCTTATAGAATAGCATATAAAAATCCTATGGGTATGTCCCTTTATAAAATGGTTTATGGAAAAGCTTGTCATTTGCCTCTTGAGTTAGAACATAAAGCATATTGAGCAGTTAAAGAACTCAATTATGATTGTAAACTTGCTGGTGAAAAGAGGTTATTTGATATAAGTTCTTTAGAGGAATGGAGAACCCAAGCTTATGAAAAAGCAAAGTTATTCAAAGAAAAAGTTAAAGGTGGCATGGCAAAAGAATTCAAAAGCGTTAGTTTAAAGTTGGAGAATATGGTCTTCTGTACAACTCTCATTTTAGATTTTTTGCAGGAAAGCTCCTCTCGAAATGGGAAAGCCCATATTTCATCGAGGAGGTTTACCGGTCTGGAGCCATCAAAAGAAATAACTTCGAAGGTACTAACCCGAAGGTTGTCAATGGGAAACGAATAAAGCATTATATCTCAGGTATGCCTATTAATGTTGAAAGTAATATTATCCAAACTTTGACCCCGGAAGAACACATAAAAGAGTCTTTCCGGAACACTCCAGAATCGTGAAAATAAAGAGGTACGTGATACGGTAAGTAAACGGGCTCCAAAAAATCCGCAAAATATTTTTTGTCAGTTTTGGAATATTTTAGAATTTTGGAAATAAAGAAACTCCCAGGAAGCATCCCCTGGTGGGCACAAGACACCAGGGCGTGCTAGGGAAGCCTGGCGCGCCCAGGTGGGTTGTGCCCACCTGGGACACCTTCCGTACTCCATTTTTCTACCTTATACTTGTCCCCCAAGATAAAAAAATCTATATATACTTCGCGAACCTATTAACCACCGTATCGCGGAGAAATCATCTGTCCTCTTTTCTTGCTATTTTCTGACAGATTCAACGAGACCAACGTCATGTCTTCCTCACCCTTCAACAATGGAGAAGGAGAAATAGGGTTGGTTCAGGAAGATCCAAGGAGGGATGAAGCTGAAGAGGTTGCTATGGAAGAAGAGGAAAGTCCCTTTGGGATTCACCCTCCAGCCTCTGAGAGGGGTACACTAGCTGGGATCAAGCCATGGGATCATCGAACAATCAAGCGAGCCTAGAAGTACAAGAAGAGGTCCCATCGAGGAGGCCCTTACACAGGTACATCGTAACAATTTTCATAATTTGATTCACAATTATGGGTTCGAGAACACTCCTCGTAGGCACATACCGTCCAACCTGGACAAATTTCGGCCGAGAGAAAATAGTGCAGGAACCAAACCGTGGGGCCCTGAGAATAAACACATAATGGTTGAGGTGAAGAAAACAGTGAATTAATCCATCAAGCCCTTCAGGAGATTCAAGGGTTGAAGGATCTACTCATGGGTATATTGGAGAATACTTCTTCATCACCATCATCTTCTTCACCACCAAAAGACAATTGAGTATCGGGCATGGGCACCCCCCTTGGCTTCCGCCAAGCTTGGGGGAGGTGCCCCGTTATCGTATCATCCCACTATCTTTTTGCTTTTACTTATCTTAGTTCTATCATTTGCTTTTAGATGAAATAAAGTTTAGTTCGATCCTTTCTTCTTTCAGAGTTTGCTTAGTGATCTATCCTTGTAATCATGTGCAAGTTATATAATAAAGTTAGTTTGAGTTTTTGCTTTCTTTACTTTCATGTTGCAAGTAAAGAAAAGAAATAAGAAATAAAAAGGGAAAGGAAATAAATCAATAAGATCATATACTAATCCTATGGTAGGTGATAGAACCACATAAGTAAAAGTATAAGTATGAAATTTTATTAGAGGTTGATAAACATAGCATTAGTCAATGATGCAACTCATGAAAGAATTAATAAGGGAAGAGAAGATTCACATCTAGATATACTATCCTAGAAATCTTTTGTGATTGTGAGCCCTCAACAAAGTATTATATGCCAAAATTGCTGACGCTAGACAAGGAAGACAACTTAATGGTTTATGTTTGTTTATATTCACATAGAAGTCATATTGTCATAGATCCTTCAACATGTGGTGTTTGCCCCCTATCTTTGCTAGCCAAAAATTCGGCACTAAGTATAGATACTACTTGTGCATCCAAAAACCCTTAAACCCAAATCTTATTTTCAAGTGTCCACCATACCTAACTAGGGATTGAGCAATATCCCACAAGTAAGTTGTCATCGGTGCAAAAAGGCAATAAAAATTGCTTCTAAAAGTGTGAGATCATTTAGTATAAGAGAAAATTGAGCGTTGTACGAACTTGGATGACAAAGAATAAAAGCGACAGACCGCATAATAAAGGTTGTCATCTTAAGGGGTAATACAACATGACGTTCTCTTGCACTAAGGGATTAAGCATACAAACAAATAAGCGCATTGCAACCTCTGCTTCCCTCTACGAAGGGCCTATCCTTTACTTTTACGCACTTACTTTTACGCAAAGAGTCAAAGTTTTCCTTCTATTCCTTTTATTTTTCTTCTTTGGCAAGCATCATGTGGTGAGGAAAGAAATAGGCACATATGTCCAGTTGAATATAGATAGCATGAGTTATTATTGTTGACATCACCCTTGAGGTGAGTATGTTGGGAGGCGAAACTATAAGCCCCTATCTTTCTATGTGTCTGTTTGAAATGTTTTGCTCATGGGTACGAGGTGACTGTTAGCAATCATAGAAGACTATATGATGGTTGAGTATGTGGACTTGCCTAAAGGCTCCGACACGTGACCCTTCCTGAAAAGATGATGAATTTTAGTTGCGAAGTTGACTGGGAACATAGTTTCTAAGTTTCTAATAGAGTTTTTGCTTTATACTTCGATTGTGTGATGAACTATTACTTATTCATGAGAAGTATATGATAAAAGTTCTATGTTTAATTTTGTTGCTGTTATAATAATCAACATGATTCTTCTATGTCCGTATTTTGTTTCTATCGACACCTCTCTCAAAGCATGTGGACATGTTTTTTGATTTCGGTTTTCGCTTCAGGACAAGCAAGGTCTAAGCTTGGGGGAGTTGATACGTCCATTTTGCATCATGTTTCATTACTGTTATTTATAATGTTTTTATCCATAATAATAATTTTTTGAGTAATTCTAATGCCTTTTCTCTCATAATTTGCAAGGTACACACCAAGAGGGACAATTGTGGCAGCTGGAAATCTGGACCTGGAAAAGCTACGTCAGGCCACCTATTCTACACAACTCCAAACAAGCTGAAACTTCATGGAGGTTTTTTATGGAATATTTAGGAAATACTGGAGCCAATAACCATCAGAGGGGGGCCACCAGGTGGACACAACCCACCTGGGCGCGCCAGGCCCCCCCAGGCGCGCCCTGGTGGGTTGTGGCCTCCTTGGCCCACCTCCGGTGCCCATCTTCTAGTATAGAAGTGATTTTGACCTAGAAAAAATAAAGAGGAGACTTTCGGGACGAAGCGCAGCCGTCTCGAGGTGGAACTTTGGCAGGAGCACTTTTGCCCTCCGGCGGAGTGATTCCGCCGGGGGAACTTCCCTCCCGGAGGGGGAAATCAACATCATCATCATCACCAACAACTCTCCCATCTTGGGGAGGACAACCTCCATCAACATCTTCAACAGCACCATCTCATCTCAAACCCTAGTTCATCTCTTGTGTTCAATCTTGTTACCGGAACTATAGATTGGTGCTTGTGGTCTTAGGGAACGTAATAATTTCAAAAAAAAAATCCTACGCACACGCAAGATCATGGTGATTCATAGCAACGAGAGGGGAGAGTGTTGTCTACATACCCTCGTAGACCATAAGCGGAAGCGTTATGACAACGCGGTCGATGTAGTCGTACGTCTTCACGATCGACCAATCCTAGTACCGAATGTACGGCACCTCCGCGATCTGCACACGTTCAGCTCAGTGATGTCCCACAAACTCACGATTCAGTAAAGCTTCGAAGGAGAGCTTCGTCAGTACGACAGCGTGATGACGGTGATGATGAAGCTACCAGCGTAGGGCTTCGCCTAAGCACTACGACGATATGACCGAGGTGGATTATGGTGGAGGGGGGCACCGCACACGGCTTGGAACAATCAACTTGTGTGTCCTAGGGTGCCCCCCTGCCCCCATATATAAAGGAGCAAGGGGGGCGGCCGGCCTTGGGGCACGCCAAAGAGAGGGGGGAGTCCTCCTCCTAGTGGGAGTAGGACTCCCCTTTCCTAGTCCAACTAGGAAGGAGGAAGGGGAAGGAAGCAGAGGGAGAGAGGGAGGAAAGAGGGGGCGCCTCCCCCCTCCTTGTCCAATACGGACTCCCAAGGGGGGTGGCGGCCAGCCCTAGGCCCTCTCCTCTCTCTCCCACAAGGCCCATGTTGGCCCATTATATCCCCCGGGGGTTCCGATAACCCCCCGGCACTCCGTTAAATATCCGATGACTCTTGGAACTCATCTGGTGTCCGAATATAGTCATCCAATATATCTATCTTTATGTCTCGACCATTTCGAGACTCCTCGTAATGTCCATGATCACATCCGGGACTTTGAACTATATTTGGTACACCAAAACACATAAACTCGTAATACCGTCACTTAACGTTAAGCATGCGGACCCTACGGGTTCGAGAACTATGTAGACATGACCGAGACACGTCTTCAGTCAATAACCAATAGCGGAACCTTGATGCTCATATTGGCTCCTACATATTCTACGAAGATCTTTATCGGTCAAACCGCATAACGACATACGTTTTTCCCTTTGTCATCGGTATGTTACTTGCCCGAGATTCGATCGTCAGTATCTCAATACCTAGTTCAATCTTGTTACCGGGAAGTCTCTTTACTCGTTCTGTAATGCATCATCCCGCAACTAACTCATTAGTCACATTGCTTGCAAGTCTTATAGTGATGTGCATTACCGAGAGGGCCCAGAGATACCTCTGCAACAATCAGAGTGACAAATCCTAATCTCGATCTATGCCAACTCAACAAGTACCATCGGAGACACCTGTAGAGCACCTTTATAATCCCCCAGTTACGTTGTGATGTTTGGTAGCACACAAAGTGTTCCTCCGGTATTCGGGAGTTGCATAATCTCATAGTCATAGGAACATGTATAAGTCATGAAGAAAGCAATAGTAATATACTAAACGATCAAATGCTAAGCTAACGGAATGGGTCAAGTCAATCAAATCATTCTCTAATGATGTGATCCCGTTAATCAAATGACAACTCATGTCTATGGTTAGGAAACTTAACCATCTTTGATTCAACGAGCTAGTCAAGTAGAGGCATACTAGTGACACTCTGTTTGTCTATATACTCACACATGTACTAACTTTCCGGTTAATACAATTCTAGCAGAAATAATAAACATTTATCGTGATATAAGGAAATATAAATAACAACTTTATTATTTCCTCTAGGGCATATTTCCTTCAGTCTCCCACTTGCACTAGAGTCAATAATCTTGATTACACGGTAATGATTCTAACGCCCATGGAGTCTTGGTGCTGATCATGTTTTGCTCGTGAGAGAGGCTTAGTCAACGGGTCTGTAACATTTAGATCCGTATGTATCTTGCAAATCTCTATGTCTCCCTCCTTGACTTGATCGTGGATGGAATTGAAGCGTCTCTTGATGTGCTTGGTTCTCTAGTGAAATCTGGATTCCTTTGCCAAGGCAATTGCACCAGTATTGTCACAAAAGATTTTCATTGGACCCGATGCACTAGGTATGACACCTAGATCGGATATGAACTCCTTCATCCAGACTCCTTAATTTGCTGCTTCCGAAGCAGCTATGTATTCCGCTTCACACGTAGATCCCGCCATGACGCTTTGCTTAGAACTACATCAAGTGACAGCTCCATCGTTCAATATAAACACATATCCGGTTTATGACTTAGAGTCATTTGGATCAGCGTCAAAGCTTGCATCGACGTAAACATTTATGGCGATCTCTTTTTCACCTCCATAAACGAGAAACATATCCTTAGTACCTTTCTGGTATTTCAGGATATTCTTGACCATTGTCCAGTGATCCACTCCTGGATTACTTTGGTACCTCCCTGCTAAACTAATAGCAAGGCACACATCAGGTCTGGTACAGAGCATTGCACACATGATAGAGCCTATGGCTGAAGCATAGGGAACACCTTTCATTTTCTCTCTATCTTCTGCAGTGGTCGGGCATTGAGTCTGACTCAATTTCACACCTTGTAACACAGGCAAGAACCCTTTCTTTGCTTGATCCATTTTGAACTTCTTCAAAACTTTATCAAGGTATGTGCTTTGTGAAAGTACAATTAAGTCTCTTGATCTATCTCTATAGATCTTGATGCCCAATATATAAGCAGCTTCACCGAGGTCTTTCATTGAAAAACTCTTATTCAAGTATCCTTGTATGCTATCCAGAAATTATATATCATTTCAAGTCAACAATATGTCATCCACATATAATATTAGAAATACTACAGAGCTCCCACTCACTTTCTTGTAAATACAGGCTTCTCCAAAAGTCTGTATAAAACCATATGCTTGGATCACACTATCAAAACGTTTATTCCAACTCCGAGATGCTTGCACCAGTCCATAAATGGATCCCTGGAGCTTGCACACTTTGTTAGCTCCCTTTGGATCGATAAAACCTTCAGGTTGCATCATATACAACTCTTCTTCCAGAAATCCATTCAGGAATGCAGTCTTTACATCCATTTGCCAAATTTCATAATCATAAAATGCAGCAATTGCTAACATGACTCGTACGGACTTAAGCATCGCTACGGGTGAGAAGGTCTCATCGTAGTCAACTCCTTGAACTTGTCGAAAACCTTTCGCAATAAGTCGAGCTTTGTAGACAGTAACATTACCGTCAGGGTCAGTCTTCTTCTTGAAGATCCATTTATTCTTGATGGCTTGCCGATCAATGGGCAAGTCAATCAAAGTCCACACTTTGTTCTCATATATGGATCCCATCTCAGATTTCATGGCCTCAAGCCATTTTGTGGAATCTGGGCTCATCATCGCTTCCTCATAGTTTGTAGGTTCATCATGATCAAGCAACATGACCTCCAGAACAGGATTACCGTACCACTCTGGTGCGGATCTTACTCTGGTTGACCTACGAGGTTCAGTAGTAACTTGATCTGAAGTTATATGATCATCATCATTAGCTTCCTCACTAATCGGTGTAGGAGTCACAGGAACAGATTTCTGTGATGAACTACTTTCCAATAAGGGAGCAGGTACACTTACCTCATCAAGTTCTACTTTCCTCCCACTCACTTCTTTCGAAAGAAACTCCTTCTCTAGAAAGGATCCATTCTTAGCAACGAATGTCTTGCCTACGGATCTGTGATAGAAGGTCTACCCAACAGTCTCCTTTGGGTATCCTATGAAGACACATTTCTCCGATTTGGGTTCGAGCTTATCAGGCTAAAGCTTTTTCACATAAGCATCGCAACCCCAAACTTTAAGAAATGACAACTTTGGTTTCTTGCCAAACCATAGTTCATAAGGCGTCGTCTCAAAGGATTTAGATGGTGCCCTATTTAATGTGAATGCAGCCGTCTGTAAAGCATAGCCCCAAAATGATAGCGGTAAATCAGTAAGAGACATCATAGATCGCACCATATCTAGTAAAGTACGATTACGACGTTCGGACACACCATTACACCGTGGTGTTCCGGGTGGCGTGAGTTGCGAGACTATTCCGCATTGTTTCAAATGAAGACCAAACTCGTAACTCAAATATTCTCCTCCATGATCAGATCGTAGAAACTTTATTTCTTGTTACGATGATTTTCCACTTCACTATGAAATTCTTTGAACTTTTCAAATGTTTCAGACTTATGCTTCGTCAAGTAGATATACCCATATCTGCTCAAATCATCTGTGAAGGTGAGAAAATAATGATACCCGCCACGAGCCTCAACATTCATCGGACCACATACATTAGTATGTATGATTTCTAGTAAATCTGTTGCTCGCTCCATTGTTCCGGAGATCGGAGTTTTAGTCATCTTGCCCATGAGGCATGGTTCGCAAGTACCAAGTGATTCATAATCAAGTGATTCCAAAAGTCCATCAGAATGGAGTTTCTTCATGCACTTTACACCAATATGACCTAAACGGCAGTGCCACAAATAAGTTGCACTATCATTATCAACTCTGCATCTTTTGGCTTCAATATTATGAATATGTGTATCACTACTATCGAGATTCAATATAAATAGACCACTCTTCAAGGGTGCATGACCATAAAAGATATTACTCATATAAATAGAACAACCACTATTCTCAGATTTAAATGAATAACCGTCTCGCATTAAACAAGATCCAGATATAATGTTCATCCTCAACGCTGGCACCAAAAAACAATTATTCAGGTCTAAAACAAATCCCGAAGGTAGATGTAGAGGTAGCGTGCCGACCGCGATCACATCGACTTTGGAACCATTTCCCACGTGCATCGTCACCTCGTCCTTAGCCAATCTTCGCTTAATCCGTAGTCCATGTTTCGATTTGCAAATATTAGCAACAGAACCAATATCAAATACCCAGGTGCTACTGCGAGCATTGGTAAGGTACACATGAATAACATGTATATCACATATACCTTTGTTCACCTTGTCATCCTTCTTATCCGCCAAATACTTGGGGCAGTTCTACTTCTAGTGACCAGTCCCTTTGCAGTAGAAGCACTCAGTCTCAGGCTTAGGTCCAGACCTGGGCTTCTTCACTTGAGCAGCAACTTGCTTGTCGTTCTTCTTGAAGTTCCCGTTCTTCCCTTTACCCTTTTCTTGAAACTGGTGGTCTTGTTGACCATCAACACTTGATGCTCCTTCTTGATTTCTACCTCCGCAGCCTTTAGCATTGCGAAGAGCGCGGGAATTGTCTTATCCATCCCTTGCATATTATAGTTCATCACGAAGCTCTTGTAGCTTGGTGGCAGTGATTGAAGAATTCTATCAATGACACTATCATCAGGAAGATTAACTCCCAGTTTAATCAAGTGATTATTATACCCAGACATTTTGAGTATATGTTCACTGACAGAACTATTCTCCTCCATCTTGCAGCTGTAGAACTTATTGGAGACTTCATATCTCTCAATCCGGGCATTTGCTTGAAATATTAACTTCAACTCCTGGAACTTCTCATATGCTCCATGACATTCAAAACGTCGTTGAGGTCCTGGTTCTAAGCCGTAAAGCATGGCACACTGAACTATTGAGTAGTCATCAGCTTTGCTTTACCACACATTCATAACATCTGGCGTTGCTGCTGCTGCAGGTTTGGCACCTAGCGGTGCTTCCAGGACGTAATTCTTGTGTGCAACAATAAGGATAATTCTCAAGTTACGGACCCAGTCCGTGTAGTTGCTACCATCATCTTTCAACTTAGCTTTCTCTAGGGACACATTAAAATTCTACGGAACAACAACACGGGCCATCTATCTACAACAACATAGACATGCAAAATACTATCAGGTACTAAGTTCATGATAAATTAAAGTTCAATTAATCATATTACTGAAGAACTCCCACTTTGATAGACATCCCTCTAATCATCTAAGTGATCACGTGATCCATATCAACTAAACCATGTCCGATGATCACGTGAGACGGAGTAGTTTTCAATGGTGAACATCACTTTGTTGATCATATTAACTATATGATTCACGCTCGGCCTTTCGGTCTCAATGTTCCGAGGCCATATCTGCATATGCTAGGCTCGTCAAGTTTAACCCGAGTATTATGCGTGTGCAAAACTGGCTTTCACCCGTTGTATGTGAACATAGAGCTTATCACACCCGATCATCACGTGGTGTCTTGGCACGACGAACTTTCGGAACGGTGCATACTCAGGGAGAACACTTGTACCTTGAAATTTAGTGCGAGATCGTCTTATAATGCTACCACCGAACTAAGCAAAATAAGATGCATAAAGGATAAACATCACATGCAATCAATATAAGTGATATGATATGGGCATCATCATCTTGTGCCTTTGATCTCCATCTCCAAAGCACCATCATGATCACCATCGTCACCAGTGCGACACCTTGATCTCCATCGTAGCATCGTTGTCGTCTCGCCAACTATTGCTTCTACGACTATCGCTACCGCTTAGTGATAAAATAAAGCAATTACATGGCGATTGCATTTCATACAATAAAGCGACAACCATATGGCTCCTACCAGTTGCCGATAACTCCGTTAAAAAACATGATCATCTCATACAATAAAATTTAACATCATGTCTTGACCATATCACATCACAACATGCCCTGCAAAAACAAGTTAGACGTCCTCTACTTTGTTGTTGCAAGTTTTACGTGGCTGCTATGGGCTGATCAAACCGTTCTTACATACGCATCAAAACCACAACGATATTTCGTCAAGTATGTGCTGTTTCAACCTTCAACAAGGACCGGGCGTAGCCACACCCGGTTCAACTAAAGTTGGAGAGACTGACACCCGCCAGCCACCTGTGTGCGAAGCACGTCGGTAGAACCAGTCTTGTGTAAGCGTACGCGTAATTTCGGTCTGAGCCGCTTCATCCAACAATACCGCCAAATCTAAGTATGACATGGTGGTAAGCAGTATGACTAGTATCGCCCACAACTCACTTGTGTTCTACTCGTGCATATAACATCTACGCATAAACCTGGCTCGGATGCCACTGTTGGGGAACGTAATAATTTCAAAAAAAAATCCTACGCACACGCAAGATCATGGTAATGCATAGCAACGAGAGGGGAGAGTGTTGTCTACGTACCCTCGTAGACCGTAAGCGGAAGCGTTATGACAACGTGGTTGATGTAGTCGTACGTCTTCACGATCGACCGATCCTAGTACCGAACATACAGCACCTCCATGATCTGCACAGGTTTAGCTCGGTGACATCCCGCGAACTCACAATCCAGTAGAGCTTCGTCAGTATGACGGCGTGATGACGGTGATGATGAAGCTACCGACGCAGGGCTTCGCCTAAGCACTACGACGATATGACTGAGGTGGATTATGTTGGAGGGGGGCACCGCACACGGCTTGGAACAATCAACTTGTGTGTCCTAGGGTGCCCCCTGGCCCCGTATATAAAGGAGCAAGGGGGGAGGCCGGCCGGCCTTGGGGCGCGCCAAGGAGAGGGGGGAGTCCTCCTCCTAGTGGGAGTAGGACTCCCCTTTCCTAGTCCAACTAGGAAGGAGGAAGGGGGAAGGAAGGAGAGGGAGAGAGGGAGGAAAGAGGGGGCGCCGCCCCAACTCCTTGTCCAATTCGGACTCCCAAGGGGGGGCGGCCAGCCCAAGGCCCTCTCCTCTCTCTCCCAGAAGGCCCATGTTGGCCCATTATATCCCCCGGGGGTTTCGATAACCCCCCGGCACTCCGATAAATATCCGGTGACTCCCGGAACTCATCCGGTGTCCAAATATAGTCGTCCAATATATCAATCTTTATGTCTCGACCATTTCGAGACTCCTCGTCATGTCCGTGATCACATCCGGGACTCCGAACTATCCTCGGTACATCAAAACACATAAACTCATAATACCGATCGTCACCGAACGTTAAGCGTGCGGACCCTACAGGTTCGAGAACTATGTAGACATGACCGAGACACGTCTCCGGTCAATAACCAATAGCGGAACCTGGATGCTCATATTGGCTCCTACATATTCTACGAAGATCTTTATTGGTCAAACCGCATAACAACATACATTGTTCCCTTTGTCATCGGTATGTAACTTGCCCGAGATTCGATCATCGGTATCTCAATACCTAGTTCAATCTCGTTACCGGCAAGTCTCTTTACTCGTTTCGTAATGCATCATCCCGCAACTAACTCATTAATCACATTTTTGCAAGGCTTATAGTGATGTGCATTACCGATACGGCCCAGAGATACCTCCCCGACAACCGGAGTGACAAATCCTAATCTCAATCTATGCCAACTCAACAAGTACCATCGGAGACACCTGTAGAGCGCCTTTATAATCACCCAGTTATGTTGTGACGTTTGGTAGCACACAAAGTGTTCCTCCGGTATTCGGGAGTTGCATACTCTCATAGTCATAGGAACATGTATAAGTCATGAAGAAAGCAATAGAAATATACTAAACGATCAAATGCTAAGCTAACGGAATGGGTCAAGTCAATAAGATCATTCTCTAATGATGTGATCCCGTTAATCAAATGACAACTCATGTCTATGGTTAGGAAACTCAACCATCTTTGATTCAACGAGCTAGTGAAGTAGAGGCATACTAGTGACACTCTGTTTGTCTATATATTCATACATGTACTAAGTTTCCGGTTAATACAATTCCAGCAGAAATAATAAACATTTATCATAATATAAGGAAATATAAATAACAACTTTATTATTGCATCTAGGGCATATTTCCTTCATGTGGGTGACTAGTAGTGTTGATTACATCTTGTAGTTGATTACTATATGGTTTATTTGGTGGAAGATTATATGTTCAGATCCATTATGCTATTTAATACTCCTCTGATCATGAACATGTTTACCATTTGTGAGTAGTTACTTTTGTTATTGAGGTCACGGAGAAATCATGTTACAAGTAATGATGTGAACTTGGTATGTGTTCGATATTTTGATAGTATGTATGTTGTTATTCCCTTAGTAGTGTCATGTGAACGTCGACTACATGACACTTCACCATATTTGGGCCTAACGGAATGCATTGTGGAGTAGCAATTGGATGATGGGTTGCGAGAGTGATAGAAGCTTAAACCCCAGTTTATGTGCTATTTCGTAAGGGACCGATTGGATCCAAAAGTTTATTGCTATGGTTAGAGTTTATTCTTAATACTTTTCTGTAGTTGTGGATGCTTGCGGGAGGGTTAACCATAAGTAGGAGGTTTGTTCAAGTAAGAACAACACCTAAGCACCGGTCCACCCACATATCAAATTATCAAAGTAGCGAACACAAATCAAACCAACATGATGAAAGTGACTAGATGAAATTCCCGTCTACCCTCAAGAACGCTTTGCTTATCATAAGAGACTGTTTTGGCCTGTCCTTTACCTCAAAAGGATTGGGCTACCTTGCTGCACTTTTGTTACTACTACAGTTACTTGCTCGTTAGAAATTATCTTGCTATCAAACTACTCCGCTACTTACAATTTCAGCACTTGCAGACATTACCTTACTGAAAACCACTTGTCATTTCCTTCTGCTCCTTGTTGGGTTCGACACTCTTACTAATCGAAAAGAGCTACAATTGATCCCCTATACTTGTGGGTCATCAGCGACCAATTTAATACTTATGTTACCCGATGATTTAGGCTATGCCTTTCGCTCTGTTTTGGTCATGTTCAATGTCACCTGTGCCCAAGTTGTTAGTTTTCTATTTTGGTCTGAACTCTGTACCAACTCGTGTGTCAGCTATTTTTTCTTCCCCGTGTAATTGATCACATGTAGTTCTTCTATATGGTTTGAAAGAAAATGAGGCAAACCATCAATCTTCTCATATTTGTTTTGGAAGTTTTTACACATAGAACCAATAGTATTTCAAAAAAAATCACCAAATAGGTGTTGTTATGGTACAACTATGGCCACTCTTGGGTGGGCTCTAAGAAATAATACTTTGAACACGTACTTTAGTTCGTGATTTGTCTTTCATCAACATATAATTTGACTTGAATGGCGGAAGCTAGCTCATTATTTCCTTAGTCTTGGTTACCCCATTAAATAGGAAATCGTATAAATAATAATCAATAAAGTACAACATTGCACACCTCTAAAAGTGTTGATTCATAGCATAAGATTAAAATGTGTCGATGATGTCAAGAGAGGTCGGAGTAGACCGAACCTAACATGGGAAGAGTTCATAAAGAAAGTCTGAAGTATCACCAAAGAACTTATCATGGACAAGGTACGTCTAAGTTAGCTATCCACGTGTTAGAACCATGACTAGGTTTTTGAGATCTTATGGGTTTAAATTTAGCCTACCCAACTTGCTGCTGTAAACCAACACATGCACAACTCTCTAAGATAACTAGATGATGCCCCTGCGTGTTGTTGTGGGAACCTTGCTAAAGGAAATGCATAAAAGTTGGTATAAAAAAATCTAAAACTAATGGGAAGCAAATGTAAGCTCAAAAGTAAAAAAGGTATTAAAATACAAAGGGTATAAAAATGAATTGCAGTTAAAAAGGATGTATAACAAAAATATGAATGGTATAACTCTCAGCCCGATACCAAGGAGAGCCAACCACACAAAAAACTTCACTTTTACCGCGCAATCGTGTGCACTACATACGCGAATATCTCACTGAGTTGTAATTGCAGGCATTTTGGTTGGTTGTCATTCCGCATGCCGCCTAGCCAACAGCCACTATATGCACGCGAGCTTTCCATCTCCCTCCTAAATTAAAGGGACGAAACTAAACAAGCAGGGGCATAGATGGAAAGATAGGTTGTGGAGGCGCGGAATATTGAGGAAATGGAACTTTTTTATATGCGGAGTATTGAGAGGGAGTATGCTGCAATCGTCCAACACATATATTGTCGATACAAATTCTAATGCAAAAAATAACTTATGACTAACATGTATGAATTGCTGATGTGGCGGTGTTACATGCATAGAGTAGTGTAAAAACATGTAGAATTTATGACTTTTTTGCGGGGTATATAATTTTATGTATAATTTATGACTTGCATGCATGACTTACTTATGTGGCAAGATTGCATGTCTAGAAAAAATAGTCAGGTGGATTATAACTCTATTTATGGATAGAAGATTTCCTTCGAGCATCACTATCAACAACTAGAAAACCAAGATCCATCATTTTCATTTATTCCCAAAAGAAAAGATCCTCTTAAAAGAAAAAGGAAAGAAGAATTAGAAAAGAGAAAAGGAGAAGAAGATAAAAGGGGGGTAGGGAAACGAAGAAAACAGAAACTGCCGGACGAAGCAAGCGATGTGTGTCGGCCGCTGAGCCGTCCGGTTAGCATGCTGACACGTGGGACGGGGAGCAGATAGGGTGGCGCCCACGAATGATTTGCTATCCCGATGTGGGGGCGCTCGCGATTCCTTTGAAGGGATGGATGATGATGATATCGATCAAGATTTGGTGCATGCAACGGTGCACGTACGGGTGGATCCTCTGCGCCTCATAACTCTGCATCAACCTCTGCGTCGTTTTGTTCTTCAAGTCTGTGCTACGTGAGAAATTTCGGCGCATAGTGCCCCAAATTAGAATCTTGTTATTCGGCCGTAACACACAATACGTATCGAGGCGGTAGCATTTTAGCGGCTAGAAGAAGAAATCACGTCCCTGGAGCCATGTTTGAAGAGGAACAATTCAATCGGGACAGAGGTAACATAAACAACCACTCTCTAGTTTTTTCAGAACTGAAGGGGCCACACACACGCACGGACGCAAAAGCATTCGATATACTATACCGCATGTGGATGGATGCACCGAGTAGCTCTGATTGCACTAGGGCCCAAGACTCTGTAGTAATCATCATCGTCTCACCGGAACAAGGACGCCAAGCCCCATTTCAGAACAAGACGACCGTGCCATCTTTGTCACGACAGAGAAGAATACCACAAAACAAGTCGACGGAGTGGCCGTGGCATGATTGTGCTTGACTAATATAACGGCACCCCCTCCAACAACCGATGTTGGCCGCCTGCCTGCTGCAGTAAACCTTCCCGTCGTGCCCTCCAAATCACCACACAGTCCCTATCCAAAATCATCTCCCATAATAATAGTTTCTGATGACGCTCTAGAACCAACCATAGATAGCTTGGGCACCAGGCAGCCTCCCTGCCGTCGACTAGTCGCGAGTTTCCTCTTCGCTGCGTGATCCCGTGGTGCCTGCACGCGTCATGGCGCACCGACTTTTCTTCTTTCTCGCAGAGCCCTCCTCCATATATGGACTAATAATTATTCCCTGTCGGCCCAACTTGGCAAACGGGTCACTGTACGTGTGCAGTGCGTCTCATCCACTCTCCGGCTCCCGTGCGTCCCCATTGGCCGTGGGGCTGCCTTGCTCGCCCGTGAATGGCCATGGTTTTCAGGGTGCTGCCGTGTGTGATTGTGTCTAGTTGTCACACGCACTATTGGCCAACTTTCGGGGGGAGAGACGTGGTTGGGGAGTTCTGACCTCAAAAAAGAGTAGGTCGATCGTCCGTCCTACTCACTCACTCGCACGCATCCACTTATTTAGGAACAGTTAACTGGCTGGTTTTAGCACTTTTATGCACTGTGTAGTGGTTTTCTTTATCTTTCACAGGCGATTTCATTTTCTGCCACTTGTGGTTTAGTCATGAATGTCCACTGTTCGTCGCTTCCATAAAGTTTTGTGCACAATCAGCTAGAAGAAAAGGTGAAATATTGGCACCACGTATTGCTCCAGTGTCAACACATTTTCCTCGCAGGAAAAACATGTTGCCACATCTGCATAACAGGGACATGACACGCCTATTAGGCAATTCAGTCGATCTTATCTAATCGCTACTCCCTTCGTATCAGAATATAAGAAGTTTTCTTGGCACTATACATATCTGTATTTCCTTTGCGTCTATGATTTGTACGTTGCATGTTGTTATTTTTTTCCAACGGGATATATACATGGCCTGTTATGAGTGGAAGTGGACTGGTGGCATTTGCTTTTGCTCTCATCCTCATCACTTACCTCACTCAGTTGACATTCGTTGGTGCGGAGAGAACATGGAATTGCTTCCGACTCACTTCATAGATTTTCCATTGATTTTTGTGAGAAAGCTGTAACTTTTGTGCGCCCCTTTTTCCTCTCACTCGTCAGAAAGTTCAAGAACAAAAATTTATAATCAACTCCATTACTTGCGCCAGTTCCATCCATAGATATCATTAGTTGAGAGAGTAGCAACTCATAGCCGCCACCCGTGCAAATTTTTAGCTTTAGCATAGAACAACGAGAAGATTTAATACTCCTACATGATAAACAAAGTCAAAACAGCGATAACACAAGATCTACCAGGAGTGTGCTAAATTTTTGTAGATGAAACACCGACCTAAGAGTTAAGGATAATAGTAGAGCATCGCAAAAAAAAAAAGGATAATAGTAGAGCAAGCAACTGGTTGTATAAAACCAAGATTTGGCCTTATTAGTTACCCCTCTCTTAACAAATAAAATATGTTCTGAATATTTTAATATAGACTATATACAGATTAAAATGAGTGGACAAACACATTAAAATGTGTCTACATACATTTGATTCAGAAAAAGTTAGCACTTCTTATATTTGTGAACAGTGGAAGCACTCATATAATAGAGTTAGCCATAAGGTTGGCTATTAAGAGCAACTCCAACAGTTCCCCTAAAATTTAGGGGAAGCTGTCTGGGAGCAACTTTTGTCACTTCCCTAAGGCCTTGTACAATGCTAAGTGCTTAGGGATTTGTTTAGAAAAATAAATTGAGTTTTTCTCAAGCACCGGTGCATATTTTTACTGGAGAGACGCCTAATTAAGCGTCTGCCTTGTACAAATAAGCACCGGTGCTTAAGGAAAGCTTAGTTTATTTCTCCAAGCACCTCTGCTAAGCACCTTGCATTGTACAAGGCCTAATGTTCTCCCCTAAAAATGCAATTCTCATATTTTTCATTAAATACAAATGACACATGCATATGTCTAATATCGCCATAATAAATCAAACAATGCTATGTCAAGCTCTAATACTTGATAATAATTTCAAAGCAACATTATACGGAATTTAGTTTGACATTCAAATTTAAATTCAAAAATAACCGATGGTTCAAAACATTGTAAATCGAACATGTTACGAAGTTTATTGGTCATGAAGCACCAAATGCTCAACGAAAATGGTTGAGGCGGCGACCTCGGAGTTGTTCATGACCGGTGTGGTGATGCATTCCAAGAAACTTTTGCGGGCGGTGGCATGTTGAGGCGGTGACCTCGGAAGGTGGTGTTGGTGGGCTGCGCAGGACACGTTGTGACAGATGAAGATCGGGGTGCCGACCTTGATATTTCGACGGCGTCGAGCGTGTTTGACCTCGTGTCATGTAGGTGACAAGGTTGCTCTCGACGCTGGTGTTGGCATAAAGGATTATGTGGCAACAATGATGGGTGTGTGGGGGGAGCGATGTTAGAGACGCGACAATGGTTGCGGTAATCGGCTCTTCTCTGACATGTCTGTGGGATTGCCTCAGCTGGTTTGTTGCTGCAAAGTCAAAGCTGCGATGGCGGGGCCAGATGGCATACGATGACGAGCAGCAGGTGGCTCATTCGGTGATATTCTGCGGCGCTAGTCGCGCCTAGTTCTCATCCCCAGTTCTTCATTAGAGTCAGAATTGCGTTGTCTAGTCGCAGGTGGTCGAGTCCTGGCACAGATCATCATATAGGTCCACACGGCCTTTGTAGTGTGGGTTGAGCTGATGATTGCCTTCGAGGAAGTCGGAGTCGTTTCCTCGGGGTTTAGGGATGACGATGATGTCTGCGCGCTATCTCGACGAGACCCTCTTCAAAGTGGTGTGAGTGGGGTATCTCATGTGTGCCTCTTGGCGGTTGTGATATTTTTTCGCCCTATTTTCCATAATTAATTGTGCAATATGGTTTTCGATGATTTTTCATAATTAACCAAGCATCTCTTTTTTTCTTAATGAAAACAGGAACCCTATCATTTTGAGAAGAAGAAAATGGTTCCATGTACTTGAGATCGCAGGGCTGCGGAGCTCTGAGGAGGCATGCCCTTGACAACAAAAGGTCATTCAGTTGCACAACTGCGTACCATTAGAGCAACTCTAGCAGACCCCGCATCCCGCCCCGGCCGTAAAATAACAGCCAAAGTGCGGGTCAGGGCGGGAAAACCATCCCGATCAGACCCCGCACCCGCCCCGGCCCGCAAATATTTTTGCGGGGCGTGGCAAAACATCTCCTCCAACCTCTAGATTCACGGGCTAGTAGGACGACGCGAGCTCAGCCCCTATCCATAGCGAGATTTGGCGGGAGGGACATTTCCGCGCCCGTTCCCGCTCCCCCCACCCTCCGCCACCATTGCCCCGCCACCGCACGCTCCGGTGCATCTTCCCCGACCGTCCTTCACCGCCATGGATGACTCACGGCTGTTCCCCGTCACCGTCAAGGTCGCGCACGCTCCCTCCCCTCGGGCGGATCTCGTCGCCGGCCATGTTGGCCCCGCCGTCGCCCAAGTTAACGCCGCGCCTGCCCGCAAGCGGCAGGGCAACATGGTCGTGCAGGGCGGGATTCCGGCAGCCCCCTCCGCGAAGGCCCGCGCTCCGGGCGCCAACGCTGCTGCGCGATCCCGGCCGGCGGCGGAGAAGGTCGGCAAGGTCTCCGGCGTAAAGCGGAAGAATATTTCGGCTACAAAGAGGCCGGATCCTTCATCCACTCCCTCCGCCGCAGAGAGAAGTTCCCCGGCGATGCCGCGCAACGGTGTTGCTCCCACCGCAAGCGAGGTGTTTGACGAATGGCCGGAAGGTATGCGATGCCGATCAATTGCATTTTTTGTTTGCTTTACGCCGTTTTGCGATAGCTCGTGACTTGTTGTCGTTCACTATAGCGGTGGTTCGAACAATGCAACCGCCGTGTTCGTGAGCTTGTTGGACACCAACGCCGTTGACATTGATCAAGCCCCGTTCGCCACATTCGACTACAATGAAACGGAGGGCGGCGTGGACGATCATGGTTGTGAGGAAGAATTGGAGGAGATCCAAGCGGAAGCGTATGAGCAATCGCAAGCAAATACTGGGAAAAGCCAAAGATCGAAGAACTACACTATCTTGGAAGATCAAGTTTTGATCAATGCATGGAGTGCGGTGTCTCTTGATGCATGCACGGGTATTTCGCAAACCGCCAAGAGGTATTGGCAAAGGATCGAAGATCAATACTTCCGCATGATGGCAAAGTACCCCAATAGGACTCCACGCACATTTCGGTCGCTTCAAGGGCGTTGGGAGGTGATTAAGTCTATGTGCAGCCGTTGGGCAGCTTGCTTGGAGCAAGTACGCAATGCACCTCCAAGTGAAACCGTGGAATGCGACTATGTGAGTTTGTTGTGCATCATCATATTTGCTTCATATTTGCATCATGGGAAATGATTGCATCATTTCACTTTGTTCACATTGTGTAGGACAAGATTGCTCAACATAGATACAAAGACATGGAAACTTCGGAAGGAAAATTTTTCAAACTAGAGCATTGTTGGGAGTTGCTCCAAAAGTGTGAGAAGTGGAAATTGATCGACAAAGAATCCCCACCAAAGAGAGGCTCACTTACAAACATGGGTGAAGATGAGGATGATGATGGCCCAATAAATCTGCACAAGCCCGATGGCGACAAGAAGACTAAGGAGAAGATGAAGAGAGATCAAGAAGCATCGAGCTTGATGGAGAAGATTGATGCCATGGTGCAATCAAACGAGTTGATGTTGTTGAAGTCGTTGGAGATCAAGAAAAAGTTGGCCGAGAAGAAGGCAAAGGAGAAGCAAGAAAAGTGACAATTGCTCAAGGAAGAGGGGCTGCGCAAAGCTGCCATTGAGGAGAGAAAAGAACGCGCCGCAGAAAACAAAGCCATGTCCAAGTTACTCGCCGAAGAGAACAAGATCATGTCAATAAACCACAATGACATGGACGATCTCACCAAAACGTGGCATGATATGGCAAGGAGAGAAATCTTAACGAGGAGAATGGTTGCGTCGGCCGGTGCGTGCTACAGTTCCCGAGATGTTTTCTCTGCTCCATATGGTGGCAATGTCGATGATTTCGGTGCGGGAGTTGGAACAAGCGCCGGAGGTGGATTCGGTGGTGGCGATGAACTTCAAGATGGACTCGATGGCGCGGACTGAAGATCGACCAAGATGATGCCGGACATGGGCATAAACTTTTGCATGGCCCTCTTTTGAGTTTGTCGTACTGAACTTGACTTTTATTTGCGTGTAAAACTGTGTTATGTTGTTTGAATGTGAACTTATTTGTGAAAACCTATGTCAAATGCGAGAATTGACGTTTTCTGTTTGCGGGTCGTTGCGGCGGTGTCCGAGCAGACCCCACAGAAACCAACCCATAAAATAATATATTCTGTGCATATACTTTTATACGGTTCCGTTTGGAGGGTCTGCATCTGTGGCTGTCCAAGCCAGCCCGCAAAAGCGGTTTTCCACGAACTGCAAACCCGCTTTACGGGCCGGCCGGATGCGGGGTCTGCTACACAAACACACAAAGAAGTCCACGTCATGATGAGCGCGTCATGTATTATGTTTGTACCATTCCTTCTGGGTCAGCGTCCAATCATGCATATGAGCGCTGGCTCTGTCCAAGCCAAGTTGCTTTGCTTGGCAGTCTCACAGGTCACCAAACTGTCCTCGGTTCTCATTTTCATTTTGAAATAAACTACTACCCCTATATATTTTTCAAGCAATCATTCACGGCCATGCTTTGCCTACCTTGTACTCTAGTGTTGTTGTTGCGGTCCAAGTCTCCGTCCAAAGTTTTTCCCTCTCCATCCATCTCTTTTTGTGGCATGTCGCCGTATCTCATTTCTGTGGTCAACATGCTTAATTATGATCTAATCCGACCCCCAGCGGAGCAACCCGTCCCAATGGACGGGGCAAAACCAGACGAGACGGCGACCAATTTTTATTTTAATTTTATTTTTTGTTCTTGAGAGGGCGACCGATTTGTGCCGTGCAATGATGGGCCATTTGCCCCGTCCAAGGTTTCATGTGGCACCCCACTGAAAATTTGCCAGATCTTTGGCAATCATTCAATCAAGTTGTGGGGTCTGCATAGAATCGACTGCGGAGATAAACCATGGATTAACCGATTAAAAAGCTAAATGGTTTGTTAGATAGCTAACCACTCATTGACGAAATCAGTTGCCAAGTTCCAAGCAAAAAGGGAAAAAAAATCAGTTGCCAAGTTCAATATGTCAGATGTTATATATATTGTACTCCCTTCAATCCATAATAAGTGTCGCTTCTGCAGATAGTTTTTTTGTACGTGATGTTGAATTAATACACCAGTTCATAAGTTAGATAGACTACTGATATGTATATTTACAAAAACCTTAATATTGTCGCCAAATGATAAATAGAGCAATGGATAGATACGAACAACATAACTCTCATCTATAGCTAGGTCGGCGACTTGCCCCGCATTTTTAATACATCATATGGATTTTCTAGTATGCATATTGTTAAGCTTCATACACTAGACAATGTAACCAAAAGTCCGAACTGATGGAAAGTACTGCACAATCAACATATATACTTCAATACACATCTCTTTTCAAAAAAAATATACATGTGAATGAAATTGGGAGCGATGCTCCTTAATTAAATAAGTTCTCTAAAATGTATATGGACGAAGAAAAACTGAATCTGAATTTCCATCATGTTGGGCATCGATCGAGCAGATCGAATAAAGCTCCCAAAACTGATCGATCAGCAACCTGCAATATCCTGAGATGACGATACGAGTGAGAGCTCCAGTGCTACTGTCTTGTAAGGATCTCCGACTAGTAGCTCAAATTATTGATGGTGCATGCATGCATGCATGCATGAACCGTGACCTCACCAGTCACCACTATATTCTCTTCCAGAACAATTAGAAAATGGAATACATTGCGTTTGTGTGTGCCCTCCATGATTCTTCTCACCGATTGCGCACCAATCATGCTGTACGCAAGCTCTTTCCGTGTCATGCAAGATCCAAGTGTTTCAATATCTGCAGAGCCATCTGCATGTCTATATTTCTGTTGCTTTGTCTTTGTCCATTCTCATGATTGATTGAAGATCAGCTGATACAGCTGCCCAACCAATCCTCCATTGTTAATTGTGTTCATCAGCCATTGTTGTCATCAGCCTAGCCAGCTTAATTATCCAACCACTAAACAAACATGTTTAGTATTGCACCCATACCAGTCACATATATCTTGTCATGGTTGTTGATGCATCAGTTGCGCTGCCTAACTTGTCCCTTTTCTTGATTTAGCAAGGTGACCAATCATCATTTCTTCAGATAATCATTTTCCTGTTCCATCTACGCCTATCGAGAGCCTTGGATTCATCGATGCTTCCCTAGGAAAAGTTGATCGTGTAACAGCATTCCCCCAATGCGGTTCTTATCTAGTTCTATCCTAGTCACAAGTTGCTGTCGACTATTCGGTTTGCCCAAGTAAACAAAAGCCCGGCCAATGATGTGATGATTTCGAGCAAGAGAAAGCCCCCATGTGTAGTTGACACAAAGGTGAATTTTGTACCTCGATCATTGAGGAGATCTACTCATGCGTGTGAACTAAATTCTTCCCGGCTCAAGAAGGATTCCAAGTGATAAGGCATCAGGATAGATTTTTTCCCCATGTGCCTAAAGTGTGTTCAGATTACCTGCAATGCTGCCGAAAATGCAGCCAAGGGTCATCCTGAGGAATCCTATGCTGATGAATAATTTCGGACAGCATGACGAGCACAAAGACATTCTGATTAATGATGTATTAAGAAAAAGTACCAATCTAGTTTATGCCTGTTCTACAAAATATCCTCCGAGAGAAGTCTGGAAATACTTTTCTGGACTTTGCGAGAAAAGCAAAACAAAATTAAATTTTTAATAATATTTAGTTCATGTTGCAGCAGTTGAAACTTCACTTCTGATTTTGAGGCATAAACAAACATGTCCTAGATATGAATATGAACAAACCTACCGGTTATTAGTTCCAGGGAACTCTTTAGTTTTGTAGTATAGAGATTCTCGGTGTCCTGCAGGAAGTAAACAGGCAAATGATTGATAATAGCAACCTGAGATCACGTCCATATCTTTTGTTTGCTTTCTGTCTGCTTGAATTGGCCTATCTGAGAGGCTAGGCCAAACCACCCCCCTCCATTAGTGCAATAACAAACGAGCAGGCCAATCATTTGGTCATGTAAAGTAGTGGTTATATCTTAATGCGCCATATGGCCGCCATCTGAAAGGGACTACGGATAACGCTCTCCTGTTTGTTTGGACTTAAATTGTTAGGTCAAAGACGGTACTGGCCATTAAACAACGGGGGCAAAGCAGCAGCAATGCACAGGCCAGCCAGGGGCTTAGATCTCATGAGCATATTTTAGGCATTTCGTGGCGATGCATCCATATGTAGGTCAAACGTCAAGTGCTTATCACAATTAGCAGCCTTCGGCTCGGCTGCAAGCCCTTTTGAAAAGGCTAGCGTTTGACTAGCTGTTATGAGGTGGAAATCATTAGTAATGGGACGGTGTTCTCAGTCACTGATTAGGATGAACCCCGGCCGGTGGATTGCGTAATGCATGAAGAGGGAAACAAAAGGGGGGTGGGCTAAAATAAGCGATCCTCGCGAGAGATAATTTTGTCAAATCATGGGATATATATGTTGTCACTTCAAGAAACGTCTATGAAGGATCAAGACGTTGGGAACAAAAAGAGTTTACTTGGATGAGATCATAAGATTTTACCTGCTCCCATATGAAGCCAATATCCTTTTCTTTTCAAAAGGAAAAAAAAAGAAAAAAGAAAACGTGCAGCCAAGATGGTACTGGAAGGTCTGAATGTTTCGTGCTCTGAAAAATCAAGAGTCTACTAGCTAGGCATGAAATGTTTGTTTGTTTGATTGTTGGAATACGAAGTTGAAGCTGACCTGCTGCCTTGTGCGTGTCGACCAAGCTGGAATTCCCCGCCCGGTGTGCTCGATCGTCAGCTTTGACAATCGGGTAGTACTCACAAGGACATTCCATAATATCTTGAAAGTATATGATGGTGTCCAGAGAAGGTTAATCGATCACAGTCAGCAACCACCAATCATCGCTGCCAATCATTTCCTTCTTGCGTTAGTCCAACCCGTTGTGACCGTAAAAAGCCTCTCAACAGTCCTCCTCTTCACTGAAGAACTTTGTCCAACAGAACACCTCTTGTTGCATAATAATTGGTCATATTTTTTTAACAGATTAATTGGTCACATATAGACTACGTAACAGCTATCTAATCTTTAGAAAACAATACTATGTCTAATCTTCAAGACATCAAGTACAAGTTGAGAACTCACAACCGCGAGCGTGCATGGGTCGCGTATAGAACTATCAACCATACACGCCGTGCCAAAAGAAAATGATCAGACGACATAATCATCACGAAAGAAAACTAGTGAAGAGCAAGGAAAAAAATGGGGGAGAAGGTCAGAGGCATCGTCTCCGCAATTCCATGGCGGCACAGAAGACACAACAGCGAAGGCAAGAACGGCCCCGGCGCTATCATGACGCACCGGAAGGCATAGAGATAACGACGATCTTGGCGCAACGATCGAGCAATACGGCATGTACGACGCACTCCGGAAGCAAGCCGATCGATCGATGTCAAAGGCGGCGATAGATGCGTGCGTGCGTGCGTCGTCGAACGGCCATTCGACCGCGGCGGGAGTTGAAAATTAGGGCCTGGCGAACCGGATAAGGGCGAGTGCAGCAAGCAATCGTGCGGTGCATTGCATGGCGAGGTCCGAGGTGATCATCGATCAACCACCGCGTAGCAGTTCCGGCTAATTATTATCTTTGCCGTCGCCGTGCGGGATGACGCGGGTGCGGTGCTTTTTGGCCAAGCTGTGTCGGCCGGAGAGAGGAGGAGGAGGAGGAGGAGACAGGGATATGAATGAGTAACAGTCGGGCTCGCGTCATTGTTTTTCCCGTGCTGGGCATTGACGGATGGATTGACCGGCCGAGGGATGCTGATGCTGTGTGTGTACCGGCCGGCGGCTTGAGCACTGTTGCTGGTGGTGGTGATTGCCGCCCCGGGTGAGCCGTGAGTGTGTCTCCATCCATCCCGGCCCTGAGGTTGAGGTTGAGGTTGAGGTTGGGGAGTCGATTCGTGCATAATTGGGTACAGCGGCCTGATTGCCTATGGTTGTGCGTCTTGTCTGTGATGACGCGCGCCGTGGAGTTTGGTCGGCCGCCGGCGCCGGTGGCGAAGTCGTGCAGAATTCGTCGGCGGCCCGTGCTGCCATGGCGTAAAGGATTCCGTTTCTTTTAGGATTGCGTAAAAGGATTCGTGGGAGCGAACCTCGCCTCGCCGCCCAGGAATGTTTGCCTTTCCCAGAAATTGTTCGGCAATTTCAAAAGAAGTTCAGAATGTTTTTGTTCAAACTCTTCACAACTTTTCAAAAATGTTTTCATTGCAAATATTGTTCGCAAATTTCAAAAAATGGCAGTGCTTTCAAATTTTGTTTGGGGGTTTTAAAAATGTTCCTGTTCTAAAAAAATTCACATTTTTCAGAAAATGTTCCCGTATTCAATTTATTTTGGGGAGTTTCAAAAATTGTTCACAAAATTCAAAGATGCCCGTCTTTCAAAAATTGTTCGCACATTTAAAATAATGTTCACTTTCCAAAAATTGTTCGTGTTTCAACATTTCTTTTTGGAAATTCAAAAATTATTCCTGTTTTAAAAAAAATCTTTGCGTTTTCAAAAAAATAGGAGTTTCAAAAGATGCTGGAGTTTAAAAAAATTGTTCATGATTTTGAAAAAATGTTTGAGTTATTTTATCTGTTCACACATTTGAAAAGTGTTCGTGTTTCATAAAACAATCCTGTTTATTTTTCAAAAAAATGTTTTGTGCAATGGATATAATTCTGACAATACCATGGGGTGTGAATATAGAGGCAATCATATCTACCGTACATTGCAGATGGGAGTACACTCAAGGAATTATACATGTTTGAACCCTTGACGGTGGAGGTAACACCCTACTCATGTGTGGTGTTCTTTTTTTTGCGGGTAGAAATTTATATTACTCAAGACCTCAAGTCATTACAGTCCATCGCAGCCAGCTCCAAAGCATCTGGAGGTCCCGAACCAAGCCAAGTCATGGTTCTACCCTCGCTACAAGCAAAATATGCTAAATTGTCACTAACTTTATTTTGGCTACGATTTACATGAGTAATACAAAAATCACGGAGGGACAAAAGATATTTAATCTCTTGATGATGGACGAGTGAACCGATCTATCAATATATGAAGCTTGAATCAATTTTACTGCCATTAGGGAGTCCATCTCAACCTGCACTGGCAAGTCGCTCCTCTGGATAGAAAAGGATAGACCTTCCATGCATGCACATAGCTCAGCATCGAGCGCATCCCGCTAGTGAAATAATTGCCTACAGGAAGAGAAAATGATGGCACCCCTCTCATCCCTTAACACTATACCTGCACCAGCCGAGCCATCCTCTGCAAAAGAACCGGCAGTATTTAACTTGACAAAGCCAAAGCTAGGAGCAGCCCACTTGGGGTCTGCAGTTTTGTCCATAAGAGGTCGAGTTGCTCCATATAACATCAGGGATTTTCCCTTGTAAGGTTCAGCAGCAAGATTAGATTTAATACCAATGAGAGAGTCCACGTAACTCGTCAAAATCTGCGTGAAACTTCCATTGGTGGCGGGGCTTTGTTATGAACAATCTCGTTGCGTATGTGCCACGCCCTCCACAGCGTCATTAGCAGCATGGACCGTTCAATATCCAGCAATTTGGAGAGCACTTGCAGCAGCCATTCATGGCCGGAGGTCTGGAAAGAAGATAGGTTTGGTAGAGGCCAAACTTCCGACATGACATCATAGAGCACACATGATAATATACAGCGACAAAGAGCATGAAATGAATCCTCGGTCTCCACAGAACATATCGAACACAGGTCATTAACCTCAAGCCCTCTTTTATGCTTATTATTCCAAGTAGGAAGTGATTCTGCAGCAGCTCGCCATGCAAAGTTGTGCACTGAGGGAGGAACATCGACGGACCAAATGAGTTTCCAACAATCACGGCATCCATCCGGCCGCGAGCTAGATCCCGTGGCGCTGTCCATGAAGGCCTCCTCAAAGCCGAATTGATATGCACTTTTAACAGAGAATAAGCCGAATTTACCTGGACCCCAAGCCAAGGTATCCTCCTCCAATCTCGGCGAGGCCCTAATCTTTAAGATTTCAAACACATCCGCGGGCACAAAAAATTGCTGCAGTAAATCGGTCTTCCAGGAACCGTTATCATTAAGCAAATCCGAGACAAAGTGATACTTGCATCTTCCTCTTACAGAAATAGGTTTGTAGGAGTATGGTCTAGGGATCCAATTGTCACGCCATACACGAATACTCCTTCCATTCCCAACTCTCCAAATCAGACCTTTCTTCAAGAGTTCAAGGTCGTAGCTAATTGCCTGCCAGGAGGAAGAAGCGTTACCCGTAAAAACCGTGTCCACAAGATTACCGTCGGGTAGTATCTCGCTTTTAGAATTTGTGCACATAGGTTGTCCGGCTTGGAAGTCAGTCTCCAAGCCTGCCTCGCTAATAAAGCTTGATTGAAAGTTCTGAAATCTTTGAAACCAATACCCCCTTTGCACTTTGATTACATCAGATCATCCCAAGCTCTCAAGTGCACTTTCCTCTTGCCCTTTTCTGCTCCCCAATAATATGCTCGCACCATCCTTGTGAGTTCATCGCACACCGAAAAAGGAAGTTTGAAGACTCCCATCATATATGTGGGGAGGGCCTGGGCTACAGATTTGATCAATGTCTCCCTTCCAGGCTGGGCTAGGAGCCCATCCCCCCATTGGATCAGTCTCTTTGTCAAGCTCATCTCGAGGTTTTGAAACTTTCCCTTGGACATACGCCCATCCGGCGTTGGAAGCCCAAGGTACTTCTCCTCAAAAACCAAGCTAGTGACGTGAAGAACGTCTCTGACCTCCTGCTGAACAGCAAAAGGGCAAGCTTCGCCGAACATAATTGAGCATTTATCAAAGTTCAAGCTCTGCCCCGTTGCCTTACCATACTGATCCAAAGCTAGCTTCACTTTTTCAGCCTGTGCACGGTTTGCTTTGAAGAAGAGCATAGTGTGGTGTTCTTTTGGCGTAGATTACAATACTAGGGAGTTCAACAATCAGCCTGGTGCCCTCCTCCGCCTTATAGAGAGTGTGCTAAGAGTAAGAGGTGTGTCATAAGAGGATGATAATAAATACTATTGATGAAAAGGCTGATAATAAATACTATTGATGGTCCAAGGCACGCCCAATTATTCGTGGTCATTACTACCACTAACTGTCGGGTTTAACTAAACTAGTAAAATGGCCTGTCGTGGCAACGGGAAAAAATATCAACTGGAATACAGTACCACTCTCAATTTCGTGAAATCATGAACAATTTTTGAAATCATGAAAAAAATAAACTTGTGAACATTGAAATCGTGAACATTTTTAGAAATTTTTAAACATTTTCTAAAATCAAGAACTTTTTTGAATTCATTAATATTTTATACTATTTGCAAAAAAACGTGAACATTTTTTTAAACAATTTTCTTCAACCGATGTACATTTCTTGGAAATTGGTGAAACAATTTATTCAGGAATTGTTTTTGATTTAAGGAACATTTTTTGAAATGCATGACACTTTTTTGAATCAACTAACATTTTGTGAATGAATAAATTATTTTGTAAGTCACGAACAGTTTTTTAATCTCTAGGACATTTTTCCATTCATGAACACTTTTTGAATTAGCGAATATTTTTTAAATTTCATTAACATTTTTTAATACACGAAATTTAAAAAAATTATGGACATTGTTTGATTACCCTAATATTTGTTTTCAAAATTTCGAATATTTTTTGAATATGCAAACATTTTTTTAATCCAGAAACTTTTTATGATTTATTAAACATTTTATTTCAAAATTCTCTATTTTTAAGTTTGGAAGCTTTTTTAAAGTCCCAAATTATTTAAAGTAGAAAAAACAAAAACGGAAAAGAAAAACAAAAAATAAAAAATAAAGAACGAAATTTAGAAAAACAGACCGCCCGGACATGGGCCGGCCCAAACAGGCAAGCTGCGTCTTCTCCGAGCAAGCAGAGTGCAGTATAGGAGGTCCCTACTGCATGAGCCGGCCCAGGCAGAGGATTATAAGTGGCATTGGTGGGTAATATTTTGCAACTTTAAGGCCAATTTTCATGATGTACCGCAAGAAGCAATAACCCTTTATTATTAGGTATAAATAACGTTGTCGTTGAGTAACCATAGCATTGTTGGCATCATGGGAGCAACTGGTTCTGTTTGATATAGACCGACTGTTGGTGCTTGTTCAATATGGAGTGTAGGTTCCGACTATAGGGACTCGTACGACGGTAACGAACCCCCTGGTCTTTAACATCTTGGCATGTAACGTTGTTGAGCTTGATGCAGAGCCCATTGGGCCATTGTTGTCTGGGGCGTATCCTATATGGTCCTAGGCCTTTGGATGGGATATACGTATCCATGGGCCTACCCGTCGGTATTCCCCGTTAGTAGCCCCTGAGTGCATCGAGGTCTCCTACGAGGTAACCGACTATTCGAATGAAGAAGATTCTGACTGGTCGCTGAACTCGAAGGCGGACTTAAATGATCATGCTTACGGGAGGCGAAGAGTGAACAGTTAAAAAAAACTTGATGATACCTGATTCTATCTCTGCTGGAGAGGATGGGTCATGGCCCGACTGTGGGTGTATCATCAAATTCTGAGTGTTTGTCTGAGACGACTGGGCTTGGAATTATTGACAGAGTAGAAAGTCGTCAGTATCCTCTGTACGGTGGCAAACGTGGCCAAAAATAAAAGAATTGAGACTATGCGAAGTGTACTCAGGTTCGGATCTATGAGAAGGAGTAATACACTATGTTTTGCTATGGTTTTTTATTCATGATGGGATACCTCGTGCGAGAGAGTACAATGGGAGATATGTATTTCTTTTTTTTAAGAATTGCTTGAAGAGATTCGTGGGAGCGAACGTCGCCTTGTTGCGCAGTAGGGAGGGCGTGCCTATACCTCGCCTAATGTGAGTTGGAGCAACAGCTCGCATCAAGACGTTACGAATTGGCCAGCCCAGGTCGGTTCCAGGTAAGTTTGGCTTTTCTCCTGTTTTTTCCTTTAATAATTTTTGTTGCTTTTTCTTATATTCTTATTTTCGAATTATTTTAACTACATGTATTTCAAAACATAAAATGAAATAGAAAATTATTTTGAATAAATGCTAACACAATGTAAAAAAAAGGTGTTGGTTAATTCAAAAAACGCTGATAGCATATTAAAAAAATGTTTGTGAAATTTTAAAAATGTTGATCTGTTTCAAAAACTATATGTGAAATTATAAAAAATGTTAGTCATATATTTTTTAAAATGCTAAACATATATAAAATAAATGTTTCAAATGTATATGACAAATGTTGATAACATAAATAAATTGTAATATTTTCAAAAAGATTACACGTTTCAAAAAAAAATCTATGTGACATTATAGAAATAATAATAATCATGTATTTAAAAAAACTAAATGTATATCAATATAAATGTTTCATATGCATATAAAAACAATGTTTATGAAAAAAGTAGACATCGAACATGTGTTTTAAAGAAATGTTAATCACTGTATTTAAAAAGGCTAATCATGTATTAAAAATATTAAACATGTATAGAAAATGTTTTTAACGTATACGGAAAATATAGATATAAAATTATTATTTGATTAAATTAGTTGTGTGTTCTAAAATTGTACAAATGTTAAATTTTCACATATACATGAAAAATATACATATAAAAACTATACAAACCGTACATAGAAAACAGAAAAAGTGAATACAAAGGGTTCTAAAAACCAAAGAAAACCTGATAAAAACCATAAAATACATAAAATGGAAAAAGAAACAAAGAAATTTGGTGAAAAAGAATGTGAAATGAAGGGAACCGAAAAAAATCAATTAAAACCCAAGAAAAACAAAGAAAAGAAATACCAGTGAAAACCAAGGAAAAGAAAGAAAACAGTGAAAAGCAAAGAAAACAGAAGTTATGAAAAAATGAAAAGGGAAAAGGGGTAAAAAAACAAAATGATGCCAAAGAAAAATCAATAAAAAATAAAAAAGTGAAAAAAGGAAGGAAACTGGATCAGAGCGTACCTACATCGAGTGAATCTTACGCGAATGGGCCGGCCAGCTCGCACTGCGGTTGACGCGAGAGAAGCTAGCATTTCACTCTAAGCGAGATATACAGGATAATTGGTTTGATGACAATATTTGGCATTGCTAATACTTGGCAAGCCAACAATTGTCAATATTAAAAGTTGCCAAAAAGTGGCAACTTCTTGGGGGGTTGGCAAGTAAACATGGTAACCAACCAAGCACTAGCCAATATTTGCATTTGTCAAATGTTGGCATGCCAATTTTTTGCATCAAGCCAATCATGCTCATAGCTCTCACGTCTTTGAAAATTCTTGTTTAACGCTTGTTTGACAAAATGCCGGGATGAGGCCCATTAACTGGCTGCAGAGTGGAACTGTACAACACATTCTTTGGTAATGTTTAATTGTGCATTTACTTTGAAGAAATGTAGACGTTGATAGGTTAGCCTCAGTTTCGAATTCTCTTGATCAAGGAAGACATGTTTAGTTATTGCAACCACATGACCCCTTTTGTATCCCTCTCCATTTGGAGTTTGAATAAAAAAACTTGGTGATACCCCCAAAAACTATATTGTGGGTGGTTTTTTCCGTCATTAATTTTTGTTAGGCTGGTACTTTTCTTTTTTTTTCCTTTTTGGTTTTCTAAATTGTTTTATATTCTTTCTTTTTAAAAGTTTAGCAATAATTTTTTAATTCACGAATATTTATTTAAATTAGTAACATTTTTAAATACATGAATTTTTAAAAATTGATGAATACTTGCAGAAAATTACATATATTTTTGAAATGTAAGACCATTTTATTAATTGAAGCATAAACGTTTAACAAATTTAGAACATTTTTTTAATTCATGGAAATTTTACAGGCCTTGATTCGATCGTGGGCATCTTGCGAATATTTTGGCAATGGAACGAACGAGAAGAGATGATGAGCCTAGGGCAACCCAAACTTTTGAGTTCATCATACAAACACATGCAAGCGTCTGTGCCAATGTCAATTTTTTTGCTAGGTAGATCGGGGCTCCAAGCCACACACAGACCGCCTCGCACTTTAAAATTAGTTATTTCTTTTTTTCCTTTTGTTTTCACTTTTCTAGATTTCTTTTTGACTTCTTATCATTTGCCTTTTTTTACATATATGAACATATGTTTTGCGCCACTGGAAGGACGACGATGGCTCGGACAGGGACGGCAGCGCGG
Organism: Aegilops umbellulata; assembly: GCA_032464435.1. Classification (NCBI taxonomy): domain Eukaryota; kingdom Viridiplantae; phylum Streptophyta; class Magnoliopsida; order Poales; family Poaceae; genus Aegilops; species Aegilops umbellulata. The sequence goes on along the minus strand of CP136057.1, from coordinate 539,525,734 downwards.
ACAACAACGGAGGTGTCGGCGGCCTCAGAGGCCATGCCTAAGAGGTACATTTCAATACCTCGTGTAGTTTAAACTAGTCTTTTGAAATGTCATTCGGTTTAGTTGAAATCCTGTTAAATTTCATCCTCTTGGTTGTAATGTATCAAAATGTAACAATATTGTCCGGTCTACTTGAAATTTCGTCCGCTTTTGTTAAATATCTGTTCAAATTTGCCGGACATTTTAGCGACTCTGGTTGGATGCCATCCGCCCCTATGGCTGTCTGGACATTTGATGTATCCGTTTTGGTGATCCGCTTTGGAGTTGTCTTTACCAAAAGATGCTAAAAAGGAACCTAGGAATTGATGATTTTGTTGTCCGATGAGGAGTATATGGAGGATTCTCGCACAAACCCTCTACTTCCTGGGTACTATACAGCAGGCACCACTGGCACCCTCCCAGCCCCGCTTACTGCGACTCGGACCTAGGAGAAAGAAGGTCACGACCACTACCCTACGCCGCCTGCACGACCACGACTGTCGTGTCCCCGGTGCTGCCACAGACCCACCCTGCCACCCGGACCTGCCTCAGCATAGATTAGCGGCCCAGGCATGGGCCCAACGACCACCGTCGTTGTCAGCCACTACCGCCGGAAGGCAAGGCAATAGCCTCTGACCCACGCCGCTCGTCAGGCCAAATCTGGCCAAGCACCGCTGCCATAGCCTCATGCCGCACGCCGTCACCATCCCACAGACACGCACCACCTCCATGCCGTCGTCACCTCCCAACACCGGCGTGCCGCCCGCTGCAACGCCCCCCACCAGCGCTGCATCCCAGCAATTGCATCACCGGTCGGCACCTATACTGTCGTGTGAGGAGACGAAGGTACCCCGTCGCCAACCTGGCTTTGCCCAAACGTGCCCTCTGGTGGCAGCGAGGGAGGAGAGGTGGAGTGGGGTCCCGACAGGGTGGCTAGGGTTGCCATCCCTGTCACACACGGGCGCGACACGGAAGGTTTTTTTTGCTTTCTAGTCCTTCCTCTTTAGAAGTTTGTTTTTCCCGTATCATTCTATATGGCTCCCAATTCTTCAAACATTGCTATTTCCAATTTGGATTTCGCTTTCCTTCTAGTCCCAAAGGACATGTAAATGATGAGGATAAAGATGTCACAAAATATATATACTTAAACGTTGCGGCCAAATGGTTGTTCCTTCAACATGCCCTCAAATGAAAGGATTCTCCATAAAAGGCGCTAGTGGATCCAAAAAGTTGTTAGTGTAGGTATTGTGGTTGTCAAAGTCAATGAGGACATAGGCCATTAGTTTTAGATAAAAATTGACTACGGCAGGGTAACCACATGTCTCCAATATTATTTAATATTGTTGTTGACAGATTGACCGCACTAAGCAGGACAGTCAAATTACAGGAGTAGTGCGACACCTCGTGGATGATGGCCTCTCTATTATGCAATATGTTGATGATATAACTTTTTTATGGAATATGACCTGGATATGGCTCAAAGCCTGAAATTAATGCTTCAACATTTGACCAGATGGCAGGCCTTCAAATTAACTTTAATAAGCGTGAATTGTTTTACTTTGGAGAGGCCAGTGAGGCGGCACCTAATTATGTTGACCTATTTGAAGGAAATATGCCCTAGAGGCAATACTAAAGTTATTATTTATTTCCTTATATCATGATAAATGTTTATTATTCATGCTAGAATTGTATTAACCGGAAACATAATACTTGTGTGAATACATAGACGAACAGAGTGTCACTAGTATGCCTCTACTTGACTAGCTCGTTGATCAAAGATGGTTGTGTTTCCTAACCATAGACATGTGTTGTCATTTGATTAATGGGATCACATCATTAGGAGAATGATGTGATTGACATGACCCATTTCATTAGCTTAGCACCCGATCGTTTAGTATGTTGCTATTGCTTTCTTCATGACTTATACATGTTCCTATGACTATGAGATTATGCAACTCCTGTTTGCCGGAGGAACACTTTGTGTGCTACCAAATGTCACAACGTAACTGGGTAATTATAAAGGAGCTCTACAGGTGTCTCCGAAGGTACATGTTGGGTTGGCGTATTTCGAGATTAGGATTTGTCACTCCGATTGTCGGAGAGATATCTCTGGGCCCTCTCGGTAATGCACATCACAAAAGCCTTGCAAGCATTGCAACTAATGAGTTAGTTTTGAGATGATGTATTACGGAACGAGTAAAGAGACTTGCCGGTAACGAGATTGAATTAGGTATTAAGATACCGACGATCGAATCTCGGGCAAGTAACATACCGATGACAAAGGGAACAACGTATGTTGTTATGCGGTCTGACCGATAAAGGTCTTCGTAGAATATGTAGGAGCCAATATGAGCATCCAGGTTCCGCTATTGGTTATTGACCGGAGACGTGTCTCGATCATGTCTACATTGTTCTCGAACCCGTAGGGTCCGCACGCTTAACGTTACGATGACAGTTTCATTATGAGTTTATATGTTTTGATGTAGCGAAGGTTGTTCGGAGTCCCGGATGTGATCACGGACATGACGAGGAGTCTCGAAATGGTCGAGACATAAAGATTGATATATTGGACGACTATATTCGGACACCAGAAATGTTCTGGGTGATTTCGGAGAAAACCGGAGTGCCGGAGGGTTACCGGAAAACCCAGGGAGAAGTAATGGGCCTTATGGGCCTTAGTGGAGAGAGAGAGGGGCAGCCAGGGTGGGCCGCGCGCCCCCTCCCCCTCTGGTCCGAATTGGACTAGGAGAGGGGGGCGGCGCCCCCCTTTCCTTCTCCCTCTTCCCCTTCCTTTCCCCCTCCTAGTAGGAGTAGGAAAGAGAGGAGTCCTACTCCTACTAGGAGGAGGACTCCTCCTCCTGGCGCGCCTAGCAAGGGCCGGCCGGCCTTCCCCCTTGCTCCTTTATATATGGGGGCAGGGGGGCACCCCATAGACACAACAATTGATCATTGATCTCTTAGCCGTGTGCGGTGCCCCCCTCCACCACAATCCTCGATAATATTATAGCGATGCTTAGGCAAAGCCCTGCGACGGTTGAACATCAAGATCGTCACCACGCCATCGTGCTGACGGAACTCATCCCCGACACTTTGCTGGATCGGACTCCGGGGATCGTCATCGAGCTGAACGTGTGCTAGAACTCGGAGGTGCCGTAGTTTCGGTGATTGATCGGTCGGGCCGTGAAGACGTACGACTACATCAACCGCGTTGTTATAACGCTTCCGCTTTTGGTCTACGAGGGTACGTGGACAACACTCTCCCCTCTCGTTGCTATGCATCACCATGATCTTGCGTGTGCGTAGGAATTTTTTTTGAAATTACTATGTTCCCAACACTATCTGGTTGTGTGCAAGGCCAATTCCCGATTAAATATTTGGGAATTTCGATTCATTATCGACGTGTCACTAATGCAGAGTGGAAACATGTAGAGAAGTGTTTAGAGAAACGGTTGAGCAGCTAGAAAGGCAAGTTGCTATCTATTGGAGGATGACTGGTCTTGATCATATCTATCCTTATAAACATGGTTCTTTATATGTTTTGTTTTTTACAACTCCCAAAAGGGGTCTTGCAAAGACTGGATTATTTCAGATCCAGATTCTTTTGGCAAGGGCACAATAAATTGAAAAGGTACAGGCTACCAAATGGAGCATGGTTTGTAGGCTGAAAGACCAAGATGGACTTGGCATTCATGACCTACAGGTCAAGAATGGTGGCCTACTTAGTAAATGGTAGTTCAAACTACTTACTGAGGATGGCATTTTGCAAACCCTGCCCCACAATAAGTATCTAGGCCAAAATTTGTGTCACAGACCTATTGACCTGGTGACTCGCACTTTTGGATGGTCTAATGGCAGCAAAGAAACATCTTTTCAGCTTTGGATCTTTCGCGGTAAAACACATGCCTGAGATTCATTTCTGGGAAGACAGATGGCTAGGTGATGCTAGCCTCGAGAACAATATCCAGCTTTGTACCGCATTGTTCGCGATAAGAATGATACTCTGGCACAGGTGCTCAGTTCATTCTCGCCGAATATTTCTTTTACATGGGATTTGATTGACACCGTCACAAAATATGTTACCCCGATTGGAGTAGATTAACCTGACACAAGGACGTGACGTGATTTGCCAGAACCTCACTACATCTGGGACTTTATGCACTGTGCGCTCACATATTCAGAAGTCCCAGTGGATAATAACAACAAAGTGTGGATGTCGAACATTCCACTAAAAGTTAAAGTCTTCATGTGGTACCTTTGAAGGGGAGTTGTGAGCAAAGACAATCTCTCCCGTCAATTGACAAGGAAACAATAAGTGTAGTTTTTGTACTCATGACGAGACAATCAAACACCTTTTTTCCATTACAAGTTTGCATGTTCTACGTGATCTGTCATCCAAATAGCATCTAATTTGCATCCGCCCACAAGTGTTGCCTCTATTTTAAATTCAAACTTGAATCGTTTTTGAACCATCGCGAGATCAACAACAGTAATTGTGATGACGTGGCATCATTAGGAGGGAGTTACTGTAGCTTTATTATTCGGGAGTTACAACCATGTCTTGAAACCTATGGTGGATGAAACACTCAAGGTTGAGCAATTCCCACACGCAAAGAAGCCCAAAAAGAATATCTCAAACCGAGGACGGTTTTTTTTAAGGAAGGGAGGTTGATGTGGACCAGGTCATGACCAAGGCATCAAAGAGTGAGGTTCATGCTAGCAAAAATGTTTAACCATTAGATAAGCCAAAGTAAGACATGGGCAAGACCATTATCTTAGTTGGGAAGCTTCTGGTGTCTATTTTGGGAGAAATCACACATCAGATTTCCAACTGTAACTTCCCACCTAGAGCTAATTAATTCTAGAAGGGTCTAGCACGTTTTAGAGGCTGGAAAAGATGGTCTTTGAAGTCATCTTTCATTCAAAGAAATGGTGCATCATTTGAGGTCTTGAGTCAAACGTTGTGCAAGTTCCCATGCAAGTTGTCCAAGAATCAATTACAACGCGAGGCTCAACAAGTTTGCTCCTGCTACAGCTTGGAGCTCATGAATTTACCCTTTATTTTGTGTTGTTTTCACACCTAACTAGTAGGTTCTTCTAGTATAAGTACTCCCCAACTGTTCTGTAACACTCCCATGTATAAAGCTACAGTAATCCCTCATGATTATGCTTAGTCATTTTGATTTGTAATGCTTGATCACTTGGGTTCAAAACTCATTTCAAATTCCGCCTCTGAAATCAATTCAAATTTAAAGTGAGAATTTAAATTCACAAACATGTTTGGAAAATAGTTCACCATTTAGCAAATATTCCATAAAAAATATTGGTTAAGGAAAACAACATCACTTTTTTGCTTATCTGGGATCTAGCAATTAAAATAGTGCCAAAACAGCATTTTTAAATGCTTTTCTATTTATGGAAAATCCAAACTATTTTAAATATCTGCCAAACTCTTTGCGGCAGTGCCAAATATTGCAATGGAATTAATGGACCAAGTTCCATATTTTATAAAAAATCAATTGCTATTAAAAAATAAATGCAAAAAAAGAACTAAAAGAAAACAGAAAAGAAATAAAGGAAAAAGGAAAAGGCCCGTGTGCACTGGGCCTAGTGCATAGTGCCGGCCCAGCCCACCAGGGGGTCTTCCCCTTCCTCCCATGTTCACCATGGCGCGCTGGACGCCGTGCACCCGTACACGGCACGGATCCGCCACGTGGCGGCCATCCGCCAGCCCCCGATGCTCCATATGGCCTCCCCCGCACCCCTGGCAACCCTGGCTCCACCATCTCCCCCTCTCGCCTCGATCTCTTCCTCCCCGCGATGAACTAAAGCCCCGTCACCATGGCTAAGCTCGTCTGCGTGGCCACCGTGCTCCTCGCCTCCTAGAACTGCGCCAGGAGAACCGCCGTCGACTGATGCTTCCTCTCCGACCACGGTCTCGAGCAGAAGATCACCACAGCGCCGGGATCGACCGATTCCTCCTCGGCTGCCACCGATGTTCGTCGCTGAATCCACCACCGCTGGTGCTACTAAACCACTCGTCGAGCCCTGGGTTACCACAAGATCCGAGTTCGTGAAGAGGATATCCCAAAGACCGCATTCATTACTCGCTATGGTTCATACGAGTACAACGTCATGTCTTTCGGTTTATCCAATGCCCCAACAACATTCTCTCGATTGATGAACTATATCTTCATGGAATACCTTGACAAGTTCGTCTTGGTTTATCTGGTTGATATCTTGGTGTATTCAAACAATAAAGAATAACATGCTGAACATCTTCGTGTCATACTGGAAAAGCTTCGAGAGCATCAACTATATGCCAAATATTCCAAGTGTGAATTCTGGTTACCAGAAGTGACCTACCTTGGTCATGTGATCTCCAAGGATGGTATTGCTTTCAACCCAGAACGAGTTCAGGCTATTCTTGACTAGACTCCCCTGAAGAATGTCAAACAAGTCAGAAGTTTTCTCGGACTCGCCAGCTATTGCCGCCGTTTTGTCGAGAACTTCTTCAAGATTGCCAAGCCTTTGACTAATCTACTTCACAAGGGCGTTAAGTTTGAGTGGACAGAAAAATGTCAAGAAAGTTTCCAGACACTCAAAGACAAGCTGACATCTGCCCCAGTGCTTGCTCCTACAGATTCTCGAAAGGAATTCATCATTTATTGCGACACATCCCATCAAGGATTAGGATGTGTCCCAATGCAAGAGCGCAAAGTGATTGCTTATGCCTCTCGACAGTTGCGCCCTCATGAAGAGAACTACCCTGTTCATGACCTCAAACTTGCTACAGTTATTTATGCACTGAAGTTGTGGCGACATTACCTTATCGGTAATCGTTGTGAGATCTTCACCGATCGTCAAAGTCTGAAGTATCTGCTTACTCAGCTAGATCTGAACCTCCGTCAGCAACGATGGATGGAAGCAATTACAGACTATGACTGCAGTATTTCGTATACCCCTGGTAAGGTTAATGTCATGGCTGATGCCTTGAGTCGCAAATCTTATTGCAACAACCTCATGGTTCCGAAAGCTCAAGCCCTCCTCCATGAAGAACTTTGCAAGTTGAACCTTCACATTGTTCCACAGGGTTTTCATAATAATATTGCCCTAGAACCAACTCTCCAGAGAGCTATCAAATCCACCCAAGAGAAAGACACTGAAATTGATCAGGTTAAGAGAGATCTTGCCTCTGAAAGGCCAAGGATTTCTTGCTTGATGAAGGTGGAGCTTTATTCTTCGGAGATCGCCTTGTGGTACCCAATTCGACCTTATGATAGAGAAAGTTATGAAAGAAGCATATGACACACCTATGTCTGTTCATCCGGGAAGTACCAAGATGTATCTAGACATTTGTCAAAAATACTGGTGGTCTAAGATGAAGCAAGATATTGCTCGATATATTGAGAAATGTGATGTTTGCCGTCGCGTCAAAGCAGAACATTAGAAACCTGCTGGACTTCTGCAACCGCTTCCTATTCCTGAATGGAAATGGGATAAGTTTCAAATGGATTTCAATACTGACCTCCCCAAATCAAAAAAGGGTCACAATGCTATTTTTGTCATCATCGATCAATTCTCCAAAGTTGCACGCTTTCTGCCAGTCAAGGAAACAATCACTGCTAGTTAGTTAGCAAACTTGTATATCTCCAGAACTGTGGCACTCCACGACATTCCGAAGGAGATCAGTTCAGACCGTGGCAGCATTTTCACCTTGAAGTTCTCCAAAACTCATGGCATTGAAGGATGAATAGTATCGTGTGTTAAAAAGCCCCCCTTTTGCACAACCCTCATTTCAACGGATTTCGTCCTGAAAATTTACACACTTGTGCATTATGCCTCCATGTATATCCATATATTTTTTAGAATTTTTTGAAAATGAAACTATGATTTTTGGTGAATTTTAAATTTTTTAAAATCTGGCCTCCATGTAACTCGGCCTCCAAAAGGGATTTTTGCATGTTACCTCTATAATTAGTTTCCCTAGGCATGCATGTGTCCTCGATACATGGATCTTCCACATGAGGCAGCATCAACATCATCCTGCCTTAGAAAGTACTCATACAGGCCATTCCTATATACACTGCAACCTAGCTCATTTACTGCCGAACTAACAGAGTAGGTTTACTCGAAATGTTTGCACATGCAACACTCCTTGTGTGTCCAGTCTTGTCGTGGTTCAACACGATCACCTATGGGGCCATTGGCCCCTTGTGGTTCGGCAAGGGGGAAGGACACGTTGCACATAGAGCGGAGGCCGTAGAGCCGCACGACAATGATGACACGGGTGGTTTTTACCCAGGTTTGGGCCGCCGCGGGCGTAAAACCCTACTCCTGCTTTGGTGGTTTGGATGGAGGACATTAACAAACACGCAGCGCTCAAGCCTGGCAAGGTCGCTCGGGGAGAGCAGCTACGCGCGTATGAGTGTACAAGGGTCTGAATCCTTTCTAAGGTTGCCTTGGCCCTCCTTTTATAGGTCAAGCGGTTTCCACAATGGCAAAACGGTCATTATCCAGTGATTAGATAGCCACAGTGCTATCATACCTAACTCTATAGATAGGACAAGGTGCATTAAATGCACCGCTTAGTGTCACGTCACGGATGTAGCCCGGCAAGCCTTGCCGCGCCATTCAACCACCTTTTCATCTGCCTGCGTGACACGTCCTTGGACGGGTGTCACTTAGGGGTGATTTTCCTCAGAAATGGCAGCCACGTGCCAAATTACAGCCATTTAACCACTTGGGGGCTCGACACCGCACCAATAAGTGACTTGTGTTGCTATGAGGTGGAGGGGTGGAGCCTTGGCGGGGAAGCAGGCCGTCGACGCCCCGGCAACAGCACCTCCCTCCTCCTGTTGGGGACATGGGAGCGGAGCCCGCCGTGAGGGGAGGCGGGAGAGGACGGGGACGTGGTCGTCGCGATGCTTGGGGTTGGGGAGGACGAGGCGGTGCTCTGATCGCACCTCCTCCGACTGTGCAGGACCCGAATGAAGGCGACGTCGGGGACCAGACGCTGGAGTTCATCGTCAAGCTGCGAGGGCCCTCGCATAGCCGTCTTCGGTTACCTACCCCATTCGCAAGTGTGATGGAGATCGAGCAACCGCCGGGGTTGAGGCTGCACATGAGGGGCTGCTGCAATGGCAGCATGCGGGTGGGCGTGGAGTTCCCCGCCCCTCACGTCATGCTTCTCCGGTGTGGTTGGAAGACTTTTGCACGTGCCCATAGCCTGGCGGCCAGGCATGTCCTCCATTTCAAGCTAATGGACGCCACCCTGCTCTCCGTCAAAGTCTTCGGATGCTCGGGTGCTCGCTTAGGGTGTTGCGCGGAGAGCTCGACTGATGACGAAAGCTCCTCTTCGAGTGATAGCGATGAGGAGGATAGTGACGGCGATGCTGACGGAGTTGATGGGGAGGACGACGACTCTAACTCTGGCTGAACACCAGCCGCACCATCACCGTCAGCCGGCGGCACCACCATCCGCACCCACATCTCCTCCCCAGCAAGGTGATTTGCCGGAGTGTTGGGTGCGGGTGGTGCCTTTCTCCCTCTCTAGTAGCCTTCCAGCTAGACCCCGGCAGGCTTCCTCGTGGGCTCCGGCTTCGTTCGCCCTACCGCGTCCTGCTGGCCCTAGTGGCGGTGACCAGGGCGTCGCCTAGTCTCTCTCCTCATCCATCACCTTCGTCCGCGCCCTCCCGATCTTGTCAGGCTCCACCATATGGGACCTGACGAGGTCAGGTTGGGTTTCTGCCCAGTCATTCCTTTCCCCCTCTTCGCCTCCCACTATAGTTCCTAGGAGGAGAGGGACAAGAAAGTAATTATGGGGCACTGAACTTTTTTCAGTCTAAAATATGCAGGCACTTGCCAAACTTTAGTTTTGAAAATGTAATCTTCTTTATCCATGTTTGCATTCTGTAAGATCTGTACTTGTTTATCTGCATATTAATGAAAAAGGACAAGCCTTGACGGGTACTTGTGCATGTATCACGTCCATGCAGAGGTGGAATGCCTCTATACATTTAAGTAAACAAGTTTTCTCCGGCAAGCTATCCTGTCGGTGCCTTCCGTTTGTTGCCGCGGGGCTAGGTTTGCCGGGCTCAAAATTATGGAAAGGGACTAGCCCCCTGTCGAACCTTCTCCATCAAAGGCCACTACAACCACCTTGACCAAAGCAACGTTCGAGTCAAGGGATGGGAGAACCGATGTTTCGAAGGTGACGAGGTTTCTATATGCACAAGTGTTCCCCTTACAGAACGTGTATGGATAATAAGGAACTTATTTGTTTGGCTTGTCAGGGGCCGATATGTAGGCTTGTCTCCGTTTCTTCTCTTCAGGACCGAGTCTGCGGCAAGAGCCCTGCAGTTTAGTGCAGAGGAAAACAAGGCTACATATGACCTTATCTACATGATCATGCTATGCTCATGTTATGCTATGCATGCATGCAAGTTTTTGGGGGCCCCCAGCGCTTCGTTTATTTATCTGTTGCTTAGCGTCTGCGCCTGGCTTTGTACGAAGGGTTACATGCAACATCGGCAAGGCTTGTACAAAAGGGTGGCTGCCGAGCAAGGCCTGACAGCCGTGCCTTACGGGTAGAACTTACGAAGATGCTCAATGTTCCGTGAGTTTTGCAATTAGACGCCATCTTCGGTCTCTAGACGGACTGCGCCAAGTCTGGAGACTCGTACTACCCGGTAAGGGCCTCCCCATTTCGGTGCAACTTGTTTGTACCCTTGGTGGACTAAACGCGCCTAAGGACAAGGTCGCCTTCCTCAAGGCTCCGGGCATGACCCTGCGGTTGTGGTAGCGACACAGGGCTTGCTGATAGCGTGTAGCATGCGTAGCAGCTCGGAGACGGTTCTCCTCAAGGAGCACGTCATCGTCATGTCGGTGCTGCTTGCTCTACTTCATCGTAGGCAAGTACTCGAGGTGACCCGTATATGAGTTCCATGGGGATCACTGCTTCTGCCCCATAGACTAGGGAGAAGGGAGTTTGGCCGGTAGCTCGATTTGGTGTCGTCCGGAGGGACCAAAGAACCACCGGCAGCTCATCAATCCAGCGCGTGCCGCACTTTTGCAGTCTATCAAATGTTCTTGTCTTGAGTCCTTGCAACACTTTAGTGTTCGCCCTCTCAGCTTGTCCGTTGCTTCTGGGATGGGCAACAGAGGCAAAGGAGACCTTGATTCCAAGGGCTTGAATGTATTGCATGAAGGCGCGGCTTGTGAATTGGGTGCCGTTGTCAGTGATGACTCTGGTGGGTACCTCGAAGCGGCACACCAATCCTTTTAAGAACTTGATAGCTGACTATGCGGTTACCTTCCTCACAGGCTCCACCTCCGGCCACTTTGTAAACTTGTCGATAGAAACATACAAGAATTCAAAGCCCCGGTGGCATGGGGGAAGGGGCCCAAGCTGTTGAGCCCCTAGACCGAAAATGGCCATGACAAAGGAATCGTCTGGAGAACTTGAGCAGGCTGATGGATGTTCTTGAAGTGGAACTGGCAGGTTTCACATCTTCTGACTAGCTCAATTGCATCTTGGAGGGCCGAGGGCCAGTAGAAACCTTGCCAAAAAGCTTTTCCAACCAAGGCTCTTGATCCAATATGGGAGCCACACATGGCTCTGTGTATCTCTGCCAACAGTTCCTCCCCCTCTTCCCGGAAAATGCACTTCAATTTCACACCATTGGGCCTCCTTCCGTATAGCGCGTTGTCGACGAACTGATACATACTAGCCCTCCAGGCTACTCTTTCAACTTCTTCTTGCTCTCTGGGAAGATCTCCTGTCTGGAGGTAATGGACAATGTGTCGTGCCCAAGTTGGAGCTTGGGGCTCAATAAGAGGGATCAGCGGCACCTCCTCATTCGTGGGAGCGCATGCCTCAACCGCAAGGACTGGTAGTTTGGCGGGAGGGTGCTGCTCGCCAAGCGAAGTGGAGTTGTTCCCGTCAACCTCTCTACCGGGGCTTCGGGAAGCTCTGCCGGGAGAGGCTGGCCGGAGTCCAGTTTCCACCTCTTTCTGGCCATTGTTGCCGGGGATACGGAGGGTTGAGTCAGGTGAAGAACAAAAGTCCCTGGTTCCACAGGAAGCTTTTGCGCAGCGCACTTTGATAGATGATTAGCAATGCTGTTTTCCGCATGCGGTACGTGTTCTGTTTGCAATCCATCAAAGCGCTCCTCCAGCTTTCTCACTTCCTCCACATATTCCAGCCATCAATGGGCTCTGATAATCCTTGTTCACTTTCCTCACCACCAGCTGTGAGTCTCCTCGAATGATCAGCTTCTTAATCCCCAATTCTGTCGCGATTCTGAGCCCGGCAAGGAGTCCTTCATATTCCACAGTGTTGTTGGTTGCCTTCTCTTGGGGGAAATGCATTTGGACCACATACTTGAGGTGCTCTCTAGTGGGACCGATGAGGAGCACCCAGCTCCCGCACCCTGTAGTGAGAAGGCTCCATCAAAGTACATGATCAATTCTTGGGGCACTTCCTTGCCGGGGATAAGTGTTTCCGGCGTCTCTTCATCTGGGATAGGCGTCCATTCTGCAATAAACTCCGCCAGTGCTCTGCTCTAAATGGTTTATGTGCTCTCAAACTTCAGACCAAAGCTTGATAACTCAAAAGCCGATTCCACTATTTTGCCAGTGGCCTCCGGGTTCCTCAGTATGTGTTGCAAAGGGAATCGGGTGACAACTGTGATCTCGTGGGCTTGGAAGTAGTGGCGCAGTTTCCTTGAGGCCATGACAAGGCCAAATATCAACTTTTGCACACCAGAGTACCTTGATCTAGCCCCCTGCAACAGGGAGCTAACAAAGTAGACTGGCCGCTGCACCACTTTCTTCCTTGCCGCAGCCTTGGGATTATCTTCACTCCTCTGCTCTTCTTTCTCTCAATCTGCACTCAATCCTGCCGTGACTGGCCCACTCCCTTATCTAAGGAGGACAGTAGCTGCAGCTGGCTTGCACCCATTGTATGCGAACGTAGAGCTTATCACACCCGATCATCATGTGGTGTCTCGGCACGATGAACTATCGCAACGACGCATACTCAGCGAGAACACTTGTACCTTGAAATTTAGTGAGAGATCATCTTATAGTGCTACCACCGTACTAAGAAAAATAAGACGCATAAAGGATAAACATCACATGCAATCAATATAAGTGATATGATATGGCCATCATCATCTTGTGCCTTTGATCTCCATCTCCAAAGCACCGTCATGATCACCATCTTCACCGGCTTGACACCTTGATCTCCATTGAAGCATCGTTGTCTTCTCGCCAACTATTGCTTCTACGACTATCACTACCGCTTATTGATAAAATAAAGCAATTACATGGCGATTGCATTTCATACAATAAAGCGACAACCATATGGCTCCTACCAGTTGCTGATAACTGTTACAAAACATGATCATCTCATACAACAAATTATATCATCATGTCTTGACCATATCACATCACAGCAAGCCCTGCAAAAACAAGTTAGACGTCCTCTACTTTGTTGTTGCAAGTTTTACGTGGCTGCTACAGGCTTAGGAAGAACCGTTCTTACCTACGCATCAAAACCACAATGATTTTTTGTCAAGCGTGTTGTTTTAACCTTCAACAAGGACCGGGCGTAGTCGCACTAGATTCAACTAAAGTTGGAGAAACAGACACTCACTAGCCACCTGTGTGCAAAGCACGGCGGTAGAACCAGTCTCATGAACGCGGTCATGTAATGTCGGTCTGGGCCGCTTCATCCAACAATACCGCCGAATCAAAGTATGACATGCTGGTAAGCAGTATGACTATTATCGCCACAACTCTTTGTGTTCTACTCGTGCATATAACATCTACGCATAGACCTGGCTTGGATACCACTGTTGGGGAACGTAGTATTTCAAAAAATTCCTATAATCACGCAAGATCTATCTAGATAAGCATAGCAACGAGCGGGGAGAGTGTGTCCATGTACCCTCGTAAACTGAAAGAGGAAGCGTTAAGTAACGCATTGATGTAGTCGAACGTCTTCGCGATCCAACCGATCAAGTACCAAATGCACGGCACCTCCGCGATATGCACACGTTCAGCTTGGTGATGTCCCTCGAACTCTAGATCCAGCTGAGGCCGAGAAAGAGTTCCGTCAGCACGACCGCGTGGTGACGGTGATGATGAAGTTACCGATGCAGGGATTTGCCTAAGCACTACGACGATATGATCGAGGTGTAAAACTGTGGAGGGGGGCACTGCACACGGCTAAAGATCAACTTGTGTGCCTATGGGGTGCTCCCCTCCCCCGTATATAAAGGAGGGGAGGAGGAGGGCTGGCCACAAGGGGAGCGCCCAAGGGGGATTCCTACTCCTAGTAGGAGTAGGTTTCCCCCTTTCCTAGTCCAAGTAGGAGAAGAAGGAAAGAGAGGAAGAAGAGAAGGAAAGGGGGGCCGGCCCCCCTAGACCTAGTCCAATTCGGTTTGGACTGGGGGCGGGTGCGCGCCACACCTTGGCCTGCCTCCTCTCTTCCACCACTAGGCCCATGAGGCCCAATAACTTCCCGAGGGGGGGGGGGGTTCCGTTAACCCTCGGTACTCCGAAACTTATCCGAAACGACTCGAACCATTCCGATGTCCGAATGTAGCCTTCCAATATATGAGTCTTTATGTCTCGACCATTTTGAGACTCCTCGTCATGTTCGTGATCTCATCTGGGACTCCAAACAACCTTCGCTAAATCAAATCACATAAACTCATAATATCAATCGTCATCGAACGTTAAGCGTGCGGACCCTACAGGTTCGAGAACTATGTAGACATGACCGAGACACATCTCCGTTCAATAACCAATAGCGGAACCTGGATGCTCATATTGGTTCCTACATATTCTACAAAGATCTTTATCGGTCAAACCGCATAACAACATATGTTGTTTGCTTTGTCATCGGTATGTTACTTGCCCGAGATTCGATCGTCGGTATCATCATACCTAGTTCAATCTCGTTATCGGCAAGTATCTTTACTCATTCCGTAATGCATCATCCCGCAACTAACTCATTATTCACATTGCTTGCAAGGCTTATTGTGATGTGCATTACCGAGAGGGACCAGAGATACCTCTCCGATCGGAGTGACAAATCCTAATCTCGATCTATGCCAACTCAACAAACACCATTGGAGACACCTGTAGAGCACCTTTATAATCACCCAGTTATGTTGTGACATTTGATAGCACACTAAGTGTTCCTCCGGTATTCGGGAGTTGCATAATCTCATAGTCAGAGGAACATGTATAAGTCATGATGAAAGCAATAGCAACAAACTAAACGATCATAGTGCTAAGCTAACAGATGGGTCTTTTCCATCACATTATTCTCTAATGAGGTGATCCCGTTCATCAAATGATAACACATGTCTATGGCTAGGAAACATAACCATATTTGATAAACAAGCTAGTCAAGTAGAGGCATACTAGGGACACTCTGTTTGTCTATGTATTCACACATGTACTAAGTTTCCGGTTAATACAATTCTAGCATGAATAATAAACATTTATCATGATATAAGGAAATGTAAATAACAACTTTATTATTGCCTCTAGGGCACATTTCCTTCAGATTCAACCCGGCCCCGCCGTCAACCAACATCTTTCTGACTTTGAGGTTGTGGATTGTTGGTGACACTACAAAAAAATACACTTCCGTGATGATACGTGTTTGTCACAGTAGGTCACTTTTTTTGTCATGCATGTACATCCATGACAAATTTATGACAGAATCAAGATAGTCATACCTGTGCTGTCGTAGAAGTGTTCCATGACATTACCAAAATTATCATCACAGAAGTGTCCACTTCCATGATGATAAATCGCGCGTCACAGAAGTGCTTTCGTCAAGGGTGACCGACACATGGCATCCACCGTAACGGAACGCCGTTAAGCTATCGGGTCGGGTTTTGGATCCGATAACCCGTTAACAGCACCGACCAATGGGAAATTTCCACGTGTAAAATTCTTATTGGCTAGACGAAACACGTGTCAGCTCGTCAGTGGGTCAGATAGGCGCCTACGTAACGTCGACACGTGGCACGACCCAACAGAGGCCCATTCCTGTGAAAAGGCCGGCCCGTTTGACTTGGTCAAAAGGTGGCGGGCCGGCTCATGGAAAGCCTGTTAACAGCCTGTTCGCATATAGCCCATTTACTGCCCGCTAACCCAAGGCCCGTTACGCCCTATCTGAATTAGGCCCATTAGCGTCATCTGGGCCATCCAATATGATTCCATCCCATTTTCACTTCTGGCCCATGTATGGCCCATGATGTCTTTCGGCCCATATGAGGCCCTATGTAACTCTTGGCCTATTAACGGCCCGTGGTGAAACTGGCCCGTAATGAACAGTGTATCACTTTACACCCATTAACGACCCGTGGTGAAAATTTCCCGTAATGAACAGTGTATCACTTTATACCCATTAACGGCCCGTTATTCCGTTGGGCCGTTTCCAGCCCATGTTATCTTTCGGCCTTCTCAGAGCCCATTTATTCTTAGGCTCATTTCCAGCATTCGTTTACTTACGGCCCGTTACTGTCATTTTCTGCTTGTGGGCCAAATTCAGCCTGTGGTTACAGTCAGCCCGTTTGTGGTCCGTTAATACGTTGGGCCATTTTCATAGCGTCATCAAATACGGCCTATTAACGATGGCCCATTACGGTCGGCCCATGAATGTACGATTCCAACTCTAGTCCGTTTACGGCCATAATGCGGCCTGTTATTGGCCCATGTTTGGCCAGTCGATCATACGTCCCGTATAAGGCCCATTGATGATACAGCCCGTAGAAGGCCCATTGTTTCTATGTCCCATAGAAGGCCTACTGTTTCTACGGCCCGTAGAAGGCCCACTATTTCTATGGTCCGTAGGAGGCCCAGTGTCACTACAGTAAATATTAGCCCATGGTTATTGTGGCCTAGTTTTAAAAAATAGGTTATTGCAGCCACTAGTTAACCGCGGAAAAAGAACTGTAATGACTACAAGCAAACAAATAAACAAGACAACAAGGAAATAAATAAGCAAGCAACTAACGCTAGGCTATCACGGCTATTACACATATTACATCCACTGGGCATCAAAGTTCGCCACCAGTGCAAATATAGGGAACAAAGCAGCATATCATATACACTGGCCATCAAAATTGGCCACCAGTGCAAATAAACGCGGCAGAAAAACAAGAGCATAACTGAAACAACTTCAGAAGAGCTCAAGAAACGTTATCCTGGGTATCCACCATGCTGGCAGTAAGCTTAGCAAGCTGATTAGCTTTGTCCTGTTTGGCGCTAAAATCCTCCAACGCTTGTTGTTGCACCAGAAAGTATGCATCTGAATGCTCCAGGGACTTCCGCAGTCCTTCCGCTTCTTGTTGGCAGCATAGCTGATCGATGTCTTTCAGCTTGTAGTTGAGACTCAAGAAACCGAACCGATTCAGACAGTGAGTTTGAATAGCTTGTGCAAGCGGTAGTGGTCAGTAACTCCAACACTAAACCAAGACATGATGTGTCACTATCCTGAACCTTATCTGCATTACTTCCTTTACCCTTGCTTAATAAGGCACTCTTCCCCAATATTCTGTCAGCTTTCTAAAAGAAGAAACAAGCAGACACATAACAAGTTTAGCATGTACTAGTATATGAAACTCATTTCGTTGAACCAGTTCATTAGTAAGGTGGACAGGATTAAACTACCAAGTCTTCTATTGCCAAGTACTAGTACATAATAAAAGCATCAAACAAACATATATCTATGTCCTATGGTAGAAATGGAATCTTAAATTAGAACAATTGTTCTTCAGGTTTAGGCACTTGTTCTACATGAACAGAGTACAGTAAGACATGAGAATATAATACTTAAAAAATAGAAAATGAGCTCATAGACCTTACCACATTCTTGGTTCGGGACCAGTACAGAACAAGGCGTTCCCAGTCATCGTCCAGTAAATGTGTCTCAGGAGAACGTAAGGGAATTTGATGAGTTTCTTTGCCGGTGAAGTACGTTTTCTTCAGGTAATTCCGATACTGCCACCAAGCATTCTTGAAGATAGCAGAGGTATTAGCACATGTTACCTCATCCCGAGTTTCCAAATCGGTCCTTCTCTATAGAAAAAAATGGGAAAATTTGCTGTATTATAACCATCATGGAGGTAGGATGTATGGGACGAAGCAAAGTAATTGCCATGAATAACATTACTTACACATAACTCCTGGACAAACACCTGCAACTGGCATTTTTCTTCATCTTTAGTATAATATTTCCAAGATGGGAAGATACGCACATACGATTTAACAACATCAAATGTGACAGATGCTAAACTACGACTATCTGGTTGTGCTTCCTCCACAGGAATAGGCGTACTAACTGGTGGAGTTGGGGTTCGCCGTGATAGTACTGGCCCTTTGGGCACAGAAGCTGCCTTACTAACTGCTCTTGTTTGGGAGCTCTGGGTGGAGATGTGTGACACCCCAAAATTTTGACCTTGTTTTATTAATTAAAATTTTGCCAGGAATTAAAAAACTTTTATTTTCTGGGCTCCCTTTTGATTTTTGAACCATTTTCTCCCTTGTTATTATGGAGTTTTCCCCAAAGTGAAAACTTATCAAATATGTTATTGGACTTGTTTAACCTCTCAAGAAAAACTTTTCTTTTATGAGTATAGCTAATTACATAATTAATTTGCTTAATCTTTATTTTCCTAAAAAATGGATTTTTTCCCATGGTTTTATGGCCATATTTGAACTACAACCAATTGATAAATTCATTCAAAATTTCAACCAAAATTTGGAAATATCAGGTGATGTTTTTAAATCACTTTTGTGCAAAAACATATTTATTTCATGAAATATTTTGAGATCTTCACCAAATTTTCTTCCCTGGTCCAGTGGGCAATTTTGCACTACAACCCACTTAAATACTTCATTCTAGCTTCCACCAAAACTATGGGATGATAGTAGTAGCATATGATTCAACTTTATGCAAAAACCCAGTGATGTCCTTTGAAAAATTTGAGTGAATCAACCTCTTTTGCATTCTGGTCCAACTTGATGGTTTGTACAGCAACCATATTTTTGCTTGCTCTTTTGCCCTTGATTCTTTCTCCATCTCATAGACCACCCTACAAAACCCCTAAGTCCTGGAGCATGCAACAATTGGAATAATTTTGGTTCATGAGATGATACCATTTACCCCCTGTCCAGAATTGAAGTTTTGCAAAACTTGCACTAACAAGTTTGTGCTTTTTACAAACTAACCTCACCACCCTCTTGTGCATCCAAAGAGACCTCAATCTGGAAGAATTGGCCACACCAAGAAAAGCCTAGGTGCCTGTGGCATTTTGTCAAACACCTGGTATGCATGGACAGTATTGGCATGAGTTTTTATTTGCATTGTAAACTTGGCCACCTGACCTAACCACCATGTCCATTTATCTTCTTGCTAACTCTAACCTAACCCTGTTTCTTGCCAGCCTCACCCGAGACATCCAGCATGCCCTGGCATTCTGTCGAACACATCCTGGGCGTGCTCTAGGCGCGCCCAGAGCGTGCGTTTTGCACGCACGTGCACCCGAGCCGCCGCATCGCGCCCACTTTGCGCCACCAACCCTTGCTCGCCCGCAGAGCCGCCCCCGACCTCATCCACTCGCCGCAACACGCCAGCCCGCCCTGGCGCCCTACAGCGCCACCGCCAGAGCCCTCTTGGCGGCATGCCGACGGCCACAATGCGCCCTGCCATGGTCGGCGCCGCCCAAACCACAACACCTCGCCACCTGCCCTCGTGCACAGGCCGTCCCTATCCCCCTAGCTGGTCCGCAAGCACCCACCGCCGCCACGTCCCCCTGATGCTACAGAAAGACGGTCGCCGGCGAGCTTATCCACGGCCGCCGCGAACCGACTTGGATGTGCTATAAAAGGAGTACCCCGAGCCCCTCCGAGTACTCAGGCAGCCTCATACCATCCTCCAAGCACCCCCCATAGACAGAGAACGATGGGAGGAGGTCGTCTTCCTCACCTCCGACGGGTTCAGCCACCGCCATGCTTCGGTTAAATTCGTCATGAGCAGACCCTCCCCCGCCCATCCAGCGACACCACTCGACTCCCCTCAACCTAGCGGAGCTGCCCAGCCTCTCATATGCGATCGGGAACCACTGCAGCCCAGAACCCCAAAACCCACCCAAAGCCTCCTCCGCCACGGGGCTCGCCGCCGGCGACTCCCTCCACCCCCGCCGACCCAACGACCACCGGGAGGACCGCCCCGGTCTTGCGGATCCATCCCGACCCTCTGGAGCCCACGGGGAGCTGCCATTCGCCGGTGTTGATCACCGGAGTCCCGCCTTCGTTCGGGCAGAGGAAGAGGTGGGAGAGAGGACCAGTCAAACCTGACCAGTGGGCCAGCTGGACCCACTGTCAATGACCCACACGGCCGTCCATGCTGGATAAGTGAAGGCGTAAAACCCCCAAGTGCGTATCCCCTGCTTCGAAAGCGTATTCTTATCTGAAACGTTTTCTTTTCTGTTTTATTTTAAAAACAGATTTTGACCAGGACTTTGACTGGCCATAACTTTTTAAATATAACTCCAAATGAATTTATTCTTTTTCCTACATCTCTCAAATATTGTCTAGTTTATTTTCAGATTTATTTGAAAAAATTTCAAACAACTTTTTTGTGCTGTTTTGAAATTGTGTGTTAATTCAAATTTATTAAAAATAGGATTTTGGAGAGAGGAAGAAAACTTTCAAAAGTTTTGGAGAGCACCCCCACCTCTCCACACCTTGAAGGCAAGCATTCTCAACCCTGGCATAATATTTTTGGGTGTGATAGTAAATCGATTATAACACCCCCCCCCTCGATACGAAGGACCCGTTATTTTTGTGGTGATACGATCTTTTGCATAAGTGCATTATTGGAGACTTCCTTACTGTTGGAAGTGAATATACGTGTGATGGTAAGCAACCTCCTATGCCTTGCATGCATGCTGGAAAGAAATCCGAGAAAGTCTCTGCCGTGGGTAGGCGTGAGCTTGTCTCCGGTCTTCGTCGGGACGATTATGTCCGGTATGGAATAGTAAGGTATAATGAGTGGTGATTCTGTTAGTTGAAATAATTTTGTTATACATATCATGCAGGGAATATTTGAGCCTCCTGAGTCGGTCATAGATCGAGTCTTGTTCCGGTAACCCCCATACTTGTTTCGTACTATCACTGGTCCCTGCCGTAGGTGGGGTATGGTTCAATAAGTTGTTAACCCTTGTCTTGGCACACACCGTACAGAGAGGCCATGGTGGAAGATACCGGCTGCATCCGGTAGGCATGCCACCTGGTCCAGGAGCATGGGTGTATCCGGTTGGGACCGAGAGGGGGGCACCCCTTAGAGCGCGCGATAGAAATTTGATCCCATGCTACACGAGGTTGTGGCCTCCCCACTTAGAGTTTTGCTTAGCAAGTGTCGCGGGTGATTCCTGGCACAAGTAAAGTTAAGCTGGTGTGTGCAAGTCAGGCGTGTTTTCGACTAAAAGACCATATACGGAATTAGTCCCGATGGACTAAAGAAATCCGTTACTCGTGGGTAAAGAGTACACCCTCTGCAGAGGTACTAAAAATCTATTCGAATAGCCGTGTCCACGGGTAAGGACTACAGTCTGGGATGGGTCAAGTGTCGGTCTTAGTGTCGGTCTTCGGAGGAGAAACTATTAAACAAGAACATATGGATTTTTACTTGTGATATATGATGGTTATGATTATTATTGTTGTGGACTAACCAACTGTATTGTTTGAAATAATGAATATCCCTGGGACGGTTCGACCTCCCGGATATTCACGGTGATTATTTATTTACTTTATAAGCCCTTTATGTGGTGTCGCTCAGACACCCGACTGTGGCATGCCCGTTATTTAACTACCTTATAAGCCCTTTATGTGGTGTCGCTCAGACGCCCGACTGTGGCATGCTTGTTATTTACTTTATAAGCCCTTTATGTGGTGTCGCTGAGATGCCCGACTGTGGCATGCCTGTTACTTAATTACCTTATAAGCCGTTTATGTGGTGTCGCTCAGACGCCCGACTGAGGCATGCTCGTTATTTACCAATCCTTTCGAGACGTCGCTTCAGACATCCGATCGGTGCATTTTATTACTATTCTGTTATTGCCTATTCATGTTGCATATGAATAACCTGCGTGCATGCATCAAGGATTTCATTGCCATGACTGACGTTGTGATTATAGAATGTTTTCAGAGCATGATTATCGGTTGCTATATTATACCCGTGTTCATAATGTTTGCGAGTACATTCAAAAGTACTCACTGGCTTGTCCCTGGCTATTGTCTTTGCCAGATTGCTTGCTTGGAGAGGAGCGTTGCGATGACAGCCTCGAAACCTAAGCAACGGTGATAGCAGCCTCTCAAAGATAGGAGTTAACCTGGTCAGCTGTTCCTGTGGGGAAATGGAGTCCCATAGACCGTGGTGAACCACAAACCGCTTCCGCCAACAACCACTAGAAACCCTTTTGTTGTACTCACAGGCCAGAATGGTCTTGTACTTCATATTATGTATTTTTGCTTGGAATTTCTGTATCAAGTTGGTGCCTCATCAGCTAACAGTAATCCTGGGGTTGGTGAGCACAAGGGCCATTTTCTGGAAATTATATCCCGAAAATCCGGTCCTGACAAGATGGTGCTGTGTCAACAGGAACTGGGTTACTATCGGCCGGGGTTGGGGTTAGATTGGGTGAAGCTGGTTCTCTGTCCATCGTAGTAGGGGTACAATCTGCGAGAGTTTGGGTTATGTGTGGTAGGGCTGGTTCTTGTGCATGTACAACCGGGGTGCTATGTCCACCAAGAGGTAGCACTGTTTTATTTGAAGACCGTGTTTTTAGTCCGCTAGATACTGGCATCACCCGCTCCAATTCAAATGGATGATAAACAGGAGACATAGTTGAATGTACAGACATTGTATGAGAGACAGATGCAATAGATAGTGTGGAAAAATGAGGGCATGAAATAGTTGGCATGTATAGTGTACAACCACTTTGTCGTAGCCGTGTCGACCTCAGCATCATTGGGTTGGTCGCTGAAGCAGTTGAGGCAGAGGTGGCTGTCGGAGGTGTGGAGGAAAATCTGAGGAATCTATAGACCGCGTCCAGGGCACGGCTCTATTGTGATGGACCGTTCTGTCGTTGGAGCAGCTCCGGTGAGCCGTAAGACGTCAAGGCTGAAGTAGCACAAGACAGACATCGTCAATCTCAAGTGGGATTCTAATAGCATCTCCAATAGATGATGTAAAATGGATGTAAAATTAACATCACCAAAAACCACCTGACTACAACAGATGAGGTAAAAACTGTTGACTCTGAACTTAACTGTCAAAACTGAAATTTACTGTGGAATCTGAATGCTACTTTCGAAACTGAACGCAATGGTAGCAGAGAGGCACTTGACATGTAGTTTAGGGAGGGCCTGCAGTTCATCTTCAACCTGCACCCCCCTAAGCTGCCAGCCACCACCGGCCGAACCGCTGGCCCCAGCGCCGCCTCGCCGCCCCGAAACAACTCGCCATCGCCGCCCCGGCCAGCCCTCTAGGCCCCCACCCTGAACCCTAAGATAGATAGTGGGGTACCTCTCCGGCGAGCCCCCGTCCTCGCTGCGGGTGGTTCTTCCTTAACTCCGGCGAGCCCCCCCAACCCCTAAGAATCGACTGACCCAAAAGTCGATTCAGTCGACTGAAGTGTGGCTTAATCGGAGCAGAGCAGAAGCACGAGCGAGGGGGAGAGCAGCAGCAGCAGCTGGGCGAGCGAGGGATCGAGCGAGAGGCGAAGCAGCAGGAGCAGATCCGGCTGGTATGGCCGCCGCCGCCGAAGGGGCCTCACACTGGGGGAGAGCCGCCGTGGAGATGTCGCCCGTGGCGCCGACTTCAAGGTAGCCGCTCCGTGGGGGTGCGGGATGGAGCACCGTCGGCCCCAGGAGGTCGAGTTAAGGAGAAGGTGCGATGCGATGAGTGTACAACCTCTTTGGTGGAGCCGAGTAGGCCTCGGCTTCGTCCGAGGAGTCGGTGAGGATGCTGCGGTTCCGGTAGAGCAGGTTAAGGCGGCGCTATGGGGATGGAGCAGCCGCGATAGATGATGCGATCGTTGGAGCAGCTCCTTGGAGGTGGAGGACGGGGCGGCTGAACCGGTGGGATGGCGAGATGGACGACGGAACCTCATCCGGGGAGGTGGACGAGGGACGTCGAGCTGTTGCGGTGGACGACGTCATCGGGGAAGAGGCTCCGGCTGGGCAGCGATGATGTGGCGGGCGGAGGAGGGTGGGGTTTCGCGGCTGGAACGGAGAGGTTATGTGTCAGGACCCCGATCCTAAGCCACACCGATCCAGCATGTAACACATCATATCACTTTGCGGCCTCACGCACGGTACTCCCACGGGTGCCACCTTACCTGGCCCGGGACCTATTGCGCCTTTTGGCTCACGTATATGATAGTGTCACTAGCATCAATATGACAGAGAACCCGGGCCGACATGGCTAGTCGTGAACCCAAAGCGGCGCTAACCTATGAGGATAGGCATACATGAATCACATCGAGCATGTCGGTCATCAACGTGTGAATCCGGGCTGAAGCACTGGGCTAACAGGACTCCGGTAACCCGGGCTGTAGCAGGCTAGGAAGGACTCCGGATGTCACCGCGTGACATTTCCCCGAAGAGACAGATATAGGGACGACATGAAACACATGCCGGCCAGTCAAGTGTTCCAAGCAGTAGTGCTGGGCTAGCAGGACTCCGGTGATCCGTGCTGTAGCGGACTACTATCACTCAGAAGCACTAGACTACATTTCCCCATATGATAGGCTGCCAAGGATAAACAACTAGATAGTCGGATCCCACTCATACCAAGCATTTCAATCATACACACAATATGCCCGATATGAGTAAATACAACATGGCATCACAACATAACTCTACGACTCAAAGTATTTATTCATTAGGCTCCGAAGAGCGAGATATTACAAACATGGGTCTCATGACCCAACATTCAGAGCATACAAGCAACAAGCACATGCGAAAGCTTAACATGTCTGAGTACAGACATCTACAAATGAAAAAGGCTGAGAAACCTGACTATCTACCAGATCCTACCGAGGGCACAAGATCGTAGCTGAGGTATCAAGCTAAACGTCGAAGTCCAAGCGGTACTACTAGCAAGACTGACGTCTCTCTGCAAAACATAAAATAGGAAAACATGAGTACAAACGTACTCAGCAAGACTTACATCAGAACTAACTACATATGCATCGGTATCAATAAAGGGGTAGTGGAGTTTAACTGCAGCAAGCCAGCTTTGACTCGGTGGCTATCCGGAACTACGACTGCAAGTAACTCTTTTGAGGTGGCGCACACGAGTCCACATATTCACCATTTCAATACACCACTATGGATCCACTTCCGTCTCCCTACGAGAAGGCCATCCATAGCACTCACGCTTATCTTGCGCATTTTAGAGTATCCACTTTCACTTGTCTATGAACTGATATAAGCAACCCAGAAGTCCATTACCGCGGACACGGCTATTCGAATAGATGATGTTAACCCTGCAGGGGTGTACTTCTTCATACATGTTTCCACCACTTAGCGTCTGCACACGACATGTGCTCGGCAGACTTCAAGCGAAAGCCGACGTGGGTGTAGACCACGACCTACCTAAACACTCAAGTCTCTAGTCCAGGTTTATCGCCTATTCGGGTTCCATCCGCAGGGAGTCCGGCCGAGGTTTCCACTAACGGCCCCGAACGATGTGAACAGGGTTCCCAAGACACCAAACGGGCGAGCCGGTACACCGTGCCACGTGCCTACCGCAACACAGCCCACCCCGATGGTCAGCGCTGCGTGCGGCCCCCAGCATACTACAAACACCAGAAACTACTTGCAACTCCTGGACAGAGGACAAGGGTGATTAAGAAGTCGAGCGGGGTCATATTTCAGGGCCCAATGCATGGTAGTAGCTGTTTCATGGATCACAAACACAGAACTCGGTTCCTGAGGACGGCTTCAATGAGACAACCCACCATGTACTCCTACATGGCCTCTCACCAATACCTTTACCAAATCGTATTCACACACTTAGCTCACACACAGTAGGACATGTTCATCACCATACCAATTCATTCCCGATGAATCAGACCCGACTCAACTCTAAGCAGTAGCAGGCATGACAAACAAACATGAATGAGTAGACACATCAGGGCTCAAACAACTCCTACTCATGCTAGTGGGTTTCATCTAATTACTGTGGCAATGACAAGTCATGCAAAGGATAAAGGGGTTCAACTACCGCAGCAAGTAACAGTTGAATCGTTGTTGTCTTAATGCAGTAAAAGAGAGCAGGAGCGAGAGAGTGGGATTGTATCGGAATGAACAAGGGGGTTTTGCTTGCCTGGCACTTCTGAAGATAACATTGAGTCTTCATCAGTGTCAACGATCACATCGTCGGAACCACGTCTATCGAGAGGGGACAAACACCGGCAACTGGGAAAGAACACAATCAATGCAATGCCACAATATGATGCATGATCATGACATGGCAATATGCTGTGATTTGAGCTAATGCATCTAGCTATGATTTAAATGAAGTTGGTTTGAATACATGATTCAAAATCCAACTCCATATATGATTATTTAAATGTCCTTTATTTGTTTTGTCCAAAACAGAGGACAAACATTGTTCAAACATGCATGAAAATGGTACAGATGGATTCCTTGAATTTTTCTGATAATTTTTCATATATAAATCTTTTCATTTGGAGCTATAGATTAATTTCTATGATTTTTCAAAGTTTTGGATATTTTCTGAATTAAACAAATCATTTAAGATTTATTTAAATTCAGAAAAGGATTACTGCGTCAGCCTGACATCATCACGACGTCAGCAGGTCAACGGGGCGTGGTCCAGGTCAAACCTGACCAATGGGGTCCACTGGTCAGTGACACGGAGCTGTCTGAGTCACAGACATGTGGGGTCAAGTCAACAGCCACGTCAGCACAGTCAACTCTAACCTGTGGGTCTCGCGTGTCAGGTCATTAGTCTGGCTAATATTTAATTAACACTAATCCTAATCTAATTAACAGGCCGGCCCCACCTGTCATAGACTCGGGGGGGGGGGAAAGTCAACCGGGGCCCACACGGGTCAAACGTGGTCAAAAGAGGTCAAACTCGCCGGCGGTTAGCCGCCGGCGAGGCCAAACGCGGCGGGGCAGATGCGGGTTTCACCTACAGGGCACCATTCGGGGCGCCGTTGGGCTCTATGGCTAGCTGGGAGTGAGCCGCGGCGGGTGGTGCAGGCAGTTGGGCTCGGGGTCGCCGGAAAAGGCGCCGGCGACGTGTTTGGCGGCGGCCGGAGCTCGGGCGCGCTCGGGGACGCGGTTGTGGTGGCTGTGGCGATGTGAGTTTAACACCTACGGTGTCTACGTGGTGCGATGAGTGCGATGGGCGCATGCCCGGGACCAAATGGTCACCGGAGCATCACCGGCGACGAGCGCGGCGGCGGCGAGTTTCGGTCAACAAGGGGGCGACGGCTACGGCGTGTGAGAGCGAGAACGGAGAGGGGAAGAAGGGGCAGGAGCTCACGGCGAGTGCAGGGATGGCCTCGGCGTGCCCGGGGAAGCACCGGAGCGAGCGGGGCGGCGAGAGGGATCTCCGGCGACCGGAGGTTGAAGAGGAGCTCGGGTCGTCGCTTGGGGGCGTTCGGCATCGCGCGAGTTGACGAAGAGGCACGGGGAATGAGGGTGGAGCTCCTGGGCACGGCTCTGCGGCGAGAGGGGGACGGTGGCTATGCGGGCAGCGAGCGGCGGCGAGGAACTCCGCTCGGGCGCGAGTGAGGGAGCAGAGGAGAGAGCGGGAGAGACAGAGAGCGAGGGAGAGGAGCAAGGGGCTGCGTGGCGTCGCGGGAGGACGTCCAGAGCAACGAGGGGAGGCGGCAAGCAGGCAGGGTGGTGGCGTGGCGAGCTCGGCGGCGTCGCGGTGTCCCTCCTCTGCCTACTGGCAGAGGTTGAGGACGACCGCTTCGCCCTGGTGGGCTGGGCCAGCAACAGGTAGGTGGGCCGAGGTAAGTGCCAGGTTAGTCCTTCTCTCTCTCTCTTTATTGTTTTTTTTGTTTTTCTATTTCTTCTGCAACTTAGGGCTTTTATTAAAATACTAGAACTAACTCAAAAATCATGAAACTTCTCAAGGCTACTGTTTGGAATATTTCCAACAGTAAAGATTTTAGTTCATGATTATTTGAGCATTTAAAATATTTTATAGCACTTAAATGCCCAAATTCAAATAGCATATGATTTAATTCAATATTCCAAATGTCATGGAAAAATGTGCAATATCTCTGGTTACTGCTCAAAGCATTTTTCCAGAAATGATGAACATTTTTAAAGCCATTTGGAATCAATGAAAATATTTTAGTTGAACCTAGTGAATTTCATTTAGTGCTAGGGTTTCAACAATCCCCATTTCAAATTTCTTTGGAATTTTAAACATGATGCATGGATGCAATGCCACTAGTTACAAGCAAACTCTAGGGCTGTGACAACTCACCCCCACTAAACAAGAATCTCGTCCCAAGATTCAAGACGTGAGGTAAGAAGACAGAGGGAGCACAAAGCTAACACGGTCT
Source organism: Aegilops umbellulata (assembly GCA_032464435.1). Classification (NCBI taxonomy): domain Eukaryota; kingdom Viridiplantae; phylum Streptophyta; class Magnoliopsida; order Poales; family Poaceae; genus Aegilops; species Aegilops umbellulata. The sequence goes on along the minus strand of CP136057.1, from coordinate 539,497,058 downwards.
TCACGATCCAACTGTCCTTCTCAGAGATGTTGATTAATTGCTTCAAATTGATTTTGACATCCATGCTTTTGAGATCTTCATCCAACACGATGGTGACAGAAAGAAACTCTATAGGAAACGATCTCCTCGAAGATCGAGCATTCAGGATTAACTCGTGGAATGAGATGTTGGAACATCTCGAGTTGAGGCACAAAACGCATCGTGAGGGACGGAAGAACAACAATGGGGTTTGATTTGATGGGCAAAAATTCCACACTTAGAAAGATGGTGGAGGGTGTCACGGTAGCGAGGAAAATTGCCATGATTCCATAACGGGGCACCTCAGGGAAGGTGACTCAAAGAACTATTCCCTTAAGTGGCAAAAAGAATTACTTTTGATACTGAGATCATTGGAACTCTTTATTCCAGCCTAAGGCAATCACAAACGATCGTTTGAAGGAGTTCGGAAAGGTGACATACTCGGACTAGGTTGGATGATGGGGACTACCTTGTTGAAGACAACGCAATGAATGATTTTGCTTATCACCGGAAATGGATGGGACCATGACAAGTCCACTCTTGAATATGATCCTGGACAACAACTATTGAGGTGCAAGCTGGGAACAAAATGCAAATGCTGGGAATGATTCTGGTAACTGGGAGATAACTCAACAGTCGAGAGCAATTCCACTGTTGGAATGGTTATAGCATAATCGAGGAATACTAATAGCACAAGGATCCCTAAGGAACAACTTCTAAAATAAGTCGCACGAGATCCTCATGGAGAAGATGTCAAATAGCTCGATCAAGATACTACAATGATAGATCTTTCGGCTAGGTGTGTCGGCCAGACATCAACCTTGTCGGGACCTACATAGTAGATCTTGGAAAAAGTTCCAACCATCATATCTGCCTGAGATTCAGATCTGATTGGTAACGGAATATTTCAGACAGCCTGTCTGGAAAAGAAAGTTTGCAACACAATTCGACGAGATGACGTTGCGAGATTCTCGGGATATGAACTATGATAGCAAGCTCCAAAACATGAGCTGGTTATGCTACAAACATGTGAACACGTTGTCCTAGACAAGCATGACCACATGGTAGTCTTATAATAAAACACCACCAGGTTCTAGTTGGGAACCATCATCGAGGACATCGAAGTCCTTACATAAGTCTTGCTCTTAAGAAGGAACTTCTTCTCCCTAAACAAATCAATCAGTGGCTTGCTGTGCTAGGGAATACATATGGAGTGGAGGTAATCAATCTACCAAACCATAGAATACTTCGCACGTATGCATGACTGATTTGGGATGATTCCAGAGGAAACAAAACAAACCTTTCTCAAACTCACGGCGGCAACTTACACCTAATGCTCGTGAACCTGGAGAAAGTCACTTCTCGCAGCCAATCATATGCCTCAATGAATGGAACACGAAGGCATTGCTTACCAAATTTCCAATACTAGTGTAGCGTTCAACATGAATCATGGGGGAGACAAAATGCTGCTGATGGGCTCAACAACAGCTCATCGGAATTTCCATATCACTGGACTTCCACCATCATGTGAACACGGTGATAGCATTGGTCAGACCAAAAGATGTAATGGTGTATGCTCGAGGGATCAACCACGAGTAGGACAACATTACGAACATCGTTGGTTCTGATTTGACTTGACGATAGCCCATACTCAAGTCAAAATTTTGACAAGGCAATAGATCCACAACTGATCACAGGGACCAATCAATGGAGATATCATCTTTCTTCAACGCACACTACACAAGAATATCCCTTAATGATGAACTAAGTCGGACAAGCTTCCATCTTCCAACTCTCCAAGTTGTTGTTTAGCTTAACCAACTAGCTCAGGGGGTATCCAACACAGATTCTTGGAGAAAGGGTGGTTTACAAGAAACCAACTTGATCACGAGCTCAACATAGCGGTCAGGTGACAACCTGGTAATACTTCCGAGAAGATATTCGGAACATCACGAATCACCGGTATGTTACTAAGCTCGAGAACAATCTTGCTTTTCAGGCAAGATGATATGATCAAATAAGCAAGGGATTGAATAATCCTAACTAATTGATCGAAGAGTGCACCAGAAATAAGGACAGGTAGCACGATCAATCTTAGAATGATGATTCCATAACCAACACACTAAGAATGAGAATATTGTCCATTAACTACCAGGCAACACGGTTGCTAGGAGTATTGATTTCACACATCAGGGTTCACTTCTCGGCATTCCGGCTGTGGCAACACGGAAACCGAGGAATGAGCAATGATGGCAAGAAGTATTACTGCGTCAAGAATTCCTAAGAGGTGGTGCAATTCTCATGACACTCTTGACATAAAGATGGTAACACTCCAAGGTAGAACAGAGCAGAGGCTGGATTGGCATTTCGATCTGCGGGATACAATTACTTTGACCCAATCCTAGAAATGGATGAGGCACTGGAGTTTGTTTCTCCTAGTCATTCTGGAATAGAATGGCTGGACGGACCATAAGAATAATAGGCATCGATAACATGAATGCTCAACTACTCTTGACCAACAATTGACAAACGAAGGTCAGAAACAACTCAGGAGAACAACTCAAAGGAACATATCACTTTCTGAGTTGTGGATGCATAGATTAGTATGTCGAGCAAAGCTCAACATTTATTCCGGATAACCCATGCAGAAGAGGAAGAATTGGCAGAGTCACAATATAGAATGAAGAACTCATCAAGAGCACTCTAGTTAAGATTTTTGGTTCAACAATGAACTTCTGCCATAAGTAGTTCATGGTATTGGAAGAAGGATTTACCATGGACCTCGAGGACTAATGCAAAGGTTACTACTATCCTAATGGAACTAGCAAACACTATCAACAAGAAGTGAGTAGAGTGAATCTCGGGTTCGAGAACCCAGGAGAAGAATACCTACTACTAAATGGCATCACGGGATGCTTTCGAGAATGGTGGCCAGAATCATCACACTGAGAACACATAGCATTGCTAGATTACTAGATGAACCCCTAAGACACCTAGGGTCATAATAATAGTTCCAACATATATGTCAAGGCAATGGGGTACCTCAACAGACCGATTAGTGTGCTTATTCCGACCAAAAGGACATCGGGAATGGAAGGAAAGGATTTGCAAATGCATCAGACTAGTTAGAAACCTGGGATAACTCGGACAGCATAACGGCTGTAAATGCTCAAAATGATTTAAGACATCCTGCAAGATGGTGGCATAACCACTCAACATCACAATATCAATGTTCTGAGATCAACTAAGAACACATGTAAGTAGTAGAAACAGAACTGGGGCTTGAACTCAACAATCCTAGGCAACTATGGTTTAGTAACACGTCATCCTGGAAGATAGATGAGAAGGCCTAGTTCTTAAACCCCGTAGAAGAGAAGAGGATGACTCAGATCAGAAGGCCATGAGGTATAAGGAGTAAAAATAGCCTTACGTTCCCTTCCACAATCAATTCCCTTACATAACTAAAGCATTTCTAGACACAACTTCGACCAGTTTGGCTTGGTAATCCTACTGGCAGTCAGGCTCTGATACCAACGCTGTCAGGACCCCGATCCTAAGCCACACCGATCCAGCATGTAACACATCATATCACTTTGCGGCCTCACGCACGGTACTCCCACGGGTGCCACCTTACCTGGCCCGGGACCGTTTGCGCCTTTTGGCTCACGTATATGATAGTGTCGCTAGCATCAATATGACAGAGAACCCAGGCCGACATGGCTAGTCGTGAACCCAAAGCGGCGCTAACCTATGAGGACAGGCATACATGAATCACATCGAGCATGTCGGTCATCAACGTGTGAATCCGGGCTGAAGCACTGGGCTAACAGGACTCCGGTAACCCGGGCTGTAGCAGGCTAGGCAGGACTCCGGATGTCACCACGTGACATTTCCCCGAAGAGACAGACATAGGGACGACGTGAAACACATGCCGGCCAGTCAAGTGTTCCGAGCAGTAGTGCTGGGCTAGCAGGACTCCGGTGATCCGTGCTGTAGCGGACTACTATCGCTCAGAAGCACTAGACTACATTTCCCCATATGATAGGCTACCAAGGATAAACAACTAGATAGTCGGATCCCACTCATACCAAGCATTTCAATCATACACACAATATGCCCGATATGAGTAAATACAACATGGCATCACAACATAACTCTACGACTCAAAGTATTTATTCATTAGGCTCCGAAGAGCGAGATATTACAAACATGGGTCTCATGACCCAACATTCAGAGCATACAAGCAACAAGCACATGCGAAAGCTTAACATGTCTGAGTACAGACATCTACAAATGAAAAAGGCTGAGAAGCCTGACTATCTACCAGATCCTGCCGAGGGCACAAGATCGTAGCTGAGGTATCAAGCTAAACGTCGAAGTCCAAGCGGTACTACTAGCAAGACTGACGTCTCTCTGCAAAACATAAAGTAGGAAAACATGAGTACAAACGTACTCAGCAAGACTTACATCAGAACTAACTACATATGCATCGGTATCAATAAAGGGGTAGTGGAGTTTAACTGCAGCAAGCCAGCTTTGACTCGGTGGCTATCCTGAACTACGACTGCAAGTAACTCTTTTGAGGTGGCGCACACGAGTCCACATATTCACCATTTCAATACACCACTATGGATCCACTTCCGTCTCCCTACGAGAAGGCCATCCATAGCACTCACGCTTATCTTGCGCATTTTAGAGTATCCACTTTCACTTGTCTATGAACTGATATAAGCAACCCAGAAGTCCATTACCGCGGACACGGCTATTCGAATAGATGATGTTAACCCTGCAGGGGTGTACTTCTTCATACATGTTTCCACCACTTAGCGTCTGCACACGACATGTGCTCGGCAGACTTCAAGCGAAAGCCGACGTGGGTGTAGACCACGACCTACCTAAACACTCAAGTCTCTAGTCCAGGTTTATCACCTATTCGGGTTCCATCCGCAGGGAGTCCGGCCGAGGTTTCCACTAACGGCCCCGAACGATGTGAACAGGGTTCCCGAGACACCAAACGGGCGAGCCGGTACACCGTGCCACGTGCCTACCGCAACACAGCCCACCCCGATGGTCAGCGCTGCGTGCGGCCCCCAGCATACTACAAACACCAGAAACTACTTGCAACTCCTGGACAGAGGACAAGGGTGATTAAGAAGTCGAGCGGGGTCATATTTCAGGGCCCAATGCATGGTAGTAGCTGTTTCATGGATCACAAACACAGAACTCGGTTCCTGAGGATGGCTTCAATGAGACAACCCACCATGTACTCCTACATGGCCTCTCACCAATACCTTTACCAAATCGTATTCACACACTTAGCTCACACACAGTAGGACATGTGCATCACCATACCAATTCATTCCCGATGAATCAGACCCGACTCAACTCTAAGCAGTAGCAGGCATGACAAACAAACATGAATGAGTAGACACATCAGGTCTCAAACAACTCCTACTCATGCTAGTGGGTTTCATCTAATTACTGTGGCAATGACAGGTCATGCAAAGGATAAAGGGGTTCAACTACCGCAGCAAGTAACAGTTGAATCGTTGTTGTCTTAATGCAGTAAAAGAGAGCAGGAGCGAGAGAGTGGGATTGTATCGGAATGAACAAGGGGTTTTTGCTTGCCTGGCACTTCTGAAGATAACATTGAGTCTTCATCAGTGTCAACGATCACATCGTCGGAACCACGTCTATCGAGAGGGGACAAACACCGACAACTGAGAAAGAACACAATCAATGCAATGCCACAATATGATGCATGATCATGACATGGCAATATGCTGTGATTTGAGCTAATGCATCTAGCTATGATTTAAATGAAGTTGGTTTGAATACATGATTCAAAATCCAACTCCATATATGATTATTTAAATGTCCTTTATTTGTTTTGTCCAAAACAGAGGACAAACATTGTTCAAACATGCATGAAAATGGTACAGATGGATTCCTTGAATTTTTCTGATAATTTTTCATATATAAATCTTTTCATTTGGAGCTATAGATTAATTTCTATGATTTTTCAAAGTTTTGGATATTTTCTGAATTAAACAAATCATTTAAGATTTATTTAAATTCAGAAAAGGATTACTGCGTCAGCCTGACATCATCACGACGTCAGCAGGTCAACGGGGCGCGGTCCAGGTCAAACCTGACCAATGGGGTCCACTGGTCAGTGACACGGAGCTGTCTGAGTCACAGACATGTGGGGTCAAGTCAACAGCCACGTCAGCACAGTCAACTCTAACCTGTGGGTCTCGCGTGTTAGGTCATTAGTCTGGCTAATATTTAATTAACACTAATCCTAATCTAATTAACAGGCCGGCCCCACCTGTCATAGACTCGGGGGGGAAAGTCAACCGGGGCCCACACGGGTCAAACGTGGTCAAAAGAGGTCAAACTCGCCGGCGGTTAGCCGCCGGCGAGGCCAAACGCGGCGGGGCAGATGCGGGTTTCACCTACAGGGCACCATTCAGGGCGCCGTTGGGCTCTATGGCTAGCTGGGAGTGAGCCGCGGCGGGTGGTGCAGGCAGTTGGGCTCGGGGTCGCCGGAAAAGGCGCCGGCGACGTGTTTGGTGGCGGCCGGAGCTCGGGCGCGCTCGGGGACGCGGTTGCGGTGGCCGTGGCGATGTGAGTTTAACACCTACGGTGTCTACGTGGTGCGATGAGTGCGATGGGCGCATGCCCGGGACCAAATGGTCACCGGAGCATCACCGGCGACGAGCGCGGCGGCGGCGAGTTTCGGTCAACAAGGGGGCGACGGCTACGGCGTGTGAGAGCGAGAACGGAGAGGGGAAGAAGGGGCAGGAGCTCACGGCGAGTGCAGGGATGGCCTCCGCGTGCCCAGGGAAGCACCGGAGCGAGCGGGGCGGCGAGAGGGATCTCCGGCGACCGGAGGTTGAAGAGGAGCTCGGGTCGTCGCTTGGGGGCGTTCGGCGTCGCGCGAGTTGACGAAGAGGTGCGGGGAATGAGGGTGGAGCTCCTGGGCACGGCTCTGCGGCGAGAGGGGGACGGTGGCTACGCGGGCAGCGAGCGGCGGCGACGAACTCCGCTCGGGCGCGAGTGAGGAAGCAGAGGAGAGAGCGGGAGAGACAGAGAGCGAGGGAGAGGAGCAAGGGGCTGCGTGGCGTCGCGGGAGGACGTCCAGAGCGACGAGGGGAGGCGGCAAGCAGGCAGGGTGGTGGCGTGGCGAGCTCGGCGGCGTCGCGGTGTCCCTCCTCTGCCTACTGGCAGAGGTTGAGGACGACCGCTTCGCCCTGGTGGGCTGGGCCAGCAACAGGTAGGTGGGCCGAGGTAAGTGCCAGGTTAGTCCTTCTCTCTCTCTCTTTATTGTTTTTTTTGTTTTTCTATTTCTTCTGCAACTTAGGGCTTTTATTAAAATACTAGAACTAACTCAAAAATCATGAAACTTCTCAAGGCTACAGTTTGGAATATTTCCAACAGTAAAGATTTTAGTTCTTGATTATTTGAGCATTTAAAATATTTTATAGCATTTAAATGCCCAAATTCAAATAGCATATGATTTAATTCAATATTCCAAATGTCATGGAAAAATGTGCAATATCTCTGGTTACTGCTCAAAGCATTTTTCCAGAAATGATGAACATTTTTAAAGCCATTTGGAATCAGTGAAAATATTTTAGTTGAACCTAGTGAATTTCATTTAGTGCTAGGGTTTCAACAATCCCCATTTCAAATTTCTTTGGAATTTTAAACATGATGCATGGATGCAATGCCACTAGTTACAAGCAAACTCTAGGGCTGCGACATTATGGCGGCCTGGGATTTCGTATGGCGAAAAGGGGGAGATGGGAGGGGGTGAAGCATGACTTAGGAACGCGCTTGTCCAAAATGTAGGGTGTGTTACAGAAGTACCCCCCACCGGTTTGAACTAGCGGCCCTTTCGGCTCAGGGTTAGAAGGGGGATTTTGCGTGTCGGGATTTGGCAGCTGGAGGGAGTTTTCGCGCGCATTGTAATTTCGGGATAGCAAGGCGCGGGTTGTGAAGGCGCCAGTTTTGGGAGCACGATATCTGAATTTTCGGGATATAACAAGATGCGGGTTGAATTTTAGGGACAAGCCTAACGTGTAGTAATATTGTACTTGTACGTACCAAATCAATTCGCACTTCCCTCAACCAAAAAGAAAACAAAAAAATAAGACTATTCACACCACACAAAGAGAGAGTCTTGCCCCGTTTTACTATACAAATGCTATTCAAAGCTACTCCCTCCTTCCATCTATATAGGTCCTAATGCGTTTTTCGATGCTAACTTTGACCAAATATTAGAGCAATGATATGTGACATGCGACTTACACAAAGCACACCGTTAAATTCGTTTGTGAAAGGTTCTTTCAATGATATAATTTTCACATTGTGCATGTCATGTACTATTAATCTTGTCAATAGTCAAAGGCGGTCTTAAAAATCTCATTAAGCCCTATATAGATGGAAGGAGGGAGTATGAATCCATGTTATGTCCAATTAAAATTTTTCACTTGCTGTATAATGCATGTAACCTAATCATACCAACATTTTAGTGCATTCCAAATGTCTATACTACCGCTGCAATTCTGTCGGTGTACTAAAGTAGGGGTACCTTAGTACCCCGAACTTGTGCACGGGCAGTCGTAGCACCCCGCGGCAAGGCCTGCCAGGCGATCGCCAAGACCCTCAATGGTCCCCTCTTGGGCCATTCAAGAACAAGGTATTTGAGCCAAGGCCCCGGCAAGAGGAGCTTGCCGGGAAGGCCACCCAAAGAGAGCAAGGCCCTGGCAAGAGGAGTTTGCCGGGACTGCCGCTCGAAGCACAAGACCCCGGCAAGAGGAGCTTGCCTGGAAGGCCATCCACGACACGACAAGGACCCTGCCACGGCGCGCCCCGCGCCCCGGCAAGGCCCGGTGAGCAACAAACTCCCGGGCGCGACAAGACATCCACCGCGGCAAGGCGCTTGCCGTGGCAAGTTACCACCTCATGCCTGCGCTCCAGCTCACCCACCAATGTGTCGCTCTGGGGGGCATCCCAAGCGCACGTGGCGGGAGGCTGAGCAGCGAGGGGCATGCGGTGGCGAAGCGAAGCTGACAGAGTAGCCATCGTGGCAGACGGTGGCGCTCCTGACGGTCCACTCCCCTGCTCCGTCTGGGCGACGCGGACGGGCATTTAATGCTCTTGTCCCCCGCCGTTAGAGTTAGGTATGATAGCACTGTACAGCCATTGTGCAGGCAGCTGTACCCACTACAGCATTCTACCATTTTTGCCCTCACCTACGCTGCCACCTGTGGGTAACCCCTTGAGCATATAAAAGGAGGCCCCATGCGCACGTAGAGGGGTGAGACCAATCTTTACGCTCGACCTCGCCGGCGGCCCGCGTGTACTGTAGCACCGCGCGCTCTCGAGCAAGAACACAATACAATCCACCAAGCAGCAGTAGGGTATTACGCATCTTTGCGGCCTGAAGCTGGGTAAAATCCCCCTGTGTGCACCGCCTCGATCTGCTCTTTGTGCAACCTCCGCCCCCCGCCGAACCAGTAAGGGGCTCGGTCCCCATAGGTGTTCGAGGAAGCCCATTCCCCCCAACATCTTTGGCACGCCAGGTAGGGGGGCGTCCAAGTTGTGCGAACCTGATCCGGCGTCTGCACCAGCTAGATCTCCTTCATCCTCAGCGACATGCCACCGAAGAAGAAGGCTCCGGAGGTGGCCGGTCCGTCCGCGTCGAACCCGCCGCCCTTGGAGCAAACGGGTGGCAGGGACGGCACCGGCGACGAGACGGGCGTCGTCGAGCCATCCCGTGGCGCTGCGGCGCCCGAACATGCACCGAGCTCATAACACAACGGCGTCCACACCCGCGCCGACGCCCCTCGGCACAGGCAAGCCCTGGTGATACCAGGCAACCTTTCGCTCTATTCCATGGAGCGGAGGCAGTTAGCCCCACAAATCTCGCGTACGGCCCACCTCGAGTGCTCGCTCACGCTGAGCTCGAGCGAGAGCAGCTGCGTCGAGATGACGCGCTGCTCCTCGAGGAGGACCGTCTTCAGGCCGCTGTGCGAGCTGCTCGCTACCAGCAAGCTTTGCGCCGCTTTTATAGCCACAAAGTTAGTGCCAGAAGTCCCGGGAATGTGGGAAGGCCCTTAGCGGGTGAAACGAGTCAATAGGCCTGGCGCTGTCCGCCTTGAGACCGAAGATACCACTCCGGTGAGCAACTCCTAGAACGTTGGGCATCTTCGTAAGTTTCGCCCGTAAGGCGCGGTTGTCGGACCCCGTCCGGCAACCACCCTTCTGTACAAAGTCTTGCCGTTGTTGCATGTGATCCTTTGTACAGAGCCAGACACAGACCCTGTGGCGCAGATTGGTTTCATGTGCTCCGCGCACTTTGTCGATCTCGTGCTCTTTATTCTTTGCATGCATTATCTAACACTCTGTGCAGCACTGACCCCCGGTAAGCGGCGGCGAGCCCCATGCCTCGCCCTGCCGGAAAGCGACCTTGCCGGGCAGCGAGCCACGGAAAAGCTAAGTTGCTAAAGCTTGAGCAATCGAGTTTTTAAATTTTTGAGGTTATCTTCCTCGGACGACCGTACTCTGTATGGAAAACCTGTGCGCGGAGGGACCAACTCGTGGCTAGTTGCGCCCTTACTTCGTTTCGAGTCCGCTCAACGACTTAAGTGTGCTACAACCAGAGTGGCATCCTTACTTTGTTTCGAGCTCGCTCGGCAGCTTAGGTGTGCTGCGACTGCAGTCGCAACACTTACTTTGCTTTGAGCCTGCTCAACAATCTAAGTGAGTTGCAGCTAGCCGTGACAAGGTTTCTTGCCGGTAGTGGCGCCGCTGGCGGGCTACTGATGTCCCGCACTCAGAGCCCGCGGTAAGGCGGAGGCCTACGCCGACAAGTCCCCATAAGCGTAGGGCAAAAACATACAAAGCACGCAGTCAAGTAGAGGAAATAACAGTGCAGTCACTACCTAAGATAGAGTTATATTACAAAAGCAAGCTTGTCGTAGCCCTAATGAATCGCCTTCATGACTTGGCCAGCAGCGACAAGAAAAGGAAAGGGGAGGCGGCCTAGTCCACTCGGTCGCCCTCGATCCTCTTGATCCCGGCCACCTTCTCCACTATAGGCGCGACGAGGGCCTTGATCTCCTCAAGGTCAGCCTTCGCCGGTAGGGATTTGAGGATGTTGGTGAGCCTGATGCCGGGGTTGCGGAAGGCGACTTTCACCAACACCTTCTCGAGGGCACCGGCGACGGCTTCGCGCGTCTTGCCGGCCAACTGCTCGGGGATCGCATTCCGGAGATGCTTGAGGGCCGCCACCACGCCCCTGAAGAACGAAGTGAGCTTGGCGCTGGGTGGGACGTTCTCGCCGGTGGGATACTCGTGGCCCTCCATCCCCAGCAGCGTCAGCTCCTTGTTGATGGAGGTGGCGATGTCCACGAGGCCCTTGGTCCACTGCTCCACCGTCGCCCTGAACTCGTTCTCGGTGACCGCGACGCTCTCCAACAGCGCCTCATTGTTCGCGACCTCCTTCCGCAAGGCCACCTCTTGCTCATTGGCGCTGTCCAGCGCCTTGGACAAGGTGTTCAGCTTCAGCTCGAGGTCGGCTTTGGAGTCCTTGGCGGCGTCGAGCTCTTTGATCTTCTCGGCGAAGCGGCCCTGTAGCTCACCAAGGGTGTGGGCACCCTTCTCGCGCTCCTGCTTGAGCGCGGCGAGCTCCTCGCCGCTCGCCCTGAGGTCGGCGTCGAGCTGCGCCACCCTCGCCTCCAGTGCCTCCTTGGCGGTCTCGGCGGCCGCGGCAACATCTCGCGCCTCTTTGAGGGCTCCGCCGAGCGCTTGCTCGCGTGCGGCGACCTCCTCCTCGTGGCTTGCGAGGCTGGCTTTCTGCTGCGCCAGCTCGCCCTCCCGCGCGGCTAGCCCCGCGGCAGCAAGCCTTTGCTGCTCCTCGGCTTCCGCCTTCTCGAGGATGAAGGCCGTCCGCGCCTCGTCGAGCTGCCTTCGCTCCTCCGCCAAGGAACAGAGGGCCTCCTGGTTGAGCTCCCGGAGCTCCCCGGCGCGCTTCTCCATGTCAGCTCCCGCCTTCGCGACAAGCGCTTCCCGGCGTTCCGCCTGGGCTTGTCGGGCGCGGTAGAGCGACACCAGCTTCCGGAGCAGCCGCTCCTCTTCAGGCTCACCGCCGCTGCTGCTTGGCGTGTCAACCAACGTCAGCCCGGCGGAGGCAAGCACCTCTCCGTCCAAGGCCTCCCCCTCGACCGGCGCCCTGTAAGTCGACTCCCAGGGGAGCTTGATGAAGACATCGTCGCCGGCCTCCAGGTAGGCGCCTGGCTGGGGCTCCTCGGGGCCCGACGCCGCGGCGGAGGCAGGATCGGCGGTCGGCGCAGCGCCTGGCGCTCCTGCGGCCTCAGGGCCGTCAGTACGATCGCCGGCCCCCTCAGCCGCGGCTGCCTTGGCGGCCTCTTCGCCGACCGGATCTTCGGCACCCTCCGCCCCCCCGGTGGCGGCCACGTCGTCGGTATGGCCGCGCGCGTCCCCCTCGACGACGACCTCGGTCTCCATCGAGTCCGTGGCGGGCGGGTCTGAAGGCCGCAGGAGGGGGAGAAGTCAAGCAGCTATCCAAAGAAGAAGAACCCCAGGGGAGTTTCGAGGCAAGAAGGCTACCTAGGCCAGGGTCTGCCGTCGCGGTCTCCGTCGCCAAGGAGGCGTCGGCATCGCCCCTCGCCGGAGACGGCTCTCTTGCCGGGGGCTGCTCCCTCGCCGGAGACCGCTCCCGCGCCGGGGACGGCTCCCTCGCCGGGGAACTCCCCCTTGGCGGTGTAGTTGTAGCGGGTGGCTCCTCGGGGGTGGTCTCCGGACGTTCCTGGTGGGGTTGCTCTGCTCCTACACGAATCGTCAGCCAAATGTCAGAAGAAGCGAAGGGTACCCGGGCGCGCCCAACGGCGGGAAGCAACCCATATGCTTACGCTGGGGGCTGCGCTGGGGGCTGCTCTGAGGATTAGTTGGCGGGTCCGGCAAGGTCATCTCAGGCGCACCCCCTGCCACCACGGAGGGCTCGTCGTCGAGGATGACCACTAGGACCTTGGCTCTCTTTGACGTCCTCTGGGACAGAGTCCTGCAAAGGACCAAATTCGGAGGAAAGCAAATGAGATGCGAGGCACAACTACAAGAATTGAAGAGACACAAGGATAGCGGGGATCTTACTCCTCTCCCTCTTCCTCGTCGGAGCTAAGCGCGGAGAAGTCGAAGACCGGCTTGCTCCTGGTGCGGGGAGACGGGGGAGTAGGCTCCCGTGGCCGCTTGGCGGGAGCAGTGGACGACTCCGCTCCGGCGGCCGCCGCGGCACGAGAAGTGGCAGGAGCAGAAGCCGCGGCCCGCGAAGACCCCGCTCCTGCTGCCTCAGAGGAGCGCGTCACGCAGCGCTGCGGTTGTGGGCTCGTCTGCCACACCACCTCCCAGCCTTGCGGAGACGCCTCCGTGGATGGGCAGGGGGCTCTGCTTGCGACGAGCCGCCCACAGGACGGGAGGAAGAAGCGCCTACCTCCGGCAAGACGCTCGTGTCCTGGGCAGGCTCGCCCTCGGCATCGTGCCCGGGAAGCTCTTCCTCGCCGGCAAACTTCGCTCGATCGGCAAGGCTTTCCGCCTCCGCTGCGTCCGCCTCCGCCAACGTGAAGCCGAACTCGCCCGCGGCCGTGGCTGCCGCGGCCTCCTCCATACGGGAGGCGATGTACGCCAACTCCACGTTGGTGGTGTCGCGGGTGAGGCCCCTCTGCTCGTCGGCGTCGACTGGCCTCTCCACCAGGTCGTCGAAGAACGCCCGCACGACATCGTCGGCGGGCTCCTGCCACGTGGAGTCGATCCCGTGCGAGTCGCACAGCGGCATCATTGCGAGGATGCGGCTGAGCGACGAATTGTTGCACAACAGGACGACGCCTCGTGGCAGCCTGAACCACTCGGGGTGGTCGGGGTCGTGCTTGAACAGCGCCCTGAGCGTCTCGTTAAGCTCCAAGACGGTGAAGTTAAAGTTGAGGCCAGGGCGCAGCCTCATGATGTCTGCCGCATTCTGGAACTCCCAGGCAGGCCTTTTCTTCTCCTGCAAGGGAGCGATGCGGCGGCGGAGGAAATCTGCGCCAACGACCGCAATTGTGAGCCCGGCACGCCTGAGCCGCAGGATCCTGGTGACGACAATACGCAGCTTGTCGTCGTCCGGGGCCACGTTGCTCCAATCCCTGCCACGCACCACAAGGGCTTGGCGCACGGCGGTGAATGGCTGCGGGTTCTCCTCGACAATCAGGCACCAGTCTGCCCTCCATTCCTCCCATTTGCTGCGGAGCTCTCCCTCCAGATAAGCATCCTTCTTGCCGGGCTTCGAGATCCAGGCGATCCCGCCAGAGAGGGGCTCTCCTCTCTCTACTCGAGGCGTGAAGAAGTGGTGGAAGAGAGCTACGTTTGGAAAGACTCCGACAAAATTTTCACAGAGATGTGCGAAAATTGCCATGGTCAAGACAGCATTGGGGGTGAAATCAAGAAGGTGGAACCCGTAGGTGTTCATGATGTCGCAGAAAAATTCAGAGAAGGGCGGGCAGAGCCCGCAATAGAAGAACAGAGCGAAGAAGGGATACCCGGTCGGATACTCCTTCTGGGCGATGCCAGGAAGAACCCTCGTGCGCGGATGCGCTCGCGTCCTCGCCGACCAGAAGAGGTAGTATTCCTCCCTCAGGACCAGCGCGTCGAGCTCCGGGGGGAAGACCGCCTCCTCCTTTCGCTACGCCTCGAGCCGCAGCGCCTCGGCCGACTTCACGGCCTTCCCCTTTCCCTTGTCGCCCTTCGGGGCCATGGCGGAAGGAGGGAGGGAGGTCGACGGCGTCGGTTGCACCGGTGGTGGCGGAAGGAGAGGGGGCAGAGCGCTGCTTCTCTTGGGAAGTGGCGGAGGATTTCGAGGAATCGCAACTGGCGGGTGGGCGAACTGCCCCTGTCTCCCTGCTTATAAGGAGAGGAGGGGTGGGCGTTTCGCCTTTCCAAGCCAACAAATCGCCCGCGACGTGACGCATGCCTGCAGGGCTCGGCCCCGCGCACGCCACCCACGTCACGTACGCCTCTCCCCCACGATGCCGCATTCGACGCGTGCCGTTCGGGGAGGGCGTGGTGGGCGCAGAAAAAGATGTACCGTGACCCAGGCCGTGCGTGCTCGTGCACTGTTTTGGGCCTGGCCCAACAGCGCTCGGCACCGTGTATGGCCCAGGCCCGGGGGCTCCTGCCGGTGTACTAAAGTAGGGGTACCTTAGTACCCCGAACTTGTGCACGGGCAGTCGTAGCACCCCGCGGCAAGGCCTGCCAGGCGATCGCCAAGACCCTCAATGGTCCCCTCTTGGGCCATTCAAGAACAAGGTATTTGAGCCAAGGCCCCGGCAAGAGGAGCTTGCCGGGAAGGCCACCCGAAGAGAGCAAGGCCCTGGCAAGAGGAGTTTGCCGGGACTGCCGCTCGAAGCACAAGACCCCGGCAAGAGGAGCTTGCCGGGAACGCCATCCACGGCACGACAAGGACCCTGCCACGGCGCGCCCCACGCCCCGGCAAGGCCCGGTGAGCAACAAACTCCCGGGCGCGACAAGACATCCACCGCGGCAAGGCGCTTGCCGCGGCAAGTTACCACCTCGTGCCTGCGCTCCAGCTCACCCACCAACGTGTCGCTCTGGGGGGCATCCCAGGCGCACGTGGCGGGAGGCTGAGCAGCGAGGGGCATGCGGTGGCGAAGCGAAGCTGACAGAGTAGCCATCGTGGCAGACGGTGGCGCTCCTGACGGTCCACTCCCCTGCTCTGTCTGGGCGACGCGGACGGGCATTTAATGCCCTTGTCCCCCGCCGTCAGAGTTAGGTATGATAGCAGCCACTGTGCAGGCAGCTGTACCCACTACAGCATTCTACCATTTTTGCCCTCACCTACACTGCCACCTGTGGGTAATCCCTTGAGCATATAAAAGGAGGCCCCATGCGCACGTAGAGGGGTGAGACAAATCTTTACGCTCGACCTCGCCGGCGGCCCGCGTGTACTGTAGCACCGCGCACTCCCGAGCAAGAACACAATACAATCCACCAAGCAGCAGTAGGGTATTACACATCTTTGCGGCCCGAAGCTGGGTAAAATCCCCCTGTGTGCACCGTCTCGATCTGCTCTTTGTGCAACCTCCGCCCCCCGCCGAACCAGTAAGGGGCTCGGTCCCCATAGGTGTTCGAGGAAGCCGATTCCCCCGACAAATTGGAACTAAATTTGAATTCGTTTCTCTATTTCAATAAGAATCTACAATCATGATTGTTGCCAACTTCAACAATCATAGTTTCCTTGCTATCCGCCAGATATAAATCAGACGGCCTATAATGCAGGATGGCAGGCACACCATCATCAACAACTCCGTTTTTTATAAGAGTAGAGATAAAATATATTAAATGTAGTATACCATGTTCATAACCAAACCATGTGTATCACCGTTATATATATTCACACATCCGTCGGTTTGAAACACTATGATAAATTCTTCAAATATCCGAATTCGCTTTTTATAATGAAGTATATATGATCTCTATTCGTCTTTTACACCCACACAACCATCTTATCTTTGTAGCCAGCGCTAACTTTCTCTTGTGCATGCACACGCCCGCATCCCTCTCACCCTCCCTTAGCATTCTCTAGCTCCATCGCGCAAATTCGTCTTTTCACTTTAGGTCGTTCACCCACGGTGTGTATATGCCTCTCTAGCCAGGTGTGCCTAGCACAAACATAAGCTTCCCCTCTTCTCTTGTCACCGTCCATGCCTCACTCCCACCACTCTTTTCATCGTTCTCGTACTCGCACACTCCTCCCCCTCGATATAGTATGCCTCTCGTACCACCTCCTACATGCATCCCTCTCTCTCTATCCTTCTCCTCGTGCCTCATTTGCTTCTAACACACACATGCATGTATACCGATCGATCTCCCAACATATACCTAGATCGACTTTAACTACCCCCCATCGATCGACGTACCTCACAAGTTATGTCTCTCCTTTCTCTTACAAAGGGCGATTGATCTTCCTATGTAGTTACGTCTGCTTACCACAGCCACATCGTCCCCCTCATCATTCGTGCATGCCTCCTGACCCGTCTCTCACATGCACGTGCACAGACAACAAGCAGCCATCTCCTCTCTTATTGATATTGCGGGCGTGCCCTCCGTTTGTCTAGCAAGTCTATCCCACCATTTGTTAGAAGCAACTCCACTACCACCCCCTCCAACACTCTAGCTCTATCTCTCTCCCAACCTTATTCCTCTCCTGCACATATGCATGGATGCCGATCGATCTCCCTTAATACATGATGCAGATCGATCTCCTTAATACATGAGGTAGGCCTCTCTCCTCCTCCACACATATACCAGCCATTGTAACTCTATAGTTAATTGGGCCACCCTCTTCCCCCACCACACACTGATAGTCGAGCGCTGCAGGTAGGTATCCATGCCATAGAGACAAACTGCACATGTCCCATCTCACGTTCCAGTAGGCCAGCCACTCTATATCTTTGACGTGGGCACACACAAATTCAATGGCACTCTTTATCGATCGCGCGCGCGCGCACACACACACACACACATCATCCCTCTCTTCGATTCTATGGACACCTCAAGCTGATGATACCTCCACTCTCTTCTCATGGATCGCCCCCTCTATATATATGTTATATCCAGGACTCTATTTCACACACATTGCATATGTTAAATTTTTTGATTGACCCCCCCCCCCCACAAAAAAAACTCTCAAGAAACCACACACTATATCTCTCTAGGTTTGTATCTCTCTCACACAACCCCACGTAGGTGGTGTACATATACAAGAAGAAAATAGGTGCACCGTGCACGTACTCACGCTTCGTGCCCAGCCACACCCGCGCAGGTACACGGTGGAGCTCATTTCTTTACGAAATGGCAGCCCACGTGCTAATTTGAACGCCCGTAGCGGTTGTTTACCTAGGGAGGTCGTGTACCATGCGTGCACGAAACAAAGTTCGACTTGACGTGTTGCCGCGTTATTTTTAAATAAATTTATAGCGCTCAATGGCACGTACACAGAATATAAGACGATTTTTATGGAGGAAAAGGTAGTCCACTCTTCAGAGTATCTCACACAAGGCTCCAGTGACCTCTCTCTCTCTCTCACCGTTGGTCACTGATCCAGCCGCATCCCATTCGCCGGGGGAAAGGGAGTGCGGTGGCCTCTCTCTCTCTCACCGTTGGTCACTGATCCGGCCGCATCCCGTCCGCCGGGGGAAAGGGAGTGTGGTGGCCTCTCTCTCTCTCTCACCGTTGGTCACTAATCCGGCCGCATCCCGTCCGCCGGGGGAAAGGGAGGAAGTGCATCGTTTCTCCGTTCGACGGCGCCGAGGCAGCACGTCCCGACCTGCGGTACACGCCGTTCTCTCTGACCAAGCTCCGGCGCGGCAGGGCCTACGCCACCTGCTCGCAGATTCCGCCCGCCGCCGCTCACCTAGTTACATCCCGACGATCTCCAGGTATCCCCTCCGGCCTTGCTCCACTGCCCGTTTTCCCACGTCGCTGCATGTGGATCTTCCATAGTTCTTTGCCCAAAATGTATCTCGTCCGGCGTAATTTCCATATTGCATTCTCGTCCTCACACCGTTTTAGACAAACACAACCGTGTTGTTATCTTCCCTTAGAACAAGGAATATGCTTCCTTTTTGTCGTCGCATGTGTCATCAACTGTTATTGTACAGTAATTGTTTCCTTTCTACCTCTTTTTGGCAAACAGGGCTATCCATTTCAACTTGTTGCTATTGCGACCTTTTGGTGAACTGCACAAATCACTTTTTTCTTAAGAGTGTTTTGTGCAGTTGTACTAAAATGTCACACGGGCAACGTCTCTACATTTCAGTGCGACTGCACAAAGGGAGATTGATTTTGATCTATCCTCCTCATCCAACTCCGAGCCT
The DNA here is from genome assembly GCA_032464435.1 of Aegilops umbellulata. Lineage (NCBI taxonomy): Eukaryota > Viridiplantae > Streptophyta > Magnoliopsida > Poales > Poaceae > Aegilops > Aegilops umbellulata. The sequence continues at coordinate 539,478,084 of CP136057.1, read as the reverse complement.
AATCTTCTCCAACTAGTTAGTCTTAAGAGAGACTGCAAAGTTGACCGGCTTCTATTTGTGTGTTTATTGTTTCATCAGCAGTCCTCTATTATCGTAATCACACTTGATATCTTTGGAATAGGGACGCTCAACTCTATTTTAGTGGAACTGCACAAAATGATTGGAATGTTGCATGCTCCAGACAGCTACTTTTTTCCCAACATGCCTTGTTGATTTTGACAGAGCTGGGGGGACATTGCTGCCAATGAAAGCAAGGATCAATTTTAATTTAACACCTTCTCACAACTTTGTCCTCAGTTGTGATGTAATTATTAGCTCTGATCTGCTAATAATTGACATGCATTAGCAAGGAAGTTAGTTTTTTATTGTTTCTGAAAGAGCATCGATGGCAAGACACGCGAAACAAAAGCTGAAAGCTCACACCATTGTACAATTTCATGTCGCTGGAAAATTATTTGTATAGTACATCAATTATGTAAACAAATGATGGAAGCTTGATAGCATTTCCAGAAGCCTCTTCATCACCCGGGTCCATGTGCCATGCACAAAATTATACTCCTTCGTTCCTAAATATTTGTCTTTTTACAAATTTCAAACGGGCATATTTTAGAGTGTAGATTCACTCATTTTGCTTCGTATGTGTACTCCCTCCGTTCCTAAATATTCTATTCGTCTTAACAGAGATTTCAACAAGTGACTACGTACGGAGTAAAATGAGTGAATCTACACTCTAAAATATGTCTATATACATCTGTATGTGCCAGTCCATTTGAAATCTCTAAAAAGACAAATATTTGAGTAGTCACTCGTTGAAATCTCTAGAAAGACAAATACTCCGGAGTATATTTAAGAACCGAGGGGGTAGTGCACAACCGCATGGGAGACTCAGCCCGGTCGTTGCACCGCATTAATAGTGAGTAATGAGCAGTCAAATCATAAGCCCCACCTTTCCCACTGTAAGTTGCTCTGAAGAAGCAACCATCAATGCGCTCTTCTTTGAATCCGCTCATACTACTCCATCCGTGACTGTTTATACAGCGCGCTTCAGAAAAAAGAAAAAAAATCTATGGGACCAAGGCGACTAGCGATCGGCCTGAAAAATAGCATTGGTAGTTATAGCACGTCGTCTATTACTAGAGGGAATAATGCGTACACACATGCATGCAGTGCTTCCACCCCGGGTACACACATGCATGCACTCCATAGTAGTATAGTACATGGAGAGAAAATTGTGGACTTGATTGCGGTTACCACGCCCTAATTAATTGAGCATTAAACCAAACACATCTAAAGTCTCTCTGGTGGTGGAAATGCATTGAGAGAAATGCATCATAATGAAGCGTGCCCTGTAAACTGTGACAGAGGGTGGAGTAGTATGAAGGTGCAAAACCAAGTAGAGTACGCGTACTACTGCGCTTGGCTCTTCGCCCCTTCGTGAAGTTTAACAATGATGGTACTCCGCATGTTGGGTACTGTAGTGTATGCCTCTGACAATCTGACACCGAATGGACTGATGCATGTCCACCGAGGGTAGGTTGCATTAGTCAAAAGGCGTAAGCGAGCTTCACCTTGTCCTGCAAGCTTCTCCTCGTTCTGCGAGTTGACGGGACACACCAAAAAGTAGTGCTAGTCCATACTCCCTCCTTTCCGGTTAATATGGCTTAATCTTTTTTGCGGGTAAATGAGTGAGCTTTATTCATATATAAGCATTCTTAGGACGATCAGCCAAGACACTGGTCACTAGGAAGCAAGGTACCCCGCAAAAAAGAATTAGGAAGCGAGGTGTTTCATCAAGCCAGCTCTCGGCCACATTCAAAGTGCAGCAAGCACGGTTCGCACGAAGATGCGCCACAAGGTTTGCTGACCTGTTTACATGCTGAATAACAAAAAAAAAGAGGAAATATTACTGAGCGCTACTATTTGTAACAGGATATGAGCTAGAATTAAGCGAGAATTGTGGCGAGTTTTCCATGCAATCAACTTCCATTATCACATGCGAGAACCCTCGAAGAGAACCAAATGTGTTGAAGATTGCTTTATCACATTCTAAAATTATAATAAGAGTGCAGACGCTCCTCCATCCGGTTTCTAGTACTAGTAAAGTACGTACCTTTATGGACTATAGTAGTAGTACTAGTAAACTTTGCGCTTGGCTGTTCGGGAAGTCGAACAATAATAGCACTAGTAGTATAGTGTATGCTTCTGGCAATCTGACACCGAATTAACTGTTGCACGTCCACCGCCTGAGCGAGGGAGAGCTTGTATTAGTCAAAAGTTTCTCCTTGTCCTGCGAGCCACCGCGCGCAAGATTCTCCCATCCTGCAACCTTCTCCTCGTTCGACAAGTTGACGGGACACAGCAAAGTAATGCTAGTCCATGCTGCCTCCTCTCCGGTTAATATGGCTTAATTTCAAACGAGATAAATACACTGACTGTCACTGCATATTTGTAAAAATACGGTCAGTGGACTTCATAATACGCTCATTGCACTCAATATATATATTTTCCGGTGTTCATACGGTCGCTAGCTCACCCTGACTGAGTATGTGTGTGCATGCACATGTAGGTTGAGCACTTGAGCGTGACCGTGTGTGTTCCGTCGTGTGCTCGGACATGCATGCATTAGGGCGTCGCGCGCGTTTTTGCGTCCATGTGTACGTGTGACTGTTGCATACACGTAGGGGGAGTACGTGTAGGGGCCACTAAGGAGCAGTAAAATCACACAGTAAGTTAGTCGGAAGAAGCAACCATCATTTCACTCTTGAATGACACGTATGCAATATAAAATGGTTGATATGGAGAGAAAAAGAAAACCACTATATATACACTAGCAGGAGCCTAAGCTACAAGCCTGCTTGCTTCGGTTGCTCTCTTCACAAGCATAGAATGACGGGCCTGATCCCGCAGCTGGGGGAAGGGAACAATGTTCTGCGTAGACACGGTCGACATCGGCGAGGGAGAAAACCCACAATCGGTGCATCCTGCTACCTCTTGAGCACTGCGTTGGATTTCCCCGAAGAGGAGAGGATGATGCAGCACAATAGCGTAAGTATTTCCCTCAGTTTTTGAGAATCAAGGTATCAATCCAGTAGGGGGCTACGCTCAAGTCCCTCGTACCTGCACAAAACGATAGCTACTTGCAACCAACGCGATTAGGGGTTGTCAATCCCTTCACGGTCACTTACGAGAGTGAGATCTGATAGAGATGATAGATAATATTTTTGGTATTTTTGATATAAAGATGCAAAGTGAAAAGTAAAAGGCAAAGTAAAAAAGAAAAGCAAGATTAAAGTGATGGAGATTGATATGATGAGAATAGACCCGGGGGCCATAGGTTTCACTAGTGGCTTCTCTCGAGAGCATAAGTATTCTACGGTGGGTGAACAAATTACTGTTGAGATATTGATAGAATTGAGCATAGTTATGAGAATATCTAGGTATGATCATGTATATAGGCATCACGTCCGAGACAAGTAGACCGACTCCTGCCTGCATCTACGACTATTACTCCACACACCGACTGCTATCCAGCATGCATCTAGAGTATTAAGTTAAAAACAGAGTAACGCCTTAAGCAGGATGACATGATGTAGAGGGATAGTTTCATGCAATATGATAAAAACCCCATCTTGTTATCCTCGATGGCAACGATGCAATACGTGCCTTGCTGCCCCTTCTGTCACTGGGAAAGGACACCGCAAGATCGAGCCCAAAGCTAAGCACTTCTCCCATGGCAAGAAAAACCAATCTAGTAGGCCAAACCAAACTGATAATTCGAAGAGACTTGCAAAGATAACCAATCATACATAAAAGAATTCAGAGAAGATTCAAATATTGTTCATAGATAAACTTGATCATAAACCCACAATTCATCAGTCTCAACAAACACATCACAAAAAGAAGATTACATCAAATAGATCTCCACGAGAGAGGGGGAGAACATTGTATTGAGATCCAAAAAGAGAGAGCAAGCCATCTAGCTACTAACTATGGACCCGAAGGTCTGAGGTAAACTACTCACACTTCAACGGAGGGGCTATGATGATGTAGAAGCCCTCCATGATGACGGCCCTCTCCGGTGGAGCTCCGGAACAGGCCCCAAGATGGGATCTCATGGATACAGAAAGTTGCGGTGGTGGAATTAGGTTTTTGGCTCCGTATCTGATCGTTTGGGGGTACGTAGGTATATATAGGAGGAAGGAGTACGTCGGTGGAGCAACAGGGGGCCCATGAGGCAGGGGGCCCGCCCTAGAGGGGGGGCGCGCCCCCCACCCTCGTGACCGCCTATCTTGTCCCTTAGAGTAGGGTCCAATTCTCCTGGATCACGTTCGTTGAGAAAATCACGTTCCTGAAGGTTTTATTCCATTTGGACTCCGTTTGATATTCTATTTCTCCGAAACTCTGAAATAGGAAAAAAAACAGCAATTCTGGGCTGGGCCTCCGGTTAATAGGTTAGTCCCAAAAATAATATAAAAGTGGAAAATAAAGCCCAATATAGTCCAAAATGTAGATAATATAGCATGGAGCAATCCAAAAATTATAGATACGTTGGAGACGTATCAGGCATCCCCAAGCTTAATTCCTGCTCGTCCTCGAGTAGGTAAATGATAAAAAGAGAATTTTTGATGCGGAGTGCTACTTGGCATAATTTCAATGCAAATCTTCTTAATTGTGGTATGAATATTCAGATTCGAAAGATTCAAGACAAAAGTTTATATTGACATAAAAGTAATAATACTTCAAGCATACTAACAAAGCAATCATGTCTTCTCAAGAAACATGGCCAAAGAAAGTTATCCCTACAAAATCATATAGTCTGGCTATGCTCTATCTTCACCACACAAAGTATTTAAATTATGCACAACCCCGATGACAAGCCAAGCAATTGTTTAATACTTTAACATTTTCAAAACTTTTTCAATCTTCACGCAATACATGAGCGTGAGCCATGGATATAGCACTATATGTGGAATAGAATGGTGGTTGTGGATAAGACAAAAAGAGGGGAAGATAGTCTCACATCAACTAGGCGTATCAACGGGCTATGGAGATGCCCATCAATAGATATCAATGTGAGTGAGTAGGGATTGCCATGCAACGGATGCACTAGAGCTATAAGTATATGAAAGCTCAACAAAAGAAACTAAGTGGGTGTGCATCCAACTCGCTTGCTCATGAAGACCTAGGGCATTTTGAGGAAGCCCATCATTGGAATACACAAGCCAAGTTCTATAATGAAAAATTCCCACTAGTATATGAAAGTGACAAAATGAGAGACTCTCTATCATGAAGATCATGGTGCTACTTTGAAGCACAAGTGTGGTAAAAGGATAGTAACATTGTCCCTTCTCTCTTTTTCTCTCTTTTTTTATTTGGGCCTTTTCCCTTTTTTTATGGCCTCTTTTTTTATTTATTTTTTGTCCGGAGTCTCATCCCGACTTGTGGGGGAATCATAGTCTCCATCATCCTTTCCTCACTTGGGACAATGCTCTAAAAATGATGATCATCACACTTTTATTTTTCTTACAACTCAACAACTACAACTCGATACTTAGAACAAAATATGACTCTATATGAATGCCTCCGGCGGTGTACCGGGATATGCAATGAATCAAGAGTGACATGTATGAAAGAATTATGAACGGTGGCTTTGCCACAAATATGATGTCAACTACATGATCATGCTAGCAATATGACAATGATGGAGCGTGTCAAAATAAACGGAATGGTGGAAAGTTGCATGGCAATATATCTCGGAATGGCTATGGAAATGCCATGATAGGTAGGTATGGTGGCTGTTTTGAGGAAGGTATATGGTGGGTGTATGATACCGGCGAAAAATGCGCGGTATTAAAGAGGCTAGCAATGGTGGAAGGATGGGAAAAAGTGTGTATAATCCATGGACTCAACATTAGTCATAAAGAACTCATATACTTATTGCAAAAATCTAGAAGTTATCAAAGCAAAGTATTACGCGCATGCTCCTAGGGGGATAGATTGTTAGGAAAAGGCCATCGCTCGTCCCCAACCGCCACTCATAAGGAAGACAATCAATAAATAAATCATGCTCCGACTTCATCACATAACGGTTCACCATACGTGCATGCTACGGGAATCACAAACTTCAACGCAAGTATTCTTTAAATTCACAACTACTCAACTAGCATGACTCTAATATCACCATCTTCATATCTCAAAACAATTATCAAGCATCAATCTTTTCTTAGTATTCAACACACTCAAAAGAAAGTTTCACAAATCTTGAATACCAAGCATATTATTATTATTAAGCAATTTACCATGCTATTAGAGACTCTCAAAATAATCTAAGTGAAGAATGAGAGATCAATAGTTTCTTTAAAACAAATCCACCACCGTACTCTGAAAGATCTAAGTGAAGCACATAGAGCAAAATTATAACGGTCAAAAGATATAAGTGAAGCACACAGAGCAAAACTACATAGCTCAAAAGATATAAGTGAAGCACATAGAGTATGGCTCTCTAAAAAGGTGTGTACAGCAAGGATGATTCTGGAACACTAACAAACAAAGACACAAATAATACAAGACGCTCCAAGCAAAACACATATCATGTGGTGAATAAGAATATAGCTCCAAGTAAAATTATCGATGGAAGTAGACGAAAGAGGGGATGCCTTCCGGGGCATCCCCAAGCTTTGAATTTTTGGTGTCCTTGGATTATCTTGGGGGTGCCATGGGCATCCCCAAGCTTAGGCTCTTGCCACTCCTTGTTCCATAATCCATCAAAAGATTTCACCCAAAACTTGAAAACTTCACAACACAAAACTCAATAGAAATCTCGTGACCTCCGTTAGAGAAAGAAAACAAAAAACCACTTCAAGGTACTGTAATGAACTCATTCTTTATTTATATTGGTGTTAAACCTACTGTATTCCAACTTCTCTATGGATTATAAACTATTTTACTAGCCATAGATTCATCAAAATAAGCAAACAACACACGAAAAACAGAATCTGTCAAAAACAGAACAGTCTGTAGCAATCTGTAACTAACGCAAACTTCTGAAACTCCAAACAATATACCAAAATAGGAAGACCTAGAAAATTTGTTTATTGATCAGTAGCAATTGGAATCAGTATTTTATCACGTTCTGGTGATTTTTAACAATTTTTTTCGTGAACAGAAAGTTTCTGGAAATTAAAGCAAGATCAAATAACTATCATCCAAGAAGATCCTATAGGTTTAACTTGGCACAAACACTAATTAAAACACAAAACCACATCTAAAAAGAAGGTAGATGGGTTATTTATTCCTAAACAGAAACAAAAACAAAAAACTTAAAATAAAATTGGTAGCCTCCCAATAAGCACTACCGTTTAACACCCCTAGCTAGGCATAAAAGCGAGGATAGATCTAGGTTTTGCCATCTTTGGTAGGCAATCCATAAGTGGCTCTCATGATAGTTTCATATGGCAATTTTATTTTCTTTATAGGGAAGTGTTCCATGCCCTTTTTAATGGAAATTGAAATCTAATATTCCCTTCCTTCATAGAAATAATCTCACCAACCATTCTAAGGAAAGGTCTACCAAGAATAATAGGGCAAGAAGGATTGCAATCTATACCAAGAACGATAAATTCTATGGGCACATAATCCCTATTTTCAACAATAAGAACATCATTAATTCTTCCCATAGGTTTCTTAATAGTGGAATCCGCTAGATGCAAGTTTAGAGAGCAATCATCAAAGTCACGGAAATCTAGCAAATCACACAAAGTTTTGGGGATAGTGGAGACACTAGCACCCAAATCACACAAAGCATAAAACTCATGATCTTTAATTTTAATTTTAATAGTTGGTTCCCACTCATCATAGAGTTTTCTAGGGATAGAAACTTTCAACTCAAGTTTTTCTTCATAAGATCGCATCAAGGCATCAACAATATGTTCGGTAAAGGCTTTCTTTTGACTATAAGCATGAGGAGAATTTAGCACGGATTGCAACAAGGAAATACAATCAATTAAAGAGCAACTTTCATAATTAAATTCCTTGAAATCCAATATAGTGGGTTTAGCAACATCTAGATTTCTATTTCTTTCAATCCCACGTTCATCAATTTCATCATAAAGATCTAAATACTCTGAATTTTTGGAACGCCTTCTAGGTAAAGGAAGATCATATTCAGTTTCATCAAGATTCATATTGCAAAACAAAGATTTGATAGGGGACACATCAATAACTTTTAGATCTTCATCTTGATTTTCATAGGAATTGGAAGAACACATTTAATAAAGGCATCTTTCGTAGCACGCATCCTAGCGGTTCTTTCCTTGCACTCATCAATGGAAGTTCTCATGGCTTTGAGAGACTCATTGATATCATGCTTAGGAGGAATAGATCTAAGCTTTAGAGAATCAACCTCAAGAGAAATTCTATCAACGTTCCTAGCCAAATCATCAACTTTAAGCAATTTCTCTTCAAGCAAAGCATTAAAATTCTTTTGTGTATTCATAAACTCTTTAACACTATTCTCAAATTCAGAGGGCATCTTATTAAAATTTCCATAAGAGTTGTTGTAGGAATTTCCATAATTATTAGAAGGATTACTAGGATAAGGCCTAGGATTAAAATTCCCTCTATACGCGTTGTTACCAAAATTATTCCTACCAACAAAATTCACATCCATAGATTCATTGTTATTCTCAATCAAGGTAGACAAAGGCATATCATTAGGATCAGAAGAAACACTCTTAGTAGCAAATAATTTCATAAGTTCATCCATCTTTCCACTCAAAACATTGATTTCTTCTATTGCATGCATTTTTTTATTAGTGGATCTTTCAGTGTGCCATTGAGAATAATTTACCATAATATTATCTAGGAGTTTAGTAGCATCTCCTAAAGTGATTTCCATAAACGTGCCTCCCGCGGCCGAATCTAAAAGATTTCTAGAAGCAAAATTCAATCCGGCATAAAGTTTTTGTATAATCATCCACATGTTCATGATCAAGTTGCTTAAAATTCATAATATCGTTTCTAAGAGAGATGATCTTAGCGAGAGGAAAATACTTAGAGATAAAAGCATCTATGCACTTGTTCCAAGAATCAATACTATTTTTAGGCAAAGACGAAAACCAAGCTTTAGCACGATCTCTAAGCGAAAAAGGAAATAGCTTCAATTTAACAACGTCATTATCAACGTCTTTCTTCTTTTGCATATCACATAAATCCACGAAGCTATTAAGATGAGTAGCAGCATCTTCACTAGGAAGGCCGGCGAATTGATCTTTCATAACAAGATTCAACAAAGCAGTATTGATTTCACAAGATTCAGTATTGGCAAGAGGAGCAATCGGAGTGCTAAGGAAATCATTATTATTGGTATTGGTGAAGTCACACAATTTGGTAGTATCTTGAGCCATCGCGACAAACAAGCAAACCAACACACGAGCAAACAAAAGGCAAGCGAGAAAAAGGCAAATGGGAAAAGCGAAGGAGAAGGAGATTGGGAAAGAGAGGGCGAATAAAACGGCAAGGGTGAAGTGGGGGAGAGGAAAACGAGAGGCAAATGGCAACTAATGTAATGCGAGAGATAGGGATTGTGATGGGTACTTGGTATGTTGACTTTTTGCGTAGACTCCCCGGCAACGGCGCCAGAAATTCTTCTTGCTACCTCTTGAGCACTGCGTTGGATTTCCCCGAAGAGGAGAGGATGATGCAGCACAATAGCGTAAGTATTTCCCTCAGTTTTTGAGAACCAAGGTATCAATCCAGTAGGAGGCTACGCTCAAGTTCCTCGTACTTGCACAAAACGATAGCTACTCGCAACCAACGTGATTAGGGGTTGTCAATCCCTTCACGTTCACTTACGAGAGTGAGACCTGATAGAGATGATAGATAATATTTTTGGTATTTTTGATATAAAGATGCAAAGTGAAAAGTAAAAGGCAAAGTAAAAAAGCAAAGCAAGATTAAAGTGATGGAGATTGATATGATGAGAATAGACCCCGGGGCCATAGGTTTCACTAGTGGCTTCTCTCAAGAGCATAAGTATTCTACGGTGAGTGAACAAATTACTGTTGAGCAATTGACAGAATTGAGCATAGTGATTAGAATATCTAGGTATGATCATGTATATAGGCATCACGTCCGAGACAAGTAGACCGACTCCTGCCTGCATCTACTACTATTACTCCACTCATCGACCGCTATCCAGCATGCATCTAGAGTATTAAGTTAAAAATAGAGTAACGCCTTAAGCAAGATGACATGATGTAGAGGGATAGTTTCTTGCAGTATGATAAAAACCCCATCTTGTTATCCTCGATGGCAACGATGCAATACGTGCCTTGCTGCCCCTTCTGTCACTGGGAAAGGACACCGCAAGATCTAACCCAAAGCTAAGCACTTCTCCCATGGCAAGAAAAACCAATCTAGTAGGCCAAACCAAACTGATAATTCGAAGAGACTTGCAAAGACAACCAATCATACATAAAAGAATTCACAGAAGATTCAAATATTGTTCATAGATAAACTTGATCATCTACCCACAATTCATCGGTCTCAACAAACACACCACAAAAAGAAGATTACATCGAATAGATCTCCACGAGAGAGGGGGAGAACATTGTATTGAGATCCAAAACGAGAGAAGAAGCCATCTAGCTACAAACTATGGACCCGAAGGTCTGAGGTAAACTACTCACACTTCATCGGAGGGGCTATGATGATGTAGAAGCCCTCCGTGATGACGGCCCTCTCCGGCGGAACTCCGGAATAGGCCCCAAGGTGGGATCTCGTGGATACAGAAAGTTGCGGCGGTGGAATTACGTTTTTGGCTCCGTATCTGATCGTTTGGGGGTACGTAGGTATATATAGGAGGAAGGAGTACGTTGGTGGAGCAACAGGGGGCCCACGAGGCAGGGGTGCGCCCTAGAGGGGGGCGCGCCCCCCACCCTCGTGACTGCCTCTCTTGTCCCTTGGAGTAGGGTCCAAGTCTCCTGGATCACGTTCGGTGAGAAAATCACGTTCCCGAAGGTTTTATTCCATTTGGACTCCGTTTGATATTCTGTTTCTCCGAAACTCTGGAATAGGCAAAAAAGCAGCAATTCTGGGCTAGGCCTCCGGTTAATAGGTTAGTCCCAAAAATAATATAAAAGTGGAAAATAAAGCCCAATATAGTCCAAAACAATAGATAATATAGCATGGAGCAATCAAAAATTATAGATACGTTGGAGACGTATCACGTCCCAATCGGGGGTCACCGCGGTATGGGCCGATGCCGCGTCCCAACCGCCCTTCTAGCTACAGCCCGACGCCCCAGGTAGTCCATCTTCCTTTTGGAGCCGCCTGGCTCCACTACCGTAGCTCCATCTCCATGTCGATCTTTCTCTACTTCTACCGGCTTCTACTTGTGATGAGTTTATGTCTCATGAACTAGTGCCAGTACTATTATTCTAATCACACTTCTTTAATATCTTTGCCATCAGGGATGCTCAGGTCGATTTTAGTGGAACTGCACAAAAGCATCATATGATCCGAGGGTGCCAGCCGTCTTTCCTTCGACAGGTTCTACCTGGCCAGGAAATTAAATCATGTTTAGGGTTTAGGGTTTAAGTCGTAGTGACCCCATCAGTAGTTTTTCTATCATACACGCTCTCACAACATTTTTCTTTAGTTGTGAAGTAAATATTGACTATGATGTGTGAATCATTGAGATGCATCAACATGCGTGTTAGTTTTCCTTTGTATTTGATGGAATGTTGTAACGGGGCAACCTTGGAATAAGAATGAAAATGGAGTGGAAAAGTTTCCGTTTTTCCGGAGAAAAAATGGAAATGGAGAGAAACCAACGTTTCGTTTCGTTGGATCGCTCCATCGAGCAAAACCAACGTTTAAATCACGTATGTTGTGTTCGTGTCTCACCCTCCTCCACGGCTTGACCCCACACGGTCGCTCGACATGCCACTCACCGCAAACCGAGTAGTATACCATAACTTTCCCGCCTGCTTGTCGATGGATCGCGCCATGGAGTACTAGCACTACTGGAAGAGATTGACGAGTTGGGGGAGGACAACTAGATGTAGCACGGACTCCCAAGAACTTTTTACATGCATGTTGTAGCCGGCTATTGCGGCCTTTGAACGCGGAGCAGCCGCGTGCACCCGGAAGCGGCGCGGGCGACGCTCTCTCGGCCGACGCGCCGCTTCAATGCCGGCGCTAGTGAGAGGTCGCGTCCGCTTTGGTCGGGCATGAATGCGGCACTGAATGTTTCGGGCGGGAAGCACGCGCGGGTGATGAAGAGGGTTTGGGTTGGTCAGGACCGGCCGTGGCAGCGGTCCGGACGTGCGCAAACAAGAGATGATGTACGTTAATATTGCTGCGTATATAATTAACAACGTAAATAATGTGCCAGTTGGACAAATATGATTGGAGATGGAGATGGAAATGGAATTTTACGTAAACACGGATATGCATGTCTATGTCTATGTGTGCGTGCGCGACGACTCTCGCGACCTGGATGCGGGGCCGCGTTTTTGATCGAGTTTTCTTTCTTGGTACGTTAGAAAATCAGTTTGTCTAATTCACATCTAGATGTTATTTAAGGATATCACATCTAAGCTCCCACAAGTATATAATGTAGCAACAAGAAATAAAAAAACTAGGAAAATACCACAAACAGAGTGGACATCAACTTATATTTGACATAATTATGTCACATCTAGATGTGTCCTAGACAGACCCTTAAAAAATTGTCCACCAGTTTTCGTTTCTTTTTTCCGGGAACACGCGTATTCTATTTAAAACCACTGCTATGGAGAGATTTTTTTACTCCATTATAGCATCTTGTTTGATAGAGTTTCTCGCGTCTCGCTCTCTCACCCTCTCCATATCAAAATAAGATGACAGTGTCCACTCTATCTCTCTCCTCACCGATGGTCACAGATCCGGCCGAATCCCGTCCGCTACGGGAGGTGAGGAGGTGCAGCGTTGACGTTGTCGCTGTCGGCAATGGAGGAAGCCGATGCGCACCATCCTCTCGGAGTAGGCGCTGGCGCGGACGAATATCCTCCGCGCCCTTGTTCGCTGTCGTCGTGTGGGCAGATCCCGCCCGCCTAAACGACATCTCGCCCACCTGAGGTATAACTTCTTGTACTGGTCCAGCTCCCCAGGTCGCTGCGTGCGGGTTTTCTTCTATGCGACTACTCCCCAGCTCCCCATGCATAGTAGCTAGGGTTCGTCGGCTGGTCCAACATCACCTACTAGTACTACTCCCCCCGTCTAGGTGAGTAAGTCATCTTAGGTTGTACACCGTGACCAAGGAGGAGGGGAAAACGCGAGAACTTAATGTTTATTTGCTAATTAGTAGCATTGCAGCAATGAACTAACCACTGCATGTCGTGTTTGGTAGTCTCAAGTCATTAAAATCATGCACACCCCACATATCTTATTGGTTGATATGTCAAGAAACAAGAAACAAGGTAGTAGTTAATGCACCGCGCCTAAGTGTTTTGGGATTATTTAGTTTTCGTAAGATGACTTACACACCTAGACGGAGTGAGTACTATTATAGAGGAAATGCCACTCAAAAAGTTGTCCTGATTTATGCCTCGGTGGAGGTATACATGTTGTTTCGACAAAAAGTACATGGTGGTTGTGCGGTCATTGTCCATATGGTGGTAGTACTATCACTGGTTAAATGAAGAATGTTTTTTTTCTCGGGTATCCTGGTTTAGTTCCCATCAAGATAATTATGATGCTTCTGTTTGTTGGTGTACTTTTAATTAATTCTTATTGACAATTGAGATGTCGTTGCTAACCCTTTTTTATATTTTTGGAAACAGCGATGCGTGTCTCCATACCCGGGCATGTCTTCCTCAATTTTAGTGGAACTGCACAAAATTGGATGGCCATTGTTGTTCCGCCTCACTGTCCTCTGCCACGTGGTTCTTCCTTCCTCGAGCTTGATTACTGAAAAGAAACAGACCACGGTGAGGATTTGTCGAACTTCTTAGGTGCCTCACCCAAACTTGATGCCAAATGGATGATGCATCACCATGATGACCTATCGATGCTCATGGTTGCACCTCATGGTTGCGTCGGCTGGTGAAGCTGATCGATTTTCGATGAAAAACAAGATGTCTTCCATCAGTGCTCTTTGCTTGTTACGCACAAAGATGATATCCTTCGTCAGTTCACCTTGGTTGCGTTGGAGACGCAACTTCATTGACTTAGTGCACCTGCCTTTGGATTTATGACAGGTGGGCCCAAAATGTGGCCGGCTCACCTGTCATACAGCCAAAAGCAGGTGCAGTGAAGGCACCGGAGCTCAGCCCGTACTACAGTAGTATATATATATATATATATATATATATATATATATATATATATATATATATATATATAAGCGGGAGCCTCAGCGCTTGTTCGCTAGGGTTTGCACTCTCCACACGCTCGCCGCACTACGTATATGTTACACGCTGGAGGCTCAGCGTTCATTTGCTAGGGTTTGCTATATTCACAGTCTCTCACCCTCTCTTCACCAGATCTAAACAAGATCGCGTTGGCCTCTTGTCTCTCTCTCCCCCCTCACAGCTGGTGAAGGAGGCGTCCGTATCCCGTCGCACCAGGAAGGGGAGGAGGTGCAGCGTTCACTCTATCGCCTTCGGCGAGGGAGGCAATCCACTACCGGCTGCGCTGTTCTCTTTCACCCAGCGCCTGTGCGGGAGGGCCACCGGCCCCTTCTTCCTCGCTGCCGTACGTAGTGTGGGCAGATCCGGCCTCCCGTCGCACGCCTTGCCACATCCCGACGACCCTAAGGTATAAGTTTCTTTGAAACCGTCGTTGCTCTAGCTGCATGTGGATCTTTTTCGATCTGTAGTCGAATCTAGGTCTTGGTTCAAAGAGGAAAGAAGGGTGCGGTGGGCTGGAGCAAGAATCTAGGACGTGGTTCAATGAGGAAAGGAGGTGCGGAAAGTAGTATAGACTGGCTATCCAGCCGCTTTGTAGGTCAAAAAGGGAAAAACGGGATAACCTAGTACACACATCTGTAAGGAACCGATCTCTTTGTTGAAAAGGGAAAGAAACTGGGGGGTCGGGTAGTTTGTGCACGACTAGATTTGCTGCCCTCACATAGGAAGAAGGTTCAAAGAGAACAAATATGGGACCAGCGCATATATGCTGCTTGGCTACATACTCTGCATCACCCATTTATACATGTGGACGCACATGGTGCTGGCATGTCCCATGCAGCTATTTTGCTGTTGTTAATCTCAGAATTAACTACTAATCTGTTTTAAAAGAATTTCTCTGTTAATATGAATCAATGCAACCGTTTTAGAAATGCTACTGTCCTATACTTTGTTTTCCATCAAGATAAGGTAGATGCTTCTTTTTGTGGCCGCATGTTTCATCCTCCTTTATTGGCCAGTAATTGTTTTCTTTTTTGCCTCTTAAAATAGGGATATCTATTCAACTTGTTGCTATAGAAAACTTAAATGTCACACCGGCAACTTTGCTTGATTTCGGTAAAACTGCACAAAACTTGGTTGGATTTCCTATTCGTGTTGGTAGATTCGTATTTTATGTTGGTCGTCTCATGAAAGGTCAGTACAGGCCTTCACCCACATGATTATGCAGTGTGCTTTGAGATGCTGTGCTACTTGTATTGGTACTGTTTTAAATAAATGATGAATTGAAGCTATTGTATTGCTGTCTTTTCCCATTAAGTAGTGAACAAAAATGGGACCAACCCAGACATGATGCTTGTTGCTTTGTTACAACAAATTCGGCATCACCCCCTTTATAAGCCAGTAATTGATGCCACTCTCAGAATTAACTACTGAATCTTATTTCAAAACTGCAACACTTGTTAGGGATTGGCGGGATTACCATTTTTGTGGCCGCATGTTTCATCCTCCTTTATTAGCCAGTAATTGATTCCTTTTTTGCCTCTGTTTATACAGGGATATCTATTCAACTTGTTGCTATTGCGACATTTTGCTTCGCTACGCGAAACACTTTGCTTGATTTCAGTGCAACTGCACAAAACGAGATTGGATTTCCTATTCGTGTTGGCAGATTCGTATTTTATCTTGTCTGTCTCATGGAAGGTCAGTACAGGCCTTCATCCACATGATTGTGCAGTGTGCTTTGAGATGTTGTGCTACTTGTATTGGTACTGTTTTAAATAAATGTTGAATTGAAGCTATTGTTTTGTTGTCTTTTCCCATTAAGTAGTGAACAAAAATGGGACCAACCCAGACATGATGCTTGTTGCTTTGTTACAACAAACTCTGCATCACCCCCTTTATAAGTAGATGGAAGCACATATTGTTGTTGTGCCCACTCTCCCCTGGAACTGTTTATGATTTTCGTTAATCTAATACCGCTGGTAAAATTAAGCAATGCCACTCTTAGAATTAATTAACTACTGAATCTTAGTTCAAAACTGCAGCACTTGTTAGGGATTGGCGGGATTACCATTTTTGTGGCCGCATGTTTCATCCTCCTTTATTGGCCAGTAATTGATTCCTTTTTTGCCTCTGTTAAAAAAGGGATATCTATTCAACTTGTTGCTATTGCGACATTTTGCTTTGCTTAATTTTGATGGAACTGCACAAAATGAGACCGGATTTCCATATATGTGTTGAGATCTCTTTCAGATCTTCCTCACGAGTTGTTTCAAATCTTGGTCTTGAATGGTCAGTACCGACCTTCCTCAGAATTAACTACTGAATCTTAGTTCAAAACTGCAAACACTTGTTAGGGATTGGCAGGAGTACCATTTCTGTTAGGGATCGGCAGGAGTACATGTTTAAGAAATGTATTGTTCAGATAATGTCTTTGTTATTATATATCAGTTACAGACTTACAGTGTTTTACAAATGGTACTATCCTGCTTTGTAGTTCTTTCTACATGTTTAACCAAGGTATTGTTAAGATAATGTCTCTGTTAAAATGAATCAGTCGCATTGTTTTAGGAATGATACTTTTCTGCTTTTTCTTTCTTTATACATCTTGAAACAAGGCATTGTTAAGATAATGTCTCAGTTAATATGAATGAATCACATTGATTGAGAATTGCTACTCTCTTGCTTTGTTTCCCATTAAGATAAGGTAGATCAGTAGATGTTTTTCTTCTGGGAGTACAAGTCATCAACCGTTATTTCTCAGTAATTGTTTCCCTTATACCTTTTGTTGCTTACAGGGATATCAAAATTAAAGCTCGGTTTTATTCCGACTTCAATTTTAGTTCAAATGCACAAAAGGAGCCAATGTGTCCAAGGCAAACTGCTGCATTACTGGGTCCAGTTGGTCGTTCCACTTCGCAGAAAGAAGCAGTCATTGTTTGCGCTACATTACAGAAGGAATGACCGAGAATCTTTACAGAGTATTAGGCCTTCCACTATGTAGGCCAGAAGAGGTGCCAATTTCACCTTTTCTTAATTTGGCACCGAATCCATCCATTGCTACAGCCGGTGCCATAAATATTAGACACCGGTGACATGACTAGTCTGCAGAGACCATTGGCAATTTAACAACACGTGGAGTGCCCTGGGCAAGAAGTTCCCAAACAAGTACAAGAAGCGACAGGACTCCACGATCATAGGCATTACATATTTTGAATGGGAAAAGCTTGTCAACGTTTAATCATTTATGTTAGCAAGAAGCGACAGGACTCCACGATCATAGGCATTACATATTTTGAATGGGAAAAGCTTGTCAAAGTTTAATCATTGATGTTAGCAAGAAGACGTTAGTTTAATATATTGGAATTGGAAAACCTTGTCAAAATTTGCTCATTGATGTTAGCCAGAAGACATGCATTTGATATTTTTGAGTGGGACGCCCTTGCTGTGAGTAGCGTCGAGTGTTTTTTCCTATTCCTGTGTTCAGTTTAGAAGTAAATAGTTACTCTGCTGAGATATTCCTGTGTTAAGAGTTTGTTCTGAATATTGTCTATGTAATGCCAAGCCTTGTGTTTGATTGCAAAGTTGAGCTTGGAATGTTGTGGCATGCGGCATCACGAGCTATTCACCGTGCCTCCTGAGAATAATGCTTTGTATTGTTTTGCATGTCGATCTAATGCCAGTGATTTGCTTGTTAAGAAGATCGTCCTCTTATATTGTTTCCGTGCTTGTTAAGAAGCACGGAAACAACAGAAGAGGATGATCTTCATTTTCCGACCAAAACCGCTTGTTCCGACCAACTCATGATATTAGGCCGTGATTGGATTGTCGTTTTCCAACCAAAACCGTTTGTAAATTAAAGCAGATGGTCTCGGGCGAAGGCGCTTGGTTGGTCGATTTCGACTAGTAAAATATCGGAAGTACTTGAGACACGATAAAAACGCTGAACGACACTCGGACGATTGCTAATCCAGCCGTTAGCTGCTGTTTCAGCCTTGCCCATGGATGGCATGATACGCACGTCGTGCATGTATCGTCTGGTAATGTCGTCCATATAGTAGTGCTCGTAAAATATACACTGGTCTCTCAAATTACACGCGTAACCCGCCGGTTTTACTTACAGACCTCGGGCCCTCGGTTTCATTACGCCTATATTTTATGCGTTGTTTTCGATGACGAGTAAATTACACTTGTATGTTAATACAGGTTTGAAATAAACCAGAGCTCCCAAACGCGGCCTTATCGTTTCATGCCGTCTTAGTTTCTCGAAGGTGCTCATAGGTGTCCGATGATCCTGGCTTCCTGAATGAGTAGCGGGCGCTGTATCAGGCCATCCATAGGGCCCGCGAGGCCCTCTCCATTGTTCTTCGAGTTGTTGCGCTCACCGTGGCGTCGAGCATTGTTAACATCGTCAACGAACATGAGGATTCAGGAGATGACTTTATTTTGAGTGGATGACACTAGGGACCCACTAGGGCCATAGCCGTACGTACGCAAGTGCCTCCTTATTATGTACGACTATATTTTTTTTGTTTTCTCCTGGTTTCCTGACATTAGGGTCCCACACCATTGTCAACCTATCTAGTCAATATAAACGAGAGAATTGCACAAGGTGCGGCCGAAAGCTGGGACCAAGCAGCTCGAGCAGTATTTGTGTTTTTGAGGCGTGAGCACTGTAGAGTTTTTCTTGGCGATGATTTCATTGTTGTTCAGAGGAGAGCAGGGTATTAACTGGGCGAGCTGTGGCCCGTCTAGCCCAGGCCAGATATCCAGCCCAGATACTAATTTTTTCAAGATGAAAATGGCTAGCCCAGCTATACGTCTTTTTGAGGAATACCCAGGCAAGGTCAACTTGTTATTCTCCGCCCCACTGGGCTGCAAATCTGTCCTAGGAGGGATGCATTAGGCTTAACAGGAAAATGGGCTTTAAAAAATAATAAATGGGATGTAATTATAAAAACTGGGCAGTAACTATCAAAAAATGCACCAAACACGAAATTAGTTTATAAAATATTATTTATGGATTTTGAAAATCTTAAATTTTCATTGTTGCGCGCGTAATGTTTCGTTGTATTTTTACGTAATACGAATTTATATTTAATCTGACTAGAAAATTCGGGATAAAAATATTTCGGAGCCCATCAAAATGTGGGAAATTTTATTGAATTTTGTCTTCAACGGTTGGTTGAAATTATTAATCATTGTCCTAGCTAGAAAATGGGATGTACTTTTACAAATTGTAAATGGGCTGTTGTAAATTCCATTAGAATTCCAAAATGGGTTGTACGCTCTTACAAAGGCAAATGGGCTATAAGTTCTCTGCCACACACTTGTGTGCCTACTAAGTGATGCGTCCCCTAAAAAAATAAGTTGACGCGTATGCAAGGCTTTGCCAACTTATTATCGTCAACACACGGTTCTAGCAGCAGTGGCCGTTGGATGTCTATCCAACGGATGTCGTGCTTCTTCTTCAATCTCGGATATTCTTAGCTTCGGCCGCCCAAAAAATGATTCCTCCCCCTAACATCTGGGGCGCACCGTTTCGGAGGCTGACCTGTGGGCCTACTAAGTTGGAGCGTACCAAGGGCTTTGTCAACTTAGTCAATAATAAGCGTTTCTAGCTTCAGTGACCGTACGATATCCATCCAACAGCTGTAGTGTTTCTTCAACCTCTGGTCTTCTTGGTCCAGCCGCCCAAAGCAGCGCCGGTCGTGCCGCCTGCTCCTGCCTCCCGTGGCCGGCTGTGCTGCCGCGGAGGCCTCACCGCCCCCATACTACTCCCACCGCTGGTCAGGCCATCGCTCCACTCACCCACACCCCCTGTTATTCTGCGGCGATAGCAGCCTCACACCGCAGTCGAACCAGTGAACCCTCGTACTCCTCTCCGCGCGGGCTTCCACTACTGCGTCTTTCCTGGCTCCGCGCCGTCCCCTTCCTAGGCCTCGCCATCGTCCAGACCACCGCCCTGGTGCTCTTGGCGCGGCGTGGTCAACGTGGTCAACGACCGACTTCCATCAAAAGAGTACTGTACGTGGAGAGGCGGACAGCTGGGTCCAGGCGGCCGCAAGGAAGTGCCTCCTTATTACGCGCAAAATAATTATTCCTCCACCTTACATCAGGGACCCACCGGACGAGTCACCTTATTTCGCGAAAAAAACGTTTCTTCCCTGACTGCTCGGACCCACCGGACGGGCCAGCGTATTTCGCCAAAAAAAACATTCCCCCCGCTGTCAGCTCAGACCCACCGGAGTGCCTCCTTATTACGCACAAAAAAAATGAATACTCCCCCTGCTAGCTGGGACCCACCATGGTGGGAGGCTGACTTGTGGGCCTACTAAGTTGACTGGGACGAGGGCCTTTGTCAACTTTAGTCAATATGAACGATTCTAGCTCCAGTGACCGTACGATGTCCATCCAACGGCCGTAGTGCTTCTTCAACCTCTGGTCTTCTTGCTCCAGCCGCCCAAAGCAGCGCCGGTCATGTCGCATGCTACTGCCTCCCGTGGCCGGCTATGCTGCCGCGGAGGCCTCACCGCACCCTACTATTCCCACCGCTGGCCAGGCCCTGCGGTGACGGCAACCTCACACCGCAGCCGAACTAGTGAACCCTCGTACTCCTCTCCGCGCGGGCTTCCACTGTCGCGTCTTCCACGGCTCCCCGTCGTCCCCTTCCTAGGCCTCGCCGTCGTCCACCGCCCCGGTGCTCTCGGCGCGGCATGGTCAACATGGTTAAGGAACGACTTCCATCGAACGTGGACTGTATGTGGAGAGGCTGACAGCTAGGTCCATGGTCGCAGCAAGGAAGTGCCTTCTTATTACGTGCAAAATAATTATTTCTCCACCTGACAGCAGGGACCCACCGGACGGGCCACCGTATTTCGCGAAAAAAAGTTTCCCCCCTGACTGTTGGGACCCACCAGCTACACCTTCGCACGCAAGGAAGTGCGTCCGGGCAAAAAAACAAAACGATTCGCCCCCCTGACTGCTGGGACCCACCAGCGACATCTTCGCACGCAAGGAAGTGCCTGACAGTCGGGACCCACCTAGTCGAAGCGTATGTAGCGTTGTCATTCTGGTCACGAACGTGTACGTACATATATTGTCACATCCCTAGTTCTGGTATGACCTGGACTAGCTGGTCATTTGTGCATCATGTTTAAATTTCATTTAAATCTGAAATGAGGATTTGTGAAACCCTCAGAACTTGTTTCTGGAAATGACCCAGATAAAAAGTGCTCCAAAAGGGTCCAAGAAAATGTTCATGTTGCTCTATGAAAATATTGGACAGAGATAAAAATCCAACCAATATTTTGAGGAGCTCATAAATAATTATTTTGGGCATTTGGAATTAATGCAATAATTATTTGCTTTGGATATATATTGTTATGTATATAAAATATTGTCCAAAAATTGTGCCATTTGTTGGGGAGCTCTGGAATACTACCATTAGCCCCTACAAAAATTGGCATAATAAAATAAAATGGTTTAGTATTTTTATTAAACCACACAAATGTCAGAAAATTAGAAAAGTTAAACAAAAAAGGGGAAAACCCTTACCTGGTTTTACCCGGGCCACTTGCTGGCCTCGCTCTGTGCCGGCCCAGCGAACTGGCCCCTGCTAGTCGTCCCTCTCCTCTCGCCAGGAGGACAGGGGCGTGTGCCCGCGCAGCGCGCATGCGCGCCACGGCAGCTCCTGCTTGCCGCTGCTGCTGGAGGCCGCTGCGAGCGCCACGCGACCCCGGACCGCTCTCACTCCCCCCCCCCGAGTCGATCCCCTCCTCTGCTCCCTTCCCCTCGCTCTCCCCCGAAAACCGAACGTTGCCATCGCCGCCGTTCGCCATTACCGCGCCCACCGCCACGGCCTCGCCCCTCCGTCGTGCCCAAGAGCTCCGTGCCATCTTCCTCGTCCTCGAAGCCAAGCCACACGTCTCGGGAGGCCCTGGAGCGCCGCCATCTCCATCGTCTTCGTCACCGACTGCCCGAGATCGCCGACGACGCTCCGGCCGCATCAGTGCTTCCCCGAGCTCTCTGACGCCTCCGCTGCCTCCGCCGTGAGCTCTACTTCATTTCCCCCTCCTCCCCGTGCTTGTTTTCCCCGCCTAGCTAGCTTAGCTGCCGCGCCCGAGACCTCATCGCCGCCGGCCATGGCGCCACGGTGGCCAGAGCCCGAGCCAGCCACTTCCGCGCGCGCCACCGTGCTCCTGGTGACGCCAGGGGGCCGTAGAGGCCCTCCGCATTCTCTGCCATGCACCGCAGCGCTGAGCCCGCACGCCACCGAACTCCGGCCGCCGCACTCGTCGTCGCTGGCGCCACTCCGGCCACTCCCCGGCCACGCCACCACCACAGTTGGATGCGGACGAGCGTCCGCATCCCGTAGCGCGCGGAAGTGGGCCCCGCGACCGCTGACCTTTGACCGGCGTGGGTTGACCCCACAGCCCGGTTTGACCTCCCCTCTCTCTCAATGACAGATGGGCCCCGGCGTCCCCTAATTAGTAGTTAGGATTAATTAACCCTCTGTTAATCAACCATGACGTTGACGTGTGGGCCCCGCGAGACAGGTTTGACCTGGTCAGCACCGTTGACCGCTGAAGCAGTGCTGACTTCATGCTGACGCAATTATTTATTTTCTGGAATTATTTTAAAACAGGAAATTCCAGAAAATGTCCAAAACTTCAAAAATTCATATCAATTCAACCGTAGCTCAGATTGAAATAAGTTATATATGAAAAATTATCAGAAAAATTAAATATAACCACCTGTACCAGTTTCATGCATGACAAACCAACTAAAACCTGCTGTATAAGCGAAACAATATAATGGAATTTATAAAGGACTTACCTTGGAAATGCATTTGAATCTCTGGTTCAAATGGACTTCAACCAAATGAACTCTAGCTGCATTAGCTCAAACAACATCACATATTCATGCCATGATCATGCATCATATTGTTGCATATGCTTGTATTCTGATTGCCGACACCGTTCCTTCTCGATAGGTCCTGCTCCGGAGACCGTTCCAGAGTACCTGTCTGAGGAGCAGTGCCTTCCTTGTTGATCTACCAGGCAAGCAAACCCCCTTGTTCATTCTGATATGATCCCACTCTCTCGCTCCTGCTCTCTTTTATTGCATTAGGAAAACAACGATTCCACTGCTACTTTATGCTGCGGTAGTTGAACCCATTCCTTGGCATGACCTGTCATTGCCACAGTAAATAGTTGAAACCCACTAGCATGTGTAGGAGTTGATTGAGCCATGTTGTGTTCCTACCATGCCATGCCTGCTATTGCTTAGAGCCCGGTTCACCGGAGTCCTGCTAGCCCAGCACTACTGCTTCAGAACACTCGACTGGCCGGCATGTGATTAACTTTGTTCCTGTGTCTATCCCTTCGGGGAAATGTCACGCGGTGACATCCGGAGTCCTGTTAGCCCAGTGCTACAACCCGGATTCACACGCTGTTGACCGACATGCTCGATGTTGTTTCATGTATGCCTGTCCCTATAAGTTAGTGCCACTTTGGGTTCACGACTAGTCATGTCGGCCCGGGTTCTCTGTCATATGGATGCTAGTGACACTATCATATACGTGAGCCAAAAGGCGCAAACGGTCCCGGGCCAGGTAAGGTGGAACCCGTGGGAATACCGTGCGTGAGGCCGCAAAGTGATATGATGTGTTACATGCTAGATCGATGTGGCTTAGGATCGGGGTCCTGACAGCTTTGGTAACAGAGCCTCAAGCCATTCCATTCCAGAATGACTAGGAGAAACGAACTCTAGTACCTCATCCATTTCTAGGATTGGGTCAAAGTAGTTGTATTCCGCAGATCAAAATGCCAATCCAGCTTTTGTTCTGTTCTACCATGGAGTGTCACCTTCTTTTTTATCAAGAATGTCATGAGAATTGCACCTTCTCTTACGAGTTCTTGATGCAGTGATACTCTCGCCATCATCGTTCATTCCTCGGTCCCGTGTTGTTGCAACAGGAATGCCGACAAGAGAACCATGATGTGTGAAATCAATACTCCTAGCAACCATGTTGCTTGGTAGTTAATGGACATTAATATCATTCTTAGCGTGTTGATTATCAACTATCCTCCTAAGATAGACCGTGCTACCTCGACCTTACTTCTGGTGCACTCTCGATCAATGAGTTAGGATTGTGTCAATCCCTCACTATTTTGGTCATATCATCTTGCCCCAAAAAGCAAGGTTGTTCTCTAGCTTAGTAACATATCGGTGGTTCGTGATTTTCCGAAAGTCTTCTCGGAAGTATAACCAGGTTGTCACCTGACCGTTATGTTGAGCTCGCGATCAAGTTGGTTTTGTTATAAACCACCACTTCTCCAAGAAACTGTGTTGGGTATCCCTGAGCTAGTTTGTTGAGCTAGACAACAACTTGGAGAGTTGGGAGATAAAAGCTTAATCCACTTAGTTCATCACTGAGGGTTATCCTTGTGTGTGTGTGTGTGTGTGTGTGTGTGTTGAAGAAAGATGATATCTCCATCGATTGGTCCTCGTGATCAGTTGTTGGATCTCTTGCCTTGTCAAAACTTTGACTTGAGTATGGGCTATCGTCAAGTCAAATCAGAACCAACGATATTTGTAATGTTGTCTTACTCATGGTTGATCCCTCGAGCATACACCATTACATCCCTTGGTCTGACCAATGCTATCACTGTGTTCACATGATGGTGGAAGTCCAGTGATATGGAAATTCCAATGAGTTGTTGTTGAGCCCATCAACGGCATTTTGTCTCCCCCATGATTCATGTTGAACATCAACTTAGTGTTGGAAACTTGTGTAAGCATTTCTTCGTGTTTCGTTCATGAAGCATATGTTTGGATGAAAGAAGCGACTTTCTCTGATTCATGTGCATTTGGTGCAAGTTGCCGCTGTGAGTTCGAGAAAGATTGTTTTTGTTTCCTCTGGTACCATCCCAAGTCAGTCATGCATGTGCGAAGTATGCTATGGTTTGACAGGCTCGCTACCTCCATTCTGTATGTGTTCTTAGCACACCAAGCCACTGATTGATTTGCTAGAGGAAAAGAAGTTGTTGTGCGAATACTAGTTCATGCACAAGACTCCAACATCCTCGATGATGGTTCCCCACCTGAACTCGGCAGTGTTTTATTATAAGACTACTACGTGATCATGCTTGTCTGGGACAGTGTGTTCACATGTATGTAGCAGAACCAGCTCATGTTTTGGAGCTTGCTATCGTAGTTCATTTCCCGAGAATCTCGCAACGTCATCTCGTCGGTTCGTGTTGCAAACTTTCCTCTCCAGACATGCTGTCTGACATATCCCGTTACCAACCAGATCTGAATCTCAGGCAGATATGATGGTTGGGTCATTTCCAGTATTTGCATTTTGTTCCCAGCTTGCACCCGTCATTGTGTCAGTATGTCATGGGTCCCATCCATTTCTGGTGATAAGCAAAGGTCATCCATTGCGTTGTCTTCAACAAGGTAGTCCACATCATCCATTCTAGCCTGGGTACGTCATTTCTTCGAGCTCCATCAAACGATCATTCGTAAATTGCCTCAGGTTGGTGAGAAGAGTTCCAATGATCTATGGATCAAAAGTAATTCGTTTTGCCACTTAAGGGAATAGTTCTTCGAGTCACCCTTTCCAAGTGCCCCGTTACGGGATCATGGCAATTATTTCCTCGCCACCTTGACACCATCCACCATCTCTCTAAGCGTGGAATTGATGCCCACCAAATCAGACCTTGTTGTTTGTTCTTCCATCCCTCTCGATGTGTTTTGTGTCTCAACTCGGGATGTTTCTACATCTCATTCCGTGAGTTGATCATGTTTTACCTGATCTTCGTGAAGATCAAATCATGTAGAGCCTCCCTCCCTTTCCATTGTCGTGTTGGATGGAGTTCTCAAAGCAAGACGTCAATATCATGATGATGTTCGAATCAACGTTCTTATGAAGTGCAACCTGGATCGTGAAGACCGTGATAGTTTGTGCCCCCTCTGTCTTCTTACCTCACGACTTGAATCTCGGGACGAGATTCTTGTTTAGTAGGGGTGAGTTGTCACATCCCTAGCTTCTGGTGCTGCCTGGTGTTTGTATCTTGCTTGCATCATGTCTAAATTTCTGAAACTTGGAATTGAGGAAAGGGAACCCTCATAAACTTCAATAAAAGAAGGGCAAAGAACCCTGGAAATCTCATTCTTTGTTTCCAAGATGTCCTTTTGCAATGCTTGAGAATTTCGGCAAGAGCTATATATCAAACCAGAATTTAGGAACATTTTTAAGGATTTATTTTTGGGACTCTGAATTTAAATCAATAGCTATTTGAATTTGAGTTATGTTCATATAACTAGAATATAATTTCAAATATCTTTGAAACATTTTATGTGCATTTGGAAATGTCCATTTTGCAACATAAAATTATTCAAGGGTTTTTGTCACTGTTTTGAAATTGTTTTGAATTTTGAACAGTGGCAGAATTTTTAACAAAAGAAAACATAACAGAAAAATAAAACAGAGCAACCTTACCTAGAGCTTACCTGTCCAGTCCACCTGGCCCAAGCCCTGCTGGTCCAGCCCACCAGAGAGGCCCGGCCCACCAGCTCCAGCGAGCTTCTTCAAGCTGCTGCCAGTAGGAGCAGCTACGTGCCAGGCATGCCGCAGCCGAGCAGCGCCACCTCCTGCTGCCTCCCCCGTCCTCACTCGAGCGCCACGCAGACGCCCGCAACCCCCTGGTCACTCTCCCCCTCTCTCCCGTGCCTATCCCTCGTCTATCCCCCTTCCCCGAGCACCACCGAGCGAAGCTCATCACCGCCGCATCTGCCGCCGGACTTCGCCCGTCGATCTGCGTCGTCCAGTGCCTCCCCGAGCTCAACGACGGCGCCATTTGAATCTCTGTGAGCCCCGCCGTCATTTTCTCCTACCCCTGGTCACGCCGTCCGCTAAGTGACCTCACCGTCCTCCCCGTGTGCTCCGTCCACCGCCTGAGCTCGCCGCCGCCGCTGCACCCGCCGCAGACACCCCTCGACACGCCGCGTTGCGCTGAGCACGTAGAGCCCAGCCCCGCTCGCTCCCGTCGCCGGAGTCGCCGGAAAAGCGAACACCGCCGCGCCTGGGTTAGCGCCGGCGTTAATCGCTGATGTGGCCATCTTAATTAATGCTAACGACACCGCTAATTAAACCCCCTAGGTCACTGACTAGTGGGCCCCAGGCCCCTAATGTTTTAGTTAGGTTTTAATTAAACCTCTTTGCCACTGTGGCACTGACGTGCTGGACCCGCGCGTCAGGTTTGACCTAGACCTAGCACCGTTGACCTGCTGACGTCACCCCGACGTCATGCTGACGCAGATAACCTTTTTCTTGAGTTATTCTTATACAGGAAATTCCAGAAAATAATGCAAACTTCTAAAAATCATAGAAAATCAACCGTAACTCCAAATGCAAAGAGTTATATATGAAAAATGATCAAAAAAATCTAATCTATCCATCTGTACCATTTCCATGCATGTTTGAACAACTTACAGCCACTGTTTATGACAATTTGAATAAATGGCATTTTAAATGTCCCATGTGGAGTTTGAATTTGAACCTAGTGTTCAAACCAACTCCATTTAACTTGTTGCTAGTTGCATTAGCTCAATCAACAGCATATTGCCATGTCACATTCATGCATCATACTGTTGCATCGCATTGATTGTGTTTCTTCTCTATTGCCGGTATTTGTCCCCTCTCGATAGACGTGGTTTTGACGATGATATCGATGACACCGATGAAGAGCTATAATATCTTCAGAAGTGCCAGGCAAGCAAAACCCCCTTGTTCATTTTGATACAATCCCACTCTCTCGCTCCTGCTCTCTTTTACTGCATTAGGACAACATCGATTCAACTGTTACATGCTGCGGTAGTTGAACCCCTTTCCTCTGCATGACCTGTCATTGCCACAGTAAATAGATGAAACCCACTAGCATGAGTAGGAGTTGTTTGAGCCCTGATGTGCCTACTCATTCATGCTTGTTGTCATGCCTGCTACTGTTTAGAGTTGAGTTGGGTCTGATTCATCGGGAATGAATTGGAATGTGGTGAACATGTCCTACTGTTGAGAGCTAAGTGTGTGAACACGATTTGGTAAAGGTAGCGGTGAGAGGCCATGTAGGAGTACATGGTGGGTTGTCTCATCGCAGCCGTCCTCAGGAACTGAGTTCTGTGTTTGTGATCCATGAACAGTTACTACCACACATTGGGCTCCGGGCGCTCCAAGCCCTCTCGACTTATTAATCAACTTGATCTCTGTCCAGGAGTTGCAACTAGTTTCTGGTGTTTGTAGGTAGTGTTAGTAGTCTACCAAGTGGTACCCGGTACAGGTGGGCTTGGGACAGACTAGGCACCGTGGCACGGTGTACCAAGCGTAGATCCACCCGTCGAGGTGGGCTTGGGAACCCTGCACACATCGTTTGGGGCCGTGAGCAACACACCGGCCGGATCTCCTTGTGGATGGAACCCGAATAGGCGATAAACCTGGACAAGAGACTTGTGTGGTTAGTCAGGTCGTGGCCGACTCCCTCGCCCGGCTTCCGCTTGAAGGTTGCCGAGGTACATGACGTGTACAGGGCGATAAGTGGCGAGAGCGTGTGTGAAGAAGTACACACCTGCAGGGTTATCATTATCTATTCGAATAGCCGGATTCCTTGGATATGCAAACTTGGACCCCTTGCATAGTTCATAGACAAGTGAAAGTGGATACTCTAAAATGCGCAAGATAAGCGTGAGTGCTATGGATGGCCTTCTCGTAGGGAGACGGGAGCGGATCCATAGTGGTGTATTGGTATGGTGAATATGTGGACTTGTGTGCGCCACCTCAAAAGAGTTACTTGCAGTCGTAGTTCAGGATAGCCACCGAGTCAAAGCTGGCTTGCTGCAGTTAAACTCCACCACCCCTTTTGTTGATACCGATGCATATGTAGTTAGTTCTGATGTAAGTCTTGCTGGGTACATTTGTACTCACGTTTGCCTATTTTATGTTTTTGCAGAGAGACGTCAGTCTCGCTAGTAGTTCCGTGTGGACTTCGACGTTTAGCTTGATACCTCAGCTACGATCTTGTGCCCTTGGCAGGATCTGGTAGATAGTCAGGCTTCTCAGCCTTTTTCATTTGTAGATGTCTGTACTCAGACATGTTGAGCTTCCGCATGTGCTTTGCCTTGTATGCTCTGAATGTTGGGTCATGAGACCCATGTTTGTAATATATTGCTCCTCGGAGCCTAATGAATAAATACTTGAGTCGTAGAGTTATGCTGTGATGCCATGTTGTATTTACACATATCGAGCATATTGTGTGTATAATTGAAATGCTTGGTATGCGTGGGATTCGACAACCTAGTTGTTTATCCTTGGTAGCCTCTCTTATGGGGAAATGTAGTCTTGTGCTTCCATGAGCCATAGTAGTCCGCTACAGCCCGGTTCACCGGAGTCCTGCTAGCCCAGCACTACTGCTTCGGAACACTCGACTGGCCGGCATGTGATTAACTTTGTTCCTGTGTCTGTCCCTTCGGGGAAATGTCACGCGGTGACATCCGAAGTCCTGTTAGCCCAGTGCTACAGCCCGGATTCACACGCTGCTGACCGACATGCTCGATGTTGTTTCATGTATGCCTATCCCTATAAGTTAGTGCCACTTTGGGTTCACGACTAGTCATGTCGGCCCGGGTTCTCTGTCATATGGATGCTAGTGACACTATCATATACGTGAGCCAAAAGGCGCAAACGGTCCCGGGCCAGGTAAGGTGGCACCCGTGGGAATACCGTGCGTGAGGCTGCAAAGTGATATGATGTGTTACATGCTAGATCGATGTGGCTTAGGATCGGGGTCCTGACAGTTTTGGTATCAGAGCCTCAAGCCATTCTATTCCGGAATGACTAGGAGAAACGAACTCCAGTACCTCATCCATTTCTTGGATTGGGTCAAAGCAGTTGTATTCCGCAGATCAAAATGCCAATCCAGCTTTTGTTCTGTTCTACCATGGAGTGTCACCTTCTTTTTTATCAAGAATGTCATGAGAATTGCACCTTCTCTTACGAGTTCTTGATGCAGTGATACTCTCGCCATCATCGTTCATTCCTCGGTCCCGTGTTGTTGCAACAGGAATGCCGACAAGAGAACCATGATGTGTGAAATCAATACTCCTAGCAACCATGTTGCTTGGTAGTTAATGGGCATTAATATCATTCTTAGCGTGTTGATTATCAACTATCCTCCTAAGATTGACCGTGCTACCTCGACCTTACTTCTGGTGCACTCTCGATCAATGAGTTAGGATTGTGTCAATCCCTCACTATTTTGGTCATATCATCTTGCCCCGAAAAGCAAGGTTGTTCTCGAGCTTAGTAACATATCGGTGGTTCGTGATTTTCCGAAAGTCTTCTCGGAAGTATAACCAGGTTGTCACCTGACCGTTATGTTGAGCTCGCGATCAAGTTGGTTTTGTTATAAACCACCACTTCTCCAAGAAACTGTGTTGGGTATCCCTGAGCTAGTTTGTTGAGCTAGACAACAACTTGGAGAGTTGGGAGATAAAAGCTTAATCCACTTAGTTCATCACTGAGGGTTATCCTTGTGTGTGTGTGTGTTGAAGAAAGATGATATCTCCATCGATTGGTCCTCGTGATCAGTTGTTGGATCTATTGCCTTGTCAAAACTTTGACTTGAGTATGGGCTATCTTCAAGTCAAATCAGAACCAACGATATTCGTAATGTTGTCTTACTCGTGGTTGATCCCTCGAGCATACACCATTACATCCCTTGGTCTGACCAATGCTATCACTGTGTTCACATGATGGTGGAAGTCCAGTGATATGGAAATTCCAATGAGTTGTTGTTGAGCCCATCAACGGCATTTTGTCTCCCCCATGATTCATGTTGAACATCAACTTAGTGTTGGAAACTTGTGTAAGCATTTCTTCGTGTTTCGTTCATGAAGCATATGTTTGGATGAAAGAAGCGACTTTCTCTGATTCATGTGCATTTGGTGCAAGTTGCCGCTGTGAGTTCGAGAAAGATTGTTTTTGATTCCTCTGGTACCATCCCAAGTCAGTCATGCATGTGCGAAGTATGCTATGGTTTGACAGGCTCGCTACCTCCATTCTGTATGTGTTCCTAGCACACCAAGCCACTGATTGATTTGCTAGAGGAAAAGAAGTTGTTGTGCGAATACTAGTTCATGCACAAGACTCCAACATCCTCGATGATGGTTCCCCACCTGAACTCGGCAGTGTTTTATTATAATACTACTACGTGATCATGCTTGTCTGGGACAGTGTGTTCACATGTATGTAGCAGAACCAGCTCATGTTTTGGAGCTTGCTATCATAGTTCATTTCCCGAGAATCTTGCAACGTCATCTCGTCGGTTCGTGTTGCAAACTTTCCTCTCCAGACATGCTGTCTGACATATCCCGTTACCAACCAGATCTGAATCTCAGGCAGATATGATGGTTGGGTCATTTCCAGTATTTGCATTTTGTTCCCAGCTTGCACCCGTCATTGTGTCAGTCTGTCATGGGTCCCATCAATTTCTGGTGATAAGAAAAGGTCATCCATTGCGTTGTCTTCAACAAGGTAGTCCACATCATCCATTCTAGCCTGGGTACGTCATTTCTTCGAGCTCCATCAAACGATCATTCGTAAATTGCCTCAGGTTGGTGAGAAGAGTTCCAATGATCTATGGATCAAAAGTAATTCATTTTGCCACTTAAGGGAATAGTTCTTCGAGTCACCCTTTCCAAGTGCCCCGTTACGGGATCATGGCAATTATTTCCTCGCCACCTTGACACCATCCACCATCTCTCTAAGCGTGGAATTGATGCCCACCAAATCAGACCTTGTTGTTTGTTCTTCCATCCCTCTCGATGTGTTTTGTTTCTCGACTCGGGATGTTTCTACATCTCATTCCGTGAGTTGATCATGTTTTACCTGATCTTCGTGAAGATCGAATCATGTAGAGCCTCCCTCCCTTTCCATTGTCGTGTTGGATGGACTTCTCAAAGCAAGACGTCAATATCATGATGATGTTCGAATCAACGTTCTTATGAAGTGCAGCCTGGATCGTGAAGACCGTGATAGTTTGTGCCCCCTCTGTCTTCTTACCTCACGACTTGAATCTCGGGACGAGATTCTTGTTTAGTAGGGGTGAGATGTCACATCCCTAGATTCTGGTGCTGCCTAGTGTTTGTATCTTGCTTGCATCATGTCTAAATTTCTGAAACTTGGAATTGAGGAAAGGGAAGCCTCATAAACTTAAATAAAAGAAGGGCAAAGAACCCTGGAAATCTCATTCTTTGTTTCCAAGATGTCCTTTTGCAATGTTTGAGAATTTTGGCAAGAGCTATATATCAAACCAGAATTTAGGAACATTTTTAAGGATTTATTTTTGGGACTCTGAATTTAAATCAATAGCTATTTGAATTTGAGTTATGTTCATATAACTAGAATATAATTTCAAATATCTTTGAAAAAATTTATGTGCATTTGGAAATGTCCATTTTGCAACATAAAATTATTCAAAGGGTTTTTGTCACTGTTTTGAAATTGTTTTGAATTTTGAACAGTGGCAGAATTTCTAACAAAAGAAAACATAACAGAAAAATAAAACAGAGCAACCTTACCTAGTGCTTACCTGTCCAGTCCACCTGGCCCAACCCCTGCTGGTCCAGCCCACCAGAGAGGCCCGGCCCACCAGCTCCAGCGAGCTTCTTCAAGCTGCTGCCAGTAGGAGCAGCTGCGTGCCAGGCATGCCGCAGCCGAGCAGCGCCACCTCCTGCTGCCTCCCCCGTCCTCACTCGAGCGCCACGCAGACGCCCGCAACCCCCTGGTCACTCTCCCCCTCTCTCCCGTGCCTATCCCTCGTCTACCCCCTTCCCCGAGCACCACCGAGCGAAGCTCGTCACCGCCGCATCTGCCGCCGGACTTCACCCGTCGATCTGCGTCGTCCAGTGCCTCCCCGAGCTCAACGACGGCGCCATTTGAATCTCTGTGAGCCCCGCCGTCATTTTCTCCTACCCCTGGTCACGCCGTCCGCTAACTGACCTCACCGTCCTCCCCGTGTGCTCCGGCCACCGCGTGAGCTCGCCGCCGCCACTGCACCCGCCGCAGACACCCCTCGACACGCCGCGTTGCGCGGAGCACGTAGAGCCCAGCCCCGCTCGCTCCCGTCGCCGGAGTCGCCGAAAAGGCGAACGCCGCCGCGCCTGGGTTAGCGCCGGCGTTAATCGCTGACGTGGCCATCTTAATTAATGCTAACGACACCGCTAATTAAACCCCCTAGGTCACTGACTAGTGGGCCCCAGGCCCCTAATGTTTTAGTTAGGTTTTAATTAAACCTCTTTGCCACTGTGGCACTGACGTGCGGGACCCGCGCGTCAGGTTTGACCTAGACCTAGCACCGTTGACCTGCTGACGTCACCCCGACGTCATGCTGACGCAGATAACCTTTTTCTGGAGTTATTCTTATACAGGAAATTCCAGAAAATAATGCAAACTTCTAAAAATCATAGAAAATCAACCGTAACTCCAAATGCAAAGAGTTATATATGAAAAATGATCAGAAAAATCTAATCTATCCATCTGTACCATTTTCATGCATGTTCGAATAACTTACAGCCACTGCTTATGACAATTTGAATAAATGGCATTTTAAATGTCCCATGTGGAGTTTGAATTTGAACCTAGTGTTCAAACCAACTCCATTTAACTTGTTGCTAGTTGCATTAGCTCAATCAACAGCATATTGCCATGTCACATTCATGCATCATACTGTTGCATCGCATTGATTGTGTTTCTTCTCTATTGCCGGTATTTGTCCCCTCTCGATAGACGTGGTTTCGACGATGAGATCGATGACACCGATGAAGAGCTATAATATCTTCAGAAGTGCCAGGCAAGCAAAGACCCCTTATTCATTTCGATACAATCCCACTCTCTCGCTCCTGCTCTCTTTTACTGCATTAGGACAACATTGATTCAACTGTTACATGCTGCGGTAGTTGAACCCCTTTCCTTTGCATGACCTGTCATTGCCACAGTAAATAGATGAAACCCACTAGCATGAGTAGGAGTTGTTTGAGCCCTGATGTGCCTACTCATTCATGCTTGTTGTCATGCCTGCTACTGCTTAGAGTAGAGTTGGGTCTGATTCATCGGGAATGAATTGGAATGTGGTGAACATGTCCTACTATTGAGAGCTAAGTGTGTGAACACGATTTGGTAAAGGTAGCGGTGAGAGGCCATGTAGGAGTACATGGTGGGTTGTCTCATTGCAGCCGTCCTCAGGAACTAAGTTCTGTGTTTGTGATCCATGAACAGTTACTACCACACATTGGGCTCCGGGCACTCCAAGCCCTCTCGACTTATTAATCAACTTGATCTCTGTCCAGGAGTTGCAACTAGTTTCTGGTGTTTGTAGGTAGTGTTAGTAGTCTACCAAGTGGTACCCGGTACAGGTGGGCTTGGGACAGACTAGGCACCGTGGCACGGTGTACCAAGCATAGATCCACCCATCGAGGTGGGCTTGGGAACCCTGCACACATCGTTTGGGGCCGTGAGCGACACCCTGGCCGGATCTCCTTGCGGATGGAACCCGAATAGGTGATAAACCTGGACAAGAGACTTGTGTGGTTAGTCAGGTCGTGGTCGACTCCCTCGCCCGACTTCCGCTTGAAGGTTGCCGAGGTACATGACGTGTACGGGGCAATAAGTGGCGAGAGCGTGTCTGAAGAAGTACACCCCTGCAGGGTTATCATTATCTATTTGAATAGCCGGATTCCTCGGATATGGAAACTTGGACCCCTTGCATAGTTCATAGACAAGTGAAAGTGGATACTCTAAAATGCGCAAGATAAGCATGAGTGCTATGGATGGCCTTCTCGTAGGGAGACGGGAGCGGATCCATAGTGGTGTATTGGTATGGTGAATATGTGGACTCGTGTGCGCCACCTCAAAAGAGTTACTTGCAGTCGTAGTTCAGGATAGCCACCGAGTCAAAGCTGGCTTGCTGCAGTTAAACTCCACCACCCCTTTTGTTGATACTGATGCATATGTAGTTAGTTCTGATGTAAGTCTTGCTGGGTACATTTGTACTCACATTTGCCTATTTTATGATTTTGCAGAGAGACGTCAGTCTCGCTAGTAGTTCCGTGTGGACTTCGACGTTTAGCTTGATACCTCAGCTACGATCTTGTGCCCTTGGCAGGATCTGGTAGATAGTCAGGCTTCTCAGCCTTTTTCATTTGTAGATGTCTGTACTCAGACATGTTGAGCTTCCGCATGTGCTTTGCCTTGTATGCTCTGAATGTTGGGTCATGAGACCCATGTTTGTAATATATTGCTCCTCGGAGCCTAATGAATAAATACTCAAGTCGTAGAGTTATGCTGTGATGCCATGTTGTATTTACACATATCGAGCATATTGTGTGTATGATTGAAATGCTTGGTATGCGTGGGATTCGACAACCTAGTTGTTTATCCTTGGTAGCCTCTCTTATGGGGAAATGTAGTCTTGTGCTTCCATGAGCCATAGTAGTCCGCTACATCCCGGTTCACCGTTGTCCTGCCAGCCCAGCACTACTGCTTCGGAACACTCGACTGGCCGGCATGTGATTCACTTTGTTCCTGTGTCTGTCCCTTCGGGGAAATGTCACGCGGTGACATCCGGAGTCCTGTTAGCCCGGTGCTATAGCCCGGATTCACACGCTACTGACCGACATGCTCGATGTTGTTTCATGTATGCCTATCCCTATAAGTTAGTGCCACTTTGGGTTCACGACTAGTCATGTCGGCCTGGGTTCTCTGTCATATGGATGCTAGCGACACTATCATATACGTGAGCCAAAAGGCGCAAACGGTCCCGGGCCAGGTAAGGTGGCACCCGTGGGAATACCGTGTGTGAGGCCGCAAAGTGATATGATGCGTTACATGCTAGATCGGTGTGACTTAGGATTGGGGTCCTGACAGCGTTGGTATCAGAGCCTGACTGCCTGTAGGATTACCAAGCCAAACTGGTCGAAGTCGAGTCTAGAAATGCTTTAGTTATATAAGGGAATTGATTGTGGAAGGGAACGTAAGGCTCTTTTTACTCCTTATACCTCATGGCCTTCTGATCTGAGTCAACCTCTTCTCTTCTACGGGGATTAAGAACTAGGCCTTCTCTTCTATCTCTCAGGATGACGTGTTACTAAACTGTAGTTTCCTAGGATTGTTGAGTTCAAGCCTCAGTTCAGTTTCTACTACTTTTAGTATGTTGTCAGCTGAACCAGAACTTTAATATGATGATGTTGAGTGTCTATGCAAATCCTTGTGAATGTCTCGAATCTTTTTCTGAGCATTTACAGCCGTTATGCTGTCCGAGTCATCCCAGGTTTCTAAATAGTCTGATGCATTTGTAAATCCCTTCTTCCCGTTCTCGATGTTTCTTTGGGCCAGATTAAGCACACTACATGGTCTGTGAGGTACTCCGTTGCCTCAGCGTATATGTTGGAGCTACTATTGTGACTCTAGGTGTCTTATGAAACCATCTAGTAATCTATCCATGTTTTGTGTTCCCAGTGTGATGAATCTGACCACCATTCTCGAAAGCATCTCGTGATGCCATTTAGTTAGTATGTATTCTACTCCTGGGTTCTTGAAACCAAGATTCACTCTACTTACCTCGTGTTGATAGTGTTGCTCGTACCTTTAGGATATTAGTAACCTTTTCGATAGTCCTCGAGGTCCGTGGTAGTTCCTTCTTCCAAATACCATGAACCATTATGGCAGAAGCTCGTTGAGCCAATGATCACAACAAGAGCGCTCTCGATGAGTTCTCCATTCAAAATTTGTGAATCTGTCAGTCCTTCCTCTTCTGCATGGGTTATCCGGAAGAAAAATGTCGAGCTTCCCTCGACATACTAGTCTATGCATCCACAACTCAGAAAAACATATGTTCCTTTGAGTTGTCCCTCTTTAGTTGTATCCCGATCTCCGTCTATCAAGTGATAGTCAGGAATAGTTGTGCCATCATGTTCGTCAGTGTCTATTATTCTTGTGGTCTGTCGAGCCGTTCTATTTCAGAATGACTAGGAGAAACAAACTCCAGTACCTCATCCATATCTAGGATTGGGTCAAAGTAGTTGTACTCTGCAGATCAAATTGCAATTCCAGCTTTGCTCTGTTCTACCTTGGAGTGTTACCATCTTTACGTCAAGAGTGTCATGAGAATTGCACAACCTCTTATGGATTCTTGACGCAGTAATACTTCTTGCCATCATTGTTAATTCCTCGGTTCCCGAGTTATTGTAACCGAAATGCCGACAAGTGAATCGTGATGTGTGAAAACAATACTCCTAGCAACCTCGTTGCTTGGTAGTTAATGGACAATACTCTCATTCTTAGTGTGTTGGTTATTAAATCATCATCCTAAGATTGATCGTGCTACCTAGTTCTTATTTCCGATGCGCTCTTTGATCAATGAGTTGGGATTATTCAATCCCTTGCTTATTTGACCATATCATCTTGCCCTGAAAAGCAAGGTTGTTCTCGAGCTTAGTAACATATCGGTGGTTCGTGATGTTCCGAATATCTTCTTGAAAGTATTACCAGGTTGTCACCTGACCGCTATGTTGAGTTCGTGATCATGTTGGTTTCCTCTAAACCACCCATTCTCCAAGATTCCGTGTTGGATACCCCTGAGCTAGTCCGATAAGCTAAACAACAACTTGGAGAGTTGGAAGATAAAAGCTTGCCTGACTTAGTTCATCTCTAAGGGATATCTTCTGTGTGTGTGCGTTGAAGAAATATGATATCTCCATTGATTGGTCCTCGTGATCAGTTGTTGGATCTATTGCCTTGTCAAAACTTTGACTTGAGTATGGGCTATCGTCAAGTCAAATCAGAACCAACGATGTTCGTAATGTTGTCTTACTCATGGTTGATCCCTCGAGCATACACCATTACATCTTTTGGTCTGACCAATGCTATCACCGTGTTCACATGATGGTGGAAGTCCAGTGATATGGAAATTCCGATGAGTTGTTGTTGAACCTATCAGCAGCATTTTGTCTCCCCCATGAATCATGTTGAACATTACACTAGTATTAGAAATTTTGTAAACAATGCCTTCACGCTCCGTTCATGAAGCATATGTTTGGATGAAAGAAGAGACTTCCTCTAATTCATGTGCATTCGATGCAAGTTGCTGCTCTGAATTCGAGAATGCTTGTTTTTGCTCCCTCCGGAACCATCCCAAGTCAGTCATGCATATGTGCAAAGTATTCTATGGTTTGGAGACTTGCAACCTTCATTCTATATGTATCCATAGCACACCAAGCCACTGATTGATTTGCTCAAGGAAAAGGAGTCTGTGGTGTTAATTCTAGATCATGCACAAGACTCCGATATTCTCAACGATGGTTCCCAACCAGAACTCGGTAGTGTTTTATTATAAGACTACCATGTGGTCATGCTTGTCTAGGACAGTGTGTTCACAGGTGTAGCAGAACCAGCTCATGTTTTGGAGCTTGCTATCGTAGTTCATCTCCCGAGAGTCTCGCAACGCTATCTCGTCGAATTGTGTTGCAAACTTTCTTTTCAGACATGCTGAATCTGAAGTATCCTATCACCAATCGGATCTGAATCTCAGGAAGATATGATGATTGGAACTTTCCCAACAGTTGCATTTTGTTCCCAGCTTACACCGCCATTGTGCCAATTCCCATGAGCTGCCCTCTCAATAATTGTTGCTTAGGATCATCTTCAAAAGTGTTCCTATCATGGGTCCCATCCATTTTCGTTGATAAGCAAAATCATTCATCGCGTTGTCCTCAACAAAGTAGTCCATATCATCCATTCGAATTCGGTTATGCCATTCCTTTGTACTCCGCCAAACGATTGTTGTGAATTACCTTAGACTGGTATAAAGAGTTTCAATGATCCTTGTATCAAAAGTAATTCTTTTTGCCATTTAAGGGAAAAAAATCTACGAGTCACCTTCCCTAAGATGTCTTGTTATGGTTTCATGGCGACTCAAATCCTCGCTACGTTGACATCCGTTCACCACCCTCTTAGGTGTGGAACTGTTGTCTACCTAGTGAACCCTCGTCATCTGTTCCACTCCATCCCTCTATATGTGTGCTTCGTGTCTCAGCTCGAGAGATGTTGCTATGTCTCATTCCATGAGTTGATCCTGAGTTGTTCGATCTTCAAGAAGATCGATCCTTCTAGAGTTTTTCCTTTCCTCTTGTTGTCATGTGGGTTGGAGCTTTCAGAGAAGACATCGAGTCAATGACGGTGACCAAATCAACGTTCTTATGAAGTGCAACCTGGATCGTGAAGATTGTGCTAGCTTTGTGTTCCCTTCTATCTGCTTACCCTAGATCTAGAATCTCGGGACGAGATTCTTGTTTAGTGGGGGTGAGTTGTCACGACCCTAGACTTTGCTTGTATTAGTTGCATTTGAGAGCATCTTGCATCATGTCTAAATTTCTGAAACTTGAATTGAGGATTGTTGAAACCTCAGAAATCTAATTAAAAGAAGGGCAAGCACCCTTTAAATTGCATTCTGTGAATCCAAAATGCCCTAAAAATAGTTTTGTGAATTTTGGCAAGAGTTATATATCAAACCAAAATTCTGGAACATTTTTAAGGAATTATTTGGTCTCTGAACTTAAATCAATAATCTATTTGAATTTGGAGATATATTCATAATATATAATGAATATATTTTCAAATGATTTGAAATGCTTTATGTACTTTTGGAATAGTCCAGAGAGGTAACATAAATATTCAGAGTAGTTTGGCACTATTTTATTTCATGTGAATTTGCAAACGGTGGCAAATACTAAATAAAAACAGAAAAACAGAATTGAAACAGAAAGAAAGGAAAGGAGCAGAAACTTACCTGGCCTCACTATGCAACCCACCTAGTCGGCCCAGCTGTGGCCCAGCACCGTAGAGAGCCCAGCCCACCACCCCACCCCGTCGTCTTCCTCCTGCCAGTAGGAGCAGCTCGCTGTCACGCGCGTGCTCGCCCCTGGCCACCTACTGCTTCCTTCCCGGACCTTCTAGTGACGCCACGGAGACGCCCCGTAACCCCTCGCTCCTCTCCCTCATTCTCTACTCTCTCCCTCGCCCTCTATTCCTTCCCCGAGTGCGACCGAACGCAGCCGTCTCCGCCGACGAGCTCCACCACGGCCACATCCATCTCCGAGCCTCTCCGACGCGCCCCCGAGCTCCGCAATGACGTCCCCGCCCTTACCACCGAGCCACAAGACGCCGGATGCCCTGGAGCGCCGTCGTCGACGCCATCTTCGTCCTCTGCACCGACGGCCGCCGTCGATCGATTCGTCATCACCAGGCCGTCCCCGAGCCCTCTGAGATCACCGACGACCCCGCCGTGAGCTCCTCTACCTAACCCCTCGCTCCCCGCCGTCGTTCTCCTCCTCTAGCCCCGCGGTCCATCGGAGCCGAAAGCTCACCGCCGCCGTGGTTCCTCGTCGCCGTGGCCAGGGCCACCGCAGCCCGCGCCTGAGCACGTCACCGTGCTCGATGAACCCCCAGGAGCACGTAGCACCTGCCAGTTTATCCCCTAGCACCCCGTAGCGTCGAACCCGTCCACACCCGAGCCCCGCCGCCGCTTGACCTCATCGCCGAGCCCAACTCCGGCAACCCCAGGGCTTCCCTCCACCTCCGTTGGATCCGACCGAGTGCCAGCTTTCCAACGGGACCGCCCACGGCCCAAGCAGCCTCCTGTAGGTGAAACCCGAGCCACTTCGGTGCACACCCGCCGCGGATTTGGTCACCGGCGTCCACACGCCGGTGGTGATGACGTGGCACCGTCATTAGGTACTAATTACCAACTTAATTACCCCCTGACCCACTGACTACTGGGCCCCACGCCTAAATTAACTGTAGTTGAGTTTATGATTAGTTTTAATTAATCACAGTGGCCCCACAAGTCAAAGTTGACTGTGCTGACGTGTTTGTTAACCGGACCCACCTGTCACTGACCCTAGGCTGCACTAGGTCACTGACCAGTGGACCCCACTGGTCAGGTTTGACCCGGACCAGCCCTGTTGACTTGCTGACATCATGCCAACGTCATGCTGACGCAGTAAAGTTTTCTGAAATTAAAATAAATCAGAAATGATTTATAAATTTCAAAAAATCCCCCAAACTTCTAAAAATCATAAAAATTAAACCGTAACTCCAAATGAAATGATTTATATATGAAAAATTATCAGAAAAATTCAAGGAATCCATCTGTACCATTTTCATGCATGTTTGAACAATGTTTGTCCTCTGTTTTGGACAAAACAAATAAAGGGCATTTAAATAATCATATATGGAGTTGGAATTTGAATCATGTATTCAAACCAACTTCATTTAAATCATAGCTAGATGCATTAGCTCAAATCACAGCATATTGCCATGTCATGATCATGCATCATATTGTTGCATTGCATTGATTGTGTCCTTCTCTGTTTGCCGGTAACCGTCCCCTCTCAGACGACGATGTTTCCGACGATGTGATCGATGACACCGATGAAGAGCTATATTATCTTCAGAAGTGCCAGGCAAGCAAACCCCCCTTGTTCCTTTCGATACAATCCCACTCTCTCACTCCTCGGAGCCTATTGAATAAATACTTGAGTCGTAGAGTCTTGTTGTGATGCCATGTCGTATTTACACATATCGAGCATATTGTGTGTATGATTGAAATGCTTGCTATGTGTGGGATCCGACTATCTAGTTGTTTATCCTTGGCAGCCTCTCATATGGGGAAATGTAGTCTAGTGCTTCCAGAGCGATAGTAGTCCGCTACAGCCCGGTTCACTGGAGTCCTGCTAGCCCAGCACTACTGCTTGGACACTTGACTGGCCGGCATGTGTTTCACTTCGTTCCTGTGTCTGTCCCTTCGGGGAAATGTCACGCGGTGACATCCGGAGTCGTGCCTAGCCTGCTACAGCCCAGGTTACCGGAGTCCTGTTAGCCCAGTGCTATAGCCCGGATTCACACGCTGTTGACCGACATGCTCGAAGTTGATTCATGTATGCCTGTCCCCATGGGTTAGTGCCGCTTTGGGTTCACGAATAGCCATGTCGGCCCGGGTTCTCTATCATATGGATGCTAGCGACACTATCATATACGTGAGCCAAAAGGCGCAAACGGTCCCGGGCCAGGTAAGTGGCACCCATGGGGAGTACCGTGCGTGAGGCCGCAAAGTGATATGATGTCTTACATGCTAGATCGATGTGGCTTAGGATCGGGGTCCTGACAGCGTTGGTATCAGAGCGAAAGCTGTCGGGACCCCGATCCTAAGTCACACCGATCTAGCATGTAGCACATGATATCACTTTGCGGCCTCACGCACGGTATTCCCATGGGTGCCACCTTACCTGGCCCGGGACCGTTTGCGCCACGTATATGATAGTGTTGCTAGCATCCATATGACAAAGAACCGGGGCCGACATGGCTAGTCGCGAATCCAAAGCGGCACTAACCCATGAGGACAGGCATACATGAATCACATCGAGCATGTCGGTCATCAACATGTGAATCCGGGCTATAGCACTAGGCTAACAGGACTCCGGATGTCACCGCGTGACATTTCCCCGAAGGGACAGACATAGGAACGAAGTGAAACACATGCCGGCCAGTCAAGTGTTCTGAGCAGTAGTGCTGGGCTAGCAGGACTCCGGTGAACCGGGCTGTAGCGGACTACTATCGCTCAGAAAGCACTAGACTAGATTTCCCCATATGATAGGCTGCCAAGGATAAACAACTAGATTGTCGGATCCCACACATAGCAGTACACGTTACAGTACGCATAACATGCAAGTATGTGCTGTACAACATGGCATCACAACATAACACAAACTCATATAGATAAGGCCCAGAAGAGCCACATAGCATTAAATACAAACAGGGGTCACATGACCCAACATTCAGAGCATACAAGCAACAAGCGGAAGCATTACATGTCTGAGTACAGACAACTACAAAAGAAAAAGGCTGAGAAGCCTGACTATTTACAAGACCCTCCAAGGGTACAAGATCGTAGCAGGGGTGTACTTCTTCACACACGCTCTCGCCACATACCGCCATGTACACGTCATGTATCTCAGCAACCTTCAAGCGGAAGCCTGGCGAGGGAGTCGGCCACGACCTAACTAACCACACAAGACTCTAGTCCAGGTTCAATGCCTATTCAGGTTCCATCCGCAAGGAGATCCGGCCGGGGTGTCGCTCACGGCCCCAAACGATGTGTGCAGGGTTCCCAAGCCCACCTCGCCGGATGGATCTACGCTTGGTACACCGTGCCACTTGTGCCTAGTCTTTCCCAAGCCCACCTGGCCGGGTGCCACTTGGTAGACTACTAACACTACCTACAAACACCAGAAACTATTTGCAACTCCTAAACAGAGATCAAGTTGGTTAATAAGTCGAGAGGGGCACTTAAGCATTCCAATGCGTGGTAGTAGCTAGTCATTGGACAACATACACAGAACTCAGTGCTTAAGGACGGTTCCAGTGAGACAACCCACCATGTACTCCTACATGGCCTCTCACCGCTACCTTTACCAAATCGTGTTCACACACTTAACTCTCAGCACCAGAACATATCGTAACACTCCAATTCATTCCCA
This sequence comes from Aegilops umbellulata, assembly GCA_032464435.1. NCBI lineage: Eukaryota > Viridiplantae > Streptophyta > Magnoliopsida > Poales > Poaceae > Aegilops > Aegilops umbellulata. The sequence continues at coordinate 539,434,042 of CP136057.1, read as the reverse complement.
ATGAATCAGACCTGACACAACTCTAAGCAATAGCAGGCATGGCATGGTAGGAACACAACATGGCTCAATCAACTCCTACACATGCTAGTGGGTTTCAACTATTTACTGTGGCAATGACAGGTCATGCAAAGGAATGGGTTCAACTACCGCAGCATAAAGTAGCAGTTGAATCGCTGTTGTCCTAATGCAATAAAAGAGAGCAGGAGCGAGAGAGTGGGGTCATATCGGAATGAACAAGGGGGTTTTCTTGCCTGGTAGATCAACAAGGAAGGCACTTCTCCTCAGACAGGTACTCTGGAACGGTCTCCGGAGCAGGACCTATCGAGAAGGAACGGTGTCGGCAATCAGAATACAAGCATATGCAACAATATGATGCATGATCATGGCATGAATATGTGATGTTGTTTGAGCTAATGCAGCTAAAGTTCATTTGGTTGAAGTCCATTTGAACCAAAGATTCAAATGCATTTCCAAGGTAAGTCCTTTATAAATGCCATTATATTGTTTCACTGATACAGCAGGTTTAAGTTGGTTCGTCATGCATGAAACTGGTACAGATGGTTACATTGAATTTTTCTGATAATTTTTCATATATAACTTATTTCAATCTGAGCTACGGTTGAATTGATATGAATTTTTGAAGTTTTGAACATTTTCTGGAATTTCCTGTTTTAAAATAATTCCAGAAAATAAATAATTGCGTCAGCATGACGTCAGCACTCCGTCAGCGGTCAACGGTGCTGACCAGGTCAAACCTGTCGCGCAGGGCCCACACGTCAGTGTCATGGTTGATTAACAGAGGGTTAATTAATCCTAACTACTAATTAGGGGGCGTCGGGGCCCATCTGTCATTGAGAGAGAGGGGAGGTCAAACTGGGCTGTGGGGTCAACCCACTCCGGTCAAAGGTCAGCGGTAGCCGGCGTTTAGCCGCCGACGAGTCCGAATACGGCGGGGCGCGGCGGGTTTTGCCTACAGGGGGGCATTTGTCGCGCGGAGTGCAGCTACGGGATGCGGACGCTCGTCCGCATCCAATTGTGGTGGTGGCGCGGCCGGGGAGTGGCCGGAGTGGCGCCGGCGACGACGAGTGCGGCGGCCGGAGTTCGGTGGCGTGCGGGCTCAGCGCTGCGGTGCATGGCAGAGAATGCGGAGGGCCTCTACGGCCCCCTGGCGTCACCAGGAGCACGGTGACGCGCGCGGAAGTGGCTGGCTCGGGCTCTGGCCACCGTGGCGCCATGGCCGGCGGCGGTGAGGTCTCGGGCGCGGCAGCTGAGCTAGCTAGGCGGGGAAAACAAGCACGGGGACGAGGGGGAAATGAAGTAGAGCTCACGGCGGAGGCAGCGGAGGCGTCAGAGAGCTCGGGGAAGCACTGATGCGGCCGGAGCGTCGTCGGCGATCTCGGGCTGTCGGTGACGAAGACGATGGAGATGGCGGCGCTCTAGGGCCTCCCGAGACGTGTGGCTTGGCTTCGAGGACGAGGAAGATGGCACGGAGCTCTTGGGCACGTCGGAGGGGCGAGGCCGTGGCGATGGGCGCGGTAATGGCGAACGGCGGCGACGGCAACATTCGATTTTCGGGGGAGAGCGAGGGGAAGGGAGCAGAGGAGGGGATCGACTCGGGGGGGGGGGGGAGAGTGAGAGCGGTCTGGGGTCGCGTGGCGCTCGCAGCGGCCTACAACAGGAGCGGCAAGCAGGAGCTGCCGTGGCGCGCATGCGCGCTGCGCGGGCACACGCCCCTGTCCTCCTGGCAAGAGAAGAGGGACGACTGGCAGGGGCCAGTTGGCTGGGCCGGCACAGAGCCAGGCCAGCAAGTGGCCCAGGTAAAACCAGGTAAGGGTTTTCCCCTTTTTTGTTTAACTTTTCTAATTTTCTGACAATTGTGTGGTTTAATAAAAATACTAAACCATTTTATTTTATTATGCCAATTTTTGTAGGGGCTAATGGTAGTATTCCAGAGCTCCCCAACAAATGGCACAATTTTTGGACAATATTTTATATACATAACAATATATATTTAAAGCAAATAATTATTGCATTAATTCCAAATGCCCAAAATAATTATTTATGAGCTCCTAAAAATATTGGTTGGATTTTTATCTCTGTCCAATATTTTCATAGAGCAACATGAACATTTTCTTGGACCCTTTTGGAGCACTTTTTATCTGGGTCATTTCCAGAAATAAGTTCTGAGGGTTTCACAAATCCTCATTTCAGATTTAAATGAAATTTAAACATGATGCACACATGACCAGCTAGTCCAGGTGTCGGTGTCAAAACCGGCAGATCTCGGGTAGGGGGTCCCGATCTGTGCGTCAAGGTCGGATGGCAACAGGAGACAAGGGACACTTTATTTTACCCAGGTTCGGGCCCTCTCGATGGAGGTAAAACCCTACTCCTGCTAGATTAATATTGATGATATGGGTAGTACAAGAGTAGATCTACCACGAGATCAAGGAGGCTAAACCCTAGAAGCTAGCCTATGGGTATTATGATGGTTATGATGTGTTCGTCCTACGGACTACAACCCTCCGGTTTATATAGGCACCGGATAGGGTTAGGGTTACACAGAGTCAGTTACATTGGTAGGAGATCTTGAATATCCGCACGCGCTTGCCTTCCACGCCAAGGAAAGAACCTTCCGGACACGGGACGAAGTCTTCAATCTTGTATCTTTATAGTCCTGGAGTCCGGCTGAAGATATAGTTCGGCTATCCGAACACCCCCTAATCCAGGACTCCCTCAGTAGCCCCTGAACCAGGCGTCAATGATGACGAGTCCGACGCGCAAATTGTCTTCGGCATTGCAAGGCGGGTTCCTCCTCCAAATTCTTCAAGAAGATAATAAACACTAAAAAATAGTGTTCGGCTCTGCAAAACAAGTTTCCACGTATTGCTATATAGAGAATAATATGAACACAAATCAAATCTGCTGACGTATTCCGCAGTGCGTCATAACACTGCGACCAAGCCTTCTGTATGGATTATTTTTTTTTGTTCCACTGCAGCATGTTCAACGAGGCGGTTTCCTTGGCACGTCTTGTCGAAGCAGAGATCGTGTGCCCCTTTTAACGGGATTCTCATTAATGCAGACGTGGGTAACCCAACCGCGCCATTTACCACGGCGTGTGAGCGGCAAGCTAGTTTTATTAGGCAGGTGGGGACGCATAACGGCATCAGCCTATATAAGGGGATAAAGATCCACCTCTTTCACCTACGCCTTCTTCCTCCTTTGCCCATCCATCTCCTGCGCACTCAAGCTCCAACGCCCAAGTTCGCTCTTTCTTCCCCAACCTGCTCCAGCGATGTCCGGAGCGGGTGGCAAGTGGATGGCTTCCTCCGTTACGGAGGTTCAAATCAAAAAGCTTAGGAAGGCCGGATATCTGTCCAAGGACATCCCGCACCGACTTCCCGAGGCGGGGCAGCTTCTTCCCACCCCAGGGCCCCATGAGAGGGTAGTTTTTCTCCCCAATTTCCTCCGCGGACTGGGTTTTCCACTTCACCCTTTTGTCCGGGGGCTCATGTTCTACTACGGCCTGGACTTCCACGATCTGGCCCCGAACTTTATTCTCAATATCTCGACGTTTATCATCGTGTGTGAGGCCTTTCTCCGCATCCGCCCCCACTTCGGCCTCTGGCTCCAGATCTTCAACGTCAAGCCCAAGGTGGTGTCCGGCACCCAGGCGGAGTGCGGAGGTGCTATGGCCGGCAAAATGGCCAACGCACTCTGGTTCGATGGCTCCTTTGTGGAGTCCTTAAAGGGGTGGCAGGCAGGGTGGTTTTACATCACCGAGCCACGCGACTCGAAATGGGTCGCGGCCCCTGAGTTCCGATCCGGACCCCCCACGCGGCTCATGTCCTGGAAAGAGACGGGCCTATCATGGGGCAACGAAGAAGAAGTGACCGGACTGCAAACTTGCATCCGGTCCATGATGAACAAGCCCATCCGGCATGTCAACATCATCCAGCTCATGTTCGTTCGCCGGATCCTCCCGTGCCAAGAACGGGAGTTCACTTTGTGGGAATTCGACCCGGCGCAGCACCAAACCCTCAATGGGCTCTTCGACACGACGTATGAAGACGTCTAGAAGGTGCTAACCAAAGGCGCCGAGTGCCCCACATCCGCTTCCGAGGACCGCGGATACAGCTCGCAGCGCATCGCTGGCGAGGTAGGCTATTTATACCTTTCACAGGTTCGTTAAGCTTTTCTACATAGATTAACTCTATGTGGGATCTAAAAACTCCCTTTGCCTTTGACAAGAGTGGCTGAAGATAGCCGGACCAATCAACTGTCCGGCTCCTCTGCCCGAAGACCCAGCCCCAGCTCTCTTAGAGAAGCTGCTGGCTCCGGCGCCCTATGTGGTGCCGGAGAAGAAGGTCAAGAAGAAGAAGACCACCGAGACTCGAAAGAGTGCCCGCAATGTGGTGGTGTCGAGCTCGTCATCTGGCGAGTCTGCGACGCCCTCCTATCGTGAAAACGAGGAGGAGGAACAAGGAAGCTCTCCCCCTCCATCGAGGGGAGCGGAAAAGAAGAAGGCCGCCCCAACAGGGGAGGCCGAGGGGTCGAGGAAAAGGAAGACCCCTCCGCCGGACTACTCCCCCAACGCCGAAGAGGGCGGAAAGGAGTGGCCGGACAGAACCAAGCGTCCGGCGACATCGTAAGTATTCACATACCAGAATGACTCATAGTATCTTCAAGTGCGCAGCTTACCCTAATGTCGAATGCTATTTGCGCAGCCCGCCCCGAGCCGCACTCGATGATTCATCGAGCGGCTCCCTGGATTCGTCGGACATGAACTCTGTCCCGCCCGCAGTCTCCCCCAGCGGGGCGGACGACGCCGAAGCGGCGTCCCGCCGAACAGGGCAGGAGGAGGTGGTCCTGGAGGAGCCGCAAGGCATTCCTCAGGACCCCAGGAGTAAAGGGGATGAAACCCCCCAGGGCTCCCAGTCCGGCTTTGTGCCGGACACCGCGCCGGACTCAACCGTCCTGGCTCGCTGTGGGCGAACTCCTTCCAAGAGGAGTAATCCGTCTGAGCCGGCGACCTCTGTCCAACCAGAGGCGCCGGGTAGTCTGTTGGAGGCGCTTGAAGGCGCCACCATCGACGAGGAGCACTGTACTGTTATGAGTGCGGTGGTCCAAAGGGTTTGGTCCGCCAAGAGCGGACTGAATGAAGCTTGCGCTAGCCTTCTAACAGGCTTCCAGGTAAGCAAAAATATGCTAAATTCATTACCGCATAGACAGTAGCCCCTGATGCTCTGTTCGGTGTTCGGAAAGAAAAGCCGAATAGAGGATCCAACAATTTTCGCAGGAGTCTAATAAAAAGTCTAATATGTGTATGCAGGCTTCCCTGCTGTCCACCGCCGCACTGACTGCGCAGGTGGAAGTCCTGAAAAAGGACCTCGAGCGGTCCGAGCAAGAGCTCGGCCATGCCAAAAGGCAGCTCGTGGAAAAGGAAGGTAAGAAATACCCCTTAGAGAAAAAAAAAGAAAGAAAAAAAGTGGTGCCTATAGAGAGGCTTGATTGCAAAAAGAAATAACAGGATTGTACTGCTTATTGTAGGGGCCACAACCGAGGTGGCAACCCTGAAGCAGGCGCTGATTGAGGCCGAGAAGAAAGCGGCCGAGGAGCGCGCCGAGCGAGAAAAGCTTGGAGTCCAAGTCGGCGAGGTGCAGCAAGAGCTGCAAGCTCTCATGAAGAAACATGAGGGTTTGGAGCTTGAGGCAAAAACGCAAGCATCCGAGCTCGCGTCGGTTGTTGAGACCACCAAGAGTGCCAAGGCCGAAGCCCAAAAGGCCCTCCAAGAGTTGGAGGATGTGAAAAAGATAGCAGCGGGTAAGGCATTCTTAATGCAAAGTAGGAATATAAAGGTGAAATACCTATTACTTACCCGAATCCGGAGTTCTCCAGGGGCGTTCTTCGATCTTCCCAGCAGCGCATCCGCCGCCGCCGCATTCTACCGAGCTGCAGAGGACAGCTCGACGGAGAGTGTGTTCTGGTCTCAGTATTCTGAGGCCGGACACCCTGTGCCCTTAAGCGATCAGCTGAAGCAGCTGGCTGAGCTCCACAAGGCGGCCGAACAGGCCATGAAGGGCTTACTAGTTCGGCTGTGGCCTGGAGAGGCCCTGCGTGGGAGCTACTTCGGGCTGGTGCGGCGGCTGGTGGAGGCCTGTCCACGGCTTGAGGTCATCAAGCGCTCCGTCTGCATAGAAGGTGCCCGGAGGGCCCTTGCCCGTGTAAGGGTACACTGGGGCAAGCTGGACGGAGAGAAGCTGGTGAAGGATGGGCCGCCGCAGGGGAAGGAGCATCGCAAGCCCGAGAACTACTACAAGGAAGTTCTCGCTGGAGCTCGCCTTGTCGCGGATGAGTGTGCCAAAGATGTAATATTTCAATGAACTCGCTCGTTTGTATCCTATGCGCTGAAAACTTGTTCATATGCGCTTAAGCAATGCTTTCTGAATTTAAAATATTATTTTATGTGCGGTCGTTTATCAATAACTGAGAGATGGCGAGTCGTCAGCTTCTGCCCCCATGCAACTAGTGCTGGGGTGTTCGGGATAAACCTGAGGGCTCTTGTTCCCATAGTTGGGTCCTTCGAGGGAAGCTCTCAGCATAGCAAACCAGGCAATCGGACTATAATGCTTGAACACTCTCACTTAGCCATAGAACGTTATAATTTTAAATTTCGGCGAAACCCCTAGTTCGGAAGGCCAAATTCGGGGCACTATCCACGCCTTTAGCCGGACTTAACCAGCTCTCCGCTCGAAGCGGCATAAGCCTTTAGGGACTCGAAAAACCTCTCGAACAGCGACCGGTCTCGCGCCTTATCATGACAGTCTGTTTTAGCTTTCTCCACTGAGGTGCTCACCCACCTGATCTGGGGCACAATCGCAGTGGTTCTCCTAGTGCTACCTTAGCCGATAGAGCGGAACGTAAGGCACCAAAACATAGGAGCCGGGCAAACCCAACATATGACCAAAATCATGACTCGGAGCCGATGCATATAATGCTATAAGTTCGGGGTGCCGCACTTGTGAAAGTGGACGGACTTCTCACACCAGATAGAAGGGTAATAAAGCCCCTGGCGTGATTTTCCGTACCATGGTGTACGGGTGCGATCATGTTATTTGAGTAAACATATGTATATTAAAAGAAGATAATGCAAAAAATAGACGAAAAGTTATGCATTATTTATGGGGAGGCTGTTTATTCAAGCCGAACGATACAAGTAGTGCAAAAAAAAATTAGACTATTTAACATGTCCTGACCAGGCGCAGGCCGCGGAATTTAGAAACAGACATATCGCTCGAAATAGAGACCACCTGAGAGTTCCATGATGCGGCGTTGTTTTGTCTGCTTTCCTGGGTCCTGTATCGTCTGTGCGGCAGCGAGGCCGAACACTGTATCCAGAGTATGGAGTCCTGAAAGAAAAGACGAACCCGGCAGCCCCTAGTACGTTTGACGCCGTATTGTTGGCATGCCGTTTTATCTGCCCCTTCCCCTATGCCCATGGAATTGTAAGGGCGTAATTGTGTACTCGAGGTACTAGCTCCGCTATGTAGCGATGGCTGGGGTTGGGGCCGTATTGCTACGTGTGCTCTGAACGCGCCAGTCGGTCTTGCTGCGGGTTACTCCGGGCGCGTTTCGCTTTGTCCTGCTTTTTAGCGGCCGGACTCGAGAGTTGCCTTAACAGGCTGCTTTGTACCTCTGCTGCGAGGGCCGCCGTGTGTTCCTCCGTACGGATGGAGCGTTCGATGTTTCCGCTGACCGTGATTACACCTCGAGGGCCTGGCATCTTGAGCTTGAGATATGCGTAGTGCGGCACCGCATTGAATTTAGCGAATGCGGTTCGTCCAAGCAGAGCATGATAGCCACTATGGAACGGAACTATGTCGAAGATTAACTCTTCGCTTCGGAAGGTTTCCGGAGATCCGAAGACCACATCAAGTGTTATGGAGCCTATGCAATTGGCCTCTACACCTGGGATGACGCCTTTAAAGGTCGTCCTTGTGGGCTTGATCCTTGATGGATCTATGCCCATTTTCCGCACTGTATCCTGGTAGAGCAGGTTCAGGCTACTGCCGCCGTCCATGAGGACTCTTGTAAGGTGAAATCCATCAGCGATTGGGTCAAGAACCAATGCGGCGAAACCGCCGTGACGGATGCTAGTGGGGTGGTCCCTTCGATCGAAGGTGATCGGGCAAGAGGACCATGGGTTGAACTTTGGGGCGACTGGCTCCATCGCGTATACGTCCCATAGCGCACGCTTCCTCTCCCGCTTGGGAATATGAGTCGCGTATATCATGTTCACCATCCGCACTTGTGGGGGAAACCCCTTCTGTCCGTTGTTGTTCAGCGGCCTGGGCTCCTCTTTGTCATCGTTGTCTAGCCCCTTGTTTTTGTGTTCGGCTCTTAACTTGCCTGCCTGCTTGAACACCCAACAATCCCTGTTGGTGTGATTGGCTGGCCTTTCGGGGGTGCCGTGAATCTGGCACGAGCGGTCGAGTATTCGGTCCAAACTGGACGGGCCCTGGGTATTCTTTTTGAATGGCTTTTTCCGCTGACCGGATTTATGGCCTCTGAATCCGGCGTTTACTGCCGTATCTTCATTGTTGTCGCTGCTGACGCGGCGTTTCTGTTTATTCCGTCGTGACCTGCCATTTTTGTCCTTGGTATCTGAAGTACCTTGCTTCTTCGATAAGTTGTTGCTGCGAGCTAGCCAGCTATCTTCGCCCGCGCAAAAGCGGGTCATGAGTGTCGTGAGGGCTGCCATGGATTTCGGCTTTTCCTGTCCCAGGTGCCGGGCAAGCCACTCATCACGGATGTTATGCTTGAAGGCTGCTAAGGCCTCTGCATCCGGACAATCGACTATCTGATTTTTCTTTGTTAGGAACCGTGTCCAGAATTGCCTGGCCGATTCTTCTGGCTGCTGGATTATGTGGCTTAGGTCGTCGGCGTCCGGTGGCCGTACGTAGGTCCCCTGGAAGTTGTCGAGGAATGCGGCCTCCAGGTCCTCCCAAGAGCCGATCAAATCTGCGGGGAGGCTGTTAAGCCAGTGCCGGGCTGGTCCCTTAAGTTTAAGGGGTAAATATTTGATGGCGTGCAAATCATCGCCACGTGCCATGTGGATGTGGAGGAGATAGTCCTCAATCCATACTGCCGGATCTGTCGTACCATCGTACGACTCGATGTTGACGGGTTTAAAACCCTCTGGGATTCTATGATCCATTACTTCGTCTGTGAAGCATAGTGGGTGTGCGGCGCCCCTGTACTGGGCTATGTCTCGACGCACTTCGGAGGAGCTGTGCCTGTTGCGTTCGGCCCGGCCGGATTTATTGTGTCCGGAGTGAAAACTATCACGTGTCGTCGGGCGTCCGCGCGATCCATAGATCGATCTTGTTTGCCTTGCTTTGTCCTCCAGGACGTCTCGCAGGTCTGGTTCGTGTTCCCGTGCCTTGGTAAAGCGGCTGCGGGGCATGGCTTGTTTGAATGTTCGACAGGCTTCTCTGTCGCGGCCGCGAGGTGGCCGATCTACCATTTCTTGGGCTTCCTCCTCTGATTGTGGTAGCGGCATGCGCTTAGGATAGTTTTTGGAGGGGCGTCCGAGCTCGTGCTCTTCGGCCGCAAGGACTTCAGTCCATCTGTCAGCTAGCAAATCTTGATCAGCTCTAAGCTGTTGCTGCTTTTTCTTTAGGCTGTTCGCCGTGGCTAAAAGCCTGCGTTGAAAGCGCTCTTGTTCGGCGGGGTCTGATGGTACGATGAATTCATCATCGCCGAGGCTTGCCTCGTCTTCGGAGGGAGGCATGTAGTTATCGTCCTCGACCTCTCGCTCTGCCGCTCTCTCATGAGGGCGGTCTTCTCCATCTTCCTGTGCCGAATCCTGCTGGTTTTGGTGTTCTTCAGCGCTGTCCGGGGTAGTATTATCTCCCGTGCTGGAATCACCATTTCTGCTATGGTGGGATTTGGAGCGGCGCCGCTGACGTCGGCGTTTTGGAGGCTTTTTCGAAGTGCCATCCTCCGCTGTTCCATCGCCATCTCCATCTTTTGGAGCATCCACCATGTATATGTCGTATGACGAGGTGGCGGTCCAGCGCCCTACAGGTGCTGGTTCTTGCTCGTCTCCTCCTTTGTCGTCCATACCGTCAAAGTCTTCGGAGCCGAAGTCGAGCATGTCGGATATATCGTCGACAGTGGCTATTAAGTGGGCGGTGGGTGGGCTTTGAATTTCTTCGTCGTCCGAATCCCAACCTCGCAGGCCATAGTTCGGCCCGGGCTCTCCTGACAAAGAGAGAGACTTGAGAGAATTCAGAATATCACCAAAAGGTGAATACTGAAAGATGTCCGCGGCGGTGAACTCCATTACAGGCGCCCAATCTGATTCGATCGGCGGGGGCACGGACGACCCGAAGTTCGGAGAAGAGTCCGGCTCCTTGGAGTCACAGGCCATGCAGAGCGCGGGGCTCGCGTTCGGCTAAATGGCCTTTAAGATCGCAGCCCCCGAGGTGACGTCCAACCGTTCATCTTCAAAGAACGCAGCGGGCTCCGAATCGAGGATCGGGGCCGGAGCGTATGCGGCCTCTAGGACACTGTTTGGAGGCAGAGCTATATCATGCCCCTCGAGATAGTGCGGCGCGCTTGGCTGTGGCTCGAATCCGTTGAAGATCAAGTCTCCGCGGATATCTGCCGTGTAGTTTAGGCTTCCAAACCTGACTTGATGGCCAGGGGCGTAGCTCTCGATCTGCTCCAGATGACCAAGCGAGTTGGCCCGCAGAGCGAAGCCGCCGAAGACGAAGATCTGTCCGGGGAGAAAAGTCTCACCCTGGACCTCATCGTTGTTGATGATCAAAGGAGCCATCGGGCCTAAAGGCGACGACACAGAGGAACTCTCAATGAAAGCACCAATGTCGGTGTCAAAACCGGTGGATCTTGGGTAGGGGGTCCCGATCTGTGCGTCAAGGTCGGATGGTAACAGGAGACAAGGGACACTTTATTTTACCCAGGTTCGGGCCCTCTCGATGGAGATAAAACCCTACTCCTGCTAGATTAATATTGATGATATGGGTAGTACAAGAGTAGATCTACCACGAGATCAAGGAGGCTAAACCCTAGAAGCTAGCCCATGGGTATGATGATGGTTATGATGTGTTCGTCCTACGGACTACAACCCTCCGGTTTATATAGGCACCGGATAGGGTTAGGGTTACACAGAGTCGGTTACATTGGTAGCATATCTTGAATATCCGCACGCCTAGCTTGCCTTCCACGCCAAGGAAAGAACCTTCCGGACACGGGACGAAGTCTTCAATCTTGTATCTTCATAGTCCTAGAGTCCGGCTGAAGATATAGTTCGGCTATCCGAACACCCCCTAATCCAGGACTCCCTCACCAGGTCATACCAGAACTAGGGATGTGACAACTCGCCCCCACTTGAAAGAATCTCGTCCCGAGATTCAGGGGTCGATGGAAAGAAAGCGGGGTACTCCAGTCGAAGACGATCTTCTCGCTCCCAAGTAGCTTCTCTTTCGGAATGATGAGACCACTGAACTTTGAGAAACTTGATGTTCTGACGTCGAGTGACACGCTCTGCTTGATCAAGAATGCGAACAACGTACTCTCGATATGTGAGGTTATCTTGGAGATCAAGCGTTTCGTGGTCCACTCCGCGGATGGGATCCGAGAAGCAACGCCTGAGTTGAGAGACGTGGAAGGCATCATGAACTCGAGAAAGGTGTGGCGGTAGTTCCAACTGGTAGGCAACCTCTCCTCGTTTAGCGAGAATGAGAAAGGGACCAAAATAACGAGGAGCCAACTTGCGTTGTGTAACGCCCTGGATGTAACTTGCCATATTTGTAATCCAACTCTTGCCATTTTCGGCTATGTGATATGATATTCCCTCCGTGGTTGGGTTTCCCTTCGTTTTGCATTTTGTTCATGTCATGCATTTCATATCATGTCATCATGTGCATCGCATTCGCATACGTGTTCGTCTCATGAATCCGAGCATTTTCCCCGTTGTCCGTTTTGCAATCCGGCGCTCCTATGTCCCCCCGCGTCCCCTTTTACATTTCTTCGTGAGCGGGTATTAAACATTCTCGGAATGGACCGAGGTTTTTCAAGCGGCCTCGGTATAGCACCGGTAGACCGCCTGTCAAGTTTCGGGTCAATCGGAGGTCGTTTGGTACTCCAACGGTTAACCGGGTAACCGTGAAGGCCTCGTGTGTGTTGCAGCCCAAAACCCCTTCAAAACAGCCCAATAACCCATCTAAGACACTCCCATGTCCACCGCCGTTCGATCACGATCGCGTGGCCGAAAACCGCACTCCATTTGGTGCTTCCTAGCCCCCTCTACCTATAAATATACCTCCCCCTCCGAAATCACGGGTCCAAAGCACCCCAACCCTAGGTCTTCTCCCACCTCCCGCCGCCGGACGTGTCCGCGCCCGCGCGCCCGGCGAATCCCGCCGCGCCACGTGACCTCGCCCGCCGCCCAGACCGCGCCGGCCCGCCGGGGCCCGAGGCCGGCCCCCGCGGCCCGCGAGCGCCCGCGCCTCCGCCCTCCTCGCGCGCCGCCGCTCGCGCCTCGCCTCCCTCCGCTCCGCCGCGCTCGCCGGATTCGCGCCGCCGCGCCGGAGTCGCGCCGCCCGCGGGCGTCCCGCGCCGCGCCGCCGTTCCCCGTCGCCGCCCCGCGCTCGCCCGCGCCCGGATCCGGCGGGATCCGCCCGGATCCGTGCCGGGGACCCTCTCCCTCGCCCTCTCCAGTCGAACTCCGGCGAGATCCCGGCCCACCTCGGCTTCCGTGCCGCCCGGTTGACTTTCTTCCCCCCTCAAAAATTCTGCTAAGTCCCATGATTTTCACATTTTTGTCACATGTTCATCATGCCATATCTTTGCGTCCGTAGCTCCGTTTCGTGCGTGTAATATGTCAAATTGTTCGTCTCGAAGAGTACATCATTTCATTCCATTGCATCGTTTTCATTTGATGTCATCTGGATGCCCGAGATGCTGTTGGAAGATGGCTATGTGATGTTAGTTTCTGATTCTTATCAGAACATGCACTTTTGTCATTTTTGCCATGATTGATGTGTGCACCCTATGGAGTTGAGTCCTACATGAGTTTTGTAATATGCCATGTTACCTTTCCAGAAAATTATGCCATGTATTTTTGTGATCTTTGTGGTGACTATCACAAGCATGCAAACTAGGGTACTTAATGTTGCTGATTTCAGAGACTTAGTAATTTCACTAAGTCCCTGCCTGCTGTTATTTTTATGCCATGTGTTCATGTTGTTTCAGAGGATCTATGACTATTTTGAGCATGATCATGAAGAGTGTTTTGAGCATATGGATTTGCTCTATCCATACATGCCTTTGTTTATATTCATGGAGTGCCATAGCCTGAGTCATTCGAGCTCTACTTTTGCTATAAAATGTTGCTGGCAGATTGTTTACATGTTATTCGATTTTGCCAAGCTTGTTGTAGTTGATCCTTGCATGCTATGATGTTATTCTTGACATGTCTATCTTATATTCCATGTCTTCTTGATGGATGTATGCTTATTTTATCATGTAATGTTCTGTAGTGAGTGCATCGAGCTCGTAAACATGCCTACTTGTTATCTGTTTTTGACATGTCTAGTTTTCTGCTAAGTCTGAAACCTGTAACGAAACTTGCTTATTTGACATGGGCGTAATCATATCTTCTTATACTTTCTGGCTTATGGTCAGTAAGGGACTTTTGTTAAGTGCCTTGAGTAGACTCATTCCATGCCTTATTTTGCTATGTCTTGTTACCGTAGCTTGTTGTTTCATTGCTCTAAACATGTCATCCTGATGTTAGTTTCTGGCATGTTATTTTCACTAAGTCTGTGAACCTGTTATCTTTTGCACTTTTGCCATGCTTGTTTGGACCTGTTGTGGTGTGATTTGGCCGTAGCTCAGTGTTCATCTTTTGTCAAGCATCTTGAGTAGATTACTGTAATATGCTTTGTTGATATGTTTGGGTGCAGTAGCTTAATTTCTTGTTGCTTGCTAAGTAGCATCATGCTGTTAATGGCAGATTATTGTCATTCTTGTTTTGCTTGTCATTTGCAAACCGTGCATCCGATTCCGGTGATCTTTATATCGATTTCAACCGAAATCACCTCACCTATCCAGTGGAATACTTGGTTTGCCAATATTATGCCTTGTTCATCCTTTTCCTTCTGGAGCACGCATATGCATTGCATATCACATCTCGCATATCATGCCATGTTTTGCATCATGTTGCTTGCGCATCGCGTCGTGATTCATGTTTGTCCCCTTTGCTTGTGTTCTTGTTGTGGGTAGAGCCGAGAGACGAGTACGTGAACGAGGAACCTGTTGAGAACGCTTTCGAGGACCAAGCTTTCGACAACTCTGAGAACCTTGCAGGCAAGATGACCATACCCTCGAAATCACTTCTATCTTTGCTTGCTAGATGCTCGCTCTTTTGCTATGCCTATTGTTGGGGATATTGCTATTTGGGGTAAACCGGCCTACAGGGCCCGGGTTAGCTCCGTCAATGGACCCAAGATGTTAAAGCCCAAGGAGAAATAGAAGGGCCCAAGGCCTATAATCGGTTTAGAGGTTTACGGCCGTAAACCGGCCTGAGGTAAACTTGCATTGTAAGTTAGGAATAGAGAGACCAACCGGGGCACGTTTATGAACCGGAGGTTGGGACTTTGTAGACCGACGGGCGTCACCCGTGTATATAAGGGGACGACCCGACGGCGGTTTAAGGAGAGAGAACAACAACTCGAGGTTTGGGCGAAGCTTATCGCTCCCTAGCCCTCGAAACACATCAATCCCATCACAACTAGACGTAGGCTTTTACCTTCATCGAAGGGGCCGAACTAGTATAACTCTGTGTCCTTGCGTCCGTTTTAACCCCTTCAAGTTAACCCGTTGCGATGGCTCCACGACTAAGTCCTTTTGCTAGGACATCTGCCGTGACAAATCCACGACAGTTGGTGCCCACCGTGGGGCTATCGCGAGATGGTTTCAAGTTCTTGGAGGGCCGCTTTGAAGGACTCGAGGGTTACGCTGTGGGCCGGATGACCAAAAGTCGTCGCGGAAAACTCTACATCGACAGCACAGGCTGGGGCCCCGACGCCGGCTCGATCGAGTACGGGTACCGGGTCCCCTTTGGCGGCATCCATGTTTTCATCGGCAAGATCGGTGAACCGGAGCTGGGCGTCTGCACCGACCTCGTCGAGACGGCTCAGTGCATGAAATCGACTCTGGCTAAACTGACCGGGAAGCGCGCCTTCGTGGGAGTCATCCACGGAGGAAGCTACGAGGAAGGATCCGAATCCAGTGGCGAAACCGCCATCTACTCCAGCGACGAAACGTCAACCGGGGAAACCGAGTCTCTATACCGGCTACAAGACGATCGGATTGGGGGCAGCTCCGATGGCGACAGTATTCCGGACCCCTCTGATCTGCCCTATCGAGTTGGGGTCTTCATGGCTGGAACACAGGCGGCGCCACATTCATCAACTGCGGCAGCAGTGATCTCCGGATAGGCAGCGGCAACAGCTGCGCGGGCAGGAGGCCCTGCGGATTCACCAGCCCAAGTATTGTCAGACCTGTTTGACGCACTGGCAGCGCTCATGGCGGAAGCCAACCCGGTGGATCAGGAGGTTCACAATGTCGAGATTGCCAAAGTGAGAGAACAGATCACTCAAGCTAAAGCGGAGCTGGCAGCAGAAGAGGCCAGGATGACGGCGGAGCGCGCCGCTTTAGATGCACAGGCTTACAGGCTCATGATGGACCAGAATGCGTCTCAGGAAGTCCTGAAGAGGAAATTCTGATCTCGACTGCCCGCAGCCCTCGATGCCAGAAATCTCTTCAACACCCCGGGGGTAAACCGTGCGGAGGCGACAGTTGGCGCCCCGGTTCAGCACCGGATAATAAACCTGCCTCGTCACAACACTGGTACACCACAGGCCGTGCCAACACCGTCGGGCCATTATTCCAACCCGATGGATAACCTCGTCGCGGCGGCAGCTCGGTTGGAAGCCATTCCGATCGAAGGCGATTCACCGCAGGATGTAGAGACACGCCGGGTCAAGGAGCTCCTTAGGACCGCGTTGGCCCAACAAGAAGCATATTCGCAAAGCCGTGATCGGATTCACTCCACCCCTCGCCCCAGCGGGAGCTATAGTAGGCGCATGGAGGAGCCGGCTGTTTCAAGTAATGCCAGGCGTGAAGCGCTCCGCGGCAACAATCCGGCGGGCGTCGACAATGCTCAAGAGAATGTGGATCGCGCCCATGCGCGGGAGGCCGGATTAGCAGCGCAGCATCAGGCTCGTCAGCTTACACCTATCTTCCCAGCTGCTACGGTTGAACCGGGGGTGGTTTCTAGTTCTTTGGGAGTACCGTGCCTTGTTCCCGCTTTGCGCAACGTACGCCTGCCCAAAGACTTCAAAGGCCCCCACAAGGTACCAAACTACACGGCAGATCAGCCTCCGGAGACATGGGTGGAGAGCTATGAGATGGCTATGGAGATGCTGGATGTGGATGACACGGTGTGTGCCAAGTATTTTACTATGATGTTAGAAGGAACGGCCCGGACTTGGCTAAAGAGCTTACCGCCTAATTCCATTAATTCGTGGGCCCAGTTGCGCGCCCGGTTTATCAAGAATTTCAAGGACACGTGCAAACAGCCAATGTCGATAGTTGACCTAGCAGCTTGCGTTCAGCAAGAAGGGGAATCAACTACCCATTGGGTACGCCGGGTATCAGAAGTTTTGCACTCGTCAGATCGCATCAACGCAGACACCGCTGTGGTGCTGTTGGAAAGCAACTGTCGGTTTGGCCCTTTGAAGCTAAAGTTAGGCCGGATGAAGCGTGATTGCACGGATATGGGAACGCTCATGACCTCTTTAGTGAAGTATGCGGATTCTGACAGTACCAAGGATCCTAACTCTGGTGACGACAAAGCAGGGAAGGGAAAGAAGAATAGCAACACCAAAGGCCAGCAGCATCGACCGACATGTAATGGAGGCGGAGGTAAGCGTAAACCGGATGGGAGCATGGATTTCGTGGCCAACACAAGTGCACAGAATAAGGGCCAGTGGCGTAAGGGGAAACAGCCAAGTTTTCGCGGAAATCCCGGTCCTAATCCGGAGCGTTTGAATTTTTTCTTAAACCAGCCCTGTCCGAAGCACGGAACAAAAGAGGAGCCAGCAACCCATCTTTGGAAGGATTGTTACATCATGAAGGAATTCAAAAGCTCAAACACTTTCCAATATGATCACAGCTCTGGCGGCGGTTCAGGTTCCGGATCAGGATACGGCGGCGGAAATTCCGGTCCAGGGTTCCATGGTAATCCGGGCGGACAGGACAGCCAAAATAATCAAGGTAATCAAAGTGGTTACGGACAGCAGCAATCAGGTTATCAGAGCAACCCGAAACAGTTGAGTGGTGGACAGTATCATGTCTTTACTACAAGCTTGGATAAACGGGATAGAAAGCTTCAGAGGCGGGCAGTTAGTGCCGTTGAACCGGCCACGCCTCAATATCTGCGTTGGTCGGAACAACCGATCATATGGAGCCGAGAAGATCATCCTCCCAGGGTTTATAATCCGGGTCAATTAGCATTGGTGGTGGCGCCTCAGGTGGGAGGTTATAAGCTCACCAAGGTACTCATGGACGGAGGAAGCAGCATCAACATCTTGTATTATGAGACCTTCCGTCGCATGGGACTGGCAGATAAGGATCTCAAACCGACCAATACAGTGTTCCACGGGGTGGTGCCAGGCAAGTCTGCATACCCGGTTGGTAAGATAGCCCTTGAAGTGGTCTTCGGCGATAGTCATGATTCCAGGTCAGAGACGCTGACGTTTGAAGTGGTTAAAATTCAAAGTCCATACCACGCTTTGTTCGGACGACCGGTCTATGCGAAATTTATGGCGCGGCCCTGCTATGTATATCTGCAACTCAAGATGCCGGGTTACAAGGGCACTATAACGGTTCATGGGAGCCGTCGAATCGCTTTGGAATGCGAGGAAGGAGATGCGTCTTATGCAGAATCGGTTTGTGCTACGGAGGAGCTAAAGCAGTACAAAGACAGTGTTGATCCGGAGGACATGACTTCGTTAAAGAAGCCAACTACGGACCACGATCCGGCCTTGAAGTTCAAATCGGCTGCCGAAACTAAGCTTGTTGACTTCGTACCTGGCGATTCGTCCAAGCAGTTCAGCATCAGTGCAAACCTGGATCCAAAATAGGAAAGCGCGCTCATCGAGTTCATCCGTGAGAATCGGGACATCTTTGCATGGAAGCCGTCTGACATGCCTGGTGTACCGAGGCGACTCGCTGAGCACACCCTTAATGTGGATCCTAAGTATAAACCGGTAAAACAGTTCTTACGCCGGTTTAACGAAGAAAGACATAAAGCGATTGGTGAGGAAGTGGCCAGGCTCCTGGCAGCTGGTTTTATTATCGAGGTTTTTCATCCCGAGTGGCTTGCTAATCTGGTGTTGGTTCTTAAGAAAAATGGCACCTGGCGCATGTGCGTGGATTACACAGACTTGAATAAAGCCTGTCCAGCGGATCCTTTTGCTCTCCCCCGTATTGATCAAATCATTGATGCTACGGCAGGTTGCGAGTGTTTGAGTTTTTTGGATGCCTATTCGGGTTATCATCAGATCAAGATGGCAGTTAAGGACCAGGAGAAGACGGCGTTCATTACTCCCTTTGGAGCCTTCTGCTATGTTTCTATGCCCTTCGGGCTTAAGAGTGTGCAGGCTACTTATCAACGGTGTGTGCAAAATTGCCTCCACAAGCAGATTGGTCGTAATGTACATGCTTATGTGGATGATATTGTGGTCAAGTCACGAAAGAAGGAGACCCTGGTTGATGATTTGAAGGAAACCTTCGATAACTTGAGAGTGTACCAAATGATGCTCAACCCAGCTAAATGTGTTTTTGGTGTACCTGCAGGCAAGTTGTTGGGATTCTTAGTGTCCCATAGAGGAATTGAGGCCAATCCGGAAAAGATCACAGCCATCACCTCCCTGGCCAAACCGAAATGCGTCAATGATGTTCAGCGCATGGCCGGACGGATTGCAGCGTTAAGCCGGTTTATCAGCCGCCTCGGTGAAAAGGCGATCCCCTTGTATCAAATGCTCAAGAAGACAGATCAATTTGTCTGGAGTCCGGAGGCTGATAAAGCGTTTGAGGACTTGAAGCGACAGCTAGTCAATCCGCCAGTGTTGGCAGCCCCTGTAGATAAAGAGCCACTCCTGTTATATGTTGCTGCAAACGCCAGAGCGGTCAGTGTGGCGATGGTGGTAGAACGAAAGGAGGCTGGGAAGGAACATCCGGTTCAGCGACCGGTTTACTATATCAGTGAAGTGCTTATCGAGTCCAAACAAAGGTATCCGCATTGGCAGAAGCTGGTATATGGTGTTTTTATGGCAAGCCGGAAGCTGAGGCAATATTTTCAAGGACACCCCATCACGGTGGTCAGTTCTGCTCCTTTGGGTGACATCATACAGAACCGGGAGGCGACCGGTCGGATTGCCAAGTGGGCTATCGAGCTTGGGCCGCACGGTTTAAGATACGTACCCCGGACGGCCATAAAGTCACAAGCACTTGTCGACTTCATAAACGATTGGACAGAGTTACAAGCACCTGAGGAGAAGCCAGATAACACATATTGGACTATTCATTTTGACGGGTCCAGACAATTGGAAGGCTCGGGGGCTGGAGTCGTTTTAACTTCCCCACGAGGAGATAAGTTTTGTTATGTCCTCCGTTTAATGTTCCCCTGTACAAATAATGCGGCTGAGTATGAAGCTTTGCTTCATGGTCTTCGGATGGCTAAAGAGATGAATCTGAGCCGAGTTGGGTGCTTTGGTGATTTGGATCTAGTGGCTCAGCAGGTATCTGGCACCTGGGATTCTAAGGACCCGCTCATGGCTGCATACCGTCGTGAAGTAGATATGGTGGCTGGGTATTTCAAAGGCTATCAAGTGGACCATGTGGACCGCAGAAAGAATGAGGCAGCGGACGCTTTAAGCCGCTTGGGCTCTCAGCGTAAACCGGTCCCACCCAATGTTTTCTTGGATGTATTGTATCACCCATCGGTACAGCTACCCGGTGAGCTGGAGTTGGCTATTCCTGATCCGGAGGCTCAATTAGTGGCGGCTCTTCACGTCACCCCGGATTGGACGCTTCCTTATCTGGCATATATGAACCGGGGTGAGTTGCCAGAAGACGAAACCTTGGCTCGGCAGATAGTACGGCGGTCCAAGTCTATGACCGTTCTCAAGGGGGAGCTACATCATCGCAGCGTGTCAGGAGCGCTGCAACGGTGCGTATCCCCTGAGGAGGGGTGCGAGATATTACGTGAAATACATGAAGGGGATTGCGGCCACCACGCCGGTTCAAAATCATTGGTGGCTAAAGCGTTCCGCCACGGTTTCTACTGGTTAACTGCTCATGCGGATGCAGAAGACCTGGTCAGGTTATGTGATGGTTGCCAGAAATTTTCCAGACGAGCGCACATACCGGCTCAAGAATTGAGGATGATTCCAATTACTTGGCCGTTTGCGACTTGGGGGATCGATATGGTTGGACCTTTTAAACGTTCCAAAGATAAGAAGACCCACCTATTGGTGGCGGTTGACAAATTTACAAAGTGGGTGGAGGCAGAACCTGTCAGTAAATGTGATGCGGCCACGGCGGTGCGGTTTATAAAGAAGGTGATCTTCCGGTTTGGCTTTCCACACAGCATCATCACAGATAATGGTACCAATCTATCCAAAGGTGCCATGAAAGAGTTCTGCGCACGTGAGCATATACGGCTTGACGTTTCTTCAGTAGCTCACCCACAGTCTAATGGTCAAGCAGAACGAGCGAATCAAGAGATCTTGACAGGTATCAAACCCCGGCTTCTGGTCCCTTTGCAAAGGACGCCGGGTTGTTGGGTTGAGGAGCTACCGTCTGTATTATGGAGTATCAACACCACGCCTAACAGATCCACGGGGTTTACGCCGTTCTTTATGGTCTATGGAGCAGAGGCGGTTCTCCCCAGTGATATACGACATGATTCACCTCGTGTGGCAGCTTATGTTGAAGCGGGCAACGAGCAGGCACGGCAGGACGCTCTTGACTTGTTGGATGAGCAACGGGAATTAGCAGCTGCCCGTTCAGCGATTTACCAGCAAGATCTTCGCCGTTACCACAGCCGTCGGGTTAAGACCAGAACCTTTCAGGAGGGGGATTTGGTGCTTCGGCTCATCCAGGATCAGTCTGATCAACATAAATTATCCCCGCCTTGGGAAGGACCTTTTGTGGTCAGCAAGAATCTGAATAATGGGTCATACTACCTGATTGATATTCGAGAGCGCAAAGATTCACGCACATCAGAGGAGGAGACCAACAGGCCGTGGAACATAGCTCATCTTCGACCTTATTATACATGAGCCTTGGGCTCTGTTTATGTACATATCATGACCATGTATATATTATGATCAATATAATAAACCGGAGCCTCGAGTAAAGCGGGGTCTCTGCTGTTCTTCACATCATGCGTGGCTACATGGAGTTGATTCGCTTTAGTGCAACCTCCGGTTTACCCCTTGAGGTCGCTTCACAGAAGATCAACAAAGTCAGTTGGGGACCTAGTCGACCTGAACCGTAGCTACACCTCCGGGGAGCTTGGTCATGTCTTGACGACGGTAATGCCTTCTGGCTGGCACATTTGCCACTAAGTCAGTTGGGGACCTAATCGACTTGAACCGTAGTTACACCTTATGGGAGCTCGGTCATGTCTTGATGATGGTAATGCCTTCTGATCGGCTTTTAAACAGCCAATAAGTCATTTGGGGGCTTGGTCGTGTCCGAACCAACGCAATGCCACTTGATCGGCCCTAGGCCACTGAGTCACTTGGGGGCTTGGTCGAATCCGAACCAATGCAATGCCATTTGACCGGCATATTTGCCACGATTCAGTTAGGAACCTAGTCGACTTAAACCGTAGCTACACCTCTTGGGGGCTTGGTTTTTTTTGTCTTGACAATGGTAACGCCTTCTGAACGGTTCATAGCAACCACCATTTGCATGCGTTTTACTATTGCGTTTTCCTCTCGTATTTGGTTTTTTGTTATCTTCCTTCTTGTGGTGTTTTTGTTCTTCGGAACGACAAATACTTTTAAACCGATTCAGCTGACACAGCCTGGTCCGTTTTTTAACCCGGAGGCAAGTTGCCGGTTTGGCAAGGGCGCAGCACGGTTCGTATGGTCGAAAGACCGTCCTTTGTACCCAGTAAAGACAGGAAACACAGGTTGGAAAAAGTCAATGGCAAGGGCATCAGTACCCGTGCACAAAGGCGCATTCAAACACAGAGGTATTAACTATCTTATTATAAGGCAGCGTAGTGCCTGAATATATTGTTTCTTGACGGATTAAACGTCACCAATTAAGGTGAACCAGAGCTTTGATTACGCCTGTTCGCCACCTCGGTTCGAAGGTTGTGGATCATCTTGCGCCGCTTTAGCCTTCTCTTGGCTACCCATTGGCTGGAAATCAGCAGTGGTCCAGTCGATTCCCATTAACGCTTGAAAGACAGCTTCTTCATGAATCAGCAAAGACGGTTCAATGTCAGGGGCGTAGGTATGCTTACGGATTGGAGGAATAAGGTTTTCCGCTTCAGGGACCGGGGCAGCTACTCGCTTGTTCTTGTTATCATATTGGGCCTGATAATGTGTCAGATCTGCTTCTTCAGCCAATTGACAAGCTAGGGGGCGCACCGCCCGGTTTATCGCTGTCGGTGTACTAAAGTAGGGGTACCTTAGTACCCCAGACTTGTGCACGGGCAATTGTAGCACCCTGCGGCAAGGCCCGCCCGGGAAGCGCCAAGAGAAGACCAAGCATTCAAGACAAGGCCCCCGGCAAGAGGAGCTTGCCGGGCCAAGAAGACAAGGTCCCCGGCAAGAGGAGCTTGCCGGGCCAAGAAGACAAGGCCCCCGGCAAGAGGAGCTTGTCGGGCCAAGAAGACAAGACCCCGGCAAGAGGAGCTTGTCGGGAAGGCCGAACCCAGGCACCACAAGAGAAGCCCGCCACGGCGCGCTATGCGCCCCGGCAAGGCCTGATAGCCGGCAAGCTATCAGGCACAGGAAGACGACCCCCGCGGCAAGCCACTTGCCGCGGCAAATCGCCACCTCAGGACTGCGCTCCGGCTCGCCCGCCCACGCGTCGCTCCGGGGCTTCCCCCAAGGGCACGTGGCGGGGCACCGCGCAGCCTGGGGTATGCGGTGGCATGCAGCCACCATCGTGGCGAGCGGTGGCGCACCTAACGGTCCGCCTCGGTGCTGCCCGGGCGACCGTGACGGGCATTTAATGCCCTTGTCCCCTACCGTCAGAAGTAGGTATGATAACACTGTGCCGCACTGTAGCGCCACTGTTCCCGCACTGTTACAGCTACCACCCCTTTTACACTTTTACCCCTTTCTCTTACGTTGACACCTGTCGGTGACCCCTTTGCGCTATAAAAGGAGGCCCGTGTGCAACGTAGAGGGGGTTCCGGGGCCCGGGGGTCCGGGGTTCGGAGATTTGGGATCCAGACAGCCATACGCTCGGTGCAGCTAGCTCTCCAAGCTCCCGAGCTCCCCAGTTCAATACAACCAAGCAGGAGTAGGGTTTTACGCGTCCATCGCGGCCCGAACCTGGGTAAACCGCCCGTGTGCTCGCCTCGATCTGCTCTCTGTGCTCCCTCCGCCCCCCTCACCGGACAACGGAAGGGGCTCCGGCCCCATAGGTGCTCGCGGGGGACGCGGTCCGCCCCGACATCTTTGGCGCGCCAGGTAGGGGGTCACTCGGGGGGACAGCCCGCTCCTGCGGATCCCAGGATCCGTCCAGTCGAAGCAGGTGTCCCCGATAAGCCTTGCTCCGGCAAGCAGATCAGCAGTCTGAACGCTGAGGAACAGTCCGCTCCTGCGGATCCGAGGATCTGTCCAGTTGAAGCGTGGGTTCCCGACAAGCTTTGGCATTCCTTCCCACGGGCTCGTGTGCGGCCCTCCTCGAGTATCCACTCGCGCAGAGACTGGGCAAGAAGCAGCTGCTCCTTGAGGAGGACCGCCTTCTGGCCGCTGGGCGAACGATTCGCCTCCAGCGAACTCTGCGCCGCTCCCGTAGCCGCAGAAGTTAGCGCCAGAAGTCACGAGAAAGGCGACCTCGTCCCCCGGCGCGCCTCGTCCGCCGGGGTGCCGAACGAGTTGACGCCGACCGTGGGAGGAATCTTGCCAGCGCGGTTGCCGGAACCCGTTCCGCCAACCATCCTCTCTGCCCAAGTCTTGCCGCAGTTGCATGTGATCCTTGGCGCAGAGAGGGGCGCGGATCCCCAAGCATAGCTACGCCTAGCTCCGGAGGGTCGTGAGGCCCTGCGCCTTTGCCTACCCCCAGGATGGGCTGGATGCTGCCCAAGGAGGTTTTACCCTACCGGGCGGCAAGCGATAAGAAAAGATAAGTTGCCGGAGCTCGAGCAATTGCCCCATCAATTTTTAAGAGTTATCTCCCTCGAACGACCGAGCCTTGGTTGAGAGGCCTGAGCGCGGAAGGACCGGCACGAGACTGGTTGCGCCCTCATTTCATTTCGAGTCCGCTCAACGACTTGAGTGTGCTACACCCCGAGTAGCGTCCTCACTTTGTTTCGAGCTCGCCCGGCACCCTAAGCGTGCTGCGACCGCAGTCGCACCGCTTACTTTGCCTTGAGCCTGCTCAACAACCTGAGTGAGCGGCAACCAGCCGCGGCGAGGTTTCTTGCCGGTGGTAGCCCCGCCAGCGGGTCGCTGACGTCCCGCACTCGGCGCCCGTGGCAAGGCGGAGGCCTACGCCGGCAAGTCCCCGAAAGCGTAGGGCGGAAACAAACAAGGCGCCGGTCAAGTAGAGGAGATAACTGTGCGATGCATTGCCTAAGATAAAAAGTTATATTACAAAATGCCTTACTGCTGCTCTGACCAGCCGTTTCCATGGCATATTTAACAGCGGCAGGGAAAGGAGATAAAAGAAAGGGGCAGGCGGCCTAGTCCACGCGGTCGCCCTCGATCCTCTTGACCCCGGCCGCCTTCTTGACAATAGGGGCGATGAGGGCCTGGATCCCCGTCAGGTCTGCGTTCTCCGGCAAGGGCCTGAGGACGTTGGTAAGCTTGATGTCGGGATTGCGGAAAACGATCTTCACCAGCACCCTCTCGAGGGCCCCGGAGATGGCCTCCCGCGTCTCGTCGGCCCGCTCCTTCGGAAGCGACGTTCGGAGGTGCTGGAGCGCCTGCACCACCCCCTGGAAGAAGGAAGTGAGCTTGGCGCTGGGCACGACGTCCTCGTCGGTGAGGGACTGGTGGCCCTCGATCCCCAGCAGCGTCAGCTCCTTGTCGATGGTGGCGGCGATGTCGACGAGGCCCTCGGTCCACCGCTCCACTGTATCCCTGAAGGTGTTCTGGGAAACGGCGGCGCGCCTCAGCAGCTCCTCGTTGCCGTCGACCTCCTTCCGTAAAGCCGCCTCCCGCTCCTTAGCGCTGTCCAGCGCCTTGCCGAGCGCCTCCAATTTCAGTTCCAGAGTGGAGTTGGAGTTCTTGGCGGCGTCAAGCTCCCGGATCTTCTCGGCGAAGCGACCCTGAAGCTCACCGAGGGTGAGCGCACCCTTCTCGCGCTCCTGCCGGAGCGCGGCGAGCTCCTCGTCCTTCGCCTTGAGGTCGGAATCGAGCTGCGCCACCCTCGCCTCCAGCCCCTTCTTGGTGACCTCAGCGGCCGCAGCAGCGTCCTGCGCCTTCTTCAGGTCTCCGCTGAGCGCCCGCTCGCGCGCGGCAACCTCCTCCTCGTGGTTGGCGAGGATGGCCGTTTTCAGCACCAGCTCGCCTTCCCGCGCGGATAACTCCGCGGCGGCAAGCCTCTGCTGCTCCTCGGCCTCCCCGTCGCCCGCGGGGATATCAACGCCGTCCGCCTCCCGAGCGCCGGCAACGTCGTCGGCATCGCCATGCGCGCCCTCCTCGACGGCGACCTCATCCTCTATCGAATCCGAGGCGGGCGGGTCTGAGGGAGGGAGAAAGATCAGTCGAACGAGTCAAAGGAAGAAAAGACCAAGGGGAGCTTTCCTGCGCAAGGGAGAGTTACCGGCGACGGGGTCCGAAGCCGCGCTCGCCGCGGCTGGGGGATCATTGGCCGCGTCCCCCGTCGGAAGGTCCTCCCTTGCCGGGGGCTCCTCCCTCGCCGGGGATCTCTCCCTTGGCAGGGTAGTAGACGCGGTCGGCACGGCGGGGGCGCCCTCTGGATGCGCCCGCCGGAGCTGCTCCGCTCCTGCCCAAAAGCAACAACTTCGCATCAACAACAAGAAGAAGGAGGGCTCGCATGCACGCCAAGCGGCAGGAGCAAGTCATGTGCTCACGCTGGGGGCTGCGTTGCGGGCTGCCCTGAGGATCCCCTGCCGGGTCCGGTAAGGACGCCTCCGACACGACCTCGCTTGCCGGGGGAGATTCGTCATCAAGGATGACCCACGGGATCCTCGATCTCTTCGCTCTCCTCTGAGCCAGGGTCCTGAAAAGGGGACCGGGTTAAGGGAAGGGCGAACGAGCTGTCGAACAGGACGAACCATCAGGGAAAAAGATATGAGCTCCATGGGGAACTTACTCTCCGTCCTCCTCGTCGTCGGAGCTGAGCGCAGAATAGTCGAAAACCGGCTCGGCCCTGACGCGGGGGGGCAGGGGAGTGGGCTCCCGAGGCCGCTTGGCGGGGGCAGTAGATGAATCCGCCCCCGTCGACGCCGCGGCGCGGGGCACAGCGGCAACCGAAGCCCCAGCCCGCGAAGACCCCGCTCCCGCTGCCGACCCGGCCCTGCGGAGGCGCCTCCTCGGCTGGGCCGGGGGCTCCGCCTGCGGCGAGCCGCCCGGAGGCTGCAGGAAGGCAACGCCGACCTCCGGCAAGCCGCTCGCGCCTTGGGCAGACTCGTCCTCGCCGCCGTGCCCGGCTGGTTCCCCCTGGTCGACAAGCTCCGACGGGTCGGCGAGGCTCTCTGCCTCCGCCGCCTCCGCCTCGGCCTCGGTAAACCCAGCTTCGCCCGCGGCCGCGGCGGCCGCCGCCTCCTCCATCCTGGAGGCAATGTAAGCCAACTCCGCCGCGGTGGTGTCTCGGATGAGGCCATCCTTCTCGGCGGGATCGACTGGCTCCTCCTCCAGGCCGTCGAAGAAGGCCCGCACGACATCCTCCGGCGGCTCCTGCCAGGTCGCGTTAATCCCATGCGAGTCGCACAATGGCATCATCGCAAGGATATGGCTGAGCGACGAGTTGTTGCACAAGGGAACGACGCCCGGCGGCAGCCAGAACCACTCCGGGTGGTCGGGGTCGTGCTTGAACAACTCCTTCAACATCGCGTCGTGCTCCAGCACGGTGAAGTTGAAATTGAGGCCCGGACGCAGCCTCATGATGTCCGCCGCATTCTGGAACTCCCAGGCCGGCTTCCCCCTCTCTTGCAGGGGGGCGATCCGGCGGCGAAGGAAATCCGCGCCGACGGCGCCGACGGTGAGACCGGCGAGCCTGAGACGCAGGATCCGGGTGATGGCGATCTTCAATCTGACATCGTCCGGGGACACCTCGCTCCAGCCATCGCCGCGCACCACCGGAGTTCGGCGCACGACGGTGAACGGCTACGGATGGTCCTCGACAATCAAGCACCATTCCGCCCTCCACTCCTCCCACCTGCCGCGGAGGTCCCCATCCAAGTAGGCCTCCTTCTTGCCGGACCGGGAAACCGAGGCGATCCCACCGGACAGCGGCTCTCCTTTCTCCACCCGAGGGACAAAGAAGTGCCGGAAGAGGGCCACGTTGGGACGAACTCCGACGAAGTTCTCGCAGAGGTGCGTGAAGACCGCCATTGTGAGGACGGCATTGGGGGTAAAGTCGAGGAGGTGGAGGCCATAGGTGTTCATGATTTCACAGAAGAACTCCGAGTAAGGCGGGCAGAGCCCGCAGTAGAAGAAGACGACGAAGAAAGGATACCCGGTCGGGTACTGCTTCTGGGCTTCGGCGGGGAGCACCCGCGTGCGCGGATGCGCTCGCGTCTTCGTCGACCAGAAAAGGCAGTACTTGTCCCTCAGCTCCACCGCACCGAGCTGGGGGGGAACGTCGCCGTCTCCTTCCGAAGCGCTTCAAGCCGTAGCGCCTCGGCCGATTTCGCAGCCTTCCCCTTCGCCTTATCGCTCTTCGGGGCCATGGCGGGGGCGGGGGAGGGGGATCGTCGAAGTTGACGACGCCGGGCGCTCCAAGGACAGATCGCTGCTGCCTCTGGGAGAAGGAGGTGGCAGAGGTTTTAGAGAGGTAGCAACCAAGGGAAAGGCGAACCGCCCCTGCTTTCCTCCGCTTATAAGAGGAAGAGGTGGGGGGGGACGCTTCGCCTCTCCGAATAAAGAGATCGTGCGCGACGAGACGCGCGCCTGCGCGGTTCAGCCCCGCGCACGCCACCCACGTCACGCTCACCCCGCACGCCCCGCCCCCACGACGCCGCGATAAGCGCACGCCGCCTGAGGAAGGTGCGACGGATGCGGAGTTAAGGAGCAGCGCGACCAAGGCCACGCGTGCCCGTGCACTGTTAGGGCCTGGCCCAACGACGCTCGGCACCGTGTGTGGCCCAGGCCCGGGGGCTCCTGTCGGTGTACTAAAGTAGGGGTACCTTAGTACCCCAGACTTGTGCACGGGCAGTTGTAGCACCCTGCGGCAAGGCCCGCCCGGGAAGCGCCAAGAGAAGACCAAGCATTCAAGACAAGGCCCCCGGCAAGAGGAGCTTGCCGGGCCAAGAAGACAAGGCCCCCGGCAAGACGAGCTTGCCGGGCCAAGAAGACAAGGCCCCCGGCAAGAGGAGCTTGCCGGGCCAAGAAGACAAGACCCCGGCAAGAGGAGCTTGTCGGGAAGGCCGAACCCAGGCACCACAAGAGAAGCCCGCCACGGCGCGCTATGCGCCCCGGCAAGGCCTGATAGCCGGCAAGATATCAGGCACAGGAAGACGACCCCCGCGGCAAGCCACTTGCCGCGGCAAATCGCCACCTCAGGACTGCGCTCCGGCTCGCCCGCCCACGCGTCGCTCCGGGGCTTCCCCCAAGGGCACGTGGCGGGGCACCGCGCAGCCTGGGGTATGCGGTGGCATGCAGCCACCATCGTGGCGAGCGGTGGCGCACCTAATGGTCCGCCTCGGTGCTGCCCGGGCGACCGTGACGGGCATTTAATGCCCTTGTCCCCTACCGTCAGAAGTAGGTATGATAACATTGTGCCGCACTGTAGCGCCACTGTTCCCGCACTGTTACAGCTACCACCCCTTTTACACTTTTACCCCTTTCTCTTACGTTGACACCTGTCGGTGACCCCTTTGCGCTATAAAAGGAGGCCCGTGTGCAACGTAGAGGGGGTTCCGGGGCCCGGGGGTCCGGGGTTCGGAGATTTGGGATCCAGACAGCCATACGCTCGGTGCAGCTAGCTCTCCAAGCTCCCGAGCTCCCCAGTTCAATACAACCAAGCAGGAGTAGGGTTTTACGCGTCCATCGCGGCCCGAACCTGGGTAAACCGCCCGTGTGCTCGCCTCGATCTGCTCTCTGTGCTCCCTCCGCCCCCCTCACCGGACAACGAAAGGGGCTCCGGCCCCATAGGTGCTCGCGGGGGACGCGGTCCGCCCCGACAATCGCCCTCAAGTCATTTTCGCCGAAATCTGAACCGTCTTCTTTCAAGCTGGGGTATCCTTGGGCCGCTTCGACAGGATCAAAATCTGGTACCCACGCTTTGGCCCGGATCAAGGCAGTGATGGCTCCGGTTCGAGCAGCTGATCTTTTTAACTCTTCAATCCGGGCTGGAAGCATGGATAACCTTTTTAACGTGTCTTGAATTAGAGACGGTGCAGGGTTGTTATGCGATGCAGTGGTGATAGCTCTCTGTGCTCCGGTATACAACTGTTCAATCAAAGTATAGGCAGCTTTGAGTTTCATCCGCACATCAGAACCCAAGTGTCCAATACGTGTGCCTGCAGTGTTTCAAGATGGATTACAAACCGGACATAGGATATAGCAGACAAGGTGCAAATTGGAAGAAGGGCATCGAAAGAAATTTACCAAAGACGGCAGAGGTCATGGAGTGTATTTGTCGCTTTACGGTGGATAATTCATCAACCACCGGTTTGAGAGCAGCTTCGGCATTTTCAGCCCTTTTCATCAAAAGAGCCTTTTCAGTAGCCCAATCAGCTTGTTCCTTTTTGCGGCTTTCTTTCAGCTGTTCCATAACGGTTAAGGCATTGGTCAATTCTTCCTTCGCTTTTGCAGTTTCAGCCTGCTGGGTTTTTAGGATTTCCTGAAGGTCCGAGACTTGTTTCTCTTTGGTCTTCAGATCCCCCTGCAGCAGGTCGTCAGCAGTGTTCAGAAAATATTGCACGGTTTGGAAGTATCAACCACACAAGCAAGTTATGTGCTCGATACTTGGGGGCTAATGCATACTTGATCTTAACGCATGTTTTCCATTACAAAAGTCCCAGGATTAATACAAGTATTTAAACTTGGTACTTGGGGGCTAATGGTTATTTGATGATGTTTTCTGGTTAACGGCCTATGTTGAAGCCCTGGGTTTTTAAACCGGGCCTTAGTTGTCAAGGCAGCATGATTCGGATTACCATCTCGGATTGGAAAAAATTGAGAAGCTAAGTTGCAACAGAATGAAGCACAAGAGAGTTACCTCAAGTTTTTCTTTCATCATCCTGATCATACCAGCTTCATAATCGCGACTGGTGTACAGTCGGTTCAGGTACCCAGAATAAAGATCTTGGGCGCTTAAAGCGGCGTACGTTGAGGAATCAACGTCCCATTTGCCCTTTATGGCCGAGATTTCTTCCTTGGCAGTATGCTTGGCTAAAGTAGCAGAGTTCCCCGGTTCAGAGCGACCAATGCCGGTAATCACAACATCATCATCTTTGGAATCGCTGCTCTGCATTGGCACTGTCGGTTTATCAACAGTTCCAGAAGGGGGGATGGATTCCTCAACCCGAACAGGACTGGCAGGCTGATCAGTACGGCTGGCAGGATTGGTAGGCCTTTCTTCAGCATAGGCGTCATCTTGTGGTGGTAGATAATTCTGAATGTCTTCACGAACTAGAGCATCAGCACCAGGAGTTCTCTCCGGTTCAGGAGCGGCAGTTCCTTCGGCCGGATTATCCAGACGAGCCTTCTTGCTCGGTCTAGGTTTAGCCCTGGGAAAGACCCAAAGATTGAAAGAACGGTGTAAGATGGATTAAGAAACCCATATAGAAATATGTTGTGATCGGTCCAACTTACCCAATAACTGTCTTTAGCGGTGGCAGTTGAGTGGCTGAAGATTCACCAGAAGATGAATGGGAAGTGACCTGATAATCGGAGTCAGATGGATTAAGAGGCTGACGAATTAAACCTGCTTTAGGAGGAAAGCTAGCGCATAAATCGGAGACCTCTGAGCGGCGTTTCCGAACCGGGCTGTTCGGTAAACCGGCGGAGGTAACTACCTGGCCGCTATGCCGGGTGGTGCGACGAGCTTCATGTTGCTGGGTCTTCACAAGAAATTTGGGATCCAAGTAAGCAAGAAGATGAGAAAATTTAATTTTCCGGTTTGCTTGGCGAGGTTTTTTCAAAGGCAAAGGAACTGTATCAGAAGAAAGAATAGTTACCTCTGGGCCTTCAGCATTACTCGCTTCAGCGTCGTCCTGACAAATATCATCATCAATAAGACGTATAAAAAGTAAGCCAACTGAATCGAGATCTACCTCAAGGTCCGGATTACCCACATCATCCTCATCTAAATCCGGGGTAGAGGGAGCGGTGTTCCTTTTCTTCTGAGCGGGCTTCTTCACCCTTGTTTTGGGTCGGGTTACCTTTTCTGTCGGCTCTTGAAACTTCTTGCTCCAAAACGGATCATCTCCCTGTCTCAGAAAGGACTGGAGTTAACAATGTGTATATAAGGAGATCATAAATTCTATAACAAACAGAGGTGAGATGCTTACAGCAGGTGGTTTGTTTGTAGCACAAAAGGGAAGCAGGCCGGTTCGGGCGCAAACATATTCCGGTTCATTCAGCATCTTTTTCACAGCTTCAGTAACTTCGTCTTCCGTCAGCTGAATGTTGCAGTGCCTCAAAGGATCATTAACCCGGCCCGTGTATTGGCACATTAAACCGGAGCGGATGCTAAGGGGCAGGATGCTCCATGAAATCCAGCAACGGGCAAGATCTACCCCCGTTAAACCGTTAGCCATGAAGGCTCTGAGCTTGGACAGCTGAGGGGCATACTTACTCCTCTCTTTGGCGGTTAGCCTTGGGGGGAAGGGGTGTGTATTGCTAAGTCTCTCTGGACGGAAGCCAGGCAGAGGATTTTCTTCAGCAGGGGAAGTATCCTTGCAATAGAACCAAGTGTGATTCCATTCTTGCGGATGGCTATGCAACTTGGCGTGAGGATAAGTCACTTCTTTCCTCTTTTGAATCGCCATACCACCCAGTTCCATATTAGGGCCGTCGGTGAATTCAGTACGTCGGTTCAAATGAAAACAGTCTCGGAACAGCTCTACAGTAGGTTCCTCCTGGAAGTACACCTCACAAAGCACTTGAAAATGGCAGATATTCGTGACTGAGTTTGGACCAACATCTTGTGGGCGCAACTTAAAATTAGCCAGGACGTCCCGATAAAATTTTGAACCGGGTGGATTAAAGCCCCGGGCCAGGTGATCCGCAAACACCACCACTTCTCCTTCCTGTGGGGTAGGAGGACATTCATCCCCTGGAACCCTCCAATGGATGGCATTTTTGCTACTCAAGGCGCCAGTCAGAACTAAGTTGTTTAATTGGGTCTCGGTGATGCGAGAGGGAACCCAGTTGCATTCGTACACCTGTTTTGCCATGAGGAAATCTACAAGACAAAGGTATTCCGGTTTGAGAACAGGTGTGATTGTAAACCGAAGATGCTCTTATATAGAATGAAGTTATCTACAATGATATCATCTGGCGGTTCATCAAGGGGACTAATGGATATATGGTTTGGGTTGTTCGCTCTGCTAAAAGTTAAACCGACCAGATCTAACAGTTGTGAATATGAAAGCAGAAACAGATCCCGTACGGATTCTTTCAAAACAATGGATCTACAGCTAGGGCAAAAAAGAAGTAAAAATATGAGGTTTGGCTCACAGCAGAACAACATAAGTTCGACAAGCAGGGAAATGAGTGGGATCTAAGGAGATGAGTACAGATTTATGGCGAATACTGAGAGTGACTACAAATCACAATATAAGTATCATAATCTGTTCGCAAAAGCTGCTATGGAGATGAACAAGGAACAGTGGCAGGATGACGAACCCTAGAACAGATCTAAAGCAAGAAGAACAGGAGCCTTACCGGGATCCAAACGGATGTGGAGGGTCGCCGCGGTACTCTGGTCCGGTCAGGTTGATGCAGCGGCCGGAGTTGATGCAGTAGCTGACGGCGGCGGAGGAGCTCCGAAGTCTGGGTCGCGAGGAAGACGAAGAAGGGGACGAAAGGGAGGAAAGGAAGATGGCCTTCAAGTCCTATTTATAAGGCGCGGCGCGCGTGCCAGGCGCGCGAATCCAGGGGCCGGTGATTTCGGGAGCCCAGCCGTCGCCCTGATTATTGCGGATT
Organism: Aegilops umbellulata; assembly: GCA_032464435.1. NCBI lineage: Eukaryota > Viridiplantae > Streptophyta > Magnoliopsida > Poales > Poaceae > Aegilops > Aegilops umbellulata. The sequence continues at coordinate 539,400,398 of CP136057.1, read as the reverse complement.
AGCAAAAAGAGGCGGTAACTTTGCGCTGACGTCATATCGGTTTACCGCAGCAAGAGGAGACGAAGAAACGGCGGTTTAACAGTTACTGGAAGACATTTGAAGACAGAAATTCTTATTAAGGATTGACATGAACCTGTTCAAATCAATCTGGGGCCTAATGTTGGGGATATTGCTATTTGGGGTAAACCGGCCTACAGGGCCCGGGTTAGCTCCGTCAATGGACCCAAGATGTTAAAGCCCAAGGAGAAATAGAAGGGCCCAAGGCCTATAATCGGTTTAGAGGTTTACGGCCGTAAACCGGCCTGAGGTAAACTTGCATTGTAAGTTAGGAATAGAGAGACCAACCCGGGCACGTTTATGAACCGGAGGTTGGGACTTTGTAGACCGACGGGCGTCACCCGTGTATATAAGGGGACGACTCGACGGCGGTTTAAGGAGAGAGAACAACAACTCGAGGTTTGGGCGAAGCTTATCGCTCCCTAGCCCTCGAAACACATCAATCCCATCACAACTAGACGTAGGCTTTTACCTTCATCGAAGGGGCCGAACTAGTATAACTCTGTGTCCTTGCGTCCGTTTTAACCCCTTCAAGTTAACCCATTGCGATGGCTCCATGACTAAGTCCTTTTGCTAGGACATCTGCCGTGACAAATCCACGACACCTATGCTGCAATACCTACCACTTGCTAAATCATGCCACCCATATTGCCATGTCAGCCCCTAACCACCCATGTCCTAGCAAACCGTTGTTTTGGCTATGTTACCGCTTTGCTCAGCCCCTCTTATAGCGTTGCTAGTTGCAGGTGAAGATGAAGTCTGTTCCTTGTTAGAACATGGAGATGTTGTCCCTTGTTGGAACATGTTTTACTTGTTGGGATATCACAATACATCTTACTTAATTAATGCATCTTTATACTTGGTAAAGGGTGGAAGGCTCGGCCTTATGCCTGGTGTTTTGTTCCACTCTTGCCACCCTAGTTTCCGTCATACCGGTGTTATGTTCCCGGATTTTGCGTTCCTTACACGGTTGGGTGATTTATGGGACCCCCTTGACAGTTCGCTTTGAATAAGACTTTTCCAGCAAGGCCCAACATTGGTTTTTTACCATTTGCCACCTAAGCCTTTTCCCCTTGGGTTCTGCAGACTCAAGGGTCATCTTTATTTTAACCCCCCCCCCCCCCGGGCCAGTTCTCCTTCGATTGCTGGTCCAAAACTAGAGCACCGTACGGGACCGTCCCGTGGCAACTTGGGTTATGTTGGTTCCTGTACGCTTAGCTTATCCGGACGTGCCCTCAGACCGAGATATGTGCAGCTCCTATCAGGATTTGTCAGCACAATCGGGCGGCTTTGCTGGACTTGTTTTATTACTGCCGAGATGTCTTGTAGTCCGGGATTCCGAGACTGATCGGGTCTTCCCGGTAGAAGGAATATCCTTCGTTGACCGTGAGAGCTTATAATGGGCTAAGTTGGGACACCCCTGCAGGGTATTATCTTTTGAAAGCCGTGCCCGCGGTTATGAGGCAGATGGGAATTTGTTGATGTCCGGTTGTAGAAAACCCGAAGTTGACCTTAACTAAAACACATCAACCGCGTGTGTAACCGTGATGGTCTCTTCTCGGCGGGGTCCGGGAAGTGAACACGGTGTTGGAGTTATGTTTGACGTAGGTTGTTCTAGGATCACTTCTTGATCACTTCTAGCTTCACGATCGTGCTTTGCTTCTCTTCTCGCTCTCTTTTGCGTTGTAGCCACCATATATGCTAGCCGCTTGCTGCAGCTCCACCTCACAATCCTTTCCTACCTATAAGCTTAAATAGTCTTGATCTCGCGGGTGTGAGATTGCTGAGTCCTCGTGACTCACAGATTCTATCACAACAGTTGCAGGTACCAACGATGCCAGTGCAGATGACGCGAGCGAGCTCACTTGGGAGTTCGACGAGCAACGTGGCCGTTACTATGTGTCTTTTCCTGACGATCAGTAGTGGAGCCCAGTTGGGGTGATCCGGGGATCTATGTAGCATTTGGGGTAGTCTTCTTTCATTTTGGTACCGTAGTCGGACCTGGAGTGTAACTTGAATGATGGATGTTTATTTATGTATTGTGTGAAGTGGCGACTGTAAGCCAACTATGTATCCTCTTTCCCTTTATGTATTACATGGGTTGTGTGAAGATTACCTCACTTGCAACATTGCTTTCAATGCGGTTATGCCTCTAAGTCGTGCCTCGACACGTGGGAGCTATAGCCGCATCGAGGGCGTTACACGTTGTCTTCAACAAGGTAGTCCACATCATCCATTCTAACCCGGGTACGTCATTTCTTCGAGCTCCGTCAAACGATCATTCGTAAATTGCTTCAGGTTGGTGAGAAGAGTTCCAATGATCTATGGATCAAAAGTAATTCTTTTTGCCACTTAAGGGAATAGTTCTTCGAGTCACCCTTTCCAAGTGCCCCGTTACGGGATCATGGCAATTATTTCCTCGCCACCTTGACACCATCCACCATCTCTCTAAGCGTGGAATTGATGCCCACCAAATCAAACCTCGTTGTTTGTTCTTCCATCCCTCTCGATGTGTTTTGTGTCTCAACTCGGGATGTTTCTACATCTCATTCCGTGAGTTGATCATGTTTTACCTGATCTTCGTGAAGATCGAATCATGTAGAGCCTCCCTCCCTTTCCATTGTCGTTTTGGATGGAGTTCTCAAAGCAAGACGTCAATATCATGATGATGTTCGAATCAACGTTCTTATGAAGTGCAACCTGGATCATGAAGACCGTGATAGTTTGTGCCCCCTCTGTCTTCTTACCTCACGACTTGAATCTCGGGACGAGATTCTTGTTTAGTAGGGGTGAGTTGTCACATCCCTAGCTTCTGGTACTGCCTAGTGTTTGTATCTTGCTTGCATCATGTCTAAATTTCTGAAACTTGGAATTGAGGAAAGGGAAGCCTCATAAACTTAAATAAAAGAAGGGCAAAGAACCCTGAAAATCTCATTCTTTGTTTCCAAGATGTCCTTTTGCAATGTTTGAGAATTTTGGCAAGAGCTATATATCAAACCAGAATTTAGGAACATTTTAAGGGTTTATTTTTGGGACTCTGAATTTAAATCAATAGCTATTTGAATTTGAGTTATGTTCATATAACTAGAATATAATTTCAAATGTCTTTGAAACATTTTATGTGCATTTGGAAATGTCCATTTTGCAACATAAAATTATTCAAAGGGTTTTTGTCACTGTTTTGAAATTGTTTTGAATTTTGAACAGTGGCAGAATTTTTAACAAAAGAAAATATAATAGAAAAATAAAACAGAGCAACCTTACCTAGAGCTTACCTGTCGAGTCCACCTGGCCCAACCCCTGCTGTTCCAGCCCACCAGAGAGGCCCGGCCCACCAACTCCAGCGAGCTTCTTCAAGCTGCTGCCAGTAGGAGCAGCTGCGTGCCAGGCATGCCGCAGCCGAGCAGCGCCACCTCCTGCTGCCTCCCCCGTCCTCACTCGAGCGCCACGGAGACGCCCGCAACCCCCTGGTCACTCTCCCCCTCTCTCCCATGCCTATACCTCATCTATCCCCCTTCCCCGAGCACCACCGAGCGAAGCTCGTCACCGCCGCATCTGCCGCCGGACTTCGCCCGTCGATCTGCGTCGTCCAGTGCCTCCCCGAGCTCAACGACGGCGCCATTTGAATCTCTGTGAGCCCCGCCGTCATTTTCTCCTACCCCTGGTCACGCCGTCCGCTAACTGACCTCGTCGTCCTCCACGTGTGCTCCGGCCACCGCCTGAGCTCGCCGCCACCGCTGCTAAAGACCACCTCGGCACCCGCCGCAGACACCCCTCGACACGCCGCGTTGCGCTGAGCACGTAGAGCCTAGCCCCGCTCGCTCCCGTCGCCGGAGTCGCCGGAACAGCGAATGCCGCCGCGCCTGGGTTAGCGCCGGCGTTAATCGCTGACGTGGCCATCTTAATTAATGCTAACAACACCGCTAACTAAACCCCCTAGGTCACTGACTAGTGGGCCCCAGGCCCCTAATGTTTAGTTAGGTTTTAATTAAACCTCTTTGCCACTGTGGCACTGACGTGCCGGACCCGCACGTCAGGTTTGACCTAGACCTAGCACCGTTGACCTGCTGACGTCACCTCGACGTCATGCTGACGCAGATAACCTTTTTCTGGAGTTATTCTTATACAAGAAATTCCAGAAAATAATGCAAACTTCTAAAAATCATAGAAAATCAACCGTAACTCCAAATGCAAAGAGTTATATATGAAAAATGATCAGAAAAATCTAATCTATCCATCTGCACCATTTTCATGCATGTTTGAACAACTTACAGCCACTGTTTATGACAATTTGAATAAATGGCATTTTAAATGTCCCATGTGGAGTTTGAATTTGAACCTAGTGTTAAAACCAACTCCATTTAACTTGTTGCTAGTTGCATTAGCTCAACCAACAGCATATTGCCATGTCACATTCATGCATCATACTGTTGCATCGCATTGATTGTGTTTCTTCTCTATTGCCGGTATTTGTCCCCTCTCGATAGACGTGGTTTCGACGATGAGATCGATGACACCGATGAAGATCTATAATATCTTCAGAAGTGCCAGGCAAGCAAAAGCCCCTTGTTCCGATACAATCCCACTCTCTCGCTCCTGCTCTATTTTACTGCATTAGGACAACATCGATTCAACTGTTACATGCTGCGGTAGTTGAACCCCTTTCCTCTGCATGACCTGTCATTGCCACAGTAAATAGATGAAACCCACTAGCATGAGTAGGAGTTGTTTGAGCCCTGATGTGCCTACTCATTCATGCTTGTTGTCATGCCTGATTCTGCTTAGAGTTGAGTTGGGTCTGATTCATCGGGAATGAATTGGAATGTGGTGAACATGTCCTACTGTTGAGAGCTAAGTGTGTGAACATGATTTGGTAAAGGTAGCGGTGAGAGGCCATGTAGGAGTACATGGTGGGTTGTCTCATTGCAGCCGTCCTCAGGAACTGAGTTCTGTGTTTGTGATCCATGAACAGTTACTACCACACATTGGGCTCCGGGCGCTCCAAGCCCTCTCGACTTATTAATCAACTTGATCTCTGTCCAGGAGTTGCAACTAGTTTCTGGTGTTTGTAGGTAGTGTTAGTAGTCTACCAAGTGGTACCCGGTACAGGTGGGCTTGGGACAGACTAGGCACCATCGCACGGTGTACCAAGCGTAGATCCACCCGTCGAGGTGGGCTTGGGAACCCTGCACACATCGTTTGGGGCCGTGAGCAACACCCCGGCCGGATCTCCTCGCGGATGGAACCCGAATAGGCGATAAACCTGGACAAGAGACTTGTGTGGTTAGTCAGGTCGTGGCCGACTCCCTCGCCCGGCTTCCGCTTGAAGGTTGCCGAGGTACATGACGTGTACAAGGCGATAAGTGGCAAGAGCGTGTGTGAAGAAGTACACCCCTGCAGGGTTATCATTATCTGTTCGAATAGCCGGATTCCTCGGATATGGAAACTTGGACCCCTTGCATAGTTCATAGACAAGTGAAAGTGGATACTCTAAAATGCGCAAGATAAGCGTGAGTGCTATGGATGGCCTTCTCGTAGGGAGACGGGAGCGGATCCATAGTGGTGTATTGGTATGGTGAATATGTGGACTCGTGTGCGCCACCTCAAAAGAGTTACTTGCAGTCATAGTTCAGGATAGCCACCGAGTCAAAGCTGGCTTGCTGCAGTTAAACTCCACCACCCCTTTTGTTGATACCGACGCATATGTAGTTAGTTCTGATGTAAGTCTTGCTGGGTACATTTGTACTCACGTTTGCCTATTTTATGTTTTTGCAGAGAGACGTCAGTCTCGCTAGTAGTTCCGTGTGGACTTCGACGTTTAGCTTGATACCTCAGCTACGATCTTGTGCCCTTGGCAGGATCTGGTAGATAGTCAGGCTTCTCAGCCTTTTTCATTTGTAGATGTCTGTACTCAGACATGTTGAGCTCCCGCATGTGCTTTGCCTTGTATGCTCTGAATGTTGGGTCATGAGACCCATGTTTGTAATATATTGCTCCTCGGAGCCTAATGAATAAATACTTGAGTCGTAGAGTTATGCTGTGATGCCATGTTGTATTTACACATATCGAGCATATTGTGTGTATGATTGAAATGCTTGGTATGCGTGGGATTCGACAACCTAGTTGTTTATCCTTGGTAGCCTCTCTTATGGGGAAATGTAGTCTTGTGCTTCCATGAGCCATAGTAGTCCGCTACAGCCCGGTTCACCGGAGTCCTGCTAGCCCAGCACTACTGCTTCGGAACACTCGACTGGCCGGCATGTGATTCACATCGTTCCTGTGTCTGTCCCTTCGGGGAAATGTCACGCGGTGACATCCGGAGTCCTGTTAGCCCAGTGCTACAGCCCGGATTCACACGCTGCTGACCGACATGCTCGATGTTGTTTCATGTATGCCTGTCCCTATAAGTTAGTGCCACTTTGGGTTCACGACTAGTCATGTCGGCCCAGGTTCTCTGTCATATGGACGCTAGCGACACTATCATATACGTGAGCGAAAAGGCGCAAACGGTCCCGGGCCAGGTAAGGTGGCACCCGTGGGAATACCGTGCGTGAGGCCGCAAAGTGATATGATGTGTTACATGCTAGATCGATGTGGCTTAGGATCGGGGTCCTGACAGCGTTGGTATCAGAGCCTGACTGCCTGTAGGATTACCAAGCCAAACTGGTCGAAGTTGAGTCTAGTAATGCTTTAGTTATATAAGGGAATTGATTGCGGAAGGGAAGGTAAGGCTCTTTTTACTCCTTATACCTCATGCCCTCTGATCTGAGTCCTCCTCTTCCTTTCTACGGGGATTAAGAACTAGGCCTTCTCATCTATCTATCAGGATGACGTGTTACTAATCCATAGACTTATGAGATTGTTGGATTCAAGCCTCTGTTCAATTTCTACTACTCCCATGTGTTCTTAGTGGATCTCAGAACATTGATATTGTGATGTTGAGTGGTTATGCCACCACTTTGCAGGATGTCTCAAATCATTTTGAGCATTTACAGCCGTTATGTTGTCCGAGTCATCCCAGGTTTCTAAACAGTCTGATGCATTTACAGTTCCTTCTTTCCATCACCGATGTTCCTTTGGGCCAGTTCAACCACACTAATTGGTGAGTTGAGGTACCCTGTTGCCTCAACATGTATGATGGAGCTATTATTATGACCCTAGGTGTTTTAAGGAGTCACCTAGTAAACTAGCCATGTTTTGTGTTCCCGGTGTGATGATTCTGGCCATTATTCTCGAAAGCATCCCGTGATGCCATTTAGTAGTAGTTATTCTACTCCTGGGTTTTGAACCCGAGATTCACCCTACCTACCTCATGTCGATAGTGTTTGCTAGTTCCTTTAGGATATTAGTAACCTTTGTATTAGTCCTCGAGGTCCGTGGTATCTCCTTCTTCCAAATACCATGAACCATTAAGGCAGAAGTTCTTTGAACCAAAAGATCACAACCAGGGTGCTCTTGAGGAGTACTCCATTCATATTGTGACTCTGCCAGTCCTATCATTCTGCATGGGTTATCCGGAAGAAATTTGTTGAACTTGTTTGACATACTAACCCATGAATCCACAACTCAGAAAGTTATATGTTCCTTGAGTTGACGCTCCTCAGCTATATTCCGACCCTAGTCTATCAATTGATAGTCAGGAATAGTTGTGCGTTCGTGTTCATCGATGCCTATTATTCTTGTGGTCTGTCAAGCCATTCTATTCCGGAATGACTAGGAGAAACAAACTCCAGTACCTCATCCATATCTAGGAATAGGTCAAAACAGTTGTATTGCAAAGATCAAAATGCCAATCCAGCTTTTGATTCTGTTCTACCCTGAAGTATTGCCCTCTTTATCTCAGGAATATCATAGGAATTGCACAACACCCTATGAACTCTTGATACACTGATACTTCTCGCCATCATCGTTCATTCCTCGGTCTCTGTGTTATTGTAACCGGATTGCCGACAAGTGAATTGTGATGTGTGAAATCAATACTCCGAGCAACTCGTTGTTTTGTAGTAAATGGACAATATTCTCATTCTTAACGTGTTGGTTACTAAATCATCATCCTAAGATTGATCGTGCTACCTAGTCCTTATTTCTGGTGCACTCTTCGATCCATGAGTTGGGATTGTGTCGACCCCTCACTATTTTGATCATATCGTCTTGCCTAAAAAGCAAGATTGTTCTCGTGCTTAGTGACATATCGGTGGTTCGTGATGTTCCGAATATCATCTCGGAAGTATTACCAGGTTGTCACCTGACCGCTATGTTGAGATCGTGATCATGTTGGTTTCTTACAAACCACCCATTCTCCAAGAATCTGTGTTGGATACCCCTGAGCTAGTTGGTTAAGCTAAACAACAACTTGGAGAGTTGGAAGATGAAAGCTTGTCCAACTTAGTTCGTTCCAAGGGATATCTTTGTGTTGTGTGTTAGTTGAAGAAAGATGATATCTCCATCGATTGGTCCTCGTGATCAGTTGTTGGATCTATTGCCTTGTCAAACTTAGACTTGAGTATGGGTTATCGTCAAGTCAAATCAGAACCAACGATGTTCGTATTATTGTCTTACTCGTGGTTGATCCCTCGAGCATACACCATTATATCTTTTGGTCTGACCAATGCTATCACCGTGTTCACATGATGGTGGAAGTCCAGTGATATGGAAATTCCGATGGGTTGTTGTTGAGCCCATCAGCAGCATTTTGTCTCCCCCATGATTCATGTTGAACATCAACCTAGTGTTGGAAACTTTGTAAGCAATGCCTTCGTGTTCCGTTCATGGAGCTTATGTTTGAATGAAAGAAGCGACTTCCTTTGATTCACGTGCATTTGATGTAAGTTGCCGCCGTGAATTTGAGAAAGGTTTGTTTTGATTCCCTCAGAATCATCCCAAATCAGTCATGCATACGTGCGAAGTATTCTATGGTTTGATAGGTTGGCCGCCTCCACTCCATATGTGTTCCTAGCACACCAAGCCACTGATTGATTTGTTCAAGGAAAAGGAGCGTGTTGTGCTAATTCTAGATCATGCACAAGATTCCATTATCCTCGATGATGGTTCCCAACCAGAACTCGGTAGTATTTTTATTATAAGACTACTATGTGGTCATGCTTTTCTGGGACAGCTTGTTCACATGTGTGTAGCAGAACCAGCTTATGTTTTGGAGCGTGCTATCGTAGTTCATCTCCCGAGAATCTCGCAACGTCATCTCGTCGATTTGTGTTGCAAACTTTCTTTTCCAGACAGGCTGTCTGAAATATTCCGTTACCAACCAGATCTGAATCTCAGGCAGATATGATGGTTGGAACTTTTCCAAGATCTGTTATGTAGGTCCGGACAAGGTTGATGTCTGGCCGACACACCTAGCCGGAAGATCTATCATGGTAGTATCTTGATTGTACTATTTGACCATCTTCTCCATGAGGATTTTGTGCGACTTATTGTAGAAGTTGCTTCCTAGGAATTCTCGTGCTCTCAGTTTCTTCGATTACCCTATAACCACCCAACCAGGGGAATCACCCTCGACTGTTGAGTTTTCTTCCCCAGTTACCAGAATCATTTCCAGCATTTGCATCTTGCTCCCAGCTTGCACCTCAGCAATTATTGTTTAGTATCATTTTCAAAAGTGGTCATGTCATGGTCCCATCCATTTCCGGTGATAAGCAAGAGTCATCCATTGTGTTGTCTTCAACAAGGTAGTCCACATCATCCATTCTGGTATGGGTATGCCATTCCTTCAAATTCGTTCACACGATCGTTTGTGATTGCCTTAGGCTGGTACAAAGAATTTCAATGATCTTGTATCAAAAGTAATTCTTTTTGTCACATAGGGGAATAGTTCTTCGAGTCACCTTCCCTGAGGTGCCCCGTTTCGTAATCATGGAAAATTCCCTCGCTACTTTGAAACCCTCGTCAAATTGTTTCCTCCGTCGCTCCTGATGCAAGTTTTGTCTCTCAGCTCCAGAGATGTTCGATGTCTCATTCCGTGAGCTTATCTTGTGATCATCAAGATGATCCTAAGTTGCTCGAACCTCAAGAAGATCGATTCCTCCGAGATCCTCCCTTTATTCTCGTTGTCATGTTGGATGTAGTTCTCAAAGCAAGATGTTGAGATCAAGGTGATGCAATGGATCCACATCCTCGAGGAAGACATCTGGATCGTGAAGATTGTGTTAGCTTGTGTCCCTCTGGCTTCTTACCTCACGTCTTGAATCTCGGGACGAGATTCTTGTTTAGTGGGGGTGAGTTGTCACACCCTAGAATTTTCTTGTCATTAGTTGCATTAAGGCATTCATGTCATCATGTTTAAATTTCTCAGAAAGTTGAAATGGGGATTGATCAAACCCTAGCACCTAAAAGAAATCAAATAGGTTCAAATATTTTTTTTTTCAAAGAACCCAAAATGCCTTTGAAAATGTTCATGATTTTTGTTAAAGGTGAAAACCTCTGCCAAAAATGATGCAAATATTTTCAGGCCATTCTGGATATTTGAATTAATTCATAAAGTATTTGAATTGGGGCATTTAATTGCTATACATATTATTAAATGCTCCAACAATTCTGAAAATAGCTAAGGGCCTCTGAGAAAATTCAGTTATTGCCCATAATTAATTTCAGAATTTATAGAAATGATTTGGTGTTTTTACTAAATCAAAAACAAATTGCAAAAGTAGAAAACAGAAACAAATTGAAAGGCAGAAGACTTACCAGGCCCTTACCTAGCGCCCACCAACCGGCCCAGCACCCTAGCTGGCCGGCCCAGCCCAGCAGGCCCAGGTGCCAGTCGTCCCCAACCTCCTGCCAGTGGGCAGGAGGGCGCGTGCCGTCGCGCGCTGGCCACGCGCCGGGCCACCTCCTGCTTCCCGCTACTTCCTCGGCGCCCTGGGGGTGCCACGCACTCCTCTGACCCCTCTCACTTCTCCCTAGACTCCTTCCCCCTCCTCTGCTCTCTGCTCCGCGCCGCCCGAGCGGAGCTCGTCGCCACCGACACCGTTCACCGTAGCCACCACCTCCTCCTCAACCTCTCTCCACGCCCAGAAGCTCCGCCACTTCGCCCTCGACCCCCTCGTGGAGCCACGCATTGTCGGATGCTCTGTTGCCTCGCCACCGACCCATCTTCCCCGCGCACGGCCGTCGGATCGCCATCGTCATTACATCGCCATCCATGCCTCCCCGAGCTTGACGGTTGCACCAGAAGAATCGCGGTGAGCTCCTCTACCGATCCCCCATACTCCCATGCCCACTAGCTCATCATATCACCCGTTCCCGTCGAGCCCGAGAGCTTGGCTCCGCCGGCCATGGCGCCGCCGCGGCCACAGCTCCTGCCGCCCGCGTCGGAGCGCATCAACGTGCTCAGGAGGCCCCCAGGAGCCTAACCCACACACTCCCTCGCTCTACCGCACACCCTAGCACCAACCCCGCAGTCACCCGAACTCCGGCGCCGCCCCGAGCTCGTTCCAGGCGAGTTCCGGCCGTCCCCGCTGCCGCCGCATGCCGCGCTGGATGCGGGTGAGCTCCAGCTTCCTGTAGATGGCCTCGGCCGCCATTTTGGTCCACGTAGCGCGAAACCCGCAGCCCTCCGCCGCGTCTGGCCTCGCCAGCGTCGAGCCGCCGGCGAGTTTGACCACGTTTTGACCCCGTGCGGGCCCCGGTTGACTTCCCCCCTGAGTCCATGACAGGTGGGGCCGGCCTGTTAATTAGGTTAGGATTAGTGTGAACTAAATATTAGTTAGACTAATGGCCTGACACGCAGGACCCACGCGTCAGGTTTGACCTGGACCGGGTCTGTTGACCTGCTGAGGTCAGCATGACGCAAATGCTGACGCCGTAATTGATTTTCTGGATTTATTCTTATTCAGGAAATTCCAGAAAATGTCTAAAACTTCTAAAAATCATAGAAATTAATCTATAGCTCCAAATGAAAAGATTTATATATGAAAAATTATCAGAAAAATTCAAGGAATCCATCTGTACCATTTTCATGCATGTTTGAACAATGTTTGTCCTCTATTTTGGACAAAACAAATAAAGGGCATTTAAATAATGATATATGGAGTTGGAATTTGAATCATGTATTCAAACCAACTTCATTTAAATCATAGCTAGATGCATTAGCTCAAATCACAGCATATTGCCATGTCATGATCATGCGTCATATTGTGGCATTGCATTGATTGTGTTCTTTCTCAGTTGTCGGTGTTTGTCCCCTCTCGATAGACGTGGTTTCGACGATGATATCGATGACACCGATGAAGAACTATAATATCTTCAGAAGTGCCAGGCAAGCAAACCCCCTTGTTCATTCCAAAACAATCCCACCCTCTCGCTCCTGCTCTCTTTTACTGCATTAGGACAACAACGATTCATGTGTTACTTGCTGCGGTAGCTGAATCCCTTTATCCTTTGCATGACCTGTCATTGCCACAGTAAATAGATGAAACCCACTAGCATGAGTAGGATTTGATTGAGCCCTGATGTGCCTACTCATTCATGCTTGTTTGTCGTGCCTGCTACTGCTTAGAGTTGAGTCAGGTCTGATTCATCGGGGATGAATTGGAATGGTGATGAACATGTCCTATTGTGTGTGAGCTAAGTGTGTGAACACGATTTGGTAAAGGTATTGGTGAGAGGACATGTAGGAGTACATGGTGGGTTGTCTCATTGAAGCCGTCCTCAGGAACTGAGTTCTGTGTTTGTGACCCATGAAACAGTTACTACCACACATTGGGATCCTTAATTGACTCTCTCGGCTTCTTAATCAACCTTGTCCTCTGTCCAGGAGTTGCAAGTAGTTTCTGGTGTTTGTATTATGCTGGGGGCCGCACGCAGCGCTGACCGTAGGGGTGGGCTGTGTTGCGGTAGGCACGTGGCACGGTGTACCGGGCGCCCGTTTGGTGTCTCGGGAACCCTGCTCACATCGTTCGGGGCCGTATGTGGAAACCTCGGACGGACTCCCTACAGATGGAACCTGAATAGGCGATAAACCTGGACTAGAGACTTGAGTGTTTAGGTAGGCCGTGGCCGACACCCTCGCTGGGCTTCCGCTTGAAGGTTGTCGAGTACATGTCATGAAAACGGCGATAAGTGGTGAGAGCGTGTGTGAAGAAGTACACCCCTGCAGGGTTAATATCATCTATTCGAATAGGCGTGTCCGCGGTAATGGACTTCTGGGTTGCCTATAACAATTCATAGACAAGTGAAAGTGGATACTCTAAAACTCGCAAGATAAGCGTGAGTGCTATGGATGGCCTTCTCGTAGGGAGACGGAAGTGGGTCCATAGTGGTGTATTGAATGGTGAATATGTGGACTCGTGTGCGCCACCTCAAAAGAGTTGCTTGCAGTCGTAGTTCAGGATAGACACCGAGTCAAAGCTGGCTTGCTGCAGTTAAACTCCACCACCCCTTTGTTGATACCGATGCATATGTAGTTAGTTCTGATGTAAGTCTTGCTGGGTACATTTGTACTCACGTTTGCCTATTTTATGTTTTTGCAGAGAGACGTCAGTCTCGCTAGTATTCCTGCTTGGACTTCGACGTTTAGCTTGTTACCTCAGCTACGATCTTGTGCCCTCGGCATCTGGTAGATAGTCAGGCTTCTCAGCCTTTTTCATTTGTAGATGTGTGTTCTCAGACATGTTAAGCTTCCGCATGTGCTTGTTGCTTGTATGCTCTGAATGTTGGGTCATGAGACCCATGCTTGTAATATCTCGCTCCTCGGAGCCTAATGAATAAATATTGGAGTCGTAGAGTTATGTTGTGATGCCATGTTGTATTTACACATATCGAGCATATTGTGTGTATGATTGAAATGCTTGCTATGTGTGGGATCCGACAATCTAGTTGTTTATCCTTGGCAGCCTCTCTTATGGGGATATGTAGTCTAGTGCCTCCTTGAGCCATAGTAGTCCGCTACAGCCCGGTTCACCGGAGTCCTGCTAGCCCAGCACTACTGCTCAGGACACTTGACTGGCCGGCATGTGTTTCACTTCGTTCCTGTGTCTGTCCCTTCGGGGAAATGTCACGCGGTGACATCCGGAGTCCTGTTAGCCCAGTGCTACATCCCGGATTCACACGCTGCTGACCGACATGCTCGAAGTTGATTCATGTATGCCTGTCCCCATGGGTTAGTGCCGCTTTGGGTTCACGACTAGCCATGTCGGCCCGGGTTCTCTGTCATATGGATGCTAGCGACACTATCATATACGTGAGCCAAAAGGCGCAGACGGTCCCGGGCCAGGTAAGGTGGCACCCGTGGGAATACCGTGCGTGAGGCCGCAAAGTGATATGATGTGTTACATGCTAGATCGGTGTGACTTAGGATCGGGGTCCTGACAGCGTTGGTATCAGAGCCTGACTGCCTGTAGGATTACTAAGCCAAACTGGTCGAAGTTGAGTCTAGTAATGCTTTAGTTATATAAGGGAATTGAGTGTGGAAGGGAACGTAAGGCTCTTTTTACTCCTTATACCTCATGCCTTCTGATCTGAGTCAACCTCTTCTCTTCTACGGGGATTAAGAACTAGGCCTTCTCTTCTATCTCTCAGGATGACGTGTTACTAAACCGTAGTTGCCTAGGATTGTTGAGTTCAAGCCTTAGTTCAGTTTCTACTACTTTTAGTATGTTGTCAGCTGAACCAGAACTTTAATATGATGATGTTGAGTGTCTATGCAAATCCTTGTGAATGTCTCGAATCTTTTTCTGAGCATTTACAGCCGTTATGCTGTCCGAGTCATCCCAGGTTTCTAAATAATCTGATGCATTTGTAAATCCCTTCTTCCCGTTCTCGATGTTTCTTTGGGCCAGATTAAGCACACTACATGGTCTGTGAGGTACTCCATTGCCTCAGCGTATATGTTGGAGCTACTATTGTGACTCTAGGTGTCTTATGAAACCATCTAGTAATCTATCCATGTTTTGTGTTCCCAGTGTGATGAATCTGGCCACCATTCTCGAAAGCATCTCGTGATGCCATTTAGTTAGTATGTATTCTACTCCTGGGTTCTTGAACCCGAGATTCACCCTACTTACCTCATGTTGATAGTGTTGCTAGTTCCTTTAGGATATTAGTAACCTTTTCATTAGTCTTCGAGGTCCGTGGTATTTCCTTCTTCCAAATACTACGAACCACTTATGGCAGAAGTTCTTGAACCAAAAGATCAAACTAGAGTGCTCTTGATGAGTTCTCCATTCATAATTGTGACTCTGCCAGTCCTACCTCTCTGCATGGGTTGTCCGGAAGAAACATGTTGAACTTGGTTCGACAAACTAGTCTATGCATCCACAACTCAGAAAGTTATATGCTCCTTGAGTTGTCCATCTTCAGTTGTATTCCGACCATCTTCTATCAATTGATAGTCAAGAGTATGCATGCATTCGTTCATTGATGTCTAATTATTCTTGTGGTCCGTCAAGCCATTCTATTCCGGAATGACTAGGAGAAACGAACTCCAGTACCTCATCCATTTCTAGGATTGGGTCAAAGCAGTTGTGTTCCGCATATCAAAATGCCAATCCAGCTTTTGTTCTGTTCTACCGTGGAGTGTCACCTTTCTTATCAAGAATGTCAAGAGAATTGCACCTTCTCTTACGAGTTCTTGATGCAGTGATACTCTCGCCATCATCGTTCATTCCTCGGTCCCGTGTTGTTGCAACCGGAATGACGACAAGAGAACCATGATGTGTGAAATCAATACTCCTAGCAACCATGTTGCTTGGTAGTTAATGGACATTAATATCATTCTTAGCGTGTTGATTATCAACTATCCTCCTAAGATTGACCGTGCTACCTCAACCTTACTTCTGGTGCACTCTCGATCAATGAGTTAGGATTGTGTCAATCCCTCACTATTTTGGTCATATCATCTTGCCCCGAAAAGCAAGGTTGTTCTCGAGCTTAGTAACATATCGGTGGTTCGTGATTTTCCGACAGTCTTCTCGGAAGTATAACCAGGTTGTCACCTGACCGTTATGTTGAGCTCGCGATCAAGTTGGTTTTGTTATAAACCACCACTTCTCCAAGAAACTATGTTGGGTATCCCTGAGCTAGTTGGTCGAGCTAGACAACAACTTGGAGAGTTGGGAGATAAAAGCTTAATCCACTTAGTTCATCACTTAGGGTTATCCTTGTGTGTGTGTGTGTGTGTGTTGAAGAAAGATGATATGTCCATCGATTGGTCCTCGTGATCAGTTGTTGGATCTATTGCCTTGTCAAAACTTTGACTTGAGTATGGGCTATCGTCAAGTCAAATCAGAACCAACGATATTCGTAATGTTGTCTTACTCGTGGTTGATCCCTCGAGCATACACCATTACATCCCTTGGTCTGACCAATGCTATCACTGTGTTCACATGATGGTGGAAGTCCAGTGATATGGAAATTCCAATGAGTTGTTGTTGAGCCCATCAACGGCATTTTGTCTCCCCCATGATTCATGTTGAACATCAACTTAGTGTTGGAAACTTGTGTAAGCATTTCTTCGTGTTTCGTTCATGAAGCAAATGTTTGGATGAAAGAAGCGACTTTCTCTGATTCATGTGCATTTGGTGCAAGTTGCCGCTGTGAGTTCGAGAAAGATTGTTTTTGTTTCCTCTGGTACCATCCCAAGTCATTCATGCATGTGCGAAGTATGCTATGGTTTGACAGGCTCGCTACCTCCATTCTGTATGTGTTCCTAGCACACCAAGCCGCTGATTGATTTGCTAGAGGAAAAGAAGTTGTTGTGCGAATACTAGTTCATGCACAAGACTCCAACATCCTCGATGATGGTTCCCCACCTGAACTCGGCAGTGTTTTATTATAAGACTACTACGTGATCATGCTTGTCTGGGACAGTGTGTTCACATGTATGTAGCAGAACCAGCTCATGTTTTGGAGCTTGCTATCGTAGTTCATTTCCCGAGAATCTCGCAACGTCATCTCGTCGGTTTGTGTTGCAAACTTTCCTCTCCAGACATGCTGTCTGACATATCCCGTTACCAACCAGATCTGAATCTCAGGCAGATATGATGGTTGGGTCATTTCCAGTATTTGCATTTTGTTCCCAGCTTGCACCCATCATTGTGTCAGTCTGTCATGGGTCCCATCCATTTCTGGTGATAAGCAAAGGTCATCCATTGCGTTGTCTTCAACAAGGTAGTCCACATCATCCATTCTAGCCTGGGTACGTCATTTCTTCGAGCTCTGTCAAACGATCATTCGTAAATTGCCTCAGGTTGGGGAGAAGAGTTCCAATGATCTATGGATCAAAAGTTATTCTTTTTGCCACTTAAGGGAATAGTTCTTCGAGTCACCCTTTCCAAGTGCCCCGTTACGGGATCATGGAAATTATTTCCTCGCCACCTTGACACCATCCACCATCTCTCTAAGCGTGGAATCGAAGCCCACCAAATCAAACCTCGTTGTTTGTTCTTACATCCCTCTCGATGTGTTTTGTGTCTCAACTCGGGATGTTTCTACATCTCATTCCGTGAGTTGATCATGTTTTACCTGATCTTCGTGAAGATCGAATCATGTAGAGCCTCCCTCCCTTTCCATTGTCGTGTTGGATGGAGTTCTCAAAGCAAGACGTCAATATCATGATGATGTTTGAATCAACGTTCTTATGAAGTGCAACCTGGATCGTGAAGACCGTGATAGTTTGTGCCCCCTCTGTCTTCTTACCTCACGACTTGAATCTCGGGACGAGATTCTTGTTTAGTAGGGGTGAGTTGTCACATCCCTAGCTTCTGGTGCTGCCTAGTGTTTGTATCTTGCTTGCATCATGTCTAAATTTCTGAAACTTGGAATTGAGGAAAGGGAAGCCTCATAAACTTAAATAAAAGAAGGGCAAAGAACCCTAGAAATCTCATTCTTTGTTTCCAAGATGTCCTTTTGCAATGTTTGAGAATTTTGGCAAGAGCTATATATCAAACCAGAATTTAGGAACATTTTTAAGGATTTATTTTTGGGACTCTGAATTTAAATCAATAGCTATTTGAATTTGAGTTATGTTCATATAACTAGAATATAATTTCAAATATCTTTGAAACATTTTATGTGCATTTGGAAATGTCCATTTTGCAACATAAAATTATTCAAAGGGTTTTGTCACTGTTTTGAAATTGTTTTGAATTTTGAACAGTGGCAGAATTTTTAACAAAAGAAAACATAACAGAAAGATAAAACAGAGCAACCTTACCTAGAGCTTACCTGTCCAGTCCACCTGGCCCAAGCCCTGCTGGTCCAGCCCACCAGAGAGGCCCGGCCCACCAGCTCCAGCGAGCTTCTTCAAGCTGCTGCCAGTAGGAGCAGCTGCGTGCCAGGCATGCCGCAGCCGAGCAGCGCCACCTCCTGCTGCCTCCCCCGTCCTCACTCGAGCGCCATGCAGACGCCCGCAACCCCCTGGTCACTCTCCCCCTCTCTCCCGTGCCTATCCCTCGTCTATCCCCCTTCCCCGAGCACCACCGAGCGAAGCTCGTCACCGCCGCATCTGCCGCCGGACTTCGCCCGTCGATCTGCGTAGTCCAGTGCCTCCCCGAGCTCAACGACGGCGCCATTTGAATCTCTGTGAGCCCCGTCATCATTTTCTCCTACCCCTGGTCACGCCGTCCGCTAACTGACCTCGCTGTCCTCCCCGTGTGCTCCGGCCACCGCCTGAGCTCGCCGCCGCCGCTGCTAGAGACCACCTCGGCACCCGCCGCAGACACCCCTCGACACGCCGCGTTGCGCTGAGCACGTAGAGCCCAGCCCCGCTCGCTCCCGTCGCCAGAGTCGCCGGAACGGCGAACGCCGCCGCGCCTGGGTTAGCGCCGGTGTTAACCGCTGACGTGGCCATCTTAATTAATGCTAACGACACCGCTAATTAAACCCCCTAGGTCACTGACTAGTGGGCCCCAGGCCCCTAATGTTTTAGTTAGGTTTTAATTAAACCTCTTTGCCACTGTGGCACTAACGTGCGGGACCCGCGCGTCAGGTTTGACCTAGACCTAGCACCGTTGACCTGCTGACGTCACCCCGACGTCATGCTGACGCAGATAACCTTTTTCTGGAGTTATTCTTATACAGGAAATTCCAGAAAATAATGCAAACTTCTAAAAATCATAGAAGATCAACCGTAACTCCAAATGCAAAGAGTTATATATGATCAGAAAAATCTAATCTATCCATCTGTACCATTTTCATGCATGTTCGAATAACTTACAGCCACTGCTTATGACAATTTGAATAAATGGCATTTTAAATGTCCCATGTGGAGTTTGAATTTGAACCTAGTGTTCAAACCAACTCCATTTAACTTGTTGCTAGTTTCATTAGCTCAATCAACAGCATATTGCCATGTCACATTCATGCATCATACTGTTGCATCGCATTGATTGTGTTTATTCTCTATTGCCGGTATTTGTCCCCTCTCGATAGACGTGGTTTCGACGATGAGATCGATGACACCGATGAAGAGCTATAATATCTTCAGAAGTGCCAGGCAAGCAAAACCCCCTTGTTCATTTCGATACAATCCCACTCTCTCGCTCCTGCTCTTTTTTACTGCATTAGGACAACATCGATTCAACTGTTACATGCTGCGGTAGTTGAACCCCTTTCCTCTGCATGACCTGTCATTCCCACAGTAAATAGATGAAACCCACTAGCATGAGTAGGAGTTGTTTGAGCCCTGATGTGCCTACTCATTCATGCTTGTTGTCATGCCTGCTACTGCTTAGAGTTGAGTTGGGTCTGATTCATCGGGAATGAATTGGAATGTGGTGAACATGTCCTACTGAGGGAGTCCTGGATTAGGGGGTGTTCGGATAGCCGAACTATATCTTCAGCCGGACTCCAGGACTATGAAGATACAAGATTGAAGACTTCGTCCCGTGTCTGGAAGGTTCTTTCCTTGGCGTGGAAGGCAAGCTAGGCGTGCGGATATTCAAGATCTCCTACCAATGTAACCGACTCTGTGTAACCCTAACCCTATCCGGTGCCTATATAAACCGGAGGGTTGTAGTCCGTAGGACGAACACATCATAACCATCATCATACCTATAGGCTAGCTTCTAGGGTTTAGCCTCCTTGATCTCGTGGTAGATCTACTCTTGTACTACCCATATCATCAATATTAATCTAGCAGGAGTAGGGTTTTACCTCCATCAAGAGGGCCCGAACCTGGGTAAAATAAAGTGTCCCTTGTCTCCTGTTACCATCCGACCTTGACGCACAGATCGGGACCCCCTACCCGAGATCCGCCGGTTTTGATACCGACATTGGTGCTTTCATTGAGAGTTCCTCTGTGTCGTCGCCTTTAGGCCCGATGGCTCCTTTGATCGTCAACAACGATGAGGTCCAGGGTGAGACTTTTCTCCCCGGACAGATCTTCGTCTTCGGCGGCTTCGCTCTGCGGGCCAACTCGCTTTGTCATCTGGAGCAGATCGAGAGATACGCCCCTGGCCATCAAGTCAGGTTTGGAAACCTAAACTACACGGCAGATATCCGCGGAGACTTGATCTTTGACGGATTCGAGCCACAGCCAAGCGCGCCGCACTATCTCGAGGGGCATGATATAGCTCTGCCTCCGAACAGTGTCCTGGAGGCCGCATACGCTCCGACCCCGATCCTCGATCCGGAGCCCGCTGCATTATTTGAGGATGAACGGTTGGACGTCACCTCGGGGGCTGCGATCTTAAAAGCCATTGAGCCAAACACAAGCCCCGCACTCCGCACGGCACATGAATCCAAGGAGCCGGACTCTTCTCCGAACTCCGAACCTCCCGCGCCCCTACCAATCGAATCAGATTGGCGCCGGTAATGGAGTTCACCGCCACGGACATCTTTCAGTATTCACCTTTTGGTGATATTCTGAATTCTCTCAAGTCTCTCTCTTTGTCAGGAGAGCCCGGGCCAAACTATGGCGTGCGAGGTTGGGATTCGGATGACGAAGAAATTCAAAGCCCACCCACCGCCCACTTAATAGCCACTGTCGACGATATATCCGACATGCTCGACTTCGGCTCTGAAGACTTCGACGGTATGGACGACGAAGGAGGAGACGAGCAAGAACCAGCACCTGTAGGGCGCTGGACCGCCACCTCGTTATACAACATATACATGGTGGATGCTCCAAAAGATGGAGACGGCGATGGAACAGCGGAGGATGGCACTTCGAAAAAGCCTCCAAAACGCCGACGTCAGCGGCGCCGCTCCAAATCCCGCCACAGCAGAAACGGTGATTCCGGCACGGGAGATAATACTACCCCGGACAGCGCCGAAGAACACCAAAACCAGCAGGATTCGGCACAGGAAGATGCAGAAGACCGCCCTCATGAGAGAGCGGCAGAACGAGAGGTCAAGAACGATAACTACATGCCTCCCTCCGAAGACGAGGCAAGCCTCGGCGACGATGAATTCATCGTACCATCAGACCCCGCCGAACAAGAGCGCTTTCAACGCAGGCTTTTAGCCACGGCGAACAGCCTAAAGAAAAAGCAGCAACAGCTTAGAGCTGATCAAGATTTGCTAGCTGACAGATGGACTGAAGTCCTTGCGGCCGAAGAGCACGAGCTCGGACGCCCCTCCAAAAACTATCCTAAGCGCAGGCCGCTACCCCAATCAGAGGAGGAAGCCCAAGACATGGCAGATCGGCCACCTCGCGGCCGCGACAGAGAAGCCTGTCGAACATCCAAACAAGCCATGCCCCGCAGCCGCTTTACCAAGGCACGGGAACACGAACCAGACCTGCGAGACGTCCTGGAGGACAAAGCAAGGCAAACAAGATCGATCTATGGATCGCGCGGACGCCCGACGGCACGTGATAGTTTTCACTCCAGACACAATAAATCCGGCCGGGCCGAACACAACAGGAACAGCTCCTCCGAACTGCGTCGAGACATAGCCCAGTACAGGGGCGCCGCACACCCACTATGCTTCACAGACGAAGTAATGGATCATAGAATCCCAGAGGGTTTCAAACCCGTCAACATCGAGTCGTACGATGGTACGACAGATCCGGCAGTATGGATTGAGGACTATCTCCTCCACATCCACATGGCACGTGGCGATGATTTGCACGCCATCAAATATTTACCCCTTAAGCTTAAGGGACCAGCCCGGCACTGGCTCAACAGCCTTCCCGCAGATTCGATCGGCTCTTGGGAGGACCTGGAGGCCGCATTCCTCGACAACTTCCAGGGGACCTACGTACGGCCACCGGACGCCGACGACCTAAGCCACATAATCCAGCAGCCAGAAGAATCGGCCAGGCAATTCTGGACACGGTTCCTAACAAAGAAAAATCAGATAGTCGATTGTCTGGACGCAGAGGCCTTAGCAGCCTTCAAGCATAACATCCGTGACGAGTGGCTTGCCCGGCACCTGGGACAAGAAAAGCCGAAATCCATGGCAGCCCTCACGACACTCATGACCCACTTTTGCGCGGGCGAAGATAGCTGGCTAGCTCGCAGCAACAACTTATTGAAGAAGCAAGGTAATTCAGATACCAAGGACAAAAGTGGCAGGTCGTGACGAAATAAACAGAAACGCCGCGTCAGCAGCGACAGCAATGAAGATACGGCAGTAAACGCCGGATTCAGAGGCCATAAATCCGGTCAGCGGAAAAAGGCATTCAAAAAGAACACCCAGGGCCCGTCCAGTTTGGACCGAATACTCGACCGCTCGTGCCAGATTCACGGCACCCCCGAAAGGCCAGCCAATCACACCAACAGGGATTGTTGGGTGTTCAAGCAGGCAGGCAAGTTAAGAGCCGAACACAAAAACAAGGGGCTAGACAGTGATGACGAAGAGGAGCCCAGGCCGCCGAACAACAACGGACAGAAGGGGTTTCCCCCACAAGTGCGGATGGTGAACATGATATACACGACTCATAATCCCAAGCGGGAGAGGAAGCGTGCGCTACGGGACGTATACGCGATGGAGCCAGTCGCCCCAAAGTTCAACCCATGGTCCTCTTGCCCGATCACCTTCGATCGAAGGGACCACCCCACTAGCATCCGTCACGGCGGTTTCGCCGCATTGGTTCTTGACCCAATCATTGACGGATTTCACCTTACAAGAGTCCTCATGGACGGCGGCAGTAGCCTGAACCTGCTCTACCAGGATACAGTGCGGAAAATGGGCATAGATCCATCAAGGATCAAGCCCACAAAGACGACCTTTAAAGGCGTCATACCAGGTGTAGAGGCCAATTGCATAGGCTCCATAACACTTGATGTGGTCTTCGGATCTCCGGACAACTTCCGAAGCGAAGAGTTAATCTTCGACATAGTTCCGTTCCGCAGTGGCTATCATGCTCTGCTTGGACGAACCGCATTCGCAAAATTCAATGCGGTGCCGCACTACGCATATCTCAAGCTCAAGATGCCAGGCCCTCGAGGTGTAATCAGGTCAGCAGAAACACCAAACGCTCCATCCGTACGGAGGAACACACGGCGGCCCTCGCAGTAGAGGTACAAAGCAGCCTGTTAAGGCAGCTCTCGAGTCCGGCCGCTACAAAGCAGGACAAAGCAAAACGCGCCCGGAGTAACCCGCAGCAAGACCGACTGGCGCGTTCAGAGCACGCGTAGCAACACGGCCCCAACCCCAGGCATCGCTACATAGCGGAGCTAGTACCTCGAGTACACAATTACGCCCTTACAATTCCATGGGCATAGGGGAAGGGGCAGATAAAACGGCATGCCAACAATACGGCGTAAAACGTACTAGGGGCTGCCGGGATCTTCTTTTCTTTCAGGACTCCATACTCTGGATACAGTGTTCGGCCTCGCTGCCGCACAGACGATACAGGACCCAGGAAAGCAGACAAAATAACGCCGCATCATGGAACTCTCAGGTGGTCTCTATTTCAAGCGATATATCTGCTTCTGAATTCCGCGGCCTGCGCCTGGTCAGGACATGTTAAATAGTCTAATTTTTTTTCACACTACTTGTATCGTTCGGCTTGAATAAACAGCCTCCTCATAAATAATGCATAGCTTTTCGTCTATTTTTTGCATTATTTCCTTTTAATATACATATGTTTACTCAAATAACATGATCGCACCCGTACACCATGGTACGGCAAACCACGCCAGGGGCTTTTTTACCCTTCTATCTGGTGTGAGAAGTCCGTCCACTTTCACAAGTGCGGCACCCCGAACTTATAGCATTATATGCATCGGCTCCGAGTCATGATTTTGGTCATATGTTGGGTTTGCCCGGCTCCTATGTTTTGGTGCCTTACGTTCCGCTCTATCGGCTAAGGTAGCACTAGGAGAACCACTGCGATTGTGCCCCAGATCATGTGGGTGAGCACCTCAGTGGAGAAAGCTAAAACAGACTGTCATGATAAGGCGCGAGACCGGTCGCTGTTCGAGAGGTTTTTCGAGTCCCTAAAGGCTTATGCCGCTTTGAGCGGAGAGCTGGTTAAGTCCGGCTAAAGGCGTGGATAGTGCCCCGAATTCGGCCTTCCGAACTAGGGGCTTCGCCGAAATTTAAAATTATAACGTTCTATGGCTAAGTGAGAGTGTTCAAGCATTATAGTCCGATGGCCTGGTTCGCTGTGCTGAGCGCCTCCCTCGAAGGACCCAACTATGGGAACAAGAGCCCTCAGGTTTATCCCGAACACCCCAGCACTAGTTGCATGGGGGCAGAAGCTGACGACTCGCCATCTCTCAGTTATTGATAAACGGCCGCACAGAAAATAATATTTTAAATTCAGAAAGCATTGCTTAAGCTCATATGAACAAGTTTTCAGCGCACAGGATACAAACGAGCGAGTTTCATTGAAATATTACATCTTTGGCACACTCATCCGCGACAAGGCGAGCTCCAGCGAGAACTTCCTTGGAGTAGTTCTCGGGCTTGCGATGCTCCTTCCCCTGCGGCGGCCCGTCCTTCACCAGCTTCTCTCCGTCCAGCTTGCCCCAGTGTACCTTTACACGGGCAAGGGCCCTCCGGGCACCTTCTATGCAGACGGAGCGCTGGATGACCTCAAGCCGTGGACAGGCCTCCACCAGCCGCCGCACCAGCCCGAAGTAGCTCCCAGGCAGGGCCTCTCCAGGCCACAGCCGAACTAGTAAGCCCTTCATGGCCTGTTCGGCTGCCTTGTGGAGCTCGGCCAGCTGCTTCAGCTGATCGCTTAAGGGCAAAGGGTGTCCGGCCTCAGAATACTGAGACCAGAACACACTCTCCGTCGAGCTGTCCTCCTCAGCTCGGTAGAATGCGGCGGCGTCGGATGCGCTGCGGGGAAGATCGAAGAACGCCCCTGGAGAACTCCGGATTCGAGTAAGTAATACTTATTTCACCTTTATATTCCTACTTTGCATTAAGAATGCCTTAGCCGCTGCTATCTTTTTCACATCCTCCAATTCTTGGAGGGCCTTTTGGGCTTCGGCCTTGGCACTCTTGGTGGTCTCAACAACCGACGCGAGCTCGGACGCTTGTGTTTTTGCCTCAAGCTCCAAACCCTCATGTTTCTTCATGAGAGCTTGCAGCTCTTGCTGCACCTCGCCGACTTGGACCCCAAGCTTTTCTCGCTCAGCGCGCTCCTCGGCCGCTTTCTTCTCGGCCTCAGTCAGCGCCTGCTTCAGGGTTGCCAACTCAGTTGTGGCCCCTACAATAAGCAGTACAATCCTGTTATTTCTTTTTGCAATCAAGCCTCTCTATAGGCACCACTTTTTTTTCTCTTTCTTTTTTTTCTAAGGGGTATTTCTTACCTTCCTTTTCCGCGAGCTGCCTTTTGGCATGGCCGAGCTCTTGCTCGGACCGCTCGAGGTCCTTTTTCAGGACTTCCACCTGTGCAGTCAGTGCGGCGGTGGACAGCAGGGAAGCCTGCATACGCATATTTAGACTTTTTATTAGACTCCTGTGAAAATTGTTGGATCCTCTATTCGGCTTTTCTTCCCGAACACCAAACAGAGCATCAGGGGCTACTGTCTATGCGGTAATGAATTTAGCATATTTTTTGCTTACCTGGAAGCCTATTAGAAGGCTAGCGCAAGCTTCATTCAGTCCGCTCTTTGCGGACTGAACCCTTTGGACCACCGCACTCATGACAGTACGGTACTCCTCGTCGATGGTGGCGCCTTCAAGCGCCTCCAACAGACTATCCGGCGCCTCTGGTTGGACAGAGGTCGCCGGCTCAGATGGCTTACTCCTCTTGGAAGGAGTTCGCCCACCGCGAGCCAGGACGGTCGAGTCCGGCGCGGTGTCCGGCACAAAGCCGGACTGGGAGCCCTGGGGGGTTTCATCCCCTTTACTCCTGGGGTCCTGAGGATTGCCTTGCGGCTCCTCCAGGACCACCTCCTCCTTCCTTGTTCGGCGGGATGCCGCTTCGGCGTCGTCTGCCCTGCTAGGGGAGACTGCGGACGGAACAGAGTTCATGTCCGACGAATCCAGGGAGCCGCTCGATGAATCATCGAGTGCGGCTTGGGGCGGGCTGCGCAAATAACATTCGACATTAGGGTAAGCTGCGCACTTGAAGATACTATGAGTCATTCTGGTATGTGAATACTTATGATGTCGCCGGACGCTTAGTTCTGTCCGGCCACTCCTTTCCGCCCTCTTCGGCGTTGGGGGAATAGTCCGGCGGAGGGGTCTTCCTTTTCCTCGACCCCTCGGCCTCCCCTGTTGGGGCGGCCTTCTTCTTTTTCGCTCCCCTCGATGGAGGGGGAGAGCTTCCTTGTTCCTCCTCCTCGTTTTCACGAGAGGAGGGCGTCGCGGACTCGCCAGATGATGAGATCGACACCACCACATTGCGGGCACTCTTTCGAGTCCCGGTGGTCTTCTTCTTCTTGACCTTCTTCTCCGGCACCACATAGGGCGCCGGAGCCAGTAGCTTCTCTAAGAGAGCTGGGGCTGGGTCTTCGGGCAGAGGAGCCGGACAGTTAATTGGTCCGGCTATCTTCAGCCACGCCTGTCAAAGGCAAAGGGAGTTTTTAGATCCCACATAGAGTTAATCTATGTAGAAAAGCTTAACGAACCTGTGAAAGGTATAAATTGCTTACCTCGCCAGCGTTGCGCTGCGAGCTGTATCCGCGATCCTCGGAAGCGTATGAGGGGCACTCGGCGCCTTTGGTTAGCACCTTCCAGACGTCTTCATACGTCATGTCGAAGAGCCTGAGGGTTTGGTGCTGCGCCGGGTCGAATTCCCACAAAGTGAACTCCCGTTCTTGGCACGGGAGGATCCAGCGAACGAGCATGACCTGGATGATGTTGACATGCCGGATGGGCTTGTCCATCAGGGACCGGATGCAAGTTTGCAGTCCGGTCACTTCTTCTTTGTTGCCCCACGATAGGCCCGTCTCTTTCCAGGACATGAGCCGCGTGGGGGGTCCGGATCGGAACTCAGGGGCCGCGACTCATTTCGAGTCGCGTGGCTCGATGATGTAAAACAACCCTGCCTGCCACCCCTTTAAGGACTCCACAAAGGAGCCATCGAACCAGAGTGCGTTGGCCATTTTGCCGGCCATAGCACCTCCGCACTCCTCCTGGGTGCCGGACACCACCTTGGGCTTGACGTTGAAGGTCTGGAGCCAGAGGCCGAAGTGGGGGCGGATGCGGAGAAAGGCCTCACACACGATGATAAACGCCGAGATATTGAGGATAAAGTTCGGGGCCAGATCATGGAAGTCCAGGCCGTAGTAGAACATGAGCCCCCGGACAAAAGGGTGAAGTGGAAAACCCAGTCCGCGGAGGAAATGGGGGAGAAAAACTACCCTCTCATGGGGCCTTGGGGTGGGAAGAAGCTGCCCCGCATCGGGAAGCCGGTGCGGGATGTCCTTGGACAGATATCCGGCCTTCCTAAGCTTTTTGATTTGACCCTCCGTAACGGAGGAAGCCATCCACTTGCCACCCGCTCCGGACATCGTTGGAGCAGGTTGGGGAAGAAAGAGCGAACTTGGGCGTTGGAGCTTGAGTGCGCAGGAGATGGATGGGCAAAGGAGGAAGAAGGCGTAGGTGAAAGAGGTGGATCTTTATCCCCTTATATAGGCTGATGTCGTTATGCGTCCCCACCTACCTAATAAAACTCGCTTGCCGCTCACACACCGTGGTAAATGGCGCGGTTGGGTTACCCACGTCCGTGTTAATGAGAATCCCGTTAAAAGGGGCACACGATCTCTGCTTCGACAAGACGTGCCAAGGAAACCGCCTCGTTGAACGTGCTGCGGTGGAACAACAAAAATAATCCATACAGAAGGCTTGGTCGCAGTGTTATGACGCACTGCGGAATACGTCAGCAGATTTGATTTGTGTTTGTATTATTCTCTATATGGCAATACGTGGAAACTTGTTTTGCAGAGCCGGACACTATTTTTTGGTGTTTATTATCTTCTTGAAGAATTTGGAGGAGGAACCCGCCTTGCAATGCCGAAGACAATTTGCGCGCCGGACTCGTCGTCATTGAAGCCTGGTTCAGGGGCTACTGAGGGAGTCCTGGATTAGGGGGTGTTCGGATAGCCGAACTATATCTTCAGCCGGACTCCAGGACTATGAAGATACAAGATTGAAGACTTCGTCCCGTGTCCGGAAGGTTCTTTCCTTGGCGTGGAAGGCAAGCTAGGCGTGCGGATATTCAAGATCTCCTACCAATGTAACCGACTCTATAAACCGGAGGGTTGTAGTCCGTAGGACGAACATATCATAACCATCATCATACCTATAGGCTAGCTTCTAGGGTTTAGCCTCCTTGATCTCGTGGTAGATCTACTCTTGTACTACCCATATCATCAATATTAATCTAGCAGGAGTAGGGTTTTACCTCCATCGAGAGGGCCTGAACCTGGATAAAATAAAGTGTCCCTTGTCTCCTGTTACCATCCGACCTTGACGCACAGATCGGGACCCCCTACCCGAGATCCGCCGGTTTTGACACCGACACCTACTATTGAGAGCTAAGTGTGTGAACATGATTTGGTAAAGGTAGCGGTGAGAGTCCATGTAGGAGTACATGGTGGGTTGTCTCATTGCAGCCGTCCTCAGGAAATGAGTTCTATGTTTGTGATCCATGAACAGTTACTACCACACATTGGGCTCCGGGCGCTCCAAGCCCTCTCGACTTATTAATCAACTTGATCTTTGTCCAGGAGTTGCAACTAGTTTCTGGTGTTTGTAGGTAGTGTTAGTAGTCTACCAAGTGGTACCCGGTACAGGTGGGCTTGGGACAGACTAGGCACCGTGGCACGGTGTACCAAGCGTAGATCCACCCGTCGAGGTGGGCTTGGGAACCCTGCACACATCGTTTGGGGCCGTGAGCGACACCCCGGCCGGATCTCCTTGCGGATGGAACCCGAATAGGCGATAAACCTCGACAAGAGACTTGTGTGGTTAGTCAGGTCGTGGCCGACTCCCTCGCCCGGCTTCCGCTTGAAGGTTGCCGAGGTACATGATGTGTACAGGGCGATAAGTGGCGAGAGCGTGTGTAAAGAAGTACACCCCTGCAGGGTTATCATTATCTATTCGAATAGCCGGATTCCTCGGATATGGAAACTTGGACCCCTTGCATAGTTCATAGACAAGTGAAAGTGGATACTCTAAAATGCGCAAGATAAGCATGAGTGCTATGGATGGCCTTCTCGTAGGGAGACGGGAGCGGATCCATAGTGGTGTATTGGTATGGTGAATATGTGGACTCGTGTGCGCCACCTCAAAAGAGTTACTTGCAGTCGTAGTTCAGGATAGCCACCGAGTCAAAGCTGGCTTGCTGCAGTTAAACTCCACCACCCCTTTTGTTGATACCGATGCATATGTAGTTAGTTCTGATGTAAGTCTTGCTGGGTACATTTGTACTCATGTTTGCCTATTTTATGTTTTTGCAGAGACGTCAATCTCGCTAGTAGTTCCGTGTGGACTTCGATGTTTAGCTTGATACCTCAGCTACGATCTTGTGCCCTTGGCAGGATCTGGTAGATAGTCAGGCTTCTCAGCCTTTTTCATTTGTAGATGTCTGTACTCAGACATGTTGAGCTTTCGCATATGCTTTGCCTTGTATGCTCTGAATGTTGGGTCATGAGACCCATGTTTGTAATATATTGCTCCTCGGAGCCTAATGAATAAATACTTGAGTCGTAGAGTTATGCTGTGATGCCATGTTGTATTTACACATATCGAGCATATTGTGTGTATGATTGAAATGCTTGGTATGCGTGGGATTCGACAACCTAGTTGTTTATCCTTGGTAGCCTCTCTTATGGGGAAATGTAGTCTTGTGCTTACATGAGCCATAGTAGTCCGCTACAGCCCAGTTCACCGGAGTCCTGCTAGCCCAGCACTACTGCTTCGGAACACTCGACTGGCCGGCATGTGATTCACTTCGTTCCTGTGTCTGTCCCTTCGGGGAAATGTCACGCGGTGACATCCGGAGCCCTGTTAGCCCAGTGCTACAGCCCGGATTCACACGCTTCTGACTGACATGCTCGATGTTGTTTCATGTATGCCTGTCCCTATAAGTTAGTGCCACTTTGGGTTCACGACTAGTCATGTCGGCCCGAGTTCTCTGTCATATGGATGCTAGCGTCACTATCATATATGTGAGCCAAAAGGCGCAAACGGTCCCGGGCCAGGTAAGGTGGCACCCGTGGGAATACCATGCGTGAGGCCGCAAAATGATATGATGTGTTACATGCTAGATCGATATGACTTAGGATCGGGGTCCTGACAGCGTTGGTATCAGAGCCTGACTGCCTGTAGGATTACCAAGCCAAACTGGTCGAAGACGAATCTAGAAATGCTTTAGTTATATAAGGGAATTGATTGTGGAAGGGAACGTAAGGCTCTTTTTACTCCTTATACCTCATGGCCTTCTGACCTGAGTCAACCTCTTCTCTTCTACGGGGATTAAGAACTAGGCCTTCTCTTCTATTTCTCAGGATGACGTGTTACTAAACTGTAGTTGCCTAGGATTGTTGAGTTCAAGCCTCAGTTCAGTTTCTACTACTTTTAGTATGTTGTCCTGAGTGTCTATGCAAATCCTTGTGAATGTCTCGAATCTTTTTTTGAGCATTTACAGCCGTTATGCTGTCCGAGTCATCCCAGGTTTCTAAATAGTCTGATGCATTTGTAAATCCCTTCTTCCCGTTCTCGATGTTTCTTTGGGCCAGATTAAGCACACTACATGGTCTGTGAGGTACTCCGTTGCCTCAGCGTATATGTTGGAGCTACTATTGTGACTCTAGGTGTCTTATGAAACCATCTAGTAATCTATCCATGTTTTGTGTTCCCAGTGTGATGAATCTGACCACCATTCTCAAAAGCATCTCGTGATGCCATTTAGTTAGTATGTATTCTACTCCTGGGTTCTTGAACCCAAGATTCACTCTACTTACCTCGTGTTGATAGTGTTGCTCGTACCTTTAGGATATTAGTAACCTTTGCGATAGTCCTCGAGGACCGTGGTAGTTCCTTCTTCCAAATACCATGAACCATTATGGCAGAAGCTCGTTGAGCCAATGATCACAACAAGAGTGCTCTTGATGAGTTCTCCATTCAAAAATTGTGAATCTGCCAGTCCTTCCTCCTCTGCATGGGTTATCCGGAAGAAAAATGTCGAGCTTCCCTCGACATACTAGTCTATGCATCCACAACTCAGAAAAACATATGTTCCTTTGAGTTGTCCCTCTTTAGTTGTATCCCGATCTCCGTCTATCAAGTGATAGTCAGGAATAGTTGTGCCATCATGTTCGTCAGTGTCTATTATTCTTGTGGTCTGTCGAGCCGTTCTATTTCAGAATGACTAGGAGAAACAAACTCCAGTACCTCATCCATATCTAGGATTGGGTCAAAGTAGTTGTACTCTGCAGATCAAATTGCAATTCCAGCTTTGCTCTGTTCTACCTTGGAGTGTTACCATCTTTACGTCAAGAGTGTCATGAGAATTGCACAACCTCTTATGGATTCTTGACGCAGTAATACTTCTTGCCATCATTGTTAATTCCTCGGTTCCCGAGTTATTGTAACCGAAATGCCGACAAGTGAATCGTGATGTGTGAAATCAATACTCCTAGCAACCTCGTTGCTTGGTAGTTAATGGACAATACTCTCATTCTTAGTGTGTTGGTTATTAAATCATCATCCTAAGATTGATCGTGCTACCTAGTTCTTATTTCCGATGCGCTCTTTGATCAATGAGTTGGGATTATTCAATCCCTTGCTTATTTGACCATATCATCTTGCCCTGAAAAGCAAGGTTGTTCTCGAGCTTAGTAACATATCGGTGGTTCGTGACGTTCCGAATATCTTCTCGAAAGTATTACCAGGTTGTCACCTGACCGCTATGTTGAGTTCGTGATCATGTTGGTTTCCTCTAAACCACCCATTCTCCAAGATTCCGTGTTGGATACCCCTGAGCTAGTCCGATAAGCTAAACAACAACTTGGAGAGTTGGAAGATAAGAGCTTGCCTGACTTAGTTCATCTCTAAGGGATATCTTCTGTGTGTGTGCGTTGAAGAAAGATGATATCTCCATTGATTGGTCCTCGTGATCAGTTGTTGGATCTATTGCCTTGTCAAAACTTTGACTTGAGTATGGGCTATCGTCAAGTCAAATCAGAACCAACGTTGTTCGTAATGTTGTCTTACTCGTGGTTGATCCCTCGAGCATACACCATTACATCTTTTGGTCTGACCAATGCTATCACCGTGTTCACATGATGGTGGAAGTCCAGTGATATGGAAATTCCGATGAGTTGTTGTTGAACCCATCAGCAGTATTTTGTCTCCCCCATGATTCATGTTGAACATTACACTAGTATTAGAAATTTTGTAAACAATGCCTTCACGCTCCGTTCATGAAGCATACGTTTGGATGAAAGAAGAGACTTCCTCTAATTCATGTGCATTCGATGCAAGTTGCCGCTCTAAATTCGAGAAAGCTTGTTTTTGCTTCCTCCGGAACCATCCCAAGTCAGTCATGCATATGTGCAAAGTATTCTATGGTTTGGAGACTTGCAACCTTCATTCTATATGTATCCATAGCACACCAAGCCACTGATTGATTTGCTCAAGGAAAAGGAGTATGTGGTGTTAATTCTAGATCATGCACAAGACTCCGATATTCTCGACGATGGTTCCCAACCAGAACTCGGTAGTGTTTTATTATAAGACTACCATGTGGTCATGCTTGTCTAGGACAGTGTGTTCACAGGTGTAGCAGAACCAGCTCATGTTTTGGAGCTTGCTATCGTAGTTCATCTCCCGAGAGTCTCGCAACGCCATCTCGTCGAATTGTGTTGCAAACTTTCTTTTTAGACATGCTGAGTCTGAAGTATCCTATCACCAATCGGATCTGAATCTCAGGCAGATATGATGATTGGAACTTTCCCAACAGTTGCATTTTGTTCCCAGCTTACACTGCCATTGTGCCAATTCCCATGAGCTGTCCTCTCAGTAATTGTTGCTTAGGATCATCTTCAAAAGTGTTCCTATCATGGGTCCCATCCATTTTCGTTGATAAGCAAAATCATTCATCGTGTTGTCCTCAACAAAGTAGTCCATATCATCCATTCAAATTCGGTTATGCCATTCCTTTGTACTCCGCCAAATGATTGTTGTGAATTGCCTTAGACTGGTATAAAGAGTTTCAATGATCCTTGTATCAAAAGTAATTCTTTTTGCCATTTAAGGGAAAAAAATTCTACGATTCACCTTCCCTAAGATGTCTCGCTATGGTTTCATGGCGACTCAAATCCTCGCTACGTTGACATCCGTTCACCACCCTCTTAGGTGTGGAACTGTTGTCTACCTAGTGAACCCTCGTCATCTGTTCCACTCCATCCCTCTATATGTGTGCTTCGTGTCTCAGCTCGAGAGATGTTGCTATGTCTCATTCCATGAGTTGATCCTGAGTTGTTCAATCTTCGAGAAGATCGATCCTTCTAGAGTTTTTCCTTTCCTCTCGTTGTCATGTGGGTTGGAGCTTTCAGAGCAGACATCGAGTCAATGACGGTGACCAAATCAACGTTCTTATGAAGTGCAACCTGGATCGTGAAGATTGTGCTAGCTTTGTGTTCCCTTCTGTCTGCTTACCCTACGTCTAGAATCTCGGGACGAGATTCTTGTTTAGTGGGGGTGAGTTGTCACGACCCTAGACTTTGCTTGTATTAGTTGCATTTGAGAGCATCTTGCATCATGTCTAAATTTCTGAAACTTGAATTGAGGATTGTTGAAACCTCAGAAATCTAATTAAAAGAAGGGCAAGCACCCTTTAAATTGCATTCTGTGAATCCAAAATGCCCTAAAAATAGTTTTGTGAATTTTGGCAAGAGTTATATATCAAACCAAAATTCTGGAACATTTTTAAGGAATTATTTGGTCTCTGAACTTAAATCAATAATCTATTTGAATTTGGAGATATATTCATAATATATAATGAATATATTTTCAAATGCTTTGAAATGCTTTATGTACTTTTGGAATAGTCCAGAGAGGTAACATAAATATTCAGAGTAGTTTGGCACTGTTTTATTTCATGTGAATTTGCAAACAGTGGCAAATACTAAATAAAAACAGAAAAACAGAATTGAAACAAAAAGAAAGGAAAGGAGCAGAAACTTACCTGGCCTCACTGTGCAACCCACCTAGTCGGCCCAGCTATGGCCCAGCACCGTAGAGAGCCCAGCCCACCACCCCACCCCGTCGTCTTCCTCCTGCCAGTAGGAGCAGCTCGCTGTCACGCGCGTGCTCGCCCCTGGCCACCTCCTGCTTCCTTCCCGGACCTTCTAGCGACACCACGGAGACGCCCCGTAACCCCTCGCTCCTCTCCCTCACTCTCTGCTCTCTTCCTCGCCCTCTATTCCTTCCCCGAGTGCGACCGAACGCAGCCGTCGCCGCCGACGAGCTCCACCACGGCCACAGCCATCTCCGAGCCTCTCCGACGCACCCCCGAGCTCTGCAGTGACGTCCCCGCCCTTACCACCGAGCCACAAGACGCCGGACGCCCTGGAGCACCGTCGTCGACGCCATCTTCGTCCTCCGCACCGACGGCCGCCGTCGATCGATTCGTCATCACCAGGCCGTCCCCGAGCCCTCTGAGATCACCGACGACCCCGCCGTGAGCTCCTCTACCTAACCCCTCGCTCCCCGCCGTCGTTCTCCTCCTCTAGCCCCGCGGTCCATCGGAGCCGAAAGCTCACTGCCGCCGTGGTTCCTCGCCGCCGTGGCCAGGGCCACCGCAGCCCGCGCCTGAGCACGTCACCATGCTCGGTGAACCCCCAGGAGCGCGTAGCACCTGCCAGTTTATCCCCTAGCGCCCCGTAGCGTCGAACCTGTCCACACCCGAGCCCCGCCGCCGCTTGACCTCATCGCCGAGCCCAACTCCAGCAACCCCAGGGCTTCCCTCCACCTCCGTTAGATGCGACCGAGTGCCAGCTTTCCAACGGGACCGCCCACGGCCCAAGCCGCCTCCTGTAGGTGAAACCCGAGCCACTCCGGTGCACACCCGCCGCGGATTTGGTCACCAGCGTCCACACGCCGGTGGTGATGACGTGGCACCGTCATTAGGTACTAATTACCAACTTAATTACCCCCTGACCCACTGACTACTGGGCCCCACGCCTTAATTAACCGTAGTTGAGTTTATGATTAGTTTTAATTAATCATAGTGGCCCCACAAGTCAAAGTTGACTGTGCTGACGTGTCTGTTAACCGGACCCACGTGTCACTGACCCTAGGCTACACTAGGTCACTGACCAGTGGACCCCACTGGTCAGGTTTGACCCGGACCAGCCCTGTTGACTTGCTGACATCATGCCAACGTCATGCTGACGCAGTAAAGTTTTCTGGAATTAAAATAAA
Organism: Aegilops umbellulata; assembly: GCA_032464435.1. NCBI lineage: Eukaryota > Viridiplantae > Streptophyta > Magnoliopsida > Poales > Poaceae > Aegilops > Aegilops umbellulata. The sequence goes on along the minus strand of CP136057.1, from coordinate 539,364,602 downwards.
TCAGAAATGATTTATAAATTTCAGAAAATCCCCCAAACTTCTAAAAATCATAAAAATTAAACCGTAACTCCAAATGAAATGATTTATATATGAAAAATTATCAGAAAAATTCAAGGAATCCATCTGTACCATTTTCATGCATGTTTGAACAATGTTTGTCCTCTGTTTTGGACAAAACAAATAAAGGGCATTTAAATAATCATATATGGAGTTGGAATTTGAATCATGTATTCAAACCAACTTCATTTAAATCATAGCTAGATGCATTAGCTCAAATCATAGCATATTGCCATGTCATGATCATGCATCATATTGTTGCATTGCATTGATTGTGTCCTTCTCTGTTTGCCGGTAACCGTCCCCTCTCAGTCGACGATGTTTCCGACGATGTGATCGATGAGAGCGATGAAGAGCTATATTATCTTCAGAAGTGACAGGCAAGCAAAAACCCCTTGTTCATTTCGATACAATCCCACTCTCTCGCTCCTTGGAGCCTATTGAATAAATACTTGAGTCGTAGAGTCTTGTTGTGATGCCATGTCGTATTTACACATACCGAGCATATTGTGTGTATGATTGAAATGCTTGCTATGTGTGGGATCCGACTATCTAGTTGTTTATCCTTGGCAGCCTCTCATATGGGGAAATGTAGTCTAGTGCTTCCTGAGCGATAGTAGTCCGCTACAGCCCGGTTCACCGGAGTCCTGCTAGCCCAGCACTACTGTTTGGACACTTGACTGGCCGGCATGTGTTTCACTTCGTTCCTGTGTCTGTCCCTTCGGGGAAATGTCACGCAGTGACATCCGGAGTCCTGCCTAGCCTGCTACAGCCCGGGTTACCGGAGTCCTGTTAGCCCAGTGCTACAGCCCGGATTCACACGCTGTTGACCGACATGCTCGAAGTTGATTCATGTATGCCTGTCCCCATGGGTTAGTGTCGCTTTGGGTTCACGACTAGCCATGTCGGCCCGAGTTCTCTGTCATATGGATGCTAGCGACACTATCATATATGTGAGCCAAAAGGCGCAAACAGTCCCGGGCCAGGTAAGGTGGCACCCGTGGGAGTACCATGCGTGAGGCCGCAAAGTGATATGATGTGTTACAAGCTAGATCGATGTGGCTTAGGATCGGGGTCCTGACAGCGTTGGTATCAGAGCCAAAGCTGTCGGGACCCCGATCCTAAGTCACACCGATCTAGCATGTAACACATCATATCACTTTGCGGCCTCACGCACGGTATTCCCACGGGTGCCACCTTACCTGGCCCGGGACCGTTTGCGCCTTTTGGCTCACGTATATGATAGTGTCGCTAGCATCCATATGACAAAGAACCGGGGCCGACATGGCTAGTCGCGAATCCAAAGCGGCACTAACCCATGAGAACAGGCATACATGAATCACATCGAGCATGTCGGTCATCAACGTGTGAATCCGGGCTATAGCACTGGGCTAACAGGACTCCGGATGTCACCGCGTGACATTTCCCCGAAGGGACAGACATAGGAACGAAGTGAAACACATGTCGGCCAGTCAAGTGTTCCGAGCAGTAGTGCTGGGCTAGCAGGACTCCGGTGAACCGGGCTGTAGCGGACTACTATCGCTCAGAAAGCACTAGACTACATTTCCCCATATGATAGGCTGCCAAGGATAAACAACTAGATTGTCGGATCCCACACATAGCAGTACACGTTACAGTACGCATAACATGCAAGTATGTGATGTACAACATGGCATCACAACATAACGAGAACTCATATAGATAAGGCCCAGAAGAGCCACATAGCATTAAATACAAACAGGGGTCACATGACCCAACATTCAGAGCATCCAAGCAACAAGCGGAAGCATTACATGTCTGAGTACAGACAACTACAAAAGAAAAAGGCTGAGAAGCCTGACTATCTACAAGACCCTCCAAGGGTACAAGATCGTAGTTGAGGTAACAAGCTACTCGTCGAAGTCCAAGCGGAATTACTAGAAAGACCGAAGTCTCCAATGCAAAACATAAATAAAGCAAACATGAGTACAAAGGTACTCAGCAAGACTTACATCAGATCCTATCATACATGCATTTGTATCAAGGAGGTAATGTGGGGTTTAGTTGCAGCAAGCCATCTTTGACTTAGTGGCTATCCTGTACTACGACTGCTGGTAACTCTTTTGAGGTGGCGCACACGAGTCCACTAATCACCACATCAATACACCACTATGGATTCATCCCCGTCTCACTACGGGAAGGCCATCCATAGCACTCACACTTATCTTGAGCATTTTAAAGTATCCACTTCAAGTTGTCTATGTACCACGTAAGCATCCAAGAAGTCCATAACCGAGGACACGACTATTCGAATAGATCATGATAACCCTGCAGGGGTGTACTTCTTCACACACGCTCTCGCCACTTACCGCCATGTACACGTCATGTATCTCGGCAACCTTCAAGCGAAAGCCTGGAGAGGGAGTCGTCCACGACCTAACTAACCACACAAGACTCTAGTCCAGGTTCATCGCCTATTCGGGTTCCATCCGCAAGGAGATCCGGCCGGGGTGTCGCTCACGGCCCCAAACGATGTGTGCAGGGTTCCCAAGCCCACCTCGCCGGATGGATCTACGCTTGGTACACCGTGCCACTTGTGCCTAGTCTGTCCCAAGCCCACCTGGCCGGGTGCCACTTGGTAGACTACTAACACTACCTACAAACACCAGAAACTATTTGCAACTCCTGGACAGAGATCAAGTTGGTTAATAAGTCGAGAGGGGCACTTAAGCATTCCAATGTGTGGTAGTCTCTAGTCATTGGACAACATACACAGAACTCAGTGCTTAAGGACGGTTCCAGTGAGACAACCCACCATGTACTCCTACATGGCCTCTCACCGCTACCTTTACCAAATTGTGTTCACACACTTAACTCTCAGCACCAGAACATATCGTAACACTCCAATTCATTCCCAATGAATCAGACCTGACACAACTCTAAGCAATAGCAGGCATGGCATGGTAGGAACACAACATGGCTCAATCAACTCCTACACATGCTAGTGGGTTTCAACTATTTACTGTGGCAATGACAGGTCATGCAAAGGAATGGGTTCAACTACCGCAGCATAAAGTAGCAATTGAATCGTTGTTGTCCTAATGCAATAAAAGAGAGCATGAGCGAGAGAGTGGGATCATATCGGAATGAACAAGGGGGTTTGCTTGCCTGGTAGATCAACAAGGAAGGCACTGCTCCTCAGACAGGTACTCTGGAACGGTCTCCGGAGCAGGACCTATCGAGAAGGAACGGTGTCGGCAATCAGAATACAAGCATATGCAACAATATGATGCATGATCATGGCATGAATATGTGATGCTGTCTGAGCTAATGCAGCTAGAGTTCATTTGGTTGAAGTCCATTTGAACCAAAGATTCAAATGCATTTCCAAGGTAAGTCCTTTATAAATGCCATTATATTGTTTCACTTATACAGCAGCTTTAAGTTGGTTTGTCATGCATGAAACTGGTACAGATGGTTACATTGAATTTTTCTGATAATTTTTCATATATAACTTATTTCAATCTGAGCTACGGTTGAATTGATATTAATTTTTGAAGTTTTGAACATTTTTTGGAATTTCCTGTTTTAAAATAATTCCAGAAAATAAATAATTGCGTCAGCATGACGTCAGCACTGTGTCAGCGGTCAACGGTGCTGACCAGGTCAAACCTGTCGCGCGGGGCCCACACGTCAGCGTCATGGTTGATTAACAGAGGGTTAATTAATCCTAACTACTAATTAGGGGGCGCCGGGGCCCATCTGTCATTGAGAGAGAGGGGAGGTCAAACCGGGCTATGGGGTCAACCCACGCCAGTCAAAGGTCAGCGGTCGCCGGTGTTTAGCCGCCGGCGAGTCCAAATATGGCGGGGCGCGGCGGGTTTTGCCTACAGGGGGCCATTTGGCGCGCGGAGTGCAGCTACGGGATGCGGACGCTCGTCCGCATCCAACTGTGGTGGTGGCGCGGCCGGGGAGTGACCGGAGTGGCGCCGGCGACGACGAGTGCAGCGGCCGGAGTTCGGTGGCGTGCGGGCTCAGCACTGCGGTGCATGGCAGAGAATGCGGAGGGCCTCTACGGCCCCTGGCGTCACCAGGAGCACGGTGACGCGCGCGGAAGTGGCTGGCTCGGGCTCTGGCCACCGTGGCGCCATGGCCGGCGGCGATGGGGTCTCGGGCGCGGCAGCTGAGCTAGCTAGGCGGGGAAAACAAGCACGGGGAGGAGGGGAAATGAAGTAGAGCTCACGGCGGAGGCAGCGGAGGCGTCAGAGAGCTCGGGGAAGCACTGATGCGGCCGGAGCATCGTCGGTGATCTCGGGCAGTCGGTGACGAAGACGATGGAGATGGCGGCGCTCCAGGGCCTCCCGAGACGTGTGGATTGGCTTCGAGGACGAGGAAGATGGCACGGAGCTCTTGGGCACGTCGGAGGGGCGAGGCCGTGGCGGTGGGCCCGGTAATGGCGAACGGCGGCGACGGCAACGTTCGGTTTTCGGGGGAGAGCGAGGGGAAGGGAGCAGAGGAGGGGATCGACTCGGGGGGGGGAGAGTGAGAGCGGTCCGGGGTCACGTGGCGCTCGTAGCTGCCTCCAGCAGCAGCGGCAAGCAGGAGCTGCCGTGGCGCGCATGCGCGCTGTGCGGGCACACGCCCCTGTCCTCCTGGCAAGAGGAGAGGGACGACTGGCAGGGGCCAGTTGGCTGGGCCGGCACAGAGCCAGGCCAGCAAGTGGCTCAGGTAAAACCAGGTAAGGGTTTTCCCCTTTTTTGTTTAACTTTTCTAATTTTCTGACATTTGTGTGGTTTAATAAAAATACTAAACCATTTTATTTTATTATGCCAATTTTTGTAGGGGCTAATGGTAGTATTCGAGAGCTCCCCAACAAATGGCACAATTTTTGGACAATATTTTATATACATAACAATATATATCCAAAGCAAATAATTATTGCATTAATTCCAAATGCCCAAAATAATTATTTATGAGCTCCTAAAAATAATGGTTCTGTCCAATATTTTCATAGAGCAACATGAACATTTTCTTGGACCCATTTGGAGCACTTTTTATCTGGGTCATTTCTAGAAATAAGTTCTGAGGGTTTCACAAATCCTCATTTCAGATTTAAATGAAATTTAAACATGATGCACACATGACCAGCTAGTCCAGGTCATACCAGAACTAGGGATGTGACAACTCGCCCCCACTTGAAAGAATCTCGTCCCGAGATTCAGGGGTCGACGGAAAGAAAGCGGGGTACTCCAGTCGAAGACGATCTTCTCGCTCCCAAGTAGCTTCTCTTTCGGAATGATGAGACCACTGAACTTTGAGAAACTTGATGTTCTGACGTCGAGTGACACGCTCTGCTTGATCAAGAATGCGAACAGGGTACTCTCGATATGTGAGGTTATCTTGGAGATCAAGCGTTTCGTGGTCCACTCCGCGGATGGGATCCGAGAAGCAACGCCTGAGTTGAGAGACGTGGAAGACATCATGAACTCGAGAAAGGTGTGGCGGTAGTTCCAACTGGTAGGCAACCTCTCCTCGTTTAGCGAGAATGAGAAAGGGACCAATATAACGAGGAGCCAACTTGCCCTTGATACCGAATCGATGGGTACCCTTCAAAGGGGTAACCCGAAGGTAAGCCTTGTTGCCAACTTCATAAGCCACTTCCTTATGATGATGGTCATATTGGCTCTTCTGACGAGATTGGGCTGTTTTCAAATTCTCACGAATGATGCGAACTTGCTCTTCTGCCTCCTGGATCATATCCGGTCCAAAGAATTGTCTTTCACCGGTTTCTGACCAGTTCAAAGGTGTTCGACATCTTCGTCCATACAGAATCTCAAAAGGAGCTTTCTTGAGACTGGATTGGTAGCTATTGTTATAAGCAAACTCGGCGAAAGGAAGGCACTTCTCCCAATCCATACCGAATGAGGTAACGCAAGCTCTAAGCATGTCTTCGAGGATTTGGTTGACTCTTTCCACCTGACCACTTGATTGAGGGTGGAAAGCGGTACTGAAGGAAAGATGGGTGCCCATGGCAGTTTGGAAACTTTCCCAGAAATGAGAAGTGAAAAGACTACCACGGTCTGGATTGATCTCTAGTGGAACACCATGAAGTGAAACTATTCGAGAAATATATAAGTCAGCGAGCTGACTGGTGGTGATATTCTCTCGAATAGGTAGGAAGTGGGCCACTTTGGAAAGACGATCAATGACTACGAAGATAGCATTATTCCCTTTCTTGGTCCTGGGAAAGCCGGTGATGAAGTCCATACCAACTTTATCCCATTTCCACTCAGGAATAGCTAAGGGCTGAAGGGTGCCAGCAGGTCTTTAATGTTCTGCCTTAACGCGACGACAAACGTCACAATTAGCAATGAACTGAGCGATTTATCTCTTCACCCTAGTCCACCAGAACCTCTGGCGTAGGTCCTGATACATCTTAGTACTACCGGGATGAATCATGAGAGGAGATTCATGAGCCTCCTTAAGGATCAGTTGTCGCAGATGTTGATTCTTGGGAACTACCAAGCGATTCTCAAAGAAAACAACACCTCGATCATCTATAGAGAAACTTCCACCAACTCCCTTCTTAATGTTTCTCTTAATGCGGATAACACCCCTATCAAACTTCTGGTCAGAGATGATCTGATCCTCAAGAGTAGGTTTCGCCACCAAGGTAGAAAGAAATCCGTGATGAGCAATGTGAAGGTTAAGCTTACAGAATTCCTCATGGAGAAGTGGTTGGCCCTGCTGCAAGATAAGATTGTTGCAATAGGACTTACGACTTAGCGCATCAGCCATGACATTGCCCTTGCCTGGGGTGTAGGTAATCCCTAAGTCGTAATCTAAGATCAACTCCAACCAACGTCTTTGCCTAAGGTTCAAATCTGGTTGGGTGAAGATATACTTGAGACTCTGGTGATCGGTGTAAATCTCGCAACGCTTACCAAGAAGGTAATGTCGCCATGTCTTAAGTGCATAGACTATAGCTGCAAGCTCTAGATCATGTGTAGGATAATTCTCCTCATGTGGATGCAACTGTCGAGATGCATAGGCAATCACATGACGATCCTGCATAAGAATGCAACCTAGTCCCTGTCGTGAAGCATCACAATAGATAACAAAGTCCTTAGTGAAATCCGGTGGCACAAGTATGGGAGCAGAAGTCAGGCATCTTTTCAGTTCCTGAAAACTGTACTCACACTGTGGGGACCACTCAAACTTGTTATCTTTCTTGAGAAGTTCCGTGAGAGGTTTGGCCACTTTGGAGAAGTTTTCAACGAAGCGGCGACAATAACTGGCTAGACCAAGGAAGCTCCTAACTTGCTTAACGGTTTCAGGTGGAGTCCAATCAAGAACGGCCTGAACTCTCTTGGGGTTGACAGCAATGCCCTTACCAGATATCACGTGGCCTAGGTAGGTCACTTCTGGCAACCAAAATTCACACTTGGAGAACTTGGCATAAAGGCGGTGCTCTTTGAGTTTTTCTAACACAAGTCTAAGATGTTCGGCATGCTCTTCCTCGTTCTTCGAGTAAATAAGAATATCATCAAGGTAAACCACGACGAACTTATCTAAGTACTCCATGAAGATCGAGTTCATCAAGCGGGAGAAGGTAGCTGGAGCATTGGTTAGACCAAAGGACATGACAGTGTACTCGTACTGGCCATAACGAGTGACAAAAGCCATCTTAGGAATGTCCCCGTTTCTGATCTTGATTTGGTGGTAGCCTAACCTCAAATCCATCCTGGAAAAGACTGAGGATCCAGCGAGCTGATCATGTAGGTCGTTGATCCTGGGGAGCGGATACTTGTTCTTTATCGTGACCAAATTAACGGGACGATAATCTACAACCATCCGGTTCGTACCATCCTTCTTCTTGACGAAGAGGACGGGGCAAGCCCAAGGGGAAGAACTAGGACGGATGAAACCCTTTTGCAAGGACTCATCGAGTTGTCTCTTAAGCTCGGCTAATTCTAAGGGTGCCATCTTGTAAGGTCTCCTAGAGATTGGGGCGGTTCCTGGGATAAGATCTATGACGAACTCTACATCTCTGTCAGGTGGAACACCTGGCAGTTCTTCTGGAAAGACATCCGGAAAGTCACGGACTACCGGGATATCCTCAAGGTCTGGAAGAGAGCTGGCATTAAGAGAATAAAGCTGACGCTTTGCAATTCTGGTGGAGACAGTGACTATCTTGCTAGAGGGGTGTGTGAGCTAAACAGACCTGGTGTAACAATCAATCTTGGCATAATGAGCTTTCATCCAGTCCATACCCAAGATGATGTTAATATTTGAAGACTTAAGAGATATCAAGGAAGCTAGAAATACAAGTCTGTCAACATGTATTTCATTGCCATAACTTATCCTAGAAGTTTGCCATTTGGATCCAGGAGTTTGAATGAGTAGTGGGGAAGGCATATCACAAAATGACATGTCGTGCATGCGGGCATAACTTTCGGAAATGAAGGAATGAGACGCTCCAGTATCGAATAGAACCGATGCTGGATGACAGTTTACAAGGAGTGTGCCAAGAACGACATCTGGATCATCATGAGCGTCTTGAGCTGAGACGTGATGCACACGTCCATGTTCAATGGGAGCTGACTGGGCACTGATCATCTTGCGTGATGGCTTACTTCCACGGCAGTCAAACTTCTCGGGCTGGGGTGGAGCAACATTGGTCTGAGTGCAAATACGGGCAATGTGGCCTGATTTTCCACACTTGTAACAAATCTTGGAGGTAGGACGTGGACCCGCATTGGCAGGCGGTCCACCAATAGGCCTGGGTGGAGCATACGGCTGAACTGGGTGAGGCGCCACATAAGATGGCATCGGTGTGTAGCCGGGTGGAAGAGCAGAGTTCGGAACCCAAATCCGGCGCTTCTGAGAACTAGAACCGGAGGAAGAACCCAAATCACGGATGTGCTTACGAGACTCCTCGTAAATGAGCTGAGTTGTCTCTGCGTTAATGGCCTTGTTCACAAGAGCCTGGAACGTATTGCAATGGTGCAAGTGGAGATCTCGACACAACTTGGGTTGAGACCCTTCCGGAACCTAGCCTGCTTCTTGGCGTCCGTGGACACTTCTTCTGTAGCATAGCGGGCGAGGTTCTCAAACTCTCTACTGTAAGCATCAACAGCCAGCTTACCCTGTGTGAAACTACAGAACTCTTCTCTCTTGCGGTCAATGAGAGCTAGAGGAATGTGATGCTCGCGAAAAGCCTCGGTGAAGTCTCTCCAGGTAGGTATCTGTCCAGCTGGAAGCATAGCCTCATAGTTCTGCCACCAAAGACTAGCAGGACCTTCCAGATGATATGCAGCATAGGTGACCTTGTCTCCTTCAGCTACGTTCGCAGAACGGAGCTTGTGTGCGATACTACGGAGCCAGTCATCTGCATCGAGTGGCTCAATAGAACGATGGAAGGTGGGTGGGTGCAAGCGAATGAAGTCATGAATGGTTGCAGACCCTTTGAACTAAGGTGCGGTGTTCTCCTCGATACGTGCTAACAAGCGGTTGGTCTCATGCTCTTTCATCTCTACCTCTAACATGAACTTTGCCAACGAAGACTGATCGGGAGGATCCTCATCCCTACCATCTCTGTGGTTCCGGCTACGAGCAACAGAACTTCGGTTAACCGGCAACATCCTGAAGAACGAAACCAAGGAAAACAAGGATGGATTCAGCACCAACTATAGGATGCACAAGGTAGCACAAGAATTTAGTATCTCCAAACTCCTAGGAAAATTCCGGCAACATAACGGCAGTAAAATGCTCAGAATGAGACATCCTGCTAAAATGGGGTAGTAACATAATCAACATCATCACTCAAGGTTCTGAGACATTACTAAACAGACTACACCGGAAGTACTTGAAAGCTGGAATATGACTCTGATCAACCAATCCTAAGAGACTAGGGAGTAGTAACACGTGATCCTGATAGACAGAAGAGGAAGCCTAGTTCCTTAACCCCGTAGGAAAGATAGGATGACTCAGATCAGAAGGGCATGAGATATAAGGAGTAAAAAGAGCCTTACGTTCCCTTCCACAATCAATTCCCTTACATAACTAAAGCATTTCTAGACTCAACTTCAACCAGGTTGGCTTGGAAATCCTACAGGCAGTCAGGCTCTGATACCAAAGCTGTCGGGACCCCGATCCTAAGTCACACCGATCTAGCATGTAAAACATCATATCACTTTGCGGCCTCACGCACGGTATTCCCACGGGTGCGACTTTACCTGGCTCGGGACCGTTTGCGCCTTTTGGCTCACATATATGATAGTGTTGCTAGCATCCATATGACAAAGAACCCGGGCCGACATGGCTAGTCGCGAATCCAAAGCGGCACTAACCCATGAGGACAGGCATACATGAATCACATCGAGCATGTCGGTCATCAACGTGTGAATCCGGGCTGTAGCACTGGGCTAACAGGCCTCCGGATGTCACCGCGTGACATTTCCCCGAAGGGACAGACATAGGAACGAAGTGAAACACATGCCGGCAAGTCAAGTGTTCCGAGCAGTAGTGCTGGGCTAGCAGGACTCCGGTGAACCGGGCTGTAGCGGACTACTATCGCTCAGAAAGCACTAGACTACATTTCCCCATATGATAGGCTGCCAAGGATAAACAACTAGATTGTCGGATCCCACACATAGCAGTACACGTTACACGTACGCATAACATGAAAGTATGTGCTGTACAACATGGCATCACAACATAACGCAAACTCATATAGATAAGGCCCAGAAGAGCCACATAGCATTAAATACAAACAGGGGTCACATGACCCAACATTCAGAGCATACAAGCAACAAGCGGAAGCATTACATGTCTGAGTACAGACAACTACAAAAGAAAAAGGCTGAGAAGCCTGACTATCTACAAGACCCTCCAAGGGTACAAGATCGTAGCTGAGGTAACAAGCTACTCGTCGAAGTCCAAGCGGAATTACTAGAAAGACAAAAGTCTCCGCTACAAAACATAAATAAAGCAAACATGAGTACAAAGGTACTCAGCAAGACTTACATCAGATCCTATCATACATGCATTTGTATCAAGGAGGTAATGTGGGGTTTAGTTGCAGCAAGCCAGCTTTGACTTAGTGGCTATCCTATACTACGACTGCTGGTAACTCTTTTGAGGTGGCGCACACGAGTCCACTAATCACCACATCAATACACCACTATGGATTCATCCCCGTCTCACTACGGGAAGGCCATCCATAGAACTCACACTTATCTTGAGCATTTTAAAGTATCCACTTCAAGTTGTCTATGTACCACGTAAGCATCCTAGAAGTCCATAACCGAGGACACGGCTATTCGAATAGATCATGATAACCCTGCAGGGGTGTACTTCTTCACACACGCTCTCGCCACTTACCGCCATGTACACGTCATATATCTCGGCAACCTTCAAGCGGAAGCCTGGCGAGGGAGTCGGCCACGACCTAACTAACCACACAAGACTCTAGTCCAGGTTCATCGATGTCGGTGTACTAAAGTAGGGGTACCCTAGTATCCCGAACTTGTGCACGGGCAGTCGCAGTACCCCGCGGCAAGGCCCGCCAGGTGATCGCCAAGGCTCTCTATGGTTCCTTTGGAGCCATTCGAGAACAAAGTATTTAAGCCAAGGAGACAAGTCCCCGGCAAGAGGTGCTTGCCGGGAAGGCCGCTCGAGGCACAAGACCCTGGCAAGAGGAGCTTGCCGGGAAGGCCAACCAGGGCATCTCAAAGAACCTGCCGCGACGCGCCACGCGTCCCGGCAGGACTCGGCGAGCGACAAGTTCCCGGACGCGGCAAGACAACGGCCGCGGCAAGGCACTTGCCGCGGCGGGCAACCACCCTGTACCTACGCTCCAACTCACCCACCTACGTGTCGCTCCGGGACCCTTCCTGGCGTACATGGCGGGAGGCTGTGCAGCCAGGGGTACACTGTGGCATGCGGCGCTGACAAGATCGCCATCGTGGCGAGCGGTGGCGCCCCTGACGGTCCCTTTTCTGCACCGTCAGGGCGACGTAGATAGGCATTTAATGCCTTTGTCCCCTGCCGTCAGGGTTAGGTATGATACACTGTGTAAGTAGTTGTACCTACCACAGCATATTTCCATTTTTGCCCTTACCTACGTTGCCACCTGTTGGAGACCCCTTGAACATATAAAAGGAGGCCCATGCACAACGTAGGGGAGGAAGGGCCCCCGGAGAGCGATCTCTGAGAGGAAAACAGAAGAACGCTCGGTCTCGTTAACTGCTTGAGTGTACTGTAGCACTCAGCGCTCCCGAGCAAGAACTCAATACAATCCACAAAGCAGCAGTAGGAGTATTATCTCTCCAGAGAGCTCCGAAGCTGGGTAAAAAAACCGTGTGCTTCGCCTCGATCCGCTCTTCGCGCGACCTCCGCCCCCCGCCGAACCGAGAAGGGGCTCCGTCCCCATAGGTGCTCGAGGAGCCAGAAAACCCCGGCATCTTTGGTGCGCCAGGTAGGGGGCGTCGAGGTTGTGTGAACCTGAACCGGCGTTCACGCGAGCTAAATCTTCATCGACTTCATCGACATGCCGCCGAAGAAGAAGGCTTCGGAGGCGGCTGCGCCATCCGCGTCGAATCCACCGCCGCTGCAGCAGACGGCCGGTGGGGAGGACGCCGGCGGAAGAACGGGCGTCGACGAGGGAGCCCACAGTGCCACCAAGTCCAAGGACAAGACCGCACTGCCCGTCGGCGGCGTAGTCGGCTCCCACGACGACCAGGCGTCCGTAGACGCACCGCGCCCATCTCAAGAGGCGCAGGACCGGCAGCGTTGTGGTGCTCACCGTACCATACGCTCGCTGGACCCAAATCGAGCTGGAGGATCCCGGGATGCTCAAGGCCAACATGCACGCCAACGTGCTGGTGCGAGCAAGGCACGGTCGCCTGGACGGAATACTGCTCCTTCTAACATCGTTGGAAGTCCGAGCATATCCCGCTCCTCGCACCGTTCGCCACCGCTACCCGCCACTCCAGCAGAAGCTTTGGCACGAGCTCAACTACTCCTAGACTTCCCTCCAACGCCAGACCAGATCGACGACTGGAGGGCCACCATTCAGAGTCTCATCGGCTTCGCCAACGGCGACACTCCACGGCCGGCGACCACATTGCAGCCGCGGCAGACCAGCCAAGTGCGAGCCGATGGCGACAAAACCGGTGGGGGTGCAACCACTGTGCACTCTCCGCCCCAAAGGCCAAGATCGCCGACTCGCCGGGTCCGCCACGACAGCGACTCCACTGCTTCCTCAGATCCGCGAACTCGTCGCGATCAGCGCCACGTTCTTCACGAACGGCAGCAAGAAGACGCTCGTACCCGCATCGAGCGCCGAAGAGAAACGCGGCGTCAATTAGACCGACACGCTGGCCCCGCTGTCGACATGCAAGCGCCAGGGGAACCAGGCGACCTGCCGTACGCGGTAGGTTGCCCTGCGTTTACTCGTGAGCTGCGGCAAGTCCAGTGGCCCAGCATGAAGAATTTCAAGCCAGACGTACTAGAGAAGTACGACGGCAGGTTGCATCCGTCGGAGTTCCTCAGCATCTACACCATCGCGGTGCAGGCTGCCGGGGGGCGAGACGAAAAGATCCTCGCCAATTACTTCCCTCTGGTGCTCAAGCCCAATGTCAGGTCCTGGCTCATGTACTTGCCGGAAAACTCCATATCTTCCTGGGCAAACCTATGCCATCAGTTTGTCGGCGCCTTTACAGGCGGCCACAAACCTCATGGGCAGGAGAGTGATCTTCACCTGCTTGCCCAGAAGGAAGGGGAGCCTCTACGCAAGTACATCCAGGGATTCAGCCAAGTGCAACGCAACTTCCCAGACGTCTACCCTGCCGCGGTCATCAGTGCGTTCCACCAGAACGTGCGTAATTGCAGGATGCGGGAGGAGATGGCGATGTGCAAGATCAGAGACGTCAGTGAGCTGTATGCCCTGGCCGACAGATGTGCACGTGCTGAGGAAGGGAGGAAACTCCCCGGAGAGAATGTAGGAACAGGAGGATCTGACAGCGATGATGCCGCCCCGGCAAGCAAAAACCGGCGGCGGAACAACAGGAAGAGTTAAGGCAAAGATGTTCTAGTTGTCGAGCAGTCCGGCAAAGAAGGTGGCGCCAAGACTGGTAGCTCCGGCAAGGAGGTTGCCGCATGCGCCAACTGACAGGCTGTGGCGGCCGCCGACAAGCAGGACGGCACCAACAAGCAGTACTGCAAGATTCACCGCACCAAAGGCCATGACCTCCAGAGCTGCAAGAAGGTCGAGTAGCTCGTTGAGCTGCAAAAGGCCGAATATGAGCGACGCGACAAGGAGAAGGCCCAAGGAGGTGCTGGAGGATCCGGTACGAAGCGCACCAGCCGGGGGGGACGCCGCGGCAACGCCAAGCAGCGGCAAGGCGACAGACCTCCCCGCGGCCGCGACAAGGACGAAGATGACGACGACGACGAAGACATGGATGACGCCGAGACCAGCGAGCAGGAGTTCCAGAAAGCCACAGAAGTTTTGTGCGTTGACGGCGATGCTTCTCTGCATACCTCACACCGCCAACTCAAGCAGTGGGTGCGGGAAGTCAATGCAGCAGAACCACCCGTTGAGTCATGCAAGCTTCTGAAATGGTCCAGCACGCCTATCATCTTTGATATTGAGGACCACCCCGATCGCACAACTGTTGTCGGGTGTTTGCCGATGTTGGTCTCACCAACCATCCGCAACCTCAAGGTCACTAAGATGCTAGTTGACGGTGGGGCCGGCTTGAATCTGATCTCCTCCGCTGTGCTCTGGAGACTCCAAGTCCCTGACAGCGAGCTCGAAAATACCGGCACGTTCCAAGGAATCAACCCGGGAAGGAGCAAGCCGAAGGGGAAGATCATGCTGCCGGTGACATTTGGCAGCGAGCTGAACTTCAGGACTGAGAGGATCACTTTCGACGTTGCCGATTTTCCATTGCCATACAATGGAATTCTCGGCTGTCCAGCGCTCGCCAAGTTCATGGCGGCCTCTCACTACGCGTACAACATGCTGAAGATGCCAGGCCCGATAAGTGTCATCTCTGTACATGGCGACAAGAAAGACGCTCTTATCTGTGCCGACAAGATCTACCGGGAAGCAGCAGCTGCCGCAGATCGCGAGACACTTGCCGCTGAAGCTCCCGGGGGGAAGAAGAAGACCAAGTCCGGCAAGAGCTCTGATGCCCACTCCGGCAAGCGCACCTCTTCGGAGTGCTGCGCTACCGTCGAGGACGCACCATCGAGCTCCACCGGCAAGTGTAAGAAGATGATGGCAACTCCGCCAGCGACCAAGAAGGTGTCCGCCAAGGAGGATGGCACTGGTGGTACCTTCACCATCAGTGCCACTCTCGACCCTAAATAGGAAAGCGCGCTCGTTGCTTTCCTGCGGGCAAATGTCGATGTGTTTGCATGGCAACCGTCTGACATCCCCGGCGTTCCCAGGAAAGTAATCGAGCACCACCTTGCCGTCTGTCCTCATGCGCGGCCCGTCAAGCAGAGAGTCAGGAAACAAGCAGTGGAGCGCCAAGAGTTCATCGCCGAAGAGATCAAGAAGTTGGAAGCAGCAGGCCTCGTCAGAGGAGTGCTCCATCCTACGTGGTTGGCCAATCCTGTAGTCGTGCGCAAGGCAAACGGGAAATGGAGACTTTGCATCGACTTCACCGATGTCAACAAAGCTTGTCCCAAAGACCCATTTCCCTTGCCGTGCATTGACCAGATTGTCGAGTCCACAGCCGGATGCGACTTGCTTTCATTTCTTGACGCATACTCAGGATACCATCAGATCTTCATGGCAGAAGAGGATGAGGAGAAAACCACGTTCATCACTCCATGTGGCACGTACTGTTTCGTATGAATGCCTTTCGGTTTGAAGAATGCTGGTTCAACATTCGCAAGGGTAGTCCATACTGCTTTGAGCCGCAAATACACAAAAATGTGGAAGCCTACATGGATGACATAGTGGTCAAGAGCAGGGACAAAGCAACTCTGATTCAAGACCTAGAAGAGACTTTTGCAAATCTACGCAAGATCAGCCTCAAGCTCAACCCCGAGAAGTGCGTGTTTGGAGTCCCGTCCGGCAAGCTTCTCGGATTCTTCGTGTCTCAGAGGGGAATTGAAGCAAACCCCGACAAGATCAAGGCCATTGAGCAGATTGAAGCACCGAAGCGCGTCAAGGATGTACGAAAACTTGCCGGCTGCGTGGCGGCTCTCAGCAGGTTTATCTCTAAGTCTGCTGAGCGCGCCCTGCCGTTTTTCAAAATCTTGAAAAAGGCAGGTCCAATGAAATGGACTTCGGAAGCGGAGGCTGCGCTGCAGGACTTGAAGAGATACCTGTCCTCCACTCCAATACTTGTCGCACCTAAACCACAAGAGAAGTTGCTGCTATATCTGGCGGCAACCAATCAAGTGGTTAGTGTTGCGTTAGTAGCGAAGAGAGAGGCAGATGATGAGCCAGCGACCGCGACAAGCACATCCAGCGACAAGCAGGGGGCTTCCCCGACGAGCTCTGGTCCCGACGAAGATGGATCTGCGCAGATGTGCGAAGGGATGCAGAAGAAGAAAATGGTGCAGCGCCCAGTCTACTTTGTCAGTTCCCTTTTGCAGGGGGCTAGGTCAAGGTACTCTGGTGTGCAGAAGTTGCTTTTCGGCCTTCTTATGGTCTCGAGAAAGCTGCGCCATTACTTCCAAGCACATGAGATCACAGTTGTCACTCGCTTTCCGCTGAAGAGGATACTGCAGAATCCAGAAGCAACAGGCGGGATTGTTGAGTGGGCACTGGAACTGTCAAGCTTTGGCCTCAAGTTTGAGAGCACTTCAACTATTCGAAGCAGAGCATTGGCAGAATTCATAGCAGAGTGGACGCCAACACCAGACGAAGAAATTCCAGAGACAAGCATCCCCGTCAAGGAAGCAAACAAAGAGTGGCTGATGTACTTTGATGGTGCGTTCTCGCTGCAAGGCACCGGTGCTAGCGTGCTGCTTGTCGCACCCACCGGAGAGCACCTGAAGTACGTGGTCCAGATGCACTTTCCCAAGGAGCAAGCAACAAACAATACTGCAGAGTATGAAGGATTGCTCGCCGGTCTCAGGATCGCGGCAGACCTTGGGATCAAGCAACTCATTGTCAGGGGTGACTCACAGCTTGTCGTTCGCCAAGTGAACAAGGATTATCAGAGTCCGTTGATGGAAGCTTACGTTGATGAAGTGAGGAAGCTGTAAGAGCGCTTTGTCGGCCTACAGATGGAACATGTTCCAAGAGCTCAGAACGACATCGCTGACGGCCTGTCAAAGTGCGCGGCACTTAAGTTACCTGTGGAACCAGGGATCTTTGTGCTCAAGTTGACTCAACCATCCATGACGCCATCAACTGGACAAAGCAAGAAGAGGAAGTTGATTTCTGGTGACTATCTTCCGGCAGAGCTTCCCGAAGCCGCCGCCAAGAAGGTCCCCAAGATCAACGCCAAGAGTGCTGAGGAGCAGTCTGCTCCGACAAGCCCCAGGGTTTGTTTCGTTGAAGCAGACACTCCCGACAAGTTTCGCTCCGGCAAGCTTGCCAGGGATCATCAAGCTCCGGCTGAACCGCAGGTTCTCGCCGTAGAAGCGGATGTTCCCGCAGCAGCAGATATGCCTTTAGTCCTTGTTGTCGAGCCACAGGCTCCAGCATGGGCACAGCAGATCATCCATTTCCTCCAGTCAGGAGAACTTCCCGAAGAACCAGAAGAAGCGGAAAGAGTAGCCCGGCAGTCTAGTATGTACTAGTTCGTTGACAACGCACTGTACAGAAGAAGACTTAACGGAGTGAAATTGAAGTGTATCCCCGGGAAGATGGACAGAAGCTGTTGGCAGAGATACATGGAGGCATTTGTGGTCACCACATTGGCGCAAGAGCGCTTGCCGGCAAAGCATACCGGCAGGGCTTCTTTTGGCCGACAGCCCTCCAGGATGCAGCTGCACAAGTAACCAAGTGTGAAGCGTGCCAGTTCCATTCCAAGCAGATACACCAGCCAGCTCAAGCTCTCCAGACGATCCCTTTATCCTGGCCATTTTCGGTCTGGGGGCTCGACATCCTCGGCCCCTTCCCCCGAGCAGTCGGGGGCTTTGAGTACTTGTACGTCGCAGTCGAAAAGTTCACAAAGTGGCCGGAAGTGGAACCAGTGAGGAAGGTGACAGCACAGTCAGCAGTCAAGTTCTTCAGGTCGATTGTTTGCCGCTTCGGAATCCCTAACAGGATCATCACCGACAACGGTACACAATTCACGAGTCGCACCTTCATGCAGTACATCCAAGACCTTGGCGCCAAGGTCTGCTTCGCTTCTGTTGCTCACCCCAGGAGCAACGGTCAAGCAGAGAGGGCAAATGCTGAAGTGCTGCGTGGACTCAAGACCCGGACTTTCGACAGGCTGCACAAGTGCGGAAGAAACTGGATCGAGGAGCTGCCGGTGGTTCTTTGGTCGATCAGCACGACGCCAAATAGAGCCACTGGCCAGACACCTTTCGCTCTAGTCTATGGAGCAGAGGCAGTTATCCCCACGGAACTCGTATACGGGTCACCTCGAGTGCTCGCTTATGATGAGCTTGAGCAAGATCAGCTGCGACAAGATGACGCGCTGCTCCTTGAGGAAGACCGTCTTCAGGCTGCTGTACGAGCTGCTCGATACCAGCAAGCTTTGCGCCGCTACCATAGCCGCAAAGTTAAAGCCAGAAGTCTCGAGGAAGGCGACCTTGTTCTTCGGCGCGTTCATTCCGCCAAGAATTCCAACAAGTTGACGCCGAAGTGGTAAGGCCCTTACCGGGTGAAACGAGTCACTAGGCCTGGCGCTGTCCGCCTTGAGACCGAGGATGGCTTTCCGGTGAGCAACTCCTGGAACATCGAGCATCTTTGTAAGTTTTACCCATAAGGCGCGGTTGTCGGACCCTGTCTGGCAACCACCATTTGGTACAAGTCTTGCCGCTGTTGCATGCAATACTTTGTACAAAGCCAGGCGCAGACCCTGAGCGAAGATAAAACGCTGGCGCCCTGAGTTTTAGCATGCATGCTGAGTTGAGTCTCGTCCTTGGTTAGGGTTGACAGTACTTAGTAGCGGCTAACCCCTAACTTAGAGGTCGAGTGTGCGTCCTTTTGTCGTTCTTTCGTTTCCCTTGGTTCGCAGGACTCGCGCACCCTGACCGGACTACTTAAGGACGAAAAGAAGAAGACGGACGGACCAAAACCCGGACCCCGGCAAACAATGTTGCCGGGGGCTGCAACACCCCGGCAAGCCAGCGTTGCCGGGGGCTGCAAGTGCAAAGATTATCCCACGGCGAACCGAAGTTGCCGGGGGCTGCGATCTCAGATAAGTTTTTCATCCCTTATCATGCATTCTCTTATGGGTCGGGGTATGCGAAACCTCATTTCTTCCTAAAAGCTACCATGCTCCCTTAACTCTAGGCCCTCGGGCTCGTTCCCGGGGCCAGATTTGGTCGTAGTCGCGACAGCAAAGGGACGAAGCGAGGAGCCTGAACCCGCCTCCTCCCTGCCTCCGCCAGAAGCGTGAGAAAGGGCGAGCGACGTGGGAAGAAGGCAGGGCCTGCTGCCGGGAAAGGAAGTGTCTATCTTAAAGATATAAAGGATTCGCTCCTTGACGTGGGTTCCACCCACGAGACAAGTGACCCGGCAAGCATCCCCTTTTCATTAAAGAGCATTCCACTCAGGTATAGTTCATAAGAGGATGAAAAACATGAATAATGGGATTACAAGCTTTAAATGCAACTAAGGCCCGAGGGCTTACAAATTAAAAAGAGATAAGGTGCCCATAATCCCTCTCTTGTCCCTCTCTTCAGGAGGCAGGTCAAGGAGGCGAAAAGGGCAAAAGGGGCGCCTAGACGAGCTACGGGTGGCACAACACACCAAGAGAACGTCTCGGCGGCATGGTGATGGCGGCGCCGGAGGCAGAGCTCGAAGACGAGGCGGCAGGATGTCAGCACGCTGTCGAGGGCGTCGTGCCCTCATACTCCAAGTTGACGGCCTTGTCGCCTGCCCTCTTCCTCTTCTGCAGCCTCCCTACGCCAGCCGCCCAAGGAGACGACCCCGAGAAGCTCCAGGAGCCAGCGACGCGGATGATGGGGTCGCCGGTGCCACGCGGAGCGGCACCCGACACCTAGTCGGACCCGTCATCCCGCCGCCCGCCGCCCTCGTCGTCGCTGTCGCTGTCCTCCTCGTCACTCCCGCCCGAGGAGGAGCCTTCGCTATCGGAGGAGCTCTCTACGCAGCACCGTGCCCGAGTCCCGAAGCACCCGAAGACCTTGATGGAGAGGAGACCGCCCTCCATCAGCTTAAAATGGAGGGTGAGCCCCGCCGTCAAGCTGTGGATGCGGGTGAACGTCTTCCACCCTCGACCAAGATACATCACATTAGGGGCCGGGAAATCAACGCGGACTCGCGTACCGCTAATTCCACAACCCCTCATGTGCAACCTCAGTGTCTTGGGCGGATCCAACTCCATCTAGCTCGCAAACGGAGTCGGGAGACGAAGGCGACGACGAGGCGGCCGACGCAGCCTGACGAAGAACTCGCAAGGGTCGTCCCCGATATGGTCCGCCACGGGGAGAGGATCTGCTGGCGGAGGCAAGGCCGGCGGACTGCCTCGCCCACCTCTTCCCCGACCGCCTCGGCCTCGCCCTCGACCTCGCCCGCGGCCTCGTCCCCTCCCTCTTCCCCTTGCAGCTGGCTCTGCCACCACGGGTGCGGGGGGAGGAGGGACGCGTTGCCTAAGCGGCAACCCTCGTCGCCACCGTCGAAGGACCAGGGTTCCCTTTCTCCATGGCGAATGAGAGAGAGGGGAGCAGAAGCTGAAGAAAGGAGGAGATGAGAGAATGCGGGTTTCCGTCCCCCCCTATCCCGCTCCTTATAAAGGAGCGGGGTGGGGGCTCGGCCGCCCCGCTCAGCCAATCGAGACGCAGAAGGTGCAGGGAACTGGGCCCGACCCGCTGCCTCGACCCGTGACGACCCGGTTTCCCGCCTCCACCGTTCGCCACTCCAAGCGCATGGAGGCCGCGTGGCAGGAGTGCAGAGTTGAGGCGACGGATGAGGCGACCTCTCCCCACCCCGCGATCGTGGGGGGTGGACGCCTCGAAGACCACGCCTCCATGCCTCCACGCCTCCCTCCGTTTATAAGGAAGATACGAACCGCCAGGAGGCGGGCGTTTCGTTTTTCCGAATAAAGGAACCACCCACGACCTCTCCCACGATGCCGCAATCGACGCGTGCCGTTCGGGGAGGGCATGGTGGATGCGGAGCAAGGTGCGACGTGACCCAGGCCGTGCATGCCCGTGCCCTGTTTTGGGCCTGGCCCAACAGCGCTCGGCACCGTGTGTGGCCGAGGCCCGGGGGCTCCTGTCAGTGTACTAAAGTAGGGGTACCCTAGTATCCCGAACTTGTGCACGGGCAGTCGCAGCACCCCGCGGCAAGGCCCGCCAGGTGATCGCCAAGGCTCTCTATGGTTCCTTTGGAGCCATTCGAGAACAAAGTATTTAAGCCAAGGAGACAAGTCCTCGGCAAGAGGAGCTTTCCGGGAAGGCCGCTCGAGGCACAAGACCCCGGCGAGAGGAGCTTGCCGGGAAGGCCAACCAGGGCATCTCAAAGAACCTGCCGCGACGCGCCACGCATCCCGGCAGGACTCGGCGAGCAACAAGTTCCCGGACGCGGCAAGACAACGGCCGCGGCAAGGGCAACCACCCTGTACCTACTCTCCAACTCACCCACCTACGTGTCGCTCCGGGACCCTTCCTGGCGTACGTGGCGGGAGGCTGTGCAGCCAGGGGTACACTGTGGCATGCGGCGCTGACAAGATCGCCATCGTGGCGAGCGGTGGCGCCCCTGACGGTCCCTTTTCTGCACCGTCAGGGCGACGTAGATAGGCATTTAATGCCTTTGTCCCCTGCCGTCAGGGTTAGGTATGATACACTGTGTAGGTAGTTGTACCTACCACAACATATTTCCATTTTTGCCCTTACCTACGTTGCCACCTGTTGGAGACCCCTTGAACATATAAAAGGAGGCCCATGCACAACGTAGGGGAGGAAGGGCCCCCGGAGAGCGATCTCTGAGAGGAAAACAGAAGAACGCTCGGTCTCGTTAGCTGCTTGAGTGTACTGTAGCACTCAGCGCTCCCGAGCAAGAACTCAATACAATCCACAAAGCAGCAGTAGGAGTATTATCTCTCCGGAGAGCTCCGGAGCTGGGTAAAAAAACCCGTGTGCTTCGCCTCGATCCGCTCTTCGCGCGACCTCTGCCCCCCCCCCCCCCCCGCCGAACCGAGAAGGGGCTCCGTCCCCATAGGTGCTCGAGGAGCCAGAAAACCCCGGCAATCGCCTATTCAGGTTCCATCCGCAAGGAGATCCGTCCGGGGTGTCGCTCACGGCCCCAAACGATGTGTGCAGGGTTCCCAAGCCCACCTCGCCGGATGGATCTACGCTTGGTACACCGTGCCACTTGTGCCTAGTCTGTCCCAAGCCCACCTGGCCTGGTGCCACTTGGTAGACTACTAACACTACCTACAAACACCAGAAACTATTTGCAACTCCTGGACAGAGATCAAGTTGGTTAATAAGTCGAGAGGGGCACTTAAGCATTCCAATGCGTGGTAGTAGCTAGTCATTGGACAACATACACAGAACTCAGTGCTTAAGGATGGTTCCAGTGAGACAACCCACCATGTACTCCTACATGGCCTCTCACCGCTACCTTTACCAAATCGTGTTCACACACTTAACTCTCAGCACCAGAACATATCGTAACACTCCAATTCATTCCCAATGAATCAGACCTGACACAACTCTAAGCAATAGCAGGCATGTCATGGTAGGAACACAACATGGCTCAATCAACTCCTACACATGCTAGTGGGTTTCAACTATTTACTGTGGCAATGACAGGTCATGCAAAGGAATGGGTTCAACTATCGCAGCATAAAGTAGCAGTTGAATCGCTGTTGTCCTAATGCAATAAAAGAGAGCAGGAGCGAGAGAGTGGGATCATATCGGAATGAACAAGGGGGTTTGCTTGCCTGGTAGATCAACAAGGAAGGCACTGCTCCTCAGACAGGTACTCTGGAACGGTCTCCGGAGCAGGACCTATCGAGAAGGAACGGTGTCGGCAATCAGAATACAAGCATATGCAACAATATGATGCATGATCATGGCATGAATATGTGATGTTGTTTGAGCTAATGCAGCTAGAGTTCATTTGGTTGAAGTCCATTTGAACCAAAGATTCAAATGCATTTCCAAGGTAAGTCCTTTATAAATACCATTATATTGTTTCACTTATACAGCAGGTTTAAGTTGGTTTTTCATGCATGAAACTGGTACAGATGGTTACATTGAATTTTTCTGATAATTTTTCATATATAACTTATTTCAATCTGAGCTACGGTTGAATTGATATGAATTTTTGAAGTTTTGAACATTTTCTGGAATTTCCTGTTTTAAAATAATTCCAGAAAATAAATAATTGCGTTAGCATGACGTCAGCACTGCGTCAGCGGTCATGGTGCTAACCAGGTCAAACCTGTCACGCGGGGCCCACACGTCAGCGTCATGGTTGATTAACAGAGGGTTAATTAATCCTAACTACTAATTAGGGGGCGCCGGGGCCCATCTATCATTGAGAGAGAGGGGAGGTCAAACCGGGCTGTGGGGTCAACCCACGCCGGTCAAAGGTCAGCGGTCGCCGGCGTTTAGCCGCCGGCGAGTCCGAATATGGTGGGGTGCGGCGGGTTTTGCCTACAGGGGGCCATTTGTCGCGCGGAGTGCAGCTACGGGATGCGGACGCTCGTCCGCATCCAACTGTGGTGGTGGCGCGGCCGGGGAGTGGCCGGAGTGGCGCCGGCGACGACGAGTGCGGCGACCGGAGTTCGGTGGCGTGCGGGCTTAGCGCTGCGGTGCATGGCAGAGAATGCGGAGGGCCTCTACGTCCCCCTGGCGTCACCAGGAGCACGGTGACGCGCGCGGAAGTGGCTGGCTCGGGCTCTAGCCACCGTGGCGCCATGGCCGGCGGTGATGAGGTCTTGGGCGCGGCAGCCGAGCTAGCTACGCGGGGAAAACAAGCACGGGGAGGAGGGGGAAATGAATTAGAGCTCACGGCGGAGGCAGCGGAGGCGTCAGAGAGCTCGAGGAAGCACTGATGCAGCCGGAGTGTCGTCGGCGATCTCGGGCAGTCGGTGACGAAGACGATGGAGATGGCGGCGCTCCAGGGCCTCCCAAGACGTGTGGCTTGGCTTCAAGGACGAGGAAGATGGCACGGAGCTCTTGGGCACGTCGGAGGGGCGAGGCCGTGGCGGTGGGCGCGGTAATGGCGAACGGCGGCGACGGCAACGTTCGGTTTTCAGGGGAGAGCGAGGGGAAGGGGGCAGAGGAGGGGATCGACTCGGGGGGGAGTGAGAGCGGCCCGGTGTCGCGTGGCGCTCGCAGCGGCCTCCGGCAGAAGCGGCAAGTAGGAGCTGCCGTGGCGCGCATGCGCGCTGCGCGGGCACACGCCCCTGTCCTCCTGGCGAGAGGAGAGGGACGGCTGGCAGGGGCCAGTTGGCTGGGCCGGCACAGAGCCGGGCCAGCAAGTGGCCCAGGTAAAACCAGGTAAGGGTTTTCCCCTTTTTTGTTTAACTTTTCTAATTTTCTAACATTTGTGTGGTTTAATAAAAATACTAAACCATTTTATTTTATTATGCCAATTTTTGTAGGGGCTAATGGTAGTATTCGAGAGCTCCCCAACCAATGGCACAATTTTTGGACAATATTTTATATACATAACAATATATATCCAAAGCAAATAATTATTGCATTAATTCCAAATGCCCAAAATAATTATTTATGAGCTCCTAAAAATATTGGTTGGATTTTTATCTCTGTCCAATATTTTCATAGAGCAACATGAACATTTTCTTGGACCCTTTTGGATCACTTTTTATCTGGGTCATTTCCAGAAATAAGTTCTGAGGGTTTCACAAAAGCTCATTTCAGATTTAAATGAAATTTAAACATGATGCACACATGACCAGCTAGTCCAGGTCATACCAGAACTAGGGATGTGACAACTCGCCCCCACTTGAAAGAATCTTGTCCCGAGATTCAGGGGTCGACGGAAAGAAAGCGGGGTACTCCAGTCGAAGACGATCTTCTCGCTCCCAAGTAGCTTCTCTTTCGGAATGATGATACCACTGAACTTTGAGAAACTTGATGTTCTAACGTCGAGTGACACGCTCTGCTTGATCAAGAATGCGAACAGGGTACTCTCGATATGTGAGGTTATCTTGGAGATCAAGCGTTTCGTGGTCCACTCCGCGGATGGGATCCGAGAAGCAACGCCTGAGTTGAGAGACGTGGAAGACATCATGAACTCGAGAAAGGTGTGGCGGTAGTTCCAACTGGTAGGCAACCTCTCCTCGTTTAGCGAGAATGAGAAAGGGACCAATATAACGAGGAGCCAACTTGCGTTGTCTTCAACAAGGTAGTCCACATCATCCATTCTAGCCCGGGTACGTCATTTCTTCGAGCTCTGTCAAACGATCATTCATAAACTGCCTCAGGTTGGTGAGAAGAGTTCCAATGATCTATGGACCAAAAGTAATTCTTTTTGCTACTTAAGGGAATAGTTCTTCGAGTCACCCTTTCCAAGTGCCCCGTTACGGATCATGGCAATTATTTCCTCGCCACCTTGACACCATCCACCATCTCTCTAAGCGTGGAATTGATGCCCACCAGATCAAACCTCGTTGTTTGTTCTTCCATCCCTCTCGATGTGTTTTGTGTCTCAACTCGGGATGTTTCTACATCTCATTTCATGAGTTGATCATGTTTTACCTGATCTTCGTGAAGATCGAATCATGTAGAGCCTCCCTCCCTTTCCATTGTCGTGTTGGATGGAGTTCTCAAAGCAAGACGTCAATATCATGATGATGTTCGAATCAACGTTCTTATGAAGTGCGACCTGGATCGTGAAGACCGTGATAGTTTGTGCCCCCTCTGTCTTCTTACCTCACGACTTGAATCTCGGGACGAGATTCTTGTTTAGTAGGGGTGAGTTGTCACATCCCTAGTTTTTGGTGCTGCCTAGTGTTTGTATCTTGCTTGCATCATGTCTAAATTTCTGAAACTTGGAATTGAGGAAAGGGAAGCCTCATAAACTTAAATAAAAGAAGGGCAAAGAACCCTGAAAATCTCATTCTTTGTTTCCAAGATGTCCTTTTGCAATGTTTGAGAATTTTGGCAAGAGCTATATATCAAACCAGAATTTAGGAACATTTTTAAGGATTTATTTTTGGGACTCTGAATTTAAATCAATAGCTATTTGAATTTGAGTTATGTTCATATAACTAGAATATAATTTCAAATATCTTTGAAACATTTTATGTGCATTTGGAAATGTCCATTTTGCAACATAAAATTATTCAAAGGGTTTTTGTCACTGTTTTGAAATTGTTTTGAATTTTGAACAGTGGCAGAATTTTTAACAAAAGAAAACATAACAGAAAAATAAAACAGAGCAACCTTACCTAGAGCTTACCTGTCCAGTCCACCTGGCCCAACCCCTGCTGGTCCAGCCCACCAGAGAGGCCCGGCCCACCAGCTCCAGCGAGCTTCTTCAAGCTGCTGCCAGTAGGAGCAGCTGCGAGCCAGGCATGCCGCAGCCGAGCAGCGCCACCTCCTGCTGCCTCCCCCGTCCTCACTCGAGCGCCACGGAGACGCCCGCAACCCCCTGGTCACTCTCCCCCTCTCTCCCGTGCCTATCCCTCGTCTATCCCCCTTCCCCGAGCACCACCGAGCGAAGCTCGTCACCGCCGCATCTGCCGCCGGACTTCGCCCGTCGATCTGCGTCGTCTAGTGCCTCCCCGAGCTCAACGACGGCGCCATTTGAATCTCTGTGAGCCCCGCCGTCATTTTGTCCTACCCCTGGTCACGCCGTCCGCTAACTGAACTCGCCGTCCTCCCCGTGTGCTCCGGCCACCGCCTGAGCTCGCCGGTGCCGCTGCTAGAGACCACCTCGGCACCCGCCGCAGACACCCCTCGACACGCCGCGTTGCGCTGAGCACGTAGAGCCCAGCCCCGCTCGCTCCCGTCGCCGGAGTCGACGGAACGGCGAACGCCGCCGCGCCTGGGTTAGCGCCGGCGTTAATCGCTGACGTGGCCATCTTAATTAATGCTAACGACACCGCTAATTAAACCCCCTAGGTCACTGACTAGTGGGCCCCAGGCCCCTAATGTTTTAGTTAGGTTTTAATTAAACCTCTTTGCCACTGTGGCACTGACGTGCGGGACCCGCGCGTCAGGTTTGACCTAGACCTAGCACCGCTGACCTGCTGACGTCACCCCGACGTCATGCTGACGCAGATAACCTTTTTCTGGAGTTATTCTTATACAGGAAATTCCAGAAAATAATGAAACTTCTAAAAATCATAGAAAATCAACCGTAACTCCAAATGCAAAGAGTTATATATGAAAAATGATCAGAAAAATCTAATCTATCCATCTGTACCATTTTCATGCATGTTTGAACAACTTACAGCCACTGTTTATGACAATTTGAATAAATGGCATTTTAAATGTCCCATGTGGAGTTTGAATTTGAACCTAGTGTTCAAACCAACTCCATTTAACTTGTTGCTAGTTGCATTAGCTCAATCAACAGAATATTGCCATGTCACATTCATGCATCATACTGTTGCATCGCATTGATTGTGTTTCTTCTCTATTGCCGGTATTTGTCCCCTCTCGATAGACGTGGTTTCGACGATGAGATCGATGACACCGATGAAGAGCTATAATATCTTCAGAAGTGCCAGGCAAGCAAAACCCCCTTGTTCATTTCGATACAATCCCACTCTCTCGCTCCTGCTCTCTTTTACTGCATTAGGACAACATCGATTCAACTGTTACATGTTGCGGTAGTTGAACCCCTTTCCTCTGCATGACCTGTCATTGCCACAGTAAATAGATGAAACCCACTAGCATGAGTAGGAGTTGTTTGAGCCCTGATGTGCCTACTCATTCATGCTTGTTTTCATGCCTGCTACTGCTTAGAGTTGAGTTGGGTCTGATTCATCGGGAATGAATTGGAATGTGGTGAACATGTCCTACTGTTGAGAGCTAAGTGTGTGAACACGATTTGGTAAAGGTAGTGGTGAGAGGCCATGTAGGAGTACATGGTGGGTTGTCTCATTGCAGCCGTCCTCAGGAACTGAGTTCTGTGTTTGTGATCCATGAACAGTTACTACCACACATTCGGCTCCGAGCGCTCCAAGCCCCCTCGACTTATTAATCAACTTGATCTCTGTCTAGGAGTTGCAACTAGTTTCTGGTGTTTGTAGGTAGTGTTAGTAGTCTACCAAGTGGTACCCGGTACAGGTGGGCTTGGGACAGACTAGGCACCGTGGCACGGTGTACCAAGCGTAGATCCACCCGTCGAGGTGGGCTTGGGAACCCTGCACACATCGTTTGGGGCCGTGAGCGACACCCCGGCCGGATCTCCTTGCGGATGGTACCCGAATAGGCGATAAACCTGGACAAGAGACTTGTGTGGTTAGTCAGGTCGTGGCCGACTCCCTCGCCCGGCTTCCGCTTGAAGGTTGCCGAGGTACATGACGTGTACAGGGCGATAAGTGGCGAGAGCGTGTGTGAAGAAGTACACCCCTGCAGGGTTATCATTATCTATTCGAATAGTCGGATTCCTCGGATATGCAAACTTGTACCCCTTGCATAGTTCATAAACAAGTGAAAGTGGATACTCTAAAATGCGCAAGATAAGCGTGAGTGCTATGGATGGCCTTCTCGTAGGGAGACGGGAGCGGATCCATATTGGTGTATTGGTATGGTGAATATGTGGACTCGTGTGCGCTACCTCAAAAGAGTTACTTGCAGTCGTAGTTCAGGATAGCCACCGAGTCAAAGCTGGCTTGCTGCAGTTAAACTCCACCACCCCTTTTGTTGATACCGATGCATATGTAGTTAGTTCTGATGTAAGTCTTGCTGGGTACATTTGTACTCACGTTTGCCTATTTTATGTTTTTGCAGAGAGACGTCAGTCTCGCTAGTAGTTCCGTGTGGACTTCGACGTTTAGCTTGATACCTCAGCTACGATCTTGTGCCCTTGGCAGGATCTGGTAGATAGTCAGGCTTCTCAGCCTTTTTCATTTGTAGATGTCTATACTCAGACATGTTGAGCTTCCGCATGTGCTTTGCCTTGTATGCTCTGAATGTTGGGTCATGAGACCCATGTTTGTAATATATTGCTCCTCGGAGCCTAATGAATAAATACTTGAGTCGTAGAGTTATGCCGTGATGCCATGTTGTATTTACACATATCGAGCATATTGTGTGTATGATTGAAATGCTTGGTATGCGTGGGATTCGACAACCTAGTTGTTTATCCTTGGTAGCCTCTCTTATGGGGAAATGTAGTCTTGTGCTTCCATGAGCCATAGTAGTCCGCTACAGCCCGGTTCACCGGAGTCCTGCTAGCCCAGCACTACTGCTTCGGAACACTCGACTGGCCGGCATGTGATTCACTTCGTTCCTGTGTCTGTCCCTTCGGGGAAATGTCACGCGGTGACATCCGGAGTCCTGTTAGCCCAGTGCTACAGCCCGGATTCACATGCTGCTGACCGACATGCTCGATGTTGTTTCATGTATGCCTGTCCCTATAAGTTAGTGCCACTTTGGGTTCACGACTAGTCATGTCGGGCCGGGTTCTCTGTCATATGGATGCTAGCGACACTATCATATACGTGAGCCAAAAGGCGCAAACGGTCCCGGGCCAGGTAAGGTGGCACCCGTGGGAATACCGTGCGTGAGGCCGCAAAGTGATATGATGTGTTACATGCTAGATCGATGTGGCTTAGGATCAGGGTCCTGACAGCTTTGGTATCAGAGCCTCAAGCCATTCTATTCCGGAATGACTAGGAGAAAAGAACTCCAGTACCTCATCCATTTCTAGGATTGGGTCAAAGCATGTAGCTAAAGGAGACAAGGTCACCTATGCTGCATATCATCTGGAAGGTCCTGCTAGTCTTTGGTGGCAGAACTATGAGGCTATGCTTCCAGCTGGCCAGATACCTACCTGGAGAGACTTCACCGAGGCTTTTCGCGAGCATCACATTCCTCTAGCTCTCATTGACCACAAGAGAGAAGAGTTCTGTAGTTTCACACAGGGTAAGCTGGCTGTTGATGCTTACAGTAGAGAGTTTGAGAACCTCGCCCGCTATGCTACAGAAGAAGTGTCCACGGACGCCAAGAAGCAGGCTAGGTTCCGGAAGGGTCTCAACCCCAAGTTGCGTCGAGATCTCCACTTGCACCATTGCAATACATTCCAGGCTCTTGTGAACAAGGCCATTAACGCAGAGACAGCTCAGCTCATTTACGAGGAGTCTCGTAAGCACATCCGTGATTTGGGTTCTTCCTCCGGTTCTAGTTCTCAGAAGCGCCGGATTTGGGTTCCGAACTCTGCTCTTCCACCCGGCTACACACCGACGCCATCTTATGTGGCGCCTCACCCAGTTCAGCCGTATGCTCCACCCAGGCCTATTGGTGGACCTCCTGCCAATGCGGGTCCACGTCCTACCTCCAAGATTTGTTACAAGTGTGGAAAATCAGGCCACATTGCCCGTATTTGCACTCAGACCAATGTTGCTCCACCCCAGCCCGAGAAGTTTGATGGCCGTGGAAGTAAGCCATCACGCAAGATGATCAGTGCCCAGTCAGCTCCCATTGAACATGGACGTGTGCATCACGTCTCAGCTCAAGACGCTCATGATGATCCAGATGTCGTTCTTGGCACACTCCTTGTAAACTGTCATCCAGCATCGGTTCTATTCGATACTGGAGCGTCTCATTCCTTCATTTCTGAAAGTTATGCCCGCATGCACAACATGTCATTTTATGATATGCCTTCCCCACTACTCATTCAAACTCCTGGATCCAAATGGCAAACTTCTAGGATAAGTTTTGGCAATGAAATACATGTTGATAGACTTGTATTTCTAGCTTCCTTGATATCTCTTAAGTCTTCAGATATTAACATCATCTTGGGTATGGACTGGATGAAAGCTCATTATGCCAAGATTGATTGTTACACCAGGTCTGTTCAGCTCACACACCCCTCTAGCAAGATAGTCACTGTCTCCACCAGAATTGCAAAGTGACAGCTTTATTCTCTTAATGCCAGCCCTCTTCTAGACCTTGAGGATATCCCGGTAGTCCGTAACTTTCCGGATGTCTTTCCAGAAGAACTGCCAGGTGTTCCACCTGACAGAGATGTAGAGTTCGTCATAGATCTTATCCCAGGAACCGCCCCAATCTCTAGGAGACCTTACAAGATAGCACCCTTAGAATTAGCCGAGCTTAAGAGACAACTCGATGAGTCCTTGCAAAAGGGTTTCATCCATCCTAGTTCTTCCCCTTGGGCTTGCCCCGTGCTCTTTGTCAAGAAGAAGGATGGTACGGACCGGATGGTTGTAGATTATCGTCCCGTTAATTTGGTCACGATAAAGAACAAGTATCCGCTCCCCAGGATCAACGACCTGTATGATCAGCTCGCTGGATCCTCAGTCTTTTCCAAGATGGATTTGAGGTTAGGCTACCACCAAATCAAGATCAGAAACGGGGACATTCCTAAGACGGCTTTTGTCACTCGTTATGGCCAGTATGAGTACACCGTCATGTCCTTTGGTCTAACCAATGCTCCAGCTACCTTCTCCCGCTTGATGAAATCGATCTTCATGGAGTACTTAGATAAGTTCGTCATGGATTACCTCGATGATATTCTTATTTACTCGAAGAACGAGGAAGAGCATGCCGAACATCTTAGACTTGTGTTAGAAAAACTCAGAGAGCACCGCCTTTATGCCAAGTTCTCCAAGTGTGAATTTTGGTTGCCAGAAGTGACCTACCTAGGCCACGTGATATCTGGTAAGGGCATTGCTGTCAACCCCGAGAGAGTTCAGGCCGTTCTTGATTGGACTCCACCTGAAACCGTTAAGCAAGTTAGGAGCTTCCTTGGTCTAGCCAGTTATTGTCGCCGCTTCGTTGAAAACTTCTCCAAAGTGGCCAAACCTCTCACGGAACTTCTCAAGAAAGATAAAGAGTTTGAGTGGTCCCCACAGTGTGAGTACAGTTTTCAAGAACTGAAAAGACGCCTGACTTCTGCTCCCATACTTGTGCCACCGGATTTCATTAAGGACTTTGTTATCTATTGTGATGCCTCACGACAGGGACTAGGTTGCATTCTTATGCAGGATCGTCATGTGATTGCCTATGCATCTCGACAGTTGCATCCACATGAGGAGAATTATCCTACACATGATCTAGAGCTTGCAGCTGTAGTCTATGCACTTAAGACATGGCGACATTACCTTCTTGGTAAGCGTTGCGAGATTTACACCGATCACCAGAGTCTCAAGTATATCTTCACCCAACCAGATTTGAACCTTAGGCAAAGACGTTGGTTGGAGTTGATCTCAGATTACGACTTAGGGATTACCTACACCCCAGGCAAGGGCAGTGTCATGGCTGATGCGCTAAGTCGTAAGTCCTATTGCAACAATCTTATGTTGCAGCAGGGCCAACCACTTCTCCATGAGGAATTCTGTAAGCTTAACCTTCACATTGCTCATCACGGATTTCTTTCTACCTTGGTGGCGAAACCTACTCTTAAGGATCAGATCATCTCTGACCAGAAGTTTGATAGGGGTGTTATCCGCATTAAGAGAAACATTAAGAAGGGAGTTGGTGGAAGTTTCTCTATAGATGATCGAGGTGTTGTTTTCTTTGAGAATCACTTGGTAGTTCCCAAGAATCAACATCTGCGACAACTGATCCTTAAGGAGGCTCATGAATCTCCTCTCACGATTCATCCCGGTAGTACTAATATGTATCAGGACCTACGCCAGAGGTTCTGGTGGACTAGGATGAAGAGAGAAATCGCTCAGTTCATTGCTAATTGTGACGTTTGTCATCGCGTTAAGGCAGAACATCAAAGACCTACTGGCACCCTTCAGCCCTTAGCTATTCCTGAGTGGAAATGGGATAAAGTTAGTATGGACTTCATCACCGGCTTTCCCAGGACCAAGAAAGGGAATAATGCTATCTTCGTAGTCATTGATCGTCTTTCCAAAGTGGCCCACTTCCTACCTGTTCGAGAGAATATCACCACCAGTCAGCTCGCTGACTTATATATTTCTCGAATAGTTTCACTTCATGGTGTTCCACTAGAGATCAATTCAGACCGTGGTAGTCTTTTCACTTCTCATTTCTGGGAAAGTTTCCAAACTGCCATGGGCACCCATCTTTCCTTCAGTACCGCTTTCCACCCTCAATCAAGTGGTCAGGTGGAAAGAGTCAACCAAATCCTCGAAGACATGCTTAGAGCTTGCGTTATCTCATTCGGTATGGATTGGGAGAAGTGCCTTCCTTTCGCCGAGTTTGCTTATAACAATAGCTACCAATCTAGTCTCAAGAAAGCTCCTTTTGAGATTCTGTATGGACGAAGATGTCGAACACCTTTGAACTGGTCAGAAACCGGTGAAAGACAATTCTTTGGACCGGATATGATCCAAGAGGCAGAAGAGCAAGTTCGCATCATTCGTGAGAATTTGAAAACAGCCCAATCTCGTCAGAAGAGCCAATATGACCGTCGTCATAAGGAAGTGGCTTATGAAGTTGGCGACAAGGCTTACCTTCGGGTTACCCCTTTGAAGGGTACCCATCGATTCATCAAGGGCAAGTTGGCTCCTCGTTATATTGGTCCCTTTATCATTCTCGCTAAACGAGGAGAGGTTGCCTACTAGTTGGAACTACCGCCACACCTTTCTCGAGTTCATGATGTCTTCCACGTCTCTCAACTCAGGCGTTGCTTCTCGGATCCCATCCGCGGAGTGGACCACGAAACGCTTGATCTCCAAGATAACCTCACATATCGAGAGTACCATGTTCGCATTCTTGATCAAGCAGAGCGTGTCACTCGACGTCAGAACATCAAGTTTCTCAAAGTTCAGTGGTCTCATCATTCCGAAATAGAAGCTACTTGGGAGCGAGAAGATCGTCTTCGACTGGAGTAACCCACTTTCTTTCCGTCGACCCCTGAATCTCGGGACAAGATTCTTTCAAGTGGGGGCGAGTTGTCACATCCCTAGTTCTGGTATGACCTGGACTAGCTGGTCATGTGTGCATCATGTTTACATTTCATTTAAATCTGAAATGAGGATTTGTGAAACCCTCAGAACTTATTTCTGGAAATGACCCAGATAAAAAGTGCTCCAAAAGGGTCCAAGAAAATGTTCATGTTGCTCTATGAAAATATTGGACAGAGATAAAAATCCAACCAATATTTTTAGGAGCTCATAAATAATTATTTTGGGCATTTGGAATTAATGCAATAATTATTTGCTTTGGATATATATTGTTATGTATATAAAATATTGTCCAAAAATTGTGCCATTGGTTGGGGAGCTCTCGAATACTACCATTAGCCCCTACAAAAATTGGCATAATAAAATAAAATGGTTTAGTATTTTTATTAAACCACACAAATGTCAGAAAATTAGAAAAGTTAAACAAAAAAGGGGAAAACCCTTACCTGGTTTTACCTGGGCCACTTGCTGGCCTGGCTCTGTGCCGGCCCAGCCAACTGGCCCCTGCCAGTCGTCCCTCTCCTCTCGCCAGGAGGACAGGGGCGTGTGCCCGCGCAGCGCGCATGCGCGCCACGGCAGCTCCTGCTTGCCGCTTCTGCTAGAGGCCGCTGCGAGCGCCACGCGACCCCGGACCGCTCTCACTCCCCCCCCCCCCCGAGTCGATCCCCTCCTCTGCTCCCTTCCCCTCGCTCTCCCCCGAAAACCGAACGTTGTCATCGCCGCCGTTCGCCATTACCGCGCCCACCGCCACGGCCTTGCCCCTCCGACGTGCCCAAGAGCTCCGTGCCATCTTCCTCGTCCTCGAAGCCAAGCCACACGTCTCGGGAGGCCCTGGAGCGCCGCCATCTCCATCGTCTTCGTCACCAACTGCCCGAGATCGCCGACGACGCTCTGGCCGCATCAGTGCTTCCCCGAGCTCTCTGACGCCTCCGCTGCGTCCGCCGTGAGCTCTACTTCATTTCCCCCTCCTCCCCATGCTTGTTTTCCCCGCCTAGCTCGCTCAGCTGCCGCACCCGAGACCTCATCGCCGCCGGCCATGGCGCCACGGTGGCCAGAGCCCAAGCCAGCCACTTCCGCGCGCGTCACCGTGATCCTGGTGACGCCAGGGGGCCGTAGAGGCCCTCCGCATTCTCTGCCATGCACCGCAGCGCTGAGCCCGCATGCCACCGAACTCCGTCCGCCGCACTCGTCATCACCGGCGCCACTCCGGCCACTCCCCGGCCGCGCCACCACCACAGTTGGATGCGGACGAGCGTCCGCATCCCGTAGCTGCACTCCGCGCGCCAAATGGACCCCTGTAGGCAAAACCCGCCGCGCCCCGCCGTATTCGGACTCGCCGGCGGCTGAACGCCGGCGACCGATGACCTTTGACCGGCATGGGTTGACCCCATAGCCCGGTTTGACCTCCCCTCTCTCTCAATGACAAATGGGCCCCGGCGCCCCCTAATTAGTAGTTAGGATTAATTAACCCTCTGTTAATCAACCATGACGCTGACGTGTGGGCCCCGTGCGACAGGTTTGACCTGGTAAGCACCGTTGACCGCTGACGCAGTGCTGACGTCATGCTGACGCAATTATTTATTTTCTAGAATTATTTTAAAACAGGAAATTCCAGAAAATGTTCAAAACTTCAAAAATTCATATCAATTCAACCGTAGCTCAGATTGAAATAAGTTATATATGAAAAATTATCAGAAAAATTCAGTCTAACCATCTGTACAAGTTTCATGCATGACAAACCCACTTAAACCTGCTGTATAAGTGAAACAATATAATGGCATTTATAAAGGACTTACCTTGGAAATGCATTTGAATATTTGGTTCAAATGGACTTCAACCAAATGAACTCTAGCTGCATTAGCTTAAAAAGCATCACATATTCATGCCATGATCATGCATCATATTGTTGCATATGCTTGTATTCTGATTGCCGACACCGTTCCTTCTCGATAGGTCCTGCTCCGGAGACCGTTCCAGAGTACCTGTCTGAGGATCAGTGCCTTCCTTGTTGATCTACCAGGCAAGCAAACCCCCTTGTTCATTCTGATATGATCCCACTCTCTCGCTCCTGCTCTCTTATATTGCATTAGGACAACAGCGATTCAACTGCTACTTTATGCTGCGATAGTTGAACCCATTCCTTTGCATGACCTGTCATTGCCACAGTAAATAGTTGAAACCCACTAGCATGTGTAGGAGTTGATTGAGCCATGTTGTGTTCCTACCATGCCATGCCTGCTATTGCTTAGAGTTGTGTCAGGTCTGATTCATTGGGAATGAATTGGAGTGTTACGATATGTTCTGGTGCTGAGAGTTAAGTGTGTGAACACGATTTGGTAAAGGTAGCGGTGAGAGGCCATGTAGGAGTACATGGTGGGTTGTCTCACTGGAACCGTCCTTAAGCACTGAGTTCTGTGTATGTTGTCCAATGACTAGCTACTACCACGCATTGGAATGCTTAAGTGCCCCTCTCGACTTATTAACCAACTTGATCTCTGTCCAGGAGTTGCAAATAGTTTCTGGTGTTTGTAGGTAGTGTTAGTAGTCTACCAAGTGGCACCCGGCCAGGTGGGCTTGGGACAGACTAGGCACAAGTGGCACGGTGTACCAAGCGTAGATCCATCCGGCGAGGTGGGCTTGGGAACCCTGCACACATCGTTTGGGGTCGTGAGCGACACCCCGGCCGGATCTCCTTGCGGATGGAACCCGAATAGGCGATGAACCTGGACTAGAGTCTTGTGTGGTTAGTTAGGTCATGGCCGACTCCCTCGCCAGGCTTCCGCTTGAAGGTTGCCGAGATACATGACGTGTACATGGCGGTAAGTGGCGAGAGCGTGTGTGAAGAAGTACACCCCTGCAGGGTTATCATGATCTATTCGAATAGCCATGTCCTCGGTTATGGACTTCTTGGATGCTTACGTGGTACATAGACAACTTGAAGTGGATACTTTAAAATGCTCAAGATAAGTGTGAGTGCTATGGATGGCCTTCCCGTAGTGAGACGGGGATGAATCCATAGTGGTGTATTGATGTGGTGATTAGTGGACTCGTGTGCGCCACCTCAAAAGAGTTACCAGCAGTCGTAGTACAGGATAGCCACTAAGTCAAAGCTGGCTTGCTGCAACTAAACCCCACATTACCTCCTTGATACAAATGCATGTATGATAGGATCTGATGTAAGTCTTGCTGAGTACCTTTGTACTCATGTTTGCTTTATTTATGTTTTGCAGCGGAGACTTCGGTCTTTCTAGTAATTCCGCTTGGACTTCGACGAGTAGCTTGTTACCTCAGCTACGATCTTGTACCCTTGGAGGGTCTTGTAGATAGTCAGGCTTCTCAGCCTTTTTCTTTTGTAGTTGTCTGTACTCAGACATGTAATGCTTCCGCTTGTTGCTTGTATGCTCTGAATGTTGGGTCATGTGACCCTAGTTTGTATTTAATGCTATGTGGCTCTTCTGGGCCTTATCTATATGAGTTTGCGTTATGTTGTGATGCCATGTTGTACAGCACATACTTGCATGTTATGCGTACGTGTAACGTGTACTGCTATGTGTGGGATCCGACAATCTAGTTGTTTATCCTTGGCAGCCTATCATATGGGGAAATGTAGTCTAGTGCTTTCTGAGCGATAGTAGTCCGCTACAGCCCGGTTCACCGGAGTCCTGCTAGCCCAGCACTACTTCTCAGAACACTTGACTGGCCGGCATGTGTTTCACTTCGTTCCTATGTCTGTCCCTTCGGGGAAATGTCACGCAGTGACATCCGGAGTCTTGTTAGCCCAGTGCTACAGCCCGGATTCACACGTTGATGACCGACATGCTCGATGTGATTCATGTATGCCTGTCCTCATGGGTTAGTGCCGCTTTGGATTCGCGACTAGCCATGTCGGCCCGAGTTCTTTGTCATATGGATGCTAGCGACACTATCATATACGTGAGCCAAAAGGCGCAAACGGTCCCGGGCCAGGTAAGGTGGCACCCGTGGGAATACCGTGCGTGAGGCCGCAAAGTGATATGATGTGTTACATGCTAGATCGGTGTGACTTAGGATCGGGGTCCCGACATATATACTGGTCGATGTAGAGGCACGCACGTGTCTTAGTAGAGGCGCGCACGTAGCATGTACACGTACGTACAGCGGCCAGGGTGCAAGAAAGGAAATACGGCCACGTATGTGTACATACGGGCGGGGTCTCGAACGCCTACTCACTCATACGTACGGCCAGGGCTCGTGTACATGGCTGGGTCGGAACGGAGAAATAGCGTCATCGTCGTGTTCATGGGGAGGCAACGGAATGCGTCGTGTTCATGGGGAGGCAACGGAATGCGTCGTGTTCATGGGGAGGCAACGGAATGCGTCGTGTTCATGGGGAGGCAACGGAATGTGTCGTGTTCATCGGGAGGGCTTGGACAGAACAGGCGATGGAAACGAGACCTGGCATACCGCAGAACGGAGGAAACGGCCTTGTGTTCGACTGGCCACGTTCGAAACAGGATCCTGTTCATCGGAAGGGGTCTGGCGTACCGCAAAACGGAGGAAACGGACCTCCTACGGTCGAAACGGGGGTCCTGTTGATCAGGAGGGGTGTGGCGTACCGCAAAACGGAGGAAATGGACCTCCTACGGTCGAAATGGGGGTCCTGTTGATCGGGAGGGGTGTGGCGTACCACAAATCGGAGGAAACGGACTTGTGTTGGAGCGCTACGATCGAAACGGGGGTCCTGTTCATCGGGAGGGGTGTGGCGTACCGCAAAACGGGACTCCACGGGATATTGTTCATCTCCACCGTCGACGTCCTCCAGCCTCCACGGGCTCCTGTTCATCCAGCCTCCACGGGCTCCTATTCATCCAGCCTCCACCGCGCGCTACTCCACCGGCTACTGTTCAACCACCCCTCCACCGTCTACTGTTCATCCAGCCCTCCACACCACGGGGTCCTGTTCAACCACCCCTCCACGGGCACCCCTCCACCGTCTACTGTTCATCCACCCCTCCACACCACGGGGTCCTGTTCAACCACCCCTCCACGGGCAACCCTCCATCGTCTACTGTTCATCCAGCCCTCCACACCACGGGGTCATGTTCATCCACCCCTCCACCGTCTACTGTTCATCCAGCCCTCCACCACACCACGGGGTCCTGTTCATCCAAAGGCAACGCCACCGCTCACTGTTCATCCAAACCCCCCCCCCCCCCCGCAACACTCACTGTTCATCCCATCGATCGGCTTCAGTTAACAACAGTAGCAAAGGAATCGCTCGATCGGGTTCAGTTAACAGCAGTAGCAAAGGAATCGCTCGATCGGGTTCAGTTAACAACCATCGATCGATCGCTCGGGTTCAGTAACGCGTAGCCTGAAGTGCAATCTCTCGGGTTCAGTTAGAGCCCAACGCCTCGCTCGGTTCAGTTAGAGCCAACGCCTCGCACACACACGCGTACGTGTATGAAAGAAACGCACATCGCTCGGCCCCCGACCTCCCACCATAACCAGGAACTCCCCGAAATTTTCCTCCCCCTCGCTTCTACCACGGATTTTCTGTCATGGACGGCCCAAAGAATGTCACGCAGCTGCGTCTTCGGCCCGCCCAGGACGAAAAGCCCATTTTCTGTCATGATTTTTTGTCATAGAAGTAGGAGCCCACCATATCTATGATGATACCGGGTTTTGTCACAATTAACGTCATAGAAGTGTCATATGTATGACAGAAATAAAATCCGTTCGGCCCAAAATGTCACGGATGTGTCTTTTTTTTGTAGTGTGAGACCAACAACGGCAAGCACCCTACCGCTGTGGTGCGGTCAGGGTGATCCTCTTCGTCAAAGATGATGGGCGTGCGAGACCACTTGAGCGGTTTTCGGGAATCTGCCGCTGGCTCCACAACATTGACCTCACGCGCCCACTGTTTAAGCTGGCGGTGAGAGGAGTGCAAAGATGCACCCCGTCAATGCGCAGGGCATCAGTGGCTTTCTGAAACTCTTGCTCACTGGTTTCCTCTTCATCCCCTCCATCACTTTCGTCATCACATTCCTTCTTCTCATGGCCTTTAGCGGTTTCCCTTGTTGTTGAGGGACCTTGCTGGGGCGGCCTCCTCGGTCGCCTCGGCCCTTCCCGCCAACGCCATCTTGGTCTCTCTCCTTGTCACGCTTCTCGTACTCAGCTTTCTACTTCTTGACGAGTTTCTCAACTTGATGACACTCTTGGAGATCATGTCCCTTGGTCCGATGGATCTTGCAACATGACCCGTCTGCCTTCCCAACTTTCTCAGCACCTACAGCTTCCCGGCAGTCAGTGCACGCGGCAACTTCCTTGTTGCAGGCTTCGACCTTGGCCTTCTTGCCGGTGCTAGGAGTGCTTGATCCTTCAACAGCCAGCATTGCCTTCTTCTTGCGCTTCTTGTTGCGTCTCTTGTTCTTCTTCTTCTGGTTGGCAGCATTGTCGTCATCTTCTGAGTCGACATTGATGCCATCCTCCTCTCCGGGGAGCCACCTCCCCTCCTTTGTACGGGCACACTTATCTGCCAAGGTGTAAAGCTTATTCACAGTCTTG
Source organism: Aegilops umbellulata (assembly GCA_032464435.1). NCBI lineage: Eukaryota > Viridiplantae > Streptophyta > Magnoliopsida > Poales > Poaceae > Aegilops > Aegilops umbellulata. The sequence goes on along the minus strand of CP136057.1, from coordinate 539,323,848 downwards.
GGCAACTAGACGTTCATCTTGGAACGTATCCTGCGGTTGCGTACGTTGGACTGGAACGCGACAATCACAGCTGCCGGGTGGATATCTGGAATGTTCCTGTGCACCCGGCTGAACCTCTACATGTACTTTCGCAAACTCTCCCCTTCCTTTTGTGGAAGGAGTTGCAAATCGATGGGACGCCTTGGTTCTTGATGGTTGCCCGTGAAGGCACCAACAAACTCGTGGCACAGGTCAATTCACATTTTTTAGAAAATGTTCCCGTATTCAATTTATTTTTGGGAGTTTCAAAAATTGTTCAAAAAATTCAAAGATGCTCGTCTTTCAAAAATTGTTCGCACATTTCAAATAATGTTCACTTTCCAAAAATTGTTCGTGTTTCAAAATTTCTTTTTGGAAATTCAAAAATTATTCCTGTTTTGAAAAAAATATTTGCGTTTAAAAAAATAGGAGTTTCAAAAGATGCTGGAGTTTAAAAAAATTGTTCATGATTTTGAAAAAATGTTTGAGTTATTTTATTTGTTCACACGTTTGAAAAGTGTTCGCGTTTCATAAAACAATCTTGTTTTAAAAAAATGTTTTGTGTAATGGATATAATTCTGACAATACCATGGGGTGTGAATGTAGAGGCAATCATATCTACCGTACATTGCAGATGGGAGTACACTCAAGGAATTATACATGTTTGAACCCTTGACGGTGGAGGTAACACCCTACTCATGTGTGGTGTTCTTTTTTTTGCGGGTAGAAATTTGTATTAGTCAAGACCTCAAGTCATTACAGTCCATCGCAGCCAACTCCAAAGTATCTGGAGGTCCCGAACCAAGCCAAGTCATGGTTCTACCCTCGCTACGAGCAAAATATGCTAAACTATCACTAACTTTATTTTGGCTACGATTTACATGAGTAATACAAAAATCATGGAGGGACAAAAGATATTTAATCTCCTTGATGATGGACGAGTGAACCGATCTATCAATATTTGAAGCTTGAATCAATTTTACTGCCATTAGGGAGTCCATCTCAACCTGCACTGGCAAGTCGCTCCTCTGGATAGAAAAGGATAGACCTTCCATGCATGCACATAGCTCAGCATCGAGCGCATCCCGCTAGTGAAACAATTGCCTACAGGAAGAGAAAATGATGGCACCCCTCTCATCCCTTAACACCGTACCTGCACCAGCTGAGCCATTCTCTGCAAAAGAACCGTCAGTATTTAACTTGACAAAGCCAAAGCTAGGAGCAACCCACTTGGGGTCTGCACTTTTGTCCATAAGAGGTCGAGTTGCTCCATATAACATCAGGGATTTTCCCTTGGAAGGTTCAGCAGCAAGAATAGATTTAATACCAATGAGAGAGTCCAGGTAACTCGTGAAAAATCTGCGTGAAACTTCCACGGGTGGCGGGGCTTTGTTATGAACAATCTCGTTGCATATGTGCCACGCCCTCCACAGCGTCATTCGCAGCATGGACCGTTCAATATCCCGCAATTGGAAAGCACTTGCAGCAGCCATTCATGGCCGGAGGTCTGGAAAGAAGATAGGTTTGTTAGAGGCCAAACTTCCGACATGACATCACAGAGCACACATGATAATATGCAGCGACAAAGAGCATGAAATGAATCCTCGGTCTCCACATAACATACCGGACACAGGTCATTAAACTCAAGCCCTCTTTTATGCTTATTATTCCAAGTAGGAAGTGATTCTGTAGCAGCTCGCCATGCAAAGTTGCGCACTGAGGGAGGAACATCGGCGGACCAAATGAGTTTCCAACAATCACGACATCCATCCGGCCACGAGCTAGATCCCGTGGCGCTGTCCCTGAAGGCCTCCTCAAAGCCGAATTGACATGCACTTTTAACAGAGAATAAGCCAAATTTACCTAGACCCCAAGCCAAGGTATCCTCCTCCAATCTCGGCGAGGCCCTAATCTTTAAGATTTCAAACACATCCGCGGGCACAAAAATTTGCTGCAGTAAATCGGTCTTCCAAGAACCGTTATCATTAAGCAAATATGAGACAAAGTGATACTTGCATCTTCCTCTTACAGAAATAAGTTTGTAGGAGTATGGTCTAGGGATCCAATTGTCACGTCATACATGAATACTCCTTCCATTCCCAACTCTCCAAATCAGACCTTTCTTCAAGAGTTCAAGGTCGTAGCTAATTGCCTGCCAGGAGGAAGAAGTGTTACCCGTAAAAACCGTGTCCACAAGATTACCGTCGAGTAGTATCTCGCTTTTAGAATTTCTGCACATAGGCTGTCCGGCTTGGAAATCAGTCTCCAAGCCTGCCTCGCTAATAAAGCTTGATTGAAAGTTCTGAAATCTCTGAAACCAACACCCCCTTTGCACTTTGGTTGCATCAGATTATCCCAAGCTCTCAAGTGCACTTTTCTCTTGCCCTTTTCTGCTCCCCAATAATATGCTCGCACCATCCTTGTGAGTTCATCGCACACCGAAAAAGGAAGTTTGAAGACTCCCATCATATATGTGGGGAGGGCCTAGGCTACAGATTTGATCAATGTCTCCCTCCCAGGCTGGGCTAGGAGCCCATCCCCCCATTGGATCAGTCTCTTTGTCAAGCTCATCTCGATGTTTTGAAACTTTCCCTTGGACATACGCCCATCCGGCGTTGGAAGCCCAAGGTACTTCTCCTCAAAAACCAAGCTAGTGACGTGAAGAACGTCACTGACCTCCTGCTGAACAGCAAAAGGGCAAGCTTCGCCGAACATAATCGAGCATTTATCAAAGTTCAAGCTCTGCCCCGTTGCCTTACCATACTGATCCAAAGCTAGCTTCACCTTTTCAGCCTGTGCACGGTTTGCTTTGAAGAAGAGCATAGTGTGGTGTTCTTTTGGCGTAGATTACAATACTAGGGAGTTCAACAATCAGCCTGGTGCCCTCCTCCGCCTTATAGAGAGTGTGCTAAGAGTAAGAGGTGTGTCATAAGAGGATGATAATAAATACTATTGATGAACAGGCTGATAATAAATAGTATTGATGGTCCAAGGCATGCCCGATTATTCGTGGTCATTACTACCACTAACTGCCGGATTTAACTAAACTAGTAAAATGGCCTGTCGTGGCAACGGGAAAAAATATCAACCGGAATACAGTACCACTCTCAATTTCGTGAAATCATGAACAATTTTTGAAATCATGAAAAAAAAATAAACTTGTGAACATTGAAATCGTGAACATTTTTAGAAATCTTCAAACATTTTCTAAAATCAAGAACTTTTTTGAATTCATTAATATTTTGTGCTATTTGCAAAAAAACAAAAAATGTGAACATTTTTTTAAACAATTTTCTTCAGCCGATGTACATTTCTTGGAAATTGGTGAAACAATTTATTCATGAATTGTTTTTGATTTAACAAACATTTTTTGAAATGCATGACACTTTTTTGAATCAGCTAACATTTTGTGAATGAATAAATTATTTTGTAAGTCACGAACAGTTTTTTAATCTCTAGAACATTTTTCCATCCATGAACACTTTTTGAATTAGCGAATATTTGTTAAATTTCATTAACATTTTTTAATAAACGAAATTTTAAAAAAATATGGACATTGTTTGATTACCCTAATATTTGTTTTCAAAATTTCGAATATTTTTTGAATATGCAAACATTTTTTAATCCAGAAACTTTTTATGATTTATTAAACATTTTATTTCAAAATTCTCTATTTTTAATTTTGGAAGCTTTTTAAAGTCCCACATTATTTAAAGTAGAAAAAACAAAAACGGAAAATAAAAATAAAAAATAGAGAACGAAATTTAGAAAAACAGGCCGCCCAGACATGGGTCGGCCCAAACGGGCAAGCTGCGTCTTCTCCCAGCACGCAGAGCGCAGTATAGGAGGTCCCTACTGCATGGGCCGGCCCAGGCAGAGGATTATAGGTGGCATTGGTGGGTAATATTTTGCAACTTTAAGGCCAATTTTCATGATGTACCGCGAGAAGCAATAACCCTTTATTATTAGGTATAAATAATGTTGTCGTTGAGTAACCATAGCATTGTTGGCATCATGGGAGCAACTGGTCCTGTTTGGTATAGACCGACTGTTGGTGCTTGTTCAATATGGAGTGTAGGTTCCGACTGTAGGGACTCGTACGACGGTAACGAACCCCCTGGTCTTTAACGTCTTGGGATGTAACGTTGTTGAGCTTGATGCAGAGCCCATCGGGCCATTGTTGTCTGGGGCGTATCCTATATGGTCCTAGGCCTTTGGATGGGATATACGTATCCATGGGCCTACCCGTCGGTATTCCCCATTAGTAGCACCTGAGTGCATCGAGGTCTCCTGCGAGGTAACCGACTATTCGAATGAAGAAGATTCTGACTGGTCGCTGAACTCAAAGGCGGACTTAAATGATCATGCCTACGGGAGGCGAAGAGTGAGCAGTTTAAAAAAAACTTGATGATACCTGATTCTATCTTTGCTGGAGAGGATGGGTCATGTCCCGACTGTGGGTGTATCATCAAATTCTGAGTGTTTGTCTGAGATGACTGGGCTTGGAATTATTGGCAGAGTAGAAAGTCGTCAGTATCCTCTGTACGGTGGCGAACGTGGCCGAAAATAAAAGAATTGAGACTATGCGAAGTGTACTCAGGTTCGGATCTACGAGAAGGAGTAATACACTATGTTTTGCTATGGTTTTTTTATTCATGATGGGATACCTCGTGCGAGAGACTACAATGGGAGATATGTATTCCTTTTTTTTAAGAATTGCTTGAAGAGATTCGTGGGAGCGAACGTCGCCTTGTTGCGCAGTAGGGAGGGCGCGCCTATACCTCGCCTAATGTGAGTTGGAGCAACAGCTCACATCAAGACGTTACGAATTGGCCAGCCCAGGTCGGTTCCAAGTAAGTTTGGCTTTTCTCCAGTTTTTTCCATTAATCATTTTGTTCCTTTTTCTTATATTCTTATTTTCGAATTATTTTAACTACAAGTATTTCAAAACATAAAATAAAATAGAAAATTATTTTGAATAAATGCTAACACAATGTAAAAAAAATGTGTTGGTTAATTAAAAAACGCTGATAGCATATTAAAAAATTCTTTGTGAAATTTTAAAAATGTTGATCTATTTTAAAAACTATATGTGAAATTATAAAAAATGTTAATCATATATTTTTCAAAATGCTAAACATATATAAAATAAATGTTTCAAATGTATATGACAAATGTTGATAACATAAATAAATTGTAATATTATCAAAAAGATTACACGTTTCAAAAAAATCTATGTGACATTATAGAAATAATAATAATCATGTATTTAAAAAAATTAAACGTATATCAATATAAATGTTTCATATGTATATAAAAACAATGTTTATGAAAAAAGTAGACATCAAACATGTGTTTGAAAGAAATGCTAATCACTGTATATAAAAAGGCTAATCATGTATTAAAAATATTAAACATGTATAGAAAATGTTTTTAATGTATATGAAAAATAAATATAAAATTATTATTTTATTAAATTAGTTGTGTGTTTTAAAATTGTACAAATGTTAAATTTTCACATATACATGAAAAATATACATAGGAAAACTATACAAACCGTACATAGAAAACAGAAAAAGTGAATACAAAGGGTTCTAAAAACCAAAGAAAACCTGATAAAAACCACAAAATACATAAAATGGAAAAAGAAACAAAGAAATTTGGTGAAAAAGAATGTGAAATGAAGGAAACCGAAAAAAATCAATTAAAACCCAAGAAAAACAAAGAAAAGAAATACCAGTGAAAACCAAGGAAAAGAAAGAAAACAGTGAAAAGCAAAGGAAACAGAAGTTATGAAAAAATGAAAAGGGAAAAGGGGTAAAAACAAAATGATGCCAAAGAAAAATCAATAAAAAATAAAAAAAGTGAAAAAAGGAAGGAAACTGGAGCAGAGCGTACCTACAGCGAGTGAATCTTACGCGGATGGGCCGGCCAGCTCGCACTGCGGTTGACGCGAGAGAAGCTAGCATTTCGCTTTAAGCGAGATATACAGGATAATTGGTTCGATGACAATATTTGGCATTGCTAATACTTGGCAAGCCAACAATTGTCAATATTAAAAGTTGCCAAAAGGTGGCAACTTCTTGGGGGGTTGGCAAGTAAACATGGTAACCAACCAAGTACTAGCCAATATTTGCATTTGTCAAATGTTGGCATGCCAATTTTTGGCATCAAGCCAATCATGCTCATAGCTCTCACGTCTTTGAAAATTCTTGTTTAACGCTTGTCTGACAAAATGCCGGGATGAGGCCCATTAACTGGCTGCAGAGTGGAACTGTACAACACATTCTTTGGTAATGTTTAATTGTGCATTTACTTTGAAGAGCGTGCTTCAAATGTAGACGTTGATAGGTTAGCCTCAGTTTCGAATTCTTTTGATCAAGGAAGACATGTTTAGTTATTGCAACCACATGACCCCTTTTGTATCCCTCTCCATTTGGAGTTTGAATAAAAAAAACTTGGTGATACCCCCAAAAACTATATTCTTGGGTGTTTTTTTTCCATCATTAATTTTTGTTAGGCTAGTACTTTTCTTTTTTTTTCCTTTTTGGTTTTCTAAATTGTTTTTTATTCTTTCTTTTTAAAAGTTTAGCAATAATTTTTTAATTCACGAACATTTATTTAAATTAGTGACATTTTTAAATACATGAATTTTTAAAAATTGATGAGTACTTGCAGAAAATTACATATATTTTTGAAATGTAAGACCATTTTATTAATTGAAGCATAAACGTTTAACAAATTTAGAACATTTTTTTAATTCATGGAAATTTTACAGGCCTTGATTAGATCGTGGGATCTTACGAATATTTTGGCAATGGAACGAACGAGAAGAGCTGATGAGCCTAGGGCAACCCAAACTTTTGAGTTCATCATACAAACACATGCAAGCGTCTGTGCCAATGTCAATTTTTTTGCTAGATAGATCGGGGCTCCAAGCCACACACAGACCATATGGGCCTCGCACTTTAAAATTAGTTCTTTCTTTTTTTCCTTTTGTTTTCACTTTTTTAGATTTCTTTTTGACTTCTTATCATTTGCCTTTTTTACATATATGAACATATGTTTTGCGCCACTGGAAGGACGACGACGGCTCGGACAGGGACGGCAGCGCGGACAACAACGGAGGTGTCGGCGGCCTCAGAGGCCATGCCTAAGAGGTCACATTTCGATACCTCGTGTAGTTTATACTAGTCTTTTAAAATGTCATTCGGTTTAGTTGAAATCCTGTTAAATTTCATCCTTTTGGTTGTAATGTATCAAAATGTAACAATATTGTCCGGTCTTCTTGAAATTTCGTCCGCTTTTGTTAAATATCTGTTCAAATTTGCCGGACATTTTAGTGACTCTAGTTGGATGCCATCCGCCCCTATGGCTGTCTGGACATTTGATGTATCCGTTTTGGTGATCCGCTTTGGAGTTGTCTTTACCAAAAGATGCTAAAAAGGAACCTAGGAATTGATGATTTTGTTGTCCGGTGAGGAGTATATGGAGGATGCTCGCACAAACCCTCTACTTCCTGGGTACTATACAGCAGGCACCACCGGCACCCTCCCAGCCCCGCTTACTGCGACTCGGACCTAGGAGAAAGAAGGTCACGACCACTACCCTACGCCGCCTGCAGGACCATGATTGTCGTGTCCCCGGTGCCGCCACAGACCCACCCCGCCACCCGAACCTGCCTCAACACAGATTAGCGGCCCAGGCATGGGCCCAACGACCACCGTCGTTGTCAGCCACCAATGCCGGAAGGCAAGGCAATAGCCTCTGACCCACGCCACTCGTCAGGCCAAATCTGGCCAAGCACCGCTGCCATAGCCTCCTGTCGCATGCCGTCACCATCCCACAGACACGCACCACCTCCATGCCGTCGTCACCTCCCAACACCGGCGTGCCGCCCGCTGCAACGCCCCCCACCAGCGCTGCATCCCAGCAATTCCATCACCGGTCGGCGCCTATACTGTCGTGTGAGGAGACGAAGGTACCCCGTCGCCAACCTGGCTTTGCCCAAACGTGCCCTCTGGTGGCAGCGAGGGAGAAGAGGTGGAGTGGGGTCCCGACAGGGTGGCTAGGGTTGCCATCCCTGTCACACACGGGCATGACACGGAAGGTTTTTTTTGCTTTCTAGTCATTCCTCTTTAGAAGTTTGTTTTTCCCGTATCATTCTATATGGCTCCCAATTCTTCAAACATTGCTATTTCCAATTTGGATTTCGCTTTCCTTCCAGTCCCAAAGGACATGTAAATGATGAGGATAAAGACGTCACAAAATATATATACTTAAACGTTGCGGCCAAATGGTTGTTCCTTCAACATGCCCTGAAATGAAAGGATTCTCCATAAAAGGCGCTAGTGGATCCAAAAAGTTGTTAGTGTAGGTAGTGTGGTTGTCAAAGTCAATGAGGACATAGGCCATTAGTTTTAGATAAAAATTAACTACGGCAGGGTAACCACATGTCTCCAATATTATTTAATATTGTTGTTGACAGATTGACCGCGCTAAGCAGGACAGTCAAATTGCAGGAGTAGTGTGACACCTCGTGGATGATGGCCTCTCTATTATGCAATATGTCGATGATATAACTTTTTTATGGAACATGACCTGGATATGGCTCAAAGCCTGAAATTAATGCTTCAACATTTGAGCAGATGGCAGGCCTTCAAATTAACTTTAATAAGCATGAATTGCTTTACTTTGGAGAGGCCAGTGAGGCGGCACCTAATTATGTTGACCTATTTGGTTGTGCGCAAGGCCAATTCCCGATTAAATATTTGGGAATTCCGATTCATTATCGACGTGTCACTAATGCGGAGTGGAAACATGTAGAGAAGTGCTTAGAGAAACGGTTGAGCAGCTAGAAAGGCAAGTTGCTATCTATTGGAGGATGACTGGTCTTGATCATATCTATCCTTATAAACATGGTTCTTTATATGTTTTGTTTTTTACAACTCCCAAAAGGGGTCTTGCAAAGACTGGATTATTTCAGATCCAGATTCTTTTGGCAAGGGCACAATAAATTGAAAAGGTACAGACTGCCAAATGGAGCATGGTTTGTAGGCCGAAAGACCAAGATGGACTTGGCATTCATGAACTACAGGTCAAGAATGGTGGCCTACTTAGTAAATGGTAGTTCAAACTACTTACTGAGGATGGCATTTTGCAAACCCTGCCCCACAATAAGTATCTAGGCCAAAAGTTGTGTCACAGGCCTATTGACCTGGTGACTCGCACTTTTGGATGGTCTAATGGCAGCAAAGAAACATCTTTTCAGCTTTAGATCTTTCGCGGTAAAACACATGCCTGAGATTCATTTCTGGGAAGACAGATGGCTAGGTGATGCTAGCCTCGAGAACAATATCCAGCTTTGTATCGCATTGTTCGCGATAAGAATGATACTCTGGCACAGGTGCTCAGTTCATTCTCGCCGAATATTTCTTTTACATGGGATTTGATTGACACCGTCACAGAATATGTTACCCCGATTGGAGTAGATTAACCTGACACAAGGACGGGACGTGATTTGCCAGAACCTCACTACATCTGGGACTCTATGCATCGTGCGCTCACAAATTCAGAAGTCTCAATGGATAATAACAACAAAGTGTGGATGTCGAAGATTCCACTAAAAGTTAAAGTCTTCATGTGGTATCTTTGAAGGGGAGTTATGAGCAAAGACAATCTCTCCCGTCAATTGATAAGGAAACAGTAAGTGTAGTTTTTGTACTCATGACGAGACAATCAAACACCATTTTCCATTACAAGTTTGCATGTTTACGTGATCTGTCATCCAAATAGCATCTAATTTGCATCCGCCCACAAGTGCTGCCTCTATTTTAAATTCGAATTTGAATCATTTTTGAACCATCGCGAGATCAACAACAGTAATCATGATGATGTGGCATCATTAGGAGGGAGTTACTGTAGCTTAATTATTCGGGAGTTACAACCATGTCTTGAAACCTATGGTGGATGAAACACTCAAGGTTGACCAATTCCCACACGCAAAGAAGCCCAAAAAGAATATCTCAAACCGAGGACGGTTTTGTTTGAAGGAAGGGAGGTTGATGTGGACCAGATCATGACCAAGGCATCAAAGAGTGAGGTTCATGCTAGCACAAATGTTTAACCATTAGAGAAGCCAAAGTAAGACATGGGCAAGACCATTATCTTAGTTGGGAAGCTTCTGGTGCCTATTTTGGGAGAAATCACACATCAGATTTCCAACTGTAACTTCCCACCTAGAGCTAATTAATTCTAGAAGGGTCTAGCACGTTTTAGAGGCTGGAAAAGATGGTCTTTGAAGTCATCTTTCATTCAAAGAAATGGTGCATCATTTGAGGTCTTGAGTCAAACGTTGTGCAAGTTCCCATGCAAGTTGTCCAAGAATTAATTACAACACGAGGCTCAACAAGTTTGCTCCTGCTACAGCTTGGAGCTCATGAATTTACCCTTTATTTTGTGTTGTTTTCACACCTAACTAGTAGGTTCTTCTAGTATAAGTACTCCCCAGCTGTTCTGTAACACCCCCATGTATTAAGCTACAGTAATCCCTCATGATTATGCTAAGTCATTTTGATTTGCAATGCTTGATCACTTCGGTTCAAATCTCATTTCAAATTCCGCCTCTGAAATCAATTCAAATTTAAAGTGAGAATATAAATTCACAAACATGTTTGGAAAATAGTTCGCCATTTAGCAAATATTCCATAACAATTATTGGTTAAGGAAAACAACATCACTTTTTTGCTTATCTGGGATCTAGCAATTAAAACAGTGCCAAAACAGAATTTTTAAATGCTTTTCTATTTATGGAAAATCCAAACTATTTTAAATATCTGCCAAACTCTTTGCGGCAGTGCCAAATATTGCAATGGAATTAATGGACCAAGTTCCATATTTTATAAAAAATCAATTGCTATTAAAAAATAAATGCAAAAAAAAGAACTAAAAGAAAACAGAAAAGAAATAAAGGAAAAAGGAAAAGGCCCCTGTGCACTGGGCCTAGTGCATAGTGCCGGCCTAGCCCACCAGGGGGTCTTCCCCGTCCTCCCATGTTCACCATGGCGCGCTGGACGCCATGCATCCGTACACGGCACGGATCCGCCGCGTGGCGGCCATCCGGCAGCCCCCGACGCTCCATATGGCCTCCCCCGCACCCCTGGCAACCCTAGCTCCACCATCTCCCCCTCTCGCCTCGATCTCTTCCTCCCCGCGATGAACTGAAGCCCCGTCACCATGGCTAAGCTCGTCTGCGTGGCCATCGTGCTCCTCGCCTCCTGGAACTGCGCCAGGAGAACCGCCGTCGACCGATGCTTCCTCTCCGACCACGGCCTCGAGCAGAAGATCACCACAGTGCCGGGATCGACCGATTCCTCCTCGGCTGCCACCGATGTTCGTCGCTGAATCCACCACCGCTAGTGCTACTAAACCACTCATCGAGCCCTGGGTTACCACAAGATTCGAGTTCGTGAAGAGGATATCCCAAAGACCGCATGCATTCGTTACTCGCTATGGTTCATACGAGTACAACGTCATGTCTTTCGGTTTATCCAATGCCCCAACAACATTCTCTCGATTGATGAACTATATCTTCATGGAATACCTTGACAAGTTCGTCTTGGTTTATCTGGATGATATCTTGGTGTATTCAAACAATAAAGAAGAACATGCTGAACATCTTCGTGTCATACTGGAAAAGCTTCGAGAGCATCAACTATATGCCAAATATTCCAAGTGTGAATTCTGGTTACCAGAAGTGACCTACCTTGGTCATGTGATCTCCAAGGATGGTATTGTTGTCAACCCAGAACGAGTTCAGGCTATTCTTGACTAAACTCCCCTGAAGAATGTCAGACAAGTCAGAAGTTTTCTCGGACTCGCCAGCTATTGCTGCCGTTTTGTCGAGAACTTCTCCAAGATTGCCAAGCCTTTGACTAATCTACTTCACAAGGGCGTTAAGTTTGAGTGGACAGAAAAATGTCAAGAAAGTTTCCAGACACTCAAAGACAAGCTGACATCTGCCCCAGTGCTTGCTCCTACAGATTCTCGCAAGGAATTCATCATTTATAGCGACACATCCCGTCAAGGATTAGGATGTGTCCCAATGCAAGAGTGCGAAGTGATTGCTTATGCCTCTCGACAGTTGCGCCCTCATGAAGAGAACTACCCTATTCATGACCTCAAACTTGCTACAGTTATTTATGCACTGAAGTTGTGGCGACATTACCTTCTCGGTAATCGTTGTGAGATCTTCACCGATCGTCAAAGTCTGAAGTATCTGCTTACTCAGCTAGATCTGAATCTCCGTCAGCAACGATGGATGGAAGCAATTACAGACTATGACTGCAGTATTTCGTATACCCCTGGTAAGGTTAATGTCATGGCTGATGCCTTGAGTCGCAAATCTTATTGCAACAACCTCATGGTTCCGAAAGCTCAAGCCCTCCTCCATGAAGAACTTTGCAAGTTGAACCTTCACATTGTTCCACAGGGTTTTCTTAATAATATTGCCCTAGAACCAACTCTCCAGAGAGCTATCAAATCCACCCAAGAGAAAGACACTGAAATTGATCAGGTTAAGAGAGATCTTGCCTCTGAAAGGCCAAGGATTTCTCGCTTGATGAAGGTGGAGCTTTATTCTTCGGAGATCGCCTTGTGGTACCCAATTCGACCTTATGATAGAGAAAGTTATGAAAGAAGCATATGACACACCTATGTCTGTTCATCCGGTAAGTACCAAGATGTATCTAGACATTTGTCAGAAATACTGGTGGTCTAAGATGAAGCAAGATATTGCTCGATATATTGAGAAATGGGATGTTTGCCGTCGCGTCAAAGCAGAACATTAGAAACCTGCTGGACTTCTGCAACCGCTTCCTATTCCTGAATGGAAATGGGATAAGTTTCAAATGGATTTCATTACTGACCTCCCCAAATCAAAAAAGGGTCACAATGCTATTTTTGTCATCATCGATCAATTCTCCAAAGTTGCACACTTTCTGTCAGTCAAGGAAACAATCACTGCTAGTCAGTTAGCAAACTTGTATATCTCCAGAACTGTGGCACTCCACGGCATTCCGAAAGAGATCAGTTCAGACCGTGGCAGCATTTTCACCTTGAAGTTCTCCAAAACTCATGGCGTTGAAGGATAAATAGTATCATGTGTTAAAAAGCCCCCTTTTTGCACAACCCTCATTTCAATGGATTTCGTCCTGAAAATTTACACACTTGTGCATTATGCCTCCACGTATATCCATATTTTTTCAGAATTTTTTGAAAATGAAACTATGATTTTTGGTGAATTTTAAATTTTTTAAAATCTGGCCTCCATGTAACTCGGCCTCCGAAAGGGATTTTTGCATGTTACCTCTATAATTAGTTTCCCTAGGCATGCATGTGTCCTAGATACATGGCTCTTCCATATGAGGCAGCATCAACATCATCCTGCCTTAGAAAGTACTCATACAGGCCATTTCTATATACACTGCAACCTAGCTCATTTACTGCCGAACTAACAGAGTAGGTTTACTGGAAATGTTTGCACATGCAACACTCCTTGTGTGTCCAGTCTTGTCGTGGTTCAACACGATCACCTATGGGGCCATTGGCCCCTTGTGGTTCGGCAAGGGGGGAGGACAGGTTGCACATAGAGCAGAGGCCGTAGAGCCGCATGGCAATGATGACACGGGTGGTTTTTACCCAGGTTTGGGCCACCGCGGGCGTAAAACCCTACTCCTGCTTTGGTGGATTGGATGGAGGACGTTAACAAACACGCATGGCTCAAGCCTGGCAAGGTCGCCTCGGGGAGAGCAGCTACGCGTGTATGAGTGTACAAGGGTCAGAATCCTTTCTAAGGTTGCCTTGGCCCTCCTTTTATAGGTTAAGGGGTTACCACAATGGCAAAACGGTCATTATTCAGTGATTAGATAGCCACAGTGCTATCATACCTAACTCTATAGATAGGACAAGGTGCATTAAATGCACCGCTTAGTGTCACGTCACGGATGTAGCCCGACAAGCCTTGCCGCGCCATTCAACCACCTTTTCATCTGCCTGCATGACACGTCCTTGGACGGGTGTCACTTAGGGGTCATTTTCCTCAGAAATGGCAGCCATGTGCCAAATGACAGCCATTTAACCACTTGGGGGCTCGACACCGCACCAATAAGTGACTTGTGTTGCTATGAGGTGGAGGGGCGGAGCCTTGGCGGGGAAGCAGGCCGTCGGCGCCCCGGCAACAGCACCTCCCTCCTCCTGTTGGGGACATGGGAGCGGAGCCCGCTGTGAGGGGAGGCGGGAGAGGACGGGGACGTGGTCGCCGCGGCGCTCGGGGTTGGGGAGGACGAGGCGGTGCTCTGATCGCACCTCCTCCGACTGTCCAGGACCCGAATGAAGACCACGTCGGGGACCAGCCACTGGAGTTCATCGTCAAGCTGCGAGGGCCCCCGCATAGCCGTCTTCAGTTACCTACCCCATTCGCAAGGGTGATGGAGATCGAGCAGCCGCCGGGGTTGAGGCTGCACATGAGGGGCTGCTGCAATGGCAGCATGCGGGTGGGCGTGGAGTTCCCCGCCCCTCACGTCATGCTTCTTCGACATGGTTGGAAGACTTTTGCACGTGCCCATAGCCTGGCAGCCAGGCATGTTCTCCATTTCAAGCTGATGGACGCCACCCTGCTCTCCGTCAAAGTCTTCGGATGCTTGGGTGCTCGCTTAGGGTGTTGCGCGGAGAGCTCGACTGATGACGAAAGCTCCTCTTCGAGTGATAGCGATGAGGAGGATAGTGATGGAGATGCCAACGGAGTCGATGGGGAGGACGACGACTCTGACTCCGGCTGAACACCAGCCACACCATCACCGTCAGCCGGCGGCACCACCATCCGCACCCGCATTTCCTCCCCGGCAAGGCGATTTGCCGGAGTGTTGGGTGCGGGTGGTGCCTTTCTCCCCCTCCAGTAGTCTTCCAGCTAGACCTCGGCAGGCTTCCTCGTGGGCTCCGGCTTCGTTCGCCCTACCGCGTCCTGCTGGCCCTGGTGGCGGTGACCAGGGCGTCGCCTAGTCTCTCTCCTCATCCATCACCTTCGTCCGCGCCCTCCCGATCTTGTCAGGCTCCGCCATATGGGACCTGACGAGGTCAGGTTGGGTTTCTGCCTAGTCATTCCTTTTGCCCTCTTCGCCTCCCACTGTAGTTCCTAGGAGGAGAGGGACAAGAAAGGAATTATGGGGCACTGAACTTTTTTCAGTCTAAAATATGCAGGCACTTGCCAAACTTTAGTTTTGAAAATGTAATCTTCTTTATCCATGTTTGCGTTCTGTAAGATCTGTACTTGTTTATCTGCATATTAATGAAAAAGGACAAGCCTTGCCGGGTACTTGTGCATGTATCACGTCCATGCAGAGGTGGAATGCCTCTATACATTTAAGTAAACAAGTTTTCTCCGGCAAGTTATCCTGCCGGTGCCTTCCGTTTGTTGCCGCGGGGCTAGGTTTGCCGGGCTCAAAATTATGGAAAGGGACTAGCACCCTGTCGAACCTTCTCCATCAAAGGCCACTACAACCACCTTGACCAAAGCAACGTTCGAGTCAAGGGATGGGAGCACCGATGTTTCAATGGTGACGAGGTTTCTATATGCACAAGTGTTCCCCTTACAGAACGTGTATGGATAATAAGGAACTTATTTGTTTGGCTTGTCAGGGGCCGATATGTAGGCTTGTCTCCGTTTCTTCTCTTCGTGACCGAGTCTGCGGCAAGAGCCCTGCAGTTTAGTGTAGAGGAAAACAAGGTTGCATATGACCTTATCTACATGATCATGCTATGCTCATGTTATGCTATGCATGCATGCAAGTTTTGGGGGGCCCCCAGCGCTTCGTTTATTTATCTGTTGCTTAGCGTCTGCGCCTGGCTTTGTACGAAGGGTTACATGCAACATCGGCAAGGCTTGTACAAAAGGGTGGCTGCCGAGCAAGGCCTAACAATAGTGCCTTACGGGTAGAACTTACGAAGATGCTCAATATTCCGTGAGTTTTGCAATTAGATGCCATCTTCGGTCTCTAGATGGACTGCGCCAAGTCTGGAGACTCGTACTACCCGGTAAGGGCCTTCCCATTTCGGTGCAGCTTGTTTGTACCCTTGGCGGACTAAACGCGCCTAAGGACAAGGTCGCCTTCCTCAAGGCTCCGGGCATGACCCTGTGGTTGTGGTAGCGACACAGGGCTTGCTGATAGCGTGCAGCACGCGTAGCAGCTCGAAGACGGTTCTCCTCAAGGAGCACGTCATCGTCATGCTGGTGCTGCTTGCTCTACTTCATCGTAGGCAAGTACTCGAGGTGATCCGTATATGAGTTCCATGGGGATCACTGCTTCTGCCCCATAGACTAGGGAGAAGGGAGTCTGGCCGGTAGCTCGATTTGGTGTCGTACGGAGGGACCAAAGAACCACCGGCAGCTCATCAATCCAGCGCGTGCCGCACTTCTGCAGTCTATCAAATGTTCTTGTCTTGAGTCCTCGCAGCACTTCAATGTTCGCCCTCTCAGCTTGTCCATTGCTTCTGGGATGGGCAACAGAGGCAAAGGAGACCTTACTTCCGAGGTCTTGAATGTATTGCATGAAGGCGCGGCTTGTGAATTGGGTGCCGTTGTCAGTGATGACTCTGGCGGGTACCTTGAAGCGGCACACCAATCCTTTTAAGAACTTGATAGCTGACTATGCGGTTACCTTCCTCACAGGATCCACCTCCGAACATACAAGAATTCAAAGCCCCCGGTGGCACGGGGGAAGGGGCCCAAGTTGTTGAGCCCCTAGACCGAAAATGGCCATGACAAAGGAATCGTCTAGAGCTTGAGCAGGTTGATGGATGTTCTTGAAGTGGAACTGGCAGGCTTCACATCTGCTGACTAGCTCAATTGCATCTTGGAGGGCCGAGGGCCAGTAGAAACCTTGCCAGAAAGCTTTTCCAACCAAGGCTCTTGATCCAATATGGGAGCCGCACATGCCTCTGTGTATCTCTGCCAACAGTTCCTCCCCCTCTTCCCGGCAAATGCACTTCAATTTCACACCGTTGGGCCTCCTTCTGTATAGCGCGTTGTCGACGAACTGATACATACTAGCCCTCCGGGCTACTCTTTCAACTTCTTCTTGCTCTCCGGGAAGATCTCATGTCTGGAGGTAATGGACGATGTGCCGTGCCCAAGTTGGAGCTTGGGGCTCAACAAGAAGGATCAGCGGCACCTCCTTGTTCGTGGGAGCGCATGCCTCAGCCGCAAGGACTGGTATTTTGGCGGGAGGGTGCTGCTCGCCAAGTGAAGTGGAGTTGTTCCCGCCAACCTCTCTACCGGGGCTTCGGGAAGCTCTACCGGGAGAGGCTGGCCGGAGTCTAGTTTCCACCTCTTTCTGGCCATTGTTGCCGGGGATACGGAGGGTTGAGTCAGGTGAAGAACAAAAGACCCTGGTTCCACAGGAAGCTTTTGTGCAGCGCACTTTGACAGATGATCAGCAATGCTGTTTTCCGCACGCGGTACGTGTTCTGTTTGCAATCTATCAAAGCGCTCCTCTAGCTTTCTCACTTCCTCCACATATGCCGCCATCAATGGGCTCTAACAATCCTTGTTCACTTGCCTCACCACCAGCTGTGAGTCTCCTCGAATGATCAGCTTCTTAATCCCCAGCTCTGTCGCGATTCTAAGCCCGGCAAGGAGTCCTTCATATTCCGCAGTGTTGTTGGTTGCCTTCTCCTGGGGGAAATGCATTTGGACCACGTACTTGAGGTGCTCTCTAGTGGGAGTGACGAGGAGCACCCCAGCTCCCGCACCTTGTAGTGAGAAGGCTCCATCAAAGTACATGATCAATTCTTGGGGCACTTCCTTGCCGAGGATAAGTGTTTCCAGCGTCTCTTCATCTGGGATAGGCGTCCATTCTGCAATAAACTCCGCCAGTGCTCTACTCTAAGTGGTTGATGTGCTCTCAACTTCAGACCAAAGCTTGATAACTCCAAAAACGATTCCACTATTTTGCCATTGGCCTCCGGGTTCCTCAATATGTGTTGCAAAGGGAATCGGGTGACAACGGTGATGTCGTGGGCTTGGAAGTAGTGGCGCAGTTTCCTTGAGGCCATGACAAGGCCAAAGATCAACTTTTGCACACCAGAGTACCTTGATCTAGCCCCCTGCAACTGGGAGCTAACAAAGTAGACTGCCGCTGCACCACTTTCTTCCTTGCCGCAGCCTTGGGATTATCTTCACTCCTCTGCTCTTCTTCCTCTCAATCTGCACTCAATCCTGCCGTGACTGGCCCACTCCCTTATCTGAGGAGGACAGTAGCTGCAGCTGGCTTGCACCCATTGTATGTGAACATAGAGCTTATCACACCCGATCATCACGTGGTGTCTCGGCACGACGAACTGTCGCAACGGTGCATACTCAGGGAGAACACTTGTACCTTGAAATTTAGTGAGAGATCATCTTATAATGCTACCGCCGTACTAAGAAAAATAAGATGCATAAAGGATAAACATCACATGCAATCAACATAAGTGATATGATATGGCCATCATCATCTTGTGCCTTTGATCTCCATCTCCAAAGCATCGTCATGATCAACATCGTCACCGGCTTAACACCTTGATCTCCATTGAAGCATCGTTGTCGTCTCGCCAACTATTGCTTCTACGACTATCGCTACCGCTTAGTGATAAAATAAAGCAATTACATGGCGATTGCATTTCATACAATAAAGCGACAACCATATGGCTCCTGCCAGTTGCTGATAACTGTTACAAAACATGATCATCTCATACAACAAATTATATATCATCACGTCTTGACCATATCACATCACAACAAGCCCTGCAAAAACAAGTTAGACGTCCTCTACTTTGTTGTTGCATGTTTTACGTGGCTGCTACGGGCTTAGGAAGAACCGTTCTTACCTACGCATCAAAACCACAATGATTTTTTGTCAAGCGTGTTGTTTTAACCTTCAACAAGGACCGGGCGTAGTCGCACTAGATTCAACTAAAGTTGGAGAAACAGACACCCACTAGCCACCTGTGTGCAAAGCACGGCGGTAGAACCAGTCTCATGAACGCGGTCATGTAATGTCGGTCTGGGCCGCTTGATCCAACAATACCGCCGAATCAAAGTATGACATGCTGGTAAGCAGTATGACTATTATCGCCCACAACTCTTTGTGTTCTACTCGTGCATATAACATCTACGCATAGACCTGGCTCGGATGCCACTGTTGGGGAATGTAGTATTTCAAAAAAAAATCCTACAATCACGCAAGATCTTTCTAGGAGAAGCATAGCAACGAGCGGGGAGAGTGTGTCCACGTACCCTCGTAGACTGAAAGAGGAAGCGTTAAGTAACGCGATTGATGTAATCGAACGTCTTCGTGATCCAACCGATCAAGTACCGAACGCACGACACCTCCGCGATCTGCACACGTTCAGCTCCGTGACGTCCCTCGAACTCTAGATCCAGTTGAGGCCGAGAGAGAGTTCCGTCAGCACGACGGCGTGGTGACGGTGATGATGAAGTTACCGATGCAGGGATTCTCCTAAGCACTACGATGATATGATCGAGGTGTAAAACTGTGGAGGGGGGCACCGCACATGGCTAAAGATCAACTTGTGTGCCTATGGGGTGCTCCCCTCCCCCATATATAAAGGAGGGGAGGAGGAGGGCTGCCACAAGGGGCGCGCCCAAGGGGGGATTCCTACTCCTGGTAGGAGTAGGTTTCCCCCTTTCCTAGTCCAAGTAGGAGAAGAAGGAAGGAGAGGAAGAAGAGAAGGAAAGGGGGACCGGCCCCCCTAGCCCTAGTCCAATTCAGTTTGGACTAGGGGGTGCGCGCCACACCTTGGCCTGCCTCCTCTCTTCCACCACTAGGCCCATGAGGCCCAATAACTTCCCGAGGGGGGGTCCGGTAACCCTCGGTACTCCGAAACTTATCCGAAACGACCCGAACCATTCCGGTGTCCGAATGTAGCCTTACAATATATGAATCTTTATGTCTCGACCATTTTGAGACTCCTCGTCATGTCCGTGATCTCATCCGGGACTCCGAACAACCTTCGCTACATCAAATCACATAAACTCATAATACCAATCGTCATCGAACGTTAAGCGTGCAGACCCTATAGGTTCGAGAACTATGTAGACATGACCGAGACACATCGGTCAATAACCAATAGCGGAACCTGGATGCTCATATTGGTTCCTACATATTCTACGAGGATCTTTATCGGTCAAACCGCATAACAACATACGTTGTTCCCTTTGTCAACGGTATGTTACTTGCTCGAGATTCGATCTTCGGTATCATCATACCTAGTTCAATCTTGTTACCGGCAAGTCTCTTTACTCATTCCGTAATGCATCATCCCACAACTAACTCATTAGTCACATTGCTTGCAAGGCTTATTGTGATGTGCATTACCGAGAGGGCCCAGAGATACCTCTCTGATCGGAGTGACAAATCCTAATCTCGATCTATGCCAACTCAACAAACACCATTGGAGACACCTGTAGAGCATATTTATAATCACCCAGTTATGTTGTGACATTTGATAGCACACTAAGTGTTCCTCCGGTATTCGGGAGTTGCATAATCTCATAGTCAGAGGAACATGTATAAGTCATGATGAAAGCAATAGCAACAAACTAAACGATCATAGTGCTAAGCTAACGGATGGGTCTTGTCCATCACATCATTCTCTAATGATGTGATCCCGTTCATCAAATGATAACACATGTCTATGGCTAGGAAACATAACCATATTTGATAAACAAGCTAATCAAGTAGAGGCATACTAGGGACACTCTGTTTGTCTATGTATTCACACATGTACTAAGTTTTCCGGTTAATACAATTCTAGCATGAATAATAAACATTTATCATGATATAAGGAAATGTAAATAACAACTTTATTATTGCCTCTAGGGCACATTTCCTTCAGATTCAACCCGGCCCCGCCGTCAACCAACATCTTTGTGACTTTGAGGTTGCGGATTGTTGGTGAGACCAACAACGTCAAGCACCCTACCGCTGTGGTGCGGTCAGGGTGATCCTCTTCGTCAAAGATGATGGGCGTGCGAGACCACTTGAGCGGTTTTCGGGAATCTGCCGCTGGCTCCACAACATTGACCTCACGCGCCCACTGTTTAAGCTGGCGGTGAGAGGAGTGCAAAGATGCACCCCCGTCAATGCGCAGGGCATCAGTGGCTTTCTGAAACTCTTGCTCACTGGTTTCCTCTTCATCCCCTCCATCACTTTCGTCATCACATTCCTTCTTCTCATGGCCTTTAGCGGTTTCCCTTGTTGTTGAGGGACCTTGCTGGGGCGGCCTCCTCGGTCGCCTCGGCCCTTCCCGCCAACGCCATCTTGGCCTCTCTCCTTGTCACGCTTCTCGTACTCAACTTTCTACTTCTTGACGAGTTTCTCAACTTGATGACACTCTTGGAGATCATGTCCCTTGGTCCGATGGATCTTGCAGCACGACCCGTCTGCCTTCCCAGCTTTCTCGGCACCTACAGCTTCCCGGCAGTCAGTGCACGCGGCAACTTCCTTGTCGCAGGCTTCGACCTTGTCCTTCTTGCCGCTGCTAGGAGTGCTTGATCCTTCAACAGCCAGCACTGCCTTCTTCTTGCGCTTCTTGTTGCGTTTCTTGTTCTTCTTCTTCTGGTTGGCAGCATTGTCGTCATCTTCTGAGTCGACGTCGATGCCATCCTCCTCTCCGGGGAGCCGCCTCCCCTCCTCTGTACGGGCACACTTATCTGCCAAGGTGTAAAGCTTATTCACAGTCTTGGGCAACTGGACATTCATCTTGGAACGTATCCTACGGTTGCGTACGTTGGACTGGAACGCGATAATCACAGCTGCCGGGTGGATATCGGGAATGTTCATGTGCACCCAGCTGAACCTCTACATGTACTTCCGCAAACTCTCCCCTTCCTTTTGTGGAAGGAGTTGCAAATCGATGGGCCGCCTTGGTTCTTGATGGCTGCCCGTGAAGGCACCAACAAACTCGTGGCACAGGTCAGCCCAAGTCGAGATGGAGTTCTCCGGCAAGTGGATCAGCCACGACCTCACGTTTGGCTTGAGTACCAAAGGGAAGTAGTTGGCGAATACCTTTTCATCTCTTCCTAAGGTGGCTTGAACGACGATGGTGTAAATGCTCAAGAACTCTGCCGGGTTCAGTCTCCCATCATATTTTTCTGGTATCTCGGGCTTGAACGTACGGGCTTATGGCCAACGGACTTGCCGCAGTTCGCGAGTGAAGGCAGGACACCCAACCTCGAAAGGCAGGTACCCGTCTCCACTGGGCGCGGCCTCGTCGACGTCGGGACCATTGCGCCTATCAGACTAGCTGCGGATTTCACGGCGTCGTTCTATGGTAATGCGCGTGTCTTCCCTCCGCTTGTCTTCCAGGACTTGCCACTGATCACGACGGTCTCGAGGATCAGATGAAGCCATCGACACCTCATCGGGTTCTTGGCCGCGCAGCTCTGGTTGTTGCCCCTGCTCTGGCTATTGTAGGGGGACTGCACCGTAGGATTGGCCCCTTCAGCACGGCCAGCGGCTCGGGCCGTTGTCGCTGCTTGCGGATGCCGTGGCGGACCTGCTCGTTGTGATCCTCCAGCCTCAGCGAAACCAATCAAACTCTAAATGGTGGCTCTCCATTCATCCATTTGATCGGCTGCCGGTGGGAATCTCAGCAGGAGCTAGGCTCGCGCCATGGCTTCTGAAGCAGTACTTGGCATGGATGACGACACAGACCGAGACGTCGCCCGACTCCTGACGATACCTGTGGTGGCGGCGCCGTGCTCTCGCCGCCGCGAGCCAGTCCGCATGGCGGCGTGGCGACGAGAGGGGTGCTCCTGGGGGTTGACGACCCCATTCAGCGCTTCGTCTTGATTGCCTTGTCCGGGGAAGGCGCGGGCACGGTAGCCGCGCCCGCAGTAGGGACAGCTAGGTGGTTGCGATTCGCGCTAGAACGGGTGCCATCGCTGTGGCTGCGCCCTTCAGCGAGGTGGAGAGATGGAGACAGAACATTCCCCCACCCGCGCCTTGTGGAGCGTGGCCGCCGGGGTGTTGCTGATGTTGTCCTCCTCCGGCGCTTCCTGCTCCCACCTCAGCCGCAGGGGGAACGGTGACGGCCCTGCCCGCGCCCTTCATGTTCCCCGCAGCGTCCGCGTCCCCAGACGCCATCGCAGCTCCCACGGGATCAGCGGCCGCATGCGAGGGGGTCTTCGAGGTGGAAGGGTGGGCTGCTGTGCCGGACTTCTTCTTGGGTGCCATGGATGATGAAGTTGTCGATGAAGAAGACAATAATGAAGATTTGACGCGTTGCCTGCGACCTTGGGTTAGCACAAGCGTCTCCCCCTACATGGCGCGCCAAAGATGTCGTGGTTCAACACGATCACCTATGGGGCTATCTGCCCCTTGTGGTTCGACAAGGGGGGAGGACGCGTTGCACAAAGAGCGGAGGTCGTAGAGCCGCACGACAATGATGACACGGGTGGTTTTTACCCAGGTTCAGGCTGCCGCAAGGCATAAAACCCTACTCCTGCTTTGGTGGATTGGATGGAGGGCCATAATGAACGCGCAGCGCTCAAGCCCGGCAAGGTCGCCTCGGGAAGAGCAGCTACGCGCGTATGCGTGTACAAGGGTCCGAATCCTTTCTAAGGTTGCCTCGGCCCTCCTTTTATAGGTCAAGGGGTTACCACAATGGCAAAGCGATCATTACCCAGTGATTAGATAGCCATAGTGCTATCATACCTAACTCTGTAGATAGGACAAGGTGCATTAAATGCACCGCTTAGTGTCACGTCGCTGATGTAGCCTGGCAAGCCTTGTCGCGCCATTCAACCACCTTTTCGTCTGCCTGCATGACACGTCCTTGGACGAGTGTCACTTAGGGGTGATTTTCCTTAGAAATGGCAGCCACGTGCCAAATAACAGCCATTTAACCACTTGGGGGCTCTGACACCGCACCGATAAGTGATAGCCCCCACCGATAAGTGATTTGTGTTGCTATGAGGTGGAGGGATGGAGCCCTGGCGGGGAAGCAGGCCGTCGGCGCCCTGGCAACCCTTGTCGGGGAGATCCTGGGACTTGCCCTTGGGGTGACCTCAACCCGATCAGGCTCGCCCACCCGGCGAGGGAGGTTTTTCCCTTAGTGATATCTTGTTCCTTCAGCTTGTCTTGGTCTTCTTGATCCGCCCTTTGATTTCTCAAAGAGCTATCTCTTGGTCTTGTCTTGTCGCTGCAACCTTGCTCTTGAGTCTATGTACAGTCTGGGCAACATACACCAGGGTTTGTTGCACCGACAAGTCTGCAACAGCTAAAAACTGCTGCAGAACAAGGAGCAGCTCATGCTCAAAGCCTGCACCAAGTCATGTCTACCAGCTTCAGTTTATCAAGATTTTCTGATTGCAGATTAGAAGCTTTGCAATCTGATTGAAATTCCCCCACAAGAGCATTTAGTTCTATGTAATGTCAAACTATACCGGGAAGCAGGTGATGCTGTCTTATTTCGAATATTGCTTACTGTGATGCACTGTATGTAGCCTAACTGATCAATATCATACATGGTGGGTTGATGGTGCTGATCCTGTTTGATGAAAGCATTTGAGACCAAACTATGATCAAAACAACCGTGATTTATACAAGATGGGCACAAGGCCATTCGAGTTCTTCTTTCCCTCCCCCTACTCCCGACCCTGTGTATGTGGCGCCACTTCTGACAAAACATGTAAGTTTGGGGCTTCAAGCCTTGGGCTCCAGCTTGTGTATCCAAGATATGCACATTAGTGAACAAGTATGGCTACCAGCGCTTCAGCCTCCACTCAAGCACCTTTGGTATTTGTTTTGCCCAAGACTTTGCAAGAAATCGGTGAATATGTGCTCATAGCCAGGCATTTTCCCATATCCTGCGGAAAAAATGAAAACAGCAGCATTACTTCCTAGAAAGTCAAGAATTGCTACTGCAAGGAAATTACCATGCTGTGAAATCGTCAAGAGTCAAGACCATGACGTTTTTGCTGTAATTTTACATGCAAGACTTGCCCATTTAACTGAACAAAACAAAAGCAACTTCTGTGGTAGCGTGTATTGCTGTCTCCATAGGAACTGATCTGACAGCATCAATGAAACTACACAGCATTAAATTGTCTTGCATGATTTACATGTCATATTCCTAACAATCTTCACCTTGGATGAAGTTACCTGTAATGGTTAAGAACAATCTGCACCCAGATGAACAACATACAATTAGCAAGACTACTCATGCCCCAGCCAAGCCAACCTTGGGTAGTGGAGAAGATACCCCTACTTGAACAGTGTTAAAATGGCCTACACGGGCAGAGATATGTCGCGACGATACATTTCTTTTCCCCTCAGCTGGGATAAAATTTTCGGCCTAGCAAGTTCTTCATGAACACATAACCAGAAGAAAAGAAAATGCAGAGAGTCATGTGAGAGATAAAATAACTACACACCTGGGAAGTAGTTGATATCAATTATATAGTACCGGTCATTTGCTCCAAGCTCTCTAATCATATCTATGTTGAACAATCTTAGACCCTGCAAATTTTAACATGTCAGGTGAGGTAACAAATATAATAGCTACACATAGTTAAGAACCAGTGCTGGTCATACCAGACGACCACGAAGCTCCCTGCCTAGTTTCTCTAGAAGTGGTCTCGGAGGAAGCTCTGTTCAGTAATGAAAACTGTTCATTTGGTGCAGTAAAAAGCTCTTGGCAAACATAATGCATTACAAGACAACTATTTTTTGTTGAACGATTTTCTCCTCAACTTTGAGATTATAATAAAACTATTAACTTCACTTTTCATACCAAACACAATTTTGTGTTAGTATGAAACTGGAGCAGAATCAATTCAAAAGAGAAAATAAAGTTAAATCAAAGATAAATTGGAAACACTGCAGAAGACCCACCTGCAATACGAGGATCAAGGTCTGCATGATCTGCACTTGCTGCAGCGCATGAAACTCTTGGAAGTCGATAGATGCCAACATTGTTTAGTAAGTCATAGGTATTAACATCAGGAAGAGAAAACCTGCGGACAACCTGTATAGCTTCACCAATGATGTACACCTTAAAGAGGATCCCACCTGTAGATTTAATAAATCAGATGCCACGATTCGACCAATCCAGAGCAAAAAAGCATATGCCAGATAAAAGAATCAGGAGTTACCATGATTCACAAATTCCTGGAGTACCAGAGGAGGATCAAGCATTGGCAAGGACGCCTCATCGTATGCCAGAGATAGCTCATGAGATTTAGATGTTCCATCAACAACCAATGGCTTGGCAACTGTAACAAACAGAAGTGCGTCCCATCAGCAATTTCCACTTACTAGTTCCACACATAACAAACAGGAAGTCCCATGCAACACACTGAAGGAGAATAAGACAAAGCAACAGAAGCAGAATACTGGAGCTACAGCAGGGAAAATGGCCTAAATATGTAATACTGGGAATTATCAACTGGAAGGAGAACATCACAACATCAAACTTGAATATTAGTCTAAGTGTCTATCTCGCCCAAATGCACTACTGGCCAACCCTACTCACTTTACATCCTCATTCAGACTAGTGTTTAATTCACCAAATGTGACAGGCAAGTTGCAGGACATGTTTCCACATAGCATGCACATAGAATCAGGTAACATATAAATCACCAAACTAAATAATCATAGAGGATTTCTGCAACATAATGTCAATAATATCATTTCATCATTCCCTTCCTTGTTTGTCATACAGTGCATGCCTGTTTATATTGTAATCATTCAGTAATGAGTGAAGCATATATTTCACATAACAGAACGAAAGCATCCATGTAGCTAGGTTGTACAGCGTCATGACTCGTGATATTACAGCTAGTGCAAATCATATGATGCCCATAGCTGATATCTAAACTCTCATATAACAACTAAAGTGAAGTGTGTCTTGAAAGGAGCAACAAATACAAATCAAGATTCAAGAAGCATGCAACTGATAGTTTCAAGATTTGAACAAATTACCCAATGGCAAGGTTAGCCCAGCCATGGCAACTGCAGTCGGTATAGAGGACGGATCTTTCATAATGACCAGTTGGCGTGGAGTGCAAACTTCTTCTGCGATGGTCCAAAATTCGAACCATAAAAATTATATTATATACTATTGTAAACATATTAAGTCCTTATGAGCAAAAAAAAACATATTAAGTCCTTCACAGAAGTAAGCTGGGGATGCACTTTCAGTAGCCTGCATGTCAATATGCTACGTGTTCACGATAAATCAGAAAGATACTGCTGTCCAATTGAACAAAATCTGTCACTGGACTCACCCAGCAGAAAACAAGTAAACAAGAAATTTTACCCAGTGTTCCCGCAATTTTCATTATCGGAGTTAGTGCTCTCTTAAGTTTGAAGATGATTTACATAGCAACCTTAACTGGAAACACAAATGGTTCAAAAGGACAGAAATAAGATTGTCAGCCCCAGATTGTCAGCCCCCCTTGTCAACAAGAAGATCTTGTTGGTGCCTTTCTATTGAAAGCAATTCTTTTCTAGGACTGCAGTTACACAAGAATTAGGTGAGAATATGATGTGTCAATGTACTTGGTCATGAAACACATATCAACTCACAAGATATAAACATTCAGAGAAACCTTTTTTTACAAAACAGGCAGGCACTCTGCATTTCATTACGAGAGGGAAAGCAAAAAATCAGTAATTTATGCACAAAGAAAACCTTAAATTACAATGTCTATTTTTATGAGTGGACTTCGTGCTTGTGTGGGTGAGTGCTTCCACTCTTCCACTCATAGAACATGCGTTCAGATCTATGCACATTCTAGAACCACAATACTCACATGAGGTGAGAAAATGCACAGCACTCGCCCAAACAGTTCAAATGGGCTTATATTCATAGCAGAAATATCATTATCAGAAGTATTACGCATCTGCAATATTACCATAGAAACTGGACAGGTTCAAATCTGCTACTTCTTCAAGCATCGATTGTCGATTGTTCAGATGCTCAATGGCATTGGGTGGGTCGAGGACAGTGACTTCTGGATGCACTTCATGATAATCCTTCACAGAGTGAAATATTTTAAATGTAAAAATCAACAGAGAAGGGGAATTCTTGATTTAGAAGCTAAGAGCAAAGTGTAACAATTATGATAAGCTTTTCACAGGGAGCTGCAGTAGACAATTACGACTTCTTTTTTTGCATTAGATAATTAACTATACTAACTGTCATTGCCGCAGACAGGATAAACACTAAATCTTACTACCAAGATTCCAAAACACATGACTTCCTAGAATTCATTGAGTTGAAATTTTATCTTTGACTCCCAATATATGAAAAAAATATTTGTGTTGACTAGAAGAAAATAATATCATTGGATTTCACAGGAATCACATTTTCATAACAGATTTCTTTTTCAAAGATGTTTGTTGGCGACTGTGTCAACATCTGAAACGCCATCTATTTCTGGACGGAGGGGCTATCTGACTACTGATTTCCCAGGACATGGTACCAACTATACAAGAAAAATTAGATAAATGTATGACGAGGGTGCATATTGTATCAGTATGGTACGCATGCATTTGCAGATCATCAGGTTTCTACACCTGTAGTCCAGTATTACCTCCAGAAACCGCTGCCACTCCTTGCTAGTTTTCTGCAGAAGGAAGCAAGAAACGTATCATGACATGATATTTTAAAAATATTAAGCAGAAGTCACTTCTTTCAATATTCAAACCGTATAGACACAACAATTGGAGAAAATATGTAAGACAATCTTAGTTCTGAGACCTATGCTTCCACAGACTTTCAAAACATATTTTAGGAAGTATTTGGCTAACCTTGTGCAAGATAATATCAAATGGGCCTTGTTCTGAGAGAGGACGAGTCTCATCAATTGATATGAAACTAATTCCTTTCTTCCTGACAAAGCAAAATGCACATGTTTAAGAAGATGTCAAGTAGCACTAAAATAAAATTTTGGCAACTAGTCAGCATACGAGGCTAGTGATTATAAACTTATAATAAGTGAGTAGACAAAATCATCCAAGTCAAATTCAAGCTCTCTGCTGAACTTTAAAAGAAAAGTGCATCCCCAACTCAGCTGGGTTAATTTGTTTTTAGGGACACCTGAATACTCAATCAAATACAAATCAGAATATGTCACAAGGGTACCTTGCAAAGGATAAAAAGGAATTATATGGAAACCAGCATCATGTCAAAACATTCATAAGTTACTCAACAGCAGGGATAAATGAACAAACTAAAAATATTAATCAACTTTCCTTAAAATTGAAACATATATCAGTCTCAAAATGTAAATTTTAATTTTGCAAGGAAGAGTTCGTTGTTATTTCATCTTTCCTTATTTTTCGACATCCTTTTATTATGTTCATAGGCTGAGAACCAACCAGCAAATAATTGAATACATTTAGCTCTTAATTCAGGTAACTAACAAGATAGCCGGCTCAAAGATTGTTTGTCAGTAGTATTTTCAAGAAAAATACTCCCTCCGTCCCATAATATAAGAGCGTTTTTGACACTAGTATAGTGTAAAAAACGCTCTTATATTATGGGACAGAGGGAGTAATTGTTTGTCAGTGGTCCATGTTGCCATCAAATCTAGCGACGCATTCACTAAAGTGGAAACGATCCCAGGAAAGATATTGCCATCAACAAGTTGTCATAATCCATGTGATATGCTTATCCATGGGAATATTCCAACTAGAATCCCAGATGCCAGGCAATGAGGCAACAAGGATTAGCATACCACAAAGCATTTAGTCAAGTGGACATGATAATATAAAATTATAGACCATGGACATCCCCTCGTGCAGTGTAACTGCCAACATTGGCACGCGTATATGGCATCTAACGATGCTACTGGAATTTCTAATCTAGAAACCAGCATGCTTCACTGAGAAGCCACTCTCACTAGCCGCTCTCGCTAACTTTACTCCAGTCGATATCTGATTCCATCACTGATTAACAAGTGCTATAAGGAACAGAATAGCATTCCATTCCACCCCCCACTGCAGAAACTATATTGGTTTGAACATCAATTACTAGTTCATTACTACCCCTTTGTCACCTCTGCCCATTTCAAGTAAAGTACTACTGATGTTCATAAACTGATCCAAGAACAGCATTTTTCCTCCAAGAGCAACACCCTTAAGTCTTCAACACCTCTGTACCAGAAAAAAAAAATCTTATGTTTTCATGTTTTGTGAAATTACTCCCTACTCAGCAAACAAGAAACATATCCCCTTTCTCTAAAAAAAAACATCCACCTCCTGCATCCACCATGAATCAATCAATCAATGGAGTCCATCTCTATAAGCGGTGATCCAGGCTTTTACCTCGCCAGCAAGAGCAGTTTGGGCTGGAGGAAGCTCTTAACCTTCTTCTTCGTGAGGGCGTAGCCCACCACCAGCCTCGACGCAGCCGCCGCCGCCGCACCGGCGGGCGGCGACGACGACGACAGCAGTGCCGGATCCATCGCCGCACCCTCCTCTTCGTCATCCGACACATCCCCATGCAGCCTCATCCCCGCGAGCCCTATCCCGAGCTGCCGCCACAGATGGCCGACAAACCCAAAATGATGGGAAATTCGGGGGGAATCAAATGTCCAGGCAAAGGGGGATCCAGCAGAGCCGATGCTTCGCGCGCGCGTGAGAGTTTGCTTAGGTGTGGTAGGGGGGCTATATGGAGGATTTGGGAGAGGGAAATTGTTTTCCGGAGCTTTAATTAATGGCGAGACGAGTGGAAGAGGGAGCACGAGAACAGAGCGGCCGGGTATTTGTAGACGACGAAGCGAGGAGAAGGTGAGTGAGTGGGTGATGCTCGGTCGCAATGTTATCTGCCGCACATCTACGGTCGTAGACAACCGTGTTACCTTCTCCGTGCAATACGAATTAGGGGAGGCTCCCCTCTCCCTCCTCCCTCCCCTTCCTTGCGAGTCCCCTTCTTTTTCTCGGCTCCACTTCTCTCCCCTTCCGGGCAACCTTGCGAAACAAAGAGGATGTTTGGATACAAACAAAGAGGGTGTTTGGATACTCTCTAGTCATGTGACTAGTAGTAGTCAGACTAGAAGTTTTTAGTCAGGCCCTGTTTGGAAGGTGACTACTACTAGTCAGCATTAAATGTTTCAGTATTAAATGTTTGGAAGACAACACCAATTAGAGGAGAGAGAGGGGGACTTTAGTCAGTAAAAGTCATGGGTGTTTGGAGGTTTACTAACTAAAGGTGACTACTACTAGTCTCTAGTCACTTTTAGTTGGGGGTAGGGTGACTAGGGACTAAACTAGTTTTAGTCACCCAGTAGTCAGGGGTGTTTGGAGGTTTACTGACTAAAAGTGACTACTACTAGTCTCTAGTCTCTAGTCACTAGTGATCCAAACACCCTCAAAGTGGTAAGGAAAGGGTGTCAAACCCGAGCAGTGTAGTATCCGAGCAGTAGTATCTACTTCCTTCGTTCCTAAATATAAGTCTTTGTAGAGGTTCCACTAGAAAGCACATACGGATGTATATAGATACATTTTAAGTATAGATTCATTCATTTTGCTCCGTATGTAGTCCATCTAGTGAAATCTCTACAAACACTTGTATTTAGGAACGGAGGGAGTATGTATGAATAGTTTATATCAGAAGAAATCAAGGGAAATGGCTGAATTGGGAGGCATCGATAGTATTTCAAAGTATATGTTTAGGCCTCGTTCGGTTCATAGGAAATTTGGAGGAATTTCAAAGGAACACTGTTCCAGTAGGAAAATTTCCCTACGTGGCGTTCGGGACATAGGAACCTGCTACAGCGTTTCGAAGGAATTCATGCCTGACAGTGCCCATTCCATAGGATCGTAAGCATCCACTCATATCCAATTTTTTGAGTGGAAGACGGAGGAAAGACGCTGACAGTAAACAGTGCATGCGAATAAAATAATACGATGGTTTGCATCCACTGGATGACAGTGGCAGAGATCGGTGTGAAAGGTAAATAAAATATTCATGAAACCGAGTACGCATTCCTCCGTTTCCCTGCAACCATGCAACCAACCGAACACACATTACTACATTTTCCTAGGATTTTTCCATTCCTTTGTTTTGCAGGTGTGATACTTTTCCATTCTTACGCTTGCGCATATTCCTATGTTATACTCACCCGCGTTCTGAACAGGGCCATAGGGTTTCATCGCTCATAGGATAGAAACTGAGAAAAGACAACATAACGTGTTACAGCCACAACCTGGCCCCTTTATAGGTATAGTAACTACCATAGTGCGGTAAAACTAACTAATCAATGGTGCTTCGAGTGGAATGATCCCAATAGTCGGGCAAGGGAAGGTTCCAAGCGAGTACATCCGTCTGATTCACAGTAACTCATGTGGGACGCTCAACGGGTACTAAAGTTGGACAGTTAGAATCGATGTGCCCTCATGGCGTTATCAACGATGATGTTCTCCACACCGCGGTGGTCGACTTGAAGAACGTTGAGAACGTGTGTTTGATGAAGTCCACGTCCTCCC
This sequence comes from Aegilops umbellulata, assembly GCA_032464435.1. Taxonomy (NCBI): domain Eukaryota; kingdom Viridiplantae; phylum Streptophyta; class Magnoliopsida; order Poales; family Poaceae; genus Aegilops; species Aegilops umbellulata. The sequence goes on along the minus strand of CP136057.1, from coordinate 539,291,272 downwards.
ATGTAGCATCATCCAGCGCTAGGTTCTTCCACTGCACGAGCCACTGAACCACGGGAATATTGCAATGAGAGATTTGTCGTACCTGGAGAATTAGTGATGGTGCAGCCTTGAGTGTACCATCCTCATTCACAGTCGACATGTCGGGCTGGGAATAGCTTGTGGGCCTAGGTACTTTTTGAGTTGAGTGGCATGGAACATAGGATGAATTTTGATGTGATCAGGGAACTGGAGTTTGTAGGCCACTTTACCCACTCGTTGTGTAATCAGGAAAGCACCATAGTGCTTGTGTTGCAGTTTAAGTGGACCTCTGAATCCAAAAGTTTAGTGTCTGTAAGGAGCTATCTTCAGATAGGCCAAGTCTTCTTCGGTAAAATTTCTTTGTACTCTTTCATGTCAGCATACTTTTTCCTTCTTTATTGTGCTTGTGTAGGTTCTGCTTGAGCTGATCCAATATAGCATGTTTTTTCTCTAGAATTCTCTTGCTTCTAAATCTTCAGGCCTGGGATAGCCATCTCACTGATCAGTGGAGGGGGAAACCCATACATAGTTTGGAATGATGGCATCTTAAGGGTTTATGGTAAGTAGTGTTGTACTCCCTCCTTCCCAAAATCTTGGGCGTGTTAGTTTTGCATGCAATCCCATAATCGTAGGCGCACATGCATTCTTCTCTCACTCAGTTACAGCCATAACTAACAAACGCTATTTTTATTGAAAGGAAAACAAATCGCTGGTTGGGTCTCTCGTGAGGTTAGCTCACAGCGCCATCCACGTTTGAGATTGGACCGCTCAAGTAAACCTGCGCTAATTTTCATGCTAAAACTAATACGCCTAGTATTGTGGGAAGGAGGGAGTACCAATATTCAGCTAATGACAACCATGAATGCCACTTTTTGGTTCATTGGAAGTCATACACCTCAAATAACTCTCCAAACACCGATTTAACCTTTTAGTTTGTCCATCTGTTTCTGGGTGATAACACTGGTGCAAAGCCGTGCTATACAAACGGTTTTAACCCCCTTTCCGCAACGGAGTTTTAAACCGTCGCCTTGCTAGTGTGGGCGATAGGGGGTCCTTCCCACACGACCCAGAAATCGTCGAGGGTAGGTCCTTCAGTCACACACACTGGGCAAAATGAGCTCGTGTGCAATCGGGCGAGGCATCGGGGACAATTATGCAGGCACAATCATTTCCATTCGTATGTACATCTCACACGGTGAATTACACAAAAACGTTTCCGTTCGTATGTATATCACACACGATTTTTTATGCAAAACAGTTCTCTCGCCGAAGTCGTGTGTGATTCTTCATTGATCCAACACGCCTGATTTCTAGAAACCATGTGTGTTGTCTGAGTTCATCACCCACGGTGTTGTCTGAGAAACCGTCTGCAATAGAAAACTCCAATAAGCAGGCTAATTGGCGTATTACTGATGATCCATTTAGTAACCAAATTGATATTTCTTATAAAACACACCATATATTTCATATCCATACTATGGCAACCAGGATTTCATAATTGAATTACATCTGATAGCTTCAGCACTTAGTTATACCATATATAGCTAGCTACGCCATTACACAACAGCATCAACTTTCACATACAACATAGAAAACCTTTGGAAAGTAGCATCATACATGATAAATAGACAGATGAATCTCATCTGGGAAACTACAGAAGCGGAAGGCAAATATTGAGCCTTCAGTGGTGTTGAATGTCCTTGCAACTTTAGGCTAGTGGCTATGGATAATTGCCCGCCCAACCTTTGTACTCTTAAGGAAGACTTCGATATTGTACAGTGGGTGTTGAATGGATACCTTCCTAGCCTCTTGACCATGCAGATGGTTTGACCGGTAATCATCAATGAACTGCTTTGGAAAGGATTGAAAATAAAGATATGCATAAATAAGTGTTCTAAATTTTGAAATGGCACAAGGAGAAAAAACAAGGTAAAAGAGTTAGTATCATTCTATAGTTGACTAATGTCTTCTTCAGTGTGCAAACAAAGATCTTGCTGTTATTCGTCGCAAGTTTCTTTATCCGAACAATCTTTCTGAGTTTCTTGACTTGACTGATATTCATGGACATCTCATTTCTCCATATGCAAAATGGGTCGAATAGTGGGTCTAAACCTCTGACAGCAGGACCTATATGTGCAAGACCAAATTGTTAAAAACCTAAATATTAGAATAATTTCTGCAACTGCACAATAATGTGCTATTAGCCAAAGGACCATGCATGTGCAAACCTCGATGGTAAACCTCATTGCCTCTTATTATTTCTCTGCAACACATATAAGGCAGATCTTGATCAGGTTATCTGAGAGTTGGCATACTATTAGTAGAATATGTTAATGAAAAATAGGGAAATTGCAGATTCAACGGATTAACTCGACCTAGAACAACCTCATGCCATTGGCGATGAGGCGAATCATAGAGCAACCAAGCCGCTACACACCAACGCCGAAGACCTCTACAACACTACGAAGACCCAAGGATAACACAGACCTTGCTAAACAACTTGGAAATAGAGCAATTGTATATGTTTCTCGTGTATTTAGTACATCCAAACACGATTTATTTCTCACATGCATAACAATACAAAACTGTACCCATGACAAATGAACATCAGATTGCAGAATTGAACCAAACAGTTAACTAGACAGTGGAACAAATGAACCAAACGGTTAACTGAGCACCACATTGCACAAAAACCATATACTAGAAGATAAGACAGTTAACCAAACCAATAATGCTTGATAACTACTAGGAAATGAAACAATTGTTGGACTGAACTATTCACTGAACATTACATTTTAGCAGATCAGATTGCATATTAACATTACAAAGGACAATTCATTAGAAGGCACCGGCGGTGGCATCGAGAAAATACTACTAACTGTATTTAAAGTAGCCAACCATGTGGCGGCGTCGACGGTGGCATCGACGGTGAGGTGCTCCACCAAGATCTAGGGGTCGGCAATGGCAGCCATCGCGACCTCATCCGCACGTGCGGCCGCGATTTGCTTTTCCGCCGCCAGATGCTCCTTGAGCTCCTGGCTATAGTGTGTGCAAAATGGTTGTGGCGACGCTTATTTGGAGTAGGGGTCGGTGATTTGAGTGGAAGGTGTCGTGCCATCGGTCAGGGCATGGGGGATGGAGAAGGAGGAGGATGGGGATGGGGTGCGGATTACCTGACTATATCGACAAGGCCACGCAGCAAGAAGAAGGGTTGCCGGCGAGGAGGCGGCGCTGCAAGTTAGCAGTGAAGGTTTGAACTTGGAAAGGAAGGAGGAACAATGGAAATGTGGCTACTGGTCGGGGGGAAGCTAGATATTTTTGCGGTTGCCAAAAAATTTCGCTCGGTGCCGCGAGAAACTAGCGCAAAATATGGTTCAAGCGTGGGCGGTGGACTGTAGATGACGAAGCTTCCGGCGTAAGCCATACAAGAGGGTGCGCCAAGATATTTTATATCACATCGCACACGATTCTTGCTAGTAAACTGCTTGTGGTGTACCTAGTTTTTTCATTTTGATTTGAAAGACAAAATGATATTACGAAGGGAAATGATGGTGTTTGAATTGCTAGAACATTTATCTTCAGCGAACATGAAACTATATGAGTGTCGTGTTAAAATTTGGAATTATTCAGGGTTCGTTTGGCCTTTTTAATACATTAATTGAGTTTATAAGCATTTAATGTGCATAATTTAAATTTGAACTACAAGCACATGCTCCAGTGCACCGGAATGAGTTGAAAAATCATATATGTATCCTTGGGTGAATGTTAAGGTCCCATGCAAGAAATGGGGATGAATTTCAAACACCTCGGCATCGTGGCTCGGCTGGAAACATTGAGATACTTGGTTTTTAAATTCCTATAAATCCAAAAATCGCCTAAAAATCATGAAACTTGACACATTATCATGAAATGGCACCAACATGCTGTGGTAAAAAATTTGTCTAATTTGGGACAAGTTTTGGTGTAAGTTTTTTTTACAAAACAGAGCTTCTCTCAAGAAGCCTCATGGTTCTGAAAGGGGAGGTGACACCTCTGTGTGCGAAACGACATAGACCGCCTCTTCCCGCCTTGATTTTCTTACAGAGGCGGCATAGACCAATATGAGTGTCGTGCTAATTTTTAGGAATTAATCCGGGTTCGTCTGGCCTTTTTAAACATTAAATGAGTTTTATAGGCATTTAATGTGCATAATTCAAACTTGAACTACATGCACATGCTCCAGTGCACCAAAGCTGGTTGAAAAATCATATGTGTGTCCTTGAGTGGAATTTTAGGTCACATGCAAGAAATGGGAATGAATTTCAAACATCTAGGCGTCGTGGCTCGACCGGAAACATTGAGAAACATGGTTTTTAAATTCCTCTAAATCCAAAAATTGCCAAAAAATCATAAAACTTGGCATGGTCTCATGACATGGCACCAACATGTAGTGGTAAAAATTTCATCCGATTTGGGACAAGTTCTGATGTAAGCTTCTTACAAAACGGAGATTCTCACAAGAAGCCTCGTGGTTTTGAGAGGGGACGTGTCACCTCTGTCTACAAAACGGCATAGACCGCCCCTCTACCTGCCTTGATTTTCTTTACAAGGCAGAATAGACCAAGAGGAGTTCCGTGCTAAATTTTGGAATTATTCAGGATTCGTTTGGCCATTTTTATACATTATTTTAATTTTTTAGGCATTTAATGTGCATAATTCAAATTTAAGCTACATGTACATGCTCCACTACACCAAGCTGGTTGAATAATCATATGTGTGTCCTTGAGTGAAAGTTTAGGTCCCATGTAAGAAATGAGAATGAATTTCAAACATCTGGGCGTCATGGCTCGGCCGGAAACATTGAGAAACTTGGTTTTTAAATTCCTATAAATCCTAAACTCGCCCGAAAATTATGAAACCTGGCATGGTCTCATGACATGGCACCAACATGTTGTGGTAAAAATTCCATCTGATTTGGGACAAGTTTTGGTGTAAGCTTCTTACAAAACGGAGCTTCTCTCAAGAAGCCTCGTGGTTCCGAGAGGGGACGTGTCACCTCTGTCTGCGAAACGACATAGACCGCCTCTCTTCTCGCCTTGATTTTTTACAAGGGCAACATAGACCAACAGGAGTTTTGTGGTGAATTTTGGAATTATTCAGGGTTCTTTTTGCCTTTTTATACACTATTTGAGTTTTTCTAGGCATTTAATGTGCATAATTCAAATTTGAGCTACATGCACATGCTCCAGTGCGCCAAGATGTCCTTGGGTGAATGTTTAGGTCCCATGCAAGAATGAGAATAAATTGCAAACATCTTGGTGTCGTGGCTCGGCCAGAAACATAAAGAAACTTGGTTTTTAAATTTCTGTAAATCCAAAACTCACGTGGAAATCATGAAACTCACCTCACCATGTTCCCTTCACATGGTACCAACATGCTATGGTAATTTTTTTGTTGAAGGCGCACACATTAACAACCAACGAAGTCATTTTGGAACAAGTGTTGTAACGTTACAATCGGAAACACAAATATTATTGAAATCATGGGTGTTCTACTTAGCATTTACGTGTCGTCACGTGTCCTCTTTTTTTATTGGCTAGGAGGCATCGTGCGGGTAACTATTTGAGTACGGGAGGCGTGCGATCAGACCCCTGCGCGTGCTTATTAGGAGGCGGGTCCTTTGACTTCCATCCGCCGCCCATCTCTCTCCCAACGTCTCCATTAATGGCGCCTGAGCCCCTGTTTTATAGCGTGGCTTTGTCTCACTCGACTGGGATTTAAGAGAGAGAAAAGAAAATCTAAAAAGAAAATTTTGCATGGATCTTGATTTAAGATCTGACGGACATATATAGCATCGACTGCGACTTATAGCAAGACTGATATAAATATAAGGACGATGGTAGTGGATAATAATTGTCTTACATATTTAGGAACATAATTAAAAATGCCACATGCGGCAACACTGGTACACAAGGGAAAAAGAAGAAGGAAGACGCAGACAACGATCAGGCTCGCTGATCTCTACTTTCTTGATGTGTTGCTGCAAGCCACGGAGACTAGTTCTCGCGGTGAGCGGCGATGACCTCTTTCATGTCCTCAATACGCTACTTGGGAGCATCCACGGATTCCTCCACCAGCCTTTCACGCTCGATGTGGAGCATGGCATTCTCGTCCATAAGCATCTTGACGATGACTTCCGTCCTCTTCAACAAGGCAGTGGTCTCCTCGTGCTCCTTCGCCCTTTCGGTGATCTTCGCCCTCAGCGGGTCGCGCTCGGTGTGGTGCTTCTCCTTGTCCTCCCCTAGTCCCTGGATGACGTCGGTAGCATTTTCAAACGAGGCATTCATCTCGTCCTGCAGCTTCATCCAGCCGAAGATCCGATCCATCAGGTCATCGAGCATAGCGTGCATGTGCCTGTGAGAGTCCTCGCTTGCCCGCGGGACATTTTCCCAGGCCGCCGCGGTGCAGGAGGAACTCTCTGCTGCATTTGCAGCGTGGCCGGACATCTCTGCTGCTTCCGCAGCGCGGCAGGACCAGTCTGCTACGTCGACGGCGCGACGGGACCTCTGTGCTGCTTCGGTGGCGCGGCGGGACCTCTGTGCTACTACGGCAGTGCGGCGAGACATGGCGGCTACTTTTGCGGTGAGGCGGGATATGTCTCGTGCTTCTGCTTCCTTGCTCGCCTCTCCCTGGTAGTAATTTCTTGACCCAGAACTCATGCGGGCCATGTTAGACGCAAGGGAGCGACAATGAAAGACTTGTTTATTTTTGTGGATGAGGAGTTGAGGAGGAATGTGCAGTCATCTTGGAGTAGGTAGTATTTCTAACCGAGTACTAATACGCTCCTAAGTGGGAAACCATTTAGGTTTTGCTCGGTGTGAACAGGTTTGCAATTAAATATAGTATGGTAGTAATTTGGAATGTGACGGTACGCAAGCTCAAAATTTATTGACGGTTCTAGTTTCGAAGTGCGGTATGATTCCCGGATGGCGTAATGTGGGCACGCGTTCTCGGCCACATACGTGGCGTTTGCATCGTAAGGTGCACCGCAATAGGCGATGTCAGCACACGACTTGTTCCATCAACCGTGCGCGCTCGTTATTACCATCGCGCACGCTTCTTTTAATTAGAATGTGTGCCCATCTAGCACACGCACATTGATCTATCTAACTATTTCTGTTTGTTGTGGCTAATCGCAAACAGTTCATCCATGTGAGTGTATGCCATCAACCACGGACACCTTGATCTGGCTCACCGTTTCTGTTGTGTTGCCTAATCGCAAACACACCTTGATCTACCCAACCATTTCTGTTGTGTTGCCTAATCACAGACAGTTCATCCGGATGAACTGTATGCCGTATATCACACACATGTTCATCTGGCTACCCGTTTCTGTTGTTAAGCTCATCGCAAACAGTTCATTCAAGTGAACTGTATGCCATGCATCACACACGCAACTATAATCTGAAACATGTTTGTTGTCTCCTCCATCGCAAATGTTTCTATCTTTTTTACGGTTTTATTACATCACCGTTTATGATTAATGCATCACACACAATTTCGTTGAAGGGTCTCTGATTGTAGTGTCGCGTTTGGACCGTGCTATAGTAGTGTAAGGTGAACTATTTGTGTGCTCTATTCTGAGACCAGTGAAGACATGTCTCCACATTTGGCTTATGAAAATCATGTCCCTATAAAAAATAATCAGTCTAGGAAGCCCATGCAATTTGATTATATTACCAAGAAAAACTTGTGCCACTATGGCCCCTGTATAAGGATGAGCTAAAGGCAGGAAATAGGCCTATTTTGTAGATTTATCCACAACAACCAAGATGACCTCCTTGCCTTGAGACTTTGGCAAGCCTTCTATAAAATCCGTAGAAATGTGATCCTATGCCATGTACGGTACATGCAATGGTTCCAAAAGACCAAGAGATAAGCACTACTCATGTTTAGATCTTTGGCATATTGGGCAATGAGACACAAAAGTTTATGTGTCCTTTGTAAGCCTTGGTCGGTAGTAGATGCCCTTAATCCTTTGGTAGGTTGCTCTCATGCCTGAGTGACCTCCTATAGAAGAACAATGCAGGGTAGTGATCAACTTATGCATGATAGCATTTCCTTGTCCAATGGATTTTTTTCCTTTGTATCTAATAATGCCAGAAGTTAAAGTATATTTCCCTTGGGTAGAAGAGGCATCACTTGTGATATGGACATGAAAATGCAGTATTTCCTTGAAAGATCACCTTTTTATATTGGATGGTGAAATCAAATTCCAATAGTTTCATCGTGAGCTTGTGCTGAGTTCCCTCAGGATCTCTTGGTTAGTGATAAATCTAAGAGACTATTGTTGTGTCTTGATAATAAGTTCCAGGAAATCACATCTCCATCTTTCGAGAGCTTCTATGGGTTTTTTTCTCAGAAAGGGGATAACCTCGGTGTTGGTGTAAAAATCGGCAGACCTCGGGGTAAGGGGTCCCGAGCTGTGGATCTCGGACAAATGGTAACATGAACAAGGAGACGATGTTTACCCAGGTTTGGGCCCTCTTGATGGAGGTAAAACCCTATGTCATGCTCTTGTTTATATTGATGTAGATGTATCTAGTACAGAGTTGATCTACCTCGAGATTGACAGATGTGTTCTAACCCTGGAGCTAGGTGAATGAGATTGCGTTGATGTCCCCTCTACGGGCTAAACCCTTTGGCTTATATACACGCCAAGTAGGGTATCTAGGGTTACAAGGTCGATATCCTGGCGTGGAGGCAGTGGGAGAAGTCGTGGAGTATATGACAAGTTTTCGGTAGATGCGATCTTGATCTTGTCGCCAGCGTGCGGTTTCCGGAGTCCATCTTGAGAAGAATGAGGGCCCATTGGCCCAATCCGAGGAGCATGGGCTGACTGGGTTAGTACCGCCTAGTCCAGGACACCGTCAGTAGTCCCTGAACTAGTCTTCTATGCTGAGGATGATTCCCGTGAAGACAACCTCGGACCCAAAGTCCTTGGCTTGACAGACGAGTTCCCCTTTGTGACTTCAGGACTCTCAGACTACTCTTTAAAGGAGTGGCATTTTACAAACAAGGTTTAGCCAAACTCATACTCCGTGCGAATAGACGGGATAACTTAGCCTCGAAGGCCGACCATGTAGGTGTGAATAGTGCCACCTAGCCTGACAACTTTATCAAACCGGCACACCCCATGATGGGTCAGGCAGTTACTGCTTATCCCAAATCGTGGCTCGAGGCGGCCTTTTTACTGGCGCGTCCCATCAAGGGGGCATCGTGCCCGTTTTCTTAGGGATATAATCAAGATTTTGTTTCTCCCTATGTGCATAACGATATATTTTACGGGAGTGGCATTTTTATCGGCCCGACAAGGGGGACTCTTGGCCTCTCAGCAGCCTATGAGAGCAAAAAGGAATAGCGCATGCAGTCACATTCTCATTTCCTCTGCCTGCTACCTTGTCGAACTCCAGCGCCCAGATCCAATCTCTTCTTCTTCTTCCTCAGCGAATCCAAACTCCCCCAACGAGCCATGGCCGATACCCTCAAAGGGCACTGGGGTGGTTCCATCGTGACGGATGGCACCATCTTGGCGCTGCGTAGTGCAGGATATCTTTCTGCCAACATCGCCGCCCGCGCTCCTGATGCCAACCAGTGATGAACCAAAAGTATAGGGGATCTATCGTAGTCCTTTCGATAAGTAAGAGTGTCGCACCCAACGAGGAGCAGAAGGAAATGATAAGCGGTTTTCAGCAAGGTATTCTCTGCAAGTACTGAAGTAAGTGGTAACAGATAGTTTTGTGATAAGACAATTTGTAACGAGCAACAAGTAACAAAAGTAAATAAAGTGTAGAAAGGTGGCCCAATCCTTTTTGTAGCAAAGGACAAGCCTGGACAAACTCTTATATAAGGAAAAGTGCTCCCGAGGACACATGGGAATATCGTCAAGCTAGTTTTCATCACGTTCATATGATTCGCGTTCGGTACTTTGATAATTTGATATATGGGTGGACCGGTTCTTGGGTGCTGTTCTTACTTGAACAAGTATCCCACTTATGATTAACCTCTACTGCATCTGTAACTACAACAAAAGTATTAAGGTAAACCTAACCATAGCATGAAACATATGGATCCAAATCAGCCCCTTACGAAGCAACGCATAAACTAGGGTTTAAGCTTCTGTCACTCTAGCAACCCATCATCTACTTATTACTTCCCAATGCCTTCCTCTAGGCCCAAATAATGGTGAAGTGTTATGTAGTCGACGTTCACATAACACCACTAGAGGCTAGTGTAGGATCGGAAGTATTTCTAGAGGGGGGGGGGGGTGATTAGACTACTTGACCAAATAAAACTTAACCTTTTCCCAATTTCAGTTCTTGGCAGATTTTAGCAACTTTAGGACAAGTCAAGCAATCATCACACAATTCAAGCAAGCATGCAAAGAGTATATAGGCAGCGGAAAGTAAAGCATGCAACTTGCAAGAATGTAAAGGGAAGGGTTTGGAGAATTCAAACGCAATTGGAGACACGGATGTTTTTCCCGTGGTTCAGATAGGTGGTGCTATCCTACATCCACGTTGATGGATACTTCAACCCACGAAGGGTAATGGTTGCGCGAGTCCACGGAGGGCTCCACCCACGAAGGGTCCACGAAGAAGCAACCTTGTCTATCCCACCATGGCCATCGCCCACGAAGGACTTGCCTCACTAGCGGTAGATCTTCACGAAGTAAGCGATCTCCTTGCCCTTACAAACTCCTTGGTTCAACTCCACAATCTTGTCGGAGGCTCCCAAGTGACACCTAGCCAATCTAGGAGACATCACTCTCCAAGAAGTAACAAATGGTGTGTTGATGATGAACTCCTTGCTCTTGTGCTTCAAATGATAGTCTCCCCAACACTCAACTCTCTCTCACAGGATTAGGATTTGGTAGAAAGAAGATTTGAGTGGAAAGCAACTTGGGGAAGGCTAGAGATCAAGATTCATATGGTAGGAATGGAATATCTTGGTCTCAACACATGAGTAGGTGGTTCTCTCTCAGAACATATGAGTTGGAAGTGTAGATGTGTTCTGATGGCTCTCTCCACGAGTGAAGAGGAGGTGGAGGGGTATTTATAGCCTCCACATAAAATCCAACCGTTACACACAATTTACCAATCTCGGTGGGACCGAATCAACAAACTCGGTTGGACCAAAATAGTAAACCTAGTGACCGTTAGAGATTTTCGGTGGGACTGACATGCAACTCGGTAGGACCGATACGGTTAGGGTTAGGGCATAACGTAATCTCGGTGAGACCGATTACACAAACTCAGTGAGACCAATTTGGTAATTAGCTAACCAGAGAGTTGGTCAGGCAAACTCGGTGGGACCGATTTGCTCTTTCGGTGAGACCAAAATGTTACAAAAGGGAAACAGAGAGTTTACATTGCAATCTCGGTGGGACCGATCCGCTCTTTCGGTGAGACCGAAAAGTTACGAAAAGGAAACAGAGAAATTGCAATCCCATCTCGGTGAGACCGAGATCCCTATCGGTACAACCGATTTGCTAGGGTTTGGCAGTGGCTTATGACATGTGAAACTCGGTGGCGCCGGATAGAAAGAATCGGCAGGACCGAGTTTGGCTTAGGGTTTAGGTCATATGTGGATATGGGAAAGTAGCTGAGGATTTTGGAGCATATCATTAAGCACATGAAGCAAAAGGCTCATTAAGCAACACCTCATCCCTCCTTGATAGTATTGGCTTTTCCTATGGACTCAATGTGATCTTGGGTCACTAAAATGTAAAATGAAGAGTCTTGAGCTTTTGAGCTTGAGCCAATCCTTTGTCCTTAGCAGTTTGAGGGTTCCACTTTCACCATCCATGCCATGCCAATCATTGAGCTTTCCTGAAATAATTGTCTTGGAATAGCATTAGCTCAATGAGCTATATGTTGTTATGAATTACCAAAACCACCTAGGGATAGTTGCACTTTCAATCTCCCCCTTTTTGGTAATTGATGACAACATATAGATCAAAGCTTCGACAAATGATAATAAGAATGAATTATATCGTCGCTTTGAGAAGTATGTGATAAGTAAGAGCTCCCCCTAAATTTGTGCATGTTTAAAATTTGCTTTGGACTGCAAATGCACAAAGAGTTAGAATCATGGGTTACTCTTCCATGTCACATACATCTTGGTGGAGCCCTCAAAATGATAAGAATGAAATACATTCACTCATCACCAAGAAAAGTGAATGATCACATAAGATAGATAAGATATATCAAGCATGCATAAGTGTAGCTTATGGTCAAACACATGATCATCAATGTCTCACAAGCATATCAAAGTATCTCGACCAAAAGCAAACAAAGTTTGAAAAACCACCAAATAAAGCAAGAGAGAATAAAAGCAACACACTCTCTCCCGAAGCCTATGATCTATACATTTTTCTCCCCCTTTGGCAACAAGTTACCAAAAAGTTCCTAGAAAATGCATAGTGCTAGATCGACACTCAGGCTTGATCTTCTGGTGGTGGTGGAGTCTAGATCACTCCAAGGACGAAGGCTTCTGTAGATGCTGGAGCTGGTTGGGCTGGTGCTGTGGCTGGAGCTGAGGTGGTGGCTCTTGTGTCAGGAACTAGCACTGCAGACGACCTCTGGGCTCATGGCACTCTGGCAAATGCATCAGTGGTACTCTTCCCTTTCCTCTCCTGCATGTCATCTTGAAGTGACTCCACTGCAGACTGGATTTCTGTCACTTTGACATCCAAGTCATAGAACTTTTGTTCTACGATCCTCTCTAAGCTCTCCTGATTCTGAGTGAGGGTGGCCAGTCCTTTCTCTATCCTCAGGGTGGATGCAATCAAGTAACTGAGCTGCTCTTGCTTGGTTTTCAAGAAGTATTCAGATGCCTCCTCTTGAGTTGGCATCTTTGCAGCTTTCTCCTTCTTTGCCTTCTCCTTCTGTGCTTGTGCATGGGCTGAAGATGGTTCATCCTTGTTCATCACAACTTCATTATCTTCAAAATATGGATGAATAGGAAAATGTTCCTTGTCCAAGAGGTATATGCCTGTGCCCATCTTGGAGTTAATCAGCTCCTAGATCTGAGGGGCATATCCACAGCTCCTCTTCTGGTCTGCTGCAGTCCTCTTGATTGTTTCTACCATGAGGCTCATGACTTTGAATTTCTGTGGTACATCAAAGATATGAAGCAAGTTGATTGCATGGCCTCTGATCATCTTGTGATCACCTGACTTGGGCAACAAGGTGTGCCTCAGTATCCAATTGATGGTTGGCAATCCTGACAGAAGATAATGTACTGATCCAAACTTAAAAGTGTCAAGTGCCTTGTTTGGGATCTCCTTGTACATGTTGGACATAGAGTTGTGGTCCATCTTCTTCTTGGCATAAATATCTAGGTCATCCTCATGCTCCTCTGGGGCATTGATGAGCTGTGCCCACTCAGCAATTGTTGATTGGTACCTCGTACCTTCAGACATCCATATAATTCTGCCATATGGATAAAAGTGTGCTGTGGAGTAGAATTGCATGATCAGCTCTTCATTCCACTTTGTGAGCTTCTGCCCAACAAAGTCAGCTACTCCACATGCCTTGAAGCTGTCTTGCACTCCAGGATAGTGCTCTTCATTGTCCTTGATGTATTCCCAGTCGACCCATCTCATGTCACAAACAATGGGCTTCTTATTCAATAAGACTGTCTCATAGAAGTCCTGCTGTTCCTTAGTGTGGAATCTGTAGTCAACAGCAGTTCTCCTCCTGGTAGCATATGGATCTTCTGCTCTCCACTTTCTCAGCCCTGAGTCTCTTCTGATCTTCATATCCTCAGCCATAGGATGAGTATCATTGTGGTCTGGGATCTTGGGCTTCAACTTTCTGAGAACTTGGCCTTCCTCTTCTTCTGCAGTGTCAGGCACTGGGGCCTTGTTCTTTTCAGCAGCTGGGATGCTCCTTGTATTCCTCTTTGGAGCTGTCTTGGCCTTTGATGTAGTCTTGGGTGCTTCCTTGGGCTTGGATACCGTAGCCCCTGATTTGATTGCATCACCCATTAGCTTGGGTGCCTTAGGTGCTGGTGCATCAACCTCTTCTTCTTCTTCCTCATCAGAAGAATGCTGTTCAAATTCAGCCATGGGATCAACTTTCTTGCACCATCTGCCTCTTTTCCTTTCCTTCTTTCCTTCAGTAGCAACTGGCTCTTTGGGTGCAGGCTTCTCAGGAATCTTTGTTGAGGCTCTGGCCTTTGGCATAGGCTGCCTGCCTGCTGACCTTTTGATTTTCATCCCTGGCTTGATGGCTGCAGCTGAGCCATACTCCTTCTTGAGCACAACTTTCTTGGAAGTAGCTTCTTCTTCTGCCACATAGTCCTCATCCTCTGATTCTGAGGTTCTTTTCTTCCTTTGTCTGGTGGCAGCTTTTGGCAGGTTACTAGGAGTGCTCCTGCTGCCTTCATATGAAGAACTGGAGGGACTAGTGCCCTCACTCATGTGCACTGGCTGTTCTGACATGTTCTGGCTGTCACTCTGATCTGACATGATGAACAAGCTGACTGTTGACCCTGTGAATAGTTTATAGATGAGGTAGAGTGGATAAGCATCACAAAATGCAGAGATTTTTGCAAAAGAATGATTCAAAATCTTAGTTTTAGGTTCCCACAGAAATCATTTCGGATCTACCGATTTTTAAACTCGGTGATACCGAAGCAGTTTTGGAACCTAAACTAGTGAACTCGGTCAGACCGAGTCACAGTTCGGTGGCACCGAGACTGCTAGGGTTTCACAAAGTTCCAAAATCGGTCACACCGATTAGCAATACTCGGTCAGACCGAGTCTCACTTGTGCAATGGCATGAGCCAAATCGGTGGGACCGAGTTTTTCAACTCGGTGGGTCCGAGATGGTTTCGGCGGAAACCTAACCCTAAAATTTCGAATCAAACCTATTCTACGAATCGCATTGACTGGATTGGAGTGTTTCAAACATGGCAAGAAACAATATGATCACAATGTGCTAGGAATCGGATTGGGGAATAGCACAAAGATCGAGTCCATACCCTAGTTCGGCGGAGACTCGCTACGGCGGCAACGGCGGGGTTGAATCCCGTTGACGGCGACGGAGACCAGCGACTGGAGGCGGCTGGCGGCGAGGAGACGATCCGGAGACCACGTTGGCAGAGCGAGCTATCGCGCGGGCAAAGGGGTTCGGAGAAATTTCCAAATTTTTGCCCGTGTCTATATATAGCCCGACCCTGTCGGTGTGACCGAGTGGAACAACTCGGTGGCACCGAGATGCAAAACTGTATACAGTTATTGCAACTCGGTGTGACCGAAAGGTTCAAATCGGTTGCACCGAGATCAAGAACATAGATCAACTTAATGATCTCGGTAAGACCGAAAGTGGGGTATCGGTCAGACCGAGAATCACAAAGAGGTTTTGGAAGTTTAAGTCTATGACGAATCGGGGTCTCCGAGTGCTGCTCAAACAGAGTGGTTCGAATCTGACTTGATCAATTTTGTGATGTAGCATGAATAGAGTTTGAGACGAGAAAAGCATAGATAGCTATAGGAGGTTCTTAGGCATTCTTGTCCATCCACTTGGCAAAAGAAAAATAAAGCCAAACAATCAAAACAACAAGTGGATGTCCTCGAATGAGTAAAATATGCAACCAACATGCTCATACAATAAAATGGCAATTGAAATATGTGACAAAGCATGCACAACCAATTCTAGCATCTATCAAGCAATTGGCGATGACTAGGTCATCTATATGTGAGTATATTGACTTAGGAGTCAAATGAGAACACTTGATCATAGGTCATACTCATCGTTTAAGCTCAAGTGGGGTTACCACTTTTACATAAAGCATTGTTGTGTTCACATCATTAGAGTTGCTTTAGCTCAAGTCTTAGAGTAAAGCTCCCCCTAGATGTGATATCCCCCCTAAGAGGGATGAACTAACCTTGGGTTTTGTCGATGATGACTTCATGTAGATGTTGAAGATGTGGATGCTCAATGTTGATGTAGATCACTTGGAGCTATCCTTTTGAGTGAATTGCACTTTCAATACCTACATGGGTTAGTCCCACAAGGAACAAACAAGGATATACATAGACATAGAGTGATGCACACACAAGATGATGTCCATGAAAACTTTTAGGTTACCTTGTCCCTTGACTTACCAACAAGAGGGTTTGTGACTCCTTGAACTAGTGCAAGATGTGGAAGTTGATTGCACTTGTTCTTTCCAAAATGATAAGGGTGAAGTATGTTGGCGGAGTCACCCTCACGAACTCTCTAGTTCTTCTTCTTTTGGATCCACACCATCTTGATGGGAATCCTTGGAGTTGTAGTCGTACTTGATGAAGTGGAACTTGAAGTAGTCTTGGGAATCCACTTGACTAAGGTCTTAGGAGCTTCTTCAAATGTATCAATTTCCTCTTGAAGCTTGTCCTTGCCTTTTTGCTTGTAGTTTTGTGGTGGAAGATCATCGTGAGCTTGTGTCCCCTTGAAAGAAGTAGGATCATACTTCTCTTGTTGTGGAACAAACTTTGTCTTGGGGTATTGATCTTCTTCCCACTCAACTCCATTGGCATTGAACTTTCGTTCAAAACCAACACCTTGATTCTTCCGGTGCCTTCCTTGCTTGCGTACAATTTCCTCGAATTGCTTACTTCCGGCAAGGATTTTGTACACTCCTTTCTCTATAATTCCCTTCAATAAGCTATTTTCTTGCTCAAGTGTAACTTGGGTAAGAGAATCATTAGTGGAATCAAGAGAACTACTAGAAGCAACAACATTGGATTTAACATGATCATTGTTACTACTAGAGAAAGAATCTTTCTTGTTCTTGTTACTAGACTTGACTTGAGGCATGTAAGTGGATAAGAGTAAACGCTTGGCAATGTAAGAAGAACTTTTCTTGTGGAGATCATCATTGATTGCCTTTAAAAACTCATGCTCTTGCTCAAGATTGAGCTTTTCAAAGCGTAACTTCTCATGAGCTTTTAAAAGTTCTCGATGATCTTCGAAGATAGTTTCATGAGCTAACTTAAGAGTGTTTAGTTCTTTAGTTAGAGCCTCAATTTTCTCCTTATCATTGTCATTCGTTTTAGCATGATTTATTGACGTTTCATCATAGTATTCATCACTAGAGTTGTCAACAAGTAAATCATCATCACCTAACAAGTCATCTTCATCACTATTAAAATCAACATACTCAGGGTGTGTTACCTTAGGACCTTTGGCCATGAATCATCTTCCAATTCCTTCATTTGGTCAGTCAAATATGTCGTAGGAGTTGGTTGACACAAGTGCTAGACCGGCAACACCTTCATCTTGAGTATATTCGGAGTCGGAGTGATAACTTCTCTCGGAGTGGTTGTCGGAGTCAGAGCCGGATACCCATTCACCAACATGAGCTTGATGTCTTCGTTTTGTGTAGCTCCTTGATGATTTTTCCTTTCTTTCTGAATCCTTGCTTCTCCGTGAGTATCTTCGTTCATAACGATCATCTCTACTCCTTCTCTCTCTTGATGGTGATTCTTCTCCTTTGCTTCTTCTTTTTGGAGAATCTTCTCTTCTTTTGTAGGGAGCCGTACACTCATTGGAATAGTGTCCGGGTCTTCCACAATTGTAGCAGTTTCGCTCTCGACTAGAAGATCTTTTGTCACTGTAGGACCTTGACTTGGAGCTTCTATCTTTGCTTCTACTCTTGTAGAACTTGTTGAAGTTCTTCACCATTAAGCTCAATTCCTCGTTGAAGTTTTGTTTCTCACTTGATGATGTGGGGGCTTCACATGAGGCTTTGTAAGCACCACTTGATTTGTTGTGAAGTTCTTCTTTATCCTTGAGTGACATCTCATGAGCAACAATTCTTCCAATGACCTCCGTTGGCTTGAGATCTTTGTAATTGGGCATCATTTGGATCAATGTGCACACGGTATCATATTTTCCATCCAAGGCTCTTAGGATCTTCTTGATGATGAATCTATCGGTCATCTCTTCACTCCCTAAGCCGGCAATCTCATTTGTGATGAGAGCAAGCCTAGAGTACATTTCAGCGACACCTTCACCATCCTTCATTTTGAACTTGTCAAGTTGACTTTGAAGCACATCCAATTTGGATTCCTTGACGGAGTCAGTACCTTCGTGCATACCAATCAAAGTATCCCAAATTTCCTTTGCATTCTCAAGACGACTGATTTTGTTGAATTCTTCGGGGCACAATCCGTTGAAGAGAATATCACAAGCTTGAGCATTGTATTGCAGCATCTTCAACTCATCCGTGGTAGCTTCACGGTTTGGTTCTTTCCCATCGATGAAGTCACCTTGCAAACCAACACACACAATAGCCCAAACGGCGGGGTTATGTCCGAGAATATGCATTTTCATTTTATGCTTCCAACTAGCAAAATTAGTACCATCAAAGTAAGGACCTCTACGGTGATAATTTCCCTCGCTAGACGCCATACTCTCCTAGGTTGTGAAACCAAGGCTATGACCACCAAAAGCTATGGAAATCAAAGCAAATGGAGACCAAAGCTCTGATACCACTTGTAGGATCGGAAGTATGTCTAGAGGGGGGGTGATTAGACTACTTGACCAAATAAAAACTTAACCTTTTCCCAATTTTAGTTCTTGGCAGATTTTAGCAACTTTAGGACAAGTCAAGCAATCATCACACAATTCAAGCAAGCATGCAAAGAGTATATAGGCAGCGAAAAGTAAAGCATGCAACTTGCAAGAATGTAAAGGGAAGGGTTTGGAGAATTCAAACGCAATTGGAGACACGGATGTTTTTCCCGTGGTTCAGATAGGTGGTGCTATCCTACATGCACGTTGATGGAGACTTCAACACACGAAGGGTAACGGTTGCGCGAGTCCACGGAGGGCTCCACCCACGAAGGGTCCACGAAGAAGCATCCTTGTCTATCCCACCATGGCCATCGCCCACGAAGGACTTGCCTCACTAGCGGTAGATCTTCACGAAGTAGGCGATCTCCTTGCCCTTACAAACTCCTTGGTTCAACTCCACAATGTTGTCGGAGGCTCCCAAGTGACACCTAGCCAATCTAGGAGACACCACTCTCCAAGAAGTAACAAATGCTGTGTTGATGATGAACTCCTTGCTCTTGTGCTTCAAATGATAGTCTCCCAACACTCAACTCTCTCTCACAGGATTAGGATTTGGTAGAAAGAAGATTTGAGTGGAAAGCAACTTGGGGAAGGCTAGAGATCAAGATTCATATGGTAGGAATGGAATATCTTGGTCTCAACACATGAGTAGGTGGTTCTCTCTCAGAACATATGAGTTGAAAGTGTAGATGTGGTCTGATGGCTCTCTCCATGAGTGAAGAGGAGGTGGAGGGGTATTTATAGCCTCCACATAAAATCCAACCGTTACACACAATTTACTAATCTCGGTGGGACCGAATCAACAAACTCGGTCGGACCGAAATAGTAAACCTAGTGACCGTTAGAGATTTTCGGTGGGACTGACATGCAACTCGGTAGGACCGATACGGTTAGGGTTAGGGCATAGCGTAATCTCGGTGAGATCGATTACACAAACTCGGTGAGACCGATTTGGTAATTAGCTAACCAGAGAGTTGGTCAGGCAAACTCGGTGGGATCGATTTGCTCTTTCGGTGAGACCGAAATGTTACAAAAGGGAAACAGAGAGTTTACATTGCAATCTCGGTGGGACCGATCCGCTCTTTCGGTGAGACCGAAAAGTTACGAAAAGGAAACAGAGAAATTGCAAACCCATCTCCGTGAGACCGAGATCCCTATCGGTACAACCGATTTGCTAGGGTTTGGCAGTGGCTTATGACATGTGAAACTCGGTGGCACCGGATAGAAAGAATCGGTAGGACCGTGTTTGGCTTAGGGTTTAGGTCATATGTGGATATGGGAAAGTAGCTGAGGACTTTGGAGCATATCATTAAGCACATGAAGCAAAAGGATCATTAAGCAACACCTCATCCCTCCTTGATAGTATTGGCTTTTCCTATGGACTCAATGTGATCTTGGGTCACTAAAATGTAAAATGAAGAGTCTTGAGCTTTTGAGCTTGAGCCAGTCCTTTGTCCTTAGCAGTTTGAGGGTTCCACTTTCACCATCCATGCCATGCCAATCATTGAGCTTTCCTGAAATAATTGTCTTGGAATAGCATTAGCTCAATGAGCTATATGTTGTTATGAATTACCAAAACCACCTAGGGATAGTTGCACTTTCAGCTAGACAACATACATGTCATCAAAATATCAAACGAATACGAAATTCACATGACTACTAATAGCAAGACTTCTCCCATGTCCTCAGGAACAAATGTAACTACTCACAAAGCTTATTCATGTTCATAATCAGAGGGGTATTAATATGCATAAAGGATCTGAACATATGATCTTCCACCAAATAAACCAACTAGCATCAACCACAAGGAGTAATCAACACTACTAGCAACCTACTAGTACCAATCCCGGACTTGGAGACAAGAATTGGATACAAGAGATGAACTAGGGTTTTGAGAGGAGATGGTGCTTGTGAAGATGTTGATGGAGATTGCCCTCTCCCGATGAGAGGAGCGTTGGTGATGATTTCCCCCTCCCGGAGGGAAGTGTCCCCAGCAGAACAGCTCTGCTGGAGCCCTAGATTGGTTCTGCCAAGGTTCCGCCTCGTGGCGACGGAGTCTCGTCCCGAAAGGTTGCTTATGATTTTTTCCTCATCGAAAGACCTCATATAGCAGAAGATGGGCATCAGAGAGCCAACAGGGGGCCCACGAGGTAGGGGGCGCACCCTGGGGGGTAGGGCGCGCCCCCACCCTCGTGGACAGGTGGGCCCCCTCTGGTGAACTTCTTCCACTGGATATTTTTTATTATTTCCAAAAATGACTTTCGTGGAGTTTCAGGACTTTTGGAGTTGTGCATAATAGGTCTCTAATATTTGCTACTTTTCAAGCCCAGAATTCCAGCTGCCGGCATTCTCCCTCCTTATATAAACCTTGTAAAATAAGAGAGAATAGGCATAAGTATTGTGACATAACGTGTAATAACAGCCCATAATGCAATAAATATCGATATAAAAGCATGATGCAAAATGGACGTATCAACTCCCCCAAGCTTAGACCTCGCTTGTCCTCAAGGGAAAGCCGATAACAATAAATATGTCCCCATGTTTAGAGGCAGAGGCGTCGATAAAAATAAAATACGGACATGAAGGCATCATGATTATTCTCATAACAGCAACATATATGAATATTGTCATATGATTTCTTATGCTCAAGTAATGATCCATTCACAAGGCAGAGTACGAATCATAAACTTTATTGAGAACCAATAACCTATAATCTCAGTCATTGAAGCAATTGCAATTTATCATAACATTAGAAAGAGTCTATGTCAGAGCTTAATAGCAAGTACACATACTCAACTATCATTTAGTCTTTCATAATTGCTAACACTCACGCGATACTTGTGGTTACGGAGTTTCAATCAGACACAGAGAAAGATAGGGGCTTATAGTTTCGCCTCCCAACCTTTTACCTCAAGGGTAATGTCAACAATAATAACTCTCGCTCCCCTACATTCAATTAGGTATATCTATCAAGATCTTTCCAACATACTGTGCTTGCCAAAGGATAAAATGAAAAAGGAAAGGTGAAGATCACCATGACTCTTGCATAAGGTTGAAGATAATAATAAAAGATAGGTGTCGGTGTCAAAACCGGCGGATCTCGGGTAGGGGGTCCCGAACTGTGCGTCTAAGGCGGATGGTAACAGGAGGCAGGGGACACGATGTTTACCCAGGTTCAGGCCCTCTCGATGGAGGTAATACCCTACTTCCTGCTTGATTGATCTTGATGGTATGAGTAGTACAAGAGTTGATCTACCACGAGATCGTAGAGGCTAAACCCTAGAAGCTAGCCTATGGTATGATTGTTGTTGTCCTACGGACTAAACCCTCCGGTTTATATAGACACCGGAGGGGGCTAGGGTTACACAGAGTCGGTTACAATGGGAGGAGATCTCCATATCCGTATCGCCAAGCTTGCCTTCCACGCCAAGGAGAGTCCCATCCGGACACGAGACAAAGTCTTCAATATTGTATCTTCATAGTCCAACAGTCCGGCCAAAGGATATAGTCCGGCTGTCCGGATACCCCCTAATCCAGGACTCCCTTAGTAGCCCCTGAACCAGGCTTCAATGACGACGAGTCCGGCGCGCAGTTTGTCTTCGGTATTGCAAGGCGGGTTCCTCCTCCGAATACTCCATAGAAGATCTTGAACACAAGGATAGTGTTCGGCTCTGCAAAACAAGTTCCACATACCACCGTAGAGAGAATAATATTTCCACCAATCTAATCTGCTGACACATTTGATATCATGACATCATACTACAGCCCGGTCTTTATTCGAACCGTTATTCTCAACCAGCCTTGGTGCATATCGCGAGGCGGTTTCCTTAGCACGTCTTGTTGAAGCAGAGATCGTGTCCCCTTATCACGGGATTCTCATCAATACGGACGTGGGTAACCCAACCGCGCCATCAATTACGGCACTTGGGGAATAAGCGAGTTTACCAGGCTAGTGGGGGCGTATAGTTTCGTCCGCCTTTATAAAGGGATAAGGGTTCACCTTTTTTCTCCCACGCCTTCTTCCTCCTTGCTCATCCATTCTCGCGCACTCGAGCTCCAACACCCAAGTTCGCACCTTTCTCCTCACACCTCCCCAACCATGTCCGGAGCGGGAGGCAATTGGATGAAATCCTCCGTCACGGAGGAGGACATCAAAAAGCTGCGGGGAGCCAGATACTTAGCCGTGGATATCGCGCACCGGCTGCCCGACGAGGGGCAGATCGTCCCTACCCCCGAACCTTACGAGAGGGTAGTTTTTCTCACCCACTTCGTCCGCGGACCGGGATTCCCCCTTCACCCGTTCGTCCGCGGGGCCTCATGTTCTACTACGGGCTGGACTTCCATGATCTGGCCCCGAACTTCATCCTCAACATCTCGGTGTTTATCGTTGTGTGCGAGGCCTTCCTCCGCGTCCAGCCCCACTTTGGCCTGTGGCTGAAGACCTTCAATGTCAAGCCGAAGGTTGTAGGCGGCCAGCAAGCGGAATGCGGAGGTTCCATGGTGGGCAAAATGCCCAATGTCACATGGCTCGAGAGCTCCTATGTGGAGACCATAAAGGGGTGGCAATCGGGGTGGTTCTACATTACCGAGCCGCGCGACACCAACTGGGTGGCGGCCCCTGAGTTCCGATCCGGAATCCCCACGCGGCTTACCTCCTGGAAAGAGAAGGGCTTGTCCTGGGATTCATCGGTGGAGCTGGCCGGACTCTAGAAATGTATCCGGAACATGATAAGCAAGAAAGTCAAGCTTGTCAACATGGTCCAGGTCATGCTCTTCCATCGGATCCTCCCATGTCAACAACGGGCTTTTAATTTATGGGAGTTCAACCCGGCCCAGCACCAGACTCTGCGCGAGCTCTTTGACATGACGCACAAGGACGTCTGGAGGGTGCTGTTCAAGGGCGCCGAGGTCCCCCCTTCCCTTACCGAGGATCGCGGACTTAGCGTGACGCGTCCTGCGAATCCGGTAAGTTCTCTACACCTTATAGGTTATTTACTTTCCCCAGTTTAATCATGTGCCGGATCTGAGCACCCATGCCTTTGACAGGACTAGGTGGAGACATCGGAGCGGATCGACTGCCTGGCCCCCCTGCCCGAAGATCCCGCCAATGCTCTCCTGACGGAGATGCTGATTCCGACACCTTATGAGGTGTTGGAGAAGAAGACCAAGAAGAAGACCGCGGGGACTCGAAAGAGTTCCCGGCGTCAGGTGATATCGGACTCATCGTCCGATAACTCCAAGACGCACTCCTCTCATGAAGACGAGGTGGAGGAAGATGAAGGTTCTCCCCCTCCAGCCGGGGGAGACAAGAAAAGGAAGGTCGCCCCAACCGGGGAGGCCGAAGGGTCCAAGAAGGGAAGGAGTCTCCTTCCGAACTGTTCCATGACCACCGCTCATAGCGAAGATGAGTGGTTGACCAGGGACAAGCCCCTGGCAAAGTCGTAAGTATTCGGATACCAGAGTAATTCATGGTATGCTTTTATTGCACTGCTTCTCCTTACGCCGAATATGATTATGCAGTCCGCCTCGAGCCCACATCAACGTATCTTCGTCGGACGGTTCTTTGGACTCGTCAGCTATGAGTAGATAATACCTTGTCTATATATAAAAGAAAGGTAAGCAATACCTTGTCTATATATAAAAGAAAGGAAAAAATTTGGTTGCAAGATAATAGGATCATCATGAACGTGTCAGGGACCACGACCGAAGTGGCCACCCTGAAGCAGGCACTGTCCGAGGCCGAAAACAAAGCGGCCAAGGAGCGCCTCGAGCGAGAAAGGCAAGAAGCCTGAGTAGGCGAGGTGCAGCAAGAGCTCCATGCGCTCGTGAAGAAGCACGAGTCCTTGGAGCTTGACTCGAAGACATGGGAGTCCGAGCTTGCCAAGGCCCTCGAAAGCGCAAAGCAAGCCAAGGACAAAGCCCAAAAGGCCCTCTAGGAGATTGAGGCGGTGAAGAAGATAGCGGCGGGTAAGGCATTCATTATGTAAAGCAAGCATGTGAAAGAAAATTTCTATTTACTTACCCGAGTTCGGAGCTCTCTAGGGGCGTTCGCAGATCGGCCCCGTGGCGTGTCTGATGCCGCGGAGTTCTACCGGGCCAAGGAGGGGAGCTCGACGGAGAAGGTGCTCTGGTCTCAGTATACTGGGACCAAACACCCGATGCCCTTGAGCGACCAGCTGAAGCAACTGGTCGAGCTCCACAAGGCGGCCGAACATGCCATGAAGGGTCTTATAGTCCGGATGTGGCCTGGCGATGCCCTTCCCGGCAGCTACTTCGGCCTGGTGAGGCGGCTTCTGGATGGCTGCCCATGGCTGGAAGTCATAAAGCGGTCCGTCTGCATCGAAGGTGCACGCAGGGCTTTTGCCCGTGCGAAGGTGCACTGGGCCAAGATGGACGCCGAGAAGCTGGTGAAGGAGGGGCCGCCGCAGGGCAAGGAGCATCACCACCCCGAAATGTATTATGAGGGTGTCCTGAAGGGTGCCCGTCTTGTGGCGGACGAGTGTTCCAAAGATGTAATTTTGGAATGAACTTGCTCATGTGATCCTGTATTATGAAAACTAGTTCATGTGCGCTATGCAACACTTTTGTATTTAAAATATTACCTTATGTGCGTCCGTTTATAAAATCTGAGAGTTGGCCAGTCGTCGGCTTCTGCCCCCATGCAGCTAGTGCTGGGGTGTTCGGGATAAATCTGTGCAATCTTTTTCCCATTTTTGGGTCCTTCGAGGGAGGTGCTCAGCGCAACGAACCAGGCAATCGGACTATAATGCTTTATCACTCTCACTTAGCCATAGAAGTCTACAATTTTAAATTTCGGCGAAGCCCCTATTATTCGGAAGGCCGAATTTGGGGCGCTATACACGCGTAAGTCGTACAAGGCCGACTCCTCGCCCGAAGCGGAAAAAGTCTTTAGGGACTTGAGACCTCTCGAACAATGACCAGTTCTCGCCTTATCATGACAATCAGTTTTAGCTTTCTCTACTGAGGTGCTCGTCCGGAAGAACCGAGTCACAATCGCAGTAGTTCTCCTAGTGCTACCTTAGCCGATATAGCGGAACGTAAGGTACCAAAATATGGGAGCCGGGCAAACCCAACTATTGACCCAAGACATGATTCGGAGCTGATGCATATAACGCTATAAGTTCGGGGTGCCGCACTGTCGAAAGTGTTCGGACTTCTCACGCCGTATTATGGGGTATACAGAAGCCCCTGGCATACTGGCCGTACCAGAGTGTACGGGTGCTGATTGTCATAAGCGAACATATATATATATATAAAGAAGAATATAGAATGCGAAAATAGACTAGTGCTATGCATTGTTTATTCGAAAAGTGCGTCGAAGCATACGGATACAAGTAGTGCGGTAAGTGTCGGGGGTTGGGTGCGACATATGCCAAAGGATGGCTTATCATGGTGGGGGCGAGTAGAACGTCGCCGGTGCCTGGAAGCGGGATGAGGCGTAGACATGCACGCCGACGAATCTTACCCAGCTTCGGGGCTCTCCGAGGAGATAATACCCCTATTGCTGCTCTGCGGGGTCTCCGCATGATCACTATGGTGATATGTGTACAAAGTTTCTCCTCGAGCTGTGTTCTGGAGGTAGGAGAGGGCAAGGCTAGCTCTCTCCCTTCTATGCTGCTGGTCTGGTGGAAAAAGGATCGAACCCTTTGCATGGGTGCTCCGGGGGGTTTATATAGGCCTACCCCCCGGGGGTACAATGGTAATCTGACTGGGCGCGGGTCCCAGCCGTCTGTCTCTTAGGCCGCCATCTTCTCCGCCGACTCCTGGGGGCCGCCTCTGGTGGGCCCCGCCGACTGACCTGGCCACTGTAGCCGCGCCTCTGATGACGCTGGCTGGGTCGTGGGGGCGTGGCAACAGTGCCGCCGCCTGGCGGGCGATCACTGTCGCCACTCCCCGTCTTATCTGGTTAATGGCGTGTGGGGCCCGTGGGAGGAACGGGCCGACTCTCGGAGGCCGACTCCCACGGGGTCCGTCTTCGGGTGCTCTCGCCGTCCTCGTCCCTCCCGCTGACTAGCGGGGCCCGCCGTCTCCAGGCCGTACATGCGGGCCAACGTGGGAACAGTGCCCCGTCGTCAGGGCGGATGTCGGGGATATACCCCGCGGTGTAAACCGGCCGGAAGTTAACCCGGCCGGACTTGGCGGTTTATTTGAGGTCCCGCTGGCACTTGGAGATATTCATCTGGTGACCCGCCCAGACCTGGCGGTTTACCAGCAACCCATCGGGACGTTGTAACTCATTGATAACCCGACGGACGGGTCAGAGGAGCGACAAGACCAGGTGGCCCGTCTGGCGGTTCATGAAGGCCGGTTCAACTATTGAGGGCCGGTTTAAGAGGAAAGGAATATTTGCCTTACAAGGAGTTAAAGCCAGGACTTGTATCCGGTTTGTATTAGAGATAGACTAGTCCTAATCCCAATAGGACTCCACATGTAAACCGCCCCTTCAGCATATATAAGGAGGGGCAGGGCTCCCCAAAGAGGGACAGGTTAGAAGTTAGAAGCGACAAGCAATCAATAATCTCTAGGGCTAGACACAAGAGCCGGTTTACGGCGTCTCCCTCGAGATGATAATGAGACCTAGCCTCAAACAGCATGTAGGGTTATTACCGGATGATGTTTCCCGGGGCCCGAAGCTGTCTAAATCCTTGTCTTGCGTGTTGATCCGCCCTGCGTCTCTCGTCCCACTTAACCCCTCTCAAGCTACCACATAGATGCGTTGGCCTCGCGACTAAGTCCTGACACTAAGGACATCTGCCGTGACAAATCCACGACAGCGGACGTCAAGGCCAGCATGGCGATAGTGCCGCGCCGGACGGAGCTCTCCTCCGGTACGGCGTACTGTAGCCATACCTGCCCCTGGTAATCAACGTAGGGGAGGGCCGTACTCCGGCCATCCTCGGTCTCGTCCTTCTTCCCGAAGGCAGAGAGTGGTGAAGTCGCGGGCCGACTCCCCATAGTCGGCCTCCCTGGAGTCGCCGATCGGGAGTCACAGCCGTCTCTGGGACTCGGCCGTGAGTGGGTATCGGCGATGCTGCGGCCGACTCCCAGAGTCGGCTGATCGTCTTGGGATTCTTTGAGGGGCGTAGCCTGCCCCGATGTCTTGAAAGGTTCTGGGTCCCGGGTTAGCCTACCCGTGGCCCATTACTCCGACAGTAGTCCCCGAAGATGCCGATTCTGCGCACCCCCAGCCAGACAGCCGACTGGCTGGAGGTCGCAGCGGGCCGCTTGGAGGCCTGGAAAGGCTCCTCGGCACGCGCCGGAGCGCGTTGTGCCTTGGAGTTCGTCAAGGTGTGGTATCCGGACCTGAGCCTGGACCAGCTGGCCACGCTCCGGGCTGAGGCCCAGCCGGAGCTGGCAGCCATGAAGGATGACTTTGTCAAGCGCGCCGCGGCACTCGCCGAGTACGTCGACCCCAATGTCTTTGTTCCTGAGCAAGCTGACAACGGCGAGGAGGCGCCGCCGGAGTGGTTCGGGATGAACCCGAACTACGGCGAGGACTCGGCGGAGGTGATCGGCTCCAGTGTCGAGGAGGGAGGCGAGGTGGAGGTCGGAGACGAGATGGAGGCGCCAGAAGCCGGAGCGGGCGATCATCCTCAGCTCGACCGTGCCTCCAACAACGAGCCGCGCCCAACTGCGCCGACTGCTGCTGGAGGTGATCAAGCCGAGTCTGCCCAGCCGGCTGCCCCAACATCCGACACCACCATCTCCTCCGAGCCCCCGAACCCGTCTGCGGCTTCATAGGCCGCTGCCTTGCTTTATTTATCTGCTTAGTAGTTGCTCGAAGAACTTTGTTAATTCGCACAACTCCACCTGCTGGGTGTATTTTGAACTTCTGTTCAATGATTCGGCCAATGGCCTCTATGATGTAAATATTTATCTGGGTTCTATCATTTCTTGCTTATTGCTCTTTTGGCTTTTTCCTTTTGCCGCCTTCCCCTAGATGCCGTCTTTGCCAGTCGGGCAGCCGTTTCGCGGACTGCCGTTGGATCAAATACTTGGCTACTTTGGGGAAGGCAAGTACTCAGCCATTCTAGAGTTTTGTTAGCAAGTCGGATAGAAAACAGTAAGCCGACTATTCGGAGTCGGATTTGTGAGGAAGTGCTGGAAAGCTGGCTCGAGCTATGTTTGTGCTTTGAGTCCTTAGCCATTTTTCGTGTGGGCACCCATTCTTCCCTACTCCTGCCCGCGGGGCAGCCGCTCTGCGAGCTGCGGCTTCTAACAGGAGACGGCTTAAGCACCACACACTACTCGTCCGACTGCAGGAAGCGTTTTCATAGCGCGAGACGGCAAGTCCCCGGGCCGACTAGTCGAGCCCGGCGCCAAGCGGCATAACAAAGAGTAGCACACTCGGAAGCATAATACTTATTATACAGATGTCAAAAGGGGTAGTCCCCGAGTCCGTCTCGGGGGGCCTAGAGTCTTGGTACTTCAATATAAAAGGGTAGTGTGGTACATACTGCATCAGCTGTAAAATCTTCGAAGAAGATTCGCGTTCCATGGTCGCTCCGTCTCTTTCCCGGAGTCGTCCCTCTTTCGTGCTCGGGGCTTCTGAGCGTCGATCAGGTAGTAGGAGTCGTTGCCTAGCACCTTGCTGATGATGAAGGGGCCTTCCCAAGGTGCAGACAACTTGTGCTGGCCGGCTGTTCGCTGGATCAGCCGGAGCACAAGGTCGCCTTCTTGGTAGGATCTCGGCCTGACCTTCCTGTTGTAGTAGCGACGTAGGCTCTGCTGGTAGATGCTGGACCGACTGAGTGCCAACAGCCGGCCCTCTTCCAGCAGATCGACGCCATCTTGTCGTGCTTCTTCTGCTTCCTCCGCAGTGTACATCGTGACTCGCGGGGAGTCGAACTCTATATCCGTTGGGATGACGGCTTCAGCACCGTAGACGAGGAAGAAGGGTGTGAAGCCGATCGACTTGTTTGGGGTCGTGCGCAGACTCCAGAGGATGGCTGGCAACTCGTCAAGCCAACAGCCGGCTGAACGCTCCAGTGGTTCGACCAACCGAGGCTTGATGCCGGACAGGATGAGGCCATTCGCCCGCTCCACCTGCCCGTTCGACTACGGATGGGCAACGGACGCTAAGTCCAGTCGGATGCCCTGCGTCGCGCAGAAATGGGCCAAGGCGCCTTTGGCAAAGTTGGTGTCGTAGTCGCGAGTCGATTCGTTGGGGCCTTGCATGCACAAGGAGAGCTGGCGAGGCTTGGGAGGTCGCTTGTATGTGCTCGTAAAGTTGCGGATGAAAGCCTCGGTGAAGTCGGACCAGCCGTTGATGCTGCGGGGTTTCAGGCTGTTCAGCCATGTCCAGGCTGTGCCCTGGAGCATGAGCGGAACATACTTCACGGCAACACGCTTGTTGCCGTTCGCTATGCTGACGGCTGTGGAGTAGTCAACCAGCCAGTCCTCTGGCTTCACGGAGCCGGTGTACTTGGGAGTGTCTCTAGGGAGAGTGAACCCTTTGGGGAAGGGCTCATCTCGGATGCGGGGGCCGAAACACGGCGGTCCCAGCTCGTCTTCTTCTTCGAGCGCCAGGGATCGGTGGAGTTGGTTGATCCGGTGGCGGGCATCATTCTCTCCGAATCCCTCTCGGCGGCCGAGGCGGCCTCCGAGAGTCAGATGCTTGACAGGCGGCGGGGAGACTCGCCTTTCTCTGCGGGGTGGAGGAGGCACATAGTCGTCCCGCCGCTCTACTGCTCTCGGGAGGCCGTCTTGGTCGCGCTCGATGGTGAGGTGAGTCCGACTGCGGCTCGCAGCCGGCTCCTTGTCTTTTCTTCCGCGAACCCCGCCAGTCGGCGTCCGAGACGTCGCGCCTTGGTCTCGGCGGGGTGGCAGGTCGTCGTTCTGCTGCTGCGGCCCCTCGGTTCGGCAGCCGGCCGCGTTCTGCACGCTAGCCGTGTCAAGGAGTTGCTGGACTCGCTCCGTCATCAGTAGGCGCTCTTCGCCTTCGAGTCCATCTAACTCGTTTGCCGCCGCCTGGGCAGCTCGAATGTTCTCGGCGGGCGTGGCGTATACGGGGCGATTGGCCCCGAACATGCTGGCGATGTCCGCGCCGCGTTGCCGGACCACGCCTAGGCGGCTCGGCCCCGTCGGAGCCGGCGAGCCGCCCACAGCGCGATCCATCTCACGCTGGTAGGCCTCTGACAAGCGTCTCATGCTTGCCAGCTTCTTTGCGCCTTCGACGAGCTGGAGGCGGCGTGCCTCCAGCGTCTCGGCGTTGGCGTCCTCTGGAATGGGCGCATCCAGGTCTTGCAGTGCCGCATCAAGTGGGTTGCGAGATCTTCCGTCGGAGCGCTCACCATGACCAATGACGAGCACTTTTGTGACGGTGCTCCCGCTGCCCTCCGCGCAAGGGAGCGGCTCGTCGTAGACCACCACGTTGGTGGGGAAGGCGTCGAGCGACGCGGTGTCGAAATCGACCAGCATCGGGTCGGTGGAGCCTACGGACTCCAGGTCAGCGGCAGGCTCGCCAGCGACGTGGAGGTCGTCGAGGAGGCCCACGAGAAGGCTCTCGGGGCCGCCGGTGCCTGCATCGGATGCAGGCTCGTCGGAGAGGCTAACCTCGCTGACAAGATCGGCGAGGCAGCTGGCCGCGCAGGCGGTCTCAGTGTCGTGCAGCGCGTCGGCGTGAACTCCCTCTGGCGTTCCGGGCTGGCTACGCTCGCCAGGGAGGAAAAGGGTTCCCGTCCAGATCAGATCTCCGGACGACGGTGCACCTCGCCCCACGGTGGGCGCCAAATGTCGGGGGTTGGGTGCGACATATGCCAAAGGATGGCTTATCATGGTGGGGGCGAGTAGAACGTCGCCGGTGCCTGGAAGCGGGATGAGGCATAGACATGCACGCCGACGAATCTTACCCAGCTTCGAGGCTCTCCGAGGAGATAATACCCCTACTGCTGCTCTGCGGGGTCTCCGCATGATCACTATGGTGATATGTGTACAAAGTTGCTCCTCGAGCTGTGTTCTGGAGGTAGGAGAGGGCAAGGCTAGCTCTCTCCCTTCTATGCTGCTGGTCTGGTGGAAAAAGGATCGAACCCTTTGCATGGGTGCTCCGGGGGGTTTATATAGGCTTACCCCCCGGGGGTACAATGGTAATCTGACTGGGCGCGGGTCCCAGCCGTCTGTCTCTTAGGCCGCCGTCTTCTCCGCCGACTGCTGGGGGCCGCCTCTGGTGGGCCCCGTCGACTGACCTGGCCACTGTAGCCGTGCCTCTAATGACGTTGGCTGGGTCGTGGGGGTGTGGCAACAGTGCCGTCGCCTGGCGGGCGATCACTGTCGCCACTCCCCGTCTTATCTGGTTAATGGCGTGTGGGGCCCGTGGGAGGAACGGGCCGACTCTCGGAGGCCGACTCCCACGGGGTCCGTCTTCGGGTGCTCTCGCCGTCCTTGTCCCTCCCGCTGACTAGCGGGCCCCGCCGTCTCCAGGCGGTACATGCGGGCCAACGTGGGAACAGTGCCCCGTCATCAGGGCGGACGTCAGGGCCAGCATGGCGACAGCGCCGCGCCGAACGGAGCTCTCCTCTGGTATGGCGTACTGTAGCCATACCTGCCCCTGGTAATCAACGTAGGGGAGGGCCGTACTCCGGCCATCCTCGGTCTCGTCCTTCTTCCCGAAGGCATAGAGTGGTGAAGTCGCGGGCCGACTCCCCATAGTCGGCCTCCCTGGAGTCGCCGATCGGGAGTCACAGCCGTCTCTGGGACTCGGCCGTGAGTGGGTATCGGCGATGCTGCGGCCGACTCCCAGAGTCGGCTGATCGTCTTGGGATTCTTTGAGGGGCGTAGCCTGCCCCGATGTCTTGAAAGGTTCTGGGTCCCGGGTTAGCCTACCCGTGGCCCATTACTCAGACAGTAAGCAAAAATAGGACTATTTGACATGTCCCATCCAAGGGCAAGCTGCGGACTGGTATCTTAAAGCAGGTATTTCGTTATCAGAGACCACCTGGGGATTCCATTGTACGACGTAGCTTCCTGCCTCCTTTGATGTTGTATCATGTGTCCGGCAATCGTGCTGCCGGATAGGTCTTCCAGAGAGTAAAGTCCTGAAAGGGAGAGAATAATAAAGGTAGTAAGCCCCTAGTGCGGTTGAGCCACATTGTGGGACGTGCCATGATCGTGCCCCCGCCTATACCTATGGTATTTTCAATGCGTAAGTATGTACGCACTGCGCGAATTTCGCCGTTCGACTGAGACTTGGGCGGGGGCCGAATTGCTAGGCGAGCTCTCAACGTGCCAGGCGATCCTGTTGTAGATTACTCCGGACGCGCTTGATGGTGTCCGGGGGCTTTATCGCCGAACTGGTGGACTGCCTTGAAAGGCTGCTTTGTGCCTCCGCAGCGAGGGCCACAGTGTGCTCCTCCGTATGGAGCGAGCGCTCTGTGTTTCCATTGATTGTGATGACCCCCTAGGTCCTGGCATCTTGAGCTTGAGGTATGCGTAATGCGGTACCGCATTGAATTTTGCAAATGCGGTTCGCCCGAGCAGTGCGTGATAGCCGCTGCGGAACGGGACGATATCGAAGATTAACTCCTCGCTTCAGAAGTTGTCCAGAGATCCGAAGATCACTTCCAGTGTGATTGAGCCCGTACAATGGGCCTGTACACCTCGGATGATGCCTTTAAAGGTCGTTTTTGTGGGTTTGATCCTCGAGGGGTCTATACCCATTTTGCGCACTGTATCCTAATAGAGCAGGTTCAGGCTGCCACCGCCGTCCATAAGGACTCGAGTGAGGTGAAATCCGTCAATGATGGGGTCTAAGACCAATGCGGCAGATCCGCCATGACGGATACTAGTGGGGTGGTCCCTGCGATTGAAGGTGATCGGACAAGAGGACCAGGGGTTGAACTTTTGGGCGACGGGCTCCATCGTATATACATCCCTTAGTGCATGCTTCCGTTCCCTCTTGGGGATGTGGGTTGCGTATATCATGTTCACCGTCCTCACTTGCAGGGGGGGGACCTCTTCTGTCCTCTCGTGTTCGGCGGCCGTGGATCCTCCTCGTCATCGCTGTGCAGCCCCTTGTCCTTGTTTTCGGCGTTTATCTTGCCGGCCTGCTTGAACACCCAGCATTCTCTGTTGGTGTGATTGGCTGGCTTATCGGGGGTGTCGTGTATTTGACACAAACGATCGAGTATGCGGTCCAAACTGGACGGGCCCGGAGTGCTTCTTTTGAATGGCTTTTTCCGCTGACCGGGTTTAGAGCCTCTAAATCCGGCATTGACTACCGTATCCTCGGCATTATCGCCGTTGTTGCGGCGCTTGTGTTTGCTGCGATGTGGCCTGCCGTTACTGTCTTTGATATCCGAAGTGCCAAGGTTTCTTGATATGTTGTTGCTGCGAGCCAGCCAGCTATCATCTCCCGCACAAAAGCAGGTCATGAGTGTCATAAGGGCTGCCATAGACTTCGGCTTTTCCTGGCCGAGGTGCCGGGCAAGCCACTCGTCACAGATGTTATGTTTAAATGCCGCTAAGGCCTCTGCATCCGGACAGTCAACAATTTGATTTTTCTTGGTTAGGAACCGTGTCCAGAATTGCCTGGCCGATTCCCCTGGCTACTAAATTATCTGGCTCAAGTCATCGGCATCTGGTGGTCGCACATAAGTGTCCTGGAAGTTGTCGAGGAGTGTGTCTTCCAGATCCTCCCAACAGCCAACGGAGTCTGCTGGCAAGCTGTTCAGCCAGTGCCAAGCTGGTCCTTTAAGTTTTAACGGGAGGTACTTGATGGCATGTAGATCATCACCGCGGGCCATGTGGATGTGGAGGAGGAAGTCCTCGATCCATACCGCGGGATCTGTTGTACCATCATATGATTCGATATTTACAGGTTAAAAACCCTCTGGGAATTCATGCTCCATTACTTCGTCAGTGAAGCATAGGGGGTGTGCCGCGCCTCTGTGCTGGGCTATATCACGACGCAATTCATATGAATCTTGTCTGCCGTGTTCGGCTCGGCCGGATTTACATTTAGTGTATCCGGCATGACGATCATCGTCGCGTGTAGGCGCGCGCCCTCGTGATCCGTAGATCGATCTTGCGTGTTTTGCTCTGTCTTCCAATACATCTCGCAGGTCTCGCGTGTTGCCCGTGCCTTGGTATTTTTGTTTGACTGACGGCGGGGTGCGGGTGGATCTTCAGGCTGGAATGCCTCTCTATCTTGGCCACGAGGTGGTCGATCAGCCGCATCGTACGCTGGTGATGTAGGTTTCAATGCTTCCTCCTCAAGTCGGGGTAGCAACCTGCGCTTTGGGTAACCCTTGGAAGGGCGTTCGAGTTCATATTCCTCGGCCGCAAGGACTTCAGTCCATCTGTCTGCTAGCAAATCCTGATCAGCTCGAAGCTGTTGTTGCTTTTTCTTCAGGCTATTTGATGTGGCTATAAGCCGGCGCATAAAGCGCTCCTGTTCGACAGGGTCCTCAGGCAGGACAAAATCGTCGCCGAGGCTCACTTCATCTTCGGAGAGAGGCATGTAGTTGTCATCCTCCGCTTCTCCCTCTGCCGCTCGCTTAGGAGGGCTGGCTTGTTCATCCTCCGGCTCTAGATCATGCTGGAGGGGATTGTCATCATCCTCAGCACTGTCTGGAGTACTATTATCTCCAGTGCCGGTATCACCGCTTTTGTTGTGGCGAGAATTAGAGCGGCGCCGCTGACGCCGGTGCTTGGGTTGCTTCTTGGAGGGGTCGTCCTCCATTGTCCTGTCGGCATTGCCTTCTTTGGGTGTATCCACCATATATATCATATGATGAGGTGGCGGCCCAGTGCCCCGTGGGCAGTGGTTCCTGTTCGTCTCCTTCATCCTTGTCCATACCATCGATGTCTTCGGAGTCGAAGTCGAGCATGTCGGTTAAGTCGTCGACAGTGCCTACTAAGTGGGTGGTGGGTGGGGAATGAATTTCTTCGTCATCCGCATCCCATTCTAGCCGGACATAGTTCAGCCAAGGTTCTCCTGACAAGGAGAGAGACTTTAACGAGTTTAGCACATCGCCGAAGGGCGAGTGTTGAAAGATATCCGCGGAGGTGAACTCCATGATCGATGCCCAATCGGATTCGATAGCTGTGGGCGCAGGCGGTTCGAAGTCCGTGGCCGAAGACGAGTCCAGCGGTTCGGCGTCCTGGCTCTTGTGATGGGTAATGTCGGTGTCAAAACCGGCAGATCTCGGTTAGGGGGTCCCGAACTGTGCGTCTAAGGCGGATGGTAATAGGAGGCAGGGGACACAATGTTTACCCAGGTTTGGGCCCTCTCGATGGAGGTAATACCCTACTTCCTGCTTGATTGATCTTGATGATATGAGCAGTACAAGAGTTGATCTACCATGAGATCGTAGAGGATAAACCCTAGAAGCTAGCCTATGGTATGATTGTTGTTGTCCTACGGACTAAACCATCCGGTTTATATAGACATCGGAGGGGGCTAGGGTTACACAGAGTCGGTTACAATGGGAGGAGATCTCCATATCCGTATCGCCAAGCTTGTCTTCCACGCCAAGGAGAGTCCCATCCGGACACGAGACGAAGTCTTCAATCTTGTATCTTCATAGTCCAACAGTCCGGCCAAAGGATATAGTCCGGCTGTCCGGATACCCCCTAATCCAGGACTCGCTCAATAGGCCCTTCGCAGAGGGAAGCAGAGGTTGCCATGCGCTTTTATGGTTGGATGCATAAACTCTTAATGCAAAAGAACGTCACTTTATATTGCCACTTGTGATATGAACCTTTATTATGCAGTCCGTCGCTTTTATTACTTCAACATCACAAGATTGTATAAAGCTTATTTCTCCCACACCAATCAATCATACACATTTAGAGAGCAATTTTTATTGCTTTGCACCGATGACAACATACTTGAAGGATCTTACTCAATCCATAGGTAGATATGGTGGACTCTCATGGCAAAACTGGTTTAAGGGTTTTTGGAAGCACAAGTAGTATCTCTACTTGGTGCTGAGAATTTGGCTAGCATGAGGGGGAAAGGCAAGCTCAACATGTTGGATGATCCATGACAACATACTTTATCTCAGATATAAGAAAACATAACTCATTACGTTGTCTTCCTTGTCCAACATCAACTCTTTAGCATGTCATATTTTAATGAGTGCTCCCAATCATAAAAGATGACAATGATAATATATTTATATGTGAAACCTCTCTTTCCTTATTACTTCCTATTAATTGCAACGATGACCAAAGCTATGTCTGCCAACTCCCAACAACTTTTAATGATCATACTCTTTTTATGTGAAGTCATTACTCTCAACAAGATCAATATGAACCCTTTGTTTATATTTATTCCTTTTCTTCTTTTCTTTTATTCACTCAAGATCATGGCAAAATAATCAAGCCCTTGACTCAATACTAATCTTTATTATATATATAGCTCACGGACTCGATTACATAGAGAGATCATAAAGCAAAACTCAAAACTAGATCATGCCATAAACTTTATTCTACTAGATCAAGATACTACTAATAGGATCAAACTTAAGAAAAACGGTAAAGATAGGAGTGTGATGGTGATACGATACCGGGGCACCTCCCCCAAGCTTGGCAGTTGCCAAGGGGAGTGCCCATACCCATGTGATTATGTCTCCTTCTTTGTTGGTGAAGAAGGTGGAGTTGATGATGGATAATCGCACATCGAACGTAAGAGGTCCTCCAGCTTGCGGATAATGCCCTTGAGTGCAACGATATGCTCCTTCAACAAAATATTTTCACTTGTAAAATACTTGTTTTGAATACGAGCTAACTCAATCATCGTGAAAGCTTCGATCTTAGTTGGGCTAAGAAGATTGTGATCAAGTTGAAG
Organism: Aegilops umbellulata; assembly: GCA_032464435.1. Classification (NCBI taxonomy): domain Eukaryota; kingdom Viridiplantae; phylum Streptophyta; class Magnoliopsida; order Poales; family Poaceae; genus Aegilops; species Aegilops umbellulata. The sequence continues at coordinate 539,253,832 of CP136057.1, read as the reverse complement.
GATGTCTCCTGCTGCCAGAGCTTGGTTCTCCGTGGCCTTCTTGATCGCTTCATCCTTGTTGATCTCCATGGGTTATTCCCTCTTCAGCTCTATCTTCATTAGACAAGCATCTTTGTCACCATTGTTGGAGGAGGGGGACGACATGATGCCTGGCCTGGACAACCCTGACAGAGAACATCTCGAAACAAGAACAGAGGATATTTGCGTGATACGGGAGTCAAAACCTTCGGGAGAATATATAATGAATTTTTACCGACAAAAATACGTAACGTGCAAGAAAATGGAGTCCGGAAGGCACACGAGGTGCCCACGAGGTAGGGGGCGCGCCCAGGGGGGTAGGGCGTGCCCTCCACCCTCATGGGGCCCTCGTGTCCTTCCCGGACTGCTACTTATTTTTCTATTTTTCTAAATATTCCAAAATGGAGAAATATTGCCTTAAAAGTTGTTTTGGAGTCGGTTTACTTATCGTACCACATACCTATTCCTTTTCGGAGTCTGAAACATTCTGGAAAGTGTCCCTTATGTATTCCTCCAGGGTTATGGTTTCAATAACATTGGTTTCAACATTTATAGGATTACCTGAGATATAATGTTTAATTCTTTGACCATTCACCACCTTCGAATTTGTGCCTTCGAAGTTGTTGATTTTTATGGCACCGGAACGATAGACCTCCTCGATAACGTAAGGGCCTTCCCATTTGGTGAGAAGTTTCCTGCAAAAAATCTTAAACGGGAGTTGTATAGCAATACATAATCACCTACGTTAAACTCACACTTTTGTATCCTTTTGTCATGCCATCTTTTAACTTTTTCTTTAAACAACTTGGCATTTTCATAAGCTTGGGTTCTCCATTCATCAAGTGATCTAATATCAAATAACCTATTCTCACCAGCAAGTTTGAAATCATATTTGAGCTCTTTAATAGCCCAATATGCCTTACGTTCTAGTTCGAGAGGTAAGTGACATGCTTTTCCATAAACCATTTTATACGGAGACATACCCATAGGATTTTTATATGCAGTTCTATAGGCCCATAATGCATCATCAAGTTTCTTTGACCAATTCTTTCTAGACCTATTTATAGTCTTTTGCAAAATTAATTTGAGCTCTCTATTACTCAATTCTACTTGACCACTAGACTGCGGGTGATAAGGAGATGCAATTCTATGATTAACATCATACTTAGCAAGCAGTTTACAGAAAGCACCATGAATAAAATGTGAACCACCATCAGTCATTAAATATCTAGGGACTCCAAACCTTAGAAAAATAACTTCCTTAAGCATTTTAATAGAAGTGTTATGATCAGCACTACTAGTTGGAATAGCTTCTACCCACTTAGTAATGTTATCAACATCAACTAAAATATGTGTATATCCATTAGAGGCAGGAAAAGGTCCCATATAATCAAAGCCCCAAACATCAAATGGTTCAATAACGAGTGAATAATTCATAGGCATTTCTTGACGTCTACTAATATTACCAATTCTTTGGCATTCATCACAAGACAAGACAAACTTACGGGCATCCTTGAAGAGAGTAGGCCAATAAAAACCGGATTGCAATACCTTATGTGCAGTTCTATCTCCAGCGTGGTGTCCTCCATAAGCTTCGGAGTGACACTTGCGTAGGATCTGTTCCTGTTCATGCTCAGGTACACAACGTCTAATAACACAATCTACTCCTTCTTTATAAAGATGTGGGTCATCCCAAAAGTAATGTCTCAAATCATAGAAAAACTTTTTCTTTTGCTGGTATGTGAAACTAGGCGATATGAATTTAGCAACGATGTAATTAGCATAATTAGCATACCATGGAGTACTACGAGAAGTACTTATAACATTTAATTATTCATCAGGAAAGCTATCATCAATAGGTAGTGGGTCATCAAGAACATTTTATAACCTGGACAAGTTGTCTGCAACGGGGTCCTCAACTCCTTTTCTATCAACAATATGCAAATCAAATTCTTGTAGCAGGAGAACCCATCTAATAAGTCTAGGTTTAGCATCTTTCTTTTCCATCAGGTATTTAATAGCAGCATGATTAGTGTGAATAGTTACTTTAGAATCAACAATATAAGGTCTGAACTTATCACAAGCAAATACAACTGCTAAGAATTCCTTTTCAGTAGTAGCATAATTTCTTTGAGCATTGTCTAAAGTTTTACTAGCATAATGGATAATATTTAATTTCTTATCAACTCTTTGCCCTAGAACAACACCTACAACATAATCACTAGCATCACACATAATTTCAAAGGGTAAATTCCAATCAGGTGGCTGAACAATAGGTGCAGAGATCAATGCTTTCTTAAGTATTTCAAATGTTTCTACACATTCATCATCAAAGACAAATGGTATATCTTTTTGTAATAAATTAGTCAGAGACCGAGAAATTTTTGAGAAGTCCTTAATGAACCTCCTATAAAATCCGGCGTGACCAAGGAAACTTCTTATACCTTTGATGTCCTTGGGACATGGCATCTTTTCAATAGCATCAACCTTGGCTTTATCAACTTCAATACCTCTTTCAGAAACTTTATGCCCCAAGACAATACCTTCATTAACCATAAAGTGGCACTTTTCCCAATTCAAGATAAGATTAGTTTCTTCACATCTCTGCAAAACTCGATCAAGATTGCTCAAGCAATCATCAAAAGAAGATCCATAGACGGAAAAGTCGTCCATGAAAACCTCACAAATCTTTTCATAAAAGTCAGAGAATATAGCCATCATGCATCTTTGAAAGGTAGCAGGTGCATTACATAAACCAAAAGGCATACGTCTATAAGCAAAAGTACCAAAAGGGCAAGTAAAAGTGGTCTTTGATTGATCTTTAGCTGACACAGGTATTTGAGAGAAACCAGAATAGCCATCTAGAAAGCAATAGTGTGTATGTTTGCATAATCTTTCCAGCATTTGATCGATAAAAGGTAAGGGGTAATGATCTTTCTTAGTAGCCTTATTTAATTTACGGAAATCAGTTACCATCCTATAACCTGTAATAATTCTTTGTGGAATCAATTCATCTTTATCATTAGGAACAACAGTAACACCTCCCTTTTTAGGGACACAATGGACAAGACTTACCCACTAACTATCAGCAACGGGATAAATTATACCTGCCTCCAAAAGCTTTAGTATCTCTTTTCTTACCACTTCTTTCATCTTAGGATTAAGCCTTCGTTGACGATCACGGACTGGTTTGGCATCTTCTTCCAAATTTATTTTATGTTGACATAGAGTGGGACTAATGCCCTTAAGATCATCAAGAGTTTATCCAATAGCAGCACGGTTCTTCTTCAGAGTTTTCAATAATCTTTCTTCTTCATGCTCTGAAAGGTTAGCACTAATAATAACATGATATATCTTCTTTTCATCAAGATAAGCATATTTAAGATTATCAGGCAACGGTTTAAGCTCAAACACGGGATCACCCTTGGGTGGAGGAGGATCCCCTAAGATTTCAACAGGCAAATTGTGTTTCAGAATAGGTTCCTGTTTAAAGAATACTTCATCTATTTCCCTTCTTTCATTCATAAACATATCATTTTCATGGTCTAGCAAATATTGTTCTAAAAGATCACTAGGAGGTACGGCAATAGAAGCAAGACCAACAATTTCATCCTTACTAGGTAATTCTTCTTCACGATGTTGTTTACTAAATTTAGAGAAATTAAACTCATGAGACATATCATCCAAGCCAATAGTAACAACATTCTTTTCGCAGTCTATCTTAGCATTAATGGTATTCAAGAAGGGGCTACCAAATATAATGGGACAAAAGCTATCTTGTGGAGACGCAAGAACAAGAAAATCAGCAAGATATTTAGTTTTCCCACACAAGACTTCAACATCTCTAACAATTCCCATTGCTGATATAGTATCTCTATTGGCAAGTTAATTGTGACATCAATATCTTCTAACTCAGCAGGTGCAATTTCATGCTTACTTTCTTCATATAAGGTAATAGGTATAACATGAGCACTAGCACCCATATCAGATAAGCCATGATAACAATGATCCCCTATTTTAACAGAAATAACAGGCACGCCTACCACATGTCTATGTTTATCTTTAGCACAAGGTTTAGCAATTCTAGCGGTTTCACCGTAGAATTGAATAACATGCCCATCAATATTATCAGCCAAGAGATCTTTAACAATAGCAATATTAGGTTCAACTTTAACTTGCTCAGGAGGTGTATAAGTTATAATATTGCTTTTACGAACCACAGTTGAAGCTTTAGCATGATCCTTTATTCTAACATGGAAAGGTGGTTTCTCAACATAAGAGGTAGAAACAATAGGATCATTATAAGTGAGAGTCTTTTCTTCAACTTTAGTAGGTGCAGCTACTTTTACTTCTATGGGAGGATGATATTTAAACCACTTCTCCTTGGGGAGATCAACATAAGTAGCAAAAGATTCACAAAAAGAAGCTACTATCTCAGAGTCAAGTCCATATTTAGTGCTAAATTTACGGAAAACATCAGTATCCATAAAAGACTTAACACAATAAAACTTAGGTGTCATACCTGACTCCTTACCTTCATCGAGATCCCAATCTTCAGAGTTGCATTTAATTCTATCCAATAAATTCCATTTGAATTCAATAGCCTTCATCATAAAAGAGCCAGCACAAGAAGTATCGAGCATGATGCGATTGTTTTCAGAAAGCCGACATAAATTTTTTGAAGATTTATTTCTCTTGAGAGCTCATGATTGGGGCATGAATATAACATTGATTTAAGCCTTCCCCAAGCTTGAGTGATGCTTTCTCCTTCGCGAGGCCAAAAATTATATATATAATTGCGATCACGATGAACAAGATGCATAGGATAATACTTTTGATGAAATTCCAACTTCATTCATTTATAGTTCCATGATCCCGTATCATCACATAGCCTATACCATGTCGATGCATCTCCCTTCAAAGATAAAGGGAAGACCTTCTTCTTAACAACATCTTCAGGTATACCTGCAAGCTTAAATAATCCACAAACTTCATCCACATAGAGTAGATGTCCATCAGGATGCTTTGTTCCATCTCCTGTAAAAGGGTTTTCAAGCATTTTTCTAACATACCCGAAGGAACTTCAAAGGGAATAATTTCATTTTTAGTAGGTTCAGTAGGTTGAGGAGCAATTCTTTGCTCTACTGGTCGGGGTGAAGATACCCCGAACAAGCCCCTCAGAGGATTACTTCCCATAGTAACAAGTGACAGTAAATTTCAGCACACTATATAAATTTTCCTTACCAAATTCCACCTACCAAAGGCGCTTAACTCCCCGGCAACGGCGCCAACTACCTCTTGAGCACTGCGTTTTATTTCCTTGAAGAGGAAAGGGTGATGCAGCAGAGTAGAGCAAGTATTTCCCTCAGTTTTTGAGAACCAAGGTATCAATCCAGTAGGAGGCTACACGCAAGTCCCTCGTACCTACACAAAACAAATAGCTCAACGCAACCAACGCGATTAGGGGTTGTCAATCCCTTCATGGTCACTTACGAGAGTGAGATCTGATAGAGATGATAGATAATATTTTTGGTATTTTTGGTATAAAGATGCAAAGTAAAATAAAAGGGAAAGTAAAATGGAAAGCAAAAATAAAGTGATGGAGATTGATATGATGAGAATAGACCCGGGGCCATAGATTTCACTAGTGGCTTCTCTCAAGAGCATAAGTATTCTACGGCAGGTGAACAAATTACTGTTGAGCAATTGACAGAATTGAGCATAGTTATGAGAATATCTAGGTATATAGGCATCACGTCCGAGACAAGTAGACCGACTCCTACCTGCATCTACTACTATTACTCCACTCATCGACCGCTATCCATCATGCATCTAGAGTATTAAGTTCAAGAAAACAGAGTAACACCTTAAGCAAGATGACATGATGTAGAGGGATAAATTCATGCAATAAGATAAAAACCCCATCTTGTTATCCTCGATGGCAACAATACAATACGTGCCTTGCTGCCCCTACTGTCACTGGGAAAGTACAGCGCAAGATTGAACCCAAAGCTAAGCACTTATCCCATTGCAAGAAAAACCAATCTAGTAGGCCAAACCAAACTGATAATTCAAAGAGACTTGCAAAGATAACCAATCATACATAAAATAATTCAGAGAAGATTCAAATATTGTTCATAGATAAACTTGATCATAAACCCACAATTCATCGGTCTCAACAAACACACCGCAAAAAGAAGATTACATTGAATAGATCTCCACGAGAGAGGGGGGGGGGGAACATTGTATTGAGATCCAAAAAGAGAGAAGAAGCCATCTAGCTACTAACTATGGACCCGAAGGTGTAAGGTAAACTACTCACACTTCATCGGAAGGGCTATGGTGATGATGTAGAAGCCCTCCATGGAGGATTCCCCTTCCGGCAAAGCTTCGAACATGCCCCAAGATGGGATCTCGTGGATACAGAAGGTTGCGGCGGTGGAATTTTGTTTTTGGCTCCGTATCTGATCGTTTGGGGTACGTAGGTATATATAGGAGGAAGGAGTACGTCGGTTGAGCAAAGGGGGGCCCACGAGGCAGGGGGCGCGCCCTAGGGGGGCGCCCTCCACCCTCGTGGCCGCCTCCTTTCTTTCTTGACGGGGGGTCCAAGTCTCCTGTATCATATTCGGTGAGAAAATCACGTTCCCGAAGGTTTCATTCCGTTTGGACTCCGTTTGATATTCCGTTTGTTTGAAACACTGAAATAGGCAAAAAACAGCAATTCTGGGCTGGGCCTTCGGTTAATAGGTTAATCCCAAAAGTAATATAAAAGTGGAAAATAAAGCCCAACATGGTCCAAAATAGTAGATAATATAGCATGGAGCAATCAAAAATTATAGATACGTTGGAGACGTATCAGGCATCCCCAAGCTTAACTCCTGCTCGTCCTCGAGTAGGTAAATGATAAAAAGAGAATTTTTGATGCGGAGTGCTACTTGGCATAATTTCAATGTAACTCTTCTTAATTGTGGCATGAATATTCAGATCCGAAAGATTCAAGACAAAAGTTCATATTGACATAAAAATAATAATACTTCAAGCATACTAACTAAGCAATTATGTCTTCTCAAAATAACATGGCCAAAGAAAGTTCATCCCTACAAAATCATATAGTTAGTCATGCTCCATTTTCGTCACACAAGAATGCTCTCATCATGCACAACCCCGATGATAAGCCAAGCAATTGTTTCATACTTTTAGTAATCTCAGACTTATAAACCTTCACGCAATACATGAGCATGAGCCATGGACATAGCACTATGGGTGGAATAGAATATGATGATGGGGGTTATGTGGAGAAGACAAAAAGGAGAAGATCTCACATCAACGAGGCTAATCAATGGGCTATGGAGATGCCCATCGATTGATGTTAATGCAAGGAGTAGGGATTGCCATGCAACGGATGCACTAGAGCTGTAAATGTATGAAAGCTCAACAAAAGAAACTAAGTGGGTGTGCATCCAACTTGCTTGCTCACGAAGACCTAGGGCACTTGAGGAGGCCCATTGTTGAAATACACAAGCCAAGTTCTATAATGAAAAATTCCCACTAGTATATGAAAATGACAAAACAAGAGACTCTCTATCATGAAGATTATGGTGCTACTTTGAAGCACAAGTGTGGAAAAAGGATAGTAGCATTGCCCCTTTTATTTTTTATTTTTTTATTTTTTTGGGCCTTCTTTTTTTCTTTGGCCTTTCTCTTTTTTTTATTTGGGACAATGCTCTATTAAATGATGATCATCACACTTCTATTTATTTACAACTCAATGATTACAACTCGATACTAGAACAAAGTATGACTCTATATGAATGCCTCCGGCGGTGTACCGGGATATGCAATGAATCAAGAGTGACATGTATGAAAGAATTATGAACAGTGGCTTTGCCACAAATACTATGTCAACTACATGATCATGCTAGCAATATGACAATGATGAATGTGTCATGATGAACGATATGGTGGAAAGTTGCATAGCAATATATCTCGGAATGGCTATGGAAATGCCATAATAGGTAGGTATGGTGGCTGTTTTGAGGAAGATATAAGGAGGTTTATGTGTGAAAGAGCGTATCATATCATGGGGTTTGGATGCACCGGCGAAGTTTGCACCAACTCTCAATGTGAGAAAGGGCAATGCACGGTACCGAAGAGGCTAGCAATGATGGAAGGGTGAGAGTGCGTATAATCCATGGACTCAACATTAGTCATAAAGAACTCATATACTTACTGCAAAAATCCACAAGCCATCAAAAACCAAAGCACTACACGCATGCTCCTAGGGGGATAGATTGGTAGGAAAAGACCATCGCTCGTCCCCGACCGCCACTCATAAGGAGGACAATCAAATAACACCTCATGTTTCAAATTTGTTACATAACGTTTACCATACGTGCATGCTACGGGACTTGCAAACTTCAACACAAGCATTTATCAAATTCACAACTACTCAACTAGCACGACTTTGATATTATCACCTCCATATCTCAAAACAATTACCAAGCATCAAACTTTTCTTAGTATTCAACGCACTCAAAAGAAAGTTTTACAAATCTTGAATACCAAGCATATTATTATTTTTAAGCAAATTACCATGCTATTTAAGACTCTCAAAATAATCTAAGTGAAGCATGAGAGATCAATAGTTTCTATAAAACAAATCTACCACCATGCTCTAAAAGATATAAGTGAAGCACTAGAGCAAAACTATAAAGCTCAACAGATATAAGTGAAGCACATAGAGTATTCCATCAAATTCCAATTCATGTATGGCTCTCTCAAAAGGTGTGTACAGCAAGGATGATTGTGGTAAACTAAAAAGCAAAGACTCAAATCACAAAAGACGCTCTAAGCAAAACACATATCATGTGGTGAATAAAAATATACCTCCAAGTAAAGTTACCGATGGAAGTAGACGAAAGAGGGGATGCCTTCCGGGGGCATCCCCAAGCTTTGACTTTTTTGTCTCCATAGATTATCTCGGGGGTGACATGGGCATCCCCAAGCTTAGGCTCTTGCCACTCCTTGTTCCATAATCCATCAAAAAATTTCACCCAAAACTTGAAAACTTCACAACACAAAACTCAACAGAAATCTCGTGAGCTCCGTAGCAAAAGAAAACAAAAGACCACTTCAAGGTACTGTAATGAACTCATTCTTTATTTATATTGGTGTTAAACCTACTGTATTCCAACTTCTCTATGGTTTATAAACTATTTTACTAGCCATAGACTCATCAAAATAAGCAAACAACACACGAAAAACAGAATCTGTCAAAAACAGAACAGTCTGTAGTAACCTGTAACTAACGCAAACTTCCGGAACTCCAAAAAGTCTGCCAAAATAGGAAGACCTAGGCAATTTGTTTATTGATAAGCAGCAATTGTGATCACTATTGTATCACGTTCTAGTGATTTTTAACAACTGTTTTTGTGAACAGAAAGTTTTTGGAAATTACAACAAGATCAAATAACTATCATCCAAGAATATCCTATAGGTTTAACTTGGCACAAACATTAATTAAAACATAAAACCACATCTAAACAGAAGTTAGATGGATTATTTATTCCTAAACAGAAACAAAAACAAGAAAAACTAAAAATAAAATTGGGTTGCCTCCCAACAAGCGCTATCGCTTAACGCCCTTAGCTAGGCATAAAGCAAGGATAGATCTAGGTATTGCCATCTTTGGTAGGCAATTCTTCAATGAGGCATCTATCTTCCTTAGGATTTTCTTTCTTTTCACTAATTATCAAACTTTTAGGCACAAGATCGAAAAATTTGTTTGTAGCAAATGGTTCCTTAATGATAGCAAAAAGGTTGGGATGAATACTTATAGATTTAAGATCCGCAGTTTCCTTACTAGAGGATTCACCCTTATTTTTAGGAACATGCATAAGCTTGGCAACTTTAGTAGGTGAACTTGGAGTATTTTTTACGGAAGAAAAATCGGTTCCCAAATTAGTAATGATACCCTCAAGTTTATCAATTCTAGTGGAATCTTGATTTATTCTCTCATTAACTATGGGTTCCTTCTCCTTAATATTTTTCAAAGTTACTCCTACTTTAGATCCATATTGGGTAATTTGATTGTGGATTTTTTATCTAGATTTTCAATTAACTCAACGGTAGCAACTTTATTTTCAATAATTTCAAGTCTTTGCATTACATGCTCCAAAGTTAACATAGTTCCATTAACCAAAAGGGGTGGTGAGCCAAATAAATCTATCATAGCATTATAAGAATCAAAAGTATGGCTACCCAAGAAATTCCCTCCGGTAATGGTATCAAGGATATATCTATACCAAGGATTAGCACCTACATAAAAATTACATAGAAGAACTGAAGTAGATTGCTTCGTGGTAGATCTATTTTGAGCATTGCAAATTCTATACCAAGCGTCTTTTAGATTTTCTCCCTCCCTTTGTTTAAAATTTAGAATTTCATTCTCGGGAGACAACGGAGAAGATATAAGACTAGCCATAACGACAAGCAAGCGAGAAGAAGGCAAATGGAAAAGAGAGGGCGAATAAAACGACAAGGGTGAAGTGGGGGAGAGGAAAACGAGAGGCAAATGGCAAATAATGTAATGCGAGAGAAAAGGGATTGTGATGGGTACTTGGTATGTTGACTTTTGCCTCTTCCTCCTTCTTGGCTTGGGCAAGGGCACCTTTGAGGGTCTCGACCTCGGCTGCGCCACCTATGATCATAATCAAAGAACTCTATGAGTTAACCTCTCAATATGCATATCACTCCTGGTATGAAAATAAATTTCTTTTTAAACATTGTATGCATACCTTGCGCTTCGTCGAACCGCTTGTTGATGCGGTCGAGCTCCTCATCGGCCACTTGAAGCTTCCGATTGAGTTCGGAAACTTCTCCGGCATGGGCGGTAGCCGCCAACATGGAGGCCTGTTACAATGGTAGCACAGTATGTTACTATCCCAATTACTATGTGGAGATGAACAGTATCCCGTGGAGTCCCGTTTTGCGGTACGCCACACCCCTCCCGATGAGCAGGACCCCCATTTCGACCATAGCACTCCAACACAAGTCCGTTTCCTCCGTTTTGCGGTACGCCACACCCCTCCCGATCAACAGGACCCCCGTTTCGACCGTAGCCGATTGAACAGAAGGCCGTTTCCTCCGTACTACGACACGTCACACCCCGTTTTGGCTGTTCTGTCCAAGCCCGTTGGCTCCTGTTGAACAGGACGCATTCTGACCCAGTCTGTTGCCTCCCGATGAACAGGACGCTGTTTCTTCGTTCCGACCCAGCTGGTTGGCTTCCTGATGAACAGGACGCTGTTGTTGCCGTCCATTGCCTCTCCATGTACACGAGTCCTGGCCGTACATATGCGTGAGTACACGTTCGAGACCCCGCACGTATATACGTACGTGGCCGTATTTTTTGGCATGTGGTTGTACGTACATGTACACGGTTTGGAAGGGACTACCTGAAGTGCTACGTCGGGGGCTCTACTACTACACATGCCGTTGCTTGCTCAGCCACGATTCATCATTGCAGAGAGACCGATCGACCAGTATGTACGTACACGTTCGCGACCAGAATGACAACGCTATGTACGCTTCGACCAGGTGGGTCCCGACTGTCAGGGATGATAAGGAGGCACTTCCTTGCGTGCGAAGTTATTGATGGTGGGTCCAAGCTGTCAGGGGGAGGATTCATTTTTTTCACGCCTAATATGGAAGCACTTTCTTGCGTGCGAAGATGTAGCTGGCGGGCCAACCTATCAGCCTCACCGCGTACACTACTCTTCCGATGGTTGTCGTTTGTTGACCACGCCGTGCGGACAGCACCCAAGCGGTGGACGATGGCGAGGCCTAGGAAGGGAACGACGTTGAGCCAGGGAAGACGAGGCAAGTGGATGACCACGTGGAGGGGAGTATGAGGGTTCAGTAGTTCGGCTATGGTGGAAGGCTGCCGTCGGCAAAGAATAACAGGGGGTGTGGGTGAGTAGAGGGAAGGCCTGGCCAGTAGTAGTATGGTCGGGCGGTGAGGCCTGCGCGACAGCATAGCCGGCCACGGGAGGCTAGAGTAGGCGGTATGGCGAGCACAGGTTTCGGCGGCTGGAGCAACAAGACTAGAGGTTGAAGATGCAGCTTGGCCATTGGATTAACATCCAATGGTCAGTGCAGCTAGAATTGTTTATTGACTAAGTTGACAAAGCCATGCGTACGCGTTAACTTAGTAGGCCCACAAGTCAGCCTCCAAATCTGGTGGCTCCCAGCTAGCAGGGGATTAATTTTTTTCACGTAATAAGGTGGCACTTCCTTGCATGCGAAGATGTTTTCTGCCTTTTTTAATTTCTTATTTTTTGAGTTAGAATAAAAAGAAAACAACTTAGCATCTTCGGTACAATCTATTTTTTCACGAAAAGGATCATAATAAAGCTGGTGGGTCTGAGCTGTCAGGGAGAGGAAACTTTTTATTTCTGCGTAATAAAGGAAGCACTTCCTTGCGTGCGAAGATGTAGCTAGTGGGTCAAACCTATCAGGGGCAGAAATTATTTGTTTTCGCATAATACGGGGGCACTTGCTGCATGCAGCCATGGGCCATGTGGGTCCCTACTACCAGCCAATCCACGTACATGCCTCATCCGGTGGCTGTTGTTTGTTGACAAAGATGACCACGCCGCGCCAAGAGAACCAACACAGTGAACGATGGTGAGTATTACGAAGGGAACGACCCAGAGCCGGCGAAGACAAAGTAGTGGATGCCCACGCGGAGGAAAGTACAAGGATTCACTGGTTCGACTGCGGTGTGTGGTTGCCATGAAGGAAATATGCCCTAGAGGCAATAATAAAGTTATTATTTATTTCCTTATATCATGATAAATGTTTATTATTCATGCTAGAATTGTATTAACCGGAAACATAATACATGTGTGAATACATAGACAAACAGAGTGTCAATAGTATGCCTCTACTTGACTAGCTCGTTAATCAAAGATGGTTAAGTTTCCTAGCCATAGACATGAGTTGTCATTTGATTAACGAGATCACATCATTAGGAGAATGATGTGATTGACATGACCCATTCAGTTAGCTTATCCCTCGATCGTTTAGTATTTTGCTATTGCTTTCTTCATGACATATACATGTTCCTATAACTATGAGATTATGCAACTCCCGTTTACCGGAGGAACACTTTGTGTGCTACCAAATGTCACAACGTAACTGGGTGATTATAAAGGTGCTCTACAGGTGTCTCCGAAGGTACTTGTTGGGTTGGCGTATTTCAAGATTAGGATTTGTCACTCTGAATGTCGGAGAGGTATCTCTGGGCCCTCTCGGTAATGCACATCACTTAAGCCTTGCAAGCATTGCAACTAATGAGTTAGTTGCGGGATGATGTATTATAGAACGAGTAAAGAGACTTGCCGGTAACGAGATTGAACTAGGTATTGAGATACCGGCGATCGAATCTCGGGCAAGTAACATACCGATGACAAAGGGAACAGCGTATGTTGTTATGCGGTCTGACCGATAAAGATCTTCCTAGAATATGTGGGAGTCAATATGAGCATCCAGGTTCCGCTATTGGTTATTGACCGGAGACGTGTCTCGGTCGTGTCTACATTGTTCTCGAACCCGTAGGTGTCGGTGTACTAAAGTAGGGGTACCTTAGTACCCCAGACTTGTGCACGGGCAGTTGTAGCACCCTGCGGCGAGGCCCGCCCAGGAAGCGCCAAGAGAAGACCAAGCATTCAAGACAAGGCCCCCGGCAAGAGGAGCTTGCCGGGCCAAGAAGACAAGGCCCCCGGCAAGAGGAGCTTGCCGGGCCAAGAAGACAAGACCCCGGCAAGAGGAGCTTGCCGGGACGACTGAGCCCATGTGATGCCATCCAAGAACAAAGTATAAGAGACAGAAGATCGAGACCCCGACAAGAGGAGCTTGTCGGGAAGGCCGAACCCAGGCACCGCAAGAGAAGCCCGCCACGGCGCGCCATGCGCCCCGGCAAGGCCCGATAGCCGGCAAGCTATCAGGCACAGGAAGACGACCCCCGCGGCAAGCCACTTGCCACGGCAAGTCGCCACCTCAGGACTGCGCTCCAGCTCGCCCGCCCACGCGTCGCTCCGGGGCTTCCCCCAAGGGCACGTGGCAGGGCACCGCGCAGCCTGGGGTAGGCGGTGGCATGCAGCCACTACCGTGGCGAGCGGTGGCGCACCTAACGGTCCGCCTCGGTGCTGTCCAGGCGACCGTGACGGGCATTTAATGCCCTTGTCCCCTACCGTCAGAAGTAGGTATGATAACACTGTGCCGCACTGTAGCGCCACTGTTCCCGCACTGTTACAGCTTCCACCCCTTTTACACTTTTACCCCTTTCTCTTACGTTGACACCTGTCGGTGACCCCTTTGCGCTATAAAAGGAGGCCCGTGTGCAACGTAGAGGGGGTTCGGACATTCGGACATCCAGAGGTTCGGGGTTCCGGGGTTCGGAGATTGGGAACCCAGACAGCCATACGCTCGGTGTAGCTAGCTCTCCAAGCTCCCGAGCTCCCCAGTTCAATACAACCAAGCAGGAGTAGGGTTTTACGCGTCCATCGCGGCCCGAACCTGGGTAAACCGCCCGTGTGCTCGCCTCGATCTGCTCTCCGTGCTTCCTCCGCCCCCCTCACCGGACAACGAAAGGGGCTCCGGCCCCATAGGTGCTCGCGGGGGACACCGTCCGCCCCGACATCTTTGGCGCGCCAGGTAGGGGGAAGCCGGGGGACAGCCCGCTCCTGCGGATCCCAGGATCCGTCCAGTCGAAGCAGGTGTCCCCGATAAGCCTTGCTCCGGCAAGCAGATCAGCAGTCTGAACGCTGAGGAACAGTCCGCTCCTGCGGATCCGAGGATCTGTCCAGTTGAAGCGAGGGTTCCCGACAAGCTTTGGCACTCTTCCCCACGGGCTCGTGTGCGGCCCTCCTCGAGTATCCACTCGCGCAGAGACTGGGCAAGAAGCAGCTGCTCCTTGAGGAGGACCGCCTTCTGGCCGCTGGGCGAACGATTCGCCTCCAGCGAACTCTGCACCGCTCTCGTAGCCGCAGAAGTTAGCGCCAGAAGTCACGAGAAAGGCGACCTCGTTCCCCGGCGCGCCTCGTCCGCCGGGGTGCCGAACGAGTTGACGCCGACCGTGGGAGGAATCTTGCCAGCGCGGTTGCCGGAACCCGTTCCGCCAACCATCCTCTCTGCCCAAGCCTTGCCGCAGTTGCATGTGATCCTTGGCGCAGAGAGGGGCGCGGACCCCCAAGCATAGCTACGCCTAGCTCCGGAGGGTCGTGAGGCCCTGCGCCTTTGCCTACCCCCAGGATGGGCTGGATGCTGCCCAAGGAGGTTTTACCCTACCGGGCGGCAAGCGACAAGAAAAGATAAGTTGCCGGAGCTCGAGCAATTGCCCCATGAATTTTTAAGAGTTATCTCCCTCGAACGACCGAGCCTTGGTTGAGAGGCCTGAGCGCGGAAGGACCGGCACGAGACTGGTTGCGCCCTCATTTCGTTTCGAGTCCGCTCAACGACTTGAGTGTGCTACACCCCGAGTAGCGTCCTCACTTTGTTTCGAGCTCGCCCGGCACCCTAAGCGTGCTGCGACCACAGTCGCACCTCTTACTTTGCCTTGAGCCTGCTCAACAATCTGAGTGAGCGGCAACCAGCCGCGGCGAGGTTTCTTGCCGGTGGTAGCCCCGCCAGCGGGTCGCTGATGTCCCGCACTCGGCGCCCGTGGCAAGGCGGAGGCCTACGCCGGCAAGTCCCCGAAAACGTAGGGCGGAAACAAACAAGGCGCCGGTCAAGTAGAGGAGATAACAGTGCGATGCATTGCCTAAGATAAAAAGTTATATTACAAAATGCCTTACTGCCGCTCTAACCAGCCGTTTCCACGGCATATTTAACAGCGGCAGGGAAAGGAGATAAAAGAAAAGGGCAGGCGGCCTAGTCCACGCGGTCGCCCTCGATCCTCTTGACCCCGGCCGCCTTCTTGACGATAGGGGCGATGAGAGCCCGGATCCCCGTCAGGTCTGCGTTCTCCGGCAAGGGCCTGAGGACGTTAGTAAGCCTGATGTCGGGGTTGCGGAAGACGATCTTCACCAGCACCCTCTCGAGGGCCCCGGAGATGGCCTCCCGCGTCTCGTCGGCCAGCTCCTTCGGAAGCGACGTTCGGAGGTGTTGGAGCGCCTGCACCACCCCCTGGAAGAAGGAAGTGAGCTTGGCGCTGGGCACGACGTCCTCGTCGGTGAGGGACTGGTGGCCCTCGATCCCCAGCGACGTCAGCTCCTTGTCGATGGTGGCGGCGATGTCGACGAGGCCCTCGGTCCACCGCTCCACCGTATCCCTGAAAGTGTTCTGGGAAACGGCGGCGCGCCTCAGCAGCTCCTCGTTGCCGTCGACCTCCTTCCGTAAAGCCGCCTCCCGCTCCCTAGCGCTGTCCAGCGCCTTGCCGAGCGCCTCCAATTTCAGTTCCAGAGTGGAGTTGGAGTTCTCGGCGGCGTCAAGCTCCCGGATCTTCTCGGCGAAGCGACCCTGAAGCTCACCGAGGGTGAGCGCACCCTTCTCGCGCTCCTGCCGGAGCGCGGCGAGCTCCTCGTCCTTCGCCTTGAAGTCGGAATCGAGCTGCGCCACCCTCGCCTCCAGCCCTTTCTTGGTGACCTCGGCGGCTGCAGCAGCGTCCTGCGCCTTCTTCAGGTCTCCGCTGAGCGCCCGCTCGCGCGCGGCAACCTCCTCCTCGTGGTTGGCGAGGCTGGCCGTTTTCAGCACCAGCTCGCCTTCCCGCGCGGATAACTCCGCGGCGGCAAGCCTCTGCTGCTCCTCGGCCTCCGCCTTCTCAAGGATAAAGGCCGTCCGTGCCTCGCCAAGCTGCCTCCGCTCCTCCGCCAGGGACTGGACGGCCTGCTGGTTGAGTTCCCGGAGCTCGGCGGCGCGTTTCTCCATGTCCGCGCCCGCCTTCGCGACAAGGACCTCTCGCCGCTCCACTTTGGCCTGCCGGGCCCGGTAGAGCGACACAAGCCTACGGAACAGCTGCTCCTCCTCGGACTCATTGCCGCTGGAGTTTGGCACGTCCACCACCGTCAGCCCGACGGAGGCAAGCACCTCTCCGTCCAAGGCCTCCCCCTCAACAGGCGCCCTGGAGCTCGACTCCCAGGGGAGCCTGATGAAGACGCCGTCGCCTGCTTTCAGGTAGGCGCCCGCCGGGGGCTCCTCGGAGTCCGCCGCGGCGGCAGCGGCGGGGTCGCTGGCCGGCGGAGTGCCCGACGCCCCCGTCACCTCGGGGCCGTCAGCACGATTACCGGTCCCCTCGCCCCAGGCGGCCGCGTCGGCTTTGGCGGCCTCGGCCTCCCCGTCGCCCGCGGGGATATCAACGCCGTCCGCCTCCCGAGCGCCGGCAACGCCGTCGACATCGCCATGCGCGCCCTCCTCAACGACGACCCCAGCCTCTATCGAATCCGAGGCGGGCGGGTCTGAGGAAAGGAGAAAGATCAATCGAACGAGTCAAAGGAAGAAAAGACCAAGGGGAGCTCGCGTACGCGCCAAGCGGCAGGAGCAAGTCATGTGCTCACGCTGGGGGCTGCGTTGCGGGCTGCCCTGAGGGTCCCCTGCCGGGTCCGGTAAGGGCGCCTCCGACACGACCTCGCTTGCCGGGGGAGATTCGTCATCAAGGATGACCCACGGGATCCTCGATCTCTTCGCTCTCCTCTGAGCCAGGGTCCTGAAAAGGGGACCGGGTTAAGGGAAGGGCGAACGAGCTGTCGAACTGGATGAACCAACAGGGAAGAAGATATGAGCTCCATAGGGAGCTTACTCTCCGTCCTCCTCGTCGTCGGAGCTGAGCGCAGAATAGTCGAAGACCGGCTCGGCCCTGACGCGGGGGGACAGGGGAGTGGGTTCCCGGGGCCGCTTGGCGGGGGCAGTAGATGACTCCGCCCCCGTCGACGCCGCGGCACAGGGCGCAGCGGCAACCGAAGCCCCAGCCCGCGAAGACTCCGCTCCCGCTGCCGACCCGGCCCTGCGGAGGCGCTTCCTCGGCTGGGCCGGGGGCTCCGCCTGCGACGAGCCGCCCGGAGGCTGCAGGAAGGCAACGCCGACCTCCGGCAAGCCGCTCGCGTCTTGGGCAGGCTCGTCCTCGCCGCCGTGCCCGGCTGGTTCCCCCTGGTCGACGAGCTCCATCGGATCGGCGAGGCTCTCTGCCTCCGCCGCCTCCGCCTCGGCCCCGGTGAACCCAGCTTCGCCCGCGGCCGCGGCGGCCGCCGCCTCCTCCATCCTGGAGGCAATGTAAGCAAACTCCGCCGCGGTGGTGTCTCGGATGAGGCCATCCTTCTCGGCGGGATCGATTGGCTCCTCCTCCAGGCCGTCGAAGAAGGCCCGCACGACATCCTCCGGCGGCTCCTGCCAGGTCGCATTGATCCCATGTGAGTCGCACAATGGCATCATCGCAAGGATATGGCTGAGCGACGAGTTGTTGCACAAGGGAACGACGCCCGGCGGCAGCCAGAACCACTCCGGGTGGTCGGGGTCGTGCTTGAACAACTCCTTCAACATCGCGTCGTGCTCCAGCACGGTGAAGTTGAAATTGAGGCCCGGACGCAGCCTCATGATGTCCGCCGCATTCTGGAACTCCCAGGCCGGCCTCCCCCTCTCTTGCAAGGGGGCGATCCGGCGGCGAAGGAAATCCGCGCCGACGGCGCCGACGGTGAGACCGGCGAGCCTGAAACGCAGGATCCGGGTGATGGCGATCTTCAATTTGGCATCGTCCGGGGACACCTCGCTCCAGCCATCGCCGCGCACCACCGGAGTTCGGCGCACGACGGTGAACGGCTGCGGATGGTCCTCGACAATCAAGCACCATTCCGCCCTCCACTCCTCCCACCTGCCGCGGAGGTCCCCATCTAAGTAGGCCTCCTTCTTGCCGGACCGGGAAACCCAGGCGATCCCACCGGACAGCGGCTCTCCTTTCTCCACCCGAGGGGCAAAGAAGTGCCGGAAGAGGGCCACGTTGGGACGAACTCCGACGAAGTTCTCGCAGAGGTGCGTGAAGACCGCCATTGTCAGGACGGCATTGGGGGTAAAGTCGAGGAGGTGGAGGCCATAGGTGTTCATGATTTCACAGAAGAACTCCGAGTAAGGCGGGCAGAGCCCGCAGTAGAAGAAGACGACGAAGAAAGGATACCCGGTCGGGTACTGCTTCTGGGCTTCGGCGGGAAGCACCCGCGTGCGCGGATGCGCTCGCGTCTTCGTCGACCAGAAGAGGCGGTACTTGTCCCTCAGCTCCACCGCACCAAGCTGGGGGGGGAACGTCGTCGTCTCCTTCCGAAGCGTTTCAAGCCGTAGCGCCTCGGCCGATTTCGCGGCCTTCCCCTTCGCCTTATCGCTCTTCGGGGCCATGGCGGGGGCGGGGGAGGGGGATCGTCGAATCTGACGACGCCGGGCGCTCCAAGGACAGATCGCTGCTGTCTCTGGGAGAAGGAGGTGGCAGAGGTTTTAGAGAGGTAGCAACCAAGGGAAAGGCGAACCGCCCCTACTTTCCTCCGCTTATAAGAGGAAGAGGTGGGGGGGGGCGCTTCGCCTCTCCGAATAAAGAAATCGTGCGCGACGTGACGCGCGCCTACGCGGTTCAGCCCCGCGCACGCCACCCACGTCACGCTCACCCCGCACGCCCCGCCCCCACGACGCCGCGATAAGCGCGCGCCGCCTGGGGAAGGTGCGACGGATGCAGAGTTAAGGAGCAACGCGACCAAGGCCACGCGTGCCCGTGCACTGTTAGGGCCTGGCCCAACGACGCTCGGCACCGTGTGTGGCCCAGGCCCGGGGGCTCCTGTCGGTGTACTAAAGTAGGGGTACCTTAGTACCCCAGACTTGTGCACGGGCAGTTGTAGCACCCTGCGGCGAGGCCCGCCCAGGAAGCGCCAAGAGAAGACCAAGCATTCAAGACAAGGCCCCCGGCAAGAGGAGCTTGCCGGGCCAAGAAGACAAGGCCCCCGGCAAGAGGAGCTTGCCGGGCCAAGAAGACAAGACCCCGGCAAGAGGAGCTTGCCGGGACGACTGAGCCCATGTGATGCCATCCAAGAACAAAGTATAAGAGACAGAAGATCGAGACCCCGACAAGAGGAGCTTGTCGGGAAGGCCGAACCCAGGCACCGCAAGAGAAGCCCGCCACGGCGCGCCATGCGCCCCGGCAAGGCCCGATAGCCGGCAAGCTATCAGGCACAGGAAGACGACCCCCGCGGCAAGCCACTTGCCGCGGCAAGTCGCCACCTCAGGACTGCGCTCCAGCTCGCCCGCCCACGCGTCGCTCCGGGGCTTCCCCCAAGGGCACGTGGCAGGGCACCGCGCAGCCTGGGGTAGGCGGTGGCATGCAGCCACTACCGTGGCGAGCGGTGGCGCACCTAACGGTCCGCCTCGGTGCTGTCCAGGCGACCGTGACGGGCATTTAATGCCCTTGTCCCCTACCGTCAGAAGTAGGTATGATAACACTGTGCCGCACTGTAGCGCCACTGTTCCCGCACTGTTACAGCTTCCACCCCTTTTACACTTTTACCCCTTTCTCTTACGTTGACACCTGTCGGTGACCCCTTTGCGCTATAAAAGGAGGCCCGTGTGCAACGTAGAGGGGGTTCGGACATTCGGACATCCAGAGGTTCGGGGTTCCGGGGTTCGGAGATTGGGAACCCAGACAGCCATACGCTCGGTGTAGCTAGCTCTCCAAGCTCCCGAGCTCCCCAGTTCAATACAACCAAGCAGGAGTAGGGTTTTACGCGTCCATCGCGGCCCGAACCTGGGTAAACCGCCCGTGTGCTCGCCTCGATCTGCTCTCCGTGCTTCCTCCGCCCCCCTCACCGGACAACGAAAGGGGCTCCGGCCCCATAGGTGCTCGCGGGGGACACCGTCCGCCCCGACAGTAGGGTCCGCACGCTTAACGTTACGATGACAGTTTCATTATGAATTTAAATGTTTTGATGTACCGAAGGTTGTTCGGAGTCCCAAATGTGATCAAGGACATGACGAGGAGTCTCGAAATGGTCGAGACATAAAGATTGATATATTGGACGACTATATTCGGACACCGGAAATGTTTTGGGTGGTTTCGGAGAAAACTGGAGTGCCGGAGGGGTTACCGGAACCCCCCGAGGAAGTATTGGGCCTTAGTGGGCCTGAGGGAAGAGAGAGGGCAGCAGCCCAGGAGGTGGCGCACCCCCTCCCATGAGGAGTCCGAATTGGACTAGGGGAGGGGCGCGCGGCCCCTCTTTCGCTCTCCCTCTCCCTCTCTTTCCTTCCCCCTTCTCTCTTCCTAGTTGGACTAGGAAAGGGGAGTCCTACTCCTACTAGGAGGAGGACTCCCCCCTCCTTGGCGTGCCCCAAGGGCCGGCCGGCCTCCCCCTTGCTCCTTTATATACGGGGGCAGGGGGTACCTCTAGACACACAAGTTGATCTTCGTGATCGTTCTCTTAGCCGTGTGCGGTGCCCGCCTCCACGATAATTGTCGTGGATTTGTCACGGCAGATGTCCTTAGTGTTAGGACTTAGTCGCGAGGCCAACGCATCTATGTGGTAGCTTGAGAGGGGTTGAGTGGGACGAGAGACGCAGGGCGGATCAACACGCAAGACAAGGATTTAGACAGCTTCGGGCCCCGGGAAACATCATCCGGTAATAACCCTACATGCTGTTGAGGCTAGGTCTCATTATCATCCAGAGGGAGACGCCGTAAACCGGATATTTGTGTCTAGCCCTAGATATTGTTTCTTGCTTGTCGCTTCTAACTTCTAACCTGTCCCTCTTTGGGGAGCCCCGCCCCTCCTTATATATGTTGAAGGGGCGGTTTACATGTGGAGTCCTATTATGATTAGGACTAGTCTATCTTTAATACAAACCGGGTACAACTCTCGGTCTTAACTCCTTGTAAGGTAAATATTCCTTTCCTGTTAACACGGCCCATAGTAGTTGAACCGGCCTTCTGGGCCCTGGGCCTTGCCATCCGTCTAATCCGCCCATCGGGTTACCAGTGAGTCATAACGACCAAGCGGGATCTTGTAAACCGCCAAGGTCAGGGCGGGTCTTCAGGTAAACCGCCAAGTCCGGCCGGGTTAACTTCCGGCCGGTTTACACCGCGGGGTATATCCCCGACATTAGCCCCCAAGTTTAGCTTGGATTTATCCATGGTAAACTTATGCTGCAAATAAACATAAGAACAAATTTGACAAGCTACGCTCTGGGTTAAGAATTCTTGTAAACTGGCACCTGATCATCCTTAAGTCCTTGTCATTCCTCCTTCTAGAAAATCCAGGTCAATAAGCCAGCGCCATGCTCAATTTGTCATCTGATACTCAGCCGGTTTGAAAATGATCCCGGTCTTGAAAACTTGCCGGTTTAACATTACCAAATGGCCGGGTCATGAAAACTGATGATCCCGGATTATGATTGTTGCAGACACCGGTTCATGATTGTTGCCAACACCGGTTTATGATTATTGATGATACCGGGTCAATCTAATTTGCTCAACAGAGAATTTGAAAATATTCCTTCAATAATAATATAATACCTGTAGCCCCCAAGTGCTGGGTTGTCATGCTTGCAGCAACTTGGGACTTGTATTTGACTGATGCCCATAAAATTTCAACCAATGCAGCCCCCAAGGGCCGGATCATTATGTAATAATCAGCAGGGACTTTGTAAATATAATCTTGTAAACTTTGAACAGCAACGTGTAGCCCCCAAGGGCCGGGTCAATAATTTAATATTGAGCTGGGACTTTGATATATACTTCAATGAAAATAACATCATATGATGTAACTCCCATCATAGGGCTTGAATCCACGTCCACAAGGTTAAGAGCCTTGTGCTTTACCAACTGAGCAGTGGATCCTTCAATATAATGGCTAAAAAGCTTTGTACTTTGAATAGTTGATAGGGGCAATTGATAGCCCCCAAGGGCCAGCTCATTACAATGTGATGAGTTGGGTCCTCAATAAGATGAGCAAAAATAACCTTGCATTAGCCCCCAAGTGTCATGGTGCATGCTTGCAGCAACATGAGACTTGCATATTTGATGTAATCTCAATTTTGAATAATGTAGTCCCCAAGTGCCGGGTTGTAAGCCTGCAGCGACTCGGGACTATTCCTTCATTTGTATAAAATGATAACCATTGCGCTAAAGCGACTTTGAAAACCTTAGTCATAATATTAATAACCGTAATAAAAATCCAGCCATGTTGGCTATTCAAGATAATATAATCTTGTATGAAAACCTTTATTCATCCAACATCATAATGAAAATTCAGCCGAGTTTGGCTATTTGAATAATATAATCCAATAATTTATAAGCGCATGATTCCAATGGCGCAATCCAAATATATACTGGCGACTTATAGTCCAAAGCCAGACCGGTTTAATAAACACTGGATAATTTATCATCATACCGGCGACTTACCGTCTTAAAGCCAGGCCGGTTTAATAAACACCGGTGATTTATAATCATGCTTTATTCCACCTGTTTCTGCATACAACAAGTTTAAAGTGTCCTGGCGGTTTACCGCCGGACGGGTCATAATGCCCAACATAAAACCCAGGTTTATAACCAAGGTTGCGCTTAAGAAAATATGAAATACATCATACCTGTAATATAGCCGGTTTACCAACTTTTTGTAGTAAGAGTGATAACCCCAATCTTGAGTAACGATAACTCCTTCCATATTATGCCGGTTTATGATAAAACCGTACCGGGCTGTGATAAACACCGGTTTAACAATATATAATACTGGTGACTTGTAGTCAAACCAAACCGGGTTGATAATCTCCGGATTATAAGTTGAAAGCCGAGCCGGGTTGATAAACACCGGTTTACTCCATGATGGTAATAGAAACTCAAACCGGGCAGATGGCCTCCGGATTGAGATTTTGATCGTGTTCCGTCAATTTATAATTTGACAATCGAACCGGTTCAAGAATTGTCGGTTTAAAATCGCAACAAAAGAAATACAAAATTTCAAGCAAAGGCAATGATAAAACCATTTGCAAAAAGAAAAACTCTACTGAGCTGGTCAGATGGTGTTACCATGGTCAGACGCAACCAAGCTCCCCGAAGGCGTAGCGATGGTGCCAGTCGGCCAGGTCCCCAAAAGACTCGTGGCATTACGCCGGCCAAGTGGCATTGCATTGGTTCGTCAACCAAGCCCCCAAGTGACTCAATGGCCAAGGGCCGATCAAGTGGCATTGCGTTGGTTCGGACACGACCAAGCCCCCAAATGATTCATTGGCTAAAAAGCCGACCAGAAGGCATTACCATCATCAAGACATGACCGAGTTCCCATAAGGCGTAATCTACGGTTCAAGTCGATTAGGTCCCCAACTGATTCAGTGGCAAATGTGCCAGCCAGAAGGCATTACCGTCGTCAAGACATGACCAAGCCCCCCGGAGGTGTAGCTACGGTTCAAGTCGACTAGGTCCCCAACTGACTTTATAGGGATAGCTATGTTCTCTTTGGTTCGAATACGACCTATGTTTGAACAGGAAGCCCCATGTTTGAATAGCTATGTTCTCTTTGGTTCGAATACGACCTATGTTTGAACAGGAAGCCCATGTTTGAACCGCGCATCATGGCAGCAGGTCCTCTTTAGTGATTTTTAACCTTTTTGCAGGAGATGAATTCTTCTTGAACCGGGATCTTGAACCGGATATTGAGAGCTTCAAAGCTTTGTGGGAGACATCTTTCCCTTGAACCGGATTTTAAACCGGAATCTTCATTTTCAGCCGGAAATTTTCTGACGGCCTTTAAACTCGAACTTGCGAGAAGTTAATTCCTTTTTGAACCGGACATTGTTAAACCGGATCTGAGCGCTTCATAATTTTTGCGGGGAAATAGGTTTCTCTTGAATCGGATTGTAAACCGAATATTTGAGAGCTTCAGTGATACTAACTTCCCTTCAGCCAGGCTTCAAACCGGAATCCTTTCTGATGATCCGAAACTTCTTCATTGAGTCGGGATTTTGTAACTGTCATATACTTTCTAAGCCGGAAATTTTCTGACGGTCTTTAAATTTTTATCAACATAACAGTAGCCTCCGGGATCGGGTTATCTTTCCCTCCCTCGTCCTCGGGTTCTTAAACCGGCTGAAACTGGCAAGACTTGCTGCGTCATATCATCGTAGCCCCCAAGTCTCAAGGTGACTCGAGGAGTTGGCTTGAGATTCTCCATATTTGACCGTGATATAAACCGGTATAACTTGTATATCATTGGTGTTGATAACACGATGTGAATACACAGAAGGTTGAGGTGACTGCGGCGGGTTGTAAATGATCCCGTATGAACCGTGTCAGCAACTCGGCCAATGGTTCCTTCCAACTGGTGATTTGAAGTTAACCAAACTGTAGCGGCGGTGACTTGTGCGCCTGCCCATTGATCCATCCAGTGCAGACGGCGGTTGATGATAATTTGCCTCCAATTTGAAAGAAAACCGGGCTACCCAAGCTGTGACTTGTTCATACTCAATAAATGGCTCATGCAGATAGGTGCGGCCCGGTATGCTGATGTAGACCGGACTGCGGGGGATGGCCGCTTGTGCCCGCGATATTGGGTAATTCGCATGGCCCTGATGAGTTGATGCGGACTGGATCGCGATATAAACCGGCCGGGTTGTCCAATAGGTCAGCCATATCATAATTTCTTTTTGCAATAGACAATTTGTCCGGATGGATTTCACTTGATATATCACGCCAGGGGTTATCCACCGTAGAGTTGATGATCACCATATCGGCCTCAGGAGTTGTAAACCGGCGCAGACGGAGAGTCGCCTGCGGGCATTATAAACCGGCGCAGACGGAGAGTCGGCCTATACGGGTGTTGTAGGCCGGCGCAGATGGAGAACCGGTCGCGTGTTGATGTAGACCGGACCACCGGCGGTTTACGCGCGTCCGTTAAGCAGTGTGGAACGGTCGAAAGCCAATATATAATGACGCCGGTGCACGCTCCATATGCATGGTGTAACACCAATATTGTGGCGAATAATTGTCCTGCATATAAAAATATGCAAAACCAACGTAATTGTTCTTTTTACAAAAACAATATATGTCAAAAAATAGATTTAGATGGATATCACCTGATTCGTTTGAGCCGGAAATAACCCGCCATGAAGTTGATGATAACTGTATGAAGCTGAAATCAATCACGGGTGAACCGGCCGCAGTGTGGTAAACCGGTGCGGATGAGCAAGTTGCCCTCCGTGTTGTAATCCGGTGCAGACGGGTGAACCGGCCGCGGAGTTGTTGATATAGCGGGGGCGGCGACTCGCGCACATATCCGTTCAGCAGCACGGCACGAACGTGCTAGTGCAAAAATAATATTGGCGCGTGCCCCTTTGCAACACATTTGTGATGAACAATGGTCCTGCAAAAGAATACCACATACCAAAGTAATTGTTCTCAAACAAAATATGTGCTGATAAAATACTTCGAAAAAATAGCACCTGATGTTTTGTCAGGCAACATGATCGCCGGCCAGCACGGGCAGATGGTGCTGGATAATGCTGGATGTAGTCAGACGAAAAAGACAGCTCGTACATATACACGTCTGATCTGATGTTCCACTAGCACTCAGTAGTCTTGATCCATACAGCACTCTTTTGGGAATGAGCTAGCGCATCTTCACATAAACTTTTTCCTTTGACGTTTTCAAAACTCCACACAAGTTTTGCTAATGGATCTTCAGGGTGGACATAGTGTTTGAATAGAATATAAATCTTTGATTTATTCTTCCTGGCATGTTGAAATCGACCAGATAGCCAGGGCGGCCAGCGGTGCACGCATCCATCGGGCGGTTCTTGTTTTTTTTTGATTCTCATGTAGATGTTGGTGCTTAGCCCTTGCATCAGCTTTTTTGGGATTTGT
Source organism: Aegilops umbellulata (assembly GCA_032464435.1). Taxonomy (NCBI): domain Eukaryota; kingdom Viridiplantae; phylum Streptophyta; class Magnoliopsida; order Poales; family Poaceae; genus Aegilops; species Aegilops umbellulata. Next base: position 539,226,945 of record CP136057.1, on the reverse strand, counting down.
GCAGCGGCAGTAACATGTTTATCTTGAACTGCTCTTGGACTTTCCTCCGAGGTGCCTTGTCACTAAACATCTGACTGTAAAGGTCCAAATCATCAGAACTTCATCCGGGTGTTGAGTGCTATGAATCCTGTCGCGGGCATATACTGCACCCGCATGTCTACTATGCACCAGTAGCGTCGTTCAGATTGAATCAACTTCATCAGGTGATTACGAGTATGCCGCCTGATGTACCAGTACAGGGCTTCAAACGCTTCAAAGTCTGAAACTTGTATCCAACAGCGACAATTTTCGGTTAGCGGTCGACGGATCGTGGACGCGCCCGCGACCACAACACCACAGCAACCGCACCCGCGACCTCAGCGGCTCCGGTTTTAAAGGATGAGCGGGCATGGTGACCCGGCGCGGCGACTCGTATAGAGGTGGAGTAAGACCATGGCGCACGGCACAGCCGTCAAAGGTGGACGGTGACTTGGCGACGGGGCCGGCGACTCAGCAGCAGCAGCTCTCCCGCTATAATGTCAGTGAAGGAGACGGCAGGCCGGCGATTTAGCACAGGGCCGCGGTGGTCCGACGAATTTGACGAAGCACGGCAACTTGTGGCCGTATTGGCGGTTTAGAACGGGGCGGTGCACGACCGAAGACAAGGCGAGGCCCGCGGCTGTGGCCGAAACGGACTGCGGCATTGGTCTTGACCCGGCAAGGCTGTTTTGGGGACGAGCTGATGAAGTGAGGCCGTGACCCGGGGCAATGCGGCACCACGGCGGCGACTCAGGCTGCAGCAAAGCGGCGGGCGGCAACTTGATGAAACAGGGATAGCCTAACGCTCACGGAGCATGAGGCGGTTGTGACGTTAGTCAGTTGCGGAGACGGCTTGGAGGGCCGCGGCGAGTCTGCGACGGAGAGGCGGACCGGCGATGCTCCGGTGGCGGGTGAAGCGGAGAGGCCGCGGGAAACGGAGCACCGACGTCGGCGGTTTATCCGCAGATGTGGCGGTTTAGGCAAGCGGCGGCCTGCATAGAGCGGCGGCAGCGTGCAAGCGGTGACTTGATGTAAATCATGGTAACCCGGCAACGGCGTGGAAACGAGCCACGGCGGCAGCTCGATGAGGCACGAAGTGCTTGTGGTTGACTCGGAGACGGCGTCAGATGGCCAATCGGAGGAGCAGAGGTGGCTTCAAGCCGTGGAGGCGCCACTACAAACCGGGTGTAGGGGCGGAGGTCGTGGCCGGTTCTCTGCAGGTGGAAGCGGAGAGCGACGGGGGGGGTGCCACCGAAGCAAGGACGCGGCAGCAGGAAGCAGAGGCACATCGAACTCCTCCCCCGGGTCATGGTCGATCTGATCAATCCTTATCCGGGTCTTCCTCCACATAATGACTGGTTTCATCAAACCGTGTCCGGGTCGTCGCTGGTCTGGAGACCCATGTTGATCTGATCCTGTATATGTAGTAGTCCTTGATCACGCGTTGGGATTAGTACACGCCTTGACGTGATGGTTGTCCCGATTCACTTTCCTGATCGCCACCAATTATGACTTTTCTCTCTTAGACGTGACGTGCACTAGTCGATCTGCTAGTATACATCGTTTGTTTGAGCATAACAATGGATCGCTTTCAATAACTGTGGATTTCCTTCGGTTGTTCTGCGATCGGAAAGATCTAAAACAATAGACGTAAAACCTTACACAGATCCCTCAAAACAGGCTATGTTTCATCGCAAACTTCTTGATCCTTTTGAAAGATCCCTCCAAGAAACTGATCACCATCGTGCGCAGGCCCCACGGTGGGCGCCAACTGTCGTGGATTTGTCACGGCAGATGTCCTTAGTGTTAGGACTTAGTCGCGAGGCCAACGCATCTATGTGGTAGCTTGAGAGGGGTTGAGTGGGACGAGAGACGCAGGGCGGATCAACACGCAAGACAAGGATTTAGACAGCTTCGGGCCCCGGGAAACATCATCCGGTAATAACCCTACATGCTGTTGAGGCTAGGTCTCATTATCATCCAGAGGGAGACGCCGTAAACCGGATATTTGTGTCTAGCCCTAGATATTGTTTCTTGCTTGTCGCTTCTAACTTCTAACCTGTCCCTCTTTGGGGAGCCCCGCCCCTCCTTATATATGTTGAAGGGGCGGTTTACATGTGGAGTCCTATTATGATTAGGACTAGTCTATCTTTAATACAAACCGGGTACAACTCTCGGTCTTAACTCCTTGTAAGGTAAATATTCCTTTCCTGTTAACACGGCCCATAGTAGTTGAACCGGCCTTCTGGGCCCTGGGCCTTGCCATCCGTCTAATCCGCCCATCGGGTTACCAGTGAGTCATAACGACCAAGCGGGATCTTGTAAACCGCCAAGGTCAGGGCGGGTCTTCAGGTAAACCGCCAAGTCCGGCCGGGTTAACTTCCGGCCGGTTTACACCGCGGGGTATATCCCCGACAATAATCCTCGACAATATTGTAGCGGTGCTTAGGCGAAGCCCTGCGACGGTAGAACATCAACATCGTCACCACACCGTCGTGCTGATGGAACTCATCCCCGACACTTTGCTGGATCAGAGTCCGGGGATCGTCATCAAGCTGAACATGTGCTAAAACTCGGAGGTGCCGTAGTTTTGGCGCTCGATCGGTCGGGCCGTGAAGACGTACGACTACATCAACCGCGTTGTCATAACGCTTCCGTTTTCGGTCTACGAGGGTACGTAGACAACACTCTCCCCTCTCGTTGCTATGCATCACCATGATCTTGTGTGTGCGTAGGATTTTTTTTGAAATTACTACGTTCCCCAACAGTGGTATCAGAGCCTAGGTTTTATGTGTTGATGCTATATGCACGAGTAGAACACAAGTGAGTTATGGGCGATATAAGTCATACTGCTTACCAGCATGTCATACTTTGGTTCGGCGGTATTGTTGGATGAAGCGGCCCGGACCGACATTACGCGTACGCTTACGCGAGACTAGTTCTACCGACGTGCTTTGCACACAGGTGGCTGGCGGGTGTCAGTTTCTCCAACTTTAGTTGAACCGAGTGTGGCTACGCCCGGTCCTTGCGAAGGTTAAAACAGCACCAACTTGACAAACTATCGTTGTGGTTTTGATGCGTAGGTAAGAACAGTTCTTGCTAAGCCCGTAGCAGCCACGTAAAACTTGCAACAACAAAGTAGAGGACGTCTAACTTGTTTTTGCAGGGCATGATGTGATGTGATATGGTCAAGACGTGATGCTATATTTTATTGTATGAGATGGTCATGTTTTGTAACCAAGTTATCGGCAACTGGCAGGAGCCATATGGTTGTCGCTTTATTGTATGCAATGCAATCGCCCTGTAATGCTTTACTTTATCACTAAGCGGTAGCGATAGTCGTAGAAGCATAAGGTTGGCGAAACGACAACGATGCTACGATGGAGATCAAGGTGTCGCGCCGGTGACGATGGCAATCATGGAGGTGCTTCGGAGATGGAGATCACAAGCACAAGATGATGATGGCCATATCATATCACTTATATTGATTGCATGTGATGTTTATCTTTTATGCATCTTATCTTGCTTTGATTGACGGTAGCATTATAAGATGATCTCTCACTAAATTTCAAGATAAAAGTGTTCTCCCTGAGTATGCACCGTTGCCAAAGTTCGTCGTGCCCAGACACCACGTGATGATCGGGTGTGATAAGCTCTACGTCCATCTACAACGGGTGCAAGCCAGTTTTTGCACACGCAGAATACTCAGGTTAAACTTAACGAGCCTAGCATATGCAGATATGGCCTCGGAACACTGAGACCGAAAGGTCGAGCGTGAATCATATAGTAGATATGATCAACATAAAGATGTTCACCATTGAAAGCTACTCCATTTCACGTGATGATCGGTTATGGTTTAGTTGATTTGGATCACGTGATCACTTAGAGGATTAGAGGGATGTCTTTCTAAGTGGGAGTTCTTAAGTAATATGATTAATTGAACTTAATTTATCATGAACTTAGTACCTGATAGTATCTTGCTTGTCTATGTTGATTGTAGATAGATGGCCCGTGCTATTGTTCCGTTGAATTTTAATGCGTTCCTTGAGAAAGCAAAGTTGAAAGATGATGGTAGCAATTACGCGGACTGGGTCCGTAACTTGAGGATTATCCTCATTGTTGCACAGAAGAGTTACATCCTGGAAGCACCGCTGGGTGCCAGGCCTGCTGCTGATGCAACTGACGACGTTAAGAACGTCTGGCAGAGCAAAGCTGATGACTACTCGATAGTTCAATGTGCCATGCTTTACGGCTTAGAACCGGGACTTCAACGACGTTTTGATCGTCATGGAGCATATGAGATGTTCCAGGAGTTGAAGTTAATATTCCAGAAGAATGCCCGAATCGAGAGATATGAAGTCTCCAATAAGTTCTATAGCTGCAAGATGGAGGAGAATAGTTCTGTCAGTGAGCATATACTCAAGATGTCTGGGTATTGTAATCACTTGATTCAACTGGGAGTTAATCTTCCGGATGATAGCGTCATTGACAGAATTTTCCAATCACTTCCACCTAGCTACAAGAGCTTCGTGATGAACTATAATATGCAAGGGATGGATAAGACAATTCCCGAGCTCTTCGCAATGCTAAAGGCTGCGGAGGTAGAAATCAAGAAGGAGCATCAAGTGTTGATGGTCAACAAGACCACTAGTTTCAAGAAAAAGGGAAAAGGGAAGAGGAAGGGGAACTTCAAGAAGAACAACAAGCAAGTTGCTGCTCAGGAGAAGAAACCCAAGTCTGGACCTAATCCTGAAACTGAGTGCTTCTACTACAAGCAGACTAGTCACTGGAAGCGGAACTGCCCCAAGTATTTGGCGGATAAGAAGGATGGCAAGGTGAACAAAGGTATATGTGATATACATGTTATTGATGTGTACCTTACTAGAGCTCGCAGTAGCACCTGGGTATTTGATACTGGTTCTGTTGCTAATATTTGCAACTCGAAACAGGGACTACGGATTAAGCAAACACTGGCAAAGGACGAGGTGACGATGCGCGTGGGAAATGGTTCCAAAGTCGATGTGACCGCGGTCGGCACGCTACCTCTACATCTACCTTCGGGATTAGTATTAGACCTAAATAATTGTTATTTGGTGCCAGCGTTGAGCATGAACATTATATCTGGATCTTGTTTGATGCAAGACGGTTATTCATTTAAATCAGAGAATAATGGTTGTTCTATTTATATGAGTAATATCTTTTATGGTCATGCACCCTTGAAGAGTGGTCTATTTTTGATGAATCTCGATAGTAGTGATACACATATTCATAATGTTGAAGCCAAAAGATGCAGAGTTGATAATGATAGTGCAACTTATTTGTGGCACTGCCGTTTAGGTCATATCGGTGTAAAACGCATGAAGAAACTCCATACTGATGGACTTCTGGAACCACTTGATTATGAATCACTTGGTACTTGCGAACCGTGCCTCATGGGCAAGATGACTAAAACGCCGTTCTCCGGTACTATGGAGAGAGCAACAGATTTGTTGGAAATCATACATACAGATGTATGTGGTCCGATGAATGTTGAGGCTCGTGGCGGATATCGTTATTTTCTCACCTTCACAGATGATTTAAGCAGATATGGGTATATCTACTTAATGAAGCATAAGTCTGAAACGTTTGAAAAGTTCAAAGAATTTTAGAGTGAAGTTGAAAATCATCGTAACAAGAAAATAAAGTTTCTACGATCTGATCGTGGAGGAGAATATTTGAGTTACGAGTTTGGTCTACATTTGAAACAATGCGGAATAGTTTCGCAGCTCACGCCACCCGGAACACCACAGCGTAATGGTGTGTCCGAACGTCGGAATCATACTTTACTTGATATGGTGCGATCTATGATGTCTCTTACAGATTTATTGCTATCGTTTTGGGGTTATGCTTTTGAGACGGCCGCATTCATGTTAAATAGGGCACCATCAAAATCCACTGAGACGACGCCTTATGAACTATGATTTGGCAAGAAACCAAAGTTATCGTTTCTTAAAGTTTGGGGCTGCGATGCTTATGTGAAAAAGCTTCAACCTGATAAGCTAGAACCCAAATCGGAGAAATGTGTCTTCATAGGATACCCAAAGGAGACTGTTGGGTACACCTTCTATCACAGATCCGAAGGCAAGACATTCGTTGCTAAGAATGGATCCTTTCTAGAGAAGGAGTTTCTCTCGAAAGAAGTGAGTGGGAGGAAAGTAGAACTTGATGAGGTAACTGTACCTGCTCCCTTATTGGAAAATAGTACATCACAGAAACCGGTTTCTGTGACACCTAAACCAATTAGAGAGGAAGTCAATGATGATGATCATAGAACTTCAGATCAAGTTGCTACTGAACTTTGTAGATCAAACAGAGTAAGATCCGCACCAGAGTGGTACGGTAATCCTATTCTGGAAGTCATGCTACTAGATCATGATGAACCTACGAACTATGAAGAAGCGATGGTTAGCCCAGATTTCGCAAAATGGCTTGAAGCCATGAAATCTGAGATGGGATCCATGTATGAGAAAAGTATGGACTTTGGTTGACTTGCCCGATGATCGGCAAGCAATTGAGAATAAATGGATCTTCAAGAAGAAGACTGGCGCTGACGGTAATGTTACTGTCTACAAAGCTCGACTTGTTGCGAAAGGTTTTCGACAAGTTCAAGGGATTGACTACGATGAGACCTTCTCACCCGTAGCGATGCTTAAGTCTGTCCGAATCATGTTAGCAATTGCCGAATTTTATGATTATGAAATTTGGCAAATGGATGTCAAAACTGCATTCCTGAATGGTTTTCTAGAAGAAGAGTTGTATATGATGCAACCAGAAGGTTTTGTCGATCCAAAGGGAGCTAATAAAGTGTGCAATCTCCATCGATCCATTTATGGACTGGTGCAAGCCTCTCGGAGTTGGAATAAACGTTCTGGTAGTGTGATCAAAGCATTTTGTTTTATACAGACTTTTGGAGAAGCCTGTATTTACAAGAAAGTGAGTGGGAACTCTGTAGCATTTCTGATATTATATATGGATGACATATTACTGATTGGAAATGATATAGAATTTCTGGATAGCATAAAAGGATACTTGAATAAGAGTTTTTCAATGAAAGACCTTGGTGAAGCTGCTTACATATTGGGCATTAAGATCTATAGAGATAGATCAAGATGCTTAATTGGACTTTCACAAAGCACATACCTTGACAAAGTTTTGAAGAAGTTCAAAATGGATCAAGCAAAGAAAGGGTTCTTGCCTGTGTTACAAGGTGTGAAGTTGAGTAAGACTCAATGCCCGTCCACTGCAGAAGATAGAGAGAAAATGAAAGATGTTCCCTATGCTTCAGCCATAGGCTCTATCATGTATGCAATGCTGTGTACCAGACCTGATGTGTGCCTTGCTATAAGTCTAGCAGGGAGGTACCAAAGTAATCCAGGAGTGGATCACTGGACAATGGTCAAGAACATCCTGAAATACCTAAAAAGGACTAAGGATATGTTTCTCGTTTATGGAGGTGACAAAGAGCTCATCGTAAATGGTTACGTTGATGCAAGCTTTGACATTGATCCAGACGATTCTAAATCGCAAACCGGATACGTGTTTACATTAAACGGTGGAGTTGTCAGTTGGTGCAGTTCTAAACATAGCGTCGTGGCGGGATCTACGTGTGAAGCGGAGTACATAGCTGCTTCGGAAGCAGCAGATGAAGGAGTCTGGATGAAGGAGTTCATATCCGATCTAGGTGTCATACCTAGTGCATCGGGTCCAATGAAAATCTTTTGTGACAATAATGGAGCAATTGCCTTAGCGAAGGAATCCAGATTTCACAAGAGAACCAAGCACATCAAGATATGCTTCAATTCCATACGGGATCTAGTCCAGGTGGGAGACATAGAAATTTGCAAGATACATACGGATCTGAATGTTGTAGACCCGTTGACTAAGCCTCTTCCACGAGCAAAACATGATCAGCACCAAGGCTCCATGGGTGTTAGAATCATAACTGTGTAGTCTAGATTACTGACTCTAGTGCAAGTGGGAGACTGAAGGAAATATGCCCTAGAGGCAGTAATAATGTTATTATTTATTTCCTTATATCATGATAAATGTTTATTATTCATGCTAGAATTGTATTAACCGGAAACATAATACATGTGTGAATACATAGACAAACAGAGTGTCACTAGTATGCCTCTACTTGACTAGCTCGTTAATCAAAGATGGTTAAGTTTCCTAGCCATAGACATGAGTGGTCATTTGATTAACGGGATCACATCATTAGGAGAATGATGTGATTGACATGACCCATTTAGTTAGCTTAGCACTCGATCGTTTAGTATGTTGCTATTGCTTTCTTCATGACTTATACATGTTCCTATAACTATGAGATTATGCAACTCCCGTTTACCGGAGGAACACTTTGTGTGCTACCAAACGTCACAACGTAACTGGGTGATTATAAAGGTGCTCTATAGGTGTCTCCGAAGGTACTTGTTGGGTTGGCGTATTTCGAGATTAGGATTTGTCACTCCGAATGTCAGAGAGGTATCTCTGGGCCCTCTCGGCAATGCACATCACTTAAGCCTTGCAAGCATTGCAACTAATGAGTTAGTTGCGGGATGATGTATTACAGAACGAGTAAAGAGACTTGCCGGTAATGAGATTGAACTAGGTATTGAGATACCAACGGTCGAATCTCAGGCAAGTAACATACCGATGACAAAGGGAACAATGTATGTTGTTATGCGGTCTGACCGATAAAGATCTTCATAGAATATGTGGGAGCCAATATGAGAATCTAGGTTCCGCTATTGGTTATTGACCGGAGATGTGTCTCGGTCATGTCTACATTGTTCTCGAACCCGTAGGGTCCGCACGCTTAACGTTACGATGACAGCTTCATTATGAGTTTAAATGTTTTGATGTACCGAAGGTTGTTCGGAGTCCCGGATGTGATCACGGACATGACGAGGAGTCTCGAAATGGTTGAGACATAAAGATTGATATATTGGACGACTATATTCGGACACCGGAAATGTTCTGGGTGGTTAGTGCCGGAGGGGTTACCGGAACCCCCCGGGGAAGTATTGGGCCTTAGTGGGCCTGAGGGAAGATAGAGGGCAGCAGCCCAGGAGGTGGCGCGCCCCCTCCCATGAGGAGTCCAAATTGGACTAGGGGAGGGGGGCGCGTCCCCTCTTTCCCTCTCCCTCTCTTTCCTTCCCCCTTCTCTCTTCCTAGTTGGACTAGGAAAGGGGAGTCCTACTCCTACTAGGAGGAGGACTCCCCCCTCCTTGGCGCACCCCAAGGGCCGGCCGGCCTCCCCCCTTGCTCCTTTATATATGGGGGCTGGGGGTACCTCTAGACACACAAGTTGATCTTCGTGATCGTTCTCTTAGCCGTGTGCAGTGCCCCCCTCCACGATAATCCTCGATAATATTGTAGCGGTGCTTAGGCGAAGCCCTGCGACGGTAGAACATCAACATCGTCACCACGCCGTCGTGCTGACGGAACTCATCCCCGACACTTTGCTGGATCGGAGTCCGGGGATCATCATCGAGCTGAACGTGTGCTAAAACTCGGAGGTGCCGTAGTTTCGGTGCTTGATCGGTCGGGCTGTGAAGACGTACGACTACATCAACCGCGTTGTCATAACGCTTCCGCTGTCGGTCTACGAGGGTACGTAGACAACACTCTCCCCTCTCGTTGCTATGCATCACCATGATCTTGTGTGTGCGTAGGATTTTTTTTGAAATTACTACGTTCCCCAACATGCCATCACCGAAGAAAAACATGAGGTGTTGGTGAGTAGAGGAATGTCCTAGACGGCGTTCGGGAGTAGGGTGGGCCGATGAAGCCTACGCGGCAGCACAGCCGGCCACGGGAGGCGGTAGTAGGCGGTACCACCGACGGTGCTTTGGGAGGCTGAAGCTAGAATATCCAAGATTGGAGAAGCACTACAGCCATTGGATGGACATCCAATGGCCACTGCTGCTAGAATCGTGTCTTGACTATAAGTTTACAAAGCCTTCTATACGCCTTAGTAGGCCCACAAGCCTTCCGTACAAGTCATTGACTATAATTCTCAAAAAAAAAGTAGGCCCACAAGTGAGCATCACATCAGTGTCAGAGAACATATAGCCCATTTGCGATCTGTAATAATGTATAGCCCATTTTTGAATTCTAATGAAATTTACTACAACCAATTTATAGTCTGTTAAAATTACAGCCCATTTTCTAGCCAGGACAACGATTAATAATTTCAACCAACCTCTCAAAACAAAATTCAACAAAAAATGCCACATTTTGATGGGATCCAAAATATTTTTATCCTGAAATTTCGAGTCAGATTAAATATAATTTCAAAATGAAATTGTATTAGGCAAAAATCTAAAGAAATATTGCGTGCGCAATAAGTAATGAAATTAAAATTTCCAAATTCAAAAATAATATTTTTGAAACTAATTAACTGTTTGGTGCATTTTTGTATATTTACAGCCCAGTTTTTATAATTATATCGAATTTATTATTTATTAAAGCACATTTTCTTGTTAGGCCAAATGCATGCTTCATAGGAAAGATTTAGAGCCTAGCAGGGCGTAGAATAACAAGTTGACTTGGGTTGGGTATTCCGCAAAATAAGTATAGCTGGGCTGGCCATTTTTACCTTGAAAAAATAATATCTGGGCTGGATATTTGGTCAACATAAAATAATAGCCTGGGCTAGATGGGCCACAACCCGCCCAGTTGATACCCTGCTCCTTTGAGCAACAACAAAAACATCCTTACAAAAAACAATAAAAACATCGCTCAAGAAAAACTCCGTTTACACCTAAAGAAGCAAATACTGCTCGAGCTACTGGGTCCCATCTGTCGGCCGCTCCTTGTGCAGTTCTCTCGTTTATTGACTATATAGATTGACGATGGTGTGGGAACGTGATGTCAGGAAACCAGGAGGAAGCAAAAAAAGTATAGTTGTGTACAATAAGGAGGAACTTGCGTACGTATGGCTATGGCCCTGGTGGGTCCCTACTGTCATCCTCTCCAAGTAAAGTCATCTCCTGATTCCTCATGTTCATTGACCGTGTTGACAATGCTCGGCGCCACGACGAGCGCAACAACTCAAAGGACGACGGAGAGGGCCTCGCGGGCCCTACGGATGGTCTGATACAGCGCCCGCTGCTTATTCAGGAAGCCAGGATCATCGGACACCTATGAGCACCTTCGAGAGACTGAGACGGCATGAAACAGTAAGGCCGTGCTTGGGAGCTCTGGATTGTTTCACACCTGTATTAAGATACAAGTCTAATTTACTTGTCACCGGAAACAATGCGTAAAATATAGGCGTAATGAAATCGAGGGCCCGAGGTCTGTAACAAAAACCGGCGAGTTAGGCGTGTAATTTGAGAGACCAGTGTATATTTTACTAGTCGAAATCGACCAACCAAGCGCTTCGCCCAAGACCATCTGCTTTTATTTACAAGTGTCAGTTTTACAAGCGGTTTTGGTTGGAAAACGACGATCCAATCACGGCCTAAGATGATGAGTTGGGTGGAAGATCATATGGTTTCACCTCTAACCTTCCCGAGTTGTCGTATAGGCTATGAATGAAACATAAGACGATGAACTTCTTAAGCACAGAAACAACAGAAGAGGATGATCTTCTTAACATGCAAATCATTGGCATTAGATCAACATGCAAAACAATATGAAGCATTATTCTCAGGAGGCACGGTGAACAGCTCGTGATGCCGCATGCCACGACATTCCAAGCTCAACTTTGCAATCAAACTCACAAGGCCCTGGCATTACATAGACAACATTCAGAACAAACTCTTAAAATACCTTACATAAGTCAACATTCATGTGACTATGCATCTCAGCAGAGTAAATATTTACTTCTGAACTGAACACAGGAATAGGAAAAAATGATCGACGCTGCTCACAGCAAAGGGCGTCCCACTCAAAAATATCAAATGCATGTCTTCTCGCTAACATCAATGAGCAAAATTTGACAAGGTTTTCCAATTCTAATATATTAAACTAATGTATTCTTGCTAACATAAATGATTAAACTTTGACAAGCTTTTCCCATTCAAAATATGTAATGCCTATGATTGTGGAACGGGCAGGGTTTGTCATCAGTTTGCTCATTGAAATGGCACATGGAGCCGGATTAACCAGCGTATCTTTTTGTGTAGTTCAACTGAAATCAAACAATGTCTTGTGTAGCACGGTGGATTTCGTATTTATATGCTGCAAGAAAACAAAGACACATCAGCACACACATGAATATTGGCCCCAGTGTCAACCCACCAATCGGTGGACTGACAAACTAAAAGTACGGTAAACATATTACCATACCGAGATGCCCCATCATTGTTGCTTAGAGTGACATTGATAGACTTAGAGTCCTGTCCTGGCTTCTTGTACTTGTTTGGGAACTTGTTTGCCCAGTGTTCCTCTGAACCACAAGTAAAGCAGTCATCTCTCTTTTTGTCTTTCTTCTTACCCTTCTTAAAGGTAGTATTCTGTTGGACAGAGTTCTTTCCCTTGAACTTGTGGGAATTCTTCTGCCTTGAAGACGTTGGTAGCTCCATTCAGACAGGCATGGTTTTTCATGAGTTTGCACATTGAAATGGCACATGGAGCCGGATTAACCAGCGTATCTTTTTGTGCAGTTCCACTGAAATCAAACAATGTCTTGAGTAGCATGGTGGATTTCATATTTATATGTTGCAAAGCATTAAACACGTTGGCAGCTCCATTTAAGTAGATAGTCCGGTGGCTCAAGGTGACGACAAATGATTAGATAACCATTCGATGTGCATAATGAAGTATTATGGAGGACATGAACCATCTGAACATTTTGTGCAGTTCCACTAAAATCAAGCTGAGCATCCATGTCTGCATAAATACAGAAAAAGCGTCATGAATATAATAGTGGTACTAGTTGATTAAACATACACTTACAACTATAATCATCTTCATTATCTTAACAGGAAAAGATAGCAATACAATAGCTTGAATAAAACATTTATTCAAAACAATACAACAATATAAGTAGCACAACATAACAAAGCACAATCATGTGGATGAAGGTTGATACTGACCTCGTTTGTTACAGCTGCGTCGGCAACTGACTTGGTCATACCTTTCCTTGTGGAGTGAATTTTGCACTCCACGTGTTGTTGAGTTGCCGATGCTCTCTGCAGACTAGTCATGTTACCAGCGTCTGCTAAAACTCTGTAAAGCTTCTTGATCATTCCATGTGTAATGTAGCGCAAGCAGTGACTGATTCTTTCTAGAAAGTGGAAAGACCAACTGGGCCCAATAAAGCAACAATTTGCCCTAAACACATTGGCTCCTTTTGTGCAGTTCAACTAAAATCAAAGTCGAAATAAAACCGAGCAGAAGTGTTGATATCCCTGTATGCAACAATAGGTATAAGGGAAACAATTACTAAGAAATAACGGTTGATGACTTATACTCCCAGAAGAAAAAACATCTACCTTATCTTAATGGAAAACAAAGCAGGAGATTAGCAATTCTCAATCAGTATCTCAATCAGTATATTAACTGAGACATTATCTTAACAATGCCTTGTTTCAACATGTATAAATAACGACAACGCAGAAAAGTACCATTCCTAAAACAATGCGACTAATTCATATTAACAGAGACATTATCTTAACAATACTTTGGTTAAACATGTAGAAAGAACTACAAAGCAGGATAGTACCATTTGTAAAACACTGTAACTGATATATAATAACAGAGACATTATCTCAACAATACATTTGTTAAACATGTACTCCGGCCGATCCCTAACAGAAATGGTACTCCCGCCGATCCCTAACAAGTGTCGAGTTTTGAACTAAGATTCAGTAGTTAATTCTGAGAGTGGTATTGCTTAATTTTACTAGCGGCATTAGATTAACAAAAAACATAAATAGTTCCAGGGGAGAGTGGGCGCAACAACACCATGTGCTTCCATCTACTTATAAAGGGGTTGATGCAGTGTTTGTTGTAACAAAGCAACAAGCATCATGTCTGGGTTGGTCCCATTTTTGTTCACTACTTAATGGGAAAATACAACAATACAATATCTCAAAGCACACTGCACAATCATGTGGATGAAGGCCTGTACTGACCATTCATGAGGCGGACAAGATAAAATACAAATCTAGCAACACGAATATAGGAAATCCAATCTCATTTTGTGCAGTTCCACTAAAATCAAGCAAAGTTGTCGGTGTGACATTTAAGTTCGCTATAGCAACAAGTTGAATAGATATCCCTGTTTTAAGAGAGGCAAAAAAGGAAACAATTACTGGCTAATAAAGGAGGATGAAACATACGTCGACAAAAAGAAGCATCTAACTTATCTTGATGGACAACAAAGTAGGACAGTAGCATTTCTAAAACGGTTGCATTGATTCATATTAACAAAGAAATTCTCTTAAAACAACATTTGTTAAAAATGTAATTTACTTTTAACAGTGGCATTGCTTCAATTTTCCAACGGTATTCTTAGATTAACAACAACAAAATGGTTGTATGGGACATGCCAGCACCATGTGCGTCCACACATATAAATGGGTGACGCAGAGTATGTTGCCAAGCAGCATATCTGCGTTGGTCCCATATTCGTTCTCTTTGAACCTTTTTCTATGCGAGGGCAGCAAATCTAGTCCTGCACAAACTACCCGACCCCCCAGTTTCTTTCCTTTTTCAACAAAGAGATCAGTTCCTTACAGATGTGTGTACTGGGTTACCCCCTTTTTCCCCTTTTCAACCAACAAAGCGGCTAGATAGCAAGTCTATACTACTTCCCCCCCTCATTTCCTCGTTGAACCACGTCCTAGATTCATGCTACACCCCTCCCCACCCTTCTTTCCTCTTTGAACCAAGACCTAGATTCGACTACAGAATCGAAAAAGATTCGTATGTAGCTAGAGCAATGACGGTTTCAAAGAAAGTTATACCTTAGGGTCGCCGGGATGTGGCTAGGCGTGCGGAGGGAGGCCGGATCTGCCCACACTATGTACGACAACGAGGAAGAAGGGGTCGGTGGCCCTCCTGCACAGGCGCTGGGTGAAATAGAACAGCGCGGCCGATAGTAGATTGCCTTCCTCGCCGAATGCGACAGAGTGAACGCTGCACCTCCTCCCCTTCCCGATGCGACGGGATCCGGATGGCTCCTTCACCAGCTGTGAGGGGGGAGAGAGAGAGACAGAGGCCAATGCAGTCTTGTTTAGATCTAGTGAAGAGGGTGAGAGAGTGTGAATATAGCAAACCCTAGCAAAGGAATGCTGAGCCTCCAACATGTATATATATGTAGTGCGGTGAGAGTGTGGAGAGTGCAAACCCTAGCGAACAAGCGCTGAGGCTCCAACTTATATAGTACTCATGTATACTACTAATATATAGTGGAGTGGTTTTATTTTTCTCTCCATAACAATCGTTTTAAATTGTGTAAGTATGAAATGAAACTCTTTATTTAACGTACCAGTGAAGAAAACCGAGTACTTAGGATCAACTAACAATCCACGCATCCTGGTCGCACTTCCTGTCCTTCACGTGCGGTACACTACCCTCCGTTAAGTGAACAACCACACACGCGCCAAATTATGGGAAAGGTGTGAGAGTGTTTACAAATAAAGAATTTTAATTTCAATTATCATAAAGGTTTGAGAGTATGTACAGTTTGCTCTCTCTCAATAATTATGGTTTGTTGTGTTCGGCCTAAACTTGGTCAAACTTTACAAACTTTGACTTCAGTCAAATCTAATATGCAGAGTAAATAAAAACGGTGGGCTACTACGTCCATCCGGGTTTTTAGTCCACACCATTTTTTTAATCAAAGTATGACCACATATTTAGTTAATAGCTAGACAAATAAAATTACAGGGGAGCTGAAGACAAAGTTGAGAGAAGGCTTAGAAATCAATACAAAACTTATGCTCTTAGTACCAACGTCAATCCTTCTTCGAGGAAACATTTGCTTCATAGCCAATTGTGTGATAAAATTGCACCAACGTGAAAGACGACTACGTCTCCAACGCAACCAAGGTGAACTGATGAAGGATATCATCTTTGTGGGTAACAAGCAAAGATCACTAATGGAAGACAGCTTGTTTTTCGTCGAAAATCGATCAGCTTCACCAGCCGATGCAACCATGAGACGCAAGCATGAGCATAGATAGGTCATCGTGGTGATGCATCATCCTCACTGTGGTCTGTTTCTTCTCGATAATCAAACTCAAAGAAGGAAGAACCACGTGGCAGAGGATAGTGAGGCGGAACAACAATGGCCATCCAATTTTGTGCAGTTCCACTAAAATTGAGGAAGACATGCCCGGGTATGGAGATACACATCGCTGTTTGCAAAAATATAAAAAAGGGATATAGTGTTGTTGCTTTGTTTTGGCAGTGGTACAAGACTAACATCGACATCTCAATTTTCAATAAGAATTAATGAAAAGTACATGAACAAACAGAAGCATCATGATTATCTTGATGGGAACTAAACCAGGATACCCGAGAAATAAAACATGACAGAAGCATTTATCGATGCCTCTGGATTGACATCAACATTACTTAAAAGGGACGTCACTTTACCATGGGCATTGCTTCATTTAACCAATGATAGTATTAGATGATCAGCAGCAATAGGAGCATATCGACAATGACCGCACAACCACCATGTACTTTTTGTCGAAAAAACATGTATACCTCCACCGAGGCATAAACCAGGACAACTTTTCGAGTATCCTTTCCTTTATAATAGTAAAAAAATAGGTTATGTTGGACCAGCCGACGAACCCTAGCTACTGTACATGGGGAGCTGGGAAGTAGTGGCATAGAATAAAAACCGCCTGCAGCGACCTGGGGAGCTGGACCAGTACAATGAAGCATGAAATCCAAAAGAAGTTATAGCTCAGGTGGGTGTCGCTTAGGCGGGCGGGCGGGATCTACCCACACGATGGCAGTGAACAATGGCGTGGAGGACATTCGTCCATGCCAGCACCGCTTCAGAGAGGATGGTGCGCATCGGCTTCCTCCATCGCCGACGGCGACAACGTCAACGCTGCTCCTCCTCACCTCCCGCAGCGGACGACATTCGGCCGGATCTATGACCACCGGTGAGGAGAGAGATAGAGTGGACACTCTCATCTTGTTTAGATATGGAGAGCGTGAGAGAGCGAGACGCGAGAAACCCTATCAAACAAGAGGCTACATATATAATGGAGTAAAAAATCTCTCCATAGCGGTGGTTTTAAATAGAATATGCGCGTTCCTGGAAAAAAGAAATGAAAACTGGCGGACAATTTTTTTAACGTACCAAGAAAGAAATCTCGATCAAAAACACGCCCCTGCTACCAGGTCGCAGTTTGTATCACTCACGTGTGGTCCCCGACCCTCCATTATTAAGTGAACAAATTAAAGGGTCAAATTATTATGTACGTAAGCTGCCTCTTCATGTACAAATGCGGTCCATCGTGTACTCGCGGGTATCTCGGAGGCAGAGTAAGTGCGTGTACATTTCTTCTTGTACGCCGTACTCCATTTATCTCACTTTGTATTGTTTCCCACTCCTATGATATTCCTATCCTAGGAACAAAATGAGGCGGTACTAAATTTGTGTGTGTGTAGGGAGAACAAGACATCGATGGTGTGTACGAGTAGTCGCGAGAGTCGTTGCGCGCACACACATAGAGATAGACATGCATGTCCGTATTTACGTAAAATTCCATCTCCATCTCCATCTCCAATCATATTTGTCCAACTGGCACATTATTCACGTTATAAATTATACACGCAGTAATATTTATGTACAACATCTCTTGTTTGCGGGCATCCGGACAGCTGCCACGCCCGCTCCTGACCAACAAAAACCCTCTTCATCACCCACGCGTGCTTCCCGCCCGAAACGGTCAGTGCCACATTCATGCCTGGCTAGAGCGGACACGACCTCTCACTGGCGCCGGCATTGAAGCAGCGCGCCGGCCGAGAGAGTGTCGCCCACGCCGCTTCCCGGTGCACGCGACTGCTCCGCGTTCAAAGGTTGCAATTGCCGGACACAACATGCATGTAAAAAGTTTTTGGGAGTCTGTGCTATGATAATCCCCAAGTGCAGGGAATCATCGTAGAAATTTCCAAAGGTGGAAGTGATAAGTATGGAGTGTCGAACTCACAAGGAGCTAAAGGTAAGATCAATATTCTCTCAAGCCCTATCTGCCACCGATACGACTCTATGTACACCGAACGTTTGCTTCCAACTAGAAACGAGAAATAAAACTACGTTGTGGGTATGAAGAGGATAACTTTGCATGGTAACGGAGAGCTAAAATATAAAAGTAGGTGCTGTTATCATAAAGTTAGAATAAATTACAAAATATTATAAATAGTGAGTGTGGAATAATGGTGGTGCGGAATTGTCCTAGGCAATTGTTAACAAGACCGGTAATCACTATTGCAGTTTCATATGAGGGAGAGGCATAAGCTAACATACTTTCTCTACTTGGATCATATGCACTTATGATTGGAACTCTAGCAAGCATCCGCAACTACTAAAGATCATTAAGGTAAAACCCAACCATAGCATTAAGGCATCAAGTCCTCTTTATTCCCATACACAACAATCCCTCTTACTCGGGTTTGTGTTTCAGTCACTCACCAACCTACTATAAGCAAATCATGAACGTATTGCAACACCCTACAGCGGGAATCCCTCACGCTTGAGCGACACGGAGGGCACCATAGGACAGCACCAAAATAAAACATACAACTCATACCAATCTAGATCATCAATCAACCCATAGACAAAAGATATCTACTCAAAACATCATAGGATGGCAACACATCATTGGATCATATGTAGCGACCTGACCTCAGATGGTCAAGTCTCTGTGCTCCGGTGTCATCCCTGGATCAGTAATGCTGACACCACACAGTACTTCGAAGGATTTATAACAGAGTAGCAATCACACACTTATTACATCGATGTCTCAAAGAGAACTTATTACAATAAATATGGCTTAAGGCCATCTAATAATGATAACAGCGGAAGCCTTGGAAGATAAGTGAGTCCATCAACTCCAACGGCATCACTGAGTATAGAACCATGACCTAAAAGCACCTTACTCGTAGTCTGAAAAGTCTGCAACATGAAAGTTGCAGCCCGAAAACGGGTCAGCACATGCAATATGCTGGCAATGTAGCACATAGAGAATAATGAATGATAAGCCTATACTACATGCATATATGGCTGGTGGAAAGCTCTATTGTTACAATTTTGCGTAAAGCCAGATTTTCCCTACTGCAAAGGAATAGATTTTATTTAACTATCATGGTGGTTGAAACATTGAGAATGGTTGACAGCATTCCGATCCCAATTAAGTGAACAATTAAAACCCAACAATATTAATTAGAAGTAACATGATGAGATTCACATGATATTCAAGTACTAGATACTCAAGTTGTCCATAACCGGGGACACGGCTAATCATGATTAGTTTGTACACTCTGCAGAGGTTTGCGCACTTTTCCCCACAAAACTCGATCGCCTCTGTTTAGTTTCTCACACTACATGGTGTTTGAGAAACGGATGACCGAGACATAGTCTTTCAGAAGCGCTAGCACCTTACGTTTGGATAGACCGGTACACCTACTTTCCCCTAGATCTGCTAGTCTACCCTGTAAGAGTTCGCATGACTTAATCAACTATGCTAGAGCCCATAATGGCTTGTGGCTGCACACGGAAGTTACTAGCATGAATGATCTTATGATCCCTTTGAGCCTGGGTGGCGGTCCAAGGAAAAACAGGCAAGTCCTGATAGAAACCAGGTGCCTCAATCCACCCAGATGTGTGTTTAAGTTGCCACCTTAGAACCATTAATTAACATATCTCACATATGTCATGGATATCACTCACCCAATCTACGTCTACTAGCATAGCATGGCATAATAAGCAAACGTAGAAGTAACTCCCAAAGGTTTCATAAGTAAAACAAGTAGTAGGTACTACCTCAGCTACTTCCCATCCCACAGTTTAATTAGATCCTAATCATGCAATGTTTGAGGATTGATCTAATGCAATGAAAACTGGGCAATGAGAAAGTTTAATCAAAGTGTTACTTGCCTTGCTGAGGATCCGCGAAACCTAGAGCTTCGAAATAACAGGTGGCGCACTCCGGGTGATCTATCGCAGACAAACAACAAGCATACAATAAGTACTCATCTAATGCACAGGTAAAACTCGAATAGAAGATCGAACCAGAGAGTTCAACTTAAGAACCCTGGTTTGCAAAAGAATCAAATCGAACGAAGCAAAAGAAATCAAACGGCGAAAGAAATCAACTTCGTTCTAGCAAATTGGAACTAGGTCAAATTTTACAGTAGCAAAAACTTGTTTAAGTTGATTAGTCGGAACGGTGGTTTTGAAACGAAACTCCAGGCGCTTGAATCACCTGATTCCGATAAACGAGCGAGAAGATAAACTAGAAAGAAGATCGGATCTGAAATCGCGATCAAAAAATCGCGGAATAAATCCGACGAAAAGAAAACGACGAACGGTTAAACGAATGGACGTTCGTTAACCGAGAACAACCGGTGATCACATTTGTTAAGACGAACGGTCCGGTGAACGCTCGCTAAACAAATAAACCAAAATAAAAATGAAAACCGATCTAGGGTTTCGAAAAAAAACCGAAACTTCGAACTAAAAAAAAAACCCAGAACGGTTTAAAAAAAACCGAACAGAGGCGAGGGGCGGCGCGGCGCGGGGCTACCTCGGCGGGGCTCCGGCGGGGCGGCGGGGCGGCGGCGCGGCGGCGGGCACTGGCGGCGGCGGCGGCTAGCGGTGCTGGCTGCTGCTGCTGCTGCTTGCTGCAGGCCTCGGCGGCGGCTGGTGTGGGGAGGAGAGGGGAGGGGGGGCCGGTATATATAGGAGGGGGGGAAGAGGCTTGGGGGAGGGGGCAAGAAAAGGCGGCGGCGGCGGAGTCCGATCCGGACTCGGCGGCGGCAGCGGCGGCTGCGCGCGGCGCGCGCGCGAGGGGAGGGCGGGGCGACGTGGGCCGGCTCGGCTGGGCCCTTGGCCCAGTCGGCGCTGCGCGTATATATATATATTTTAAAATAGATACGCGCGCAGAAAAATTAAATAAAGAAAATCTAATCGAACTCCAAAAATTCCGAATTTAATTTTCCCCGACTCCTAAAAATGAGTCGAACGAAATGAACTTTTATTCGGGGCCTAAATGCAATATTTTGAAAACACGCATTTTTCCCTAATGAAAATAAAACGCAAATAAACTCCGAAAAAAATCCAAAATTTGATTTATTTATTAAATCTGCATTTTTCCTGAAGTTGGGAAAGTCATATTATTCCCTTCTCATATTTTTGTTATTGGAAAAATAATTGAAGATGAAATAAATAAAATCAAATGATCCTCTTTTCAAAATTTGAGAAAACTCAATTATGAAAATAACGAAATCTCCAACTCTCTCAGAGGGTCCTTGAGTTGCGTGAAATTTCTAGGATCGATCAAAATGCAAGAAAATATGATATGCATGATGGTCTAATGTATAACATTCCAAATTGAAAATTTGGGATGTTACATCATAATATGTGGCATAAAGCACCATGTTCAAGTAGGGATTACAGCGGGGTGCGGGAGAGTGGACCGCGTAAAAGAGATGAGGATGGTGATGATGATGGTGATGTTGAGGAAGACGATCACCGCGGCGATGATTCCCCTCCCGATGGCACTCCGGTGCCACCAAGAGAGAGGAGGAGAGGTTCTCCCCCTTGTGCTTACTCCTCCATGGCCTCCACCCTCTGGTCCTTGCCCTTCATGATGATGATGGCCCCTCCGGGATACTCCTCCATGGCCACCGGTGATGATGGTCCCCTCCGGCAGGGTGCCGGAGAGGGCCTAGATTGATTTCTCGTGGCTACAGAGGCTTGCAGCGGCGGAACTTTCGATCTAGGTTAATTTTCCGAGGTTTCTGTATTTATAGGAATTTTTGGCGTCGGTCTCATGTCAAGGAGGTGCCCGAGGTGTCCACGAGGCAGCCCCACGCGCCTGGAGGGGGGGGGGGGTGGGCGCGCCCCCACCCTCGTGGGCACCCCGGGACTCTCCTGGCCCAACTCTTTTACTCCGGGGTCTTCTTTTGGTCCATAAAAAATCGTCAAAAATTGGCTCGTCAATTGGACTCCGTTTGATATTCCTTTTCTGCAAAACTCAAAAACAAGGAGAAAACAGAAACTGGCACTGGGCTCTAGGTTAATAGGTTAGTCCCAAAAATCATATAAAACCACATATAAAAGCCCATTAAACATCCAAGATAGATAATATAACAACATGAATACTTCATAAATTATAGATACATCGGATACGTATCAGCATCCCCAAGCTTAATTCCTGCTCGTCCTCGAGTAGGTAAATGACAAAAGGAATAATTTATGAAGTGTGAATGCTAGCGGGTGCACAAGTTTGATCAATGATAATTTCAATCACCTTTTCTAGCATCATTATATGTCATAACAGTAGCTCATCTCATAAAACTTCTCATGATAAAGTAACAAGCTATTCACATGTTATAGTATAGATCATAAACTTTCTTGAAAACTAACAAACCGTGTTATCAGTCATCAAACAATTACAATTCATCTTATTTTCAGGAAGAGTCTATGTCAGAGCTTTGATTTTGCAAACTCCACATACTCAACTATCATTTAGTCTTTCACAATTGCTAACACTCACGCGATATTTATGGGTTCAAAGTTTTAATCAGACACAGAGAAAGATAGGGGCTTATAGATTCGCCTCCCAACCTTTTACCTCAAGGTTAATGTCAACAATAATAGTTCATGATGCCTTACATCCAATTGGATATATATATATATATATATATATATATATATATATATCAGAAAATCTTTCCAACACAATGTGCTTGCCAAAGGATAAAATGTAAAAAGGAAAGGTAAAAATCACCATGGCTCTTGCATAAGGGTAAGGGATAAAAGTAAAAGATAGGCCCTTTGCAAAGGGAAGCAGAGGTTGCCATGCGCTTTCAGGGTTGGATGCACAAAATATTAATGCGAAAGAACATCACTTTATATTGCCACTTGTGATATGGACCTTTATTATGAAGTCCGTCGCTTTTATTTCTTCCACATCACAAGATCGTATAAAGCTTGTTTCCTCCACACTAATCAATCATACATATTTATAGAGCAACTCTTATTGCTTGCACCAATGACAACTTACTTGAAGGATCTTACTCAATCCATAGGTAGGTATGGTGGACTCTCATGGCAAAACTGGGTTTAAGGGTATTTGGAAGCACAAGTAGTATCTCTACTTAGTGCAAAGAATTTGGCTAGCATGAGGGGGAAAGGCAAGCTCAACGTGTTGGGCGATCCATGACAATATACTTTGTTTCAGATATAAGAAAACATAACCCATTGCGCTGTCTTCCTTGTCCAACATCAACCTTTTAGCATGTCATATTTTAATGAGTGCTCACAATTACAAAATATGTCCAAGATAGTATATTTATATATGAAATCCCTCTCCCTTCAATATTCTTTCATGAATTGTTCAAGTGACCAATTCTATGTTTGCTAACTTTCAATAAGTTTACTACCTATACTTATTATGTGTGAAGTCATTACTCCCCATGTTATAAGCATATGAAACATATATAAATTCAGATTTATGACATTCAATTTATTATGGGAGAGGGAGGCGCCAGGGACTTGGGTGCGCTGCCCTCCCTCCTCCCCACTATATATAGGGCCCCTAGGGGGGCCTCCCTAGGAGATCCCATCTCCAAGGGGGGCGGCGGCCAAGGGGGGGACTTGCCCCCCAAGTCAGGTGGGGCGCCCCCACCCCTAGGATTTCCAACCCTAGGCGCAGGGGGAGGCCCAAGGGGGCGCACCAGCTCACCAGGGGCTGGTTCCCCTCCCACTTCAACCCATGGGGCCCTCCAGGATAGGTGGCCCCACCCGGTGGACCCCCCGGGACCCTTCTAGTGGTCCCGGTACAATACTGATGACCCCAAAACTTTCCCGATAGCCGAAACAGGACTTCCCATATATAAATCTTTACCTCCGGACCATTCTGGAACTCCTCGTGATGTCCAGGATCTCATCCGGGACTCCGAACAACATTCGGGTTACCGCATACTAATGTCTCTACAACCCTAGCGTCATCGAACCTTAAGAGTGTAGACCCTACGGGTTCGGGAGACACGCAGACATGACCGAGATGACTCTCCGGTCAATAACCAACAGCGGGATCTGGATATCCATGTTGGCTCCCACATGCTCCTCGATGATCTCATTGGATGAACCACGATGTCGAGGATTCAAGTAATCCCGTATACAATTCCCTTTGTCAATCGGTACGTTACTTGCCCGAGATTCGATCGTCGGTATCACAATACCTCGTTCAATCTCGTTATCGGCAAGTCACTTTACTCGTACCGTAATGCATGATCCCGTGACCAAACACTTGGTCACATTGAGCTCATTATGATGATGCATTACCGAGTGGGCCCAGAGATACCTCTCCATCATACGGAGTGACAAATCCCAGTCTCGATCCGTGTCAACCCAACAGTTACTTTCGGGGATACCTGTAGTATACCTTTATAGTCACCCAGTTACGTTGTGACTTTTGGTACACCCAAAACTCCTACGGCATCTGGGAGTTACACGATCTCATGGTCTAAGGAAATGATACTTGACATTGGAAAAGCTCTAGCAAACGAACTACACGATCTTGTGCTATGCTTAGGATTGGGTCTTGTCCATCACATCATTCTCCTATTGATGTGATCCCGTTATCAACGACATCCAATGTCCACAGTCAGGAAACCATGACCAGCTGTTGATCAACGAGCTAGTCAACTAGAGGCTCACTAGGGACATGTTGTGGTCTATGTATTCACACATGTATTACGATTTCCGGATAACACACTTATAGCATGAATAATAGAAAATTATCATGAACAAGGAAATATAATAATCATTTTATTATTGCCTCTAGGGCATATTTCCAACAGTCTCCCACTTGCACTAGAGTCTATAATCTAGTTACATTGTGATGAATCGAACACCCATAGAGTTCTAGTGTTGATCATGTTTTGCTCGCGGAAGAGGTTTAGTCAACGGATCTGCGACATTCAGATCCGTATGTACTTTGCAAATATCTATGTCTCCATCTTGAACATTTTCACGAATGAAGTTGAAGCGGTGCTTGATGTGCCTGGTCTTCTTGTGAAACCTGGGCTCCTTGGCAAGGGCAATAGCTCCAGTGTTGTCACAGAAGAGAGTGATCGGCCCCGACGCATTGGGTATGACTCCTAGGTCGGTGATGAACTCCTTCATCCAGATTGCTTCATGCGCTGCCTCCGAGGCTGCCATGTACTCCGCTTCACATGTAGATCCCGCCACGATGCTTTGCTTGCAACTGCACCAGCTGACTGCCCCACCATTCAAAATATACACGTATCCGGTTTGTGACTTAGAGTCATCCAGATATGTGTCGATGCTAGCGTTGACGTAACCCTTTACGACGAGCTCCTCGTCACCCCCATATGCGAGAAACATATCCTTAGTCCTTTTCAGGTACTTCAGGATGTTCTTGACCGTTGTGAAGTATTCCTTGCCGGGATTACTTTGGTACCTTCCTACCAAAATTACGGCAAGTTTTACATCAGGTCTGGCACATCGCATGGCATACATGATAGACCCTATGGCTGAGGCATAGGGGATGACACTCATCTTTTCTCTATCTTCTGCCGTGGTCGGACATTGAGCTGAGCTCAATTTCACACCTTGCAACACAGGCAAGAACCCCTTCTTGGACTGATCCATATTGAACTTCTTCAATATCTTATCAAGGTATGTGCTTTGTGAAAGACCTATGAGGCGTCTCGATCTATCTCTATAGATCTTGATGCCTAATATGTAAGCAGCTTCTCCAAGGTCCTTCATTGAAAAACACTTATTCAAGTAGGCCTTAATACTGTCCAAAAGTTCTATATCATTTCCCATCAAAAGTATGTCATCCACATATAATATGAGAAATGCTACAGAGCTCCCACTCACTTTCTTGTAAACGCAGGCTTCTCCATCAGTCTGCATAAACCCAAACGCTTTGATCATTTCATTAAAGCAAATGTTCCAACTCCAAGATGCTTGCACCAGCCCATAGATGGAGCGCTGGAGCTTGCATACCTTGTTAGCATTATTAGGATCGACAAAACCTTCCGGCTGCATCATATACAATTCTTCCTTAAGAAAGCCGTTAAGGAATGCCGTTTTGATGTCCATTTGCCATATCTCATAATGATAGTATGCGGCAACTGCTAACATGATTCGGACGGACTTCAGCTTCGCAACGGGTGAGAAGTTCTCATCGTAGTCAACCCCTTGAACTTGTCGATAACCCTTAGCGACAAGTCGAGCCTTATAGATGGTAACATTACCATCTGCGTCCGTCTTCTTCTTAAAGATCCATTTATTCTCTATCGCTCGCCGATCATTGAGCCAGTCTGTCAAAGTCCATACTTTATTTTCATACATGGATCCTATCTCGGATTGCATGGCTTCAAGCCATTTGTTGGAATCTGGGCCCGCCATTGCTTCTTCATAGTTCGAAGGTTCACCATTGTCTAACAACATGATTTCCAGGACAGGGTTGCCATACCATTCTGGTGTGGAACGTATCCTTGTGGACCTTCGAAGTTCAGTAGCAACTTGATCCGAAGTACCTTGATCATCATCATTAACTTCCTCTCTAGTCGGTGCAGGCACGACAGGAACATCTTCCTGAGCTGCGCTACTTTCCGGTTCAAGAGGTAGTACTTCATCGAGTTCTACTTTCCTCCCACTTAATTCTCTCAAGAGAAACTCTTTCTCCAGAAAGGACCCGTTCTTGGCAACAAAGATCTTGCCTTCGGATCTGAGGTAGAAGGTATACCCAATGGTTTCCTTAGGGTATCCTATGAAGACGCATTTTTCCGACTTGGGTTTGAGCTTTCCAGGTTGAAGTTTCTTGACATAAGCATCGCATCCCCAAACTTTTAGAAATGACAGCTTAGGTTTCTTCCCAAACCATAATTCATACGGTGTCGTCTCAATGGATTTAGACGGTGCCCTATTTAAAGTGAATGTAGCTGTCTCTAGAGCGTATCCCCAAAATGATAGCGGTAAATCAGTGAGTGACATCATAGATCGCACCATATCCAATAGAGTGCGATTACGACGTTCGGACACACCGTTACGCTGAGGTGTTCCAGGCGGCGTGAGTTGTGAAACGATTCCACATTTCCTTAAGTGCGTACCAAATTCGTGACTTTAATATTCTCCCCCACGATCTGATCGTAAGAATTTTATTTTTCAGCCACGTTGATTCTCTACCTCATTCGGAAATTCGTTGAACTTTTCAAAGGTCTCATACTTGTGTTTCATCAAATAGACATACCCATATCTACTTAAGTCATCAGTGAGAGTGAGAACATAACGATAGCCACCGTGAGCCTCAACGCTCATTGGACTGCACACATAAGTATGTATAATTTCCAATAAGTTGGTTGCTCGCTCCATTGTTCCGGAGAACGGTGTCTTGGTCATTTTACCCATGAGGCATGGTTCGCATGTGTCAAATGATTCGAAATCAAGAGACTCCAAAAGTCCATCTGTATGGAGCTTCTTCATGCGTTTGACACCAATGTGACCAAGGCGGCAGTGCCACAGATATGTGGGACTATCATTATCAATCTTACATCTTTTGGTATTCACACTATGAATATGTGTAACATCCCGTTCGAGATTCATTTAGAATAAACCATTGAGCAGCGGGGCATGACCATAAAACATATCTCTCATATAAATAGAACAACCATTATTCTCGGATTTAAATGAGTAGCCATCTCATTTTAAACGAGATCCAGATACAATGTTCATGCTCAAAGCTGGCACTAAATAACAATTATTGAGGTTTAACACTAATCCCGTAGGTAAATGTAGAGGTAGCGTGCCGACGGCGATCACATCGACTTTGGAACCATTCCCGACGCGCATCGTCACCTCGTCCTTCGCCAGTCTCCGCTTTATTCTGCTGCTCCTGTTTTGAGTTAGAAATATGAGCAACCGCACCGGTATCAAATACCCAGGAGCTACTACGAGTACTGATAAGGTACACATCAATTACATGTATATCGCATATACCTTTAGTGTTGCCAGCCTTCTTGTCCGCTAAGTATTTGAGGCAGTTCCGCTTCCAGTGTCCCTTTCCCTTGCAATAAAAGCACTCAGTCTCAGGTTTGGGTCCATTCTTTGGCTTCTTCCTGGCAACTGGTTTACCGAGCGCGGGAACTCCCTTGCCGTCCTTCTTGAAGTTCTTCTTACCCTTGCCTTTCTTGAAACTAGTGGTTTTATTGACCATCAACACTTGATGTTCCTTTTTGATTTCCACCTCCGCTGATTTCAGCATTGAATATACCTTAGGAATGGTCTTTTCCATTCCCTGCATATTGTAGTTCATCACAAAGCTTGTAGCTAGGTGGGAGCGACTGAAGGATTCTGTCAATAACTGCCTTGTTCGGGAGGTTAATGTCCAGCTGGGACAAGCGGTTGTGCAACCCAGACATTTTGATTATGTGCTCACTGACAGAACTATTTTCCTCGATCTTACAACTATAGAACTTGTCGGAGACTTCTTATCTCTCGACCCGGGCATGAGCTTGGAAAACCATTTTCAGCTCTTCGAACATCTCATATGCTCCGTGTTGCTCAAAACGCTTTTGGAGCCCCGGTTCTAAGCTGTAAAGCATGCCGCACTGAACGAGGGAGTAATCATCAGCACGCGACTGCCAAGCGTTCATAACGTCTTGGTTCTCTGGGATGGGAGCTTCACCTAACGGTGCTTCTAGGACATATGCTTTCTTGGCATCTATGAGGATGATCCTCAGGTTCCGGACCCAGTCCGTATAGTTGCTGCCATAATCTTTCAGCTTGGTTTTCTCTAGGAACGCGTTGAAGTTGAGGTTGACGTGAGCATTGGCCATTTTATCTACAAGACATTTTGCAAAGGTTTTTAGACTAAGTTCATGATAATTAAGTTCATCTAATCAAATTATTTAATGAACTCCCACTCAGATAGACATCCCTCTAGTCACCTAAGTGATACATGATCCGAGTCAACTAGGTCGTGTCCGATCATCACGTGAGACGGACTAGTCATCATCGGTGAACATCTCCATGTTGATCGTATCTTCCATACGACTCATGTTCGACCTTTCGGTCTCTTGTGTTCCGAGGCCATGTCTGTACATGCTAGGCTCGTCAAGTCAACCTAAGTGTTTTGCATGTGTAAATCTGGCTTACACCCGTTGTATGTGAACGTTAGAATCTATCACACCCGATCATCACGTGGTGCTTCGAGACAACTAACTTTCGCAACGGCGCATAGTTACGGGAAACACTTTCTTGAAATTATTGTGAGGGATCATCTTATTACTATCGTCGTTCTAAGCAAATAAGATGCAAAAACATGATAAACATCACATGCAATCAAATAGTGACATGATATGGCCAATATCATTTTGCTCCTTTTGATCTCCATCTTCGGGGCGCCATGATCATCATCGTCACCGGCATGACACCATGATCTCCATCATCAAGATCTCCATCATCGTGTCTCCATGAAGTTGTTCGCCAACTATTACTTCTACTACTATAGCTAACGGTTTAGCAAAGAAGTAAAGTAATTACATGGCGTTATTCAATGACACGCAGGTCATACAATAAATAAAGACAACTCCTATGGCTCCTGCCGGTTGTCATACTCATTGATTCCTATTACAAAAACATGATCAATCTCATACATCACATATAATTCATTCATCACATCCTTTTTGGCCATATCACATCACAAGGCATATGCTGCAAAAACAAGTTAGACGTCCTCTAATTGTTGTTGCATGTTTTTACGTGGCTGCGATAGGGTTCTAGCAAGAACGTTTCTTACCTACGTCGAAACCACAACGTGATATTCCAATTTCTATTTACCCTTCATAAGGACCCTTTTCATCGAATCCGATCCGACTAAAGTGGGAGAGACAGACACCCGCTAGCCACCTTATGCAACTAATGCATGTCAGTCGGTGGAACCCGTCTCACGTAAGTGTACGTGTAATGTCGGTCCGGGCCGCTTCATCCCAAGATGCCGCCGAGTCAAGATAAGACTAGTAATGGCAAGTGAATTGACAAAATCGACGCCCACAACAACTTGTGTTCTACTCGTGCATAGAAACTACGCATAGGCCTAGCTCATGATGCCACTGTTGGGGAACGTTGCAGAAAATAAAAAATTTCTACGCTTCACCAAGATCAATCTATGGAGTCATCTAGCAACGAGAGAGAGGAGTGCATCTACATACCCTTGTAGATCGCGAGCGGAAGCGTTCAAGAGAACGAGGTTGAGGGAGTCGTACTCGTCGTGATCCAAATCACCAAGGATCCTAGTGCCGAACGGACGGCACCTCCGCGTTCAACACACGTACGGTTGGGGAAGACGTCTCCTCCTTCTTGATCCAGCAAGGGGAAGGGAGAGGTTGATGGAGATCCAACAGCACGACGACGTGGTGGTGGAAGCAGCGGTGATCTTGGCAGGGCTTCGCCAAGCTCTAACGAGAGGGAGAGGTGTTACGAGGGGAGAGGGAGGCGCCAGGGACTTGGGTGCGGCTTCCCTCCCTCCCCCCACTATATATAGGGCCCCTAGGGGGGGGCGGCCCTAGGAGATCCCATCTCCAAGGGGGGCGGCGGCCAAGGGGGGGACTTGCCCCCGAAGTCAGGTGGGGCGCCCCCACCCCTAGGGTTTCCAACCCTAGGCGCAGGGGAGGCCCAAGGGGGCGCACCAGCCCACCAGGGGCTGGTTCCCCTCCCACTTAAGCCCATGGGGCCCTCCGGGATAGGTGGCCCCACCCGGTGGACCCCCCGGGTCCCTTTTGGTGGTCCCGGTACAATACCGATGACCCCCAAAACTTCCCCGATAGCCGAAACAGGACTTCCCATATATAAATCTTTACCTACGGACCATTCCATAACTCCTCGTGACGTCTGGGATCTCATCTGGGACTCCGAACAACTTTTGGGCTACCACATACTAATATCTCTACAACCCTAGCGTCACCGAACCTTAAGTGTGTAGACCCTACGGGTTTGGGAGACACGCAGACATGACCAAGACGACTCTCCGGTCAATAACCAACAGCGGGATCTGGATATCCATGTTGGCTCCCACATGCTCCTCGATGATCTCATCGGATGAACCATGATGTCGAGGATTCAAGTAATCCCGTATACAATTCCCTTTGTCAATCGGTACGTTACTTGCCCGAGATTTGATCGTCGGTATCCCAATACCTCGTTCAATCTCGTTATCGACAAGTCACTTTACTCGTACCGTAATGCATGATCCCGTGACCAAACACTTGGTCACATTGAGCTAATTATGATGATGCATTACCGAGTGGGCCCAGAGATACCTCTCCGTCATACGGAGTGACAAATCCCAGTCTAGATCCGTGTCAACCCAACAGATACTTTCGGGGATACCTGTAGTATACCTTTATAGTCACCCAGTTACGTTGTGACGTTTGGTACACCCAAAGCACTCCTACGGCATCCGGGAGTTACACGATCTCATGGTCTAAAGAAATGATACTTGACATTGGAAAAGCTCTAGCAAACGAACTACACGATCTTGTGCTATGCTTAGGATTGGGTCTTGTCCATCACATCATTCTCCTAATGATGTGATCTCGTTATCAACGACATCCAATGTCCACAGTCAGGAAACCATGATCATCTGTTGATCAACGAGCCAGTCAACTAGAGGCTCACTAGGGACATGTTGTGGTTTATGTATTCACACATGTATTACGATTTCTGGATAACACACTTATAGCATGAATAATAGACAATTATCATGAACAAGGAAATATAATAATCATTTTATTATTGCCTCTAGGGCATATTTCCAACAGAAAGAGGGGATGCCTCCCGGGGCATCCCCAAGCTTAGGCGCTTGAGTATTCCTTGAATATTACCTTGGGGTGCCTTGGTCATCCCCAAGCTTAGAGTCTTTCCACTCCTTATTCTCCTCATATCGATATCTCACCCAAAGCTTGAAAACTTCAATCACACAAAACATAACAAAACTTCATGAGATAGGTTAGTATGATAAAGAGTAAACCATTCACTTTGGTATTGTTAAGGACAAGTTCCATAATTTTTATCACACAATGCCTACTGTACCATATCATTTCTATAATTTTTATTGAGAAATATAAGTCATAGAAACTAGAAAACAAGCAAACTATGCAATGAAAACAGAATCTGTGAGAAACATAACAGTTTGTAATGATCTGAACATAAACCATACTTCTGCTACTCCAAAAATTATGAAATAAATTGGTGGACATGAGGAATTTGTCTATTAATCTTCTGCAAAAATAATCAACTCAAAAGCACTATTCTATAAAAAATGACAGCTAATCTTGTGAGCGCAAAGTTTCTGTTTTTTTACATCAAGATCACATTAACTTTCTCCTAAGTCTTCCCAAAGGTCTTACCTAGCACTTTATTGAAACAAAAGCTATAAAACATGATTACTGCAGTATCTTAATCATGTAAACACACAAAAAAAAGTAAGGGTAAATATTGGGTTGTTCCCCAACAAGCGTTTTTCTTTAATACCTTTTAGCTAGGCATGATGATTTCAATGATGCTCACATAAAAGGTTGGAATTGAAGCACAAGGAGAGCATCTTGAAGAATATGACTAGCACAATTGATTCTAACCAACTTCCTATGCCTAGGGATTTTGTGAGCACACAACTTATGGGGAAAATAATCAACTAGCATAGGAAGGCAAAACAAGTATAACTTCAAAACTTTAAGCACATAGAGAGGAAACTTGATATTATTGCAACTCCTACAAGCATGTATTCCTCCCTCATTATAATTTTCAGTAGCATCATGGATAGCAACTTTGTTCTCATACTCAATTGGAACCTCTTCCGAAATGGTGGAATCATTACTAGCTAAAGTTGACACTCTTCCAAATCCACTTTCATAAATATCACATTAAGATTCAACACCCTCCAAAATAGTGGGATCACTAATTTCTAAAGTTGACACTCTTCCAAACCCACTTTAAATGACAGTATTGTTCATACTCCAAAAGATATAAGTGAAGTTCATGGAGCATTCTAAAATTAATATAGACTAACCAATATCCAAGCTCAAAATGTATAAGTGAAGCACATGAAGAATTCTATAAAACCATACTCAAAAGATTTAAGTGAAGCACAAAGAGCAATTCTATAAGATCATACTTAAAAGATTTAAGTGAAGCACATGAAGTATTATATAAATCAATGAAGGGCTATCTCATCATAGCAGGGTTCTTAAAGGAAAAACAAAACACAAAAGACGCAAATCATGTGAACAAAGCAAAAACCGAGGTATACCGATATTTGTTGAAGAAGAAAGATGGGATGCCAACCGGGGAATCCCCAAGCTTAGATGCTTGAGTATCCTTTGAAATATTTACTTGGGGTGCCTTGGGCATCCCCAAGCTTGAATTCTTGTCTCTCTTTATTCTTCTCATATTGATAGCTCCTCGACCTTCGGACACTTCATCCACACAAAACTTTAACAAAAACTTGTGAGATCCGTTAGTGTAATAAAGCAAATCACTACCTTTAGGTACTGTAATGAACTCATTCTTTATTTATATTGGTGTTAAAACTACTGTATTCTAACTTCTCTATGGTTCATACCCCCGGATACTAGCCATAGATTCGTCGAAATAAGCAAACAACACACGCAAAACAGAATCTGTTAAAAACAGAACAGTCTAAAGTAATCTGGAAGTTTGGCAAACTTCTGTAACTCCTAAAATTATGAAATAAATATGAAAATTTGAAAAATTTGTACATAATTAATGTGCAAAACGTTTCAGACCCATTTGACTTTCCAGTAAAAAATCTAAATTCACGCACTACAGCAAAAGTTTCTGTTTTTGTTCTGCACATAGTAAACAAGCAATCTAATCACCCCAAAACCAAAGTTTGGCACATTATTTTTATAATACAATGGATATATACAAGGGGATAATTATTTACATAGAAACTTCCATGAAAAATTCTACATTGTTTCCGTGAGCATGAACACAAGTGCTCAAGGTCGACCCTCACTTCTTCAATGCATAACTTTCCAATCACTTCTCTTTTTGAAAAACTCTTTAGGCATGAGAGGCAAGTAATAATTTTTGGTATTTTCATTCTTTAATTTTTTTGTATGTTTCACCCACAACTAAACAGAAATAAAAAGGAAAAACAAAATCTACTTAGTGAAGAAAGCAAACAAGCACACACGAGAATATCAACCCCACGCTATTGCTCCCCGCACTACAAAAAAAAATACACTTCCGTGATGATACGTGTTTGTCACAGTAGGTCACATTTTTTGTCATGCATGTACATCCATGACAAATTTATGACAGAATCAAGATAGTCATACCTGTGCTGTCGTAGAAGTGTTCCATGACATTACCAAAATTATCATCACGGAAGTGTCCACTTCCATGACAGTAAATCGCGCGTCACAGAAGTGCTTTCGTCAAGCATGACCGACACGTGCCATCCACCGTAACGGAACGCCATTAAGCTATCGGGTCGGGTTTTGGATCCGATAACCCGTTAACAGCCCCGACCAATGGGGATTTTCCACGTGTAAAATTATCATTGGCTGGAGGAGACACGTGTCAGGTCCGCGTTGGCACAGGTGTCACTCATCCAATGGGCGAGACACGCCTATGATATGTTGACATGTGGACCGGCCCATCAAGTTTAAATGGGCCGGCCCAACTGAAGGCCCACAAGATTTTGCGGACCATAATGGGCCGGCCCAGCTAAAGGCCCATGAGATTTTGCGGACCATAATGGGCTGGCCCAACTAAAGGACCACAAGATTTTGCGGGCCATAATGGGCCGGCCTAGGTAAAGGCCCACAAGATTTTTGTGTGCCATAATGGGTCGGCCTAGGTAAAGGCCCACAAGATTCTTGCGGATCATAATGGGCTGGCCCAGCTAAAGGCCCACGAGATTTCGCCGACAATAATGGGCCGACCCAGCTGTAGGCCCACAAGATTTTGAGGACCCTAGTAGGCCGGCCCATTAACTGCCTGCCATGTTTTGGGCCAAATGCCGGCCCATATTAGATCCGGTCCATTAATGGCCTGCCACGCTCCGGGCCTGGCCCATATGAGATCCGGCCCGTTAAAAGCCTACCACGTTCTGGGCCAAATTACAGCCCAGATCAGGTCCGGCCCTTTAAGAGGCTTTGGGCTCAATTATGGCCCATATCAGATTCGGCCCGTCAACTAGACACTATGCTTTTGGGCCCACTTGCTAAAGGCTCACTTAGTAATTCGGCCTGATATTAGTTTTGGCCTGTTAAGGGCCCGTTTAACATTTTGGCCCTTGTCGGATTCATGGGTTCCGGCAGACCCTTAAGGTTCGAACTCTGGGGTGCGCGCGGAGATCGTGCCCCCTACCTCTCCGTCTCGAAAGGATCTAACTACTAGAAGAACAACACAAGAGACACAGGGTTTATACTGGTTCGGGCCACCATTGTGGTGTAATACCCTACTCCAGTGTGGTGGGTGGATTGCCTCTTGGGCTGATGAGGAAGAACAATACAAGGAAGAACAACCTCGCGAGGGTCTGTTCTTAGCAAGGGGATGAACTGCTAGGAGGAGTTCGATCGCCCTTCTCTCTCTCTCTATGTATGCCTCTAGATACTCAATCATGTTCCCCCTCTACCCTTGGGGTGGCTAGTCCTATTTATAGGCAAAGGCCCTGGGACTCTTCCCAAATATTGAGCGGGAAGGGCGCCAACAATTGGCCAATTTGAAGGGGAACATCTGGTACACTTATCCTGACTAAAGTTGGTCTTCGCCTGCCAAAGGCCCTGTGGTGACGCCGTCCTGGGCTCCATGGTGACCTCCTTCCCACCGTTGGACTGGTCTTGGTCTCGTTGCACCGAAATGGGTGCCTTTGCTTGATCCTCTCGCCTGCGCTTGCCCCCTTTGCACCAAAGAGGAAAGGGAGACGCTGCGCGGGCTGGCGCCCGCCTGGCACCCTTGGTCGTCATGGCTTGCGTCATGGGCACCTCGTGAGGTACCCGCCTTGATCTCTCCGCCTCCTCGCGAGCCAGCCTAAGGAGGCCGTGCTTGAGGAAGCGCCGTGTCGTCCACCTCGCGAGGCTTGGCCCCTCGCGAGGGTCTTGAGCCTTGTGTTGATGAAGATGGGCCACGCTGGGCCCCCATTTGAGCCACGCCGCAGGCCGCAGGCAGGCAAGTCTGGGGACCCCCGTTCCCAGAACGCCGACAGTAGCCCCCGGGCCCAAGGCACGCACGGACTTGGCCGTGCCGAGAGGCGAAAGGGCAAGGGCGAAGCGCCGCGGGCCCTAACAGCTTGCGGCCTTGGGCGCCGCGTGGCGGTTGATTGGACGTGGGCGTCTCCGCTTCCCCATGACGCCTCGTCGTTCGCGCAGATTGGACAAGTCCCTGCATGCAAATCGTGTCATGATTACCTGTGATCGTGGAGGCCGACGGTTGGCCTCCGCTGGCTATAAGTACGGAACCGCGCATGCCCTTCTAGTCCATCTCTCCTTGCTTTCTCCTTCGCATTGATTCTTGCTCCGTCTTGGTGTGATGGCTCCAATTCGCCGGTTTTCTGCAGCGGAGAAGGGAAAGGCTCCTCAAGAGGGACCTGACCCGCTCCCGCTGAAGAAACGGCCTGCCTTGTGCGGCCAAGACGAGGAGAACCGCCTGGTGGTGCTGAGGCCTTGGTACGAGCGGCCTCCACCGGGATTCCCGCTTCCCTTGTATGCCCACGCCGAGGGCCTTGAAAGAGGAGATGTCGATCCCCTCGGCCAGCGCCGTCGCTGGCGCCGGAGGGTCACGAAGGTGTGGGTCGTTCCTCCCGGAGTCCACGCCGAGGGCTCCTCCCGCGAGCTCGTGCTCCACGCCCCCATGCCTCCGCGGACTTGGATTCGCTTTCCTCCCTTCTTCGCCTCTGTCTTCCCGCGGGGAAGACTCCTGGAGCTGTGGCTGCAGCACGCCGACTGCAGCACTCCTGCGACCGAGGCAGAGGTCGCGATCATTGCCCCGGGCGAGGTCTTCATGACGCGCGGCTGGGGCAAAATCGCTCGGTGCTGCAGGATGAGGGGCACCCTCACGATCCACCTGGAGTACAACGACGCTTCAGTGATGTTCTTCAAGGTCTTCGACGCGAACGGTCACCGGCTGGAGTGCTGCCCCGGGGGAGGCAGCCAGGACCTTGCTGCGGCGACGGTTGGGCCTGCCAACCGCCCCCTGGACAGCTCCACAAGCGACGGGAGTGCCGGAGGATCCAGCGATCCTAGTGAGGTCTTCGCGACGCCGGAGACGAGCGACCACAGCTACGAGCCCGAGAGCCAACGCCGCTCCCGGAGCAGGGCAGGCTCGCTTGGTCGCCGCCGTTCCTGATCTGTATGGGGTTGGCGCCGGTGCTTGATGGCCCACTGTTGATGATGGCATCTTTTGCAAGGGTGCATGTAGTTAGCACCCTTTAGGATCCGTTCCCTGCGAGGAATCACATTGTTCCCCACAGGGGCTTGTAAGGCGGCTGTGATCCTTGTTGTTAATATGTAACCCTTGTTATGGATCTGTGCGAATCGCAAATTCCGTCATAGTTCGGTCCTCCCTTTCGCACCTCGCGAGGGCTTGGTGCTCTGCGTTGACAGGTCCCAGTCCCAAGGCGGCGTCAGCCGTCGCTGGTATGCCAGGTCGCGATGCCGTGGTCAAGGCCAGGAGGTGAGCGACCCGGGGTCCGGTAAGAGCCCTTGAGTCGCGATGCTCAGGAGGTCCCCTTTGGCGCCCAAGCAGCCGCCGCTTGGTGAGAAAGAGAAGCAACGTCGCTAGTACGGAGTCGCTTTAGGTGCGGGGGTAGTGCCACGGTAGCCAACGCTTTGGATGGTGACTCAACTTGAGAATCGGGGATCGCCCCCAGCGCGTCGTCGGGTCCGGGAGGTAATTTGAAAGGAGTTGCTTGGCGAGGTCCTCGCGTGCCCCTTCTCCCTCGCCTCTGCTCCCCTTTCTGCTCTACGTCCTCGGGTCCCGGCCCTCGAGCTTGTCTCAGCCGTCGCCGGTATGCCAGGTCGCGATGCCGTGGACAAGGCCAGAGGGTGAGGGCTGGAGAGCCAGTAAGAGCCCTGAGTCGCGATGCTCAGGCACCCCCCCCTTTAACGTGCAAGCGGTTCGCGCGGGCGAGGGTGAAGGAAGCGCTGTGAGGGCCTTGGCTAGCACAGCTTCCTCTAAGGATCCTGCAAATTCATTACAGAAAGAAGATGGGACTGCCATGGCAGTCATTAGTTGATTGTTAGTCGCTCAGGAGCTCGCTGGTTGGAGCGGGTGAGGTGTGTCTGGGCACCTGTGAGCCAGCGCGGGACTCACGAGGCCCTACCTCTAGGCGGGTTGCGCCCGGCGCTGGGTCGTGTCTTGAGATGTGTTCCTGCAAAATCTGGTTAGATGCCGGCACTCTACGTCCTCGGGTCCTGGCCCTCGATCTCGTCTCAGCCGTCGCTGGTATGCCAGGTCGCGATGCCGTGGACAAGGCTAGAGGGTGAGGGCTGGAGAGCCAGTAAGAACCCTGAGTCGCGATGCTCAGGCGCCCCCCCTTTAACGTGCAAGTTGTCGACATGAAGAAGAAAAGGCGCCGTGGACGGCATCGAGTAATCAAGCATGATGCATAATTGGAAATAAACGCGGAAGGGATACATGCCGCTGGGCCTAGCCCGAGTGGCCTGGGGATGATGCAGCCCGAGGGGCGCCCCCAGCAAAGCAAGCTAGCGACTAAAAAGATAAATAGGGATACATGCCACAGGGACGGACCCACGCGGCCTGGGAATGACGCAACGCTAGAAGGGCGGTCCCAGCTGGGAATGAAAGTTGAGAGATGTCACCTGAAGATGTCGTCGGTGCAGTGGCATTGGTGCAACAGACTCGGTGGGCTGTAGAAGCCGATCCTCATGAGCCCCCAGGCCCAGGGGCCTCAGGAGGCTCCAGAGGCACTGGTGGCTCCTCGTGAGCAGCCTCCATCTCCGCCAGGGCTGTGGAACGCCTGTCTTCTTGCGCCTCCAAGACGCTCCTCATGATGCGCCGGTACGCCGCAGCCACGCTCGGCAGGCCATAAGGCATGCGAACATAGCTGTGGGGTGGTCCTCCACAGCGCCCCACTTGTGGGGGCTAGAGGCGCTCCGCCGTGGCGATCTGATTGAGCCCTGGTACGTCGACGCAGATGCGCAGCCTACCATCCTCGCCTGGATGGGGAGCCACAGCTGGCGGGCGATGGCAACCTGTCATGATCCTTGACTCCTGTAGTTCTTGAATGGCCTTGCTAACAAACTCCTGCTGGTCTGACCTTCTTTCCCTGGCTTCCTTTCGGGGGAAACGTGCTTCGAAACACGCCTCCACATGGTGCCCCAGCGCCTCCCTCGTGACCTTGGCGAGGTCGGTGGCCCTCCAGGTGAGAGCCCCCGAGCCCTGCCTGAGGAGGGCGCCAGGCGCGCTTTCCTATGCGATTGAGGGAGGATCCCCTTGGGAAGACGCGGGCCTTGAAGGGCCTGCCTCCTGAGGGGCTGAGCCTGACGTTGTCTTCTTCTTTTGGGGGTGGTCTCAGGAAGCCTCCTGCTTCCGCGATCTGGGTCTTCTAGCGACGCGGCCTGAAAGGCTCGCTCCAGGGTACACACTACATCCTTCTCTTGACAGGGCACCGTGATGACGCCGCCGCTTACTGGCATCTTGAGGACGTTGTAGCCGTGGTGAGTCACGACCATGAACTTGGCCAGCGCCGGGTACCCAAGGATGGCGTTGTACGGCAGGTGGATGTGGGCGACGTCAAAGTCGATGAGCTCGGTGTGGTAGTTGTTGCGGGCCCCGAAGGTGACTGGGAGGCGGACCTGCCCGATCGGGACTGTGGAGCCGTCGGTGACTCCGGAGAAGGGCTTGGTTGGCTGAAGCTGGTCGTAGGGCACTTGGAGGCTGTTGAATGTTCACGGACAAGACGTTGAGCCCTGCCCCTCCGTCGATGAGGGTCCTGGTGACCAGAACGTTGCTGATGACTGGGGAGCAAAGCACTGAGAGGACTTCGGCTGTGGCCGTGCACTTGAGCTGGTCTACTGAGCTGAACGTGATGGTGCAGGCCGACCACCTGAGGGGACGCGTTGCTTCGAGCTTGGGGAGAACTGCATTCACTTCGCGAGCAAACTGCTTGAAGATATGTTGTGAGGCTGGGGCTTGAGCTCAGCCCAGGATGCAGGCGATGGCGCGAGGCTCCTGGAAGCCCCCAGCCCCCTCGTCTTGGTGGCGGTCTTCATTCCTTCTTGGCTGAGGCGGCAACGGCGGCAGGCCTGGGTTGCCGTGAGGGCGATCCTCACGAGGCTGGTCCCTCCAGTCCCCCTCACGGGGCGGGTCACGCCAGCGGTCCTCGCGAGGTTGGTCATGCCAGCGGTCCTCGCGAGGTTGGTCACGCCAGCCTTGACGTGGGCCCCGATCTTCCCAGCGTCCCAGGTTCCTTCCTCCTCCTCGGCCGTAGCCCCGGTCAGCACGGTCAGGGCATCGGCCGACTCTTCCTTCTCGCACGGCACGGAGTTCTTGGCATTCATTGGTGTTGTGGGTGTGGAGGTCGTGGTACACACAGTACCGGCTGCCCCTGGAGGATTCGGGCAGATCCTTGCCCCGCTTGGTGTCCGGCTCTGCCGCGAGCATGGCAGCCCCCTTGCGCTTCACGTCCTTGGCCTTGGGCTTCTTCTCTTCTGGGTCTGCGACAGGCAGCTCGAGGAGGGAGAGGCGTCCCTCCTCAGCTCTGGCGCACTTGGTTGCCAGGTTGAACAGCTCCAGGGAGGTGCAGAGGTCTTCATGCATCGCCAACTCCTCCTTCATCTTGACGTCGCGCATGCCATCGTAGAAGGCCGAAATGATGGCTTCCTCGGACACCCTGGGGATCTTGAGGCGCGCACTGTTGAAGCGCTGAATGTACTTTTGCAGGGTCTCTCCAGGTTGCTGCTTGATGCGGCGCATGTCGCTCACGGCGGCAGGCCAGTCGCGGGTACCTTGGAAGTTGGCGATGAAGCGGGTACGCATCTGGTCCCAGGAGGAGATCGTGCCTGGGGCCAGGTTCAGGAGCCAAGTGCGAGCACCTTCCTTCAGCGCCATGGGGAACCAGTTCGCCATGACCTTTTCGTCCCCGCTGGCTGCTTCGATTCCCAGCTCGTAAAGCTGGAGGAACTCTGTGGGATCAGTCGTGCCGTCGTAGCGAGGAGGTAGGTCCGGCTTGAGCTTGTCGGGCCACGCGACGCTACGCAGCTCGGGGGTGTAGGCGCGGCAGCCAACGGTGACCGCGGGAGGTTTTGGTTGAGGTAGAGCTTGGCCTTGTGGGTCCCCTTGCGCTGCAGCTGGGAGCAGCGCGGGGTCTTGACGTGCCCAGGAGCTGCGCGCCTTGGGGCCACGACATCTTCTTGGAAAGGAGGCGGCTGGAATGCCCCCGGGGCTTCATTGCCCACGCAGGGCGGAGTGCGGCGCAGCGGTGCAGAACGTGCGGGAGA
Organism: Aegilops umbellulata; assembly: GCA_032464435.1. Classification (NCBI taxonomy): domain Eukaryota; kingdom Viridiplantae; phylum Streptophyta; class Magnoliopsida; order Poales; family Poaceae; genus Aegilops; species Aegilops umbellulata. The sequence goes on along the minus strand of CP136057.1, from coordinate 539,185,209 downwards.
GCCCCCTGCGGCGCGGATGAGCTCGGCGACGCGGTCGAGCCACTCCTCGTAGACGTCGTCGACGGGGCGGTAGCGCAGGAGCTCATTCGCCGCGATGAGCGCAGCTCGAGCCTCCAAGGGCGCACGAAGCGCATGCGACGAAGAACCGGCCGGGGTGAGCGACGGAGTGGCGATGCGGCCATCTCGCCACACAGACGGGTGCTGAGAGGATGCTTGCTGCTCGTTCCCCGCCGGGCCGGTGGCGACGTTGACGGCGGGCGACGAAGAACGACGAGGACGCCCACCGACGGGGGCCGTCTGGACGGCGCGGGAAGCGATGTCGGCCCGGCGCTCGGCGCGGGCCCGACGAGCGTCAGACATGGATGCGACTGTCGGAGGAGAGCGGAGCGGTGGAAGACGGACTCCGGCGCACCCCTACCTGGCGTGCCAAATGTCGGATTCACGGGTTCCGGCAGACCCTTAAGGTTCGAACTCTGGGGTGCGCACGGAGATCGTGCCCCCTACCTCTCTGTCTCGAAAGGATCTAACTACTAGAAGAACAACACAAGAGACACAGGGTTTATACTGGTTCGGGCCACCATTGTGGTGTAATACCCTACTCCAGTGTGGTGGGTGGATTGCCTCTTGGGCTGATGAGGAAGAACAGTACAAGGAAGAACAGCCTCGCGAGGGTCTGTTCTTGGCTAGGGGATGAACTGCTAGGAGGAGTTCGATCGCCCTTCTCTCTCTCTATGTATGCCTCTAGATACTCAATCAGGTTCCCCCCTCTACCCTAGGGGTGGCTAGTCCTATTTATAGGCAAAGGCCCTGGGCCTCTTCCCAAATATTGAGAGGGAAGGGCGCCAACAATTGGCCAATTTGAAGGGGAACATCTGGTACACTTGTCCTGACTAAAGTTGGTCTTCGCCTGCCAAAGGCCATGTGGTGACGCCGTCCTGGGCTCCATGGTGACCTCCTTCCCACCGTTGGACTGGTCTTGGTCTCGTTGCACCGAAATGGGTGCCTTTGCTTGATCCTCTCGCCTGCGCTTGCCCCCTTTGCACCAAAGAGGAAAGGGAGACGCTGCGCGGGCTGGCGCCCGCCTGGCACCCTTGGTCGTCATGGCTTGCGTCATGGGAACCTCGTGAGGTACCCGCCTTGATCTCTCCGCCTCCTCGCGAGCCAGCCTAAGGAGGCCATGCTTGAGGAAGCGCTGTGTCGTCCGCCTCGCGAGGCTTGGCCCCTCGCGAGGGTCTTGAACCTTGTGTTGATGAAGATGGGCCACGCTGGGCCCCCACTTGAGCCACGCCGCAGGCCGCAGGCAGGCAAGTCTGGGGACCCCCGTTCCCAGAACGACGACAACCCTATATTAATTTCAGCCTGTTAAAAGCCAGTCATATAGTTGGGCCTAACTACGGCCCGGTTTGCATCCGGCCTGCTCGCAGCCGATATCTGATTGGGCCAAACAAGGACCGAGACAATTTTGGCCTATTAAAATCCCGTGATATGATTCGCACAATCATGGGTTGGGGTTCATTTCGGGCTGCTGCCGGCCCGTGAGCTATTCGGTACGTTTCAGGCCCGCTAAAAACATGGCCCGTTAGAGTCAAATGTTTCGGTCCGGTTTTTTTTCAGCCTGTTAACATCTGATTACTAGTTAACATCTGATTTTTCAGCCCGATACTAGTTACTAGTTAACATCTGATTTTTTTTTTCAGATAGCGAATGATGGCAGTAACTAGTAGGAATTAAGAACAAACCTACTCTATACAATAAAGAAATTACAGCATAGTAACTAAGAATAAACCTACACTATACAATAAAGGATTTAATGTATATTACATCCACTGGGCATCGAAGTTGGCCACCAGTGATCATAAAGCGCAACGAAGAAGCAGATTACAAAAACTGGGCACCATTGCAGCGTAACAAAATAATACTGAACCGAGACCACTTCCAAGAGAGTTCAAGAAAGGTTAGCCTTGCGGGCGAACTGCTGCGCAAGCTGCTGAGCAAGGCTGTGAGACTGGCCTAGCATGTCGGTCATAGCTTCCAGGTGTAGCTGTTTAGCGATGAGGTTCTCATTGGTGTTCTCCGCAATCTTTCTTAGAGATAGGACTTCAAGTCGAAGTTGAGTTGCAGAATGCCTTTCTGCTAGAACTTGGGACTGAAGAAGTCAAATTGATTCAGACAACGAATTCTGTGAGCTTGTCTGACTGTTAGTCTCAAGTAACTTGAACACTGCATCAAGATAAGACTTTGGGGTTTTCTCGCTATCTTCAAGATGTTTTGCCTTCTTTGCTGCAATATATGTTGGGTTTGTCTCACAGTCTTCAGCAGACTTATGAATGCCATCAGGCATATAACCTTGAAACAAAGCAGAGAGATGACAGGTTTTGCACGTGTATAAACAAAGATGATAACTGTTCTGTCAATTATATCCAATTTCAAATTAGAAAATAAAGAGTAAGGTCAAAATATCAATAGCATAATTTGGCATTGTTCACAATGCGGGGAGCTTCCCACACTACTGGATTACCATGTCAACATAACAAGCATAGATGAAGGGCAGAGAAAATCATTGTATCTATTTTGGATAATGTGCATGGCATGTTGTTCATATCATCAGCCACATCAGTAAGATAAAACAGGAGATGACAAGGTGCAAACGTGGGCTGCTTCACCACACACTAGATTATAGATCCACAAAAACAAGCATACATATAGGGAGTATTCAATTATGTGCATGGTATGAATAAGGAATTTGGTTTTACAAGTAAAACTTAGAACTTACGGTTCTTACGAACATGCATTTTGGTAGAAACAGCAAACTAAAGAGCAGTAAACGATATGGAGTATGAGCAAATTAAACAGCAGTTGAGGATAAAGGCTTTAGAAGGACTGACTTACATTAACAGTTAACACCGGCTTTATAATGCCCTTCTCCATGTCAAGGGAAGGATAACTCAAGAATTTCAGCACAGAATCTTGTTCATAAGCATTTCCTGTACTCTACATTTTGTAGAGAGTAATTATAGATATGATAATACTGGAAGGGATAGAGGATAATGAAGATAAGATGCAGATTGATGCTACATAATCAACTACCAATCCCTGGAAGTACAAGCGTTACAGGACAAAATGTACTGACAAGAGCAATGGGCTACACTTCTGCACTGGCATTGTCTGTGTATTCTACTTGTTGGTAAGATTAAATATAGATCTGATCTTTTTTAGTAAATGGTGGGCAAGGGAGATAAGATGCAGAATGCTAAAAAATGAACCAATCCCTCTTCCCATAATACAAGAGTGTTCTAAACACTTGTGTACTGTACAAAACATTCTTATATTATGGGACGGAGGGAGTAGCTGTTAATGTAAGTACAGTGATAGACCACGTTCAGTCCTTACAAGAGGACTGCAGAGCTAAACCTCTTCAAAAGCATTGGGTTGATTCTAAATTTATGTAAGAGTCCATACGGATCTTATAATGTCCACCAAATGGACGATTATGAGGCTAACATGTGCAGTGATGCTACATAATCAAACAACTATGAAAGTAAGTATGGTCATACAGGGCAAGAGGTACTCACAAGAGCAATGCAGTGTGCAGTATAGTTGCGAGATTCTATGGTCCCTTGAGAACGAATGTTCTTCTGCTAACAGTTTTCATACAAGTGAGACATTAAGGCAAATGCGGAAATGTAGTTCAAATTGTGATGTGATATCATAGACAGTACCTTACGCTCCAGCCGAGACCAATGTGTAACAAGATTATTCTAGTCACCGTTGGATAAATGTAGCACCGGAGACTTTACAGAAATTTCGTTCAGAGGCTTGCCATCGAAGTGCGCTTGCCTCAGGTAGGAACGATACTTCATCAACGAGTGCTTGAAAATCGCAACCAAACCTTGCTCATCATCACAATCCAGTTTGCTCCTCGCCTATTTAAAAGAATGAAATCTTGTGTCTTCTGTCAGCAGAAACATATGCAGTAATGACCATGAATAACATTAGTACATTACTTACGCGTAAGTTGCGGAGGAAGACTGGAAATTGTTCTGTGTCTACGGTATAATCTTTCCATGAAGGAAAGATGCGCACAAAGTTCCTGACAACAACATAAGCTTCGTCTTCTAAACTGGGAAGAAATGGAACAAGGGTCCTATTTGCTGCAATTGGGGCCCTCTCTGGTTCAAAAAGGGATTTGGCAACTGGATTTGGTGTACTCTTTGCTGGAATGGGGATTTTGCGTCGTACAGCTGGTGTTATGTCAACTGGCATAATCATACTGTTTGCTGCAGTTGGGGTCTGCTGAGTTGGGGCATCAGAAATGACCAGTGTAGTAGGGCTAGAGTCTGCTAGAGTTGAGGTATTTTGTGGGTCAGGTGACATTGCAACTACACCTAATGGGCTATTTGATTTATCAGGTGCCACTACCTTTTTCAAATACTTTGCTTGTGCTCCTCCACGATCAGCAATCGCCCTCTTCCTTTTGAACGTTTGATACACAAGAACAACATTTGAATGGATAAATATGGTATGATGACAGATGGAATATGTACTGAAAATGGATAGGCAGGGCGTATTCACATACACGATGTGTAAACTAAGCTAATGGTAGTTCGACAAAGTAGAAGCAATGCAAAGCATTAGTTGCAAGATATGTGCGAGCAATGTAACCTTGGAAAGTTAGAGCAAGTACCTTGATGGGTGAATAAGATAGGGCGTCTTCCTCTGACTCCTCCACTAGGGAGCTACATTGACTTAGGTCTCCCTCTAGCTCAGAATCACTGTTAGGATCATATTCTGAGCATGAATCTGTAGGTGGAGAGCGTTTGCATTGCATTGCATCCAGACTTGATTTCAGTCCCTTAATGCCAAGTTTGACATCCATGGCATTGTTCTGCTTTATTCTTTTCATGTGCGCAAGCTCATAATCATTATGATGCTGTTTAGAATCTGAGATTCATGAAAACATAAAAAGTAGTCAGATTATCTATGGAATGCATTGCGGATTCAACTCGGAGAGTGTCTCCCTATAAACCCCTGCATATGCAAAGTTTACCTCCCCAACCGTGCTGACCAGACCACACACAGAAATACAAACCCCTTATGTCTCTATAACAGGCAGGCACACATTTCAAAACTGAAGTAGGAACATTAGAATCATATGAACTTCATATTTGAACAAATAAACTAAGCAATTATGAGTGGCATAATGTTTAGCTTCAAGGGTGGAGTGTTGGTAGTGCGACACACAACAAGTAGGCAAATTGTATTCCATGTAAAAGATCGAAACCTATGTAAAAGCTGGAAATGACACTTTCTTTCTATACAATACAGTGTTCGTTACCCACACATGATGGAAGAGATCACATAGAGAAATACTATTCACTCATGTCTACGGTTCCAGTATTTAGAAACAGGGTGGTCCACCCTAAAAGAATATTGACAACAAATATGACAAGGCAAGCATAGATGTAGTGAATCAATCATTTACTTGTGAGCTTACTAGGACAAGTATGCAGAATTGTAACTGCAGTAAGAGACCATCCAAAATCTGAATGAAGAAGTTTGTCTAGCACTTATTGTTTGCAACTAATCGACATGAATAATTGGATATTATATCGAATGAGTAAGAAAGACAAGTAAAATTGTCAACAAACCTAGCTTGCAGTAGTAATCTGGGTCAATGTCACTACGACTGACAATCCAAAATGACTAGTTTCTGTTCTGAGGGCCGGAATTTTGAAAAGCCTATGAACTTTAGAGGTACTAAAGATTACCGAAATACATCTGAACCATTAAGTGTAGGTAGCATTGAGCACACAACAAACCCTAATGACAGTCCTGCCTAATGAGTAATGAATCAATTAGAAAATGGGTGATGAGGAGTGGCTGCTGAGTGTTGAGGATGTATCTCAGGATAAATCGGGTTGGCTTGGTGGGTGCTGCACGCCTGAGCCCTGAACGGACTAGGAAGGTAGGCACGGCGGCGCGCCCGGGCAGCGGTGATGCTGTTGGGCGAGCGGCTCCTGGCCTCCTGATAGTCCGGTGTCTCCTCCTAGATTCATGCCGTTCGGGGACGGCAAGTCGCCGGCGAGGCAGGCTGCTGGGGGCGAGTAGAGATCGGAAGCGCGCAGCATAAAAGAGGGGAATCGGGGCCTGGGACGACCCAAAATCCCAGGGTGAGCCGGCCCACCGTGGGCACCCTGTAGAGATACACACCCGAGCGGCGAACATGCATTTTCGAAACTAATTTAGGAACATTTAGCTGACCAATTAAACAACTCTGTTTTAATAATATCAGATTCGTATTTGAACAACTAAGCTTGTGTAGCTTGGTGGGTGGAGCAGTGTTATTATGACACGAAGCACGTATTTTGATCGTATAGTGATCATAAAAGGGGAAACTCTAAGCATATTTTTTTAGCAAAACAGGGTTTCCCCTCCGATTTCTATTAAAGAAACCACCACGGAACCAACATGATCAATTAAACCCTATCAATTAAACCGTATTATGGCTGTGCCATGGCAGATTTGAAGCTGCAAATCGAAGAAATGATATTTAGCATCCATTGTTCGCTTCGAACTAAGAACTAAATTAACTAAATTCTAAGAGCTGAAAAGAAAGTAGAGTAACCATTCTAAAAAAAGTAGATTAACCAAGTTAAGATCTATTTTCTGGTTGAGATCAAAAAGTTGAGGAGATATGAAGTACCACCTCTCTTGCGGCGCCGTGTAGGCATAGGGGGTGCGATGGCTGTCGGTGGCGTTGAAGCAGATCTGCGATGGTAGATGGGTGCATCGGGGGATAAGTCCCGTTGCGGTGGATGAGAAGGTCGTGTGAGCGGACCCGACAAAGAGGACGACGGCGCCGATGAAGCGAGAGGACACGATGCAAGGCTATTGGCCCGTCGCCGTGGATGAGAAACGTCCATCTCTAGCAGTGGACGACGCGGTCTTGGTAGGCGCTCCTGCATGGTGGAGGACGGTGGCGATGGATGTGGTGGAGGACGGCGACGATGGATGGGGTGGCAGACGGAGGCTGGTGTGGGGATGGGGTGTTCTAGCGCGGACGGTGTATGAATGGGAAAATGGAGGGAGAGGTACGGGGAACCATGTTTTTGGGACGCGCCTGTCTGAAATATGGGAAAGTTACGAACTTAGCCCCCGTTTAAAATTTAGACGTCTCGTCGGTTGGGGATAGGACGGTAATCTCGTATCTCGCCAATATTTGCCTAGAGCGATTTTGGGCGAGGAGAGGGTGGTTGGCGCCCATGGTTGGCGCCCACGATGTATGAACGGGGCTGACAGGTAGGGCGGTTGTGTCACGTCTGAGTGAAGTTACAAACCTGCCCCTATTGAAAATATTTGCCTACATCGATTTCGGCCGAGTTGAGTTTGTTTTGCCGCCCACCGTGTATGAATGGGGAATGGAGGGAGAAACAGAGGTCTTTCGGACGAGCTTGAATCAAATGAGTTTTGCCGCCCATGTTTGACGCCCACCGTGTCGGAATGGGCTCAGAGGCGGTCGTGTCACGTCTAATTGAAGTCACTAACCTACCCCTATTTAGAGCAGTGGAAATTGGGCCGATGGATTGTCCGTGTAATGGGTAGACAGTAATTTCCATCTCCCAAACACTTGGCTTCGGGTAACCGACGTGGGAGGGGACATTTTGCTGCTTCTTTCGAATTTTGGGACAATAAGCATCCACGTTTACCCTGGCAACTAAATTCGTATCCATTTTGTATTCCTATATGAATCTTTATAAATCATTCTATGTGTTTTTATATATCTTCAAAAGGACGACAAAGATGTATTCCACTATCATATATGAATATGGTTTACAAATGCCGATACTCAAATTGAGAAACTAGAATCCAGTTTAAGGTGAATTCGAATATTTGGAACACTTCATGTCCAACTCAAATGTCACACGTAGCATAATGTGTACTCCCATTTAGATATGTACACAAGCGATGTATCAAGATTGAAATACCGAGTCAATCAACCATGAATGTACAGAACTAACAGACATATAAACACTTATAGAGTATATGGATCAATAATATTAACTAACATACATAAGCCAGGCCGCTGTACTTTTTTTTTGCTACGACAACATCCTTTTTTTAGCCAGCATCTTGGCCCTTTCCGATGCGTGCCACTTATGGTCCGTCTATACTACTACTATCGCTGAATGCACATTCAACCCGATTGGCATATTTGTAGGTCTGGCACAGCAATCCAAATGAAATGTCTCCGAGTCTTATCAACTAATACATACTTGTGCTCAAATAAAATTACAAACCAAAAAAAAAATTATTACATGATCTCTAAAACAAATGGTTTGATTGATTACATGAACAGACAACACAAAGGTTATTCAACTATGGAAAGAACATTTCACCTATGATTTACCAAGTAGGAATTTAATTTCCTTTTTTTCCTTCAGGACCTTAACAATCTGGTCAGTCTCAGCTTGCTTCATTTTGAAATCCACCAAATATTTAATGTTTGTCTTGAGTACTGCTTGTGATTGTGCTGTTTGCTTCCTCAACATGTCAACTTCATCTCTAAGTGCAGAAGCAAAATCTCTTTCTACCACTAGTTTAGCCTCTAGAGCATCAGCAGTTGCAATTCATAATGCACGATTGGGCCGGTGCCACTGCTGTGGGATGATGCAATGTCCATGGGGACCTCGCTCTTTGATCTTGGGCTGTTTTGCCATTAAAGTTCCGATTGGATTCAGAAAAGCTGAAGTTAGCAAAGCATCTCAACTAGGAGTTATAACAGCAAACCAGTTAAACAAACAAGGAACTAAAGAGTTTCAATTGGATGCTGAAAAGTAGTTATTAACATGATTGTAACCTGTTGTTGCAGCAGCAAAGCAGTTAAACAAACAAGTAGATATTTAAGTTAAGGCAAACAGGTAATTCTTAACAGTAAGTATCAAACACATAGATAGGCGCAGTCTACAATATGATTAACAGGCTATGCCATTATGTAATCAGTAGCAAACTAAATTAAGCCAAGCAACGTAATTGAACAATTTTGCAATAAGTGGGTAACTAAAATTTCGAGAAGCAAGTAACTGAACTTATGCTAGTTCTTTGTACAGGCACACTGCAACTTCTTTTTCGCTTACAAGGTTGTACGAAGGAGTCCATGGCATCAATTGCTTGGATACGCAGTCCCAATACTTATTTCTTCCCACACTGCATGGGTAAGTCGAATGGTTAATGTGGTAAGATGGTGCGTCCTTGATATGTTATATGAGGACGTGTAGTCAGACTAGTTGTAGCCAAACACATCACACTGGATTTTACTGTATATTTCATGCGATTACTTTTGGCATATCGAGATCTAAGCAATCTACAATAGGATGAAAAGACTGGCATCCTTCACATTATTGGCGAACTCAATTCATAGAAACAAGCAATTAAACCATTCTGTGGGTAAATCAAAAGCTCTACTAGAATATTTTTCACTATCCAATCATACACGCAAAAAGGGGCGACGCCACCATAGGGGCTGGTATGGGTGGCTGCCTCAGGTGGCTGGAAAGTGTGCACCTAGTTTGAGTCGTCCAGGTTGGCCCACACTAGTTTTGTTCGTCCCAACGCACGAGCAGGCAATGTAAAAATGAAGAAAAATGTTTCAATTTGGATGGGACAATAACATAAGTGCAAGGCAGGCCCTATAGCAGGCTCGCGGCTCAAACGAGCGCCTCCCATATCGATCGAGAGCAGGAAAAATCCCAATTCATTCGCTCCAGCCTCCAGTCTGGTTCGCTCCTAACCTAGCCACCGCTGGACAGACCGACACAACACTTCATCGCGCCCTCGTTGGAGGGCGGTCGCCGTGCTTCAAGCGAACGGAAGGATAAGAAGATGAAGATCCAACCCTGGGAGTACCCTGCGTGGGAGGCAGCGGCGGCAGCACGGGCATGGCATCGAGCTTGCGCAAACGGGCAGTCGCAGCTTGCAAGAGTAGCATGCGCAATGAGCAGGTACATCACATCCCTGATTATATCTAATTCACCTCTTCAATTTCTGGCCAATAGTTAAACCTGACGGTGTTGTAAAACTACTTGTATGTAGGGAATCTATGAGAAAATGAAACCAATTTCTACTTATTTTATAACTCCCCCAATCAATACTGAACTGACCGAATCTGATGTATCTAATCAAGTTTCCGGTGCAAACATACAAGCTCATATTGTTCTTGAGCCTGAAGTGTCTAATGAACAGACTGCTAATGAAGGATTTGATGCAAACATTTTACATGCTCCTGGTGATGAACATGTAGTGTCTAATGAGGGATCTAATGCAAGCATTTTGCAAGCTCATTGAAGGATTTAGTGTCTAATAATGGTCTACTATGTTGAGAGAGACAGAGATTTGCAGGCATTGATGACAAGCAAATTATAGTGCATTTTCATAGCTTGAGGAAACATGGAGGCCATCTACCAGAAAGCCCCCGTATCATGACAACATAGCATAAATACTTTTCTAATCTGTTGTTTGAAACTATTGGCATACTTGTGCAGGATAGATATATTGATATGCAGTTTGCACACTGGTTATACATGCAATTACACTTCGATATTTTCAGCGAGAGAACGAATAATTCAAGCAGGTATAGACCATGTTTGTAGTCCTTGTATACCATGTTGCATTTTGTGTTTTTTGGTGCTTGCATCATTTAGTGTTTATAATCTGAACTACTTTGGATCAGTAGCTGGTTTTCAAAGTGCATGTAGCTTCACATTTCTCAAGTTATGTTGATTTCCGGAGTGCAAGTGCCCTCGTATTTTTAAGTTAAATGTTCGCCCCTGGTAACTTGAATTCATGGATCAGCCAGTGCACACAAATCATACACGAATGCCAGTACAAATTAAATGAAATGCAGGGACTTACGCTAGCTCGTTGTAAAGGCTCATTGCAGCTCTGCTTGCGCTTGGGATGTTCCATGTACAAGTCCATGTTACCACTTGCTTGGATATGCAGGCCTTGTGCTCCTTGCATCCCCCTCTGCATTTTTGGCATGGCGAATGGTTGATCAAATAAGAGGAATCGACCTTGATGTTGTACCGGAGGACAGATACTTACAAGGTTATACGGGTGTACAGGATGTGTACCAGATCCCGTAGCGCCGTCATGCTTCGTTAAAAAATGGATTTGCTTGTTTCAGATGATATCTCTAGAAGAAATAAGAGTTAAAGTCAGAGTTGCATAGGCGTGTAAGCTAAGAGAGCAGTGAAAGGATATCCAAACAACGTCGAAACAGTGCACGAGGGAGTGATGTGTGGATACCTAGTTAGGGCCGGCGTTTGGGCATGCTCGCCTAGCTAGAGTGCGGGTCACTTCGGAGCCGTTGAGGGTGATGCGCTGGCGTTGGCTGGCCCCGCACGGATGCAGATCTTGAGTGGCAGCAGAGCGCTATGATGCGGTGGACGAGACCGTTGGTGAAGCCCCAACAGCCTCGGGGGCGGAGATGCGACGATGTGCTCGGTGAAGTAGCCCCGGTGAGCTGGGATACGGCGTCGGTGAAGCGCACCTGATGCGGTGGAACTCGGTGTCTGTGAGGCACGTCGGTTGCGGCGGCCGACGTTGTCGGTGGACCACCCGGTGCGGTGGACGCACTACTAGGAAAAGGGCTATAGATAGGATTGGTACTAATGGCGCACCATGAAAGTAGTGCGCCACTACTATATACTAATGGCGCACCTGCTTGTGGTACGCCATTAGTGTGGAAGACACTAATGGCGCACCAGAAACAGGGTGCGCCACTAGTATGAATTTTTTTCCATTTTTCCATACATACTAATGGCGCATCTAGTCCATAATGCGCCATTACTAGTTATAACTACTAATGGCGCACCAGGCAGAGAGTGTGCACTCTGATAAGATGCGCCATTAGTATATATTTTTTTTACTTTTTTGCAAAAGTACTAATGGCGCACCGCCTGCAGGTGCGCCATTAGTAACCAGGGTTACTAATGGCGCATTTGCTAGTGGTGCGCCATTAGTAACCTGGGACCCCAACAAGATATTTTGGACAGCCCCACACCTACCCACTCACTTTCCCCACTTCATTCCATCCACCTCCTTCTCCAAGCTTTCGGCCATCTCCTCCTCCTCACCTCATTTCCACCATAGATTCATCAAAATTAAGTGGTGAAATTACCTTTTTTTGATAGGTAAGTAAGGGAAAGCTATCTTCATGATGTAGATCTACTTTTTTTCTCCCTAGCTCGCTCCAACAACGTGCACATGCACTTTTTGTGGCCTATAGCTAGATCTATGTATGTTTGTGGTGTTGCATGTGTTTGTGGTGTTGCATATATGTTTGTGTTTGAAGGTACCGGTATTTGAAATGCGATAGTTGCCAATATTTTGCCAGAATGTTTTGATTCATTTCCGTTTCGGCGAGAATTTTGGCACTATGCATTCTTTTTGGTCCTATTTTTAGGGAAGGTCATGCCAAATTTTTTCTTGGTTCTAAAATATCGTTTTGCTCTACCCTGCAGGCGACCATGGTCCGCACGATGACTGAAGGCATCGTGAATAGGTTTTTGAGCTCCGCGAAGGCCGAGATGCTTCAAAAGAACGAGACGGAGATAAGATGTCCGTGTCGAAGATGCAAGCTGAAGAGCCTTATTGCGGACCCGGATTCCGGGCAGGTGCGTGACCACCTGCTCTTGCGTGGTTTCATGGATGGCTATCGGTGGCAAGGTGATGAAGATGACTATGAAGTCGTCCATGGCCGGCGCCGGGCAAGAAATGAGGAAGGGCAACAAGACAAGTACCACCGCGGTGAGGGCGGGCGAGAAGACGAAGAACCTCCAGGACATGATCACGACGGTGATGCTGTACACAGTCATCATGTAGAAGATGTCGTACATGATGATGAGGAAGATCAAGACGAAGGGCATGATCATGAAGATGAAGATGCCGGAGCAGACGACGATGGAGGCTGGGTGCAGGACCCTCATATTCAAGAGCTGTTTCTCAAGCAGACGGATAACGCAAGAGCTGCCGCCCGAGAGAAAGCCAAGCTGGATCAACTGGAGATAGACGCGGTTACTCCATTGTATGGAGGATGCAGGCCCGAGGATACCCGCCTGAAAGTAACGCTCATGGCTCTGGAGATGAAGGTAAAACACAAAATGACCGACGCATGCTTCGACGAGAACATGTCATTCTGGCACGAACGTCTTCCCAAGGGGAACAAGTGCCTGACCAGTTTCGAGGAGGCGAAGAAAATCGTGTGTCCTCCGGATTTACCGCACGTGAAATACTATGTGTGCATGAACAATTGTATCATTTATCGGGACGAGCACGCGGAGTCTACCATATGTCCGGTGTGCGGCGTCACTCGATACAAGAAGAGGAAGAAAGCTCCTCGAAAATCGGTGTGGTACTTTCCTATCACTCCTCATCTGCAGCGGTATTTCGCGGACCCTAAGGTAGCAAAGCTCCTGCGTTGGCACGCGGATAGGGAGGAGAAGAAGCGGGAAGATGGCGGAAATGATCCGGAGATAAATAAAAAAGACAAGATGCTGAGTCACCCTAAGGATGCGAGCCAGTGGCAAGCGTTGAACTTCGAATACCCAGAATTTGGGAAGGATCCAAGGAACATCGTGCTGGGCGCGAGCATCGATGGAGTCAATCCATTTGGCAGCCAGAGAAGCACACATAGCACCTGGCCTGTGTTTGTGTGGATGTACAACCTTCCCCCCTGGTTGTGCATGAAGAGGAAGTACATTCACATGAGTATGCTAATTGAAGGGCCGAAACAACCAGGGAACGACATCAATCTGTATCTGGGGCTGCTGAAGGAGGAGCTAGACACGCTGTGGAAAACGCCAGCCAATACGTGGGACGCCGCAGAGAAAGAATATTTCCCTATGAGAGCCGCACTGCTCATGACGGTGCACGACTATCTCGGTTACGGATATCTCGCGGGGCAGGTAGTCCACGGATTTTCTGGATGCGTAAGGTGCATGGATGACACAACGTATCGCCAGCTAGATAGAGATCCCGGGTCTTCGAAGATCGTGTTCATGGGACATCGAAGGTGGCTTCGCGACGATGACCCGTGGAGGAAACGCAAGGATCTGTTCGATGGTGAAACCGAACCCCGAAAACGCCCGTGTACGAGGAGCGGCGAGGAAATAGACAAGCTATTGAAAAATTGGAAAGACTGCCCACTGCCGGGAAATAAGCAAAAGGTGCCAGAGCCGGGAAAGAAGCAAAAGGCGCCAGAGCCGCTGCTGAAGGTATGGAAAATAAGGTATGTTTTCTGGGACTTGCCGTACTGGAAGATCCACCGTGTGCCTCATAGCCTTGATGTCATGCATATCACGAAGAACGTGTGCGAGAGTCTGCTTGGTACCCTGCTCAACATGCCAGAGAGGACCAACGATGGGCCGAAAGCAAGGGCAGACTTGAAATCAATGGGCATCAGGCAGGAGCTTCACGCTAATGATGATGACGATGATGATGATGATGATGAGGCGAAGCAGGACACAGAAAGTCGTCGCAAAGGCAAAAAGGCCAAGAAGACCGGAAATGACTACCCACCCGCGTGCTTGACTCTAAGTCAGGAGGAGTTCGAGCAGTTTTTCACCTGCCTCCTAGGAGTAAAACTTCCTTACGGTTACGCGGGGAAGATAAGCAGATACCTAGACCCAGCGAAGCAGAAGTTCAGCGGGATGAAGTCTCACGACTATCACGTGCTGATGACGCAGATACTTCCAGTTGCAATCCGTGGGATCATGGACGCGCACGTCCGTGAAACGCTATTTGGCCTATGCAACTTTTTCGACGTCATCTCTCGGAAGTCGATTGGCGTGAGGCAACTCAGAAGGCTACAGGAAGAGATCGTGGTGATACTATGCGAGCTTGAGATGTACTTCCCGCCCGCATTCTTCGACGTTATGGTGCATCTGCTAGTCCATATCATGGAGGATATCATCCAACTCGGGCCGACGTTCCTGCACAGCATGATGCCGTTCGAAAGGATGAATGGTGTCATCAAAGGATACGTTCGCAACATGTCACGTCCAGAGGGAAGTATAGCCAGGGGCTTTCTGACCAAAGAGTGCATCTCCTACTGCACGAATTATCTAGGCATCGAGAACCCCGTTGGTCTGCCCGTCAACAGGCACCTCGGCAGGCTCGGTGGATGGGGTCACCGTGAGGGTCGCCACGAAATGCATGTCGACTTCAAGGGTCGACTCGCCGACTTTGAAAGAGCAAACCTAGTCGCGCTACAACACATAGACGTGGTCGATCCTTGGGTGGTAGAGCACAAAACCTTTATTGAGAAGACGTACAATGACCGAGGCCAACAGAGGACGGACGGATATATACTCAAAGAGCACAACTCATGTTTCATGCGTTGGTTCAAGCAGAAGCTTCTGTCATACCCTTTACATGAGGATTGTTCCGCGGAAGAACAACTCATATTCGCCTTGTCACAGGGCGCCGAGCACAACCTAATGACCTATGAGGCGTACAATATCAACGGCTACACATTCTACACCGAGGACAAGGACATGAAGAGCGATGGTTATCAGAACTCCGGGGTAACGATGGAATCCTACACCGGCAACGACAAGGACAGATACTACGGAAGGATCGAGGAGATCTGGGAGCTGAGCTACGCTGGAGAGAAGGTCCCGATGTTCTGTGTCAGATGGGCCAAGAGCGTCCTAAAAGAAGACCGGTATTTCACCACCATGGTTATACCTGAAGCCAAATCCAAGACCGCGGGTGCAAACGTCACCGCAAAAAATGAGCCATGGGTACTGGCTTCCCAAGTGGACCAATGCTTCTTCATTACCGACCCATCAAAGCCCAGTCGTGTTGTCGTGAGGAGAGGCAAAAGGATGATCATCGGAATGGATGGAGTAGCCAATGAGCAAGACTTCGACAAGTACGGCGACCCGAAGATCGAACATGACGACGACGATGAAGTAGCAGCACACATCACAAGAAGAAGCAGGACCACCCTACCTAAAGGACGTCCGTTCCACAGAAGAACTCCATTTGCGAAAAAGAAGGGCAAGAAGATTGTGAACAGATAGCTAGCTAAGATCGATTGTATTTAAATCGTAGTCTTCATTTCTCGGGCACTTTTTGATATCGTGAATATTTTTTGATATTCATGGGCAGTTTTTAAATTTCATGGGCACTTTTTGAATTTCATGGGCACTTTTTGATATCATGAATTTTCGAGCACCCCCCGCACCCTCCCCCTGCTCCACCGCCACCGCCGACCCCCTGCACCCTCCCCCGCTCCACCGCCGCCGACGACCCACCGCACCCTCCCCGGCCCGCTCCACCGCCGCCGCCCACACCCCGCACCTTCCCCCGGCCCACTCCACCGCCGTCGCCAACACCTGCACCCTCCCCCACTTTTTGAAGATATTTTTAAATAACAAATTTTTTCAAATTTTTTTGATGATATGTGACGATATCTTCTGTTCTAGTCCTCATGAAAATAACGAATTTGATAAAAAACAAATTATTAGATGCAACAAGAAATAATGAAAAAAATGTTACTAATGGCGCACCAGAGGAAGGTGCGCCATTGCTGTCAGAAAAAAAACGTTACTAATGGCGCACCAGAGGAAGGTGCGCCATTGCTATCAGAAAAAAAACGTTACTAATGGCGCACCAGAGGGTGGTGCGCCATTGCTATAGTATCAGATACCCCTTCGCCCGATCCCCCCTTCCCTCTCCCTCGCCAGATCCCCCGCGCCTGACCACGTACCACCGCCGTCCCACTTCCCCCGTGCTCGCCGTCCCCGGCCGTGCTCGCTTCCCCCGCCGCACCCGACCACCTCCCTCACCATCCCCCCTCCGCCCGCGCCCGCGCCCTCGCCGTCCCCCTCCCCCTGCGGCCTCGCCTGCGTCAACCTCCCTCCCGAGCGCGACAGCTAGGGTTCCTAGCCGCTGCCACTGCTGTCGGCGCCCCCGCGCCCCCACGGCCCCCACCACCGAACCGGAGCCGAGCCGAGGAGCACCGCGAACTCGCCACCGAGCCCTTCTTCCACCTCGGATTCCGCCGCCTCTCCTTCAAGTCCGGCCGGCCTGCTGCTCCTAATCCACCGTCGGGCCTTCGTGTGCCTCCGCGGTGAGCTCCCCTCGCTCCCCCTCTTCTGTTTCCCCTCATCCCTAGCGCTGTAGACCCCTCGCGCACCCGCTCGCCTGCGCGTACTACCCGCGCTGGCCGCGTCCACCCTGCCGCTCCCGAGCTATTTGGAGGATGACAATTTTTCCATGTTATAGAAACTTCCAGAAATTGCCATGGCAATTGCTCCAGAAAATTCGCCATGACAAGTACTCATAGCAATTCTATCCATCGCAAACTAATAGAAAATACTGCCATAGCAATTACTCCAGAATTTGGCCATGTCAAAAACTCGTAGAGATTCTATCCATGGCAACTACTCATAGCAAAGTCTGCCATGCCAACTTTCATAAAAACATTCAGTTTGCCATGGTACTTGAAATAAGTTTGACATGTTGTGGAAATTTCAGAATTTGCCATGTTTTACATTTGCCGTGTTTTTAGCTAAGAGCAATCCTACATTTGCCATGTGACCATGGTCCCAAGATTTTCCATGGCAAAAGATTGTAGTTGTGTAAAAACAAGTGTGATAGCTCAAAAAAATGAGATCTGAACCTACTACACAAAAATTCAGTTACGTGTCAAGGTCGCAAAATGTTTGTTTGTTCTTAAAATAGCATGGAAAATGTTTATCGAAGAGTTTGTTCTATCTGTATTTATATAAATATTAGCATGGCAATTTTCTACACTAGAATAGGATCCACCATAGAACAGACCAGACTTCATCTTGCATTGGCTGGTGAACTGCTCGATCTGTTGTTAGTCCTTATCTGCATTTTCCCACATTGTTCATGTATCTGATCCACCATTGCTTGTACTAGTTTGTCAAGAATACTGGTATGTATAGCACAGAGAGCACCACAAGTTAAACACCTCAATCTGTTAGTATTTGTCTGCATTTTCTCACATTCTTCTTGTATCTGATCCAGTATTGCTTGTAGTGGTTTGTCCAAAATGTTGAATGATACTGCCTGGAGATGCATATATTGTTTCACCTCTTCACATGCCAACGTATTTTCCATGTTGTGATGGAGGCCTTTCTTTTAACACTGGGCTTTGCCACCTGTTGTTTGTCTTGTAAATAGCATTGAACGGAGATTTATGCAAGTAGCACATTGCCTTGTCCACCTGGGATAATGATTTTGCAGGTACCCCAAGAGGACCTTGAGTTTGCCGGAATGTCGATTAACTTCTGTTCCGGCAAATTCGGGTACTCCATATGTCCTATTTTCAGCAAAGGTCATGCTGAAATTTTCTGTGAATTTTAGCATGACTTTGCTAAAAATCGGACATATGGGGTACTTGCGACTAATGCATGGGCCCGGGTATCTTAGTACTTAATTAAGTAGGATCAACTGCCCCTTTATTCTTGCTGCATTAAACCATAGGTGCCAAGTGATTAGGCCCAACTTAGAATTCTTCTCAGCATCGATAAACCCTAAATGATGAAAACTTAACTTAGCATTTAGGGTGCCTCGGCATCGATAAACCCTAAATGATGAAAACTTAACTTGGCTGCCCCGGATGCCTCGGTGTCGATGAGAACGTAAATGATGTACGCTTAGGCTTTTAGGGTGCCTCGGCGTCGACAAACCCTAAATGATGAAAGCTTAGGCTTTTAGGGTGCCTCGGTGTCGACAAACCCTAAATGATGAGACCATGATCTTGTTCCTTGACAATAACCAACTTTTTGACCAAACTTTTTTCCTATTTAGAGCGAAACATGGCCCACAACAATGAGGCCGGTGGTTCGGGCGGCAAGCCATTCTGGGAGCTGTCCCAGGAGATGGAGGAACAACCTCACCGCTATGAGGACGCCGCGAAAGACACCGATCCTGATTACACAACCCCTAGTGGCGTCGGGGATGACACCACTGATGGTGCCGCCGAGGATGCCACCACTGATGATGGCGGCGCACACACAGATGGCAGCCAACCGAAGAAGCAAAAGAAGGGCCGGCGCCCGAATGCGCTCCGCGCCCTCAAGGAGGAATTCACTCAAGTGGACTCCGACGGGAATCCAACGGAGCCCAAACATATAGTCAAGGGGTACTCGCTTCAGCTCGGGTGCATTCTCCGGAGCACCGTCTCGATCAACACCGAGAACCTTAGGCATAAGGACCGAATGAATTTGTCGTGGATTTGTCACGGCAGATGTCCTTAGGGTCAGGACTTAGTCGCGAGGCCAACGCATCCATGTGGTAGCTTGAGAGGGGTTGAGTGGGACGAGAGACGCAGGGCGGATCAACACGCAAGACAAGGGTTTAGACAGCTTCGGGCCCCGGGAAACATCATCCGGTAAAAACCCTACATGCTGTTTGAGGCTAGGTCTCATTATCTTCCTGAGGGAGATGCCGTAAACCGGCTCTTGTGTCTAGCCCTAGAGATTATTGATTGCTTGTAGCTTGTAGCTTCTAACTTCTCCCTCTTTAGGGAGCCCTGCCCCTCCTTATATATGTTGAAGGGGCGGTTTACATGTGGAGTCCTATTAGGATTAGGACTAGTCTATCTCTAATACAAACCAGATACAAGTCCTGGTCTTAACTCTTTGTAAGATAAATATTCCTTTCCTCTTAAACCGGCCCACAATAGTTGAACCGGCCTTCTAGGCCTTGGGCCTTGTCATCCGTCTGATCCGCCCGCCGAGTTACCAGTGAGTCATAACGAGCAAGCGGATTGCTTGTAAACCACCAAGGTCAGGGCGGGTCTTCAGATAAACCGCCAAGTCCGGCCGGGTTAACTTCTGGCCGGTTTACACCGCGGGGTATATCCCCGACATTAGACCCCAAGTTTAGCTTGGATTCATCCATGGTAAACTTATGCTGCAAAATAAACATAAGAACAAATTTGACAGGTTGCGCTCCGGGTTAAGAATTCTTGTAAACCGGCACCTGATCATCCTTAAGTCCTTGTCATTCCTCCTTCTAGAAAATCCAGGTTAATAACCAGCTTCATACTCAAATTGCTGACATTGGTTTCTCATAGAAAAATATTGTAAAGAATAATCCACTTGAGTTGGCTTTCAAAGCGCCGGTTTAAGAAATATTGGTCTTGTAATACTCATCTGATATTCAGCCGGTTTGAAAATGTAGACTCGTCGGTTTATCATTGTCAAGATTGCCGGTTTATAAGAACTGAATTCCAGGTCATGATTATTTCCAATGCCGGTTCATGATTGTTGTAGACACCGGGTCATAATGATTGGCTCAAAACAGAAAATTGGAAGATATTTCTCCCTTATATCCATATTACCTGTAGCCCCCAAGTGTCGGGTTGTCATGCTTGCAGCAACCTGGGACTTGTAATTGATTGATGCCCATAAAATTTCAACCAATGTAGCCCCCAAGGGCCGGGTCATTATGTAATAATCAGCAAGGACTTTGTAAATATAATCTTGTAAACTTTGAACAGCAACGTGTAGCCCCCAAGGACCGGCTCAGTAAGATAATATTGAGCTGGGGTTTTGATATATACTTCTATGAAAATAACATCATATGATGTAACCCCTCATCATGGGGCTTGAATCCACGTCCACAAGGTTAAGAGCCTTGTGCTTTACCAACTGAGCAGTAGACCCTTCAATATAATAGATAAAAAGCTTTGTACCTTGAGTAGTTGACAGGAGCAATTGGTAGCCCCCAAGGGCCAGCTCATTACGATGTGATGAGTTGGGTCTTCAATAAGATGAGCAAAAATGACCTTGCATTAGCCCCCAAGTGTCATGGTGCATGCTTGCAGCAACCTGAGACTTGCATATTTGATGTAATCTCAATTTTGAATAATGTAGCCCCCAGGTGCCGGGTTGTAAGCCTGCAACAACTCGGGACTATTCCTTCAATTGTAGAATAAATCATATCCATTGATAATATGATAGCCATTGCGCTAAAGCGACTTTGAAAACCTCAATAATATCGGTTATTAATAACCATAATAAAATCCAGCCATGTTGGCTATTCAAGATAATATAATCCGGTATGAAAACCTTATTCATTCAATATCATAATGAAAATTCAGCCAAGTGTGGCTATTTGAATAATATAACCCAATAATTTATAAGCGCATGATTCCAATGGCGCAATCCAAATATATACTGGCGACTTATAGTCCAAAGCCAGGCCGGTTTAATAAACACCGGACAATCTCTCATCATAGACTGGCGATTTATCGTCTTAAAGCCGGGCCGGTTTAATAAACACCGGATAATTTATCATCATACTGGCGACTTATTGTCTTAAAGCCAGGCCGGTTTAACAAACACCGGATAATTTATAATCATGCTTTATTCAACCTGTTTCTGCATACAACAAGTTTAAAGTGTCCTGGCGGTTTACCGCCGGACGGGTCATAATGCTCAACATATAAACTGGGTTTATAACCAGGGCTGCACTTAAAAATATGAAATATATCATACCTGTGACATTGAATCACATCATTGGTTTACCAACTTTTTGTAGTAAGAGTGATAACCCCAATCTTGAGTAATGATAACTCCTTCCATATTGCACCGATTTATGAAAAAACCGTACCGGGTTGTGATAAACACCGGATTAACCATATATATACTGGTGACTTGTAGTCAAACCAGACCGGGCTGATAATCTCCGGATTATAATTTGATCATGCACTCACAACTTGTAGTTGAAAGCCGAGCCGGGTTGATAAACACCGGTTTACTCCATAATAGGATGGTAACAGAAAATCAAACCGGGCAGATAATCTCCGATCTAAAAATGGACCGTGTTCCGCCAATTTTAGCTGTTTGAACCGGTACAAAATACTGTCGGTTTAAAAAACGCAAATAAAATAGCAACTTCTCAAGAAAGGCTATTAAAGCAAAAGCAATGGCAACAATTTTTTACAAAAGAAGAGCTCTACTGAGCTTGGTCAGATGGAATTACCATGGTCAGACGCAACCAAGCCCCCCGAAGGCGTAGCAATGGTGCCAGTCAGCCAGGACCCCAAAATGACGCGTGGCGTTACGCCGGCCAAGTGGCATTGCATTGGTTCGGATTCGACCAAGCCCCCAAGTGACTCAGTGGCCTAGGGAAGATCAAGTGGCATTGCATTGGTTCGGACACGACCAAGCCCCCAAATGACTTATTGGCTGTTTAAAAGCCGATCAGAAGGCATTACCATCATCAAGACATGACCGAGCTCCCATAAGGTGTAACTACGGTTCAAGTCGATTAGGTCCCCAACTGACTTAGTGGCAAATGTGCCAGCCAGAAGGCATTACCGTCGTCAAGACATGACCAAGCTCCTAGGAGGTGTAGCTACGGTTCAAGTCGACTAGGTCCCCAACTGACTTTGTTGCTCTTCTGTGAAGCGACCTCAAGGGGTAAACCGGAGGTTGCCCTAAAGCGAATCCACTCCATGTAACCACGCATGATATAAAGAATAGATACCCCGCTTTACAAAGCGGGAGCCCCCATGTGATAAATAATATGTCAAGCCAATAAGGCCGGATACCCATGTTTGAACCGCGCATCATGGCAGCAGGTCCTCTTCGGAAATTTTTAACTTTTTTGCAAGAGGTAAATTCTCTTGAACCGGGATCTTGAACCGGATATTGAAAGCTTCAAAGCTGTGGGAGACATCTTCCCCTTGAACCGGATTTTAAACTGGAATCTTCATTTTCAGCCGGAAATTTTCTGACGGCTTTTAAACTCGAACTTGCGAGAAGTTAATTCCTTTTTGAACCGGACATTGTTAAACCGGATCTGAGCGCTTCGGAACTTTGTGGGAGAGTAGATTTCTCTTGAACCGGATTGTAAACCGGATATTTGAGAGCTTCAGTGATACTGACTTCCCTTCAGCCAGGTTTCAAACCGGAATCCTTTCTGATGATCCGAAACTTCTTCATTGAGTCGGGATTTTGTAACTGTCATATACTTTCTAAGCCGGAAATTTTCTGACGGCCTTTAAATTTTCCTCAACATAACAGTAGCCTCCGGGACGGGTTATCTTTCCCTCCATCGTCCTGGGGTTCTTAAACCGGCTGAAACTCGCAAGATTTGCTGAGTGATGTCATCGTAGCCCCCGAGTCTCAAAGGTGACTCGAGGAGCTGGCTTGAGACTCTTCATATTTGACCGTAATATAAACCGGCATAACTTGTATATCATTGGCGTTGATAGCACGATGTGAATCCATAGAAGGTTGAGGTGACCGCGGCGGGTTGTAAATGATCCCATATGAGCCGTGTCAGCAACTCGGCCAATGGTTCCTTCCAACTGGCAATTTTAGTCAAAACGGTAGTGGCGGCAACTTGTGCGCCTGCCCATTGAACCATCCAGTGCAGACGGCGGTTGATAGTATATGATGATTTGCCTTCATTGTGTTGAAAGAAAACCGGGCTACCCAAGCTGTGACTTGCTCATACTCAATAAACAGTTCATGCAGACAGGTACGGCCCGGTGTGTTGATGTAAACTGGGCCGCGAGAGACGGATGGAAAATACGACCGTAGCATCAGAAGCGGCACAGATAGATGAATCGGCCGCGGTGTTGTAAACCGGCGCGGACGGGCAATTTTAACCACGTCGTTTTGATGCAGTGAACAATTGTCCTGCATCACCAATATTGCAGACCAAGGCAAAGATAAACTGCTCTTTGACAAAAATAATATGTGCCAAAAAATATAGTTTAGATGAGTATCACCTGATGTGCCAGGCCAGAAATAATCTGCCATGAAATTGATGATCGCTAGGTGGAGTTGAAGTCGCTCACAGGTGAACCGGCCGCGGCGTGGTAAACCGGTGCGGACGGGTGAGTCGGCCGCGACGTTTGTAAACTGGCGCGGACAGCGAGTCGGCCACGGCGTTGTAAGCTAGCGCAGACACGTGAACCGGCCACGAGGGGCGGATGGGCGAGTCGTCTGTGGCGTTGTAAGGCAGCGCGGACGGATGAGTCAATCATAGGGATGGTCCCGGTGAGTTGAAGTAGTCCGGGCTGCAAGGGTGGCAGCTTGCGCGTCCATTTACCGGGTAATGAGGCACGGACGAACACCGGGCGTAATATTGCAAGTACGTGCTCCGTACCCATGGTATAAACCACAATTGTCCTGCGTACAAAATATACAACAGGGCGGAGTAGTTGTTTGGGGAATTGAATATGTACTTAAAAATATATAGGGTAAATAGCACCTGTTATACTGATTGATAATCCGCTGGATAATCCGCGAAAGTGCCCTGTCTTCGTCATTAACACAGCCGTTTCCAGGACTCTTCTAAAGAACTATCAACATTATTTAGCATTCCGGTAGCGCAGCGGCAAGCCTTTTTCGGCTGTTTCCTCCTGTGTGCTAGATCGCTGCCTATTTTTGAATTTTGATGGCAAAGATTGGGTGCCCTGTTGAAACAAGAGTGACGTAACGGCTGGACGATGCAGAGATGGGCCTCTCGGAGGCTCTGCAATGACGTTGTGCTATGGCATGGAGGCGGTCGGTTTGGAACAGAGACCGTGGTGGCTTTGACACGGCCGTGGGGCAGGGACGCCGGCGGTTCGGCTGGGGAGGCGAGTGAAACGACTCGATGCCGCGAGCCCGGGCGGCTCCAGGCAGAGCAGTGGCCGGGCGACTCGGAACGGCGCGGCGGCTCTGCGGAGACGGGACGACTTCACCTGCGGCGGCGATTTTGGAGGCAGGCAAAAGCGGAGGCGCGGTGGATGGGCGCCGGGCGTAGCCGCATTGGGCGATGCGGGAGGACAGCGCAGGCGGTGCACGGGCCAGAGGCCGGCAGAGGTGGAAGCGGCTTTGTCAAGCCCGCGGAAGTGGCATCTCGCGACGACCGGTTCAGAGGCGGCGAGACAGCAGTGTCCGAATCCATCTTCCCGTCCCTGTCCTTGTCCTGGTCGTTGACCAATCCATTTTTTTATCAGGTTTCTTGCTGGCTGTATATGCGAGTGTAACACTAGTAGTACTATTAGTACTCATCAATAGTAGCTGCAGGCTTTTAGCAGACTAGTTTACGGATTTGCTTCGGGGCGACCCTTGTGTCAATCCATCTCGGACACAGATTTAGCTGATTTCTGTGACGGCACCCAATAGAATTTTCTGTTGATCTTGGTCGGATCAGCTGCAACCCTAACTCGTTGGGATGTGACATCTCATGAGCCGGATAACGCTCGTAGGTAGCGCTGCACTCTTCGATGACATTGGCTCGGTGGCGTGTGGCAACAGCAGCAAAAATTGAATTTCGACGGATCGCCAGCCGCGGCGCCGCACAACCCGCAACCCTAATCCTCTCGATCTCAATCTTGTATATGCTCTTTCGACTGTTCATCTTTGACGTAGATCCTTTCTTCATCCAAAAAATTGCGAACACCTCGATCCCTGGGGATATCCCTCCATGAACTCATCACCACCGTGCGCAGGCCCCACGGTGGGCGCCAACTGTCGTGGATTTGTCACGGCAGATGTCCTTAGGGTCAGGACTTAGTCGCGAGGCCAACGCATCCATGTGGTAGCTTGAGAGGGGTTGAGTGGGACGAGAGACGCAGGGCGGATCAACACGCAAGACAAGGGTTTAGACAGCTTCGGGCCCCGGGAAACATCATCCAGTAAAAACCCTACATGCTATTTGAGGCTAGGTCTCATTATCATCCCGAGGGAGACGCCGTAAACCGGCTCTTGTGTCTAGCCCTAGAGATTATTGATTGCTTGTAGCTTGTAGCTTCTAACTTCTCCCTCTTTGGGGAGCCCTGCCCCTCCTTATATATGTTGAAGGGGCGGTTTACATGTGGAGTCCTATTAGGATTAGGACTAGTCTATCTCTAATACAAACCGGATACAAGTCCTGGTCTTAACTCTTTGTAAGATAAATATTCCTTTCCTCTTAAACCGGCCCACAATAGTTGAACCGGCCTTCTAGGCCTTGGGCCTTGTCATCCGTCTGATCCGCCCGCCGAGTTACCAGTGAGTCATAACGAGCAAGCGGATTGCTTGTAAACCGCCAAGGTCAGGGCGGGTCTTCAGATAAACCGCCAAGTCCGGCCGGGTTAACTTCCGGCCGGTTTACACCGCGGGGTATATCCCCGACAGAATTTGCGCAACCTCCTCTTCACGAAGCTGCACGAACGATACAAATTCCCCGCCGAATTTGAAAACACACGCCTCTCAGGGAATAAAGTGAACAATGCCGCCCTCACGAAGATGAGCACGACCCTGTCTACTTGGAGAAGCGCGGTGAAGAGAATGATTGATAAAGGTGATAGTTATGACAAGATCAAGGCGAAATATCCTTTGATGAGCGAAGATGACTACAAGGAGTTCAAGATCAAGTGCGAGAGCCCCGCAACCTCCGAATCAAGTCAGTGGGGAAAAGAAATGCGGGAGTTGAACTTAGGGGAACACAAACTCGGTCCCGGCGGTTACAGAGTGGCGGAGCCTATATGGGACAAGGAGGACGCGGAGCGTGCCGAGCAAGGCCTACCGCCCCGCTTCGAGAAATACAGCGGGGACAAGCAGACCAGGATCTATGTCAGGGCCCGGTACAAGGAGGACCCGATAACAAAGGAGCTTACCACGGATCCGAAGACCAGGGCGCTTGAGATTCTTCTGGTAAGGAATACACCCCCGCGTAATTAGCTCCATATGGTTGCACTCTAATTAATCCCCAATATTTCTAAATGGTTCACGTTCCTTTCATAGGACACTGAAAGCAGTAGCACAGGGTCGTCTAAGAGCTCCCCTTTCGACACCCCTTTAAATAGGGCGTTGAACGTAATGAAAAACAAGGATAAGCTCAATAAGCCGACGTCAGCTGGTTGTGTGGCCGACAAAGGCTTGTCCACAAAATGGGGGTCATACTATACCGCTGGTGTACGGAAGGAGAAAAAGACCAGCTCGGAAAGCCAGACGCGCGAGGTTGAAGAACTCAAGGCACAAGTGGCGCGGATTCCGGAGCTTGTCCAAGAGCAAGTGCAACAACAACTTGGAATGACGCTCAATGCCATGGTGCCTACGTTGATTCATGGGCTGACGACGTGGATTGCGGGCGGCCAAAAGGGGCCTCCCTCGGTTCCCAGCTTCACGGCCAGCAACTCGCACAGCGCGCAGGCGGCGCCACTGGTGTCTCCGGCGGCGCCATTGGTGTCTCCGGTGGCGGCGCCATTGGTGTCTCCGGCGGAGGCGGTATTCGTGTCTCCGGCGCCGGCACGGGCATTGGAGCTTAATGCACCCGGGTGTACGCCGGCCGACACCTCGCCAGCAGGCGCCCCCTCCGTCAGTTGCACGCCCGCCATTGGCGGTGCCTCGACATTAGCCGAGCTCGACGGCATCACGGTAACTAAGCCTCTCGGCCGATGACTTCATCTCCTTGCCTTTGACTGGGCATCCCTGACGCCCTGTACATGTTTTCGCAGGGCACCGCCGACGTTCCTTGCACTCTTCTGCACTTCGTGGGCGCCGAGTTGGTCGATGTCGCCAAGGGCAGAATCGTTCAACCGGGCAACCCCATGTTCCACGGTAATCCGATGCCACCCACAATGTATAGGGTTGAAGTGGTTCGGGTGCTGCCAGGCTGCGACGAGTTGTTACCTCCGATTCGACCCGCTGGGGCCGACGAAGAAGATGAGATGACCCTCAGCACCTGCGTAAACTGGCCCCTACTTTGGCCGAAGAGCCAGATTCGTTTGGGGGCGGGGGACACCACCCCACAGACAAGACCGCCAGTCGTGCCGGCGCCAAGCCATGGCAAGAACGCCGCAACGCTACCGAACCTGCCGGACATCCCTATGGCACAGGATCCGGACAGCCTTATGGCACAGGATCCGGACGGCGACGACAACGACGACGGTACATTTACCAAAGTTGATAAGTACTTTGCCAAACATGGGTACATTGACGAGTTATGCGGGCCTCTTTCTCAAGAACCCAACCAACACGACCGCGATCTAGCTGGTACGGCGGAGAAATCCAATTGCAACAGGCGTCGTCTGGCGTTCAGTTCTCAGGACACGCCTCCAGCTCCCGCCTTCACCGAGCCTCAGATAGCTGAGGTGCGAAATATTATCAGCCCCAACACGCTCAAGAAGGCGGTCTGTGAGCAGAACTCGGTCCCATTACAGGAGATCAAGAAGAAGGGACGTAAACAAAAGACTAACAAGGGCGCCGGTGCGAGCCAGCCGGCACCGAGTTCGATCCGTGCTTAGGACGGGCCACCTTCACCTAAGGATATCTCGAGGAGGGTGCATGTGGCGGGTAGGGCGATGCTACCGCCAAATATGCTGAATGCTGCAACCGGTGCTATGCGGAGTCAGCACGACAGTGTTCTTTCTTTGGAGAAGCGGCGTCTCAGAGAGAAGGATGTGGCATACCTGGTTTTCGTGGCCAAGGTGCCAGAGGGAAAGGGCTTTGTGGATCGTGACATCGGGGGTACGATCGTCCTGCGGTTTGATGACATCTTTGCTATGTTTACCCTTCATCCGCTGCACTACACCTTCGTTCGGCTGCTGAGCATGCAGATGCGGATCATTAGAGACAAGACCACGGACATCGTGATAGTCGACCTCTTCTACATGCGTGCCAAGCACTTGAGCAGCGCTGGGGACCGCCAAGTTGCGAGTTCACACCTCGAAGGCGTCATTCTGGCAAACGCAGATAAGGATAACTTCCTTGTGCCATACTTTCCCGAGTAAGTCATCCCTTAACCGCCCCGTAACATATGATTTCTTAGATTTCGATCGTTCTTTTTTTCTAACATTCCGTGTTCTGTGCAGTGACACACATTGCACACTCATCCTCTTAATCCCGAAATATTCCATGGCCACGTATTTAGACCCGAACCGTAAATCCAACATAGACTACACAAATGTCAAGAAAGTTCTTGATGATGTTCTCCCCGGCTACGCCAAATCTGGAGGCACCTTCACCAGGCCAGTTCGTAAGTACGGCAAGCACATGTTCTCACACAATACGAAGTTCTGCTGCGTCAAGCAGCCGCCTGGCGGTCAGAAGGATGCCTACTACGCCCTCCATCACATGCGGGCGATCGTAAGGGACCATCATCAACTTCTGCTACTGGATAATCTCAAAGATTGGGCCGCGAGCTTGTCGGCAGTCCAGGACGCGGACCTCAGACAAGAATTCTTTCGCATCCAGTCGGAGTTTGACGGACATCATCCATCAAGATGTCCTTCATACCTCGGGGCAGTTCTTCCTGAGATATCAACCGTCCAACAGTGAGATAGATGGAACGCTACAAATGCAGGGTGACAACGACCGCGATTTCATGACCATCACGACAGACGGCGGCTTCATCCACGCTCCTGTCCGATGAGTCGAGTCGAAAGTAGTGATGTGTAGTTCTGAAACATTGATTGGCTCATGTTGTAATTATACTTTAATGAATTCGTATGTCTCTTTGGTTTGGACAGTCGTTCAACTTAGATGTAACCGATGCTATTTATTAGTAGGATCATGAATTGTGCTATCAATGTATTGCTTTTCTCTTCCGATCCTTTTGTTGCATACTTACATATTGCTTAATTATGTATTGTCTGTTGTTTGGCTTGTGCATAGACATGCCGTCGTATGTCGTGTACAAGGGTAAGGTTCCCGGATTCTACGACGACTGGGAGGAGTGCCGAAGACAGGTTCACCATTTCAGCGGTAACAGTTACAAAGGGTACACCACTAGGGCGGAGGCCAAATCTAGATACGCAAGCTATCTAGCGGGAGAGAGGAGGGAGCGTTGGAGGAACCGGATGAAGACCAATTTGATCGCGATGATGCTCATCGTGATGACCACAGCTCTCTTCTATGTGATGGTAGTTTAGATGATCGATATCGACTTGTAATGTGAAGACAAACTCGATACTCGCGGTCTTGAGACTTGTAATGTTTTATCTTTGTTCGGTCTTTTGAATTCAGAGACTAATATGATGAATTGTATTCGGAGACTAATCTTCTATAGTATTTGATGAATCTGATGTTGCTGTGTGCTGCTGACTATATTATGTCTAATAATATATTTTATATTCTGTCTAATAATATATTTTGTAACCTGCGCAAAAATTAGAAAAGAAAAAAAAACCAAATATTCATACTAATGGCGCATCACCACCAGGTGCGCCATTAGTGTGCCCAAGGATACTAATGGCGCATCAGCGTAGAATGCGCCATTAGTATGACAAAGCCATGCTTACGTATGGCCCCCGGGAGGCACACTAATGGCGCATGCTGTTACATACTAATGGCGCACTAGTGGGTGCGCCATTAGTATACCAGATACTAATGGCGCACCTGTGGTGTGCCATTAGTAAGATATACTAGTGGCGTGCTACTAATGGTGCACTGGTAATGCGCCATTAGTAGGCAAAACCAGTGCGCCATTAGTAGGCCTTTTCCTAGTAGTGACGAGGGCATAGATGAGGTAGCTCCGGTGCAGTGGTGAAGCACGACTGTCGTCTTCGTCGTCGTCGTCCGGCACAGAGGTGGGGAACGGTGGGGAAAGAGACGAGACGAGGGGCGATTCGAGGGTTGGCGGCAAATTAGGGATTCGAGCAATCTGGGCGCGGAAGGGGACGGTGGAGAAGAGAGATTTTGCAGTGCTGGAATTGGGGCCGCCAGATATTTCAATCCGAAACATGGAAGAGCGAACTTATATTGTCGTCGTCCTTTTTTTGGGGGGAGAGGGGTGGGTGGCTGGGTGCTACGCGTCCGTCCGACACACGCGACCACCCCGACAGGACTATGCTTCGGTGCCTTAAGGCACCTGCCTTTGTGTCCATGACATGTGGGCCCAACAGGTGGCTGGCCCACATGTCAGTGACCCAAAGGCAGTTGCCTTTAAGGCACCGAAGCAGCGTCCACCCCGACACAACCCTGGTCTGCCTGGTGCGGCTACATTTGAGAATGCAAACGAATCTTCTTTCATTTGCAAACGAATCTGTATGTATTACCATGCCCATGTTTTCCTTGCAATAATTAGTCATTCGAAACAGAGGGAGTACTATAAATTAGTTAATGAGGAGTTATTTGAAAAAAAATTGAAACGGTACCCTTGCTAACGTGGATTAGAGTGTGTGTCACATAATTAGTTATTTGAATTAGAGTGTGTGTCACGTAGTTAGTTATTTGAATTAGAGTGTGTGTCACGTAGCGATCTCCAATTCTAACGTGGATTTCGCATTTCACTGTATCCACGCTACTTTTTTAATACAAATTCATATGTATATGATGAACACCATGGTAGTGAGAAAACTTTTGGATGGATTCAAACATATGACCTACAAAATAGCACAACAAACTGAGTCAATGTCAACTTTTTGAAACTTAGCATGGCACAAATTCGAAATAATTAGCCGTATGCCTGGTCCTCGGTTCAAATCTTACAATGTACACGAAATTGAAACGTCGATATTAAGTCTCGTACTATGTAATTCAAATGTTGTTTTTAGCCCCCCCCCCCCGCATAAATGCTACATACTTCCTGTATCGGTCAATCTTCCTCTCCTAACCACCTTAGGAAGCTATCGGTTTCCAACACACGTTCATTCTTTCTCTCCATGTTTCGATCTCTAAGTCTCTCAACTACACAACCCCTTTTTCCACTATGTTACCAAATGTATTTACCTCACACACCCGCCATTGCACCCCATGCCGAGCTCTCTCTCTCTCCCCCTCTCCCTCTCACCCTCTCGCGCTAAATACATGCATTGCCTATCTAGCCCCCCAACCTCTCATGCGCACGCACGCACGTTGTATATCTAGGTCAGTCCCTCAAGACTGTCTCACTCTTTCTTCCGCACGGCAGGCCACACTCGCTCAACATCGCTCTGTTTATCTGAGTATCGTTTAACCTCGTTTTCTTTCACACACAAATGATACATCTCCCTGTTCGGGCCTCGATCGACACACTCTATACTCTCTCATGCAGATTGTCTATCTAGGTCAGTCCATCCAAGCCGCCGCCACTCTTTCGACCTCATGGTGGGCCATGCTCACTCAATCTCTCTCTCTCTCTCTCCGTATGTCTCGATTGACCTCGCTCTTTCTCGGACAACAATGATATATCACCATGTTTGAGCCCAATTCGACCTATTCACATTGTATACTTTCTCACGCACATCGTCTATCTTGGTCACTCCCTCCAACCCGTCTCACTCTTTTGATCGCACGGCGACCCTATGTGATCGGTTGACCTTGCTTCCTCCCACGCACAAAATATATCTACACGTCTGTGACTGGATCATCTCTCAATCTCTATCTTACAGCCCTCACCCTTTCCAAAAAGCTCAATCGGACAATATCTCTCCAGAGCATATATATTTGTTCAATGAATGTCGGACCACACTCACTTTGTCTCTCTCTCTATATGTCTCTCGATTGACCTTGCTTTCTCACACCGTATCTTCCACGCATTGAAGCTACTACCTCTCCATCCCTCGCAAAGCCGGAGCTATTTACATTGCGAGGGGCACTCCAACCTTGGACTAATTTGTGTAGGCATTTATTCCGGTCGGTTTAGATTATATTTTCGTAGCATTCGGCCCACAACTACTCCAAACACCGTTGCAACCCACGCAACTCCCCTAGTTGATTTCCCTCTGGCTCGGTCATCGCTCTCTCGCACGTCCTTTCTCGCCTTCAATGTCGCACCATGGTACTATTGAAAAAACTATGTTGTTCTCTTTAATTATTATAAATAAGCTACAAAACTACACACCGATAGTCCACTTGGAATGGAAATTTCGACCCTCAAATTAAAGTGCTACAAACTACACACCGAGGGGCCCACATGTCATGAAACAAATTTGGACCCATATACAAATTCAAAAATAAAGGACGAGGATTGAACATGCGACCGGGCCTTCAAGCCACACGTGAATAGGCAACATACGTAGAATAGCAATGTTTGTTGTGCCCCCTTTGTTCACATAATGTTTTTATATTACCATAGCCTAATTAATGGATAACATGTAATATTATTTTTAGTACTATTCGCCTTCACTTACTGGTGGGTTCCATGTGTGCTCTCTCTCTCTCTTCTCCCCTTCTGCGTTTAGACGCACGGGCAAACAGGAAGAACTCGCAGGCGATGTTGCCGTTGACCATATCTAGACGCGTTCACAAGTCACGACACCAGTTTCACGTACTAGCAGCACTAGTCAGTGTGTACGTGCAATGCACGTTAATTTGGAAGTATATTAAGTGCATGCGGATATTAACTACTAGGATATTATTTGCGTGTTTTCATGTGATTAGCACTATTTTTGGCATGAAATTAACTGCACGCTAAACGTGTTGAGCGCTCGACATTGAAGCAGTCTAGGTTATTGGATGACAAGGAATACATGTGGCTTGATGACGTTTTATATTTAATTTGATACGGCTCTAACAGAACATTCAATCGATCAAACCATACATTTCGTTCAGTCTGGCTCCGACCATGAATTATACGATGATCAATATAAAATAAATGGAAATTATAAACATTCGGATTTTAAGCATGGCAATCCGAATGTTTTTCATGGCAAATTTAGATTACGCGGCGGCGGCAGGGGCGTCTCGCGGTGGGAAGCGGCTCCTCTGCCGTGCTCTAGCCATAGGACGTTGGCTATCTTGCCCGCCATGGCGCCTCCGCACTCCGCCTGGTTGCCGCGCACCACCTTCGGCTTGACGTTGAAGGTCTTGAGCCAAAGGCCAAAATGGGGGTGGATACGGAGGAAGGCCTCACACACGACGATAAACGCCGATATGTTGAGGACGAAGTTCGGGGCCAGATCGTGGAAATCCAGGCCATAGTAGAACATGAGCCCCCGGACGAACGGGTGGAGAGGAAAACCCAGTCTGCGGAGGAAATGGGGAAGGAATACAACCCTCTCATGGGTCCTTGGGGTGGGGAGGAGCTGCCCCTTTTCGGGAAGCCGGTGCGTGATGTTGTTGGACAAGTATCCGGCCTTCCTTAACTTTTTGATATGGCCCTCCGTGACGGAGGAGACCATCCACTTGCCTCCCGCTCCGGACATGGCTGGAGAAGGTTGAGGTGGGAAGTGCGGACTTGGGCGCTGGAGCTCGGGTACGCAGGAGATGGATAGGCAGAGGAGGAAGAAGGCGTAGGTAAAAAGGTGGATCCTTATCCCCTTATATGGGCGGATGCGGCTATGCGTCCCCGCCAGCCTGGTAAAACTCGCTTATCTCCCAAGTGCCGTGATAAATGGCGCGGTTGGGTTACCCACGTCCGTATTGATGAAAATCCCGTAAATGGGGGACACGATCTCTGCTTTGACAAGACGTGCCAAGGAAACCACCTCGCAAAATGCGCTGAGGTGGGGAAGTAAAAACGATTCGAATAAAGGCTTGGCCGTAGTGCGATGTCACACTACGGAATACGTCAGCAGATTAGATTTGTGTTAATATTATTCTCTCTATGGCAATATGTGGAAACTTATTTTGCAGAGCCGGGCACTACCCTTAGTGTTTATAAGCTTTTATGAAGAACTTGGAGGAGGAACCCGCCTTGCAATGTCGAAGACAATCTGCGCGCCGGACTCGTCGTCATTGAAGCCTGGATCAGGGGCTACTGAGGGAGTCCTGGATTAGGGGGTGTCCGGGTAGCCGGACTATACCTTCAGCCGGACTCCTCGACTATGAAGATACAAGATTGAAGACTTCGTCCCGTGTCCGGAGGGGACTTTCCTTGGCGTGGAAGGCAAGCTTGGAGATGCGGATATTCAGATCTCCTACCATTGTAACCGACTTTGTGTAACCCTAACCCTCTCCGGTGCCTATATAAACCGGAGAGTTTTAGTCCGTAGGATAACTCCAACATACAACAATCATACCATAGGCTAGCTTCTAGGGTTTAGCCTCCTTTATCTCATGGTAGATCTACTCTTGTACTACCCATATCATCAATATTAATCAAGCAGGACGTAGGGTTTTACCTCCATCAAGAGGGCCCGAACCTGGGTAAAACTTTGTGTCCCTTGTCTCCTGTTACCATCCGCCTAGACGCACAGTTCGGGACCCCCTACCCGAGATCCGCCGGTTTTGACACCGACATTGGTGCTTTCATTGAGAGTTCCTCTGTGTCGTCGCTTTTAGGCCCGAGGGCTCCTTTGATCATCAACAACGATGCGGTCCAGGGTGAGACTTTTCTTCCCGGATAGATCTTCGTCTTCGGCGGCTTCGCACTGCGGGCCAATTCGCTTGGCCTCCTGGAGCAGATCGAAAGCTACCCCCTGGCCATCAGGTCAGATTTGGAAGTTTAAACTACACGGCGGACATCCGCGGGGACTTGATCTTCAACGGATTCGAGCCACAGCCAAGCGCGCCGCACTGTCTCGATGGGCATGCTCTAGCTCTGTCGCCGAACAGTGTCCTGGAGGCCGCACGCGCATTGGTTCCGACCATTAATTCGGGGCCTACTGCGCCGATCGAGGATGAGTGGTTGGACGCCGCCTCGGGGGCTGCGATCTCAAAGGCGATCGAGCCGAATGCCAGCCCCGCACCCCGCAAGGCCCGTGACTCCGAGGGGCCGGATTCCTCTCCAGACTCCGAGCCCTCCGCGCGCCCGCCGATCGAATCCGATTGGGCACCGATCATGGAGTTCACCACCGCGGACATCTTTCAGCACTCGCCCTTCGGCGACATCCTGAAGTCGCTAAAGTCTCTCTCTTTATCAGGAGAGCCCTGGCCGGACTACGGTCAGCAAGGTTGGGATACGGACGATGAAGAAATTCAAAGCCCACCCACCACCCACTTCGTAGCCACTGTCAACGACTTAACCGACATGCTCGACTTCGACTTTGAAGACATCGACAGTATGGACGACGATGCAGGAGACGACCAAGAACCAGCACCCATAGGGCACTGGAAGGCCACCTCGTCATACGACATATATATGGTGGACACTCCAAAAGATGGAGATGGCGATGGAACAGCGGAGGATGATGCATCCAAGAAATAGACCAAGCGCCGGCGTCAGCGGCGCCGCTCTAAATCCCGCCAAAGCAAAATCGGTGATTCCGGTACGGGAGATAATACTACTTCGAATAGCGCCGAAGAACACCCCCTCCAGCAAGATTCGGTACAGGAGGATGGAGAAGCCAGCCCTCATGAGAGAGCGGCAGACAGAGAGGTTGAGGATGATAATTATATGCCTCCCTCCGAAGACGAGGCAAGCCTTGGCGATGACGAATTCATCGTGCCAGCGGATCCCTCCCTCCGAAGACGCAGGCTTATAGCCACGACAAGCAGCCTCAAGAAAAAGCAGCAACAGCTTAGAGCTGATCAAGATTTGCTAGCTGACAGATGGACTGAAGTCCTTGCGGCCGAAGAGTATGAACTCGAACACCCCTCCAAGAGTTACCCAAAGCGTAGGCTGCTACCCCGATTAGAGGAGGAAGCACCTACATCACCAGCGCATGACATGGCAGACCGGCCACCTCGTGGCCGTGATAGAGAGGCCTCTCAGCCCTCCACTCAAGTCGTGCCCCAGCGCCGCGCAAAACATGCTAAGGCACGGGAAAACGCGCCAGACCTGCAAGAGATACTGGAGGACAAGGCAACACAAACAAGATTGATCTACGGATCGCGTGGGCGCCCTACGACACATGACGGGGATCGTCACTCCGGACATAATAAATCCGGCCGGGCCGAACACAGTAGACAATGCTCATTGGAGCTGCATCATGATATAGCCCAATATAGAGGCGCCGCACACCCACTATGCTTCACAGATGAAGTAATGGATCATAAAATCCCTGAGGGTTTCAAACTCGTGAACATCGAATCATACGATGGCACAACAGGTCCTGCGGTATGGATCGAGGGTTATCTCCTTCATATCCACATGGCCCGCGGCGATGATCTACACGCCATCAAATACCTCCCACTCAAACTTAAGGGACCAGCTCGGCATTGGCTTAATAGCTTGTCAGCAGATTCAATCGGTTCTTGGGAAGACCTGGAAGCCGCATTCCTCGACAATTTTCAGGGCACCTATGTGTGACCACCGGACGCTGATGACCTAAGCCACATAATTCAGCAGCCAGAGGAATCGGTCAGGCAATTCTGGACATGGTTCCTAACAAAGAAAAACCAAATAGTCGACTGTCCGGACGCAGAGGCCCTAGCAGCCTTCAAGCATAATATCCGTGACGAGTGGTTTGCCACGCACCTTGGACAGGAAAAGCCGAAATCTATGGCAGCCCTCACGACACTCATGACCCGCTTTTGCGCGGGAGAAGACAGCTGGCTAGCTCGCAGCAACAACTTAACCAAGAACCTCGGTAATTCGAATACCAAGGACAAAAGTGGCAGGTCGCGCCGGAACAAGCAAAAACGCCGCGTTAACAGCGACAGCAACGAGGATATGACAATCAATGCCGGATTCCGAGGCTACAAATCCGGTCAGCGGAAAAAGGCATTCGAAAGAAATACTCAGGGCCCGTCCAGTTTGGACCGAATACTCGACCGCTTGTGCCAGATACATGGCACCCCCAAAAAGCTAGCCAATCACACCAACAGGGATTGTTGGGTGTTCAAGCAGGCAGGCAAGTTAAATGCCGAAAATAAAGACAAGGGGCTGCGTAGCGATGACGAGGAGGAGCCCAGGCCGCCAAACAACAGTAGACAGAAGGGTTTTCCCCCACAAGTGCGGACGGTGAACATGATATATGCAACCCACATCCCCGAGAGGGAGCGGAAGCGTGCGTTATGGGACGTATACGCGATAGAGCCAGTCGCCCCAAAGTTCAACCCATGGTCCTCCTGCCCGATCACCTTTGATCGAAGGGGCCACCCCACTAGCATCCGTCATGGCGGGTTCACCGCATTGGTTCTAGAGCCAATTATTGACGAATTTCATCTCACAAGAGTCCTTATGGACGGCGGCAGCAGCCTGAACCTGCTTTACCAGGACACAGTGCGGAAAATGGGCATAGATCCCTCGAGGATTAAGCCCACCAAAATGACCTTTAAAGGCGCCATACCAGGTGTAGAGGCCAACTGTACAAGCTCAGTCACACTTGAAGTGGTCTTCGGATCTCCGGATAACTTCCGAAGCAAGGAGTTAATCTTCGACATAGTCCCATTCCGCAGTGGCTATCACGCACTGCTCGGGCGAACCGCATTTGCAAAGTTCAATGTGGTACCGCACTACGCATACCTCAAGCTCAAGATGCCAGGCCCTCAAGGAGTAATCACGGTCAATGGAAACACCGAACGCTCCCTCCGAACGGAGGATCACACGGCGGCCCTCGCAGCGGAAGTACAAAGCAGCCTCTCTAGGTAGTTCTCCAGCCCGGCCGTTAAAAGGCCTGACACTGTCAAGCGCGCCCGGAGTAACCTACAACAAGACCGCCTGGCACGTTCTGAGCAGGCGTAGCAATGCGGCCCCAACCCCAGCCCTCGCGAAATAGCGAAACCATCGCTTCACATACATAACTACGCTCTCAAAATACCATGGGCGCAGGGGAAGGGGCACCATCACGGCACGCCCAAAACACGGCTTAAACTGTACTAGGGGCTGCCGAATTCCTTTTTTTAATTTTCTCTTACTTTCAGGACTCCATACTTCGGATGACCTGTTCGGCAATTCAACTGCCGCATAAACGATGCAAGAACCAGGAAAGCAGACAAGCCATGCCGCATTATGGAACTCCCAGGTGGTCTCTATTACGAGCAGTATACCTGTTTTGAATACAATTCCGCGGCCTGCCCCTAGACAGGACATGTTAAATAGTCCAATTTCTTTTGCTTATCGCACTATTTGTATCGTTCTGCTTGGATAGCAGCCTTCTTATAAACAATGCATAGCTTATATATATATTTTTGCGTTACTTTTTTTATGAATATATGTTCATTAATGACATGTTGCACCCGTACACTGTGGTACGGCAAATACGCCAGGGGCTCCAGTACCCCTTAATATGGTGTGAGAAGTCCGAACACTTTCACAAGTGCGGCACCCTGAACTTATAGCATTATATGCATCGGCTCCGAATCATGATTTGGGTCAATAGTTGGGTTTGCCCGGCTCCTATGTTTTGGTGCCTTACGTACCGCTATATCGGCTAAGGTAGCACTAGGAGAACTACTGCGATTGTGCCCCAGTTGAGCTGGGCTGAGCACCTCAGTAGAGAAAGCTAAAACTGACTGTCATGATAAGGCAAGAGACTGGTCGCTGTTCCAGAGGTTTTTCGAGTCCCTAAAGACTTATGCCGCTTAGAGCGAGGAGCCGGCTTTGTCCGACCAAGGCGTGGATAGCACCCCGAACTCGGTCTTCCGAATACTAGGGGCTTCGCCGAAATTTAAAATTATAGAGTTCTATGGCAAAGTGAGAGTGTTCAAGCATTATAGTCTGATTGCCTTGTTCGTTGTGCTGAGCGCCTCCCTCGAAGGACCCAAACATGGGAAAAAGAGTGCTTAGGTTTATCCCGAACACCCCAGCACTAGTGGCATGGGGGGAGAAGCCGACGACTAGCCATCTCTCAATTTTTGATAAACGGCCGCACAGAAAGTAATATTTTAAATTCAAAAAGCATTGCTTAGCGCATATGAACAAGTTTTCAGTGCACAGGACAACACGAGCGAGATCATTCAAAAATTACATCCTTGGTACATTCATCCGCCATAAGGCGGGCACCCTTCAGAACATCCTTAAAATAGTTCTCGGGTTTGCGATGCTCTTTCCCCGGCGGAGGCCTGTCCTTCACAAGCTTCTCGCCGTCCAGCTTGCCCCAGTGCACCTTAGCGCGGGCAAGGGCCCTCCAGGCACCTTCGATACAGACGGAGCACTTGATGACCTCGAGCCTTGGACAGGCCTCCACCAGTCGTCGCACCAGTCCGAAGTAGCTCCCAGGCAGGGCCTCTCCAGGCCATAGCCGAACTATGAAGCCCTTCATGGCCTGTTCGGCCGCCTTGTGGAGCTCGACCAGCTGCTTCAGCTGGTCGCTCAAGGGCACGGGGTGTCCGGGCTCAGTATATTGAGACCAGAACACCTTCTCCATCGAGCTGCCCTCCTCGGCTCGGTACAATGCGGCGGCATCAGATATGCTACGGGGAAGATCTGCGAATGCTCCTGGAGAGCTCCGGATTCGGGTAAGTAACAAGTAGCTTACTTTTATATGTTTGCTTTGCATAAAGAATTCCTTACCCGCCGCTATCTTTTTCACCGCATCCAATTCCTGGAGGGCCTTCTGGTATTCGGCCTTGGCAGACTTGGCAGTCTCGATGGCCGCGGCGAGCTCGGACGCTCGCGTCTTCGAGTCAAGCTCCAAACTCTCATGTTTTTTCATGAGAGCCTGAAGCTCTTGCCGCGCCTCGCCGACCTGCGCCTCAAGTTTCTCCCGCTCGGGGCGCTCTAAGGCCGCTCTCTTCTTGGCCTCGGACAGCGCCTGCTTGAGGGTTGCCACCTCAGTTGTGGCCCCTGCAATAAGCAGCATAATCCTGTCGTTTTTTTGGCAATTGCATCTTTTAAATATATTTTCTATAAGGTATCTGTTACCTTCTTTCTCCTCGAGCTGCCGCCTGGCAAGGCCGAGCTCTTTCTCGGACCGCTCGAGACCCTGTTTCAGGGTGCCTACCTCCGCAGTCAGTGCGGCGGTCGCAAGCAACGAAGCCTGCATACGCGTATTGACTCATTTTTTGTTAGACTCCTACGAAATTTATTAGATCCTCTATTCGGCTTTTCTTTCCGAACGCCAAACAGAGCATCAGGGGCTACTGTCTATGCGGTAATACTTTTACATATTCTTTACTTACCTCGAAGCCTGTTAGAAGGCTAGCACAAGCTTCAGTCAGTCCGCTCTTGGCGGACTGAACCTTTTGGATCACCGTACTCATAATAGTACGGTGCTCCTCGTCGATGGAGGCGCCGTTAAGCACTTCCAGCAGATTGTCTGGCACCTCCGGTTGGACGGGGGCCGCCGGCTCAGAAGGCTTGCTCCTCTTGGAAGGAGTTCGCCTACCGCGGTCCGGAACCATTGAAGATTCCGGCGCGGTGTCCGGCTCAAAGTCGAACTTGGAGCCCTGGGGGATCTTGTCCCCTTTACTCCCGTAGTCCGGGAGGTCGCCTCACGGCTCTTCCAGGACCACCTCCTCTTGGCCCGGAGCTTGTCGCGACGCCACTTCGGCAACGTCCGCAGTGCCGGGGGAGGCAGCGGGCGGAACTGAATTCACGTCCGATGAATCCAAGGGACGACTCGTCGAGCCCGGCCTCGGGCGGACTGCATAATTATATTCGAGATAAGGAAAAGTTGTGCAACAAAGGAATACTATGAGTTACTCTAGTGTCCGAATACTTACGATCCCGCCGGGCGCCTAGCCCTTTGCGGCCACTCCTCTTCGCCCTCGTCGGCGTCGATGGAGTAGTCCGGAGGAAGGGTCTGATACGTCTCCGTCGTATCTACTTTTCCAAACACTTTTGCCCTTGTTTTGGACTCTAACTTGTATGATTTGAATGGAACTAACCCGGACTGGCGCCGTTTTCAGCAGAATTGCCATGGTGTTGCTTTATGTGCAGAAAACAAAAGTTCTCGGAATGACCTGAAACTCCACGGAATATCTTAGAATAAATAATAAAAAAATCCTCGCCAAAGATGAAGACCAGGGGGCCCACACCCTGTCCACGAGGGTGGGGGCGTGCCCCCCTACCTCGTGGCCCCCCTGGATGCCCTCCGACGCCAACTCCAACTCTATATATTGGCTTTCGGGGAGAGAAAAATCAGAGAGAAAGTTTCATCGCGTTTTACGATACGGAGCCGCCGCCAAGCCCTAATCTCTCTCGGGAGGGCTGATCTGGAGTCCGTTCGGGGCTCCGGAGAGGGGGATTCGTCGCCGTTGTCATCATCAACCATCCTCCATCACCAATTTCATGATGCTCACCGCCGTGCGTGAGTAATCGCATCGTAGGCTTGCTGGACGGTGATGGGTTGGATGAGATTTATCATGTAATCGAGTTAGTTTTGTTAGGGTTTGATCCCTAGTATCCACTATGTTCTGAGATTGAGGTTGCCATGACTTTGCTATGCTTAATGCTTGTCACTAGGGCCCGAGTGCCATGATTTCAGATCTGAACCTATTATGTTTTCATGAATATATGTGTGTTCTTGATCCTATCTTGCAAGTCTATAGTCACCTACTATGTGTTATGATCCAGCAACCCCGAAGTGACAATAATCGGGACCACTCCCGGTGATGACCATAGTTTGAGGAGTTCATGTATTCACTATGTGTTAATGCTTTGTTCCGGTTCTCTATTAAAAGGAGGCCTTAATATCCCTTAGTTTCCAATAGGACCCCGCTGCCATGGGAGGGTAGGACAAAATATTTCATGCAAGTTCTTTTCCATAAGCACGTATGACTATTTACGGAATACATGCCTACATTATATTGATGAACTAGAGCTAGTTCTGTGTCACCCTATGTTATGACTGTTACATGATGAACCACATCCGGCATAATTATCCATCATTGATCCGGTGCCTACGAGTTTTCCATATACTAGTTTACGCTTATTTACTTTTCCGTTGCTACTGTTACAATCACTACAAAAATACCAAAAACATTACTTTTGCTGTCTTTACTTTTGTTACCGTTACCACCACTATCATATTACTTTGCTACTAAACACTTTGCTGCAGATATTAAGTTTCCAGGTGTGGTTGAATTGACAACTCAGCTGCTAATACTTGAGAATATTCTTTGGCTCCCCTTGTGTCGAATCAACAAATTTGGGTTGAATACTCTACCCTCGAAAACTGTTGCGATCCCCTATACTTGTGGGTTATCAAGACCTTTTTCTG
Organism: Aegilops umbellulata; assembly: GCA_032464435.1. Lineage (NCBI taxonomy): Eukaryota > Viridiplantae > Streptophyta > Magnoliopsida > Poales > Poaceae > Aegilops > Aegilops umbellulata. Next base: position 539,142,323 of record CP136057.1, on the reverse strand, counting down.
GCGCCGTTGTCGGGGAGCATAGCTCTATTCTTTGAGTCACTTGGGATTTATATCTGTTGGACACTGTGAAGAACTTGAAAGACGCTAAGACAAAAATTTATCCCTCAACTACGAGGGGAGGTAAGGAACTGCCATCTAGCTCTGCACTTGATTCACCTTCCGTTATGAGTAAGCTAGCGACACCTAAACCTACTACTGCTATGAATTCTGATATGTCGCATGTTATTGATGATGCCACTTCTGCTATGCATGGTACTTATGATGAAACTACTTCTATGCTTGATACTACTGTGCCACTTGGTGAATTTCTAGATGAGCAAATTTCTAAGTCTAGAGAAAGAGAAATTAGCGAACCTGAACACGATGATGTTAGTGATGATGAACCTATGCCTGTTATTCCTGAGGGTTATCTTTTTAATAATGAATCTTATGAAGCTATTCTTGCTTGTCTGGATAAACCTGAATGTAAGAGGTTACTAATTAAGTGGAGTAAGGAATCTTTTAGAGGTAGGATGAGACCCGACCCTGCTTTTGCTACTTCACCTATTTGTGTTCTTGATCAGGATTATTATGATATTACTGTTGATCCAGATATAATTACTTTGGTTGAATCTGATCCTTTTTATGGCTATGAATCTGAAACTGTTATGGCACATCTTCGTAAGTTAGATGAGATAGCTGCCCTGTTTACTAATAATCTGAGATCGCGCCACTTTTATATACTCAAAATATTTCCGTTCTCATTAAAGGGTGATGCTAGGAAATGGTTTAATTCTCTTGATCCTGCCTGTGTGCAAAGTCCCCAGGATATGATTTATTACTTCTCTGCTAAATATTTCCATGCTCATAAGAAACAAGCTGCTTTGAGGGAAATATACAATTTTGTGCAAATTGAAGGAGAGAGTCTCCCACAAGCTTGGGGGAGGCTTCTCAAGTTACTTAATGCTTTGCCTGATCATCCTCTTAAGAAACCTGAAATATTTGATATCTTTTATAATGGACTAACTGATGCTTCCAGAGATTACCTGGATAGTTGTGCTGGTTCTCTTTTCAGGGAAAGAACACCGGATGATGCTGAAATTTTATTGAATAATATGTTGGAAAATGAAAATAATTGGGTACCTCCTGAGCCACCTCCCGAGCCAACTCCTGAGCCAGCTCCTGAGCCAATTACTGAGCCTATTCCTAAACCAACTCCGAAGAAGAGAGGTGTTCTATTTCTCAGTCCCGAAGATATGCAAGAGGCAAAGAAATCTATGAAAGAAAAAGGTATTAAAGCTGAAGATGTTAAGAATTTACCTCCTATTGAAGAAATACATGGTCTTAATTTACTGCCTGTTGAAGAAGTATATGATCTCAATTACTTATTTACTGAAGAACCTTCCGATATCCCGACACAGGTAGTAAAGGTAAATTCTCTCTATAGATATGATAACATTGAAGTCCCTCCTACTAAAATTGCTAGACAGTGCTTGGATGAGTTTGATGACTTTATGTTTAAGCAAGATGACTTGAATGCTTATTCTGGTAGACAATTAAAGCAAAATACCTTTATGATTAAACGCTTGAGTGATTATATGGATAATATTAGAGGTGAACTTAAACTTGTTAGCAAACATTCTTCTATGGTTACCACTCAAGTAGAACAAGTACTTAAAGCTCAGAAAGAAATGCTTGATGAAATGAATAGTAAGAAAAATGATTATGCTGTTAGAGTGGCTACTAGAACTGGTAGAATGACTCAGGAACCTTTGTATCCCGAAGGCCACCCTAAGAGAATCGACCAAGATTCTCAAAGAAATAATATTGATGCACCTAGTTCTTATAAAAGGAAGAAAAAGAAAAATGATAGAACTGTGCAAACTTCTAGTGAACCTATTGCTGAACCACCTGATAATCCAAATGATATCTCTATGTATGATGCTGAAACACAATCTGGTAATGAACATGAACCTGGTGAAGATGTTAATGATGATGCTCAACCTAGTAATGATAATGATGTAGAAGTTGAACCTGCTGTTGATCTTGATAACCCACAATCAAAGGATCAACGTTATGATAAAAGAGACTTTGTTGCTAGGAAACATGGTAAAGAAAGAGAACCATGGGTTCAGAAACCCATGCCTTTTCCTCCGAAACCATCCAAGAAAAAGGATGATGAGTATTTTGAGCGCTTTGCTGAAATGATTAGACCTATCTTTTTGCGTATGCGATTGACTGATGTGCTCAAAACAAATCCTTATGCTAAGTATATGAAGGATATCATTACTAATAAAAGAAAGATACCGGAGGCTGAAATTTCCACCATGCTTGCTAATTACACTTTTAAGGGTGGAATGCCAAAGAAACTTGGAGATCCAGGAGTACCTACTATACCATGCTCCATTAAAAGAAATTATGTTAAAACTGCTTTATGTGATCTTGGAGCCGGTGTTAGTGTTATGCCTCTCTCTTTATATCGTAGACTTGACTTGAATAAGTTGACACCTACTGAAATATCTTTGCAAATGGCTGATAAATCAACTGCTATACCTGTCGGTATTTGTGAGGATGTGCCTGTTGTGGTTGCAAACGTTTCTATTTTAACAGAATTTGTTATTCTTGATATTCCCGAGGATGATAGTATGTCTATTATTCTTGGAAGACCTTTCCTTAATACTGCAGGGGTTGTATTGATTGCAACAAAGGCAATGTCACTTTTCATGTTAATGGTAATGAGCATACGGTGCACTTTTCGAGGAAACAACCTCAAGTTTATAGTATCAACTCTATCGGAAAAATTCCATCGATTATATTTGGAGGTTTTGAATTTCCTCTTCCTACTGTCAAAAAGAAATATGATATACTTATTGTTGGGGATGTCCATATCCCCGTTGAGGTAACATAGTGTTATTCGAAATTTCTCCGGTTCCATGATTATCGGAATGAGTTTGTTAACAAGACTTGATCAACCTTGTTAGTGGATTCTCTTTGATGAGCATGAGATGGATGAAACTAGAAGCACAACCTTTTGTACCCTCTTTATATTTTTTGTTCTTTAGTAGAAATAAAGTAAAATAGTATTTTTCTGTCTGTTTCCTGACTTATCCGTGCAATATAAAAATATCCCGAAAATAAAAGTCCTCAGAATGCCATGCCAATTTAATATGATTTTTTCGGGAATATTTAAGGATTTTTAGTGCAAAAATTACCGCGGGGGGAGATGCCACCTGGTCACGAGGGTGGAGGGCGCGCCCTACCCCCCTGGGCGCGCCCCCCTGCCTCGTGGGCCCACGGTGGCCCTCCTCCACTTATCCCTGCACCCATCTTCTTCCCCTGCCTCACACAAACCCGAATAACCAACTCAAGCTCGTGTTCCAGCAACTTTTGCTGTGATTTTCGATCTCCTTGCTCAAAGCACCTCTCGCAAAACTACTTGGGGAGATTGTTCCTTGGTATGTGACTCCTCCATTCGTCCAATTAGTTTTTGTTCTAGTGCTTTATTCATTGCAAATTTGTGCTGCATAGGTAACCATGTTCTTGAGTTTGCATGTCAAATTTATATGGTTCCAAGTAGTTCTAATGCTTGATATATGTTGTAGGCACTTGTATGAGTAGTTGCTATCAATCTTATTGAAGTTGGTTCACTTTTGTTTGAAGTTATCAAAAAATTCAGAATTATTTTCAGAGAAAACAATATGCTTAGGAGGATGTTCCAAGGTGGTTCTTCAAGGAAGCAAGGTCCCAGACTTGCAATGCGTGATGGTGACGAGGAACCACCAAGAGACGCGCTCGTGAGGCCCTGTGAATGGCCTTCGGAAAATTTTATGAATCAAGTGGGAATTAAAGAAGAATTTTACGCATATGTGCGTAATGCCGGTCTTGAGGACTTTGAAGCTGATAAATGCCCCCAGTATCGTTATCTCACAAGTTCATTTGTGGGGAGGTTTGATTATTCATCTTCGCGTAATTATCCTTCAGTCATGTTTGACCTTTATGACAAGTCTTATACCATGGACTTAGAGGATTTCACTCATGCATGCAAACTTCCATCTTGGGGTAGTATCAGGGATCCCCCTAAATCTGAATATAGAGATTTTCTTGCTAGAATAACTGTGGGGGAATCTAGAGATATAGCACAGGCCACTATAGGGAGCATTCACTTTCGTGCTATACATTATTTTACTCTTTACATTGGTAGATGTATAACTGCTAAGGATGAAGCATGTCACATGTGTGCCCCTAATCTCAGCATTCTCAGAAGTGCTGTGTTAGGGGACCAAGCTTATCATATGGGAGCCATTGCAGCTCGTAGGTTGCATCTTAATATACGTAACGGAGATTTCTTTGGAGGAATTTATGCAACCCGCTTAGCTAATTTTCTTGATGTAGACATTCGTGAGGGCGATGTGGAGTTGCCCACTTCTTATTTAGATCTTGATCCTATGTTTTCCCACCAGTTCATTGAGAGGACTGGACCACCTTACCAGTATCGACTAATCTTTGACAGACGACGTGTGGTCCGTGTTGCTCTTCCTGCTCCTACCTTCTTTGATTTTCAGGTGAGAGGAAGATATATTATTACCAGAGAGGAGGCAGATGAGTACGAGAGGGGAGTGGAAGCAGACCAACGCCGTGCTGCTGCTCAGCAGGCGGTAGCCGCTGCATCGCAGTACGACCCCAGCTTCACCTACGGATATCAGCCAGGTTATCCCTGGCAATAGACCAACTTAGGCCAAAAGCCTAAGCTTGGGGGAGTACGTATTTCTCACCGACATTACATTCATGTTCACACACACTCATTGCTAGATGTCGGTGCTCATACTCTTTCATTGTAATATCCATGTTAGTTTAAATTTATTTTCTAGCTTTCTTCTTGTGTGTTTGATAAACCTTAAGAAAAAAACAAAAAATTAGTTAGCCTACTTTCCATGCTTGTAGTAGAATTAAAAAGAAAACCCAAAAATATTTCCCGTCCTTCTTTTGCTTGTTGGGAGCTTTCCCGTGTAAATAGTTTTTATTCTTCTTTTCCTTTCTTTGGGGGTCGAGAAGACTATATTGAAAATGCTTAGTGGCTCTTATATCCATGATTGTTTATTTAACTTAGAGCCCATATTACTTGTCTTCTCACTTGAGTTGAATGCTTGCAGATTCCAGCTTAGTCCAATGCACGTGCACTCTTATTATTATATACACCGTTCAGTCGTGCAAGTGAAAGGCAATAATGATGATATATGATGGACTCATTGGGATGAGAAAAGCTGGTATGAACTCGACCTCTCTTGTTTTTGTACATATGATGATTCATCATTCCTGATTCAGCTATTATGAAGTAAACATATTTGCAATGACATTTAGAGATTATAGTTGCTTGTGCCATGCTTGATTAGCTATGAGTTATAATGGTTAACCTTGTGTGCCAACATGCTATTGAGATGATTATGATGTGGTATGATAGGATGGTATCCTCCTTTAAATGAATTGAGTGACTCGACTTGGCACATGTTCACGCATGTAGTTGAATCAAATCAACATAGCCTTCATGATATTTATGTTCATGGTGGATTATATCCTACTCATGCTTATATTCGGTGTGAATTAATTTTAATGCATGTTTACGACTGTTGTCACTCTCTCAGTTGGTCGCTTCCCAGTGTTTTGCTAGCCTTCACCTGTACTAAGCGGGAATACTGCTTGTGCATCCAAACTCCTTAAACCCCAAAGTTGTTCCATATGAGTCCACTATACCTTCCTATATGCGGTATCTACCTGCCGTTCCAAGTAAATTTGTATGTGCCAAACTCCAAACCTTCAAATGAAATTCTGTTTTGTATGCTCGAGCAGCTCATGTGCAACTATGGCTTCCTATATCTTCCATGCTAGGTGGGTTATTCTCAAGAGGAGTGGACTCTGCTCCTCATTCACGAGAAAGGGCCGGTAACCGGGATGCCCAGTCCCATGATCCAAAAAGATCAAAGCAAATCAAAATAATTAAACAAAACTCCCCCTGGGACCCGTTGAATGTTGGAGGCACTCGTTGTTTCGAGCAAGCCATGGATTGATGCTTGTGGAGGAGGGGGAGTATAAACCTTTACCATTCTGTTTGGGAACTGCCTATAATGCATGTAGTATGGAAGATACAACCATCTCATAGTTGTTGCGTTGACAGTGAAAGTATGCCGCTCAAAATATTATTTATCTCTATTTCAAAAATCAAGCTCTGGCACCTCTACAAATCCCTGCTTCCCTCTGCGAAGGGCCTATCTATTTACTTTTATGTCGAGTCATCACCCTTCTTATTAAAAAGCACCCGCTGGAGAGCACACTGTCGTTTGCATTCATTATGATTGGTTTATATTGGGTATGACTTGACCGGATCTCTTTTGCCATGAATTACAATGTTTAGTCAGTCTTTGATCTTTAAATATGATCTGCATTTATGTTTTGCGGTCTCAGAAAGGGCTAGCGAGATACCATTTTGTTATATCATGTTATGATTATTTTGAGAAAGTGTTGTCATTCGAGTCTTATTATTATGGCTCGCTAGCTGATTATGCTATTGATATGAGTAATTGTGAGACCTACGTGTTATTGTGAGTATGGTTAGTTCATAATAATTGCTGAAACTTGAATGCTGGCTTTTCATGTTTACAACAACAAGAGCAAACAGAGTTTGTAAAAGTTTTTCTTTTTCTCTTTCAGTTTGTCAACTGAATAGCTTGAGGACAAGCAAGAGTTTAAGCTTGGGGGAGTTGATACGTCTCCGTCGTATCTACTTTTCCAAACACTTTTTACCTTGTTTTGGACTCTAACTTGTATGATTTGAATGGAACTAACCCGGACTGACGATGTTTTCAGTAGGATTGCCATGGTGCTGTTTTATGTGCAGAAAACAAAAGTTCTCGGAATGACCTGAAACTCCACGGAATATCTTAGAATAAATAATAAAAAACTCCTCGCCAAAGATGCGCCTCTCCCCCTTGGGCGCGCCCCCCTACCTCGTGGGCCCCCTGGATGCCCTCCGACGCCAACTCCAACTCTATATATTGGCTTTTGGGGAGAAAAAAATCGGAGAGAAAGTTTCATCGCGTTTTACGATACGGAGCCGCCGCCAAGCCCTAATCTCTCTCGGGAGGGCTGATCTGGAGTCCGTTCGGGGCTCCGGAGAGGGGGATTCGTCGCCGTCGTCATCATCAACCATCCTACATCACCAATTTCATGATGCTCACCGCCGTGCGTGAGTAATCGCATCGTAGGCTTGCTGGACAGTGATGGGTTGGATGAGATTTATCATGTAATCAAGTTAGTTTTATTAGGGTTTGATCCCTAGTATCCACTATGTTCTGAGATTGAGGTTGCCATGACTTTGCTATGCTTAATGCTTGTCACTAGGGCCCGAGTGCCATGATTTCAGATCTGAACCTATTATGTTTTCATGAATATATGTGTGTTCTTGATCCTATCTTGCAAGTCTATAGTCACCTACTATGTGTTATGATCCAGCAACCCCGAAGTGACAATAATCGGGACCACTCCCGGTGATGACCATAGTTTGAGGAGTTCATGTATTCACTATGTGTTAATGCTTTGTTCCGGTTCTCTATTAAAAGGAGGCCTTAATATCCCTTAGTTTCCAATAGGACCCCGCTGCCACGGGAGGGTAGGACAAAAGATGTCATGCAAGTTCTTTTCCATAAGCACGTATGACTATTTACGGAATACATGCCTACATTATATTGATGAACTGGAGCTAGTTCTATGTCACCCTATGTTATGACTGTTACATGATGAACCACATCCGGCATAATTATCCATCATTGATCCGGTGCCTACGAGTTTTCCATATACTGGTTTACGCTTATTTACTTTTCCGTTGCTACAGTTACAATCACTACAAAAATACTAAAAACATTACTTTTGTGGTCTTTACTTTTGTTACCGTTACCACCACTATCATATTACTTTGCTACTAAACACTTTGCTGCAGATATTAAGTTTCCAGGTGTGGTTGAATTGACAACTTAGCTACTAATACTTGAGAATATTCTTTGGCTCCCCTTGTGTCGAATCAACAAATTTGGGTTGAATACTCTACCCTCGAAAACTGTTGTGATCCCCTATACTTGTGGGTTATGAGGGTCTTCCCCTTCTTGGACCCTTCGGCCTCCCCTGTTGGGGTGGCCTTCCTCTTCTCTCCTCCCCCCGTTGGAGGGGGAGAGGTTTCTTCTTCCTCCTCCTCGTTTTCACGGGAGGATCGCGTCTCGGATTCGTCGTACGAAGAATCCGACACCTCCTGGCGCCGGGAACTCTTGCGAGTCCCCGTGGCCCTCTTCTTGGCCTTCTTCTCCGGCACCACGTAAGGTGTCGGAGCCAGCAGCTTCGATAAACGAGCATCTGTTGGGTCTTCGGGCAAGGGAGCCAGACAGTTGACCTGTCCGGACTTCGCCTGCCACTCCTGTCAAAGGTAAGGGAGTTTAGACCCCGCATAGAGTCAAACTATGAGAAATGAATGTCCTGTAAAAGGTAAAGATAACTCACCGCACTAGCTGGACGCTGCGTGCTGAATCCGCGATCCTCGGATGCGGATGCGGGAGCCTCAGCGCCCTTGAATAGCACCTTCCAGGCATCTTCGTACATCGTATCAAAGAGCCTGTTCAAGGTTTGGTGCTGCGTCGGATCAAACTCCCACAGAGTAAAGGCCCGTTGTTGACACGGGAGGATCCGGCGGACGAGCATAACCTGGACTATATTGACAAGCTTGAGTTGCTTGTTCACCAGGGATTGGATGCATGTTTGCAGTCCGGTCACCTCTCCCTCGTTGCCCCATGACAGGCCTGTCTCTTTCCAGGACGTGAGCCGCATGGGCAGTCTGGACCGGAACTCGGGGGCTGCGACCCAATCAGGGTCACGCGGCTCGGTGATGTAAAACCACCCCGATTGCCACCCCTTCAGGGTCTCCACAAAGGAGCCCTCGAGCCATAGGACGTTGGCTATCTTGCCCGCCATGGCGCCTCCGCACTCCGCCTGGTTGCCGCGCACCACCTTCGGCTTGACGTTGAAGGTCTTGAGCCAAAGGCCAAAATGGGGGCGGATACGGAGGAAGGCCTCACACACGACGATAAACGCCGATATGTTGAGGACGAAGTTCGGGGCCAGATCGTGGAAATCCAGGCCATAGTAGAACATGAGCCCCCGGACGAACGGGTGGAGAGGAAAACCCAGTCCGCGGAGGAAATGGGGAAGGAATACAACCCTCTCATGGGGCCTTGGGGTGGGGAGGAGCTGCCCCTTTTCGGGAAGCCGGTGCGCGATGTTGTTGGACAAGTATCCGGCCTTCCTTAGCTTTTTGATATGGCCCCCCGTGACGGAGGAGACCATCCACTTGCCTCCCGCTCCGGACATGGCTGGAGAAGGTTGAGGTGGGAAGTGCGGACTTGGGCGCTGGAGCTCGGGTACGCAGGATATGGATAGCCAGAGGAGGAAGAAGGCATAGGTAAAAAGGTGGATCCTTATCCCCTTATATGGGCGGATGCGGCTATGCGTCCCCGCCAGCCTGGTAAAACTCGCTTATCTCCCAAGCGCCGTGATAAATGGCGCGGTTGGGTTACCCACGTCCGTATTGATGAGAATCCCGTAAATGGGGGACACGATCTCTGCTTTGACAAGACGTGCCAAGGAAACCACCTCGCAAAATGCGCTGAGGTGGGGAAGTAAAAATGATTCGAATAAAGGCTTGGCCATAGTGTGATGTCACGCTACGGAATACGTCAGCAGATTAGATTTTTGTTAATATTATCCTCTCTATGGCAATATGTGGAAACTTATTTTGCAGAGTCGGGCACTACCCTTAGTGTTTATAAGCTTTTATGAAGAACTTGGAGGAGGAACCCGCCTTGCAATGCCGAAGACAATCTGTGCACCGGACTCGTCGTCATTGAAGCCTAGTCAAACTGAGGGAGTCCTGGATTAGGGGGTGTCCGGGTAGCCGGACTATAACTTCAGCCGGACTCCTCGACTATGAAGATACAAGATTGAAGACTTCGTCCCGTGTCCGGAGGGGACTTTCCTTGGCGTGGAAGGCAAGCTTGGCGATGCGGATATTCAGATCTCCTACCATTGTAACCGACTTTGTGTAACCCTAACCCTCTCCGGTGCCTATATAAACCGGAGAGTTTTAGTCCGTAGGACAACTCCAACATACAACAATCATACCATAGGCTAGCTTCTAGGGTTTAGCCTCCTTGATCTCGTGGTAGATCTACTCTTGTACTACCCATATCATCAATATTAATCAAGCAGGACGTAGGGTTTTACCTCCATCAAGAGGGCCCGAACCTGGGTAAAACATTGCGTCCCTTGTCTCCTGTTACCATCCGCCTAGACGCATTGTTTGGGACCCCCTACCCGAGATCCGCCAGTTTTGACACCGACAACAGGCGCTGTCAACGGCGCGGCGGAGACATTCGTGTGCACGGGCACTGGCACGTGTGCGCACGTCAGTGCACGTGCAGGCGCATGCGCTGGCAGGTGCGCGGGCACCGGCACGGGCGTGCGCGTCAGTGCACGCGCACGCGCATGCGCTGGCAGGTGCACGGGCGCATGAAAGTCGGCGGGGACCTCGTGGAACCCCGTGGGATCAAGCTCGGCAACAATGTGCGGCTCCCAGACCATCAATGCCACGGGGATGGGCGCTGGCGCAGTCGGGGAGACGGGAGCCGGAATGGGAGCGGGGACAGGCGTGGCGTCTTCCCGCAAGGCCAGTTCAAGCTCGTCCCAGAGCGCCTTATGTTCTTGAGACTCCGGCTGGGTGTCTTCCTTAGGAAACTGGAACACTAAGGGCAGACCATCGTGATGCGGCATGGCGTACGTTTAGGTCAGGCGAGTTGGAGGTAGACGACAGGAGAATCGGAGAGGAAGAGAGAGAGGATTGTAGCGATACCGGGTAGTGCGGGGTTGATTTTAAACTGTGGTGCCGGCAACATTAAAAGTGGGAGTAGTTGGGACGATGGTGGGCGGCAGAGCCTAGTCAAACGGCTCGCCTCCCGGTGAGCCTGCACAGCGGTCTGCTCACACGCCTCCCTGACAGCCAGCGCAACACCGCTCGCACGCCTCCCATCGACTCACACGCTTGCTTGGACGGCACCTGCCGATGAGAAGCGGGGACTCGTGGCGGCACGTAAACGCCCACGGTTTCAATAGTGAAAGCGTTCGCCATAACATGGCAGGTCTTTGTTCCAAAATACCTTGGCTCTTCATTTGTGCTACTTGTCATAAGCAGCTTGTCTCAAATTGAAGAAAAAACTTACGAAGTAATATTTGTGCCATATCACATGACCATGCTTAGTTTCAAGAATTTATGCTCACTTTTGGATTTTCTGAAATTTAAGATCCAGGATTCGAAACAATATCATAACATGCATCATGCAATAAATTTTCAAGCCGCACATCTCCTGTTGTATTTCTTAAGAAAGGATTTGGTCAAACATTTTGCTTAGTTAGATTTGAACAAGTTATATATGGAGAGTAAAAGTATAATCCCTCAAGTACTAGGCACGAACAAACCGGCTCAATTCTGTGCTCATCCTGGTGTAGTACTACTACTACTACTACTAGCCAATGCAGTTGACGGGTGACCTTGACGAGCGGCGACCGAGGGAATTGAACCGTGCTTGGCACGGTAGGTAACGTTGTCTAGTTACTAAAGCATCCCTCTGTTGTTCATCGGTAGCCATTATGGACCGGGGACATGAGGGGAATTTCCTAGGGCTGGAATTCTGGCCGCCGGATATTTCGACTTGAAACGCTGAGCCTCGACTGGTTGGGGTTGCCTAATGTGCGTACCACGCACGCCACCGAAAGACATGAGCCCGGTTTTTTAGGATCAATACGAGCCAAGGTCTGGCTGGTACGCCGTTGGGTCCTACCATTAGTGAATACGAAAGGAACATTTTAAATTGCCGAACGAATCTATGTGTATTACAATACCCGTATTTTCCTTGCACATACTAATCTCAACGTGGTAATTGATTTATGACGAGTTGTTGAATTAGAGTGAGTTTGTGATATAGTGATCTCAACGTGGATTTCACATTTCATTGTATCCCTAGTAAGTTTTCCAATGCAAATTCAAATTTAAAAGATGAACAATATGGAGGTGAGAAAACTTTGTATGTATCAAGCATATGACCACACACACACACACACACAGAGACACACACGCACGAACACAACAACAATCCAATAAGTCTAGTGCATCTATTTTTTCAAACCATGCATGTATGACACGAATTCAAAAATACTCCTTCAATTCCTAAATATTAGTCTTTTAGAGAGTTCAACAAGTGACTACATACGGAGCAAAATGAGTGACTCTAGACTCTAAAATATGTCTATATACATCTGTATGTGCCAGTCCATTTGAAGCCTCTAAAAAGACTAATATTTAGGAACGAAGGGAGTAAAATGTAAGACATCCATGGTCCTCAGTTCAATATTTAAAATGAACATGAAACTGAAACATGAATATTAAGTCTAGTACTACAGTACATGCAAATGTTGTGTTTAGGCGGAGCTATGATTGTCGGGGGTCAACCCCTCGACCTTAGATAAAATTGTGGAGCTCTGTTTAGGGTTGTTTAGATTATATTTGTCCCCACCCTCCCAACCACTGATTGGTTGTGCACCCCCACCCCTCCTCCCCGGGAGAATATCATGTGCCCCCATACCTTAGATGCTATATGCCGATACGAGTTGCTTGGAGCTTGCAGATCTGAGATATAGCCGCTCACATGATGTGTCTTAATATTTTTGCAGGAAACCTTGATGAGTTTGAGAATTGCACACAATTTGTACAAAAACTACTTAGATGCCCTTTGATCCCATATCCAACAACCTCGAAGCTCGTATCACCATAGCATCTAAGATGAAGGAGGACATCATATTCTCCTATATGTAAGAATATCATGTGCTACCACACCTTAGATGCTTTGGTGATACAAGCTCTTCGGAGGCGTTGGATTTGTGACCCAACACCTCCTCGGTGGTTCGAATGGTTTTTTATAGAAAAGCCCCAAAAGAGTTCGGCCACTGCTTACAAGCACAAAGACTGCTCAGATGCCATTGGATCTCAGATCAAACAACCTCCAAGCTCGTATCACTGTAGCATCCAAAAGCTGCAATAGCACCTTATGTTTTCTCGCACGGGAGAGTATGAGGTTCTCCCGCACCGTAGATTCTATGGTGATACGAGTTCACTGAGATCTAACGGCCCACAATAGGAGGTTTGAATGTTTTTGCAATATACGGCTGATAGAGTTTGGGAAATGCGCAGAAAGTACAAGTACTACGCATGTGCCATCTGATCACTGATCGTACGACCTAGAAGCTCATATCACCGTAGCGGGTAATTAAGCTACGGGGAGCACCTAATATGAGCATCGGGGAGCCGTTGGATCGAACATGCATCGGCACAAACGAGGCATGAATGTTTTATTTGCAAAATAACATTGGAGAGTTTGGAAATTGCGCATAATTACAAAGACTACTCCCAAGCCATCGGATCTCACTTCCAACGGTGTAAAAACTCGTATCACCATAGTATCTAAGCTGCGGGGTGGATGTGATATTCTATGCCGCTGTCATTTTTGTTCGTAAACTTGCAAAATACGTGTAACTCATGCCGTTACTTGTCTAACCGCGCAAAGTGTTTGTTCAAAAAAACCATCCTACACTGAAATATCGGAACAACACACGAGGATCCCACTTGTCATTAATAAAATTTGGACCTAAAACTAACAAATCTGAAAGACGAGATTCGAACTGGCAACCTGGACTACAAAGTGTAAGCCGATAGCCTGAAAAAATGAACGGTTGTTGGCATTGTCCCATAACTTGATTTTATTTATACAATACTTGCGTTGAGTAGAGTAGAGGGAGTGCATCGTCAACACGTGCATGACCGTTGTCTCACTTACTGGTGGTTCCCAGGTCTGCGATCTCAATCTCTCTTCTCTCCATCGTCTAACCTTTGCACGGGCACACACGAAGAGCGGCGCTAGCTTGCCGTGGTGTTATTACAACTAAAAAAAGCTTGGAAAATAGAAGAATCGCCTAGAACAAGAGACGTTGTGGTTGGTCGAGACGGAGCTAACCACATCAATGCTCCGTGCCACGTTTGCATGATGAAGCTGTGTGGCTAGTGGGGTGTTTTCGACCGACTGGCTGGATCCCGAGGTCGAACCATAGGTACTACGTCTGATACAGTATATTTTTACACGCACAGTTTTCCTCCATGCTGAGACGTGGCACACCCTACCGCGTGGTTTCGGGGTCCTCCCGGGTGGTGCACGCATATATTCTTCCTGACCTGGGATGCCCTACCGCGCGTTTTCTGGGTCCTCTTCGGTCGTAGCGCCGAAGCAAGTAAATGAGTCATCAAATCACGAAAGACCATCTTTCCTGCCGAGTACATCAGTGAAGGACGGTGGCTAGCTAGTTGGGCTAGTTCGACCGATTAGCTAGGCCGCCAGCACATTTGTTTTTTCACCCCCTTTTTATCTAATTCCCAGAAGGTAAATTTAAATATCCACCATCACAATGCTCTGGTGTTTGGGTGCGGCAAGATTTTTAATTTTTTGATTGACGGGAGCAGGCACGACAGGATTTTTAATTTTTTGATTGACGGGAGCAGGCGCGGCAGCAATTAGTCACGATGACTCCGTCTGTAAAAACCCAGTGCTCCCTGATGTGAGAAGTCGTCGACTGGTGTTTTACCGTGGTGAAAACCAAAAGATTCCCCGCTCCCTCTGTCGTCCCATAGATTTCATTGCCTTTCAGCCGTTTCGCCCCCTTTGCTTCATCTCCCCATTGCTTCTACCTGGTGCCATGGCGGAGCAGCAGATCACGGAGTCCAAGGTGAGGCTCCTGACACAGGAGCTCCATGCCAAGGACGCGGAGCTCAGGGCCAAGGACGTGGAACTCCGTGAGCTCAAGGAGGAGAGGAGTGCCATGCTCCTCCGTTATGTGCAGGAGTTCACGGAGCTTCAAAAGTGGCAGGCGTCCACCACAAAGATGCTCGAGGCGTCGGCGGCATTGCTGCAGAAAGCAGGAGATACGATAGGCCGTCAGGGGAGCCGGCTGGAGCGCGAGCGGGCCGATCGTGACGAGGTCCAGGATCGCCTCAGCCACTTGGTGAACCAAGTTGCCACGCACGTGTTGCGGCTGCGCGATGCCTACCGTCGTGCCAGCGCGACGATGCCGGTCGTCGGGCTAAACCTGTCCGACCACCCAGTCGACTTCAACGAGCTGCGGCTTCCTGACCTGGTCTCCTTCTTCACCTATATCTCCGAGGAGCTGAGCCGTCTCCGCGCGATGGTGGGGGTTGAGCTGGACAAGGAGGGGTTGCGGGCTGTCGTCGTCGTTGCCGGGCGAATCCTTTCAGGGCTCCGTCACCGAAATCCATTCATGCCATCGGACGCCGCCTTTGACGAGCTGGCTCCCGTCGACCTGGAGCGGGCTCTGCGGGCGGTTGCACCGTGCATCACCAACGTCGTGCGCCTCGAGAAGCAGAGGGACTTCGGTGGTGTTTAGGCGCCCTCTGCATGGGCATGTCTGTTGGGGAACGTTGCAGAAAATTAAAATTTTTCCTACGGTTTCACCAAGATCCATCTATGAGTTCATCTAAGCAACGAGTCATGGGAGAGAGATTGCATCTACATACCACTTTGTAGATCGCGAGCGGAAGCGTTCAACGAACGGGGATGAGGTAGTCGTACACGACGTGATCCAAATCACCGGAGATCCTAGCAGCGAACGGACGGCACCTCCGTGTTCAACACACGTACGGTCAGCGTAACGTCTCCTTCTTCTTGATCCAGCAAGGCAAAGGAGAGGTTGAGGAAGATGGCTCCAGCAGCAGCACGACGACGTGGTGACGGTGGAGCTACAGTACTCCGGCAGGGCTTCGCCGAGCTCTACGGAGGAGGAGGAGATGTTGGAGAGGGAGAGGGAGGCGCCAAGGACAAGGGGTGCCGCTGCCCCCTCCCCTCCCCTCATATATATAGCCCCCTAGGGGGCGCCGGCCCTAGGAGATGCAATCTCCTAGGGGGGCGGCGGCCAAGGGGTGGGGGGCTTGCCCCCCAAGCAAGGGGGCGCCCCCTTTAGGGTTTCCCCACCCTAGGCGCGCATGCGCCCTGGGGAAGTGGCGCCCCAGCCCACTTTGGGGCTGGATCCTTTCCTACTTCAGCCCATGGGGCCCTCCGGGATGGGTGGCCCCACCCGGTGGACCCCCCGGGACCCTCCGGTGGTCCCGGTACAATACCGATAACCCCGAAACTTGTCCCGATGGCCAAAACAGCACTTCCTATATATAATTCTTTACCTCCGGACCATTCCGAAACTCCTCGTGACGTCCGGGATCTCATACGGGACTTCGAACCACATTCGGGTTACTGCATATACATATCTTCACAACCCTAGCGTCACCGAACCTTAAGTGTGTAGACCCTACGGGTTCAGGAGACATGCAGACATGACCGAGACGGCTCTCGGGCAATAACCAACAGCGGGATCTGGATACCCATGTTGGCTCCCACATGCTCCACGATGATCTCATCGGATGAACCACGATGTCGAGGATTCAATTAATCCCGTATACGATTCCCTTTGTCAATCGGTATTTTACTTGCCCGAGATTCGATCGTCGGTATCCCAATACCTTGTTCAATCTCGTTACCGGCAAGTCACTTTACCCGTACCGTAATGCATGATCCCGTGATCAAACACTTTGATCACATTGAGCTCATTATGGTGATGCATTACCGAGAGGGCCCGGTGATACCTCTCCGTCAAGCGGAGTGACAAATCCCAGTCTCGATCCGTGTCAACCCAACAGATACTTTCGGAGATACCCGTAGTATACCTTTATAGTCACCCAGTTACGTTGTGACGTTTGGCACACCCAAAGCACTCCTACGGTATCCGGAAGTTACACGATCTCATGGTCTAAGGAAAGGATACTTGACATTGGAAAACTCTAGCAAACGAACTATGCGATCTTATGCTATGTTTAGGATTGGGTCTCGTCCATCACATCATTCTCCTAATGATGTGATCTCGTTATCATTGACATCCAATGCCCATAGTCAGGAAACCATGACTATCTATTGATCAACGAGCTAGTCAACTAGAGGCTTACTAGGGACATGTTGTTGTCTGTTATTCACACATGTATTACGATTTCCGGATAACACAATTATAGCACGAATAAAGACAATTATCATGAACAAGGAAATATAATAATAATGCTTTTATTATTGCCTCTAGGGCATATTTCCAACAGTCTCCCACTTGCACTAGAGTCAATAATCTAGTTACATTGTGATGAATCGAACACCCATAGAGTTCTGGTGCTGACCATGTTTTGCCTTAGGGAGAGGTTTAGTCAACGGATCTGCGACATTCAGATCCGTGTGCACTTTACAAATTTCTATGTCTCCATCTTGAACATTTTCACGAATGGAGTTGAAGCGACGCTTGATGTGCCTGGTCTTCTTGTGAAACCTGGGCTCTTTGGCAAGTGCAATAGCTCCAGTGTTGTCACAGAAGAGTTTGATTGGCCCCGACGCATTGGGTATGACTCCGAGGTCGGTGATGAACTCCTTCACCCAAATTGCTTCATGTGCTGCCTCCGAGGCTGCCATGTACTCCGCTTCACATGTAGATCCCGCCACGACGCTCTGCTTGCAACTGCACCAGCTTACTGCCCCACCATTCAAAATATACACGTATCCGGTTTGTGACTTAGAGTCATCCAGATCTGTGTCGAAGCTAGCGTCGACGTAACCCTTTACGACGAGCTCTTCGTCACCTCCATAAACGAGAAACATTTCCTTAGTCCTTTTCAGGTACTTCACGATATTCTTGACCGTTGTCCAGTGTTCCTTGCCGGGATTACTTTGGTACCTTCCTACCAAACTTACGGCAAGGTTTGATTCAGGTCTGGTACACAGCATGGCATACATAATAGACCCTATGGCTGAAGCATAGGGGATGACACTCATCTCTTCTATATCTTCGGCCGTGGTCGGACATTGAGCTGAGCTCAGTTTCACACCTTGTACCACAGGTAAGAACCCCTTCTTAGATTGATCCATATTGAACTTCTTCAATATCTTATCAAGGTATGTGCTTTGTGAAAGACCTATGAGGCGTCTTGATCTATCTCTATAGATCTTGATGCCTAATATATAAGCAGCTTCTCCAAGGTCCTTCATTGAAAAACTTTTATTCAAGTAGGCCTTAATGCTGTCCAAGAGTTCTATATCATTTCCCATCAAAAGTTTGTCATCTACATATAGTATGAGAAATGCTACAGAGCTCCCACTCACTTTCTTGTAAACGCAAGCTTCTCCATAAGTCTGCGTAAACCCAAATGCTTTGATCATCTCATCAAAGCGAATGTTCCAACTCCGAGATGCTTGCACCAGCCCATAAATCGAGCGTTGGAGCTTGCACACCTTGTCAGCATTCTTAGGATCGACAAAACCTTCCGGCTGCATCATATACAATTCTTCCTTAAGGAAACCATTAAGGAATGCCGTTTTGACGTCCATTTGCCATATTTCATAATCGTAGAATGCGGCAATTGCTAACATGATTCGGACGGACTTCAGCTTCGCTACCGGTGAGAAAGTCTCATCATGGTCAATTCCTTGAACTTGTCGATAACCCTTAGCGACAAGCCGAGCTTTATAGATGGTCACATTACCATCCGCGTCTGTCTTCTTCTTAAAGATCCATTTATTTTCTATGGCTCGCCGCTCAACGGGCAAGTCAGTCAAAGTCCATACTTCGTTTTCATACATGGATCCTATCTCGGATTTCATGGCTTCTAGCCATTTGTCGGAATCCGGGCCCGCCATCGCTTCTTCATAGTTTGAAGGTTCACCGTTGTCTAACAACATGATTTCCAAGACAGGGTTGCCGTACCACTCTGGTGCGGAACGTGTCCTCGTGGACCTACGAATTTCAGTAGGAGCTTGATCAGAAGTATCTTGATCATCATCATTAATTTCCTCTCTAGTCGGTGCAGGCACCTCAGGAACGTTTTCTTGAGTTTCGCCTTTTTCCGGTTCAAGAGGTAACACTTCATCAAGTTCTACTTTCCTCCCACTTGCTTCTTTCGAGAGAAACTCTTTCTCTAGAAAGGATCCATTCTTGGCAGCAAAGATCTTGCCTTCGGATCTGAGGTAGAAGGTATACCCAATAGTTTCTTTAGGGTATCCTATGAAGACGCATTTTTCTGACTTGGGTTCGAGCTTTTCAGGTTGAAGTTTCTTGACATAAGCATCGCATCCCCAAACTTTTAGAAACGACAGCTTAGGTTTCTTCCCAAACCATAATTCATACGGTGTCGTCTCAACGGATTTCGACAGAGCCCTATTTAAAGTGAATGCGGAAGTCTCTAAAGCATAGCCCCAAAAAGATAGCGGTAAATCGGTAAGAGACATCATAGATCGTACCATATCTAATAGAGTGCGATTACGACGTTCGGACACACCATTACGCTGAGGTGTTCCAGGCGGCGTGAGTTGTGAAACTATTCCACATTTTCTTAAGTGTGTGCCAAATTCGTGACTCAAGTATTCTCCTCCATGATCTGATCGTAGAAACTTGATCTTTCTATCACGTTGATTTTCAACCTCACTCTGAAATTCCTTGAACTTTTCAAAGGTCTCAGACTTGTGTCTCATTAAGTAGATATACCTATATCTACTCAAGTCATCAGTGAGGGTGAGAACATAACGATAGCCACCGCGAGCCTCAACACTCATTGGACCGCACACATCGGTATGTATGATTTCCAATAAGTTGGTTGCTCGCTCCATTGTTCCTGAGAACGGAGTCTTGGTCATTTTACCCATGAGGCATGGTTCGCACATGTCAAATGATTCATAATCAAGAGACTCTAAAAGTCCATCTGCATGGAGCTTCTTCATGCGTTTGACACCTATGTGACCAAGGCGGCAGTGCCACAAATATGTGGGACTATTGTTATCAACTTTAACTCTTTTGGTATTCACACTATGAATATGTGTATCATCACGTACGAGATTCATTAAGAATAAACCATTAACCATCGGAGCATGACCATAAAACATATCTCTCATATAAATAGAACAACCATTATTCTCGGATTTAAATGAGTAGCCATCTCGAATTAAACGAGATCCAGACACAATGTTCATGCTCAAACTTGGCACTAAATAACAATTATTGAGGTTTAAAACTAATCCCGTAGGTAAATGTAGAGGTAGCGTGCCGATGGCGATCACATCGACCTTGGAACCATTCCCGACGCGCATCGTCACCTCGTCCTTCGCCAGTCTCCGTTTATTCCGCAGCTCCTGCTTTGAGTTACAAATGTGAGCAACTGCACCGGTATCAAATACCCAAGAGCTACTACGAGTACTGGTAAGGTACACATCAATTACATGTATATCACATATACCTTTTGTTTTGCCGGCCTTCTTGTCCGCTAAGTATTTGGGGCAGTTCCGCTTCCAGTGACCATTTCCCTTGCAATAAAAAAACTCAGTCTCAGGCTTGGGTCCATTCTTTGGCTTCTTCCCGGCAACTTGCTTACCGGGCGCGGCAACTTCCTTGCCGTCCTTCTTGAAGTTCTTTTTACCCTTGCCCTTCTTGAACTTAGTGGTTTTATTCACCATCAACACTTGATGTTCCTTCTTGATTTCTACCTCTGCTGATTTCAGCATAGCATATACCTCAGGAATGGTCTTTACCATCCCCTGCATGTTGTAGTTCATCACAAAGCTCTTGTAGCTAGGTGGAAGCGACTGGAGGATTCTGTCAATGACCGCTTCATCCGGGAGATTAACTTCCAGTTGAGTCAAGCGGTTGTGCAACCCAGACATTTTGAGTATGTGTTCACTGACAGAGCTATTTTCCTCCATCTTACAGCTAAAGAATTTGTCGGAGACTTCATATCTCTCGACCCGGGCATGAGCTTGGAAAACCATTTTTAGCTCTTCGAACATCTCATATGCTCCATGTCTCTCAAAACGCTTTTGAAGCCCCGACTCTAAGCTGTAAAGCATGCGGCACTGAACGAGGGAGTAATCATCGGAACGTGACTGCCAAGCGTTCATAACGTCTTGTTCTGCAGGGAGAACAGGTGCGTCACCCAGCAGTGCTTGTAGGACATAATCTTTCTTGGCAGCTATGAGGATGGTCCTCAGGTTCCGGACCCAGTCCGTATAGTTGCTGCCATCGTCTTTCAGCTTGGTTTTCTCTAGGAACGCGTTGAAGTTGAGGACTACGTTGGCCATTTGATCTACAAGACATATTGTAAATATTTTAGACTAAGTTCATGATAATAAAGTTCATCAAATTATTCAATGAACTCCCACTTAGATAGACGTCCCTCTTCTAGTCATCTAAGTATAACATGATCTGAGTCAACTAGGCAGTGTCCGATCATCACGTGAGACGGACTAGTCAACATCGGTGAACATCTTCATGTTGATCGTATCTTCTATACGACTCATGCTCGACCTTTCGGTCTTCTGTGTTCCAAGGCCATGTCTGTACATGCTAGGCTCGTCAAGTCAACCTAAGTGTTTGCATGTGTAAATCTGTCTTACACCCGTTGTATGTGAACGTTAGAATCTATCACACCTGATCATCACGTGGTGCTTCGAAACAACGAACTGTCGCAACGGTGCACAGTTAGGGGGAACACTTCTTGAAATTATTATGAGGGATCATCTTATTTACTACCGTCGTTCTAAGTAAACAAGATGCAAAACATGATAAACATCACATGCAATCAAATAATAAACGTGACATGATATGGCCAATATCACATAGCTCCTTTGATCTCCATCTTGGGGCTCCATGATCATCTTGTCACCGGCTTGACACCATGATCTCCATCATCATGATCTCCATCATCGTGTCTCCATGAAGTTGCTCGCCAACTATTACTTCTACTACTATGGCTAACGCGTTTAGCAATAAAGTAAAGTAATTTACATGGCGTTACTCAATGACACGCAGGTCATACAAAAATAAAGACAACTCCTATGGCTCCTGCCGGTTGTCATACTCATCGACATGCAAGTCGTGATTCCTATTACAATAGCATGAACATCTCATACATCACATATAGATCATTCATCATTCATCACAACTTTGGCAATATCATATCACAAAGCACTTGCTGCAAAAACAAGTTAGACGTCCTCTAATTGTTGTTGCAAGTTTTACGTGGCTGAATTAGGGTTCTAGCAAGAACGTTTTCTTACCTACGTGAAAGCCACAACGTGATTTGTCAACTTCTATTTACCCTTCATAAGGACCCTTTTCATCGAATCCGCTCCAACTAAAGTGGGAGAGACAGACACCCGCCAGCCACCTTATGCAACTAGTGCATGTTAGTCGGTGGAACCGGTCTCACGTAAGCGTACGTGTAAGGTTGGTCCGGGCCGCTTCATCCCACAATACCGCTGAAGCAAGATAAGACTAGTAGCGGCAAGAAAGTTGACAACCGACATGTCCACCTTCTTGTAAGCATTGGCCACCCAAGTGCTTCATTCTTTTTTCTTTCCATGTTGTTTCACATGATTCACTGTGTTGACCTAACTGTTTGGGTATGTCTTCTTGTTTGCAAATAGAGAATTCCTAGAGCAACGAGGGAGTCGTTCAACAATCCGGGCGACCGCGACCAAGTTTCTCTTACCATGCACAGCCTTGGTGTGAATGAACCTGCTCAATATACCGTAAGTACAAAGGATGGTCGCATGATGATTGATGCTAAAGGATGGTCAAGGTTCAAATCTAAATCATATCTTGCAGTAGGGGATGATGTCAAAATCGAACTTTCTCGGCAAGGATAGCTGGTCCAAATCAACTTTGAAATTCTTCAGTAGCAGCACGCAACTGCCGAACTGATCTATCCTCTGAGAGATTTTGATGTAATAATCTGGCATGGTGAAACAAGTGTCATGTGTGTATAAGTAGTACGACAATATTATTTATCACATGGTATATCATTGATAGAATTGCAACTCCGATTGCTGGTTAGGAACTGTCATTCGATTTCATTCCAACAGCCGTCGTGCTTTATTCAATTTTGTGTATTCGCCTTGCGACATCATCTAAAACCAGCGCCGTACCGATCGCTTGCAATATGAAAAGCGCTGAGGTAGAACACATGGGCCCCCAAACATGCAGGGTCGGCCTGCGGCCCAAAGTCCAGAACCGTGAGCCTATCTGAGTATTATATTCTCAGCTGAACCCCCATAAAAAAGCTGAACCCCCATAATGCCCGTGCGTTGCAGAGGGAGTATATTTCTCGGCAAGGTGAGCCTGTGATATAAAAGATTTGTATATTTCTTTATAGAGGGAGTATCTCTCTGTCAAAAAATATATTTATGTGTAACTAGTTACTCATGTCTTTCTACTTCCTTTCGCCAATATGTGGGGCAACCGGCAACAGGGTCCACGTGCCATATGCACAAATTAGAGTGCACAACTTCACGGTAGACACACCCCGGTCGTAGCGCCGCGGTAATGCCCAATGAGCCATCAAATCACAACCCCCCCCCCCTTCCAGCTTTAGTAGTAAGCTGGACGGATGAAGCGGCAATATTTCACTGGGCCTGAATCCCCTTCTCCCTCGTCTGCTTGTTCAGAGAAAACCCCCTCTCGGCGATTGCATACAGTTTTCTCATGGAGAACCAGGTATGAATTCTTCATCCATCCCCGATAAATCCAAGTCCCTTGGTCGTAGGTAATCCTAGGATGGCAGCCGCCGCTATTGATGCATTTTTCTTCCTACTAAATCTAGTGTGTTTCATTTGCAGTGCCCAAAGTGCGAGTACCCTACAGGTTTCTGCGCCCTCAGCGAGACGCCACACTTGTTCCTTCTCATCCTAACACAGCATTTTGAAACGCGCATAGTATGTTCCTAGAAGCCTCTTTTCTATCCAGGAGGGTGGTTTTTTTTAACATGTTGTGTTCTCATATTATTTTTCCTGCAGTGTATTATTTGCTCTGCCAGAACACATGTACTCAAGATGCTCAGCCTTGCCATAACTGAATACACTAGTTTAATGGTCACAGTAAAGACAAGCCATGGATATAAGTTCCGAGTTGGGTTCATGAACCAAGAAGATTGCTGCTTTTTTATGGCCAAACTTGGATAAACTTTCTCAAGTGTTACGGACTGAAAGTTAGCGCACGAATGTTGATGGAAATAGCAGAACCTGGTCTCATCTTCACTGCGATCTTCCACCTCGACGTTGTTCCAATTGTTCATCCATGTTAGTTTTGCATCTGGTTCTTGTTGCCTCGATTACTTCTTAATCTACCTATTCTGTCTAACTAATCAAAATTTAACTTTAGAAGTAGCAACGAATCTCTCACGAAGATGCTACTTCTAACTAATATTTTCTTATAATTGGTGGCTCGTGTAGGTTTTTTCAGAGTTAAGCAGTCTGCTCATTTGTTATTCTGTAATAACTCGGTTGTTACTAATGGCACTGAAGTTGACTGGATCGACATCCACAAGTTCCTACACTTTATTGATCATCTTGAGGTCCTTGTGGGGCGTTTCAATGGTGGAAGGCCACGTGGGATATGTGTGCCACTGCTGCACTCGTTGAACAGGTCCAATTGTGTCGAGAAACTTATGGTACGATCTGTTTTCTGTTATATATGTTGTTCATAAACTATTACTTATACACAGTTTACAGCTGTGATCTTCTTGAAACGGGAACTGCCGAGTTCTATTGTTCCTATACAGATGCCTGACCATGGTCAGATCAGACTGCTTGGTCACAACATGATGTTTATGTCGACCTACTCAATTTCCCTTGGAGGTAAAAAGATACTTATTCATGGGTGGTCTAAAATAATGAAGGCCCGTCCATCTTGGAGAATAGGACATAAGATTATGTTCATGCTTTTCCATGGCTCTAAAGCGAATATCCTGTTTATTGACCACGTTGCGAGATGAAGCCGCTTTCAGAAGGTTGTGGATGCGCGGGGTGGCGCCTGGGCCTTGTCCTAGGGCTTGGCGGCCTCACCCTTGGTTAACTGTAGGCAAAGTAGAACTATTCAAGGCGTGCTTTGTACGATTGAACCTGTATAAGTACTCATACTGCTTTCAGCTTTGGTTGTTAAGTTCCCCTGCTGGTTTCAGTTAAGGTTGTTAAGTACTCCTACTGCTTTTACAGTTTGTCGTGTTTCTTCAGTCCTGTCTTTCTCCAGCCGCCAAAACCAAACCAGTGCCGGCGGGGCCGCCTGCTTCTGCCTCCCACGGCTGGCTGCGCCTCAGCGCCCGCATCGCCGCCCCACCGTCTCCTAATCCGTTAATGCCGACGTCCTCCGCGCGCTTTGGTGCGCTCGCCGCGGCGCCGCCCTCTCGCGTTGTCAACATGGTCAACAAACAACAGGAATAGGCAGAAGTACGTGGAGAGGATGACAGTAGGGGCCCACCACGTCAGCGTATGGAAAAATAAAATGCTTCCTCCTAGTGTTTTCCTAACATCTGGGACCCACGACATTGTGAGCGCATATAGTCAATAGACAAGAGAACAACACAAGATCGGCTGGCACCTGGGATGTAGCTACTCGAGCAGTATTTTTTTTGTTTGGTATTGTTGAGACAGAGCAGGGTTTGAACTGGGTTGTGGCCCGTCTAGCCCAGGCTTAATATTTTATGTTCACCATGTGACCAGCCCAGCTATTTTTTCTTTGTGAAAATGAGCCCAGTTTATTTTTTCTGAAGAATACCCAATCCAGGCCTACTTATTTTCCTACGCCCTGATGGGCTGCAACTCTTTCAAGACGCCTTCAAATCTTGAAAGTAATATGAAATGGGTTGTAAATATAAAAACAGATGACAAATTGGCAATTACTTTATAATTTCTGAATTTTTTCACATTTTCAGATTCCTATTTCACTGGGAATTAACCTAATTTAAATATATCTTCAAAGTACTTTAAATATGGCTCGACATTTTGGTATTAAAAATAGTTTGGAACCCACAGAAATATGCGGAATTGGCCCTGGCCAACCAAAAAAACGACTGCAATAAATTGCATAAGAAGTTGCCATGAGCTATATATAAATTATTAAAAAAAGAGGGGGTGGTCTGACTTGTGGGCCTGTTTAGTTGACGCGTATGCAAGATTTTTTTAGTTATTATATACGTCAACAAACGATTCTAGCAGACGTAACCATTGGATGTCAATCAACCGGCCATCGTGTTTCTTCAATCTTTGATCTTCTTGCTCCGGCCGCCAAAGCAGCGCCGGCGGGACCGCCTACTTCCGCCTCCCGTGGTCGGCTGTGCTGCCGCGCAGGCCTTAGTGCACCCTACTACTCCCACCGCTGGCCAAGGCATCCCTCTACTCACCCACACCCCATGTTATTCTGCGGCGACGGCAGCCTCACACCGCAGTCGAACCAGTGAACCCTCGTACTCCTCTCCACGCGGGCTTCCACTGCCGCGTCTTCCCCGGCTCCGCGTCGTCCCCTTCCTAGGCCTCGCTGTCGTGCACCGCCGTGGTGCTCTCGGTGCGGCGTGGTCAATGTGGTCAACGACCGACTTCCATCGGAAGAGTACTGTACGTGGAGAGGCTGACAGCTGGGTCCACGGCAGCCGCAAGGAAGTGCCTCCTTATTACGCGGAAAATAATTATTCCTCCACCTGACAGTAGGGACCCACCGGACGGGCCACCAGTATTTTGCGAAAAAAACGTTTCCCCCTGATAGCTGGGACCCACAGGACGGGCCACCGTATTTTGCGAAAAAAGCGTTCCCCCGCTGTCAGCTCGGACCCACCGGAAGTGCCTCCTTATTACGCACAAAAAAATGAATACCCCCCTGCTAGCTGGGACCCACCTTGGTGGGAGGCTGACTTGTGGGCCTACTAAGTTGACTGGGACGGATGCCTTTGTCAACTTTAGTCAATATATGAATGATTCTAGCTCCAGTGACCGTACGATGTCCATCCAACGGCCGTAGTGCTTCTTCAACCTCTGGTCCTCTTGCTCCAGTCGCCCAAAGCAGCGCCGGTCGTGCCGCCTGCTCCTCCCGCCCGTGGCCGGCTGTGATGCCGCGGAGGCCTCACCGCCACCTACTACTCCCACCGCTGGCCAGGCCATCCCTCTACGCAGCCACACCCCCTGTTATTCTGCGGCGACGACAGCCTCACACCGCAGCCGAATGAGTGAACCCTCATACTCCTCTATGCGTGGGCATCCACTGCCGCGTCTTCCCCAGCTCCGCGTCGTCCCCTTCCTAGGCCTCGCCGTCGTCCACCGCCCTGGTGCTCTCGGCGCGGCGTGGTCAACGTGGTCAAGGAATGGCTTCCATCGGACGTGGACTATACGTGGAGAGGCTGACAGCTGGGTCCACGGCCGCAGCAAGGAAGTGCCTCCTTATTACGCGCAAAATAATTATTCCTCCACCTCGCAGCGGGGACCCACCATACAGGCCACCGTATTTTGCGAAAAAAACGTTTCCCCCTGACTGCTGGGACCCACCAGCTACATCTTCGCACGCAAGGAAGTGCGTCCAAAAAAAATGATTCGCCCCCCTGACTGCTGGGACCCACCAGCTACATCTTCGCACGCGAGGAAGTGCCTGACAGTCGGGACCCACCTGGTCGAAGCGTACGTAGCGTTGTCATTCTGGTCGCGAACGTGTACATACATATATACTGGTGGATGAAGAGGCGCGCACGTGCCGTAGTAGAGGCGGGTATGTGTCGTAGTAGAGACGCGCACGTAGCATGTACACGTACGTACAGCGGCCAGGGTGCAAGAAAGAAAATATGGCCACGTATGTGTACATACGGGCGGGGTCTCGAACGCCTACTCGCGCATACGTACGGCGAGGGCTCATGTACATGGCTGGGTCGGAACGGAGAATCGTCGTGTTCATGGGGAGGCAACGGAATGCGTCGTGTTCATGGGAGGCAACGGAATGCGTTGTGTTCATGGGGAGGCAACGGAATGCGTCGTGTTCATCGGGAGGCAACGAAACGTGTGGGAGCCAACTGGCTGGGTCGGAACGGAATGCGTGGTCATGTTCATCGGCAGGGCTTGGATGGAACAGGCGATGGAAATGAGGCATGGCGTACCGCAGAACGGAGGAAACGGACCACCTACGGTCGAAACGGGGGTCCTGTTGATCGGGAGGGGTGTGGCGTACCGCAAAACGGACGAAACGGACCTCCTATGGTCGAAACGGGGGTCCTGTTGATCGGGAGGGGTGTGGCGTACCGCAAAACGGAGGAAACGGACCTCCTACGGTCGAAACGGGGGTCCTGTTGATCGGGAGGGGTGTGGCGTACCGCAAAACGAAGGAAACAGACTTGTGTTGGAGCGCTACGGTCGAAACGGGGGTCATGTTCATTGGGAGGGGTGTGGCGTACAGCAAAACGGGACTCCACGGGATACTGTTCATCTCCACCGTCGACCTCCTCCAGCCTCCACGAGCTCCTATTCATCCAGCCTCCACCAGCTACTGTTCAACCACCCCTCCACCATCTACTGTTCATCCAGCCCTCCACACCACGGGGTCCTATTCAACCACCCCTCCACGGGCACCCTCCACCGTCTACTGTTCATCCAGCTCTCCACACCACGGGGTCCTGTTCAACCACCCCTCCACGGGCACCCCTCCAACGTCTACTGTTCATCCAGCCCTCCACCACACCACAGGGTCCTGTTCATCCAAAGGCAACGCCACCGCTCACTGTTCATCCAAACCCCCCGCAATGCTCACTGTTCATCCCATCGATCGGCTTCAGTTAGCAGTAGTAGTGAAGGAATCGCTCGATCGGGTTCATTTAACAGCCATCGATCGATCGCTCGGGTTCAGTAACGCGTAGCCTGAAGTGCAATCGCTCGGGTTTAGTTAGAGCCCAACGCCTCGCTCGGGTTCAGTTAGAGCCAACGCCTCGCAAACACGCGCGTACATGTATGAGAGAAACGCGCATCGCTCGGCCCCCGACCTCCCACCTTAACCGGGAACTCCCCGAAATTTTCCTCCCCCTCGCTTCTACCATAGTTTTTTCCGTCATGGACGGCCCAAAGAATGTCATGCGGCTGCGTCTCCGGCCCGCCCAAGACGAGAAGCCCATTTTCTGTCATGATTTTTTGTCATAGAAGTAGGAGCCCACCACATCTATGATGATACCGGGTTTTGTCACAATTATCGTCATAAAAGTGTCATATGTATGACAAAAAAAATTGTTCGGCCCAAAATGTCACGGATGTGTCTTTTTTTTGTAGTGCCGGCAACGGCGCCAGCTAAGAGCTTGATAATCCCCAAGTGCAGGGAATCATCGTAGCAATTTCCAAAAGGTGGAAGTGATAAGTATGGAGTGTCGAACTCACAAGGAGATAAAGGTAAGATCAATATTCTCTCAATCCCTATTTGCCACTGATACGACTCTACGTACACCGAACGTTTGCTTCCAACTAGAAACGAGAAATAAAACTACGTTGTGGGTATGAAGAGGATAACTTTGCATGGTAACGGAGAGCTAAAATATAAAAGTAGGTGCTGTTATCATAAAGTTAGAATAAATTACTAAATATTATAAATAGCGAGTGTGGAATAATGGTGGATCGGTGTGCGGAATTGACCTAGGCAATTGTTAACAAGACCGGTAATCACTATTGCAGCTTCATATGAGGGAGAGGCATAAGCTAACATACTTACTCTACTTGAATCATATGCACTTATGATTGTAACTCTAGCAAGCATCCGCAACTACTAAAGATCATTAAGGTAAAACCCAACCATAGAATTAAAGCATCAAGTCCTCTTTATTCCCATACGCAACAATCCCTCTTACTCGGGTTTGTGTTTCAGTCACTCACCAACCCACTATAAGCGAATCATGAACATATTTCAATACCCTACAACGGGAGTCCCTCACGCTTGCGCGACACGGAGGGCACCATAGGACAGCACCAAAATAAAACATACAACTCATACCAATCTAGATCATCAATCAACCCATAGACAAAAGATATCTACTCAAAACATCATCGGGTGGCAACACATCATTGGATCATAATATGTGGCATAAAGCACCATGTTCAAGTAGGGATTACAGTGGGGTGGGGAGAGTGGACCACGTAAAAGAGATGAGGATGGTGATGATGATGGTGATGTTGATGAAGACGATCACCGCGGCGATGATTCCCCTCCCGATGGCACTCCGGTGCCACCAAGAGAGAGGAGGAGAGGTCCTCCCCCTTGTGCTTCCTCCTCCATGGCCTCCACCCTCTGGTCCTTGGCCTTCATGTAGGATCAGAAGTATGTCTAGAGGGGGGGTGATTAGACTACTTGATCAAATAAAAACTTAACCTTTTCCCAATTTTAGTTCTTGGTAGATTTTAGCAACTTTAGGACAAGTCAAGCAATCATCACACAATTCAAGCAAGCATGCAAAGAGTATATAGCAGCGGAAAGTAAAGCATGCAACTTTCAAGAATGTAAAGGGAAGGGTTTTGAGAATTCAAACGCAATTGGAGACACGGATGTTTTTCTCGTGGTTCGGATAGGTGGTGCTATCCTACATCCACGTTGATGGAGACTTCAACCCACGAAGGGTAACGGTTGTGCGAGTCCACGGAGGGCTCCACCCACGAAGGGTCCACGAAGAAGCAACCTTGTCTATCCCACCATGGCCGTCGCCCACGAAGGACTTGCCTCACTAGCGGTAGATCTTCACGAAGTAGGCGATCTCCTTGCCCTTACAAACTCCTTGGTTCAACTCCACAATCTTGTCGGAGGCTCCCAAGTGACACCTAGCCAATCTAGGAGACACCACTCTCCAAGAAGTAAAAAATGGTGTGTTGATGATGAACTCCTTGCTCTTGTGCTTCAAATGATAGTCTCCCCAACACTCAACTCTCTCTCATAGGATTTGGATTTGGTGGAAAGAAGATTTGAGTGGAAAGCAACTTGGGAAGTCTAGAGATCAAGATTCATATGGTAGGAATGGAATATCTTGGTCTCAACACATGAGTAGGTGGTTCTCTCTTAGAACATATGAGTTGGAAGTGTAGATGTGTTCTGATGGCTCTCTCTACGAATGAAGAGGAGGTGGAGGGGTATATATAGCCTCCACACAAAATCCAACCGTTACACACAATTTACCAATCTCGGTGGGACCGAATCAACAAACTCGGTCGGACCGAAATAGTAAACCTAGTGACTGTTAGAGATTTTCGGTGGGACTGACATGCAACTCAGTAGGACCGACATGGTTAGGGTTAGGGCATAACGTAATCTCGGTGAGACCGATTACACAAACTCTGTGAGACCGATTTTGGTAATTAGCTAACCAGAGAGTTGGTCAGGTAAACTCGATGGGACCGATTTGCTCTTTCGGTGAGACCGAAAAGTTACAAAGGGGAAAGAGAGAGTTTACATTGCAATCTCAGTGGGACCGATTTGCTCTTTTGGTGAGACCGAAAAGTTACAAAAGGGAAACAGAGAGATTGCAACCCCATCTCGGTGAGACCGAGATCCCTATCGGTAGAAACGATTTGCTAGGGTTTGGCAGTGGCTTATGACAAGTGAAACTCAGTGACGCCGGATAGAAAGAATCGGTAGGACCGAGTTTGGCTTGGAGTTTAGGTCATTTGTGGATATGGAAAAGTAGCTGAGGATTTTGGAGCATATCATTAAGCACATGAAGCAAAAGGCTCATTAAGCAACACCTCATCCCTCCTTGATAGTATTGGCTTTTCCTATGGACTCAATGTGATCTTGGATCACTAAAATGTAAAATGAAGAGTCTTGAGCTTGAAGCTTTAGCCAATCCTTTGTCCTTAGCATTTTGAGGGTTCCACTTTCACCATCCATGCCATGCCAATCATTGAGCTTTCCTGAAATAATTATCTTGGAATAGCATTAGCTCAGTGAGCTATATGTTGTTATGAATTACCAAAACCACCTAGGGATAGTTGCACTTTCAATCTCCCCCTTTTTGGTAATTGATGACAACATATAGATCAAAGCTTCGACAAATGATAATAAGAATGAATTATATCATCGCTTTCAGAAGTATGTGATAAGTAAGAGCTCCCCCTAAATTTGTGCATATTTAAGATTTGCTTTGGACTGCAAATGCACAAAGAGTTAGAATTATGGGTTACTCTTCCATGTCACATACATCTTGGTGGAGAACTCAAAATGATAATAATGAAATACATGCACTCATCACCAAGGAAAAGTGAATGACCACATAAGATAGATAAGATATATCAAGCATGCATAAGTGTAGCTTATGATCAAACACATGATCATCAATGTCTCACAAGCATATCAAAGTATCTCGACCAAAAGCAAACAATGTTTGAAAAACCACCAAATAAAGCAAGAGAGAAGAAAACAACACTCTCTCTCTCTCGAAGCCTATGATCTATACATTTTTCTCCCCCTTTGGCAACAAGTTACCAAAAAGTTCCTAAAAATGCATAGTGCTAGATCGACACTCAGGCTTGATCTTCTGGTGGTGGTGGAGTCCTGATCACTCGAAGGACGAAGGCTTCCGTAGACGTGGTTGGAGTTGGAGCTGAAGTAGATGCTGGAGCTGGTTGGGCTGGTGCTGTGGCTGGAGCTAAGGCGGTGGCTCTTGTGTCAGGAACTGGCACTGCAGACGACCTCGGACCTCGTGGCACTCTAGCAAATGCATCAGTGGTAGTCTTCCCTTTCCTCTCCTGCATGTCATCTTGAAGTTGCTCCACTGCAGTCTGAATCTCTGTCACCTTGATATCCAAGTCATAGAACTTTTGTTCTATGATTCTCTCTAAGCTTGTCTGGTTCTGAGTTAGGGTGGCCAGTTCTTTCTCAATCCTCAGGGTGGATGCAATCAGGTAACTGAGCTGCTCTTGCTTGTTCTTCAAGAAGTACTCAGATGCCTCTTCTTGAGTTGGCACCTTGGGAGCTTTCTCCTTCCTTGCCTTCTCCTTCTTAGCTTGTGCCTGGACTGATGATGGTTCATTTTCATGCATCACAACTTGGTTGTCCTCGAATTCTGGATGGATAGGCAAATGTTCCTTGTCCAACAAGTATGTGTCTGTGCCCATTCTTGAGTTGATCAACATCTGGATCTGAGGGGCATATCCATAGCTCCTCTTCTGATCTGCTGTAGTCCTCCGTTTGATATTCCTTTTCTGTAAAACTCAAAAACAAGGAGAAAACAGAAACTGGCACTGGGCTCTAGGTTAATAGGTTAGTCCCAAAAATCTTATAAAACCACATATAAAAGCCCATTAAACATCCAAGATAGATAATATAACAGCATGAATACTTCATAAATTATAGATATGTTGGAGACGTATCATGCTACAACTAGTTGTCCTCCCCCTCCTCGTGAATCTCTTCCAGTAGTGCTAGTACTCTATGGCGCGATCCATCGACAAGCAGGCGGGAAAGTTATGGTATACTCGGTTTGCGGTGAGTGGCATGCCGAGTGACCATGTGGGGTGGAGCCGTAGAGGAGGGTGACACACGAACGCGATAGCCGTGATTTAAATGTTGGTTTTGCTTGATGGCGTGATCCAACGAAACGAAACGTTGGTTCCTCTCCATTTCCATTTTTTCTCTAGAAAAATAGAAACTTTGCACTCCATTTTCATTCCTACTCCAAGGTTTCCCCGTTACAACATTCCATCAAATACAAAGGAAAACTAACACGCATGCTGATGCATCTCAAAGATTCATAGATCATAGCCAATATTTACTTCACGACTAAAGACAAAAGTTGTGAGAGTGTGTACAAAAAAAATACTGATGGGGTCACTACGACGTAAACCCTAAACCCTAAACAAGATTTAATTTCCTGTCCATGTAGAACCTGTCGAAGGAAAGACGGCTGGCACCCTCGGATCATACGATGCTTTTGTGCAGTTCCACTAAAATCGAGATGAGCATCCCTGTTGGCAAAGATATTGAAGAAGTGTGATTAGAATAATAGTACTGGCACTAGTTCATGAGACATAAACTCATCACAAAAAGAAGCCGGTAGAAGTAGAGAAAGATCCACATGGATATGGAGCTGCGTGGGGAGCTGCAGCTGTGGAGCAAGCTGGCTCCAAAAGGAAGTTGTACCTGGGATGTCGGGTTGTAGCTAGAAGGGCGGTTGGAAGGCGGCATCAACCCATACCGCAGGGACCCCCGATTGGGACACACCGACAGTGGGTTTTCTCCCTCGCCGTTGTCGATCGTGTGTACGCAGAACCGATAAGTAAGAGTGTCGAACCCTACGAGGAGTAGAAGGAAATGACAAGCAGTTTTCAGTAAGGCATTCTCTGCAAGCAATGAAATTATCGGTAACAGATAGTTTTGTGATAAGGTAATTTGTAACGGGAAACAAGTAATGAAAGTAAATAAGGTGCAGCAAGATGGCCCAATCCTTTTTGTAGCAAAGGACAAGCCTGGACAAACTCTTATATGAAGGAAAACCCTCCCGAGGACAGATGGGAATTATCGTCAAGCTAGTTTTCATCACGCTCATATGATTCGCGTTCGTTACTTTGATAATTTGATATGTGGGTGGACCGGTGCTTGGGTGTTGCCCTTCCTTGGACAATCATCCCACTTATGATTAACCCCTGTTGCAAGCATCCTCAACTACAAAAGAAGTATTAAGATAAACCTAACCATAGCATGAAACATATGGATCCAAATCAGCCCCTTGCGAAGCAACGCATAAACTAGGGTTTAAGCTTCTGTCACTCTGGCAACCGATCATCTACTTATTACTTCCCAATGCTTTCCTCTAGGCCCAAATAATGGTGAAGTGTCATGTAGTCGACGTTCACATAACACCACTAGAGTAAAGACAACATGCATCTCATCAAAATATTGAACGAATACTAAATTCACATGACTACTTATAGCAAGACTTCTCCCATGTCCTCAGGAACAAACGTAACTACTCACAAATCATATTCATGTTCATAATCGGAGAGGTATTAATATGCATAAAGGATCTGAACATATGATCTTCCACCAAATAAACCAACTAGCATCTACTACAAGGAGTAATCAACACTACTAGCAACCCACAGGTACCCATCTGAGGTTTTGGGACAAAGATTGGATACAAGAGATGAACTAGGGTTTTAGAGGAGATGGTGTTGGTGAAGATGTTTATGGAGATTGACCCCCTCCCGCTGAGAGGATCGATGGTGATAAAGATGGTGATGATTTTCCCCTCCCGAAGGGATGTTTCCCCGGCAGAACAGCTCCGCCGGAGCCCTAGATTGGTTCCGCCAGGGTTCCGCCTCGTGGTGGCGGTGTTTCGTCCCGAAAGCTTCCTCCTGATTTATTCTCAGACAGAGACTTCATATAGTAGAAGATGGGCACCGGAGGCCTGCCAGGGGGCCCATGAGACAGGGGGCGTGACCAGGGGGGTAGGGCGCGCCCCCACCCTCGTGGCCATGGTGTGGTCCCCCTGGTTAATTCTTTCGCCAATATTTTTTATTAATTCCAAAATGTGCCTCCGTGAAGTTTCAGGACTTTTGGAGTTGTGCAGAATAGGTCTCTAATATTTGCTCCTTTTCCAGCCCAGAATTCCAGCTGCCGGCATTCCCCCTCTTCATGCAAACCTTGTAAAATAAGAGAGAATAGGCATAAGTATTGTGACATAATGTGTAATAACAACCCATAATGCAATAAATATTGATATAAAAGCATGATGCAAAATGGACGTATCAAGAACATCGTCCCCTTCCCCCAGCGGCGGGATCAGGCCTGATCTGTGACCAGCGGTGTGGCCACCGTCGTTCTATGCTTGTGAAGAGAGCAACCCAAGCAAGCAGGCTTGTAGCTTAGGCTCTTGCCAGTGTATATATAGTGGAGCCATTTTCTTTTTCTCTCCATATCAACCATTTTATATTGCGTACGTGTCATTGAAGAGTGAAATGATGGTTGCTCCTTCCGACTAACTTACTCTGTGATTTGACTGCTCCTGAGTGGCCCCTACACATAGTCCCCCTATGTGTATGACCGTTCCTAAGTCTCACTTGTACTTACCTCTATTTTCTTGCATGACACGTAGACAAGATGCGCATAGAGGAATTTTGTTACTGCACATTGTTAAGTAGTACTACTAGTACCTCCCTCCTTCCGGTTCACTACTAGTACTCCCTCCGGCCTGGCTTATTGGTCCCCTTTGTACTCAATTCATGGGCTCGTTTTCCTCAAGAAATTGTCTTTACCAATTGATACGTCCATTTTGCATCATGCTTTTATATCGATATTTATTGCATTATGGGCTGTTATTACACATTATGTCACAACACTTATGCATATTCTCTCTTATTTTACAAGGTTTACATGAAGAGGGAGAATGCCGGCAGCTGGAATTCTGGGCTGGAAAAGGAGCAAATATTAGAGACCTATTCTGCACAGCTCCAAAAGTCCTGAAACTTCAAGGAACTCATTTTTGGAATTTATAAAAAATACTAAGCAAAGAAAATACCAGAGGGGGCCCACACCCTGGTCACGAGGGTGGGGGCCGCGCCCTACCCCCTGGGTGCGCCCCTGCTTCGTGGGCCCTCTGGCAGGCCTCCGGTTCCCATCTTCTGCTATATGAAGTCTTTCGTCCGAGGAAAAATCGTAAGCAAGCTTTCGGGAAGAAACTCCGCCGCCACAAGGCGGAACCTTGGCGGAACCAATCTAGGGCTCTGGCAGAGCTGTTCTGTCGAGGAAACTTCCCTCCAGGAGGGGGAAATCGTCGCCATCGTCATCACCATCGATCCTCTCATTGGGAGGGGGTCAATCTCAATCAACATCTTCACCAGCACCATCTCCTCTAAAACCCTAGTTCATCTCTTGTATCCAATCTTTGTCCCAAGGCCTCAGATTAGTACCTGTGGGTTGCTAGTAGTGTTGATTACTCCTTGTAGTTGATGCTAGTTGGTTTATTCGGTGGAAGATCATATGTTCAGATCCATTATGCATATTAATACCCCTCTGATTATGAACATGAATATGCTTTGTGAGTAGTTACGTTTGTTCCTGAGGACATGGGAGAAGTCTTGCTATTAGTAGTCATGTGAATTTGGTATTCGTTCGATATTTTGATGAGATGTATGTTGTCTCTCCTCTAGTGGTGTTATGTGAACGTCGACTACATGACACTTCACCATTGTTTGGGCCTAGAGGAAGGCATTGGGAAGTAATAAGTAGATGATCGGTTGCTAGAGTGACAGAAACTTAAACCCTAGTTTATGAGTTGCTTCGTAAGGGGCTGATTTGGATCCATATGTTTCATGCTATGGTTAGGTTTACCTTAATACTTCTTTTGTAGTTGCGGATGCTTGCAATAGGGGTTAATCATAAGTGGGATGCTTGTCCAAGTAAGGTCAGCACCGAAGCACCAGTCCACCCACATATCAAATTATCAAAGTACCGAACGCGAATCATATAAGCGTGATGAAAACTAGCTTGACGATAATTCACATGTGTCCTCGGAGCGTTTTCCTTCATATAAGAAATTGTCCAGGCTTGTACTTTGCTACAAAAAGGATTGGGCCACCTTGCTGCACTTTATTTACGCTTGTTACTTGTTACTCGTTACAAATTACCTTATCACAAAACTATCTATTAACGATAATTTCAGTGCTTGCAGAGAATACCTTGCTGAAAAATGCTTATCATTTCCTTCCGCTCCTCGTTGGGTTCCACACTCTTACTTATCGAAAGGACTATGATAGATCCCCTATACTTGAGTCATCAAGACTCTTTTCTGGCGCCGTTGCCGGGGAGTGAAGCGCCTTTGGTAGGTGAAATTTGGTAAGGAAAAATTTATATAGTGTGCTGAAATTTACTGTCACTTGTTACTATGGAAAGTAATCCTTTGAGGGGCTTGTTCGGGGTATCTTCACCCCGTCTAGTAGAGCAAAGAGTTGCTCCTCGACCTACTGAACTTACTGAAAATGTCTACTTTGAAATCCATCGGGTATGATAGGGAAACTGCTAGCTAATCCTATGTAGGAGATGGAACATTGCATCCCGATTTACACTTAATCTATGTGGATGAAGTTTGTGGATTATTAAAGCTTGCAGGTATGCCCGATGATGTTAGCAAGAAGAAGGTCTTGCATTTATCTTTGAAGGGAGAGGCATTGACATGGTATAGGCTATGTGATGATATGGGATCATGGGACTACAAGCGATTGAAATTGGAATTTCATCAGAAGTTTTATCCTATGCATCTTGTTCATCGTGATTGTAATTATATATATATAACTTTTGGCCTTGCGAAGGAGAAAGCATCGCTCAATCTTTGGGGGAGGCTTAAGTCAATGTTATATTCATGCCCCAATCATGAGCTCTCAAGAGAAATAATTATTCAAAAAATTTATGATCGGCTTTCTGACAACAATCGCTCCATGCTCGATACTTCTTGTACTGGTTCTTTTATGATGAAGACTATTGAATTCAGATGGGATTTATTGGAGAGAATTAAACGCAACTCTGAAGATTTGGATATAAACGAAGGTAAGGAGTCGGGTATAACACCTAAGTTTGATTGTGTTAAACCTTTTATGAATACCGATGTTTTATGTAAGTTTAGCACTAAATATGGACTTGAATCTGAGATAGTAGCTTCTTTCTGTGAATCATTTGCTACTCATGTTGATCTCCCTAAGGAGAAGTGGTTTAAATATAATCCTCCCATTGAAGTAAAAGTAGTTGCACCTATTAAAGTGGAAGAAAAGACTATCACTTATAATGATCCTATTGTTCCTACTGCTCATGTTGAGAAACCACCTTTCCCTGTTAGAATAAAGGATCATGCTAAAGCTTCAACTGTAGTCAACAAAAGTAATATTAGGACACACAAACCCCCTGAGTAAGTTAAAGTTGAACCTAAAATTGCTATGGTTAAAGATCTATTGGCTGACAATATCGATGGGCATGTTATTTACAGATACCCACACCCCTCTCCACATTTGCAAATAAGGGCTTCCCTCATTCATCCTTTTCTCCCACAAGATAAACTACTCGTACAAATGCATCTTGATGTTCCGTGAAATTCATGGGCATCTTGCTAGTACTACATATAATATATAGAACATAGATTATAATTCGGGATAATGTGTGGCTTTTGCAGCTCAGGGCTAAATACTTATCATAATGTAGGGGGCGGGGCACTATACTTTGTGTGATAAACATGGTGTACGTATGGAACGTGGTTTAGATTATGAATATCTAGTTAGTACATCAAATGTACTATTATTTGGAATCAACATCAAGTGTATTCAAAATTTTGAATTCGAGTTCTTATAGTACACATAGTTCATATCTATCTCTATAGTAATCATGTGGTGTGTTGTTAAGATAATACACGAATGATGGTTTAAGTTGGCAACAATCATGATTGTAGATTCTTATTCAAATAGAGAAACGAATTCAAATTTAGTTCGAATTGCAGTGGTAGTATAGACATTTGGAATGCACTAAAATGTTGGTATGAGTAGGTTACATGCATTATATAGCCAGCGAAAAAATTTAATTGGACATAACATGGATTCATAGCTTTGAATAGAATTTGTACAGTAAAACGAGACATGACTCTCTCTTTGTGTGGTGCGAATAGTTTTATTTTTTTCATTTTTTTCGTTGAGGGAAGTGCGAATTGATTTGGTACGTACAATATTACATGTTAGGCTTGTCCCTAAAATTCAACCCGTGCCTTGTTATATCCCAAAAATTCAGATATCGTGCTCCCAAAACTCGCGCCTTCACAACCCGCGCCTTGCTATCCTGAAATTACAACGCGCGCGAAAACTCCCTCCAGCTGCCAAATACCAACACGCGAAATCCCCCTTCTAACCCTGAGCCGAAAGGGCCGCTAGTTCAAATCAGTGGGGGTACTTTTGTAACACACCCTATATTTTGGACAAGTGCGTCCCTAAGTCATGGTCCCCCTCCCATCGCCTCCTTTTCGCCATTCGAAATCCCAGGCCGCCATAACCTCTTTGCTCCAGCCACGGAACCCCACCCTCCTCCATTCGCCACCTCACCGCTGCCCAGCCGGAGCCTCTTCCCCGACGATGTCGTCCACCGCAACAGCTCGACGTCCCTCATCCACCTCCCCGGATGAGGATCCCTCGTCCATCTTGTTGTCTCGCTGGTTCAGCCGCCCCATCCTCCACCTCCAAGGAGCTGCTCCGATGATTGCCTCGTCTATCGCGGCTGCTCCATCCCCACATCACCACCTTAATCTGCTCGACCGGAACCGCAGCATCCTCACCGACTCCTCGGATGAAGCCGAGGCCTACTCGGCGCCACCAAAGAGGTTGTACACTCATTGCATCGCACCTTCTCCTTAAATCGACCTCCCGGCGCCGACGGTGCTCCATCCCGAACCACCTGGCGCGGCTACCTCGAAGTCGGCGCCACGGGCGACATCTCCATGGCGGCTCTCCCCCAGTGCGAGGCTCCTTCGGCGGTAGCGTTCATACCAGCCGGATCTGCTGCTGCTGCTCCGGCTCTCGCTCGCTCACGCTGCTGATGCTGCTCTGGCTCTCGCTTGCTCGCTCGCGCTGCTGCTACTGCTTTGGCTCTTGCTCGCTCGCTCGCGCTGTTGCTGCTCTAGCTTTCGCTCGCGCTGCTGCTCTGCTCTTCCCCTTGCTCGTGTTGCTGCTCTGCTCTTGCTCTCGCTCGCGCTGCTGATGCTGGTACATGGGTTGCTACAGCTACACGAGTTGCTACTCTAGCACTAGTTGCTGCTCCTCCAGGCAATGCTGCTCCGGCTGCTATCTTCTATTGTGTTCCCCGTCGATCGCCTGCTGATTTAGATCACTATTTCTCTACTAGTAGTGCTCAAGCGGCCTAAACTACATGTGAAGTGCCTCTGCTACCAGTGCATTCAATTTTGATAGTAACATTCAAATTCCAGAGTAAATTTCAGTTTCGACAGTTAAGTCTAGAGTCAACAGTTGTAGTCGGGTGTTTTTTGGTGATGTAAATTTTACATCTATCACTTTTTGGTAATGTATTTTACATCATCTATTGGAGATGCTATTACAATCCCACTTGAGATTAACGATGTCTGTCTTGTACTGCTTTAGCCTCGACATCTTACGGCTCGCCGGAGCTGCTCCAACGACAGAACCATCCATCACAAAGAGTAGTGCCCTGGACACCATCTATAGATTCCTCATATGTTCCTCCACACCTCCGACAGCCACCTCTACCTCAACTTCTTCAGCGACCAACACAATGATGTCGAGGTCGACATGGCTACAGCAAAGAGGTTGTGCACTTGTCGCATCACTTATTACTCTACATTCATGTTGATCCATTAGGGCTATTTTGGTTCAAAAGAAAAACTGAAGGAAAAACATAGCAATAGGAAATTTTCCTATGGCACTCTACTATTCAATTATTCATGCATTTTGTTGAAAGGAATTTAGCAAAACATCCACCTGGACCTATGATGACCCACAAGTATAGGGGATCTATCGTAGTCCTTTCGATAAGTAAGAGTGTCGAACCCAACGAGGAGCAGAAGGAAATGATAAGCGGTTTTCAGCAAGGTATTCTTTGCAAGCACTGAAATTATAGGTAACAGATAGTTTTGTGATAAGATAATTTGTAATGAGCAACAAGTAACAAAAGTAAATAAAGTGCAGCAAGGTGGCCCAATACATTTTGTAGCAAAGGACAAGCCTGGACAAACTCTTATATAAAGAAAAGCGCTCCCGAGGACACATGGGAATTATCGTCAAGCTAGTTTTCATCACATTCATATGATTCGCGTTCGGTACTTTGATAATTTGATATGTGGGTGGAACGGTGCTTGGGTGCTGTCCTTACTTGGACAAGCATCCCACTTATGATTAACCCCTATTGCAAGCATCCGCAACTACAAAAGAAGTATTAAGGTAAGCCTAACCATAGCATGAAACATATGGATCCAAATCAGCCCCTTACGAAGCAACGCATAAACTAGGGTTTAAGTTTCTGTCACTCTAGCAACCCATCATCTACTTATTACTTCCCAATGCCTTCCTCTAGGCCCAAACAATAGTGAAGTGTCATGTAGTCAACATTCACATAACACCACTAGAGGAAAGACGACATACATCTCATCAAAATATCGAACGAATACCAAATTCACATGACTACTAATAGCAAGACTTCTCCCATGTCCTCAGGAACAAACGTAACTACTCACAAAGCATATTCATGTTCATAATCAGAGGAGTATTAATATGCATAATGGATCTGAACATATGATCTTCCACCAAATAAACCAACTAGCGTCAACTACAAGGAGTAATCAACACTACTAGCAACCTACAGGTACCAATCCCAGACTTAGAGACAAGAATTGGATACAAGAGATGAACTAGGGTTTGAGAGGAGATGGTGTTGGTGAAGATGTTGATGGAGATTGACCCTCTCCTGATGAGAGGAGCATTGGTGATGATGATGGCGATGATTTCCCCCTCCCGAAGGGAAGTTTCCCCGGCAGAACAGCTCTGCCGGAGCCCTAGATTGGTTCCGCCAAGGTTCCGCCTCGTGGTGGCGGAGTCTCGTCCCGAAAGCTTGCTTATGATTTTTCTTCGGACGAAAGACTTCATATAGCAGAAGATGGGCACCGGAGGGCCAACAGGGGGTCCACGAGGCTGGGGCATGCCTAGGGGGTAGGGCGCTCCCCCCACCCTCGTGGCCAGGGTGTGGGCCCCCTCTGGTATTTCTTCCGCTCAGTATTTTTTATTATTTCCAAAAACAACTTCCATGGAGTTTCAGGACTTTTGGAGTTGTGCAGAATAGGTCTCTAATATTTGCTCCTTTTCCAGCCTAGAATTCCAGCTGCCGGCATTGTCCCTCCTTATGTAAACCTTGTAAAATAAGAGAGAATAGGCATAAGTATTGTGACAAAATGTGTAATAACAGCCCATAATGCAATAAATATCAATATAAAAGCATGATGCAAGATGGACGTATCAACTCCCCCAATCTTAGACCTCGCTTGTTCTCAAGCGGAAGCTGATAACGATAAATATGTCCACATGTTTAGAGGCAGAGGTGTCGATAAAATAAAATACGGACATGAGGGCATCATGATTATTCTCATAATAGCAACATATAAGGATAATGTCATATGATCTCTTATGCTCAAGTAATAATCTATTCACAATGCAAAGTATGAATCAGAAACTTTATTGAGAACTAACAAACTATAGTCTCAGTCATTGAGGCAATTGTAATTTATCATAACATCAGAAAGAGTCTATGTCAGAGCTTTTCAGAAAGCCCACATACTCAATTATCATTTAGTCTTTCACAATTGCTAACACTCACGCAATACTAGTGGTTTCGGAGTTTTAATCAGACACAGAGAAATAGGGGCTTATAGTTTCGCATCCCAACCTTTTACCTCAAGGGTAATGTCAACAATAGTAGTTCATGCTAACTTACATCCAATTATATATATATATATATATATATATATATATATATATATATATATATATATATATCATGATCTTTCCAACAGACTGTGCTTGCCAAAGGATAAAATGTAAAAAGGAAAGGTGAAAATCACCATGACTCTTTCATAAGGTAGAAGATAAAAGTAAAAGATAGGCCCTTCGCAAAGGGAAGCAGAGGTTGCCATGCGCTTTCAGGGTTGGATGCACAAAATCTTAATGTGAAAGAACGTTACTTTATATTGCCACTTGTGATATAGACCTTTATTATGCAGTCCGTCGCTTTTATTTCTTCCACATCACAAGATCGTATAAAGCTTATTTCCTCCACACCAATCAATCATACATATTTAGAGAGAATTTTTATTGCTTGCACCGATGACAACTTACTTGAAGGATCTTACTCAATCCATAGGTAGATATGGTGGACTCTCATGGCAAAACTAGGTTTAAGGATATTTGGAAGCACAAGTAGTATCTCTACTTGGTGCAAAGAATTTGGCTAGCATGAGGGGGAAAGGCAAGCTCAAACATGTTGGATGATCCATGACAACATACTTTATCTCAGATATAAGAAAACATAACCCATTACATTGTATTCCTTGTCCAACATCAACTCTTTAGCATGTCATATTTTAATGAGTGCTCACAATCATAAAAGATGTCCAAGACAGTATATTTATATGTGAAACCTCTCTTCCTTTATTACTTCCTATTAATTGCAATGATGACCAAAGCTATGTCTGTCAACTCTCAACAACTTTTAATCATCGTACTCTTTATATGTGAAGTCATTACTCTCCATAAGATCAATATGATCTCTTTGTTTCTTTTTATTCTTTTCTCTTTTCTTTTATTCACTCAAGATCATAGCAAGATAATCAAGCCCTTGACTCAACACTAATCTTTATTATGTAGCTCACGGACTCGATTACATAAAGCGATCATAAAGCAAAACTCAAAACTGGATCATGCTAAAACTTTATTCTACTAGATCGAGATATTACTGAAAGGATCAAACTAAGAAAAACGGTAAAAATAGAGATATGATGGTGATATGATACCGGGGCACCTCCCCCAAGCTTGGCAGTTGCCAAGGGGAGTGCCCATACCCATGTGATTATGTCTCCTTTATCGGAGGTGATGATGATGGAGTTGTT
Source organism: Aegilops umbellulata (assembly GCA_032464435.1). Lineage (NCBI taxonomy): Eukaryota > Viridiplantae > Streptophyta > Magnoliopsida > Poales > Poaceae > Aegilops > Aegilops umbellulata. The sequence goes on along the minus strand of CP136057.1, from coordinate 539,097,661 downwards.
GATGATATAAATTGTGTTGTCAGCTTCTTCATATTGTAATTGAGGAGAGGAATTTCCTCCTTTGAATCATCAACCTCCGATTCTAGCTTCAAGATCTTGTCACATAAATCTCCTTTGCTTTTCTGCCGAAAATGAGAAGGAATAGATCGATTGTTAGATAGTTTAGCCCTCTTAGGAAGACTAGACTTCTTGAACTTCACGTGCATATCCCCAGGTTGAGGTAGAGGGACATCCTCCTCCTCCGAACTTGAATCATTGATCCTCATCAAATGAGCATCCTCCTCCTCATCCGTAGTTCGACCACAAGGAGATAGATCCCCATAGATCTTTGGGTCAGCAATGAGGTGTGAGACATAGCTCTCTCCGTCGGAATCCTGAGATGACATCTTGCTCTAATCTGCTACAGAAACAGCTTGAAACAAAAATAGAGGAAAATTGCGTGATACTGGAGTCAAAACCTTTGAGAGATTATATGATGAATTTTTACCGACCAAAATACGTATCGTGCAAGAAAACGGAGTCCGGAGAGCACACGAGGTGCCCACGAGGCAGGGGGGCACGCCTAGTGGGGTAGGGCGCGCCCTCCACCCTCGTGGAGGCCTCGTGTCCTTCCCGGACTGCTTCTTATTTTCCTATTTTTCTAAATATTCCAAAACGGAGAAAAATTGACATTAGAACTGTTTTGGAGTCGGTTTACTTACCGTACCACATACCTATTCCTTTTCGAAGTCTGAAACGTTCTGGAAAGTGTCCCTTATGTATTCCTCCGGGGTTATAGTTTCAATAACATTGGTTTCAACATTTATGGGATTACCTGAGATATAGTGTTTGATTCTTTGATCGTTCACCACCTTCCGATTTGTGCCTTCAAAGTTGTTGATTTTTATGGCACCGGAACGATAGACCTCCTCGATAACGTAAGGACCTTCCCATTTAGAGAGAAGTTTTCCTGCAAAAAATCTTAAACGAGAGTTGTATAGCAATACATAATCACCTACATTAAACTCACACTTTTGTATCCTTTTGTCATGCCATCTTTTAACTTTTTCTTTAAACAATTTGGCATTTTCATAGGCTTGGGTCTCCATTCATCAAGTGAGCTAATGTCAAATAACCTCTTCTCACCGGCAAGTTTGAAATCATAATTGAGCTCTTTAATAGCCCAATAAGCCTTATGTTCTAGTTCGAGAGGTAAGTGACATGCTTTTCCATAAACCATTTTATACGGAGACATACCCATAGGATTTTTATACGCAGTTCTATAGGCCCATAATGCATCATCAAGTTTCTTGGACCAATTCTTTCTAGATCTATTAACAGTCTTTTACAAAATTAATTTGAGTTCTCTATTACTCAATTCTACTTGACCACTAGACTATGGGTGATATGGGGATTCAATTCTATGATTAGCATCATACTTAGCAAGCATTTTACGGAAAGCACCATGAGTAAAATGTGAACCACCATCAGTCATTAAATATCTAGGGACTCCAAACCTCGGAAATATAACTTCTTTAAGCATCTTAATAGAAGTGTTATGATCAGCACTACTAGATGGAATAGCTTCTACCCACTTAGTAATGTAATCAACAGCAACTAAAATATGTGTATATCCATTAGAGGCAGGAAACGGTCCCATATAATCAAAGCCCCAAACATCAAATGGTTCAATAACAAGTGAATAATTCATAGGCATTTCTTGACGTCTACTAATATTACCAATTCTTTCACATTCATCACAAGATAGGACAAACTTACGAGCATCCTTGAAGAGAGTAGGCCAATAAAAACCGGATTGCAATACCTTATGTGCAGTTCTGTCTCCAGCGTGGTGTCCTCCATAAGCCTCGGAGTGACACTTGCATAGGATCTGTTCCTGTTCATGCTCAGGTACACAACATCTAATGACACCATCTACTCCTTCTTTATAAAGATGTGGGTCATCCCAAAAGTAATGTCTCAAATCATAGAAAAACTTTTTCTTTTGCTGGGATGTGAAACTAGGTGGTATAAATTTAGCAACAATGTAATTAGCATAATCAGCATACCATGGAGCAGTATGAGCAGCATTTATGACATTTACTTGTTCATCAGGAAAGCTATCATCAATAGGTAGTGGGTCATCAAGAACATTTTCTAACCTAGACAAGTTGTCTGCAACGAGGTTCTCAGCTCCCTTTCTATCAATAATATGTAAATCAAATTCTTGTAGCAAGAGAACCCATCTAATAAGTCTAGGTTTAGTATCTTTCTTTTCCATAAGATATTTAATAGCAGCATGATAGTGTGAATAGTTACTTTTGAATCAACAATATAAGGTCTAAACTTATCACAAGCAAATACAACTGCTAAGAATTCTTTTTCAGTAGTAGCATAATTTCTCTGAGCATTGTCTATAGTTTTACTAGCATATTCAATAACATTTAATTTCTTATCTACTCTTTGCCCTAGAACAGCACCTACAGCATAATCACTAGCATCACACATAATTTCAGAGGGTAAATTCCAATCAAGTGGTTGAACAATAGGTGCAGAGATCAATGCTTTCTTAAGTATTTCAAATGCTTCTACACAATCATCATCAAAGACAAATGGTATATCTTTTTGTAATAAATTAGTCAGAGGCCGAGAAGTTTTGAGAAGTCCTTAATGAACCTCCTATAAAACCCAACATGACCAAGGAAACTTCTTATACCTTTGATGTTCTTGGGACACGGCATCTTTTCAATAGCATCAACTTTAGCTTTATCAACTTCAATGCCCCTTTTAGAAATTTTATGCCCCAAGACAATACCTTCATTAACCATAAAGTGGCACTTTTCCCAATTCAAGACAAGGTTAGTTTCTTCACATGTCTGCAAAACTCGATCAAGGTTGCTTAAGCAATCATCAAAAGAGGATCCATAAATGGAGAAATCGTCCATGAAAACCTCACAAAACTTTTCACAAAAGTCAGTGAATATATCCATCATGCATCTTTGAAAGGTAGCGGGTGCATTACATAAACCAAAAGGCATACGTCTATAAGCAAAGGTACCGAAAGAGCAAGTAAAAGTGGTCTTAGCTTGATCATCAGCTGACACAGGTATTTGAGAGAAACCAGAATAACCGTCTAGAAAGCAAAAATGTGTATGTTTGGATAATCTTTCTAGCATTTTATCAATAAAAGGTAAGGGGTAATGATCTTTTTTAGTAGCTTTATTTAATTAGCGGAAATCAACTACCATCCTATAACCTATAATAATTCTTTGTGGAATCAATTCATCTTTATCATTAGGAACAACAGTAACACCTCCCTTCTTAGGGACACAATGGACAGGACTTACCCACTGACTATCAGCAACGGGATAGATTATATCTACCTCAAGGAGCTTTAGTATTTCTTTTCTTACCACTTCTTTCATCTTAGGATTCAGCCGTCGTTGATGATCAATAACTGGTTTGGCATCTTTCTCCAAATTTATTTTGTGTTGACATAGAGTGGGACTAATGCCCTTAAGATCATCAAGAGTATATCCAATAGCAGCACGGTGCTTCTTCAGAGTTTTCAATAATTTTTCTTCCTCCTTCTCTGAAAGGTTAGCACTAATAATAACAGGATATATCTTCTTTTCATCAAGATGAGCATATTTAAGAGTATCAGGCAATGGTTTAAGCTCAAACACGGGATCACCCTTGGGTGGAGGAGGATCCCCTAAGATTTTAACAGGCAAGTTGTGTTTAAGAATAGGTCCCTGTTTAAAGAACACTTCATCTATTTCCCTTCTTTCATTCATAAACATATCATTTTCATGGTCTAGCAAATATTGCTCTAAAGGATCACTAGGAGGCACAACAATAGAAGCAAGACCAATAATTTCATCTTTACTAGGCAATTCCTCTTCACGGTGTTGTCTACGAAATTTAGAGAAATTAAACTCATGAGACATATCACCTAGACCAATAGTAACAACATCCTTTTCGCAGTCTATCTTAGCATTAATAGTGTTCAAGAAGGGTCTACCAAATATAATGGGACAAAAGCTATCTTGTGGGGAACCAAGAACAAGAAAATCAGCAGGATATTTAGTTTTCCCACACAGGACTTCAACATCTCTAACAATTCCAATTGGTGAAATAGTATCTCTATTGGCAAGTTTAATTGTGACATCAATATCTTCTAACTCAGCAGGTGCAATATCATGCATAATTTCTTTGTATAAGTCAATAGGTATTGCACTAGCACTAGAACCCATATCACATAAGCCATGATAACAATGATCTCCTATTTTAACAGAAATAACAGGCATGCCTACCACGGGTCTATGTTTATCTTTAGCACAAGGTTTAGCAATTCTAGCGGTCTCATTACAGAAATAAATAACATGCCCATCAATATTATTAGCCAAGAGATCTTTAACCATAGCAATATTAGGTTCAACTTTAACTTGCTCAGGAGGTGTATAAGTTCTAATATTGCTTTTACGAGCCACACTTGAAGCTTTAGCATGATCTTTTATCCTAACAGGAAAAGGTGGTTTCTCAACATAAGCAGTAGGAACAATAGGATCATTATAAGTGATAGTCTTTTCTTCAACTTTAATAGGTGCAGCTACTTTTACTTCTATGGGAGGATGATATTTAAACCACTTCTCCTTAGGGAGATCAACATGAGTAGCAAAAGATTCACAGAAAGAAGCTACTATCTCAGAGTCAAGTCCATATTTAGTGCTAAATTTACAGAAATAAAAGATTTAACACAATCAAACTTAGGTGTCATACCTGACTCCTTACCTTCGTCAAGATCCCAATCTTCAGAGTTGCATTTAATTATTTCCAATAAATCCCATTTGAATTCAATAGTCTTCATCATAAAAGAGCCAACACAAGAAGTATCGAGCATGGTGCGATTGTTATCAGAAAGCCGAGCATAAAATTTTTGAATAATCATTTCTCTTGAGAGCTCATGATTGGGGCATAAATATAACATTGATTTAAGCCTCCCCCAAGCTTGAGCGATGCTTTCTCCTTCGTGAGGCCAAAAATTATATATATAATTGTGATCACGATGAACAAGATGCATAGGATAAAACTTCTGATGAAATTCCAATTTCAATCGTTTGTAGTTCCATGACCCCATATCATCACATAGCCTATACCATGTCAATGCATCTCCCTTCAAAGATAAAGGGAAAACCTTCTTCTTGATAACATCATCGGGCATACCTGCAATCTTAAATAATCCACAAACCCCATCCACATAGATTAGGTGTTCATGAGGATGTAATGTTCCATCTCCTGCAAAATGATTAGCTAGCAGTTTTTCTATCATACTCGAAGGAATTTCAAAGTATACATTTTCATTTTCAGTAGGTTCAGTAGGTTCAGTAGGTTGAGGAGCAACTCTTTGCTCTACTGGTCGGGATGAAGATACCCCGAACAAGCCCCTCTGAGGATTACTTTCCATAGTTACAAGTGACAATAAATTTCAGCACACTATATAAATTTTTCCTTACCAAATTCCACCTACCAAAGGCGCTTCACTCCCCGGCAACGGCGCCAGAAAAGAGTCTTGATAACCCACAAGTATAGGGGATCTATCGTAGTCCTTTTGATAAGTAAGAGTGTCAAACCCAACGAGGAGCATAAGGAAATGATAAGCGGTTTTCAGCAAGGTATTCTCTGCAAGCACTGAAATTATAGGTAACAGATAGTTTTGTGATAAGATAATTTGTAACGAGCAACAAGTAAAAAATGTAAATAAAGTGCAGCAAGGTGGCCCAATCCTTTTTGTAGCGAAGGACAAGACTGGACAAACTCTTATATAAAGAAAAGCGCTCCCGAGGACACATGGGAATTATCGTCAAGCTAGTTTTCATCACATTCATATGATTCGTGTTCGGTACTTTGATAATTTGATATGTGGGTGGACCGGTGCTTGGGTGCTGTCCTTACTTGGATAAGCATCCCACTTATGATTAACCCCTATTGCAAGCATCCACAACTACAAAAGAAGTATTAAGGTAAACCTAACCATAGCATGAAACATATGGATCCAAATCAGCCCCTTATGAAGCAACGCATAAACTAGGGTTTAAGTTTCTGTCACTCTAGCAACCCATCATCTACTTATTACTTCCCAATGCCTTCGTCTAGGACCAAACAATGGTGAAGTGTCATGTAGTCGACGTTCACATAACACCACTAGAGGAAAGACAACATACATCTCATCAAAATATCAAACAAATACCAAATTCACATGACTACTAATAGCAAGACTTCTCCCATGTCCTCAGGAACAAACGTAACTACTCACAAAGCATATTCATGTTCACAATTAGAGGAGTATTAATATGCATAATGGATCTGAACATATGATCTTCCACCAAATAAACCAACTAGCATCAACTACAAGGAGTAATTAACACTACTAGCAACCTGTAGGTACCAATCCCAGACTTAGAGACAAGAATTGGATACAAGAGATGAACTAGGGTTTGAGAGGAGATGGTGCTGGTGAATATGTTGATGGAGATTGGCCCTCTCCCGATGAGAGGATCGTTGGTGATGACGATGGCGATGATTTCCCCCTCCCGGAGGGAAGTTTCCCCGGCAGAACAGCTCTGCCGAAGCCCTAGATTGGTTCCGCCAAGGTTCCGCCTCGTGGCGGCGGAGTCTCGTCCCGAAAGCTTGCTTATGATTTTTCTTCAGACGAAAGACTTCATATAGCAGAAGATGGGCACCGGAGGGCCAACAAGGGGCCCACGAGGCAGGGGGGTGCGCCCCCCACCCTCGTGGCCAGGGTGTGGGCCCCCTCTGGTATTTCTTCCGCTGAGTATTTTTTATTATTTCCAAAAACAAATTCCGTGGAGTCTCAGGACTTTTGGAGTTGTGTAGAATAGATCTCTAATATTTGCTCCTTTTCCAGCCCAGAATTCCAGTTGCCGGCATTCTCCCTCCTTATGTAAACCTTGTAAAATAAGAGAGAATAGGCATAAGTATTGTGACAAAATGTGTAATAACAGCCCATAATGCAATAAATATTGATATAAAAGTGTGATGCAAAATGGATGTATCAACCTACTTTTCAAAATCCTATGCATGAAAACAAGACCAAGTGCATTAGTGGCCGAATAACATTCTAACTATACACGCTTTCATATGGTTTCACTTTAATTTGGCCATGTTTCTTTGCATTCCTCTGCTCTTGCCATTACTGTGAACCAAACACCCAAGTTGACAGAAATCCTGTGCTTACAAATGCTCTGTTCCCACGTGCATTCCTATCCTATTCCGGTGTTTTTCCTATCCCTACATTTTTAGAATCCTGCAAGCCAAAGGAGGCGTTACAGAATTACTTCAGTTACAGGTAGGTGTCGAAGAAAACTTTGTGTGGTTTGCCCTGCTCTAGCCGTGACGTCGTCCACCTCACCTGAGCTGCTCCATCGACAAAAGCATCAACCAAACCATACATCACGACTCCTGACCGTCTTTCGCCGCCTCAGATATCCTTCCCTGCCGCCGTCACCCACTGCAACGGCATCACCATCATCGACTCAACAAATGAACCTAAGGAGTACACGGGTCCACAAGAGAGGTCGCACTCTTTTGTTTCTGCTTATATCATGCATTGCTTAATATTACCTGCTACTTTATCGCCCTGTTCACCTCTTAGACTCCAAGTCAGGTCCAAATTAATGTTCAAACTTGAGTTTTAAAATTAGTTGTGGGGCACATATCAAGGCAGCAATGAATAGTATCTCTATCTATTATCTGGTTCACCTAGGGTATGCCTATGTTGTTCATCTTGGGTGGGAAACAAATAGTAAAGCAATCATCATCTGTCCTTTTATTAAATTAAAGATATCATCATCCTGCTATCATTATTTTTGGATCCATCCACTGGTTGTTACCATCACTCTAGATTTCTGCATGCTCTCCTTACATAATCTCACTATATTTTTTTCGTATGCATGTCAGATATTGTACACAGTCATGCTGAACATGTAGAGAAAAAGAGAAGAGTTTTGTGCGGCAATACAATGTCATGCAGACATCGCTCCATGGTGGGTTCAATGGAAAACCCTCCCCCCTCTCTAGATTGTAATCTAGAGGAAGATATCTGTTCTGAGGCGAATTCATACGCAGCTGACCACTCCTATTTACCCCCCCCCCCCAAGGTTTTTGCTCTAACTTGGCATGATGATGTTAGTCATATCATGCATATGTTGCCTTGCAGTGCCTACTTTCGACATCATATATGTCATCTGCTTAGTTTAGACATGTTATATAATGCCGCCTGTTTAGTTTCTATATCATATATGGGAATTATGCAGTCTCATCTCTTTTAGCCAGCCATAATATATGTGAAATATGCAATGCCATCCTGTTTAACCAGGCATCATATATTTGAATGATATCTTGCCCATCCTTTTCTTCATTATATTTCCATTTGTCGACAATGTGTGTACATTAAACTACTCTTCCTGTGAATCAGCCCTTTGAGTGGGTGATGGAAAAATCTGGAGTGAAAACAAGGTCTTCAGAGCAGACAGTGCTACCTGTCGAAGCAGATCTCTTGCTGGGTCCCGATAGGTCCTCAGAGATGGATTCAAAAACAGATGACCAGTCCTATTCCCCACCGAGGTGTATGCTCTAACTTGGCACAGTTATACTGCTCATATCATGCATATGGTGTCTTTCATTGCATAGTTTAAACATCATATACACAATATTCAACACCATGTTCTTAGTTCAGACATCATATATGCGAATGCCCTCTGCTTAGCATATAAATCACATATGTGACTTAAATCATGTGATCCTGATTACTTAGATAACATGTATGTGAATTATGTCATGCAGACCTGTTTACTAAAGACACCATATAATTATCTCATGCCATCATGTTTAGTTAGTCATCATATCTTTGAATTATGTCATGCTATGCTATCCAGTTTAGATAGACATCATATATGTGAAATTATGTCATGTTATCCTTTTTAGTTAAACAATATACATGTCAACTATTTCATGCCCTCTTTTTCCACACTATCTATTGCATCTGTCTCTCATACAATGTGTGTACATTCAACTATGTTTCCTGTTTATCAGCCATTTGAATTGGAGCGAGTGATGGCAGTTTCTAGTGGAGTAAAAACACGGTCTTCAAATAAAATAGTGCTACCTCTTGGTGGAGATAGCACCCCAGTTGTACATGCACGAGAACCAACCCTACCACACATAATCCATACTCTCACAGATTGTACCCCTACTGCGATGGACAGAGAACCAGCTTCACCCAATCTAACCCAAACCCCAGCAGATAGTAACCCAGTTCCTGTTGACACAGCACCATCTCCGCCATAGAGCTCCCTGCTACGTCGTGAGCACTGCGTTGGATTTCCTTGAAGAGGAAAGGGTGATGCAGCAGAGTAGAGTAAGTATTTCCCTCAGTTTTTGAGAACCAAGGTATCAATCCAGTAGGAGGCTACACGCAAGTCCCTCGTACCTACACAAAAAAATAGCTCAACGCAACCAACGCGATTAGGGGTTGTCAATCCCTTCACAATCACTTACGAGAGTGAGATCTGATAGAGATGATAGATAATATTTTTGGTATAAACACTACAAAAAAATACACTTCCGTGATGATACGTGTTTGTCACAGTAGGTCGCGTTTTTTGTCATGCATGTACATCCATGACAAATTTATGACAAAATCAAGATAGTCATACTTGTGCTGTCGTAGAAGTGTTCCATGACATTACCAAAATTATCATCACGGAAGTGCCCACTTCCATGACGATAAATCACGCGTCACAGAAGTGCTTTCGTCAAGGGTGACCGACACGTGGCATCCACCGTAACGGAACGTCGTTAAGCTATCGAGTCAGGTTTTGGATCCGATAACCCATTAACAGCCCCGACCAATGGGGATTTTCCACGTGTAAAATCATCATTGGCTAGAGGAAACACGTGTCGGCTCATCGTTGGGACAGATGTCATCCACTCATTGGACAGGAGGCGCCCATGATAGGTCGACACGTGGCACGACCCAACAGTGTCCCATTCCGGTGAAAAAGGTCGGCCCAGTAAAAATTAGTAGGCCGGTCCATATAAAGCCTACTTGTGTCATGTCCATTTAAGCCCATGACCCATACGAGATGTGCCAATTCGGCCCGTTAAAGATTTGACACCATTGCAGCCCATCGTCAGTTCAAGCCCGTTAACAGCCCGCTATATATTTGGGCTCAATATCGGCCCGATGAGATTTCGGCCTGTTAACGGCCCATTTAATGGATGGGCCAATTTTCAGGATGTACATCTTTCTACCTTTTAGCGACCCATTTAAATGTTGGGCTAATTTCCGGCCTGGTGTGTCTTTCAGCCTGTTGAGGGCCCATAATTCTGATGGGCCATTTGTAGTCGGACGTGAGTTTCGGCCTTTTAGCGGCCCATTTAAGTGTTGGGCCAATTTCTGGCCCGGTGTCACTTTCAGCCTGTTGACGGGCCATAAATCAGTTGGGCCATTTGTAGTCGGACCTGAGTTTTGGCCTTTTAGCGACCCATTTAAGGGTTGGGCCAATTCCCGGCCCTATGTGCCTTTCGGCCTATTAACGGACCATAAATGAGTTGGGCCATTTGTAGTCGGACCTTAGTTTTGGCCTCTTAACGGCCCATGCCCTTAATGGTCCAATACCAGCCCGGTTTCTCTTTCGGCCTGCTAAAGGCCCACAACACAGTTGGGCCGTTTACAATACGACCTGACTTTCGGCCTCTTAGCGGCCCATGCTCTTCATGGTCCAGTACAAGCTCGTTGTCTCTTTCGGCCTGCTAAAGGCCTACAGTATAGTTGGGCCATATGTAGCCCAAACTTAGTAATGGCCTGTTAACGGCCCATGAAATAAATTGGGGCCACTGGTTGCCCGCTTCGATGTCGGCCTATTAACGACCCAGGAGGTAAGAGGGCCGACCATTAACTTTCGGCCTAGTAACGGCCCATTAACTTAATGGGCCCACTAAAGTTCGTTCATGTCTTTAGGCCAAATTAGATAATTTGAGCCCATTACGACGAGCAAAGGTACGGCATACAGGGAATAACGTTGCACATCTAGCATATATTACATGAAATTACATCCACTGGGCAATCAAAGATTGATGCCAGTGCAAATAAATGAGCAGAACCTAACCATCTACAACGTCACAATCTGCAACCTCAGCACAGATGACGCCCATAAGCATGTGGGCAAGTTCTTGCTGCTTTGCTACACTGTCTCTGAAAACATTGATCAGTTGTTGTGTCGCACGACTCTACACCTCTGATTCATCCACAATTTCCATCATTGCTTCAGCCATTAATTGGTTCACAAACATACATTTATTCCATTGCATTCGAGACAGAGGATACTGAACAGATTCAGATGGCGATTTTGGCAGGCTTGTATTATTGATAGTGGAGAGTGTCTCGACCACTGCATCATATCATAAATTAGGACGGGAACCAAACAGATTAATCATGAGTTATTGCCATATTACCTGGCCTAGATTTACTGGAAAGAAACAATGGGGTTAACTTGCTGTTTTCAGAGTTTGTCTTCTTCTCTTCAACAGCCTGCACAAAATTAACACACCAGCATTGCTATCATTGGCCAAGTCAGATAATAGGAAAGCAACATTGACACAACGAACGCTTGGGCAACTAGCCTACACCAAATTAACACAATATGGCACAGCTATCATCAGCCAGGTAAGGTAATACGAAAGCAACATTGACACAATGAATGAATGGGCAACCAGAGAAGCACTACAATTTAGTAATGTGCGTGATATGAGATAGTACATTCATGCAGCTCAGTATGCAAAACTACGAGGCAGTTTTCCTTACAAAAATCAACATTGGCGCCTTTAATATTTTGCTACAACTAATTTTAGATCAGATAAAGGTTAGATTCACGCCGATTAACAAAATACATGCTGATGTAAAAATATAGTGATATACAATAGGTACTTACATCAGCATTGGAGCACAGAGAATTCCCGCAAGATATTTTCCTCGAATACGATCCCAATGCAGGAAGTCTTGTATCGTTTAACCTTGTTTTCTAAAAGAGAGATGGGTAAGAAACATGTAGAAAATATGATCAGAATGCTATAAAATTTCATGATGCGAGGATACGCACATGCTTCTTAGAATGGAGTTGACATTCTTTTGCTGGACTGGAGCGGACTAGTTCTTTGGCCACTAGAATCTGCTTATTATCAGTGGGAGTTGGGTTTCTCTGTGCTGGAGCAGTATCTATGAAAAATGGAGTTGGTCTATTATCTCCTGGCGTTTGGATCTTTTGCAAAGACCTGGTTTGTAACCCTTCAGATTCTAACATAGCCGTCTTCCCCTTGCATGCCTTATATAGAAGAATGGTGATTCAGTTATAAAACATGCTACAGCAGAGATGGAATAGGTACTGAAGAATAGAAAGGCGTGACATATTGACATGTATTCCCTCCATCCAGAAATAAATGGATGGGTCTAGGCGTATTTCAGTTCTAGATACATCCAGTTTTATCCATTTCTGTGACATTTAATTCGGACAGAGGGAGTATGATGTAAGAGCTAGGGATACGACAGGACAACACAGTAAAAAAACACTGAAAAACCCACTGCAGAACCAAAGTATTCAAAACCACTGATATGAGATAGTACACTCATGCAGCTCAGGATGCAAAACTACCAGGCAGTTTTCCTTGCAAAAATCAACATTGTGGCCTTTAATCATACATTTTGCTACACCTAAATTTAGATCAGATAAAGGTTGGATTCACTTCGATTAACAAAATACATGCTGATGTAAAAATATAGTGATATACAACAGGTACTTACATCTACATTGGAGCACAGAGAATTCCTGCAAGAATCTTTCCTCATAAACGATACCATTGCAGAAAATCTTCTATCTGTTAAGCTTATTTTCTAAAAGAGAGATGGGTAAGAAACATGTAGAAAATATGATCAGCATGCTATAAAATTTCATGATGCAAGGATACGCACACGCTTCTTAGAATTGAGTTGACATATTTTTGCTGGACTGGAGCGGACTAGTTCTTTGGCCACTGGAATCTGCTTATTATCAGTAGGAGTTGGGTTTCTGTGTGTTGGAGCAGTATCTATAAAAACTGGAGTTGGTTTATTATCTCCTGGCGTTTGGATCTTTTGCAAAGGCCTTGTTTGTAACCCTTCAGATTCTAACATAGTCGTCTTCCCCTTGCATGCCTTGTATAGAAGAATGGTGCTCTAATTATAAAACATGCGGCAGCAGAGAGATGGAATAGGTACTGAAGAATAGAAAGGCATGACATATTGACATGTATTCCCTCCATCCGGAAAAAATGGATGGGTCTAGGCGTATTTTAGTTCTAGATACATCCTTTTTATCCATTTCGGCAACATGTAATCCGGACGGAGGGAGTATGGTGTAAGAGCTAGGGATACGACAGAACAACACAGCAAAAAAACACTAGTTGAATGTAAAACTGTATGCTAGCGGAATACGTATAGAAATAACTAAGGCAACATACACGTGTATGATTGGGAAAATAAGATGGCATTGCAACAGAGCACTAGAACAGCACTTCAATGTAAAAAACATGGTATGGTAGATAGATGAAGTACATACTGATGAATAACAATGCATAAGATATTCAGAAGCATGATGTCCAAATTAAGCAGATGGCATTGCGATAGAGTAGAATGACAGTACTTGAATTTGAAAACATGTTATCATGAATGGAATAGGTACTGAAAAACAGGAAGGCATGACATATTTACATGCATGATCAGCATGCTAAGCACATGGCATTGCAACAGAGTAGATACACTCCAGGACATTATATGCATGTTGTACCCATATCACAGGCCAAGTTAGAGCAAGGACCTTATGGGGTGAAGAGGATTCATCATCTTTCTGCAAGTCTTCCGAAGAACTGCCTTTACATGTTCCATCATATTGGGTATCATTGACATCAAGTTTATTGGCCTTTGCATTGCTCCGTGAGGTTCTTGTGGATATATCAGTGTGTGCAATTATATCTGACATGCATGGAAGACAACTAGCAGTTAGATTTATGTAATGAGTGCCTGTAGGAGACGACATAAATAGTAGGATTGGGGTTAACTAGCAGCAACAGGTCTCATAAACTAAAGGGAGAAAACGGATGAAAGCTATAGAATATGTATCGTTTGTACTCGAGATTAACTAGATGACACACAAAAGTATTAAAGAACAACATAGGTAATACTAGAAGTGGTATAATACTATAATCACCAGCCTGTGGGATAGCATTGGCTGATGGATGATAACTATGGAACAGTGTTACCTAAAGAACAAGTATCTTAGCTGAACTATGGAACAGCGTTAACTCCTGAACAAGACCCGTAAGAGATCAGCATGAATATACAGTGAAATGTGATGATCTATTTTCCATGCTTAGATGAATAAGAAAGCCATAAATGTTGCACACAAGTAAGATGAGGGTACAACCTATCTGGCTGCCATCCATAGGAGTGAGCCTCATGTGCTGACTTGTCGATGGCCCTGCAGTTGTTGTGGTTGTCCATGTCGGGCACACGCATTCGATGCAGGGAACTATTGAGTGGGGACTATAGCTCCCTTCTGGTGTATGCTTCCCTTGTTGGAGCAGCTGCGGTGAGTCGGAAGACGGTGTGTCTGAAGATGCAGATAACGCATAATGTTAAGAACGACATATCTCTTTGATTTTGAAGAAATACACTAAGAGATCAACATCAAGGTACGAGAGTGGTCACATGTCTGTTGACTGAAGACTAAATTGGGGTCACACGATTTTATTTTATTTTGGTACTGTCTGATCTACGCCGGATGGCTAGCCGTCTTGTGCCTCCCGGCTGACACTGTTCGGAATCTTCCCCGAAGAGCCAGCGACCAACGGCAGAGCAGCCTGCCTCCGTTGTCCGTGGCCCCAGCCAAAACCCCGCCCCCCCCCCCCCCGCCCCACCGCACTACCGTGGTTGCGCTGCCCTCGGGCCAATCCACAAAGACTCCCCGTCATCCAGATCTGGCGGTGGCAGTACCTTCAACCCACGCAACTCTAAAAGATAGCCATCTAAGCATTGCTTCCGCGGCGAACTTGCGGCCCCACACCCTTACGTTAGACACCAGTCAACCGGTAGCCTGGGAGCTCCGCCGCCTCAAGGGGTGTTGTTTCCCATTGTGAATCGATTGGCCCAGAATAAAAATTCAGACAACTGACACCTAAATAAAGTGATTTGAGATGAGGGTGCGACCTATCTGGGTGCATGGTGAAGTAGGCAGGTCCAGCTGTCGAGTCGGTGAGGCTGGCGCGGTTGCGGTGGCGATCGGCGGCAGGGAAAGAGCGATGTCGCGACGGTCGGCGGCTACGCCGAAGCAGCGCTAGGACTCTGGACGATCCAAAGTTGGAGACGCTCCGGCGCCGTGAACAACGGCGCGGGTGAATCGGCTCCGGTACGGTTCACGCGGTCGTCGTCGAGGCAGCACCAGCAGCACGGAGTAAGAGGCACACGGCCTAGTGCATGACGACAAATGGATAGTGTCTCCGGCATTAGGGAGGAGGGTGGCTGTGAAATTGGTGCGGTGGGGGCGCCATGGAGGTGGGGCTAAGGTTTCGCGGCTCGGGAGAAGGGAGCTTCCCGGGGAGAAGGTGATTTGGCACCTAGGAGGTATGAATGGGGGCGGGGGGGAATTGGGAGGGGAGTGGAACCATGTCTTATGGACGCATTTGTCTGAAATGTGAGGGGAGTTACAGTTCTACCCTTGCCTATAGGCTTCTCGGCTTGGGTCTGTGTACTGAGGGTCGGGGATAGTAGAGTAACTTTGCTTCTCCCCAAATAGTGGGTGGGAGCGATTTCGGGCGAGGAGGGCGTGTTTTGAACTATAGTGGGCGCGAGCGATTTCGGGCGAGGAGAGCATGTTTTGCCGACCATGGTTTATAAATTATTTGGAACATGTCATTTCGGTCGAGGAGAAGGCGCGCTTGGATGAAGTTACGAACCTACCCCCGATGTACAACAGGCCAATTGATGTGTGTCCCACATAGGACGGTAATTTCGCGCCTCCCATTTATTTGCTCGGGCGAATTCCACCGAGCAGAGAGGATGTTTAACGGTTCGTTCAAATTTTGGGAGAACGAGCATCCACGTCTACCTTACCAAGTCGATTCGGATCAAATTTTGAAATATTAGCTTGCCACTTCTTTTTTAGATGGAGAGATGATGCTCGGGAGTAATGTGTTTTTACATGCTCGTTGCTAGCGATTTACTATATGACAAATAGTTGACCCACTAAAAAACGTGAATCAAACCCAAAATGAAATATCTCGATTCAATGAAATAGCTCGTTCAGTAGGTCAAAATAGTGAACTAAATCCAAAATTGAACACCTCAATCGAGTAGCATGTTGTATTGTATTATAGTACTCCATGAACATGTTGGAAGTCAAATTAATGAACTTGTTTGATATACGCATATATCCGTTCATGTGTAGATTGCAGACAACATGTTCTCCAATTTAAATATTTGAATGCAAGTTTATATCAAAACATGGTTTATATCAGTCTTTGATGCATAAAATGCGACCTCCCCCTCTCCCGGCCTCCTGTTCTCTCTCTCTCTCGCCGACAATCTTCAATTCTATCGCATGCATCCGACACAAAAACCTTGTTGGTCCCTCTCCCTTTCTCTCCATCTCTCTCTCTCTCTCTTTGTGTGTGGGGGGGGGGGTCTTCCTAGTTCGCATGCATATATACACCATCTATAGGTCTCTCTCGCACACTATGTATGATACTCTAGCTAGTCCAAGCTAGATATCTTGGGTGCACTCATCGTACGCACACAAATTCCTTGGCTCTTTGCCCGTAACTCTCTCACGCACCACTATGTCATCTTGGAGCTCTTCCCCCCTCTCTCAAACTCTCCATCCACCTGGGTCACACATACACATGCATATCTCACTCGCACTCGATAGGCCCATCTAAAACTCTATCTCTCCCCCTCGTTCTCTCTCCATCTCACACGCGCACACACACAATCTCATGCCCAGCTAGCCAAGTATGATGGTCTCTAACTCAATTGTAGGCACACGCAGTCCCCCCTATATGTATATGACTAGCTAATCTTAGTCTCCATCACAAACATGTGCATGGTCTATCTCGATTTCTCTCGGGGCATCTTTCTATCGCGCACGCACTCCCTCGATCTCCCACCCATATAGTCCCCTCACAATCTCGACGGGATCTCTCTATCACAAACACACCCTCTCTCCCTCCCCATGCGTCCATGCCATCCATGTGTCCCTCTCGGCCTTTGTTCCTTGTTGGCCAGACCTCTATTGGACATGTGCTACAGGGGTGTCTCTCTCCGTTGCAAACAATCACACACTAGCTATCTTCGTGTGTCTCCTCGCCTCGCTTTTCCATCTCGGAGATGCATGCGTGATATGTTCGCATAAGAAATGAAAAAACACACACTCTCTCTAATTTATCGTTTGTTGTCACTTTCTCTTTCACATACATACTCTTTTTGCACACTTACTCATTCTCCTTCACACGCACTTGATCTGTCTCGACTGAGGCACTCTCCTCGGTCCATAGCATATAGATTTATTGAAAAGTCAAACATCACAAAGTTTGACCATGTACGTGGAGAAAAAGAATTACATCTAGTACGGCAAACATATACCATTAGATTCACCATGAGATGTAGTTTTGTATGATGTATCTTTGGTATTGTAGATATAAATAACATTTGCGTAAACCTGATCAAAGTTTCCAAAGTTTGACTTCTAAAAAATTTACATGCACTGCATTATTGAGCGGATGGAATATCTCTTTCCCCCTCTCAGCTATCTGACGCACCACTCAGCCTTATCAGGGCTCCTCAATCTCTCTCAAACTTAATTGGTCAGTTTGGTTCGTGATCTGACCCTCATGCCTTGATGGCCGGTACTGCCTAGTGTGGACGTGAGATGTAAAATATTTCTGCCTGGCCAGGCTTGTGTGGTGCTGAAGCATTTGGTTCATGCCTGGGCCAGGCAAAGCATCAACGTCCCATCAATCAATCCATGCATCAATTATTTAATGCTAATATCCATCCGTGTTGCTGTTAGCCTCGTGGCCACACGACCAGGCACGGCCAGACGTTCGAAATCGGTCGCCTGGGCCAGGCTACTTGCAGTGTCTGGAGTTCAGCCAGGCTAATTAAAGTGCAAGGGAACCCAGGCCAGACGTGCTTTCTTTTTCACAGGGTAGCAACCAAACAAGCGTGCATGAAATCCAGCCACAACCCCAGGCCAGGCAAAAGATGCTCAGGACGCAAGCCAAACTAGCCTTATATCTCCCTGGTTCACACATACACATGTCTCGCTCGCGCTATACATATAGACCCATCCAACACTCTCTGCCCTTGTTCTCTCTCCATGTGACACGCACCCTACTAAGTACCATAACCCCTCACTCCATCATAGGCGCAAGCACTCCCCCCTCCTAAGTATGATTATCTCTTACTAGCCATCAGGAACACACGTATTGTCTCCTTCCATCCATACGTCTATCTCGATATCTCTCGGGGCATCTTCTATCGCGCACACACCTTGTCACTCGATCTCCCACCCATGTAGTCCCATCACGATCTCCAGTGGATCTCTCTATGACAAACATACACTCTCTCCTCCCCATGTCTGCATGTTCTCCGTACGTCTCTCTCGACCTCTCTCCCTTGTTTGTCAGACCCCTCTTGGCCACGTGCTAGGGGTCTTGCTCTCCCGGTTCCAAACAACCACACACTATCTCCTCGCCTTGCCTCCGTTGTCGAAGATGCATGTGTGATATGTTTGCATAAGACATGCACGCTTTTTCTCTACTTTTATCGTGTGTTGTCCATGCCTCTTTCACACACGCACACACACTTTTTTCACTCTCTCTCTCTCTCTCTCTCTCTCTCTCTCTCTCTCTAGTTAGGGACTCTGTCACGTCCATAAGCATATGGATGTTTTGAAAAGTGAAACCTCATAAAAGTTTGACCAGGTATATGTGGAGAAAAACATTTACATCTGGAATGATCATTAGATTCATCACAACATGTACTTACTTCATACTATCATTTATCTTTGGTATTGTAGATATAAGTAATTTCTTTATAAACTTGGTCAAAGTTTCAAAAGTTTGACTTAAAAAATGTTGGAACTACATTATTGAACGGAGGGAGTAGCTCTTTCTCTCTCTCTCTCTGCTATCTCTCATGGGCCTCCCCTCTCACTCGAACTCTCTATACCGACGGATTATACGCTCACTATGTTAGCGTATAGCTCTGTATATTGTTTAGTTGACCGGTCAACCAATCCACATGCTGCCTTGTCAGCTCGTGTTCTGTATCTTCGTGTGCTTGCCCATGTGGCAGTGGGTGAAAATAAGTAAACTAGAGGCCCATCTGACACGCGGTGAAGTAAACAAAGTTGAAACCACTCGGGGTAGCACCCCGCACGCTAGTAAATTGAGGGCGCATTAAGGACAAACTTCTTGCGCGTGAAGGATGCACTCGCGCACAATTCACCACTGTGCGGCGGCATGCACAGAAGGACGCACTCGCGCACACCCAGCACACAACACACACCAGCACACGTGTACACCGGCGTCGCCGCCGGTTGAGATGGAAGGCGAGGCAGCCAACAAGCGGAGGCGGCTCGAGCCAAAACCGCATCCGGCGAGCCTGGACTTCATCAGCAGCCTCCCCGACGACATGCTGCTCGTCATCATCGGCCTCCTCCCCACCAAATCTGTCGTGCGGACCGCCCTGCTCTCCCGGTGGTGGCGCCCCCTCTGGCGCTGCGTCCCCCTCAACCTCACCGACGACACCTGCCTCTGCAACGGGGATTGCAAACGCATGGCCGCAGTCTCCTAGATCCTTTCATTGCACCTTGGGCCAGCCAAACGCCTTGACATCCGCATGTTCAGTACCAACTGCAAGGTCCAACCCAAGTTCGACGAGTGGTTCTTATCCCCCGCCCTAGATCAGAGTGGTTCTTATCCCCCGCCCTAGATCAGCTCGAGGAGCTCAGCTTTGAAGCTGGACGATGTCGCTCTCTGCCGCCGTCCGCGCTCCGCCTCACGCCAACGCTGCGTCGTGCCAGCTTCAGCTCCTGCTATCTTCCCCAGATTAATGTCGCGCCCACTCTTCTTCTCCCTCAACTCAAGCAGCTCGACCTCTTCGACGTTGTCATCTCGGAGAAGGCTATGGAGCACCTGCTCCGCAGCTGTAATGCGCTCGAGTACCTTCGTCTTGAGCAGATCCACGGGTTCATTAGCCTCCACATCGCCTCGATGAATCTCCGATGGATTTATGTGTCTTGCTGGCCCCGCAACAAGACATCAATTGGGAAGAGATCACTCCAGCTGTTCCACGTTATGGTCATTGAGAATGCGCCTTTCCTTGAGATATTGCTTGTATCGGATCTAGAAGGTCCAACAAAAATCAGGGTCATTGACGCGTCGAAATTGACAGCGTTGGTGTACTCGTCTCCCAAATTCTACGAACTCTTTATTGGATCCGTAATCGTTCAGGTACAACACTCATCTTCTTCTCCGTCTTCTTGAAATTCACATTTTTAAATTTCTTCTTGATGTATTTACGACCGTCTTCTAGAAAATGATTCCCACAAGCTTGACCCAGTCCATGCGCACAATGAAGATCTTAGCACTAAAATCTATCGGCCTCAATCTGGATCAAGTTGTTGGATTCCATACATGCTTTCCGTGCACGGAGAAGCTACTCATCGAGGTGAAACTTCTTTCCTAAACGGTAATCACAACGTAGCTCAATTTTTTCGTAATTTTCCCAAATTACGATGACAAGTGTAGTGTTCAAAACTGCATCTACGCACTGCACCGAAAGAAATGTTTTTAGTATTTTTTCTCACGTGATCACCTGCATCGTTTTTATGTTGTACTACTATAGTAGCCTAGGCTAGTCATAGTGGAAAGTAACTTAGACTACTCCAGTAACTCTATGGTTACCCTAAGAGCAAGTACTACCTCCGTCCTGGTTTACTCTTCCAATTTTGTAGTATCAAAATTTGACCATAGATTTAACTGATAAAATGTTAATGCATGTCACTAAGAACTATATCGTTGGATTCGTATTTGAACATAATTTCAAATGGTGTAATTTTTAGTGACATGCATTGGCATTTTCTTAGGTAAATCTATGGTCAAAATTTTATACTAAATACGAGGTAGTATTCCCTGCGTCCCAAAATTCTTGTCTTACATTTGTTTAGATACGGATGTATCTAACACTAAAATGTAACTAGATACATCCGTATTTAGACAAATTTAAGACAAGAATTTTGGCACAGAGGGAGTACAAAAGTGGGCTATGTAGGCCAAAACATGTGCCAAATTCACTTGTGATGCATTTGGCATCGATGCCCCTCCATTGCTCACCTGGTGTCCCAATCTGGATCACCTACTTTGCTCCGGTGCCAAATTAACTCACGCAATGAAAAAACACTGCGTGGGAGAGAGAGAGGACTGAGGCAATAAAAAAACACTTGTTTGGGAGAGTGGGAGGCTGGTGTAGTTGGTTTGATTGATTTGTTTATACATGTGGGTCTGTGTGCACAGCGGTGCCAACTCTCTCACATCGCGAGAGCGGTGCCAAAATCTTTTGATTTGACATCGATGCGTATTATGTGGCATACTTTTGTGAAATATGACATCAACCACATAGTGGAAGGCAACAAATGCCCAAGCTCTTCACGTGCTCCTAGTTAAATGAGAGGAAACAGAAAGAGAGAGAGAGAGAGAGAGAGAGAGAGAGAGAGAGAGAGAGAGAGAGAGAGAGAGAGAGAGAGAGAGAGATATCACTAGCCAACCAACCCTATCGTATGAGCGAATGATATTGGTACCTCTTGATGACACGGCAATCTTATGCAACCAGCTGCTTTAATATGTTCTCTTCTTTTGCAGATAAAAAAAGACCCTAAAGTGAAAAATGTGTTGCACTATAACAATCTCATCGAATGCCTTGATCTCCATATTACAGAAATTGATTTGATCGACTACCGAGGCAGCACATCTGAGATTAAATTGGCCAGGTTCTTTGTTCTGGAGGCAAGTGTGCTCAAGGTAATGAGGTTTGGCGTTCTCTGACGCAACAATGAATGGCGTGCCGATCACCGCAAGCGTCTAAGCCTAAATGACAAAGTCTCCGCAGAAGCTGAATTTGTTTTTGAAACATCAAGTGGCCAGAGACTCGAAAACTTTTTTGCCCATTAGTGACTTGTCAGGGCGGTGGATTTTAGTTTGTACGATAATGTTGCATCCACCTAAAGTAACGAAAGTTCTTATGTAAACTTCCTAGTAATTCCCTCTTCGTAGGTGCAGCATTACTCCTAACATTTGTAATATCAGTTTGAAACTTGTAATATTGATGTGTCCTATTCCTGAGTTTCAAAATCCTGCGAATCAAACAGGTCCTGAGTTGGTGATGATGTTGTGCCTCCCATCTTTCACCAATAGCCGTCGGATCTAGATCTGACGCATACAAACCAAGCTTCTCCATTTTGCAAAAAGATGCTCGCACTTGTTCCCTATTTACAAACAACTCCTTGTCTCTCACAATCAGCCTTATCTCCTCCCCACCACATCTAGAAGGCCGTGGAAAGATCTGGCGCGATGGCCGCTGCTGGAGCCGTCCACCCCCAATCTTGGTGTTCCGTGCAATGCACGGGCATCTACGCACGGAAATTATGTCGAACAGGGCTAGTTGTAAGCAGGCTAGCTCTACAGCCATGATGACAGTGACTGCAGACGGTGAGGCTGACTATGGTATGCCAAACACGGCGCCTATACTCAGGTGTCATCTCCGACGCAGGGTCTTGTCACTTCACTGTGAGGATCAGCACGTAATAATTTGACCAACGGGTAGTACAATGCTAGTACTCCTACTACTACATTGGTAGTACTACTACTAGTACTAGTAGCACCACCGTCTGGATTTAGGAGTACTACCACGTCCATCTGGATTTTAGTATTTGACTAGCAATATCTAGTAATGCATGTCACAAAAAATGTACTACTCCCTGTGTAAATAAATACATGATGTTTTATTCCTATCGGCGAGAGAACTTAATGTTTTTTGCTAACTAGAGTACTAATAGGATTACATGCAATGAACTAAACACTGCATGTCATGTTTGGTAGTCTCAAGTCATTGAAAGCATGCATGGCCCACATCTCTCATTGGTTGATATGTCACGAAATAAGTAACAAGGAGGGAGTTAATGCACCGTGCCTAAGTATTTTGGGATTATTTGGTTTTCGTAAGGTGACTTACACAACATTTTTGTTTACATGCATTAACATTTTATTAGTTAAATCAAAGGTCAAAACTTGGCGCAAAATGCAAAGGGGACCAATAAACCAGTAAACATCAAACTTCTCTCGTTTGGCCCCAACTAGAGGTCCGGTGAGATGACTATACTGCACCGGCACGGAGGGGGACGTAGCTTCATTGACTTATGGCAACTGCCTTTGGGTCAATGACACGTGGGCCCAGGGGGTGGCTGGCCCACGTATCATACAGCCAAAGGCAGGTGCAGTAGAGGGCCGAGGAGTAGTACGAAATCCTACGCACCTACGCATGCTAACCAAGGGCAAGAGTGATCACTCGAATCGCAAGATCAGTTGACTAGAACCTAAGCTAGACCCATGGAGGCGATGAGCGCGAGCATCAGCCACATGTGCCAGATGGTCCACGACGCCGGCCTGCGGCCCGGCACCGAGGAACGTCTCCAGGTAGTATTGCTTGAGGCCGCCAGGGCGAGGGGCCACTTGGACGACAGCTTCGTCTCCTTGTTCGACGAGGTCCTCGTCGGTTTCCTTGACATGTTCACCGTCGCCAAGAAGCTTGCGGACGACTTTGACGTAAGCCTCCAGCCGACGCGCCCAGGCTCTGCGATGCCCGCCACCCTCAACGGCCACTATGGTGACAACCTCTTCGACGCACTGGTGGCCCTGCGACTGCCTGCCGTCGCGCCGGAGAATGTCCACCTCGAGGTCGCGCTCGCCGCGCAGCGCCTGGCGCAGCAAGACACCATCGACATAATCACCCACGTCTACGCGCAAATCGTCCACAAGGACTACTACATGAAAGAGGAGGACGATAGGACGCTGGCCTTCTTGGACCGCAGGGCAACCTTGTATGGCACTGTTCAGAAGCACGTTGAGCTCGCCGCCAACGCCGTTGCTCCTCACACGTCGGTTGGTGACCCGGCGCACTAGAGCGTGAGGATGTCGTTGATGGATCCGTATGTATTTTTATCTTTCCGTCAAATCCATGTAGTAGTATATGATACTACAGTAATTATCTTACCTTTCGCATCAACTTCACAATTTTTGTACGTACTCCATGCATGAACTGCGCCAGAACCAAACTTCTCATTACTCTAGGCAAAATCATTATTTTCTATCTACCGGTCGCGCCATGGAGCAGAACTAAATTTTGCAAGTTACGAGTTCAAAAGTAAAAGCCTGCCGTGTTCGCGTCACACCCCCACATGGTTGGTCCGGCACGCCGCTCAAGCGGGAATGCGTGCGGTGTTGCATTTTCACTTACAAGTGGGACCGCAGTTGAGCAAACCGACTATCGACAAACCCCCACCCCGCCCACCACGCGATGGCTGAGAAAACGGGAGGGAGAAGAGATGGCTGTAGCACGGACTCCAAGAAAATTGGTGTCGGATGAGACTCGTGTGGGTGGCGTGTGCCGTACTGCTAGACGTGAATGCTAGTTATGGCCCATGCCACCCCACTATATCGAGCCTATATCGAGGTACGTAGAATAATTTCCTGCAGTCCGTGCTCAGCCCTCCTCTATCTCTCTTCTCAGCCAGCCAGCGGACGCGCGGAGCCCATCGTCTGTTTGCTCACATGCGGCCCACATGTTAGTGAAAACGCAAGAGGACCCACTGAACCTGCACATCTTTCACCTCGACGTGTTGGTGATGAAAAACAAATCCAATAAATATCTTCGGTGGCCGCTTTTGGAGTTACTCAAAAGTAGTAAGATTCTATTTACAGTTTAACCCAAGATGCACATCTCGTGGCTTCAACTACCACTCTATGTTCTTTCATGACACGACCTGGATGTTGGATGTCCCACGTGTCGGCAAAAGGAGGAAGAACCCGACCAAATCTTCGGTTCTGCTCTCGGATTAGACTAGTTGTGCTAACTTAAAAAAATTATTGTGTACTCCCTCCGTTCCAAAATACTTGACTTCCATTTGTCCAAAATTGGATGTACCTATATACTAAGACATGTCTAGATACATATATATTTTGACAAATAGAAGGCATGTATTGTGCAACGGAGGGAGTAGAATGGATGCAAGTTTTTGTATTGGGAAGAAGAGTACATCCATATATTGATAGAGCGCAGTTTAGTAGATGTTCTGTCACTTTTAGCTAGTAGCACAGAGGCTAGAGATGAGATTAGTGCACTTGTTGATACTCCTGCTAGAATAGAGGCTAGACATGAGACTAGATGCGAGGAAGCAATGTCTACTTCTTTACACTCGAAGAAGAAAGAAGCACGCAAGATCGAGCCTCCGTGGATCAACAATGAATGCATCGAGAAGGCGCTAATCCAACTTACAGGAGTAGTAAAATGTATTCTTGTGGTTCTTGTTTTCTTTGGTCTTGCTTTTATAGTCAAAATTATCGTTGGAGTTCGTGCAAAACGGAGGTCCGTTTGGGGTCGTGCGTTGGAGTTGGCCTTACAAGTGGGACCGCAGTTAAGGAAACCGACTATCGGCAAACCCCCACCTCGCCTGCCGCGCGATGGCTGAAGTTAGAGAAACGACGAGGTTGAAGAGATTGCTCTAGCACGGACTCCAAGAAATAATATGGTGTCAGATGGATGTCGTGGTAGTGGCGTGTGCCGTACTCCTGGACGTGAGTGCTTGTTCTGGCCCATGCCACCTTACTACTCCTACTACTTACTCCTACTATATAGTACTAGTATCGAGGATTCGAGGTGCTGGTTACGTACAGCGAACACATTAACATATGGCAACAGTAAAAACACCCGCCCGACGCGCGAAGCATGTGAAGCTAGTACAAATAGTGTACTACTATTGTTGATTGGCCTCATCCGATAACCTGTTGCAATGCATGTACAATTATGTATTCGGAAAATATTTTTTTGCCTCGTCGCACCACTCACTCAGAGAAGCGACTCGAAAGCCATTCATAAATTTAGTAAGTTTATCACAGGCATGTCATTTTATTACATACAACAGGTCATCAACCCACATCGACAACAAGGATACATTATAAATACTAAAGTTTTCACCACACAACAAATAACAAGCAATGAAATGAACTTCAACTCAACCATTCCTCGGCGTTGGAAACGCTTGCTTTGAACCACGAGTGATTCTCTGGGACGGGCCATCCATTGTCGATTTGGAGACCAACGCAGGACAGATCATCCAGGCTGAAGCGGCCTACTATATCAGTACCAGGGTAGGGAACCCCCAAATGTCCAAGGTATAGACACAGTTGCTTCTCATAAATGGTACTAGTAACGTTGTGTCAACAGCAGTTGGATCGCCTTTCACCATCATCGGATAGTTTTGTCCAAGGAAGAGTGAGTTTTCTCCAAGACTATCAATTCTGTACCAGGGAGGAAGGAGTTGGCGCTAGCACACTAGTATCCATCCCGAATACCATGCAATGGGTGTTGGAATAGGTCCGGAGAGTGCGACCATGGGAGACACGTGCTTCCTTAGCAGTAACATCATCAGTGGGCTGTATACACACAAGAAGAGGTGATCCACCGGAATTAGTTGCCAGGCGCCACAGAGTATATGGGCACTGCTCGTGATCATCACCATCGTCATCTCCCCCTTGGTTATAAAAAATTTCAAGTATAGGTGGTGGGATGTTCACAGGACCTTGGAAACACAAGAAGAAGATTAATTAGTAAAGGGAAACTTGCTAACCCGCATGCATGTGGATGAAATAATTATAATTACGGCGGAAGACAAACGTACTGAAACAATGAGGATACCATGCAAAAACAGTGCCACGAGTGGTGGCAGCAAACACAAGGCCCTCGTATTGAATTGCATCACACTACTCATCCGTGTACAAAAACTGATTTCTGAGCAATATCCATCGAGTCAAACCACTAAGGACGGCAACAAGCTTGTCGAAGATAGCAACAACTTCATAGTTGTCGTAATTCCAAGAGCGGTTGGGAACTCGACAAATTGCTATCTTCCGTAGAAGACAGTCACCATGATCGTATTTGAACGTGCGTACAATACCGGTGTGCTCAACCTCTGGGCAGTCTGCTGAGATTTTTGGAAGTGGAACCCGGTCACGAGTGTACACATTCACAAGTTCCCACTCGCAGTTGGACCCAATGTAAACAACCCAATCTCCATTTGCGCCCGCCCAAGCCTTGCCCTCAAGCGATGGCATCTTAACATCATGTGTGTCATTATCAAGTGGCATCAACTTGCACAGGGCGAGGCCTCCGTCGTGCCGGCGCCAGTCATCAGGGTCACGGCGAAGAAGATAGGGGAGATCAAACCGCTCCTTGACTCTTGGGTTCCTTGCAATGATGTTACTAGTTGAGTCAAGAATGGGCTTGAACGAACCTGCTATGCTAGCCGAGGTGATGACGTCGCACCGATCAATGAGTTCCTCCACCACGTCATCTTTCAGATCGGGGCAAGAATAACGGGGTCGTTTCCGGCCTGTTCCCTCCATGAAGAAGACGATCGAACAATGGCAGAAGAAAGGGTGAAGGGCTGAAGGAAAATGGAGGAGGGAGAGGAAGAGCGTGCGACAGCAGTTCCAACTCAAGAGGGAAAGGCGAAGAGTCGGTGGACGGTTGCGAGTTTGCCACGATTCACGAAGAGGCGCCCCGGCCTACACGTCCGTTCGGAAATACTCCTACTACTCGTCCGTTCGAAAATACTCCTACTACTCGTCGTCGTCTCACTGATATGTTGGAATGGAACCACATGTCAACGAAACATGGTGTGTAATTTTTCGTGCAAAATGCGATCTGGCCGCGTTGGCCCGAGGTGCCGCATTAGTTATGTGCTCTCTTGCCGACTTCTGAGTTTGTCCCTGTGTTGCTCTTGCTAGTGTTGCCTTGTTGATGCTTACACCATAACATGTGCTGCTCCACCCAATAACATATTCCTTTGGTTGTTGATCTCTGTGTTGTGTTGTAAATATGTATGGGGTGTTTTCCTGTTTTCCTTGTTCTTGATTCGACATCATGTATTCGTATTGCCCTTCGGCTGTGTGGTTCTTTGGTTCGTTTTCCTTCTAGACTGGACCAAAGTTATGGTCGTACAATCTTCTTTTCAGCGGATTTATTTCGCGTCAATGATTCGGTACAAGCGGCATTGTTGAATTTGTGTCGCCCGATGCAGGCTGCTGGTTATCTTCTACAATCTCTGTACCGAAATATAAGACGTTTTTGCAGTTCAACGTCTTACGTTTTGGTCGGAGGGAGTATCAGACAAACGAAAAATATCTGAACGTATGATGCGATGTCAATGGTATTTCGATACAGGTGCCAGAAACTGTTGGCTGGCGTCGAACAAATGATTGCTTTCAGGCATAAATTGGTAAAACTTTCAGTCTGTACAGATTGCAGGTAACAAAATACCAAGTAAAATATAGCAGAAACCAAGAATAAAATCTAACTTTGTGTTGGTTAATGGAAGATTGCCGTAACCCCCTATGTTCTTGAGATCAACAACGATTCTCGGCTAAACTACGGCGACATAAGAAATGAAGAACTATCTGGTTGACACCCGACACGCACACCGTTCCGGTTCTATGGAGTCAGCCGAATGAGCTACCACCTCACCACCAGCACACCACTATGACGACAACAGAACTAGCAGAAGAACACCCTTGCACTGTCCATCAGTATCCTCGGAGTTTCTTGGCAACTGCTGTCAACACCCTGTCGCCGATGAAGGCGCGCAAGAACCGGATGAACTGATCCTTCTTCATCTGCCCTTTCTGCAGCACAAAGGAAATCGCAGTTGAGTACACTTCGTCTGTGCTTCAGTGCTTGTAGTATCACAAATTACTTGTCCGTGAGAGATTTAAATACGAACTAGGCACGATCCCATCGATCAAATGCAGCAGCTGTGCCGATCTGCCATCTAAATGAATGTGAAGGACTAGGACTAGGCGATGAACACCAATTTACCTTGAAGCGATTGTAGGTCCCCTGTAATGTCTGCAGCTTGGAGGATGGCACGAACCGCTGGATCTCTGCTAGAAGCGTCGGAAACATGTCACGAGCCACCGGCGAAGGCTTCTTTAGGGCGGAGGTCGCTCCCGATGATCCTGAAACCCAAAAATTCAACGAACAATGACATGAGATCCAAGCACACCTGGGAGCAATTGCAGCACCAATTCAGACAAGGCGCTCACTAACCTTGCATCTGATGAAGGCTGGGGCACTTGAAGCTGACGACGTACTCTGGGAGGATCCTCATGTTCATGTCCTTGCCCCAAACAACGTACCACTGGGGATTCTGCATGTTGTCGACGGCGCTGTCGTAATCGTCACTGCTGGGGTGGAGCTGGGAGGACCCGGCTGGGATGACCTCTGGCCGGCCCATCAGAACACGGCACAGCACGATGTGTGCCTCGCCGTTCTCATCTGCATTTGCTAGCATTGCGCTGCACAAAAATGATTTCATACTCGTTAGTTTCTTTATGTAGGGAACATTCAGAACATATTTCATCACCACTCTAGGTAGCAGGAAACATTTTTCTTTTTGGAGAAGGAGGTAGCAGGAAACATGATTCAGTTTTGCTCATCTTCCTCCCTTCCACAAACCATTACCCAGTCCAATTACCGCATTCATAGATAAACTAATACTGTCGTTTATGCAAGCTTGTTTCCCCCTAATTTTTGAGCTAGGAGCATGAATCAAGATACATAGAAACCAAAGGCTAAAATAAATTGATGTGGTGATGTCGATATGTATATAAACGAGCAGCCTATAGGAGAGCAAAAATAGAACAAAGGAATATTTTGTAGTACAAGTTATTTCTTGATTTAAAAGTAGAACTCTATTTCTCAATTAAAAAACTACTCCCTCCGTCCCATAATGTAAGATGTTTTTTGGCACTACACTAGTGCCATTATGGGACGGAGGGAGTAGAAGTGTAGATATGAACACAAATATTCCTCGAGAGATGCGGAAATATGAATGCAATT
This sequence comes from Aegilops umbellulata, assembly GCA_032464435.1. Classification (NCBI taxonomy): domain Eukaryota; kingdom Viridiplantae; phylum Streptophyta; class Magnoliopsida; order Poales; family Poaceae; genus Aegilops; species Aegilops umbellulata. The sequence continues at coordinate 539,067,342 of CP136057.1, read as the reverse complement.
TGCAACAAATCCCGAATTGGTGACTGTGTCTGATAAATTATGCTTAAGCTATATGCCTATGTTCATGCTTGCCATCGATCAAGAATTCAAGATTCAAAACCACAAATTCAGAACTCCGAACTGACCTGGCGTAAGGAGACTGAGGCGGCGAGAGGTGGAGGCCGTCGCCGTGCGCGCGATGGCCGAGGACCCGGCTGTTGGTCCTCCCGAACCCGTGCTCCACCGCCGCGGCCACGTCCGCCGACGGCGCGCCGTACCACGCGAACTTGGCATTGCCCCCGTCGGCGCCGCGCGCAGCGGCCAGGAGCTGTCCCTGCTGCTGGAACGCCCTGCACCGAGGACCCTGGGCGACCTTGTGCACCGCCGTGATCGCCACGGCGCCGCCCACTCGGGGGGCAATCCCGCTGAGGAAGAGCTTCTTGACAACCTGGTAGAACTTGTCCGTCTCCTCCAGCCTCACCGCCCTGCCCCAAGCCCCGCGGGCCGCCTTGCTGACCCTGCCCGACTCCACCGTGTCGCTGCTCTCGTCGGACCCCTCCTCCACCCCGGACGACGCCCCGTCCTCCAGCTCAGGCTCGCCCCTCTTCCTCTTCCGCCCGCCCTCCGGCACAGGGAAGAAGCAGGCCCCGCGGTCGTCAATCCAGCCCATGGCGACCTCCTGGGCGGTGCCAGCGTCGATGCGCACCATCCGCAAGAAATCGAACAGGAACTCCCTGCCGCCATACGCGGCCTCGGCGACCACCCTCCCGTCCAGGAACGCCCGGCGCAGAGGCACAGCCGCCTCGCCCTCGACATCAGCCCAGGCGCCGCCCTCGAAGCAGAGGAACCTGACGGGCGCGCCGCTCCGCCTGAACTCCCGCCAGCCCCGGAGCAGCGGGGACGGGCCAGCGCCCCCGACGCCGCCGAAAGCCACGGCCGGGCGGGGGATCGCTTGCTTGACATCGCCGGAGAAGTCCATCGCCGCCTGATCCCGATCTGTGGAGGCGCTCGCTACCTACGCTTCACCGTCGATGATGCGTGGAGGCGGTCGGGTCGGGCTAAGTGGAGTTGGGGCCGGAGGCGGGGCGGGAATATATAAGAAGCGGGGGAGTGGGACGGCGGCCGGGTCGGTCTCGTGAGCCGCACGTCGGCGGGGACGTCGGTTTTTGTATTCTGCCGCGGCAAGGAAGAGGAGGGAGGATGGGCGCGTGGTGCCGCCTTTTAGTTTAGTTTTGAGACGGCTCGGCTCGGCCGATCGCGCGGTTTCTTCTTTCTGGAAAAAAATTATTTTTCTTCCGATGGCGGTTTTGCCCCTGCCCCGAGGTGACTTGGTGGAGAAGTCTGGATGGGTCCGTAACCGTTCTCCTAATCCACACTTGCCTCGTTTCCCTTTTTCAACTACTACTTGCTTGAATTGGAAGTTTTTGTTTTTTCAGGAAACTTGGTTTCGAAGTATAGTACACTGTACTACAGTAAGCATCGAATTGGGCAGATATGCAAAGGAAGTGCAATCTTTTTTCACCAATATAATAAATTACGAAGTCGTCCTTTCCACATTTTTTTTAAATGCAGATCTATTACGTATCATAGTTCATTGAACGTACAAAGCACCTCAAACATAAAAAAATTACATCAAGATTCTGAAACCAACAAACGACCACTGCCACCATCAAAACAAGTCGTCAGCGCTCATATAATGTGGCGTGTCTAGAGATTAAAAAAAAGGATCATGTCAGAAAATCAAAGGTATCTGTCGCGTTCTCTGTATTTAGTTTCTCCGTAGGCGCGGGAGGCTGGTGATGGAGACGTTTAATTCCTTCGTTTCACCACAGTTGTTTTCCTCCCATGTACGAAAGCGGAAGGCAGTTGTACCGAATTTGCCCTTCGCCCCACCCCTCCGTTCCTTGCGTGGCAGGTTTATCAGCACAGCACGCACGAAACGGCCGGCGCGTCGCTTTCACTCCGACAGCTGCTCACACTGTACTGTATTCCTAATCGGTTTTTCCCTCTTTCTTGGCGCTTAAGACGCTGCCTCCACCACGCTCACGTTCTTCTTCTTGACAAGCAAGCAGCCGCCCAGGCCTCCACCGGTCAGCCCGGCCCGACCCGGCCCAGCCCAGTTCCAGGACCAACGCTGACCTTCCGCGTTGACCGGCTCGATCGTCACGGCACACCTTTTTCTTCGGTCTGTAACCCGTGGGCTGTCTCGTTCGTAGTATCTCGTCTCGTGTATGGTGTGTGTTGGTTGGGACGGTGGACTTCGAATTGGCAACGAGTGCTGCGTGGCGGTCAAGTTAGTTCCAGCCGGGCAACGTAGCGTGCTGCCTTTGCGAAGCGCATGCACGCACGTGACCTGACCGACTTGCCGCCGGTGTTCGGGTTCCTTTTCCCCTTCTCCCCGCAGGGATCCCGGCCGGCCTCGCCGTGCGTGACCACTTCTCGAAATGTCTGGCTCGCCTTGCACGCAACATTTTTCCGCAGGCCATTGGACGTCGGCAGAACTTCTGCGTGAACCCCTGCAGCCTTCTCTCAAGAGAATAGAAAATGCTCCTCCTGCAGCTTAATTAGGCCTCAAGTTTTCGCCTTGTCTGCAGCAAAATATCTGCAAGAGGAATAGAGGATACATACTTGGTTTGTTTATAATATTTTTTCGTTCCTGGTCGAGATTTCTTGCAGCGATAGGCATTGCATTGTACAGTAGTGGGTGCTGACAGTTGTCGTGGTTATCCAGGTTCAGTTACGAAATTGTCTTTGTGTGTTTCCATCCCTTGCTTATCTTCTGGCTGGTGAGCATATGCCTACGTGTACATAAGCCTACCGGACATCATCGGCCGGATCGACCCCCCTTCATACAATTTCTCCCTGTGTTTAGGAGAAATCTTTTACTGTACTATTTATTTTTCCTTTTCGTCAAGGCCAAATATCATATATTAAGTAGAACGAACCCTTAAAACATCATTGCAAAAATTGAAAAATACGTCTAAATTTTTTAGGTGTCAAGGCCTTGTTCCTCCTATATCCATCGCAGTGTGCCATATGCAAAGCTCGTTGTGCCTTTGGCCTTCCGTCTCAGCAGACAACTTGTTCAAACCCAGAGACTTATAGAAGCAGCAGGCGGGGAGCGGTCAATGTAGACCAGAAGATGCCCATGGATGCGATTTTGCGTTGCAGATTGTTGCTCCGGAGAAGATAACACCGTAGAGGGCTTGTAGAACATTCGAGGTATGTCCAGACGAAATCATAAAAAACAAATCTTTTTTTGGGGGGGGGGGGGTCTTCTGGCGATTTATTTATCATCAATCATGGTTGTATAACGAACACCAGAAATGATAAAAATTATATCCAGATCCGTAGACCATCTAGCGATGACTACAAGCACTGAACGGAGCCGAAGGCGCACCGCCGTCATGTTAGAGGCGAGGGTGTCCCGATCTTTCGATGAGATGATAACTATCGATTTGGTGGAGTCGACTTTCACGATCCGACTACAAACGTGCACGACGTTGCGCCTTAGCAATCGCTAAACCAATCTCCTGAGGTTACTGACGATGCCGGAAGCACGATCAGCCTGACCACGAAGGTCTATTCCTGCAAGCAATCGAAGAACGAGTAAGAATATGATAAAGCAATCTGAATATTGCGAATATATATGAAGTATTAATAATGGTGGGGATTCGTAAGCGGTCTTAGTCTGGTCGTTGGACACAAACAAAGTACACGAAGTTGCAATGGCTAACTTTTAACTAAACAAATCCCAAAGAAAAAGCTACTAGATGGATCTACTTACATAGGAGTAAGGGATGGCGGGCAAGGAGGTGGGAGGACGTCCCAAGGCAGCCTAAAACCAACCCTAGGTCGTACAAGGCTCATGGGCCCAGGTGGAGGTGATGCAACACCTTTGGACTTGTTGTTTGACTCGGATTCTGCTGCAGCGTCAGATTGTTTCGTCCATACCTCAACGCTTCGGACGAATTTAAAGGTGATTCCAATTGGTTTGGAAAGAGGATGAAATCTACTTTCCAACAAAAAAAGAATCACCCAATTCGGAGTCCGTATGAAAAAGTTCTTGGTGTTTTGAGTCAGTTATGTCTATGCAGTCCGAATCTGAATCCAGAACGTGAGAGACTTGGACTCTATCTTCTCTTGGCCCAAAAGTGACGTGAGAGGACTTTTTGAACAGAACTTAAACTTCTCCTTTTCCCCTATGTTCATATGTGGATTGTACAAATGTCCCATACACCTGCAATTAGACAAAACACAAAAGTGTGTGAAGTATTTTTGTTCTGGATAATATAAATAGATTATTGAATAGTTAACACTAGAAATCACCTGACAAATATGCATGTATGCAATATTTTTGGTCGTATCCAAGGTAGTCATGTCCTCATCATCCTCCCCTTCTTGAAAATAAAGCCGTCCTCGGCGTTGCTTAATCTGAAATATGGCTAACAAAAGAGACAAGGTGTACATGTTGTATATGTATATGTCATCCATTTTTATTTCCCTTAGTTTTTGCACATATGACACATGTATACATGAGTAACTTTCATAGTTCATAAAATATAAAGCAAAATATTATCACAAGAAGTAGAAGGCATGAAAATATTGCAACTCAGTTTGCACATATAAGTGAAACTCTTATTCATATCAGAAGATTGACAAAGTTCATCATTAAACCATCCCAACATTGGTGAATAAACTTTAATAATTTCAGAATTACATGCTACAACATGCTGTAATAAGCAAATATGCAACAAGTCATTCAACACAAAATCATTATCAAGATTAGAGGTCATATCAAAATGGCCCATCAAGGTGGCCCAATGATCAGCACGAGCATTAAAGAGCTCCATACGCAAGGCCCGGTTTTCACGGTCCTTATCTTCCAACATCTCAGTAGTGGTGCAAAGGAGTGAGTCCTCATGGGATGCATCACTGTACATGCCCTGAAGGTAACCATGCGCCCCAGGGAGGGATGCTGGCATGTAGCAAAATTCAGTGTTGCTCAACAAGGCAGTTCTAGCTCGCATAATGGTCATCATCGAGTAGGCTGCATCTTGAAGGGACATCCCAATAGTGATCCCGAGTCCATAAGAACGGTGGAGTGGTTCCGTGGCTCCGGGATATGATGGATATATCCTGACCGTGCACAGATATTGGCTCTGGTTAAAATCTCTAAACTGCTCTCCGACGGTGTATTCAGGGTACCATCGGTAACCTGCCTCAACCATCACTCGAACCAACATGGCGGTATGACCACATACACCGATGCAACGGGTCAGACGAACCACTTGGTTTTGGGGACGGGTAGCCATCTGAAAGCACAAAATAGTGCAAAGGCATTAGAATTTCTGGATGAAATTGGACAGCATAACGGCTGTAAATGCTCAGAAAAAGAATTGAGACATCCACAACAGTTTGCGAAACCACTCAACAACAACATATCAAGGTTCTGGTTCAATTGGCAACATACTAAACTTTAGTAGAACTGAACTGGGCTGTATCCAACAATCCTATAAGTTACTACGGATTTAGTACACGTGAACCTGATAGAGAGCAGAGAGCCTAGTCCTTAACCCACGTAGAATGAGAAGAGAATGACTCAGAATAGAGGGCATAAGGTAAAGGAGTAAAAGAGCCTTACGTTCCCTCCCACAATCAATTCCCCTACATATAACTAAAGCATTTCTAGACTCGACATCGACCAGTTTGGCTTAGGGAACCTACAGGCAGTCCGGCTCTGATGCCAACGCTGTCAGGACCCCGATCCTAAGCCACATCGATCCAGCGTGTAACACATCATATCACTTTGCGGCCTCACGCACGGTACTCCCACGGGTGCCACCTTACCTGGCCCGGGACCGTTTGCGCCTTTTGGCTCACGTATATGATAGTGTCGCTAGCATCCATATGACAGAGAACCCGGGCCGACATGGCTAGTCGTGAACCCAAAGTGGCGCTAGCCTATGAGGACAGGCATACATGAATCACATCGAGCATGTCGGTCATCAACGTATTTATTCGGGCTGTAGCACTGGGCTAACAGGACTCCGGTAACCCGGGCTGTAGCAGGCTAGGCAGGACTCCGAATAACAGCGCGTGACATTTCCCCGAAGGGACAGACATAGGAACGACGTGAAACACATGCCGGCCAGTCAAGTGTCCAAGCAGTAGTGCTGGGCTAGCAGGACTCCGGTGAACCGGGCTGTAGCGGACTACTATCGCTCAGAAGCACAAGACTTACATTTCCCCATATGAAAGGCTGCCAAGGATAAACAACTAGATAGTCGGATCCCACTCATACCAAGCATTTCAATCATACACACAATATGCCCGATATGAGTAAATACAACATGGCATCACAACAGTACTCTACGACTCAAGTACTTTATTTAGAAGGCTCCGAGGAGCCATACATATCATCCATACAGATAGGGGTCACATGACCCAACACTCAAGTCATACAAACATACAAGCACATGCGGAAGCAAAGTAGTCTGAGTACAGACACTAGAAGAAAGAAGGCTTGACAAAGCCTGTCTATCTACAACGACCCTTCACAAGTCTTGGATCACCACCTGGTGATAAGTCACTCATCAACGTCGAGGTCTACATAGAACCCACCAGAGGGGTTGGTGCAGTCGTCTGAAAAACATGATTAAAGCAACATGAGTACAGAGGTACTCAGCAAGTCTTACAACAGGAACCTATCATACATGCACATTCTCAAGAAGGTAGTGGGGTTATTGCAGCAAGCCAGCTTTGACTCTTGGCTAAGCTATCCTACGATAGACACCACTTGTAAATCATTTGTCGCACACGAGTCCACTATCACCATCACAATACTCCACCGTGGATCCTCTCTCGCCGTCCTACGAGAGGGCCATCCGCGGTACTCACACTTATCTTGAGATTTTTAGTAGTATCCATTTAACTTATCTATGAACTGTATAGGTGACCAAGTAGTCCTTTACCGCGGACGCGGCTATTCGAATAGATTTATACCCTGCAGGGGTGTACTTCTTCACACACGCTCTCACCACTTATCGCCGTTTACACGACATGTACTCGGCAACCTTCAAGCGGAAGCCCAGCGAGGGTGTCGGCCACGGCCTACCTAAACACTCAAGTCTCTAGTCCAGGTTTATCGCCTATTCGGGTTCCATCCGCAGGGAGTCCGGCCGAGGTTTCCACTAACGGCCCCGAACGATGTGAACAGGGTTCCCGAGACACCAAACGGGCGAGTCGGTACACCGTGCCACGTGCCTACCGCAACACAGCCCACCCCGATGGTCAGCGCCGCGTGCGGCCCCCAGCATGCTACAAACACCAGAAACTACTTTGCAACTGCTAGACAGAGAACAAGCGTGATCAAGAAGCCGAGAGGGTCCATTGGTTTCGGGCCCAATGCGTGGTAGTAGCTGAGTCTTAAATCACACACACAGATCTCAGTTCTTAAGGGCGGCCTCAATGAAACAACCCACCATGTACTCCTACATGGCCTTTCATCGATTCCTTTACCAAATCATGTTCAACACTTCCACGCTATTGACAACGATACAACCTTTCACTCTGGATCATCATCCCGATGAGCCAGACCTGACACAACTCTAAGCATAGCAAGCATAGCATGGTAGGAACACACACACACACATGTATTGGCTCAATCAACTCCTACACATGCTAGTGGGTTTCATCTAGTTACTGTGGCAATGACAGGTCATGCAAAGGAAGTGGGTTCAACTACCGCAACACACAGCAGTTTGAAACGCGTTGTCTTAATGCAGTAAACAAGGGCAGAAGCGAGAACATGGGTTTGTATCGGAATGATCAACGAGTTGCTTGCCTGATGGAGTGGTCGTGGGATACTGCCCTTCAGTTGGATACTCGGAGATATCCTCGGAGGCAGAACCTACCACGATGAACACATCGGAACACAATCAATACATGGCGATATGCAACAACATGATGCATGCTATGACATGGCAATATGAATGTGTCCTGACCTAGTGCAAGTTAAACCAGAAGGGAATGAACCCATTTGAACCAAAGATTCAAATGGAAACTCATTTATTAAGATCATATTAGTGTATCATCTTGTAGTGCCTAAACAGTGGGTTTAACTTGGTTTTTCATGCATGAAACTGGTACAGATGGATAGCTTGCATTTTTCTGATGATTTTTCATATATAACTTATTTCAATTTGAGCTACGGTTGAATTGATATGAATTTTAGAAGTTTAAACTATTTTCTGGATTTTCCTGTATAAGAATAAATCCAGTAATTAGATAATTGCGTCAGCATGAGATCATGCTGACCTCAGCAGGTCAACAGACCGGTCCAGGTCAAACCTGACGCGTGGGTCCCGCGTGTCAGGGTCATTAGCTTAAGCAAAACAGATTAATCTTAATTCTAGTTTAATTAGCAGGCGGGGCCCACATGTCATAGACTCAGGAGGAGTCAACTGGGCCCACCTGTCCACGTCAGGGGGTCAAACCTTATCGGTCAAAGGTCAAGGCCCGCCGGCGTTTAGCCGCCGGCGAGGCCAGACGCGGCGGCGCACTGCGGGATTCGCCCACAGGGCTCCGTTTGCAGCGCAGAGAGCGGCTACGGGCAGCTGGTGCTCGCCCGCATCTAGCTGTGGTGGTGGCTGGCCTCGGGGTCGCCGGAAACGACGCCGGCGACGAGGTCAGGTGGAGGCCGAAGCTCGGCCAGCTCGTGCGCGTGGCTGCAGTGGCTTAGGCGAGGTGGAACTAGCACCTACGGCCTCTACGTGGCGCGTGGGGTGTGACGGGCACAGGCCCGTGACCAAATGGTCACCGGAGCAACGCCGGCGACGTGGCCAGGCGGCGGCGCGTGCAGGTGAACTGCGTGTGCTCGCTGTGGTGCACGAGAAGCAGAACGGAGGGGATGGGAAGCTAGCTAGGCTCACCGCGGTTGCGACGGAGCTGACGGCGGGGTCGGGGACGAGCCGGAGCAAGCGGGGCGGCGATGGCGATCTGGGTGGCCGAAGGTTGAAGACGAGCTCGAGGAGGTCGTTCGCAGGCTCCCGGCGAGGCGTGGCTTGGTGGAACGCTCGAGGAGGAGGTGGCGGAGCTGCAGGACACAGTGGAGCAGCACGGGGGCGACGAGGGGCGTGGATTCACGGCGGCGTGGGCGCGGCAGCGTCGGCCATGGCGGTGAGGGAGCGAGGGAGAGAGGCAGGGGGGAAGTGGACGTGTCCACGGGGTCGGGGGCACGACGTGGAGGCCGTCCAGCGCGTCGGGCGGCGAAGCGGCGAGCAGGTGGCGTCGTGGCGAGCTCGCGCTCGTCGGCGTCACCACCCTGCCTGCCTGGCGGGGACGAAGCAGCTGGCTGGCTCGGGCCAGCACAGTGCTGGGCCGCCAGGTGGGCCGGCTGGTGGGTTTGGCCAGGTAAGTCTTTTTCTGATTTTTGTTTCCTTTTCTATTTCTTTTGTAACTTTGTAGACTTATTAAAAATACTAAAACAACTCCTAAAATCACCAAACCTCATCTGGACCTTGATTAGAATATTTCCAACCAGTAACATTTTAGTTTGGAGATATTTGAGCAATTGAAATGTTTTATAAATTTTAAATGCCCAAATTCAAATACTTATGCATTAATTCAATGACCTTCTGTTGACCTAGAAAAATGTGCACTATTTTTGCCAGAGGTTTAAGACCAAAGCAAAGATGATGAACATTTTAGAAGGGCATTTCAGGTTCATTGAAAAAGATTTTAGTAAACCCTAGTAGATTCAGGAGGGGTGCTGGGGGGTTCTGCCTTCCCCATTTCAATTTTCTTGTCAAAAGAAAACATGATGCACACTCTAATGCATGAACTAGGTAGGATGTGACAACTCACCCCCACTCAAAAGAATCTCGTCCCGAGATTTAAGATCTGTCGGAAAGAAGGTGGGGTACTCAAGTAGAAGACGATCCTCCCTTTCCCATGTAGCTTCTTGCTCGGAATGGTGTGACCATTGAACCTTGAGAAACTTGATATTGTGGCGTCGAGTGGTACGCTCGGCTTGATCAAGGATACGAACGGGGTGTTCCTGATAAGTGAGGTTATCTTGGAGATCAAGCGTTTCGTGGTCCACTCCACGGATAGGATCCGCGAAGCAACGCCTGAGTTGAGAAACGTGGAAGACGTCATGAACTCTGGAGAGATGCGGAGGTAGTTCCAATTGGTAGGCAACTTCTCCTCGTTTGGCAAGAATGCGAAAAGGTCCAATGTAACGAGGAGCCAATTTGCCTTTGATACCGAATCGATGGGTTCCCTTTAAAGGTGTAACCCGAAGGTAAGCCATCTCGCCGACTTCATAAGCCATGGGCTTATGCTTGCGGTCATACTAACTCTTTTGTCAAGACTGGGCGGTTTTCAACTTCTCACGAATAATGCGAACCTGCTCTTCTGCATCCTGGATCATGTCCGGGCCAAAGAGTTGTCTCTCGCCGGTTTCTGACCAGTTAAGAGGCGTTCGACATTTTCGTCCATAAAGAACTTCGAAAGGAGCTTTACCCAAGCTAGCTTGATAACTGTTGTTATAAGCGAACTCGGCGAATGGAAGGCACTTCTCCCAATTCATACCGAAAAAGATGACAGAAGCTCGGAGCATATCCTCCAGAATTTGATTGACTCGTTCTACTTGACCACTTGATTGCGGATGGAAGGCGGTGCTAAAGGAGAGACGAGTCCCCATAGCATTTTGGAAACTTTCCCAAAATCGAGAGGTGAAAAGACTTCCACGGTCTGAATTAATTTCCAATGGAACACCATGGAGAGATACTATTCGAGAGATGTACAAATCAGCTAGCTGGCTAGCGGTTATACTCTCGCGAACAGGTAAGAAGTGGGCTACTTTGGAAAGACGATCGACAACAACGAAGATAGCATTATTCCCTCTTTTGGTTCTGGGAAACCCGGTAATGAAATCCATACCGATTTTATCCCATTTCCATTCAGGAATCTCCAATGGTTGAAGGGTGCCAGCAGGCCGTTGATGCTCTGCTTTAACACGACAACAGACGTCGCAAGTTGCAATGTATTGAGCGATTTCTCTCTTCATCCTAGTCCACCAAAACCTCTGGCGTAGGTCTTGATACATTTTAGTACTACCGGGATGAATGGTGAGAGGGGATTCATGAGCTTCCTTAAGGATCAATCGCCTCAAGTTGCGTACCTTGGGAACCACTAGACGGTTTCCAAAGAACACAACACCTTGATCATCAATGGAGAAACAATCTGCAACTCCCTTCTTGATGTTTCTCTTGATACGGGAAATTCCCGGATCCACCTTTTGTGCCTTGATGATCTGATCCGTAAGGTTAGGTTTCGCCACCAGGGTGGAAAGGAATCCTCGAGGAACAATGTGAAGGTTAAGTTTATGAAATTCCTCGTGGAGAAATGGTTGACTTTGTTGTAACATCAGGTTGTTACAATAATATTTACGACTTAGTGCATCAGCCATGACATTAGCTTTGCCTGGGGTGTAAGTTATTCCTAAGTCGTAATCCGAGATCAACTCGACCCAATGTCTTTGCCTGAGATTCAAATCCGGTTGGGTGAAGATATATTTCAAACTTTGGTGATCAGTGTAAATTTCGCAACGATTACCCAAAAGGTAATGTCGCCAGGTTTTGAGTGCATGGACTACTACTGCAAGCTCTAGATCATGTGTGGGATAATTATCCTCATGTGGACGTAACTGTCGAGAAGCGTAGGCAATCACATGACGATCTTGCATGAGTATGCAACCTAGTCCTTGTCGCGAGGTGTCGCAATAGATAGCAAAGTCCTTAGAGAAATCTGGTGGTACCAGTACGGGAGCAGATGTCAGGCGTCTTTTCAGTTCCTGAAAGCTGAACTCGCACTGTGGGGTCCACTCGAACTTTTTATCTTTCTTGAGGAGTTCAGTTAGAGGCTTAGCAACCTTGGAGAAATTCTCGACGAAGCGGCGGCAATAGCTCGCTAAACCAAGAAAACTCCGAACTTGCTTAACCGTTTCAGGTGGAGTCCAGTCAAGGACAGCTTGAACTCGCTCGGGATTGACAGCAATGCCCTTGCCAGAGATTACATGGCCCAGATAGGTCACTTCTGGCAACCAGAATTCGCACTTGGAGAATTTGGCATAAAGGCGATGCTCTCGAAGTTTCATCAATACTAGCCTTAGATGTTCGGCATGTTCTTCCTCATTCTTGGAGTAAATGAGTATATCATCGAGGTAAACCACAACGAATTTATCCAAATACTCCATGAAGATCGAGTTCATTAACCGAGAGAAGGTGGCTGGAGCATTGGTTAACCCGAAGGACATGACGGTGTACTCGTATTGGCCGTAGAGAGTAACGAAAGCCGTTTTGGGAATGTCCCCGTTCTTGATTTTGATTTGATGGTAGCCCAACCTCAAATCCATCTTGGAAAAGACTGAGGATCCAGCGAGCTGGTCATACAGGTCGTTGATCCTGGGGAGCGGATACTTGTTCTTGATAGTGACCAAATTGACAGGTCGATAATCCACAACCATCCGATCCGTTCCATCCTTCTTCTTGACGAAGAGGACGGGGCAAGCCCATGGAGATGAACTAGGACGGATGAAACCCTTTTGCAAGGACTCATCGAGTTGTTTCTTAAGCTCAGCTAGTTCTAGGGGTGCCATCTTATAAGGTCTCCTAGAGATTGGGACGGTTCCTGGAACAAGGTCTATCACGAACTCGACGTCTCTGTCAGGTGGAACACCTGGCAATTCCTCTGGAAAGACATCCGGGAAGTCACGGACTACCGGAATATCTTCGAGGTCTGGAAGGGGATTGGCATTTAGAGAGTAGAGTTGATGCTCCGATACTCGGGTCAAAACATTGACTGTCTTGCCCGATGGATGGGTAAGTTGGACAGTTCTAGTTGAGCAGTCAATCTTGGCGTAATGGGCTGACATCCAGTCCATACCCAAGATGATGTTTATGTCCGAAGACTTGAGAGCTATTAGTGACGCGAGAAAAACCAATCTGTCGACAAGAATTTCATTTCCATGGCTGATCCTAGAGGTTTGCCACTTAGAACCAGGGGTTTGAATTACCATGGAGGTGGGCATGTCACAAAAGGTGGTGTTGTGCAAACGAGCATAGCTCTCAGAAATAAATGAATGAGATGCTCCAGTATCAAAGAGAACAGTTGCCGGATGGCAATTAACAAGGAGCGTACCGAGAACGACGTTGGGGTCCTCTTGAGTTTCTTCAGCTGAAACGTAGTTGACATGGCCACGAGCAGTGGTGGCTGGCTTGGCGACAAGCACCTTCGCTGTTGACTTACCACGTCCAACAGACTTTCCGAACTGGCTGGGGTTGTTCTGGGGACACTCACGGATGTAGTGGCCCGGCTCACCACACTTGAAGCAAGTTATCATATTGGGGCGTGGAGCAATATTGACAGTGGGGCCACCAAAAGTCTTGGGCGGCATATACTGCTGATTGGGGCGAGGCGCCTCAAAGGATGGCCTCGGGGTATACCTGGGTGGCATAGCAGAATTTGGAATCCAGACCCGGCGCTTCTGAGATCCAGAGCCGGATGAAGAACCATAGTCACGGGAGTGCTTGCGTGAAGCTTCAAAATCATTCTGCCCTGTCTCGGCACTGATGGCCTTATTGACTAGCTTCGGAAAGGAAGTGCATTCATGCAGACGAAGGTCACGGCGGAGTTCAGGGCTAAGTCCCTTGCGGAACCTTGCCTGCTTCTTGGCATCGGTGGATACCTCTTCGGGAGCATAGCGTGCAAGCTTACCAAACTCGCGACTGTATGCATCCACAGTCAGCTTCCCCTGGGTGAAGTTACAGAACTCCTCCCTCTTGCGATCCATGAGACCTTCCAGAATATGATGCTCACGAAAAGCGGCACTGAAATCAGCCCAAGTAGTGAGTTGGCCGACCGGGTGCATAGCTTCATAATTCTCCCACCAAAGGCTGGCAGGGCCTTCAAGGTGATAGGCAGCAAAGGTGACTTTATCATCTTCAGCTACGTTGACAGAACGTAGCTTGTGAGCGATGCTGCGGAGCCAGTCATCCGCATCGAGAGGTTCGATGGAATGATTGAACTTTGGCGGGTACAGCTTGACAAAGTCATTGATGGACACCGAATTGATCCTCTGCTGGCGTGCAGTGTTCTGCTCAATCCGCTCTAGCAAGCGATTGGTGTCGCGCCTGTTGCGCTCTGCCTCCAGCATCACTTCGGCCAGAGAAGGTGGTTGAGGCAGACTTTCCTCTCTAGGTGCACTAGCTTCTCCCTGCTCCGGAGCAGCAGGGTTGCTGCGGGTGTTGACCATCCTAGGAAAACAAAACAATGATTTAAACCAGGATGGCAAAATCTGGCCAAAGAAGTGCGGAATGTAATGGGTAACAAGGAATGCAGAGATGATCATCCGTATGACATGGTAATATAGAAACTGCCATATATATACCAACGGTCATACACATCATACATAGTTTAGTACAAGCTCAAGCTGAAGTACAACTAAGACGAAAGACGTTACATCTCATCGGAGGCATTCCAAGCTCCTATACATTATTTTTCTACACCTCCGGAATTGATACACACTAAGTTATATTCCACAATCACGCAGGACGGTGGACATACAACTATTACAATACTAGCGAGACTACTACTAGCTCAGACGGCTCCGTAGAAGTCCTCATAGAAGTCACCACCCAGACCTGGAAGCGGAACATGGTCATCTGGGAACAGACGGTCCTGCGGTGCTTGTGGACCATAGGGACTTGGGTGCGGCCTCGGTCCAACAGATGACAGCAGAAGAGGCCCACGAGGAGGGGTGATGCCTCCCACCTCACGCCATTCCATGAAGTCTGGCAGACTAGCCCGCACAGGGTACAAGTCTCTCGTGTCCATGTATCCGGCTTGCACCGCAGGTGCAAACCTCGTCAAGGTGGCCCAATGATCAGCACGAGCATTAAAGAGCTCCATACGCAAGGCCCGGTTTTCACGGTCCTTATCTTCCAACATCTCAGTAGTGGTGCAAAGGAGTGAGTCCTCATGGGATGCATCACTGTACATGCCCTGAAGGTAACCATGCGCCCCAGGGAGGGATGCTGGCATGTAGCGAAATTCAGTGTTGCTCAACAAGGCAGTTCTAGCTCGCATAATGGTCATCATCGAGTAGGCTGCATCTTGAACGGACATCCCAATAGTGATCCCGAGTCCATAAGAACGGTGGAGTGGTTCCGTGGCTCCGGGATATGATGGATATATCCTGACCGTGCACAGATATTGGCTCTGGTTAAAATCTCTAAACTGCTCTCCGACGGTGTATTCAGGGTACCATCGGTAACCTGCCTCAACCATCACTCGAACCAACATGGCGGTATGACCACATACACCGATGCAACGGGTCAGACAAACCACTTGGTTTTGGGGACGGGTAGCCATCTGAAAGCACAAAATAGTGCAAAGGCATTAGAATTTCTGGATGAAATTGGACAGCATAACGGCTGTAAATGCTCAGAAAAAGAATTGAGACATCCACAACAGTTTGCGAAACCACTCAACAACAACATATCAAGGTTCTGGTTCAATTGGCAACATACTAAACTTTAGTAGAACTGAACTGGGCTGTATCCAACAATCCTATAAGTTACTACGGATTTAGTACACGTGAACCTGATAGAGAGCAGAGAGCCTAGTCCTTAACCCACGTAGAATGAGAAGAGAATGACTCAGAATAGAGGGCATAAGGTAAAGGAGTAAAAGAGCCTTACGTTCCCTCCCACAATCAATTCCCCTACATATAACTAAAGCATTTCTAGACTCGACATCGACCAGTTTGGCTTAGCGAACCTACAGGCAGTCCGGCTCTGATGCCAACGCTGTCAGGACCCCGATCCTAAGCCACATCGATCCAGCGTGTAACACATCATATCACTTTGCGGCCTCACGCACGGTACTCCCACGGGTGCCACCTTACCTGGCCCGGGACCGTTTGCGCCTTTTGGCTCACGTATATGATAGTGTCGCTAGCATCCATATGACAGAGAACCCGGGCCGACATGGCTAGTCGTGAACCCAAAGCGGCGCTAGCCTATGAGGACAGGCATACATGAATCACATCGAGCATGTCGGTCATCAACGTATTTATTCGGGCTGTAGCACTGGGCTAACAGGACTCCGGTAACCCGGGCTGTAGCAGGCTAGGCAGGACTCCGAATAACAGCGCGTGACATTTCCCCGAAGGGACAGACATAGGAACGACGTGAAACACATGCCGGCCAGTCAAGTGTCCAAGCAGTAGTGCTGGGCTAGCAGGACTCCGGTGAACCGGGCTGTAGCGGACTACTATCGCTCAGAAGCACAAGACTTACATTTCCCCATATGAAAGGCTGCCAAGGATAAACAACTAGATAGTCGGATCCCACTCATACCAAGCATTTCAATCATACACACAATATGCCCGATATGAGTAAATACAACATGGCATCACAACAGTACTCTACGACTCAAGTACTTTATTTAGAAGGCTCCGAGGAGCCATACATATCATCCATACAGATAGGGGTCACATGACCCAACACTCAAGTCATACAAACATACAAGCACATGCGAAAGCAAAGTAGTCTGAGTACAGACACTAGAAGAAAGAAGGCTTGACAAAGCCTGTCTATCTACAACGACCCTTCACAAGTCTTGGATCACCACCTGGTGATAAGTCACTCGTCAACGTCGAGGTCTACATAGAACCCACCAGAGGGGTTGGTGCAGTCGTCTGAAAAACATGATTAAAGCAACATGAGTACAGAGGTACTCAGCAAGTCTTACAACAGGAACCTATCATACATGCACATTCTCAAGAAGGTAGTGGGGTTATTGCAGCAAGCCAGCTTTGACTCTTGGCTAAGCTATCCTATGATAGACACCACTTGTAAATCATTTGTCGCACACGAGTCCACTATCACCATCACAATACTCCACCGTGGATCCTCTCTCGCCGTCCTACGAGAGGGCCATCCGCGGTACTCACACTTATCTTGAGATTTTTAGTAGTATCCATTTAACTTATCTATGAACTGTATAGGTGACCAAGTAGTCCTTTACCGCGGACGCGGCTATTCGAATAGATTTATACCCTGCAGGGGTGTACTTCTTCACACACGCTCTCACCACTTATCGCCGTTTACACGACATGTACTCAGCAACCTTCAAGCGGAAGCCCAGCGAGGGTGTCAGCCACGGCCTACCTAAACACTCAAGTCTCTAGTCCAGGTTTATCGCCTATTCGGGTTCCATCCGCAGGGAGTCCGGCCGAGGTTTCCACTAACGGCCCCGAACGATGTGAACAGGGTTCCCGAGACACCAAACGGGCGAGTCGGTACACCGTGCCACGTGCCTACCGCAACACAGCCCACCCCGCTGGTCAGCGCCGCGTGCGGCCCCCAGCATGCTACAAACACCAGAAACTACTTTGCAACTCCTGGACAGAGAACAAGCGTGATCAAGAAGCCGAGAGGGTCCATTGGTTTCGGGCCCAATGCGTGGTAGTAGCTGAGTCTTAAATCACACACACAGATCTCAGTTCTTAAGGGCGGCCTCAATGAAACAACCCACCATGTACTCCTACATGGCCTTTCATCGATTCCTTTACCAAATCGTGTTCAACACTTCCACGCTATTGACAACGATACAACCTTTCACTCTGGATCATCATCCCGATGAGCCAGACCTGACACAACTCTAAGCATAGCAAGCATAGCATGGTAGGAACACACACACACACATGTATTGGCTCAATCAACTCCTACACATGCTAGTGGGTTTCATCTAGTTACTGTGGCAATGACATGTCATGCAAAGGAAGTGGGTTCAACTACCGCAACACACAGCAGTTTGAAACGCGTTGTCTTAATGCAGTAAACAAGGGCAGAAGCGAGAACATGGGTTTGTATCGGAATGATCAACGAGTTGCTTGCCTGATGGAGTGGTCGTGGGATACTGCCCTTCAGTTGGATACTCGGAGATATCCTCGGAGGCAGAACCTACCACGATGAACACATCGGAACACAATCAATACATGGCGATATGCAACAACATGATGCATGCTATGACATGGCAATATGAATGTGTCCTGACCTAGTGCAAGTTAAACCAGAAGGGAATGAACCCATTTGAACCAAAGATTCAAATGGAAACTCATTTATTAAGATCATATTAGTGTATCATCTTGTAGTGCCTAAACAGTGGGTTTAACTTGGTTTTTCATGCATGAAACTGGTACAGATGGATAGCTTGCATTTTTCTGATGATTTTTCATATATAACTTATTTCAAACTGAGCTACGGTTGAATTGATATGAATTTTAGAAGTTTAAACTATTTTCTGGATTTTCCTGTATAAGAATAAATCCAGTAATTAGATAATTGCGTCAGCATGAGATCATGCTGACCTCAGCAGGTCAACAGACCGGTCCAGGTCAAACCTGACGCGTGGGTCCCGCGTGTCAGGGTCATTAGCTTAAGCAAAACAGATTAATCTTAATTCTAGTTTAATTAGCAGGCGGGGCCCACATGTCATAGACTCAGGAGGAGTCAACTGGGCCCACCTGTCCACGTCAGGGGGTCAAACCTTATCGGTCAAAGGTCAAGGCCCGCCGGCGTTTAGCCGCCGGCGAGGCCAGACGCGGCGGCGCACTGCGGGATTCGCCCACAGGGCTCCGTTTGCAGCGCAGAGAGCGGCTACGGGCAGCTGGTGCTCGCCCGCATCTAGCTGTGGTGGTGGCTGGCCTCGGGGTCACCGGAAACGACGCCGGCGACGAGGTCAGGTGGAGGCCGAAGCTCGGCCAGCTCGTGCGCGTGGCTGCAGTGGCTTAGGCGAGGTGGAACTAGCACCTACGGCCTCTACGTGGCGCGTGGGGTGTGACGGGCACAGGCCCGTGACCAAATGGTCACCGGAGCAACGCCGGCGACGTGGCCAGGCGGCGGCGCGTGCAGGTGAACTGCGTGTGCTCGCTGTGGTGCACGAGAAGCAGAACGGAGGGGATGGGAAGCTAGCTAGGCTCACCGCGGTTGCGACGGAGCTGACGGCGGGGTCGGGGACGAGCCGGAGCAAGCGGGGCGGCGATGGCGATCTGGGTGGACGAAGGTTGAAGACGAGCTCGAGGAGGTCGTTCGCAGGCTCCCGGCGAGGCGTGGCTTGGTGGAACGCTCGAGGAGGAGGTGGCGGAGCTGCAGGACACAGTGGAGCAGCACAGGGGCGACGAGGGGCGTGGATTCACGGCGGCGTGGGCGCGGCAGCGTCGGCCATGGCGGTGAGGGAGCGAGGGAGAGAGGCAGGGGGAAGTGGACGTGTCCACGGGGTCGGGGACACGACGTGGAGGCCGTCCAGCGCGTCGGGCGGCGAAGCGGCGAGCAGGTGGCGTCGTGGCGAGCTTGCGCTCGTCGGCGTCACCACCCTGCCTGCCTGGCGGGGACGAAGCAGCTGGCTGGCTCGGGCCAGCACAGTGCTGGGCCGCCAGGTGGGCCGGCTGGTGGGTTTGGCCAGGTAAGTCTTTTTCTGATTTTTGTTTCCTTTTCTATTTCTTTTGTAACTTTGTAGACTTATTAAAAATACTAAAACAACTCCTAAAATCACCAAACCTCATCTGGACCTTGATTAGAATATTTCCAACCAGTAACATTTTAGTTTGGAGATATTTGAGCAATTGAAATGTTTTATAAATTTTAAATGCCCAAATTCAAATACTTATGCATTAATTCAATGACCTTCTGTTGACCTAGAAAAATGTGCACTATTTTTGCCAGAGGTTTAAGACCAAAGCAAAGATAATGAACATTTTAGAAAGGCATTTCAGGTTCATTGAAAAAGATTTTAGTAAACCCTAGTAGATTCAGGAGGGGTGCTGGGGGGTTCTGCCTTCCCCATTTCAATTTTCTTGTCAAAAGAAAACATGATGCACACTCTAATGCATGAACTAGGTAGGATGTGACAGTTCACTTCACCAAACAGTAGCAAAACTAGTGAAAGAACCAACCGCAAGCTTAACTTTTTTACGTTCGGAAAAATCATGGAAAGCAAATATAACATTTATTTTGAACTCCCATTCAATATATAAATCAGGCTTAAAACGACCATTAAAAGGTGGCATGGAAACAAAAACCTGATTGTGCGTATTCTTATGTCTTTGCACCTCTTGTGACGGTGGTTGTATTATCGGAGCTGGTGGCACGTCTCCCACGATTGATGAAGCCCAACTGACTCTGGAACCTGCCATATTTAGTAGAAAAACAATTAACAAAATCCGAGAATAATGTTCCTATGAACTACTAGGATATGATGGTAAAACGCTCACAGTATAGCAAATATCAAAGTCTTACAAGTTCTTACCATGCAGCAGGTGGTCACCGGCAACCAGCGGTGTCAAATAACTCCGAAGATTTAGTAAAGCGATTACCAGATGAGTGTATGTATACACGGTGTAGAAATATGTGGAGCTTGGAAGGCCAAATATATCGTAGTAAAAGATCAGCAATAATCAATTCAGAGATGCAATGTTGAATAAACGCTCAACGACGGTACTGTGCTGGTCCTAGGCTAGACCGTGCTAGAGACGTGAACCTAGAACACTAAAAAAATCACGACGCGTAACAAAGGCGGAGCACACTCTGAATATCTTTTTTCTCCTTTTTTCACGGATTTTTTTCCTTTTTTTCTTTTTTTCTCTCACTTTTTTTTTCTTTCTCTTTTTTTTCACAAACAAACTAGATAAGATACAGATTGGATCTAGTGATGACGCGAACGACCTCAAGCATGATTATGACAATGAATGATGGAGAGTATGTGGTGGAAATTGATGTATGGCGGTGGTGGACATCGGATGCAATAATGACGCGGTGGTGGTATATGGCAACGACAATGAAGATGGTGCGGCGATGGCGTAACAAACTGTGGACAGAACTCAAAACTCTAAACGAACTAGACACTAAGACCAGCAACTCGACACGACGATGCAACCGATAATTCAATAATGCAAACAATAAAAAGAAAATTGCAAAGGCTCAGACTGACTTGGACAAAAGGATGAATAGATCTAAATTTTTTGTGGCTTTTTCTTGGACAATAGGTAAGAAAATAAATCTAATCTAGGGGAAACTGGAAATTCTCACCGAGCAACCTGGCTCTGATACCACTTGATAGAGACAAGGGTGTCCCGATCTTTCGATGAGATGATAACTATCGATTTGGTGGAGTCGACTTTCACGATCCGACTACAAATGTGCACGACATTGCGCCTTAGCAATCGCTAAACCAATCTCCTGAGGTTACTGACGATGCCGGAAGCACGATCAGCCTGACCACGAAGGTCTATTCCTGCAAGCAATCGAAGAACGAGCAAGAATATGATAAAGCAATCTGAATATTGCGAATATATATGAAGTATTAATAATGGTGGGGATTCGTAAGCGGTCTTAGTCTGGTCGTTGGACACAAACGAAGTACACGAAGTTGCAATGGCTAACTTTTAACTAAACAAATCCCAAGGAAAAAGCTACTAGATGGATCTACTTACATAGGAGTAAGGGGTGGCGGGCAAGGAGGTGGGAGGACGTCCCAAGGCAGCCTAAAACCAACCCTAGGTCGTACAAGGCTCATGGGCCCAGGTGGAGGTGATGCAACACCTTTGGACTTGTTGTTTGACTCGGATTCTGCTGCAGCGTCAGATTGTTTCGTCCATATCTCAACGCTTCGGACGAATTTAAAGGTGATTCCAATTGGTTTGGAAAGAGGATGAAATCTACTTTCCAACAAAAAAAGAATCACCCAATTCGGAGTCCGTATGAAAAAGTTCTTGGTGTTTTGAGTCAGTTATGTCTGTGCAGTCCGAATCTGAATCCAGAACGTGAGAGACTTGGACTCTATCTTCTCTTGGCCCAAAAGTGACGTGAGAGGACTTTTTGAACAGAACTTAAACTTCTCCTTTTCCCCTATCTTCATATGTGGATTGTACAAATGTCCCATACACCTGCAATTAGACAAAATACAAAAGTGTGTGAAGTATTTTTGTTCTGGATAATATAAATAGATTATTGAATAGTTGACACTAGAAATCACCTGACAAATATGCATGTATGCAATATTTTTGGTCGTATCCAAGGTAGTCATGTCCTCATCACGTCATCACCCCTCCCTCGCCAGAGCTGGACAAAACTTGTTGTACTAGGTAGTCGAAAAGTCATCATGCTAAGGCCCCATAGGACCAGCACACCAAGACAACAACCATCACCGATGAAGAGAAGTGTAGACCAGAAGGATCCAACCTGAAGA
Source organism: Aegilops umbellulata (assembly GCA_032464435.1). Lineage (NCBI taxonomy): Eukaryota > Viridiplantae > Streptophyta > Magnoliopsida > Poales > Poaceae > Aegilops > Aegilops umbellulata. The sequence continues at coordinate 539,045,046 of CP136057.1, read as the reverse complement.
CACATTGACGTAGACGAACAAAGACAGGATCCGAGCGGATCCACCAAAGACAACCACCGACTGAATCCCGCGAGATCCACCGGAGACACACCTCGACACGCCCTCCGATGTTGCTAGACATACCACCAGGAAGTGGGATAGGCTGGGAGAACCTTATTCCATCTTCAGGGAGCTGTCGTCGTCCCGTCTTCCTGAGCAGGACACAAACCCTAGCAAAACTCAAAGAAATATATAAAAACCGAGCACTTCTGCCGGTAAGGGCTGGGATTCACCATGCCTCCATGGATTTAAAGCCACGGGAGACGAGGCAATTCAGCAGCGGCGCCGACGGGAGGTAGAAACCCTAGCCGCCTCTTTTGTTCGCTTGAAGGACAACCAAGGGGTAAGTCATGATCTACCCAATACCCAAATTCCGAAAAGCACAAATCTCACATGCTCCTCGACAATGCCGAGACTAACCAACCACCATCATTGGTCAGAACTGGAGTCGAAGGACCAAGGCAGCACAAACACGCTGGCTACTCCACTAGACAGTGTGACCAAGACAAAACTATAGAAGAAAATAAGAAACCTAGAGAACCAGATCATACACCATCCTCCACACGCCTCTCGACACTGCTAGGATGAACCGTCAAAACGAGGACAAGGTAGGAACACCTTATTACATGTCGATGACGATGCCATTGTCTCGTCACTGGTGATCAGAGATAAACCTTAACCTTATCCCTAACCCTACATCCATCAGATTGACAAGCGTTGGGGTCCTCGTTCCCTCCCATTTCACAAGGGACAGACGGAGAGATAGGGGTGCATTGGTCGCTTCATGGAGCCAGGGTAGATTGGCCATCGCCTTCTAGTCATCGAAGGAGGAGGAAAAAAAACCTAACTATATGAGGGAAGCAGAAGAGGCACATCGTTTGTCTCCCTCTCCCCTTTCCCTCTCGCGTCGCCCCCCTCGCGGGCGACACGGGGGGGGGGGGACCTCCGCCGCCAGCGACCCTCCCCACGCCTCGTCCTCCCCTCCGCCACTGCAGGTAGTCGGCGCCGGGCAAAGCCCGTGCATGCAACGCGGTGGCGGAGGGCCTCTCCCCTCTCACCCAGATCCGCGGAGGTGCAGCCCCCACTTCGGCCCATGGCGACGCGGCGTCCCAGCGGCGGCGGCTGTAGTGGTGCCGGTGGGAATCGGCCGGATGCATAGGGGGCGGCGACCCCATGGCTGGGTGGCGGCGCGCCCGTTGGTCCGACCGGTTCTGGCTCGTCCTGGATCTGGTGACTAATGGACGGCGCGGGGGGTGGCTGCGGCCCGGCGTGGCCGTCGATCTGGACACAGTGGTGCCGGCGGCTCGCTGGTCTGCTGGAGATCCAAGAGTATCATCGTCTCCGACTCGATCTGCTCCGGTTCGTGCTAGCTCTGGTACAGGGAGACTATCTTCATCTCCCGGTGCTGGCTGCATGGATCTGGCGACGGCTGGATCCTTTTGATCTAGTCTCCGACAGAAGGCGGCGGTCCGTGCACAAGAAGCTGGATGGAGTTCTTTGAACAGATCTGGGTGAAAACCTGCTCTTGGCTAGATGCCAAAGCCGGCGATGGCGGCATTCTACGACGTCGTTCCCTTCTTGAAGGCATCGCAGTGGAGAAGTTTTAGACTACTATCTGCTACTTCCGAGGGAAACCCTAGATCGATAGATCGGAAGACGGCGGCGCGATTGTGTCGTTTCCCCCCTTGGGGGCGTCTTTCTTGGAGGTATACGCGGGCTCGAGGGACCAGTGGACGACGTCTTTGATGGAGCGGTGCTTCATCATACACATGGATGGTGATAGATCTCGATGGCATGGCGCCCTGGAGATTAGGAGTCTGATGTGCGATGATGGACTCGTGCAGGAGGTCCACGATGTCTGGCGTCGTGGTGGCGTCGGCGGCAGCTAGACCGGGTAAGGTCGATGCAACAGTACAGCTCTGAAGATGGATTGGTAGCAAGTGGTTGCGGCAGCCTCATACCCGGCAGACGTCCTGGTTGAGGAGCACGCCGGACTGGTGGGTGCCCATACCCGGCAGACGTCCTGGTTGGGACCTCAGGTCTTAGATGTTAGGTCTGGCTGCGATGTCTGTTTGGAATTAGGTCCAGGCTATCTACACCCCTTCATCACTGTTGTATGACTTTGTAAGGTTTTATGAGAATAATTAATAAAGTGGCCGCATGCATCGCCCGGTTGCAGAGGCCGGGGTCCTCCTCCTTAAAAAAAACTATATAAGGGAAGAGCTCTTTTATTACTACCGCTATATATCAAATATATGTAATCCTACTATAGATTCCCGAGTCAAGGGTTTTCTTTTTTTGCTATTTGAGTTTCTTTTTCTTTTTGATGAAGACAATATTAATATCAAACTACTCAGTGATGCGATGCAGCCTACCAAATTATATGAACTACTCCCTCCCTTCCCAAATATTAATATCAAACTACTCAGTGATGCGACCTTTTTAAATTTTGAAGCATGGGAGCATTGTGAGAGGTGTGGCATCACTACGCTGCCGTTTCACAAGATTAACGTTCCTCTTGACACATGGCTAAATCTTATGGCCATCAGGAGCAGTGCACGCAGATAATGCATATCGGGACGCAGACAGACCATGAGTAGCTCGATGCGTCGGCTACTCTGTCACGCACGGTCCAAATCAGGGTATTAAAACGGTTGATTTCTTCGGTCTCCGGAATTAAGGTCGGCCGTCGGCGACCTGGTCTAACATTCATTCAGACGGTTTATTAACAAATCACCATCGCTTGCAGAGTTGCAGTTGCCCATACTACTAGAAAAATAGAGCCAACCAACTTTGTTTATTGCAGCCATGTAGACAGACAGGCCGGGTCCGCCGGGGCGGCAGCTGCGTGCGTACGTGGCGCAGACTTAGGGCCTAAGCTAGCTCGCCGATCGACCTGAAGCGCTTCTGGTCGGCCGTGCCCGTGCGTATCTCACAACAGAAAAATATGCCGCCCCTAATTTATTCCCCCGCGACGACGCATCCGGATAGCGACGCGATGAAACAGGCGGGCGGCGAACCAATCTGTGTGGTTGGATTGTTAGAATGAATGTGGTATCGCAGTTCATCGTGGTTTAAATTCTGTGTTTTAGGATTTCTGGCGATGTGCATTCAATGAAAGAAGATGTTTCTGTCGACGACAAGGTGTCTATGATGACTTCATAAATTTCAAGATAATATGCCGATCCAGTCTTTTACAGATTCTCATATAGGTAGTATATGTATGTTCATAGAGATGAGTGTACGCGTGGTATATGAGCGCTTCCGTTTACGGTGTTAAAAAAACGGACGGGCAATGCATCACAACGAGGCGATCCTTACATAGGCTTTACGCTCGCTAGCCCGTATCCGCAAGCCTTTTCCGTCAGAATATGCGAGCCCGATCGAGGCCGGAGCTTAGCTTGCTTGACTTTGATTTTGTTTAATTGATGCCAAGTTCCTTTTACTAATAGAATTGATGCCTAGCTGATGATCACCATGCTTGCTCAGCTTCGGTTTGGGTTCCAAATCTTTTCTGCTTCCTTCGCCCGCTCGCTTTGCTTTGGCTCAAAGCAAAGAACAACGGCCTGCATCTCCGCAGCAGAAAAGAAACGAGCAACAATCTTTCCCCACAGGCCCAGCACATTATGTGAAATTTCATTTGCGTCCCTCCAGCACCAGAATTTTTCAATGCTTTAGGCGGCGCGAGGGCGGGTCCGTGATGTCCAGCGGAGTTCAGAGGGGCCTGTCGTAAGAGGGCGAACAAAAGGCGGATTCAAAGGAGCGGGATTAAAGAGGGGAGAAGAAAAATGCGCGGCCCCTTTTCTTTTTGGTTTTCTGCGATGGAAGGGACTGCTCGCAAGGTCAGAATTCCACCCATTTGACCCTTTTGACGCATTCCTTTCCGGTTCTTTGGAATTACGTAGCTTTCTCCCGCCTGTCTACTAGTCTGCTGCATGCATGCGCGGCCGGGAGCTCAGCATGCATGTCACTAAGCAAAGCGCGCTTCGATGCATGGGCGAATTCGTTGCGTGCGTGTCAGCATGCATGGAATGGAAGCGATGATCCGTCTGCCTCAGCCTAATTGATTTGCTCCCTTTGCCTTTTAGAGATTTAGTTTCTTCTTTTCTCAATGGAACTGCTGGTGGCAATCGCTGCCTACCTATTTACTACTCCCTCCATTCACTTTTATATATTGTTTCAGACAACTGAAATTAAGCTGTTAGTGTCTACAACATCTTATAAAAACGAACAGAGGAAGTAGTTTAGTTACATTTGCGTGGTTGAAATAGAAACTAATTCATCAGCATGGGAAACAAGACCATAAGAATTCGCAATATATCTTTCACACAAAATGAATTCATAATATATATTTGGTCACATATTTTGACGTTGAATTTCCTTTAGCAAACGCTCTAACTTTATAAAACATGTAACCAGGGTATATCACATACACAAATTAAACACACACGGAAAAAGAAACATTTCTAATAAAACTAAAATTTACATTGAGGGATTTTTTATTTTTATTTTTTGTAGAATTTTTTCGACCTATTCATCATCAATCATGGTAGTACAACAAACACCAGAAATACAACAAACACCAGAAATAATAAATTTGCATCCAGATCCATAGACATCTAGCGAGACTACAAGCACTGAAGCGAGCCGAAGACGTGCCGCCACTATCGCCTATCCGTCGCCGGAGCCGGGCAAAACTTGCTATAGTTGAGTCGGAAAGTCGTCGTGCTAAAGTCTCATAGGACCCACGCACCAGAACAACAACCGTTGCCGATGAATAGTACCATAGATTGGACGGATCCAACCTAAAGACACACGAATGTATACGAACAATGACCATATCCGAGCAAATCTATCAAAGAAAGATTCGCCGGAGACATACCTCCACATGTTCACCAATGATACTAGACGCACCACTGGGACGAGGGCTATGCGGGGAGAACCTTATTCCATATTCAGGGAGCCGCCGTCATCTCACCTTCCTGAGCAGAATACAAACTCTATCAAAACTCAAATAAACATCTAAAAACGGATTCCTCTCGCCGGCAAAGGCCAGAATCCACCATGTCCTATGGCTGTAAGGTCACCGGAGACGAGACGAACTGAGGCGGCGCCGGCGAGAGATAGATGTACCCTAAGATTGTTCATAGCTGTCTTCTCTAGCTCTGGTTTTTGCATCCTGACATTCCTATAAGAGTCACATGAAAATTAGTAGGAGACTAGACTTGCACAAACTTGACTAGTTTCATAGGTTTTGGATAGTCGCTTGAGTGGCTTACCCGAACAAAGTGAGAGCCTAAGATCACGGTTGGGGACACACACACTTCTAATTAAGACGGGGTATAAAAATACTCATTTATTGTCTTTTTTTTCGAACGCGCAAAGTATTAGAAGAAGAGAACTAGAAGTACAGAGAGTCTGGTATGGCGGCTTGCCGCATTTACAACCATCCCCACGGTAGCATATGGTGGGCAGTCATTAACACCATAGGGCAACCAACAACGCCCTACATGCTAGAAGGTCCTATCTCCAGATGTCCGACAACCCCCTCGCACGAGAAAGCTTTCATAGCCCAACCTCATTACTGATGCGACGACAAAGCTTTCTAGCAACGACCACTGACCGTTGGAAGACGCGACTGACGAGGATACGTACCTAGGGTAGGGTAACTTATCATACCTGAGGTACCCAATCAAGGACATGACTCCTACAATGAAAGACATTCTAAGAAGTATCAACATTTCAGTCGACCTGATCAGCCCAGTCGACGGACACGAGCGTACTCGACCAGAAGCACAAGCAGTCGACCATGAAGACAGCCACTCGACTATAAGAAGACCTAAAGGCACTGCCTACAAACGGTCATCTCATAAGTAGCTTTTATGGCCTTCATGGTCCTTTATTACAGGCGTTACCAGTAACCCCCTCTCTTTATGTACATTAAACTCCTTGTAACGTGGGCTGGCTGGGGTCCTGGCGAACTCTATATAAGCCACCCCCCTCCACTAGGACAAGGGTTCGCAACTTTGTAACACACACGCACATAATCCAGTCGACCGCCTCCGGGCTCCGAGACGTAGGGCTGTTACTTCCTCAGAGAAGGGCCCGAACTCGTAAAACTCCTTGCGCATACAACTACTCCATAGCTAGGATCTTGCCTCTCCATACTTACCTCCCATTCTTACTGTCAGACTTAGAACCACGACAGTTGGCGCCCACCGTGGGGCAGGTGTTCTAGCGATTTGTTGGAGGAGTTGGGATTCTTTCACCCCACATCATGTTTTGGAGCGGAGTCATGGTCGAGAGCCGCGAGATCCGTCTCGGCGCTCTCTCCTTCATCGTTGACAACTCTGCTTGGCTGCAGGAGGCTCCACTCGACGTGGACGCGCTTCCCGCCCGCGGAGCCACGCATTTTCGCGCATGCGTCCGCGGCGTCCTCCTGCGGCAACCGTCGACCCAGTACGGGTCGGCATTCGTTTCGCCATCGTCGTCATCAGTTTCCCACCAGCGCAAGCGCACCGGTCGGTCGAGACTCCAGCGGTGGGTGAAGCACGCACTGGCCCGCCAGTCGGCCATCCCCCAAGTCGCGGCAATCGAGCCCGACGAGTCACTCTACGGCCTGTTCGACCTGTCGACTGGCTCCGTAGAGACTGCGTCCGAGTGCGACAGCAGTGATCCAGCGGCGGAAGTACTAATGGTCGACGGACCACGTAGTCCCCCCGGATTCCCCCACACCGAAGAGGTTGCCGCAGGGGGGATTCCGACGCGAGGCCACGAAGAGTACAGGCCCGAGCCCCTTACCTCAGTGCAGAGGGAGGAACTCCGCCGCCGGAACATGGACGCCCTTCACACTCCTATCGTTGGAGAAACCCCTGAGGCACGAGCCCTGGAGGAGGTGCGCTTGGCCAACTTGGCTGAACGTACTCGACTGGAGAATCTTCAGAGAGCACTCGACGAGCGCGCACGACCGTCCGTTCCCGAGTCCAGTCGTCGTCGCCTCTTCCAGCCGCCGACCCAGGTATACCGTACCCCGATTCAGAATTTGGCAGCTGCGGCTCGCATAGCGGAGTCGATCCAGCCTTCACAGTCAGAGGCAGGGAGAGGTCTGTTGCAGATCAGAGATTTGCTTCGTGCAGCGGGTGACCAGAATTCAGCCGTATCTCAGTCGCGCAACAGGATTCACAGTCGATCCGTCACTGCGAATTCCGTTCAGTCGGCTTATAGTCCAAGGTCGCCCCCGAGGCGTGAAGGACACAGAGGCCGGCACGAGGATCAATACCAAGGGCACGAGCGGTATGAGCACCGATTTGATCGCAACGATCAACGTCGAGTGCCTTCTCCTGCCCCAAGAGCGGGGTCGTACGTTCCTCGACGGCAAGAGGACAGACGCCAGTTCAGTACTGGGCGAAGGGTCCCAGTCGACCCCAGGGAACCAGGCTTTGATGCGAGATCCATCATCGTTCAAGGTCTGGTCGACCGAAATAGAGCTCACCGAGAAGACCGTGACAGAGGCGCGCCGTCCAGCAGCAGAGTTCACGTCTCAGGTCCCCAGTGTTTCAGCAGAGCAATCAGAGCTGCAGTGATTCCTCCCAACTTCAGGTTGGCGACTGGAGTCAGCAAGTTCACCGGAGAGTCCAAGCCGGACACATGGCTCGAGGATTACCGAGTGGCTGTTCAGATCGGAGGCGGCAATGACGAGGTGGCCATGAAGCATTTGCCCCTCATGTTGGAAGGATCAGCCAGAGCGTGGTTGAATCAGTTGGCTCCCAGCAGTATTTATACTTGGGAAGATCTAGCCCAGGTGTTTGTCAGGACATTCGAAGGGACTTGCAAGCGACCGGCAGGGTTGACAGAATTGCAGTCATGTGTTCAGAAGTCGAGTGAAACCCTGAGGGATTATATCCAAAGGTGGATCACTCTGAATCACACGGTCGAGAATGTGTCCAATCATCAGGCAGTTTGCGCCTTCAAGGAAGGCGTCAGAAACAGGGAGTTAAGTTTGAAGTTCGGTCGAACCGGGGATATGACCCTGAGTCGAATGATGGAAATCGCCACCAAGTACGCGAACGGAGAAGAGGAAGATAGACTCCGGAGTGGCAAGTATAAGGCAGCCGCTAATGAGGCCGGCGGAGGACACTCCAGTCGGAAGCAGAAGCGCAAGGCTGAGCCAGTCGCCCCCGGGGAAGCCTTAGCTGTGACCCCAGGGAAGTTTAAGGGGAAACCCAAGGGTCCTTGGAACCCCAAGAAAGTGAAAGACCAGGACCGGAACGATGTGATGGACTTACCATGCCACATTCACACGAAGAAAGATGAAGAGGGAAATCTCATTTACCCTAAGCATACCACTCGACAATGTCGACTCCTGATGCAACAGTTCCAAGGGAAGCAGGCCAAGGACAAAGAGAAAGAGTCAGACAAAGTTGAAGACAGGGAAGACAGTGGTGAAGAATACCCCCAAGTCAATTCCACTCTGATGATTTTCGCTGATGTCGAAAGTAAGAGTCGACTGAAGGTCATCAATCGCGAAGTAAACATGGTCGCTCCGGTGACACCCCATTACCTGAAGTGGTCCCAGACCGCCATCACCTTCGACCAGTCCGATCATCCGACTCATATTGCCACCCCAGGGAGGCAAGCATTGGTGGTCGACCCAATTATTGAAGGCACTCGACTGACCAAGGTTCTGATGGACGGCGGCAGTGGGCTAAACTTGTTGTATGCAGAGACGTTGAAGGGGATGGGCATTCCGATGTCCCGACTCAGCCCCAGCAACATGAGCTTCCACGGAGTCATTCCTGGGAAGAAAGCTGAGTCACTCGGTCAAATCACTCTCGACGTCGTCTTTGGTGACTCGAAGAATTTCCGGAAAGAAAAGTTAACCTTTGAGGTCGTGGATTTTCAGAGTACGTACCACGCCATTCTTGGGAGGCCAGCCTATGCTCGTTTCATGGCTCGACCGTGCTACGTATACCTCAAGCTGAAGATGCCTAGCCCCAAAGGTGTAATCACCGTCGTTGGCAATCGGAAGAAGGCAGAGGAGTGCTTCCAGAAAGGCGCCAAAATTGCTGATGCTCAGATGGCCAAGATAGAGATACAAGAGTACCAGAAGACTGCGGATCCGAGTGAGTTGTTACGAGCCAAGAAGCCCGCCACGGAGTCAGCATTTCAGTCGACTGGTGAGACCAAGCAAGTCCACATCCACCCGACCGATCCAAATGCGGCTCCAACCAACATCTCCACTACACTCGACTCCAAATAGGAAGAAGCGCTCGTCCAGTTCCTCCGTGAGAACTGGGACATCTTTGCATGGAAGCCTGCTGAGGTGTGCCCAGGGGACTGGCTGAGCACCGCCTTCGAGTCGACCCAAAGGTCAAACCAGTGAAGGAGCATCTCCGACGGTCCGCCGTTCAGAAGAGAAAGGCCATTGGCGAAGAAGTGGCCCGACTCCTAGCAGCAGAATTCATTCGCGAGATCTACCACTCCGAGTGGCTCGCCAATGTTGTAATGGTCCCTAAGAAGGACAAATCGTTGCACATGTGCATCGATTTTAAGCATATCAATCGGGCCTGCCCGAAAGATCATTTTCCTCTTCCTCGCATCGACCAAATAGTCGACTCGACTGCAGGATGCGAGAGGTTATCTTTTTTAGATGCTTACTCTGGATACCATCAGATCCGTCTGTATGGACCCGATGAAATAAAAACAGCCTTCATCACCCCATTTGGGTGTTTCTGCTATGTTACCATGCCTTTCGGTCTCAAGAACGCCGGAGCTACATTCATGAGAATGATTCAGAAGTGCCTAATCACTCAAATCAGTCGGAATGTAGAAGCATACATGGATGACATAGTGGTCAAGTCACGAAAAGGTTCCGACCTGCTGACTGACCTAGCTGAAACTTTTGCCAATCTCAGGAGTTATGATATCAAGCTCAATCCGTCGAAGTGCACATTTGGGGTCCCTGGAGGAAAGTTACTCGGTTTTCTTGTTTCCGAACGAGGAATCGACGCTAACCCTGAAAAAGTTGGCACCATACTCCGGATGAAACGCCCTGTGCGTGTGCACGATGTCCAGAAACTTACTGGATGCTTGGCCGCCCTAAGTCGATTCATCTCCAGGCTCGGTGAAAAGGCGCTGCCTCTTTACCGACTGATGAAGAAGTCAGACACGTTCGAATGGACTCCAGAAGCTGATGCAGCATTTGCAGAGCTGAAAGCTCTGCTCTCCACCCAGCCGGTGCTTGCTGCTCCTGTCAGCAAAGAGCCATTGTTGCTTTACATAGCAGCCACGGGACAAGTCGTTAGTACCGTTCTTACGGTCGAGCGGGAAGAGGAAGGAAAGACCTTCAAAGTTCAACGCCTACTTTATTATCTCTCTGAAGTTCTGACCCCGTCGAAGCAAAGATATCCCCACTATCAGAAGCTTGTTTACGGGATTTACATGACCACGAAGAAGGTTGCTCATTATTTCTCTGATCACTCTATCTCAGTCGTCAGCGACGCTCCATTATCAGAGATTCTTCATAACAGAGATGCAACCGGTCGAGTGGCAAAATGGGCAATTGAACTTCTTCCTCTTGATATCAAGTTCGAGGCAAAGAAAGCTATTAAGTCCCAGGCAATAGCTGATTTCCTCGCCGAGTGGACCGAGCAGGAGCTTCCGACTCAAGTTCACTCGGAGCACTGGACTATGTTTTTCGATGGCTCCAAGATGCTGAACGGATCCGGTGCGGGGGTTGTACTGGTTTCCCCCCGAGGAGATAAGCTCAAGTATGTCCTCCAGATTCACTTTGATTCCTCCAACAATGAGGCAGAGTATGAGGCGCTTCTATACGGATTACGTATGGCCATTTCACTCGGCGTCCGTCGCCTCATGGTCTACGGCGACTCAGATCTGGTTGTTAATCAAGTGATGAAGGAGTGGGATGTCCGAAGCCCATCCATGACGGGATATTGCAGCGCAGTGAGGAAGCTGGAGAAACGATTCGAGGGGTTGGAGCTCCATCATATACCCCGACTGAAAAATCAAGCTGCAGATGATCTGGCGAAGATAGGGTCCAAAAGGGAGGCCATCCCTAAAGATGTGTGTTTGGAGCACATTCACACACCATCAGTGCAAGAAGATCCTTTCATAGAAGAGCCTCCACAACCAAAAAGCGCCTCTGACTCGACCGAAGTGGAGGTTCCAGCTGTGGTCGACCTGATTATGGAAGTTATGGTCACCACTCCCGATTGGACAGTGCCGTACATTGCGTATATCATGAAAAAAGAGCTCCCAGAAGATGAAGAAGAGGCTCGACAGATCGTCCGTCGATCCAAAGCCTTTACAGTAATCAAAGGGCAGCTATACAGAGAAAACGCGACTGGAGTTGGTCAGAAGTGCATCACACCTGAAGAAGGACAGATAATTCTTGAGGATATCCACTCGGGGACCTGTGGCCATCATGCGTCCTCTCGGACCATCGTGGCCAAAGCATACCGAGCGGGTTTTTACTGGCCAAAGGCGAACGAAATGGCAAAGGATATAGTCGACAAGTGCGAGGGGTGCCAGTTTTATTCCAACATGTCTCACAAGCCCGCCTCCGCCTTGAAGACCATTCCACTCGTCTGGCCTTTCGCTGTCTGGGGTCTAGACATGATCGGACCACTGAGAACTGGTAGGAGTGGCTTCACCCACTTGTTGGTTGCAGTCGACAAGTTCACGAAGTGGATAGAAGCCAAACCCATAAAGGACCTCGACGCAAGCACTGCCATAAGTTTTATCAGGGGATTGATATTCAGATATGGAGTTCCGCACAGCATCATCACGGATAACGGATCAAACTTTGATAATGACAGATTCAAAGCCTTCTGCGCCTCTCAGGGCACTCGAGTCGACTACGCTTCAGTTGCTCATCCTCAGTCGAATGGATAGGCCGAACGCGCGAATGGCCTCATCCTCAAAGGACTAAAACCCCGACTGATGCGTGATCTCAAACACGCAGCAGGCGCCTGGGTCGACGAACTTCCGTCAGTTCTATGGGGGTTGAGGACCACCCCTAACCGGTCGACTGGAAGAACACCATTCTTTCTGGTCTATGGAGCCGAAGCGGTTTTGCCGAGCGACCTGCTCCACAACGCGCCTCGAGTCGAGTTATATTCCGAAGCAGAAGCAGAACAGGCCCGGCAAGATGCAGTCGACCTCTTAGAGGAAGAAAGAGAGATGGCTCTAATCCGCTCGACCATCTACCAGCAAGAGTTGCGTCGGTTCTACGCCAGAAATGTGAAGGGTCGAGCCTTTCAGGAAGGAGATTTGGTCCTCCGCGTGGATCAGCAAAAACCTCACAAACTTGCCCCGACCTGGGAAGGCCCCTTCATCATCACCAAAGTCCTGCACAACGGAGCGTATCACCTCTACAACATCGATCGACGGATCGACGAGCCTCGAGCATGGAACACGGACCTGCTTCGTCCTTTTTACACTTAAAAACTCACTCGACTGAGATGTAATAAAAGTACCTTTGTAGTTCTTTTGTTTCAAGCAAAAGACTGATATTTCTTTTTCTGTTCGTTTAAATTTCCCCCAGTGGGTGACTTAGCTGCGAATCCGCTCCGCCTAAGTTTTCAGGAAATCCTACCGAGTGGAGAGCAAGTCTCCCACTCGGGGGCTTAGCTGCGAATCCGTTTCGCCTAAGAAATTAAAATCCTACCGAGTGGAGAGCCAGCCTCCCACTCGGGGGCTTAGCTGCAGTCCAAGCACTCGCCTAAGTTTGAAAAAATCCTACCGAGTGGAGAGCCAGCCTCCCACTCGGGGGCTTAGCTGCAGTCCAAGGACTCGCCTAAGTAATTGAAATCCTACCGAGTGGAGAGCAAACCTCCCACTCGGGGGCTTAGCTGCAGTCCAAGTACTCGCCTAAGTTTGAAAAAATCCTACCGAGTGGCGAGCAAATCTCCCACTCGGGGGCTTAGCTGCAGTCCAAGTACTCGCCTAAGTTTGAAAAAAATCCTACCGAGTGGAGAGCAAACCTCCCACTCGGGGGCTTAGCTGCAGTCCAAGCACTCGCCTAAGTTTGAAAAAATCCTACCGAGTGGAGAGCCAGCCTCCCACTCGGGGGCTTAGCTGCAGTCCAAGCACTCGCCTAAGTAATTGAAATCCTACCGAGTGGAGAGCAAACCTCCCACTCGGGGGCTTAGCTGCAGTCCAAGGACTCGCCTAAGTAATTGAAATCCTACCGAGTGGAGAGCAAACCTCCCACTCGGGGGCGTAGCTGCAGTCCAAGTACTCGCCTAAGTTTGAAAAAATCCTACCGAGTGGAGAGCAAACCTCCCACTCGGGGGCTTAGCTGCAGTCCAAGCACTCGCCTAAGTTTGAAAAAATCCTACCGAGTGGAGAGCAAACCTCCCACTCGGGGGCTTAGCTGCAGTCCAAGCACTCGCCTAAGTAATCGAAATCCTACCGAGTGGAGAGCAAACCTCCCACTCGGGGGCTTAGCTGCAGTCCAAGCACTCGCCTAAGTAATTGAAATCCTACCGAGTGGAGAGCAAACCTCCCACTCGGGGGCTTAGCTGCAGTCCAAGCACTCGCCTAAGTAATTGAAATCCTACCGAGTGGAGAGCGAACCTCCCACTCGGGGGCTTAGCTGCAGTCCAAGCACTCGCCTAAGTAATCGGAATCCTACCGAGTGGAGAGCAAACCTCCCACTCGGGGACTTAGCTGCAGCCCAGTGCTCGCCTAAGCCATGTTGACAGACACCATCGCGGCGATAAGCATCGTGCAAACCAGGCAGCCTCTGAGGGAACAACGAATAGCAGCCTCTGAGGGAACAACGAATAGTAGATCGACGGATCAAGTCACGAAGACATTCAACGTCGAGCCATGTTCGGATAAAATCAAAAGATCCTAGATCGCAAATAAAAGTACTCGAGCTATAAGCTCGACGGAGTTTATCGGTTACATAAACCACTCGGCATTCCGAGGCAAATTTAAGGCAAGGAACAACAGTTTTTTTACTCCTCCGGTGGAGGACTGGATGATGCAACAAATTCGTCCAAGTCAATCCCATCAGAGATACGAGTGGCAGCAGCGATGAAGGTCTCCATGAAGTCCTGAAAGTTATGCTTCCTCGTATTGGCAACTTGGAGGGCGGCCAGCTTCTCTTCTCGAGCCTCCTTGCAGTGGACACGAACCAGCGACAGAGCAACATCGGCACCACACCTGGCAGAAGACTTTTTCCATTCTTGCACTCGGCCTGGAACCTCACTTAGTCGAGTGACCAAGGATTCAAGGTCGTTCTGAAGCGTCTCCTTGGGCCAGAGTGCGGAGTCGATCCGCGACACAGCAGCTTTCAGTCGAGCCAGGTAGTCCACCACACCAGCGATACGGGATTCCAACCGGAGGACATTCATGGCCACTTCATCCTTCACAGGAGAATTGATAGGGTCCAGGCGGGTCTCCACTCGACTGGTCTCTTCCTCAAAATTCCGGCAGAATTCTGAAAGAAGTTTCGACAGAGCAAAACTGTAACCAAATGGTGAGTCGACAACAACAAGATTAATCGCACAAAGGGGGTTACCTTCAAGCATGAGGTATAGCTTCTTGGCAAGACCCCCAAGATAATCCCCCAAGTCCTTGTGCTTCCCCGCCAGCTGGCCGATCTTGTCGTTCAGAGTACTCTTGTCAGTCTTCAGTCGACTCGCTTCCCTATTGGCCTCGTCAAGAGCAGACTTCAGCCTAGCGTTCTCGTTCTCAAGATGGCTGACTGAAGCAAGTTTCTCTTCAGCGAGCTTTAACTTCTCCGCAACTGCCTTTTGCGCCTCCGCAAGGTCAAGATCTTTCTTCTTCAAGGCCTTCTCTAGTTCGTCTGCAAAGCAACAACAGACACAGAGTTCAGAACAGGCAGAGGAACAGAGATAGACGTCGAGTCCTCACCAGCCATACCTTTTGCTTCATCCTTCGCCTTCTGCATGTTTTCCTGAGCAAACTGTAAATCAAGATTAAGCTGGATCTGCTTATCCTTCAGACCAGCGAGCTGAGCAACAAGCTCACAAGACTTCTGCAAAGAGTCAATCGACAAAGGGTATCAAAGACAAGTTACTCCCGAGTGACTGAAAGAAAGAGCACAACACTTCTAAGACTACAGCCGAATCAAAACATTCGACAGTAGCCTCGGGGACTACACCCAGTGGGTGCACTCAGCGTGCCCCCACCGGTTTCCACTCGACCCAACCCGATCAGTCGAGTGAGGAAGTTTGAAAGCATAAAGACCGCAGTCGACTGCCAGCAGTCGACTGCCAGCAGTCGACCGTGGCCTTGGGGACTACACCCAGTGGGTGCACTCAGCGTGCCCCCACCGGTTTTCCTTGATTTCCACTCGACCCAATCCGATCAGTCGAGTGAGGAAGTTTGAAAGCATAAAGACCGCAGTCGACTGCCAGCAGTCGACCGTGGCCTTGGGGACTACACCCAGTGGGTGCACTCAGCGTGCCCCCACCAATGAAAAATTTCAGATCAACAGCGCCCAGTGGGTGTACAACGCAAGTGAAGACCAACTAACCTGGACGTTCTGCTGCAACGCCGAGCTGATGTCATAGGCCGCTTGACTGGCATCCCGAGCCGCTTTGGTCTGCTCCATCACGAGCCCCGCCTGACGTATAGCCTCCTTAGCAGCACTCATTTGATCCTCCGGGGTCTGGTAGGCGGCGAAGAACGAGGGCGGGTCGACCAGTGGGGGAGCAGTCGACGACGAAGGCCGGGCAGTCGTCAGTGGTTCAGCAAAAGTCACAGTAGTCCGGGCGGTGTTGTCACCCCCTTGGACCACCGCCTCAGCAGTCGACGCGGTCTGAGGAGCCTTGTCGACCGGGGCCCTCCGGCCTCTCCTCCCAAAAGGCCTGAGCGGCACTTCCGCCTCCTCCTCATCGTCCGGAAGGTCAATAATGTTGGTCGGAGCTACAAAAGTTCAGAAATGAATATCCAATCGACTCAGCAGTTAAACAGTCGGATCGTGTCAAAGATTATACCTAAGTTGGAAGTGACGGCGTCCTCCATCATCTCATCGACATTCTGGATGGAAGTCTCGGAAGTAGCGGCGCTGCACGATTCCAAGCAAATAATTTGAAAGTGAATCGACTAAGAACCCGTTCTAGTCGACTCAAGAAATATAAAATCAGTCACTTACCCAGAGATGACAGGGATGGCGACCCTGATCTTGGGCAAGGCCTTGGGTGGCTTGGTCGGGATGGCTCTGGGCTGCTTGGGTGCCTTCTCAGTTGGGGCCGGCGACGCGGTCCGAGGGCGCTTGGATGACTGGCCCACCGGAGCACTCGACTGACTGCGCTCCACGGCGGGATCCTGAGCGTTCTTGGAGCGTCTCTCGCGTCGAGGAAGGTCGACCTCCACCTCTTCATCTTCATCACCCGAGTAGTCGCTGGCCTCCTCCTCTACGTCATCATCAGATTCCCACTCCTCGACTTCACCTCCACCCTCACTTCCTTCGCCTCCACTCCCTCCTCCTTCAGATACTTGCTCCTGGTTCCCATTCGGCATCGAATACATGTCGTTGATCTCCTGCAAGACAACGGGCAGAGCAAAGATCAGTCGACTTATCGCAAGCCAGTTACTAGACGGAGTGAAAATTTCAGTCGGAAGAAGTAAAACGTACCTTGTCTGTCTCCATCATCCCATCAAGCGGAGCAATCCTCCTAGAACCCCTGGGGTTGTCCTTATTCCCGGTCATGCTGGTCAGCCAGCTCTCCAGTACAGAAGCCTCGACCGCCTCCGGGTGGATCCGAGTGGAGTCGTCGGACCCGGAATACAACCACATCGAGTGATCCCGAGCCTGGAGAGGTTGGATTCGTCGCTGGAGGAAGACTTCGAGCAAGTCCATGCCGGTCACGCCTTCCCGAACCAACTCAACCACCCGACTGACTAATACCTTCACCTGAGCCTTCTCCTCTGGAACCACTTTCAAAGAAGCGGGTTTCTGCACTCGGTCCAAGGTAAAAGGAGGAAGGCCGGTCGAGTGGCCAGGGGTCGGCTGGTCCTTGCAGTAGAACCAAGTCGACTGCCACCCGCGCACGGAATCGGGAAGCGTCATGGGAGGAAAACAACTCTTACCCCTCGTCTGGATCCCGAGGCCCCCGCACATCTGGATCACCTGCGTCCTTTCCCCTTCCGGGTTGAGCTTTTTAACCGACTGGGATCGGCAAGTGAAGATATGCTTGAAGAGGCCCCAGTGAGGTCGACAGCCTAAGAAACACTCACACAGAGACACGAACGCAGCAAGATAGACTATGGAGTTGGGCGTGAAATGGTGGAGCTGCGCTCCAAAGAAGTTCAGAAAGGCCCTAAAAAAAGGACTCGGGGGCAGGGAAAACCCCCGGTCGACATGGGTGGCTATCAGGACGCGCTCACCCTCGCGAGGTTTCGGCTCCGTCTCCTCCCCAGGGAGACGAGCAGCCTTGTAGGGAATGAGTCCCCCCTCCACCATGTCGTCGATATCCGCTTGAGTAAGGATGGAGGGCATCCAATCCCCCTGTAACCAGCCGGACGGCAGAGCGGCCCGCGAGGACGACCCGCCTCGGCCAGATTTCTTCCCCTTACCCTTTGCCGCGGCCTTCTTCGCGCGTTCCGCCGCCGCCGTCTTGTCCTTCCCCATGGTCTCGAACGAGGTCTTGGCCGAGCGGCGGTGTCGAGATTGTAGCGAAGAGCGAGGCGGAGGCTTACGGAGGAAGGGAGAAGAAAAACAAGGGCGCACAGTAAAAAAATCGGAATCATTACCTTATATAAGGCCACACCCGAGTGGCTGATCAGTGGACCTGCGCCCCCCAGTCAAATCCCGCAGCGGGCGCACGCGTGGTACGTGGCGAAAAAGGTGGCACGGAGATCGAGGCGCCCTTGCCTTATCCAGCCGATTCGCGCGATTTTCTCCGTCCGGTGCGCTTCTCAATTTCCAAATCCCGCAAGATCCGCGATCGACAGGACGGTTTGTCAGACGAAAAGATCCGTTTCCTTAAGTCTCCCAAGAGACTCGTCACGTAAACACACTCGACGGTAATATGAAACCACTCGACGGACATCTGAATGGATCAAGGCAACTGAAGAATGGGTTCCCACCGTAACTTCCATTTATCCAAAGACAGATGCAACCGAAGCATGGAGGTTGAGTCGGAAGCATAGGCTCGGCCCCATTCTCACTTAACCCCTGACCCATTCGGGGGCTAATGACGAGGATACGTACCTAGGGTAGGGTAACTTATCATACCTGAGGTACCCAATCAAGGACATGACTCCTACAATGAAAGACATTCTAAGAAGTATCAACATTTCAGTCGACCTGGTCAGCCCAGTCGACGGACACGAGCGTACTCGACCAGAAGCACAAGCAGTCGACCATGAAGACAGCCACTCGACTATAAGAAGACCTAAAGGCACTGCCTACAAACGGTCATCTCATAAGTAGCTTTTATGGCCTTCATGGTCCTTTATTACAGGCGTTACCAGTAACCCCCTCTCTTTATGTACATTAAACTCCTTGTAACGTGGGCTGGCTGGGGTCCTGGCGAACTCTATATAAGCCACCCCCCTCCACTAGGACAAGGGTTCGCAACTTTGTAACACACACGCACATAATCCAGTCGACCGCCTCCGGGCTCCGAGACGTAGGGCTGTTACTTCCTCAGAGAAGGGCCCGAACTCGTAAAACTCCTTGCGCATACAACTACTCCATAGCTAGGATCTTGCCTCTCCATACTTACCCCCCATTCTTACTGTCAGACTTAGAACCACGACAGCGACCATTACACTCCTTCCATAGCATCCAGACGGTGAGGAGGGCAAGCGAATCGAAACCCTTCATCCGTTCCTTCTGGATCATCGCACGACTGACTGCCCACCACTCCGTGAGAGTTGCATTCATGGTGGGCACCAACTGACCGAGGCCGCAACACGAGAGGGCAGAGTGCCACACCTCCCTAGCAAACACATAGCCCAATGCCAGGTGGTCTGCAGTCTCAGCCTCCTGCTCGCATAACGGGCACATGACGTGGAACTGGAGGCCGTGCCGAAGGCGTCTGTACACCGTCCAAATCCGACGCCTCATTGCTAGCTAGAAGTGAAGCTTGCACTTGGACGGAGGCCAAGTCTTCCAAAGGGCCCGACCGCACGGGAATCTCTCGAGGCCAACAAGGAACACCTGGTAAGCCGAGCTTGCAGAATATACCTCAGTTGGCGTCTACTTCCATATTATGCGACCCGGAATCTTAGGGAGTAGGTGCACCTCGAGAAGCAAGTCCGTGAGCATTAGGAATTGCGTTAGCACTCTAACCGTCAACACTCCTGTGATGTCCATGATCCAAGCGCAGTCCGCCAAGGCCTCATGAACCGTTCAAATGCGCCGCGCACCGTTGTTCACCGCTAGGAATAGCTCCGGGGTCTCGAACTGAATGGAAATTTATTGTCGTAATGTTACGGAATAAGCTCGGAGCAAAAAATATTGAAACATGAGAACCGGATCAAACCAAGCATGGCGCCGCCGTTACCGTCACCACCACCATGAGAGGTTGAAGCCTCGAAAGACAAACAACAGACCTAGAGCCGAGACCAAAATATCACATGCCCCTCTAGAAATTAAATTGTAATCTTGAGACATAAATTCAAGGATACCCCAGGCATATAGCCATAAAGAACGCCCGTAGGCGGGTGGAACCGGTGGAAACGACAACAGATATGCGATTTCTCTTGGCGATGGCTAGTTTTTTCCTCTGATGGCAAACACATCTGATCACTTGAGCATTTGGACATTTTGTTCTGCATTTTTCTGTCTGTAACTTGGATTCCCCCAAAAATGTATAAAAAGGTGGAACAGAAAATAATAATAGGCGCCGACTTTCGTGCTTTCCAATCTTATCTTATTCAGCATACCGAAGGAAAACCAAAAGGAGATACTAATATGAATAGGAGGGCGAAATGAGATTGTTTATGCGTCAAGGAAACCATAGATATATAGCATGAATGCTACTTGCTGCTGTATTTCTAGGAAAAGGTCCCTTCCACGGTTCACTGGTGAGCTTACGTAGCAGAAGGATCCAATTCCCTTTCCACTTGGAGACTAAGCATCACGCATAATTAAAGTGCCAGTCAAGAAGAAATATATGAAACTCGACTAGCTGCATCAGTTGAGCTCACTTTCCACGTCTTTCCTTCTAGTCTTTTTATTTCCTTGGGTGCTTGAAAGTTGGAATCTTTATCTTCACGAAGCATTAGCCCCAAAGAAAAGAATCAACGAACCATTTCAGAGGGCCCCGCGGAGTATAAAGGAACGAACAACGTCGCTGTGAAAATTCTCACCTTAACTAGATAAATATTCGGACATGTTTCACCAGTACATGTTTTGTTGCATTCTGTATGCTCTCAACTCTATTATTTTATCCATCTGAGTATATATGCTCGAAATCCTTCTCACAGAAGAGAGTATATGCTGCAAATCATTGAGAGGGAAAGATTTCTTAGGAGGGAAGGCTTTATAATGTTACACCATATTACTAAAATGCACCCCGACAAATTGTTGTCGGGTCAAGGACACGCTACTTTGTGAGCTTTTTTACGTACATTTTAGTGCTCATAGAACATAGAGAAATGTGGTACTAAATCAAATCCAACCGCCTATTAACAGGGTGTTCTGGACAGTTTGGGATCCTCTTCTTTTCTTCCCTGAAGGGTAATTTCGGCAATAGTTTTAGGGCATATGGGGATTATGCGCTCCTTCGAATTCACGAGGTGGATGGTGTAGTCTGTGCATACATAAACCAACTATAATATTAATCTATAAAATATAACATCATATGCACAACAAAACAATCATGAAAGATGCGTCGATTTTTCTGTACTCACACGACACAATCATCCACGTCAACCTAGTGCACAAAGGAGTTTAGCTCTTTCTATGCATTATGTGTGCCTTCAAATAAGTAACAATTGTCATGATCAATGAAAGCAAGTGTGATGTGACATTCATCTGACGCTGCGGTCTCAACACCGGCGACATTTTGTAGCACCTCAGTATAGTTTGCGTGGACTTTCTCCTTCAATACCTAGGGCTGCGCATAACCATAGGGCGCTCGTGCTTGGTTCACCTCTAACACACTATCGGTCATGCATGCACGCATCTCATGGCATGAACGTGGCAAATGGTATCTCCAGGCGAGCATAAATTACATGTTTATCTCTTGGAGGAGACAACCTCTTGAAAATGTGGGGGCAGAGTTCACCATTGATGTTCCACTCAACCATAAGACTAAATTCCTGAAATAAACTTGATGGACAGTTAATCCTCTATATTGGTTTGCCATTGATCACCCAAATCGAGTAGGGGTGTTTAAGAGATGCACTTTTACTGACATACCTTAGGCTATATGATCAAATGATATCTTTTCTTGCCTAGGTCTTCTTGACAAAGAATTCTAGGTCTAAAAAAGATCATTCTTTTCCTATTGCCAACAGCAATCTTGTCGAATGACATTGTATATAAATGCATGTTAGAGAGGCAGGCATGAATAAACCAATATGCCTCCTATAGAAGGCATTTTCCCTTGACATCATGCACATAATTTCTCTATTTTATCCTCTAGAAATTTCCAAAATTTGTTGTAAATCCAACACTCATTACAAGAATGCCATGGTACTTCATTGGAAATTCCTCAACATGGCAAGTAAAGATATTCATGCATTCTAGAGATCTCTCTTTAGCATCACAAAAACGAAACGGATCACACTTATGTAAATTTATTTTAAGTCCATACATTTTCTCCAATATACAAAGAAATAACTTTAGATGATGAGCACTACTAATATCATATTTTTCAGAAGGAATACAATGTCATCAGCATACTGGAGCATCTTGACACCACCATCTATTGTCTCGTAGAGCAATCCTTTAATTAATCTAAGAATTTCTAGTATTATCAAGCAGCAAAGTAAGGGCATCTACAACAAGATCAAAGAGTAGGGGAGACAAAAAATCTCCTAGTTTCTTTTTGGTGCACAAAATTCAAGGCTTCATGTAAAAGGAGCACAGGTTCCATGATATACACCCCATTGACATTTTTTTGTGAATGAGGGATATAACTCTACACAAACAAGATTAAGCCTATTCTTCAAGACTTTTGTGAAAAAATTAAAGCTAACATTAAGTAAACACACTAGTGCAAATTCTGATATATTTTGGCGTATTCATATTTTGAAAACCAAAGGAACAAATCATAGTTAATCCAGATATTTATAAATTTCCACCATAAACAGGGGAAGGGCTACACTGGGGTTGGACTGGGCCTTGGCACACCCAGCCCATCAGAAAATGCGGATGGAAGACATAAATATGGGCCTGCAGAACAAGTGGTGTGTGTAATTTCTGAGTCTGGCTTGCTAAACAATCGGCCAGTTTAAAAAATAAATAAACAATCGGCATGTAGCTCTGAATAA
The DNA here is from genome assembly GCA_032464435.1 of Aegilops umbellulata. Lineage (NCBI taxonomy): Eukaryota > Viridiplantae > Streptophyta > Magnoliopsida > Poales > Poaceae > Aegilops > Aegilops umbellulata. The sequence continues at coordinate 539,022,555 of CP136057.1, read as the reverse complement.
AAACATCATGAATTATCTTGAGAACCCCTAAAAAATATCAAATATCTTTAGATCATGTTTGAATAAATCCAAAGTTGTAACAAAAATCTGTAGCGAATGCATCAAGACATGGGGATTTATCATGTTCCATCTGGAAGACAACTTCATGATTTCTTTTAGAGAGAAAGGCTTAACCAATTGGTTTGCGTATTCTGAGGTAATAGTAGCAGTGTTATGTACATCTAAAGGGAAATGCCTTTTTTTTAGTTTATTTCATACTTTTTTGCTAAACCTGCATACTTGCTCATAGTTCTCTGTTAGGTTCATTCGTTAAGCCCCACCCCACCACCACTGACAACCTGCATTTATGTGACTCTGTGTGTAACCAACAACAACCACTTTGAGAAAGATTCTTCCTCTGTCTCCTTGAGAGTCTGCTCCTAGATCTTGATTCCGGGCAGACCTTGGACCTTCGTTGCCGGCGTAACTCACTGGGGCAGAGATGGGAGAGCTGACTGCAGTTTCCTTGTTCATAGTAGTGTTAGGTCATGTGTGTCCCTAGGGGAGTTTGGCTTTATGCCATCTAAGAGCTTGTCATCGACGCTCTCAAGCCGCATCCGGTGGCCGTCTTCTGCATCCCAAGCTCGCCATCCATGGAGGGGGAAGCAACGAAAGGTAGATGTGACAATAGCTCGATGAATAAGCTCTTGGGGCACCCGGTCTTGGCAAGGTTTGGTGGTGGCTTCTCCCTACTTCCATGTCAGTCGTGGTGGCGGTGAAGAAGCAGATGGTGCGCCTGGCTCTGGCCTTCTCAGATTACATGTCATGTCGTAGGTGGGAGACCCGGCGACCGATCCAAAGCGTGTGCAACTATGCCGCCTTGTACGATTCTGCAACATTACGAGTGAAGCTGCTTCCGCGACCTTAGTGACCTGGGGCGGACCTAGAACTTTTGTAGAATGAGGGCACTTATTGTACAAATTTGATTAATTTCAAAAAAAAAAATTAGAACACGAACAATTTCTATTTAATTTTCAAAAATTGAGCGGGGCATGGGCACCCACTCAGCACTATGCAGGTCCGTTCCTATTAGAGACCCGTCCCCTGTTAAAAAAAGCATCCTGCTTTTTGCAAGATGTTCTGTTTCTCAACACTCTTCATCCCGTGCGGATATATGGTGCACCGGTGCACCAACTCACGTTGCAAATTTGAAAATGTTTATTAAAAAATTCTAAAAAAAATTAAACACATTCACACAACATTAATGTATGTCGTCACAAATTTTCGTATTAAAATTCGAAACATGTCTTGAGATACAAAAGTGACAAAATGTAACATCAGTGTGATAATGGGCCATACCTAAAGTCCAACTTATGTTATATACTATTCAATGTTGAATTTTTTTCGAGCTACGTTTCGAATTTTGAGTTGAAATTTTGTGACAACCTACATTTTTTGAACACAGTACAGACGCAAACGCTTATATACACGCGCATACACTCACCTCTATGAATGCACACATGCACACCCTACCCAAGCACCTCCGAAAGACTGAGCCGACATATCATCTTAAAATTTACGAAGTCGCCATATGCACCTCGTCGTCGACGAGAACGTCTCCTCCCACTGAATGCGCATCGCCGGGAATCCTGAAATAAATCCAGGAATAAATGTGAGCACCAGGACTTAACCCTGACGGGCTGGGGATACCACAGTCCCTCTGACCATCCAACCACAGATTCATTCGCAACAACTTACATTGGTGTTGTGTCAATATGCTAGATTTTTTAAAAATATTCTGTGGCATCCGATGCACAGATAGCATCGCATGTGTGGTTGTACCGGATAAATTCCCGGTGCTCAGCCTGTGGATCACTTATGCGAACGGTGATCATGTATATTTTCCTTGTCATGCCACGGCTGTAAGGTGCGTATTCTATTTATAGAAAACAATTTCAATTTTAACACAAAGCTTTCATAGCTCAGTTGGTTAGAGCACCCGTTTAGTAAGCGGGAGGTCTTGAGTTCAACTCTCAATGAAAGCAATCTTTTTTTCTCACTTTGTACATTTTTTTCCCAAAGCATGTCTGCCAACAAGACCTAAACACTCGAGCACATCGTAACCAGTTGAGAAAGCAGATGAGAACACGGTTCCACCGCACAGCTAGCCACCGGAGCTCTGCAATGATGGAGCACCGGAAAGAAAGGCACCCGTCTAAATAACTGGACGGCGCGGAGCTCATCGGAGCCAGCCCTGTAGCCCACCCAGATACAGAGCGCGGGGGCGTCGTCAGGCAACGAGCGGATCGGGTTTTCCCAAAATAATTGCAGAGGTATTGGGTCCGGCACTAACTGAAAGAGTGGGAGCGTGAGCCTCTGACCGATGCCTCGACGCTCGCTCGACAGTCGTGGCCATCATTGCAGGCGGGGAAAAGAGGTGCGCCCATCCACAAGAACTGGAAATCGATGGCCGTGCGCGCCGTCGGACGAGCGGTGGCGCAGAGCTTTGCTCTGCTCGGCCGTGGCGTTGCGTATCCACTATGATTAAAGATGGTTTTCCTCTTTCTGAATGATGGTTTCAGCAGTCCCCATGAAAGCTCAACCGCGAGGAAATAATTACTCATCAGTCACTGCGTTGAGAAGCACCAAGGATTTTGGAGGCTGCAAAGATGATTTCGCAATCGCAGATGGTTAAAGAAGAAAATGCGGGGACAAATTCCTGGCGCCTGAGCATGAGTTAAAGCTTAAAACAGATTATCGCCAGAACTGAAAAGTGCAGCCTATGCCTTCCCAAACACGACGATTGATGTGTGCTCTCTGCAGTTATTATAGCGCATGTGTTGACACTGAAGGATCAATGGTAGTCTGGTGGCTAAAAACTTGTCCAAATCTGGCTCCGTTTCGCACAATGCCAGATCCAGCCCACATCATCTTATCAACGGACCAACCAAACATATTCAGTAACTGCAACAAACAGCGCACAAATCGGACCACATTCCCCAATCAAGCGCGCATTCGGAAAAAGTAAACGAACTACCTTATCATGGCCTTAAGCGACGGCACATGAATGAACAATTTCAGGTTGACGGTTACCACCCTTTGACCCCTGTGCAGAAGAGCATTCCAAGAATTCAACCACAGGTACCATTCAAGCAAACTGGAGGTTGTAAAAACAGCAGTGAGCATGATCTCACAAGGTATGGACTTCAGAATCAATCAACCACACTGTGGGTCTGTGGCCACTCAAGAACCCACAGAAGAATTACCTCGAAATACACCCACCCCACAGAAGAATTACCTCAAAATACACCCACCTTTCAGTCCCCTACTGTTGTTTTCTAGTCTCTGAAATCACCAAAAACTTGAGAAAGAAAGAAGTTAAAAGGTTCCTAACATTGGAGAATTCGCAAAGATCCTCCGCACAACAAATTACACTCTAGAAAAAATAACATTGCAATGCGAAATTCATCGAGAACACACCGAGCGGCCGGCGCCAAGAATGCCGTAGATCCGTGCGATACGCCAGCCAGTGGTAGGAAACTAGGAATAGTGGTTAATGCATGCCTGGCTCCACCCTGTTTGCCGTTGGTGGTGGCGGCGGCGCCGCCCTCCCGCGCCTACATTGGAGGAGATGCCCTCGTAGGGGACGCCATGGGAGCGCGAGGGGGAGGAGGGACAGTATGGTGGTCTGAGATGTCGTTCGCCGTCGCCGCGCTCGCCATTGCGAAGCGGCGAGCGGAGGCAAGGACAGGGAGACGGAAACGAAGAAAACGTTCCTTTGCTTTATTGTCCATGGCCATGGACGAGGGCGAGGGAGGCATGTGACCGTGTGTATGGCTGTTTGCGTGTGTGATGCCAGGACGTACAGACTTGGTCTATGGACCGATAGCATACGCTGTGTAACTACGTGCTAAATTTTGCTACAGGAGCAATTTGCACTCAGAGTGTCGTAAGAGCATCTCCAATGGAGAAATCCTCCCCGGGCGAACAGCAAAGTAACAAAACAGGAGAGAAAGAAAAGAAGTCTATCCAAACGATCCCCCAAACCCTCCCTCCCCTGTCAAACCCAATCCATATGTGAGAAGAAAATGAACTTGTCCGAACAACCCGCCACGTCGGACACGGTCCACTCTAGACCATTTTTTCTTATCTTTCTTCTCCCCTCTCTTCCAAGAATGTGTGTGTTCGGATAATTTGAAGGGACATGACTATGTGCACGGACAAATGGTGGTTCACCATTTGGCATGAGTGGTAAGCTATATATAAAAAAAATAGTGGTTCGAAGTGAACAAGCCCATATATTGTTTGGACGTGTCCGCGAACATGTGGAGGCCCCGGTTGAAGATTGTCTAAGAAACGATCTTTGATTTTGAATGACTTGCTTAGAAGAAATTGAGCAATATGTGTTAAAAACGAATTTGAGCAATATAACAATATTGCACCAACCTTTAGGATAAGAAGAAAAGCAGTAGCTTGTCTTTCCTTTTGAGAGTATAAATAGTGTTAGCAACACCAAATAAATAGTAACTTATGCTTTTTTAGGGGAAAAACTGTCGCCTTTTTTTGTGTGGGGAAATAGGGCCTTGTGTGAAGTTGTGAACTATGTGCAGGATCTTTTGGATCATGTGACAGAGCTCATGGGCCCTATTTGAGGAGAGAGGGGACGGATGGGCTGTTTGTGTGCCCTAGGGTTTCTGTTTGTGGGACTGCACAATGGATATTCTCCCTTCCATGACCATGTCTTTATGTGTGTTTTGATCTTAAGATTTAACCTGGAGCGTTTGGTCTTACCTTAGCAGCCGGAAAGCTAGGTATAAGCATAGTTAAGTATTTAGCAACCCCTAAAAAATACCCCCTCCGTTTCAAAATATGTACTGACATAGGGAGTATTTACCAATCAATACATGTGCAAACCATGAAAACGTTATGGAAAACTTTTGAAGGTACGTTACACAAAATACATCATGTTTATAGAAGTGATAACTAAAAAGCTTGACCATCATATTTGCTTATAAATTTCCACACTCCACAAACCTACCATGGAATGACTGGATTTTACACCACTCCTCTCTCCACATTGGCCACGGCAAAAATAGCTCTTACCTTGTTGTTCTCTCCATCCCATAATACAAGAGCGTTTTTGACATCACACTAGTAGATCCTTTTAGTTTTTTCTAGAAACATCTAAATAGTATTTCAATTTCTTTTCACACACTCACTAGGAGCGGATGTTTAAATTTCTATGGAACTAAGTCATGGGAGTTCATACCATAGGAATTTAGGTGCCACCATTGTTTTGATCCAAAGGTAAAGGATTGAAATTGTACGAAAAACCTAACCCGCAAAAAGAAAAATCTTAGGAAAAACCTGAGAAACACTTGCAATGCAAAAATGCCCTGGTTGATTAGACGATCTTGGCAAGGAAAAATAAGTTGATACGGAGCCGGGCTGTGAACTGCCCCAGGCTGATGGGTGCTGACCAGAACGAACGTATCGGCAAAGACCTGAACCATCATGAGTGCTACTGCCTCGACGAACGGTAACTAAGCCGAGCGACTGTGGAATCGGCCGGAGCAGCGGTCGCGCAACACGATGCATAGCAGTCGCAGAGGCCGGCCAAGAACGGATCTGCAGTGCACCCATCGCCACACGGACATTGATTTTGGCCATTTGCTTGCCTCCCGCACGCAGGCGCCAAAGCCACGAGGGAGGCCATTGAATTCACGGCTCCCTCTCTCGATGATCCCCGCCTCACGCAAAACCTTACCAGGCGCGAGCAGAGCTGGGCAGAGAGCATCCTTGGGCAGAGCACACGGCCTTGAATGATCTGTACGTACGTAGGTACGCCGTACGCGGTGCTGCTGGGGTGTATACCGCCGCCTGCGAAGAAAAATAAGAGGTAATAGCACGGCAGGTCCTGAACTTGTCTTGCATGTGATACTTTGATCCTAAAACTTGCAAAAGCTAACTATCTAGTCCTCTAACTTGTCCTAAAGGTGCAAATTTAGTCCTGGACGAATCAGATGCAGCCATGTGGAGCCAGCTCGGCCGAGCCGGTCAGCGCTGTGCATTTTGCATTTAGCCCCTGCCTTCTGTCGATTTCAACCCGCAGTATACCTCGTGGCTGTCGAAGGATATCACCTGAAGCGTCAGGTCTGGCTCCTCGTCGGCTTGCCGCTGCTGCCCAAGCCCCATGTTGTGGCCGGAGTGGAGGAGAGGGAGCACGCCGGCGCCCGGCGATGGTGGCCTGAAGCTGTCGGGGCACCCGAAGCTGACCTCCTCGTCGCCGCCCATGAGGAACGGCATCGGGCCTAGCAACGCCCGCGCGCGCGCCGGCGCAGCGAGGGAGGCAGCTTCCTGTTGCTGCCGCTCCGCCTGCGCCGCCGCGGGGTGCACCGGCGCGTGCGCCTTTATGCCGATGGGGTACAGCACGGGCGAGCCATAGAGCTGGAGGGAGGCCACATCGGCGTAGCCGTAGGGGTAGGCCTCGAGCTGGTGCACCGCACACCGGGCCAGCGTGCGCTCCCGCCGGTGCGCGTTCTGGTGCCCGCCCAGCGCCTGCGAGCTGAAGAACTTCCCCTGGCAGTAGCTGCACGTGAACACCCGCCGCCGGTCCTGTCGGTGGTGCTCGACTTTGCGGTCGTGGTCTCGGCGGCGGTGACGGTGAGCGACAGGTCGAGGGCGAGCTTGGGGCGGGAGGAGGTGTTGGATGCCTCGTTGTTAGACGCCGCCTGGCTGCTGATGTCGGACAGCTGATCCTCGCACACCTCTTGGACGCTGCTGCTCTTCGTCTCTGAACAATCTCTCTCTCTCTCTCTTCAAATCATATTGAACAAACTCAGCATGAACAATCACAGCAGGCAATGCAATGCAATGGAATGGAATGGCTTTACCGAGCTGCACATCAATCATCAGTGTAAGTGGAAAAGAAAACCAAAGTACACATCGGCGATCTTCAGAGAAGCAGCACGGCCAAGGATTTCAGCGGGCAGGACATGGCGTCGGCCATGGCGGCCGCGTTCTCCCGGGCGATGCAGCTCCAGCTCTGCTCGCTGCCCGAGACCCAGCAAGCCGTCGCCAAGCCGAGGATCTTGCCGAAGATTCTGAACATCTCTACAAGTTGATCCTCTCCTGGCCGGCGGCGAACACTGTTGGAATCCATGGGTGCGTCCGGGTGCGCGGACGCCTCGGTCCACTGGAGCAGCGGTGTCGAGCCGAGGTTCATCTCGAACACCTTCCGCACCACCTTGTCCCTTCGATTCGCCGGGTCACACCACCTTGTCCCTTCGATTCGCCGGGTCCCTTCAATTCGCAGCAGACCAGCGCCGGCGTGTAGTCTCGGAGCCTTGGCGGCGGCCGGGACGTCTGGACGACGGACCATGAGCCGGCGTCGAGATGGTAGGCGACGAGTGTGTCGGACTCGCAGTAGACGTAGAACGTGTCGCCGCAGACGGCGCCGGAGCATGCCAGGCCGACGTCGATGGGGAACCAGGCGATCTTGACCCATTTGTCGGTCATCGGATTGTATATCTCGCCGGCCACGAGGGGCTCGTCCCATGGCCCTCGGCCACCCACAGCGATAAGAGCTTGCCTTGCCTGAGCTGGCTGTTTCTCTTGCTTGGCAACCTTGTCGTGACCGTGAGCTGGGCCAGTGGAATCGGTGTCCTCGCTCATTACATCCCTGAGACGGAGCCACCGGAGTGAGAGCCCATGCGGTTCCTCGTACACGGCGGAGGTGCCTCCCAGCCGGAACTTGCCGCCAGTGTTGGCGCGCCGGATATGCTTCTCGACGCGGGCGTGCACAAAGCTGCGACTAGCGTACATCTCAAACACCCGCAGCACCGGTCGTGACCGGGCCGGTCGCGCCGATGAGGGGGCTGGACACAATGACTACCTTCTACGTCTTGGTCTTGACAGAGCCGGCGCTCGACCCCTTGGAGCGGCCGTCGACAACGTAGAGCTCGTCCCCGACGCCCACGACGGAGAACAAGAACCTACCTTTGAGCGGGGCCGCCCGGACCCGGCGGCACCGGTGCACGTCGAGCGCGTGCACGGCCGTGGCGGCGGCGGACGCACCCCAGCCACCGTTCGCCTCGATCCCCGAACAGGAACAGCCAGGGCGTCGTGGCCGCGCGCGGCCCCTCTGGGTGCAGGCAAGGAGCGAGGCCAGCGGTTTATTTGAAAAAACGTCAGGGGGGGGGGGGTATCTGCAAAATGGCCAGCGACGACCGGACCAGTCCGGCTGGCTCCACTTGGCTGCTCCTAATTGGCCCAGGACTAAACATGCACATCTAGGACAAGTTCGAGGACTAGATAGTTAGCTTTTGCAAGTTTAAGGACCAAAGTATCACATGCAAGACAAGTTCATGGACCTGCCATGCTATTACCTCGAAAAATAAACACGGCTGCGGGCGCGGGCGCGGCAGATTGAGTGGATCCATGCTCTGCGGCATGTTGTTGACCCGACCATGACACTAGTAATGCCTCGAGTTTTGCCTCGGCGCGCGGGGCACGCACGTACAGTAGGGTTGTGATGCAGTGTGCCTGCCGTACTACTGTACCGGGCCTCGTCCCCTCGTGGTCGCAGCCTGAGCCTGAGCCTGCACCGTGCTCGTGCTGTGCATTGCCCGGCATCTGCGTTTTCACAGGACCAATGAATGCTGGAAATGCGTTCGCGCTGTCCACTCGGACGGCAGGCAGGTGATCACTTCCGTGTGCAATGCGTGCATCCACTTCTTCGGCTATGGGAGATGAGATCCATGGATGACCGGGAATCGGCTGGATAAAGCCGTTCCATGAGAGGACATTTCGTTAGAGCATCTCCAGCCGTTGGCCCCGAGGCATAAAAATCGCCGCCTGGGGACGAGCCGGTGGTAGAATCGGCTCTAGGGCGGTTGGGCATCCAATCGTCGGCCCCAGGCGCCGATATCGGCCCATTCCTGACCACCTTTCGACCCATTTTCGGCGAAAAATGATCCGATATCGGCCCATATTCGACGCGGTTCGGCGTGGTTTTTGTGTCGCATATGCATCACAACAAATCAATAAAAATCAAAATAGTTCAATAAATAGTTCAATATAAATTATATAGTTAAAAAAAATAAAAACTCATATTTCATCACACGTCGAGCTAGCAGTCGCCCTTGATCCCCCATAGGTGCTCCACCAGATCCTGCTGTAGTTGTTGATGCACCTGTGGGTCTCGGATCTCCTGACGCATATTGAGGTAGGCAGTCCAGGTTGCTGGTAGCTAGTGATCAACTTCGGCTAGAGGACCCTGCCTGTATTATGGTTCAGTGTCAAACACTGGCTCTTTCTGCTCGCTCTTGATGATCATGTTGTGCAAGATGACACAACAAGTCATGATCTCCCATATTTGATCTTTCGACCAGGTCTGAGCAGGGTACCGGACAACAGCAAATCAAGATTGGAGCACACCAGATGCCCGCTCGATATCCTTCCTACAAGCCTCCTCCACCCTGACAAAGTGGGACTTCTTGCCTCCTGGCACAGCGTTTGAGATAGTCTTCACAAATGTAGACCATCTCGGATAGATGCCATCAGCTAGGTAGTACCTCTTGTTGTAGTGCCGCCCATTGACCTTGAAGTTCACCGAAGAAGAATGACCTTCAACAAGCTTGGCAAGCACGTTGATGTCATTGTGAGTTCCTGGCATACCAAAGAAGGAGTGCCAAATCCAGAGGTCCTGTGTGGCCACCGCCTCAAGTACCACACTGCAACCGCCTTTGGCGCCTTTGTACATCCCCTGCCAAGCAAATGGGCAGTTCTTTCATTTTCAATGCATGCAGTCGATGCTTCCAAGCATCCCAGGAAATCCTCTTGCTGTATTCTGTGCTAGCATCTGAGCAGTGTCTTCCGCATTGGGTGTTCGCAAGTATTGCGGTCCAAACACTGCCACCACTGCCCTGCAGAACTTGTAGAAACACGCAATGGTGGTGGACTCGGCCATGCGCCCATAGTCATTGACTGAATCCCCGGGAGCTCCGTATGCAAGCATCCTCATTGCTGTTGTGCACTTCTGTATTGAGGTGAATCCAAGTTTGCCGGTGCAATCCTTCTTGCACTGAAGTAGTTGTCGAACTCTCGGATGGAATTCACAATCCTGAGCAAAAGTTTTTGGCTCATCCGATAACGGCGCCAAAATACTTTGTCGTCGTGTAGTGGAGCGTTGGCGAAGTAGTCGGAGTAGAGCATGCAGTAGCCTTCGAGACAATGCCGATTCTTTGCTTTCATTCGGCCCGGCGCAGAGCCACCTCGCCGCGGCTTTTCATTGCTCGCCAGCAGGCCAGCGAGGGCGGCGAGGACCATGAGATGTTCTTCTTCCTGAACGTCGGCATCAGCTTCCTCCTCTAGCAGCGCGGCGAGCGCCTCCTCGTCGTCCGAGTCCATTGCAAAGGCAGGCAAATCGCCGAACACCTTGCGGGGGCGGTGAGCGCGCACCCGCTGGTACACTGCCCCTCCGCGGCCTCGACGAAACCTCACCCAGACGGTGGTGGAGAGGCTGCCTCGGCGAAACCTCTACTCTTTTTTCGGCGGGGAATGGCCTATCTAGCGGTGGTGGGCGGTGGGCGGCGCCAGGATCAGCCGGGTGGTGGCCGAGCGCGTGGGGGGTGGGAGGTGAATCTGGACGAAAGGGTTGACTTTTCGCCTGATGGTGTGATACGTCTCCAACGTATCTATAATTTTTTTATTGTTCCATGCTATTATATATTCTGTTTTGGATGATTAATGGGCTTATTTATACACTTTTATATTATTTTTGGGACTAACCTATTAACCAGAGGCCCAGCCCAAATAGCTGTTTTTTTTGCCTATTTCAGTGTTTCACAGAAAAAGGATATCAAACGGAATGAAACCTTCGGGAACGTGATTTTTGGAACAAACGTGATCCAGAGAACTTGGAGTGGACGTCAAGCAACCAACGAGGCGGCCACGAGGCAGGGGGAGCGCCTACCCCCCAGGCGCGCCCTCCACCCTCGTGGGCCCCTCGTGGCTCCACCGACCTACTTCTTCCTCCTATATATACCTACGTACCCCCAAACCATCAGAAGCGCACACGAAAACCTAATTCCACCGCCGCGACCTTCTGTACCCGTGAGATCCCACCTTGGGGCCTTTTCCGGCGTCCTGCCGGAGGGGGCGTTGATCACGGAGGGCTTCTACATCAACACCATAGCCTCTCCGATGATGTGTGAGTATTTTACCTCAGACCTTCGGGTCCATAGTTATTAGCTAGATGGCTTCTTCTCTCTCTTTGGATCTCAATACAAAGTTCTCCTCGATTCTCTTGGAGATCTATTTGATGTAACTCTTATTTTGCAGTGTGTTTGTCGAGACCGATGAATTGTGGGTTTATGATCAAGATTATCTATGAATAATATTTGAATCTTCTCTGAATTCTTTTATGTATCATTGGTTATCTTTGCAAGTCTCTTCGAGTTATCAGTTTGGTTTGGCCTACTAGATTGATCTTTCTTGCAATGGGATAAGTGCTTAGCTTTGGGTTCAATCTTGCGGTGTCCTTTCCCAGTGACAGCAGGGGCAACAAGGCACGTATTGTATTGTTTCCATCGAGGATAAAAAGATTGGGTTTATATCATATTGCATGAGTTTATCCCTCTACATCATCTCATCTTACTTAAAGCGTTACTCTCTCTTATGAACTTAATACTCTAGATGCATGCTGGATAGCGGTTGATGTGTGGAATAATAGTAGTAGATGCAGAATCATTTCGGTCTACTTGTCACAGACGTGATGCCTATATACATGATCATACCTAGATATTCTCATAACTATGCTCAATTCTATCAATTGCTCGACAGTAATTTGTTTACCCACCGTAATACTTATGCTATCTTGAGAGAAGCCACTAGTGAAACCTATGGCCCCCAGGTCTATTTTCCATCAACAAGCTATTTCTATCTTTGTTTATTTTGCAATCTTTAGTTTTACTCTTTGTCATAAAAATACCAAAAATATTATCTTATCATCTCTATCAGATCTCACTCTCGTAAGTGACCGTGAAGGGATTGACAACCCCTTTATCGCGTTGGTTGCAAGGTTCTTTTTTGTTTGTGTAGGTGCGTGGGACTCGAGCGTAGTCTCCTACTGGATTGATACCTTGGTTCTCAAAAACTGAGGGAAATACTTATGCTACTTTACTGCATCACCCTTTCCTCTTCAAGGGAAAACCAACACAGTGCTCAAGAGGTAGCAAGTAGGATTTATGGCGCCGTTGTCGGGGAGTCTACGCACAAGTCAAGACGTACCAAGTACCCATCACAAACTCTTATCCCTCGCATTACATCATTTGCCATTTGCCTCTCGTTTTCCTCTCCCCAACTTCACCCTTGCCGTTTTATTCGCCCTCTCTTTCCGTTCGTCTTTTTGTTTGCCTTGATGTCTTACTTGGCTCGTTTGCTCGTTTGCTCGTTTGGTTGGAATAGTTGTGTATATATTGCTAAACAGAGAACCTAAGATCTATGGATCCTCATCCGCTTGCCAATCTTTTTAGGAGATCCAATTATGATGAACCAATACCTAGTGATTTGGGTGCACTAGACTATCTTTATAAGGTTTTGCTTGAAATCCGTGAATCTGAAAATTGTGATGAAGTGCTTTATGAAGTGATTCACGTTAGATCTTTGAACAGAAAGCATGATTGCAATGATGTTATTATAAATTCTATTAATGTCAATTGTGTTAATGATATGCAAAACCCTAAGCTTGGGGATGCTAAGTTTGCTATGTCTACTACTTGTTGCAATGATCATGATTGGGGTGATTCTTCTTATGATCTTGAAAATTTGTTTAAGCCCCATGATGAATATAAGATTGATAATAATATTTGCAATAATACTGAAAGTGGGTTTGGAAGAGTGTCAACTTTAGATCCCACATATTTGGATAATGTTCAATCTTATGAATTGTTTTGATAAAAGTGGGTTTGGAGAGGTCATGACTTTAGTTAATGTTAATCCCACTATTTTGGAAGAGTGTCAACTTCACATGCATGTGGATTGTGTTGAGAATATGTTATGTCATAGATATTTTGTTGAATTTGCTTATGATCCTACATGTAATTACTATGAGAGAGGAAAATATGGTTGTAAAAATTTTCATGTTACTAAATTACCTCTCTTCATGTTGAGATTGTTATCGTCTCTTTCTTCTTCCTTGCATATGCTAGTTTTTGCTTTCCTTGATAGTTTGTTTGCTTATAAAATACCTATGCATAGGAAGTATGTTATACTTTAGTATGTTTGTCACATGTTTTATGATGCTCTCTTTGTGCTTCAATTCTTATCTTTCATGTGAGCATCATTAAAATTATCAATGCCTAGCTAAAAGGCTTTAAAGAAAAGCGCTTGTTGGGAGACAACCCAATATTTTTACTTGCTGTTTAGTAATAAATCTTTGATCTAGCCTCTGGTTAGATTTGTTTTTGTGTTTTAATTAGAGTTTGTGCCAAGTTAAACCTATAGGATCTTCTTGGATGATAGTTATTTGATCTTGCTGAAAATTCCAGAAACTTTCTGTTCACGAAAACAATTGTTAAAAATTACCAGAACGTTATAAAATATTGATTCTAATTGCAGAAGATCAATAAACAAATTATCTAGGTCTTCCTATTTTTCTAGAATTTTTAGAGTTCCAGAAATTTGCGTTAGTTACAGATTACTACAGACTGTTCTGTTTTTGACAGATTCTGTTTTTCGTGTGTTGTTTGCTTATTTTGATTACTCTATGGCTAGTAAAATAGTTTATAAACCATAGAGAAGTTGGAATACAGTAGGTTTATCACCAATATAAATAAAGAATGAGTTCAATACAGTACCTTGAAGTGGTGTTTTGTTTTCTTTCGCTAACGGATCTCACGAGATTTTCTGCTAAGTTTTGTGTTGTGAAGTTTTCAAGTTTTGGGTAAGGATTTGATGGATTATGGAACAAGGAGTGGAAAGAGCCTAAGCTTGGGGATTACCAAGGCACCCCAAGGTAAATCTAAGGACACCAAAAGGCCAAAGCTTGGGGATGCCTCGGAAGGCATCCCCTCTTTCGTCTTCGTCCATCGATAACTTTACTTGGAGCTATATTTTTATTCACCACATGATATGTGTTTTGCTTGGAGCGTCTTGTATGATTTGAGTCTTTGATTTTAGTTTACCACAATCATCCTTGCTGCACACACCTTTTGAGAGAGACACACATGATTCGGAATTTGTTAGAATACTCTTTGTGCTTCACTTATATCTTTTGAGCTATATAGTTTTTGCTCTAGTGCTTTACTTATATCTTTTAGAGCACGGCGGTGGTTTTGTTTTATAGAAACTATTGTCTCCATGCTTCACTTATATTATTTTGAGAGTCCTACAAAACAACATGGTAATTTTCTTAAATTGAGAAATTAGTCCTAAAGTGATAGGCATCCAAGATTAGTAAAAACTTTCTTATAAGTGCGTTGAATACTATGAGAAGTTTGATGCTTGATAATTGTTTTGAGATATGAAGATGGTGATATTAGAGTCATGCTAGTTGGGTAGTTGTGAATTTGTGAAATACTTGTGTTAAAGTTTGTGATTCCCGTAGCATGCACGTATGGTGAACCGTTATGTGATGAAGGCGGAGCATGATTTATTTATTGATTGTCTTCCTTATGAGTGGCGGTCGGGGACGCGCGATGGTCTTTTCCTACCAATCTACCCCCCTAGGAGCATGAGAGTAATACTTTGTTTTGATAACTAATAGATTTTTGCAACAAGTATATGAGTTCTTTATGACTAATGTTGAGTCCATGGATTATACGCACTCTCACCCTTCCACCATTGCTAGCCTCTCTAATACCGCGCACTTTTCGCCGGTATAATACACCCACCATATACCTTCCTCAAAATAGCCACCATACCTACCTATTATGGCATTTCCATAGCCATTCCGAGATATATTGCCATGCAACTTACCACCGTTCCGTTTGCTATGACACGCCATTCATAATTTTTATACATGTCACTCTTGATTCATTGCATATCCCGGTACTCCGCCGGAGGCATTCACATACAGTCGTATTTTTGTTCTAAGTATTGAGTTGTAATTCTTGAGTTGTAAGTAAATAAAAGTGTGATGATCATCATTATTAGAGCATTGTCCCAAGTGAGGAAAGGATGATGGAGACTATGATTCCCCCACAAGTCGGGATGAGACTCGGGACGAAAAATAAAAAATAAATAAAAAAGAGGCCATAAAAAAAGGCCCAAATAAAAAAAGAGAGAAAAAGAGAGAAGGGACAATGTTACTATCCTTTTACCACACTTGTGCTTCAAAAGTAGCACCATGATTTTCATGATAGAGAGTCTCCTATGTTGTCACTTTCATATACTAGTGAGAATTTTACATTATAGAACTTGGCTTGTATGTTCCAATGATGGGCTTCATCAAAATGCCCTAGGTCTTCGTGAGCAAGCGAGTTGGATGCACACCCACCTAGTTTCTTTTGTTGAGCTTTCATACACTTATAGCTCTAGTGCATCCATTGCATGGCAATCCCTACTCACTCACATTGATATCTATTGATGGGCATCTCCATAGCCCATTGATACGCCTAGTTGATGTGAGACTATCTTTTCCTTTTTTGTCTTCTCCACAACCACCATTCTATTCCACATATGATGCTATGTCCATGGCTCACGCTCATGTATTGCGTGGAGATTGAAAAAGTTTGAGAACATGAAAAGTATGAAACAATTGCTTGGCTTGTAATCGGGGTTGTGCATGATTAAATACTTTGTGTGATGAAGATAGAGCATAGACATGCAATATGATTTTGTAGGGATAACTTTCTTTGGCCATGTTATTTTGAGAAGACATGATTGCTTAGTTAGTATGCTTGAAGTATTACTGTTTTTATGTCATTATTAGACTTTTATCTTGAATCTTTCGGATATGAATATTCATACCACAAATAAGAGAATTACATTAAGGAATATGCTAGGTAGCATTCCACATCAAAAATTCTATTTTTATCATTTACCTACTCGAGGACGAGCAGGAATTAAGCTTGGGGATGCTTGATACGTCTCCAATGTATCTATAATTTTTGATTGTTCCATGCTATTATATATTCTGTTTTGGATGTTTAATTGGCTTATTTATACACTTCTATATTATTTTTGGGACTAACCTATTAACCGGAGGCCCAGCCCAAATTGCTGTTTTTTTTGCCTATTTCAGTGTTTCGCAGGAAAAGGATATCAAACGGAGTCCAAACGGAATGAAACCTTCGGTAACGTGATTTTTGGGACAAACGTGATCTAGAGGACTTGGAGTGGACGACAAGCAACCAATGAGGCGGCCACGAGGCAGGGGGGCGCGCCTACCCCCTAGGCGCGCCCTCCACCCTCATGGGCCCCTCGTGGCTCCACCGACCTACTTCTTCCTCCTATATATACCTACGTACCCCCAAACCATCAGAAGCGCACACGAAAACCTAATTCCACCGCCGCAACCTTCTGTACCCGTGAGATCCCACCTTGGGGCCTTTTCCGGCGTCCTGGCGGAGGGGGCATTAATCACGGAAGGCTTCTACATCAACACCATAGCCTCTCCGATGATGTGTGAGTAGTTTACCTCAGACCTTCGGGTCCATAGTTATTAGCTAGATGGCTTCTTCTCTCTCTTTGGATCTCAATACAAAGTTCTCCTCGATTCTCTTGGAGTTCTATTTGATGTAACTCTTCTTTTGCGGTGTGTTTGTCGAGACCGATGAATTGTGGGTTTATGATCAAGATTATCTATGAACAATATTTGAATCTTCTCTGAATTCTTTTATGTATGATTGGTTATCTTTGCAAGTCTCTTCGAATTATCAGTTTGGTTTGGCCTACTAGATTGATCTTTCTTGCAATGGGAGAAGTGCTTAGCTTTGGGTTCAATCTTACGGTGTCCTTTCCCAGTGACAGCAGGGGCAGCAAGGCACGCATTGTATTGTTGCCATCGAGGATAAAAAGATGGGGTTTATATGATATTGCATGAGTTTATCCCTCTACATCATGTCATTTTCTTAAAGCGTTACTCTGTTCTTATGAACTTAATACACTAGATGCATGCTGGATAGCGGTCGATGTGGAGTAATAGTAGTAGATGTAGAATCGTTTCGGTCTACTTGTCACGGACGTGATGCCTATATAAATGATCATACCTAGATATTCTCATAACTATGCTCAATTCTATCAATTGCTCGACAGTAATTTGTTTACCCACCATAATACTTATGCTATCTTGAGAGAAGCCACTAGTGAAACCTATGCCCCCCGAGTCTATTTTCCATCATATTAATCTTTCGTCAACAAGCTATTTCTATCTTTGTTTATTTTGCAATTTTTACTTTTACTCTTTATTATAAAAATACCAAAAATATTATCTTATCATCTCTATCAGATCTCACTCTCGTAAGTGACCGTGAAGGGATTGGCAACCCCTTTATCACATTGGCTACGAGGTTCTTATTTGTTTGTGTAGGTGCGTGGGACTCGAGCGTAGTCTCCTACTGGATTGATACCTTGGTTCTAAAAAACTGAGGGAAATACTTACGCTACTTTACTGCATCACCCTTTCCTCTTCATGGGAAAACCAACGTAGTGCTCAAGAGGTAGCATGGTCTAGCCAGATGTGCTTTTCCCTTGCGCCAGAGCCCCCGAGCGCCCCCAGTGCGCCGGTTTCGGCCTGCGATCGCGGGGCCCAAAAACAGGCCGAGCCGGCGGATTTCGGAGTCCTGGGGGCGCGACTGGGTGCTTTTTCGTCGATGGCACGAAAAAAGTCCCCTGGGGAGAGGGGCCTATTGGGGGCGTGGCTGGAGATGCTCTTATGGGCGCTGGCCAGCGAAGCGAAGCGATACTGCATGGCGCATGTACAAAAAGTATGCCGAAGTTGTTGTTGACGCTGCTATGTATTCCCTCCTTTCTGGGTTCTAGGGCATGTCTCATTTTTTCCCACTTTGTTAACCCTTACTTACATTCATTTTCGTCACGTGTTTAGATTTCGAGCGCATTAAAAAGAAATTAACCAGTACATCAACCTGTGGTGCTCTCAATCCACCAAGGATCAAACCTCATATTTGATGCTATGGTGTCTCATAAAAATGGAATATTCTTTCAATGGGAGGCGAAGTTTCTGTCCGAGGAGCATGTTGTCGGCGTTCTGGGAACCGGGGTACCCAGACTTGCCTACATGCGGCCCACCACGTGGTTCCATCGACGGCCTGGTACGACCCATCTTCAGCACCAACAGCACAAGACCCTCGCGAGGGGCCAAGCCTCGTGAGGCGGACGATGTCAAGACCTCCAGAAGGAGCGGCCTCCTCAGGCTGGCTCCCGAGGAGCAGAGATTTCTATGCAAGCCCTCACCTCGTGAGGTTTGGATGACGCAAGCCATGACGACCGAGGCCCATAGCAGATCAGGCCCGTTCACAGTCTGCCGTGTTTTGGGCCAAATTACGGCCCATATCGGATCAGGCCCGTTAACAGGCCAATGTTCTTTTGAGACCATTCTAAGACAGGTTTGTATTTCGGCCTCTTAAATGCCCGTCAACCAGTTCGGCCCGATAATAGTTTCGGCCTATTAGCGGCCCATGGTGCATCTGGGACGTTGTCGGCCCGATTTAACTTTAGGCCCTTTAACGGCCCATGCAAAAACTAGGCTATTTCTTGTCCAAAGTAACTTTAGGCCTCTTAACGGCCCGTAGTCTTCGTGGATAAATTTTAGCCCAACAGGCATATCGTCCTGTTAATGGCCCGTGGAACAGTTGGGCCTAATTGTAGCTTGCGTTGAATCCGGCCTGCTTACAGCCCATCTGATAATGACCCGTGACACTTTTGGGCCTATGGCCCGTGTGGATACCGGCCTGCTTAATGCCCATAATTTTATTAGGCCAAACAGGCCCGAGATATATTTTGGCATGTTAACGGCTCGTCCTATTTGGGCCAAACATGGGCCTTAGGCAGTTTTGGCCTGTATTGGGCCGTGAATTTTTTGGCCCAACACTGGCCCAATCTAGGTTTTAGCCTGTTAAAAGCCCATGGTATTCTCTGGCCCAGCTGGCTAGAACTTTACTCGACCTGTTAAAGGCGGGAAACTACTATAGGTTTAGACCTGCAAATGGCCCAAGATGATTATAGGCCCATGTTTTCCACGATGCAAGTACAGTAAATGTAGATATGATAATTTGGAGAAAGTGGAGGGCAGGGCAGATAAGATGCAGAGTAATGCTAGACAATCAACTATCTCGCGATGCAAGTACAGTAATACCGTAGATATGATAACTTGGATAAAGTGGAGGGCGGGGCAAATAAGATGCAGAGTAATGCTAGACAATCAACTATGTCGCGATGCAAGTACAATAATACCACCACTGTCCGTTATTACTTGTCGATCAAGTGGATGCATCTAGCACTATTAAGTTCTAAATACATCCAATTGATCAGGGAGTATGAAGAAGCGATCCAAAACTTAGGAGTAATCCAAAACTTCATAACCATTGTGTTAATTATACATTTATCTAAGAGTAAATATAGATCTTATAATTTCAAGCAAAGGGAGGATAAAGAAGCGAACATTTACAGTGATGCTACATAATCAAACAACAATGAGTGTAAGTATGCTGACAAAGGGCAAGAGGTACTGACAAGAGAGAAGGTATTGTTGTGAGATCCTTTGATCCTTTGAGCAGCAAGGAGATTCATCTGAAATTAGTTTTAATACAAGAGAGAAGGTAAGGCACATGAAGAAATTTAGGAGTTCAAAATTTGAATTGATATCATAGAAAATACCTGACGCCGGGCTCTCAGCAGTTCTAATAGGGGTTTGGCCAGTGGAGTAGGGGTAAAGTGTGGTACAGTTGGGCCTGTGTTTTCTGTGGCTGCTGATCTATCTGATTTATCAGGTATCACTACCTTTTCCAAATACCTAGTTTGTATTCCTTGAGGATCTGCACTCACCCTATTCCTTTTGGACATCTATTACGAAAGAACAACATTTGATTGGAAAAACATAGTATGACAACACATGGAAGAGGTACAGAAAATGGATAGGTATGGCATATACTCATATATGATGCTTAAACTAAGCAGATGGTGTAACAAAGTAGAAGTAATGCAAGAGGTCAGATGCAAAATATGTGCGACCAATACAACCTTGCCAAGTTAGAGCAAGCACCTTGATGGGTGAATAAGATAGGCCATCCTCCACCATGCCAATTTGTTAGCCAGTGGATTGTTCCGCAATATTCCTCTCGTGCACCCATTCTCATATTCATTTTGATAATGTTCAATACCTGACATGCATGAAAACATAAAAAACAAGTGAGATTATCTTTGTAATGCAGAAGTGATTCTAATCCGATACTGCCTCCCTGTAAACCCCTTTGTGCTATCTCTGCAATTCTTCTGAGAGATGCCATGCATGTTGTAATTTGGTGTGTGCATTAATATAATGTGGCCTACTACTCAAAATATGAGAGCTCCAGAAGTGATGATACATCGCAAATGACAACTTCAACATATAGTAAAGAAGAACAAGTCGACCTGACCTGACAGATTCAAAATATGCTAAGGGAGAACAACTCGACATGACTAGTCGACCGCCAATATCTCTGTTACTCTTCCCAACAAGGAACATACTTATTAAAGGAGAGAAGAGGATCATCTTAAAGAAGAGCAGAAGAGCAAGCAGATTGAAGATATTACAAGTCTTTCTATACAATGTCGGTTGCCCACCCATGATGAACCAGAGCGCATAGAGTAATACTATTCCTTCCGGTCTCTCCATATGTGGCTGACATGCATTTCGAAACTAAAGTAGGAACATTTAGCTGTCCGATTAAACATATCTCAGTTTTACTAATATCAGCATAATATCATATTTGAATTTGTACAACTAAGCTTGTTTAGCTTGATGGGTGGAGAAGTGCTATTACGACACAAACCACATAGGCTGTTCGTGGTCATCATAAAATGGGGAAACCGTAAGCATGACGAGTATAGTGTTGACCGTGGCAGTGGGATGGCAGATCTGAAGTTGCAAACAGCGCAAAGGGTAGTTAGAAACTGATGTTTGCTTTGAAATAACAACTAAGATTTAGTATGGACAAGAAAGTATAGTCAACAAGTCACAAATAAATGCAATTCTGCTGTCTCTCTATATGTCGCGACATGCATTTGGAAACTCAAGTGGGACCTTTAGCTAACCAATTAAATGTGTTTGTGAACTAATATCCGTATCATATCACAATCATATTTGAACAACTAAGCTTTGGAATTTTGAGTGTTGTGTTGTCTATCTTGAAGGGTGGAGTAATGCTAGTACGACAGAAAGCACCTACGCAGATCATAGTAGAGTAGATAAAAGGGGAAAACCCTAAGCATGAAGAGTAATATCAGGAAAGTGGAACTAGCTAGACCAGTGGGTGGCGCAGATGCATTTCAAAACGAATATAGAAACATTAGGTGACCAATTAAATGTTCTATGTTTTAGTAATATGAGCATTATATCAGATTCATATTTCAACACCTAAGCTTTGGAATTATGAGTGGCATGTTGTTTCGCTTGATGGGTTGAGGTCTTGAGGAGCAGTGCTGGTGAAACGCCCTCGATGCGGCTATATCTCCCACGTGTCGAGGCACGACTTAGAGGCATAACCGCATTGAAAGCAATGTCGCAAGTGAGGTAATCTTCACACAATCCATGTAATAATAAGGGGAAAGATACATAGTTGGCTTACAATCGCCACTTCACACAAGTACATAAATAACATCCATCATGCAGAATACACTCAAGGTCCGACTACGGTACCAACATGAAAGAAGACTACCCCAAATGCTAAACAGATCCCCGGATCACCCAACTGGGCTCCACTACTGATCATCTGGAAAAGAAACATAGTAACGGCCACGTTCCTCATCGAACTCCCAAGTGAGCTCGGTCGCGTCATCAGCACTGACATCGTTGGTACCTGCAACTGAGGTGATAATATCTGTGAGCCACGGGGACTCAGCAATCTCACACCCGCGAGATCAAGACTATTTAAGCTTAAAGGTGGGAAAAGGGGTTTGTGAGGTGGAGCTGCAGCAAGCGACTAGCATATGGTGGCTACAGCGCAAAAGAGAGCGAGAAGAGAAGGCAAAGCACGGCCGTGAAGCTAGAAGTGATCAAGAAGTGATCCTGAAACAACCTACGTCAGACATAACTCCAACAACCGTGTTCACTTCCCGGACCCCGCCAAGAAGAGACCATCACGGTTACACACGCGGTTGATGTGTTTTAGTTAAGGTCAACTTCGGGTTTTCTACAACCGGACATCAACAAATTCCCATCTGCCTCATAACCGCGGGCACGGCTTTCGAAAGATAATACCCTGCAGGGGTGTCCCAACTTAGCCCATGATAAGCTCTCACAGTCAACGAAGGATATTCCTTCTACCGGGAAGACCCGATCAATCTCGGAATCCCGGACTACAAGACACTTCAACAGCAATGAAACAAGTCCAGCAAAGCCGCCCGATTGTGCCGACAAATCCTGATAGGAGCTGCACATATCTCGGTCTCAGGGCACATCCGGATAAGCTAAGCGTACAGGAGCCAACATAACCCAAGTTGCCAAGGGACGGCCCTGCACGGTGCTCTAGTTTGGACCAGCAATCGAAGGAGAACTGGCCCGGGGGGGGGGGTTAAAATAAGATGACCCTTGAGTCTGCAGAACCCAAGGGAAAAAGGCTAGGTGGCAAATGGTAAAACCAATGTTGGGCCTTGCTGGAAAAGTCTTATTCAAAGCGAACTGTCAAGGGGGTCCCATAAATCACCCAACCGTGTAAGGGACGCAAACTCCGGGAACATAACACCGGTATGACGGAAACTAGGGTGGCAAGAGTGGAACAAAACACCAGGCATAAGGCCGAGCCTTCCACCCTTTACCAAGTATATAGATGCATTAATTAAATAAGAGGTAATGTGATATCCCAACAAGTAAACATGTTCCAACAAGGAACAACAAGTCCATGCTCCAACAAGGAACAAACTTCATCTTCACCTGCAACTAACAACGCTATAAGAGGGGCTGAGCAAAGCAGTAACATAGCCAAACAACGGTTTGCTAGGACATGGATGGTTAGGGGCTGACATGGCAATATAGGAGGCATGATATAGCAAGTGGTGGGTATCGCAGCATAGGCATAGCAAAAGAGCGAGCATTCTAGCAAGCAAAGATAGAAGTGATTTCGAGGGTATGGTCATCTTGCCTGCAAGGTTCTCGGAGTTGTCGAAAGCTTGGTCCTCGTAAGCGTTCTCAACAGGTTCCTCGTTCACGTACTCGTCTCCCGGCTCTACCCAAGACAAGAGAACAAGCAAAGGAACCAATATCAACCACGATGCAATGCGCAATCAACATGATGCAAAACATGGCATGATATGCGAGAGGTGATATGCAGTGCGTATGCATGCTCCGGGAGGACAAGGATGAACAGGGCATAATCTTGGCAAACCAAGCATTCCACTGGATAGATGAGGTGATTTCGGTTGAAATCGATATAAAGATCACCGGAATCGGATGCACGGTTTGCAAATGGCAAGCAATACAAGAATGACACGAAACTGCCATAAACGGCATGATGCTACTTAGCAAGCAACAAATAATTAAGCTACTGCACCCAAACATGGCAACAAAGCATATGACAGTAATCTACTCAAGATGCTCGACAAAAGATGAACACTGAGCTACGGCTAATTCACATCATAACAGGTTCAAACAAGCATGGCAAAAGTGCAAACGATAACAAGTTCCCAGACTTAGTGAAATAACAAGTCAGGAAAACAACATCAGGATGACATGTTCAGAGCAATGAAACAACATGCTACAGGTTCAGAACATAGCAAAATAAGGCATGGCATGAATCTACACATAGCAATTGACAAAAGTCCCTTACTGACCATAAGCCAAAAAGGATCAGAAAATAAGTTTACACCCATGTCAATTAAGCAAGTTTCGTTACAGGTTTCAGACTTGGCAGAAAACTGGACATGGCAGAAAACTAATAACGACTAGGCATGTTCGTGAGCTCGATGCACTCACTACAGAGCATTTCATGATTAACTAAGCATACATACATCAAGAAGACATGGCATAATAACTAAACATGGCAATAATAACATCATATCATGCAAGGATCAACTACACCAAGCTTGGCAAAATCGAATAACACGTAAACAATCTGCCAGCAATATTTTGAAGCAAAAGTAGAGCTCGATTGAATCAAGCTATGGCACTCCAAAATTGCAAACAAAGACATGGATGGATTAAGCAAATACTCAAGTACAAAACACCCTTACTGATAATTCTCAAATTATGCATAGATCTCTCGGAAACAACATGAATACATGGCATGAAAATAACAGCAGTCAGGGACTTAGTGAAATCACTAAGTCTCTGAAATCAGCAACATCAAGACACCTAGTTTGCATGCTTGTGCTAGTCACCACATAGATCATAAAAATACATGGCAAAATCCTATGGATAGGTAACATGGCATATTACAAAACTCATGTAGGACTCAACTTCATAGGAGGTACACATCAATCATGGCAAAAATGACAAAAGTGCATGTTCAGATAAGATCCAGCAACTAACATCAACTATCCCTCTTCTAACAGAATTTCGGGCATCAAGATGACTTCAAATGAAAATGTTGCAATGGAACAAAATGATGTACTCTTAGAGACGAACAAATCGACATATTATACGCGCGAAACGGAGCAACAGATGCAAAGTTATGGCACTGGGAATATGGCATGATGATGATAAAATTAAAGACTTAGAAATAAAACGAGGAGAGGAAGAAGTCAACCGATCCGGGATCCAGATCGGATCTGGCGCGAGCGCGCGGGCCGAGGCGGGGCCGGCGATGGCGGCGGCGGCGGGGCTGCGCCGGCGAGGAGGGGAGCCGGAGGGGCGCGCGGGGCGGCTCCGGCGGAGGCGGGGCGTCGGCGGAGGCGGGGAGGCGCGGCGGCGCCGGCGAGTGGCGGGGTGGCGGGGCCGCGGCTCGGGCGGCGAGGCGGCGGACGGGGCGACGCGGCTCGGCGCCGGCGGGAGCAGCGGGGCGCGGCGGCGGGGCGTGCGGGAGGCGGAGCGGGCGGAGGCGCGGCGCTCCAGGCGGCGGGGCGGCGGCGATGGGCCCGGAGGGCCGGGGACGGGCTCGGCGGGCCGGGCAGGCCGGCGGCGACGCCCGCCACGTGGCGTGCCCCGGTTGGCCCGGCTGGCGGCGGCGCGGAGGAACAGTGCGGCGGATCTGGTGGCACGGTTTTCGAGGCGAAGCTAGGGTTTCGGGGTGAGGCTCTCTCAGATTTAGACGGGGGAGACGTTTTTATAGACAGAAGGAGCTAGGGAGCTCCAAATGGAGTGCGGTTTTCGCCCACGCGATCGTGATCGAACGGCGGAGGACATGGGAGTGACTTAGATGGGTTATTGGGCTGTTTTGAAGGGGTGTTGGGCTGCAACACACACGAGGCCTTCACGGTTACCCGGTTAACCGTTGGAGTACCAAACGAACTCCGATTGACCCGAAACTTGACAGGCGGTCTACCGGTGCTATACCAAGGCCACATGTCAAACCTCGGTCCATTCCGAGAATGTTTGATACCCGCTCACGAAGAAATGTAAAAGGGGACGCCGGGAGACATAGGAGCGCCGGATTGCAAAACGGACAACGGGAAAGATGCTCGGATTTATGAGACGAACACGTATGCGAATGCGATGCACATGATGACATGATATGAAATGCATGACATGACCAAAATGCAAAATGGAGAGAACCCAACCACGGAGGGAATATCATAACACATAGCCGAAAATGGCAAGAGTTGGATTACAAATATGGCAAGTTACATCTGGGGCGTTACAGCTGGCACGACATGAAGCACCTACGATGATGGTAGTGAATATAAAGAGGGGAAACCATAAGCTTTATGAGTATAGTGACCGTGCCATGGAGGATCTAAAGGTGCAAACCAGACAAAGCTACTTCGTAACCAATGTTTCCTTTCAACTAGCCACTACGATTTGGTATGGACAAGAAAACTACAGTAAACAATTTATGATCTATTTTCCGGGTGAGATCAATTACTTAAGCACATATGGAAGAGTACCACCTCTCTTGCGACACCGTGTAGGCCCCTGCTGATACGTTGAGGGTGCTGCGGGTGCAATGGCCGTCGGCGGCGGGGAAGAAGACTTTAGACGGCAGACAGTCGGGTCGGGGGATAAATCATTTTGCTGTGGACGAGGCGGTCGTAGGAGCGGCAATGGCAAGGTGGACGACAACACCGATGAAGCGAGAGGACGCGATGAAAGGATCCTGGTCCGCCGCCGTGGATGAGAGACATCCATCTCTTGCAGTGGACGACGGGGTAGGGGTAGCAGCTCCGGCAAGGTGGAGGATGGGGTGGCGGACGAAGGAGGCTGGCCGAAGTGGGGAGGTTGTTGTGGAGCCGATGGTGTATGAATGGGGAAATGGAGGGGGAGGGGGATCTCAAACTTTGGGACGTGCTGGTCTGAAATGTGGGAAAGCTATGAACTTATCCCCCGTTTAAAATTTCGGACATCACATTGGTTGAGGATAGGACGGTAATCTCGCATCTCCCAAATATTTGTCGGTAGCGATTTTTGGCGAGGAGAGGGTGTTTTGCCGCCCACGGTTGGCACCCACGGTGTATGAACGGGGTTGACAGGTAAGGCGGTTGTGTCACGTCTGAGGGAAGTTACACATCTTCCCCTATTTAAAATATTTGCCTACATCGATTTCGGGCGAGGAGAGTTTGTTTTGCCGCCCACCGTGTATGAATGGGGAAATGGAGGGAGAGACACATGTCTTTTAGATGAGCTTGAATCAAATGTGTTTTTCCGCCCACGTTTGGCACCCACCGTGTCTGAATGGGCTCAGAGGCAGTCGTGTCACGTCTGATTGAAGTTACTAGTCTACCCCTATCGACAACAGTGTAAATCCGATCGATAAGGATGTCAAAGTGTCAGGGGTAGACAGTAATTTCCATCTCGCAAACACTTGCTTCGGGCAGCCCACAAATTATAGTGGGTGTTTAGCCGCTTCGTTCAAAACTTGCGAGAATTAGTATTCATGTTTGCCCTGGGCCCTGGCAGTTAAATTCAAATCCAATTTGTATTCGATTACCAATATCCACAGATAATTCTACGTTTTGTTATTTATTTCTTCAAAACCACAACAAAGATTTATTCCACCTTTATATATGATTATGATTTAGAAATGCTGTTATCTTCCAATTCAGTAGGTTGGATACACTTTGAGTCAAACAGTTATTTCATCCAATACAATATGCTCACACAAAAAACAGTTCACCTTATGTCAATCATACAAGTACTGGGGATTACCTCGCCTAAAAAATTCGGATCATTACAACACATGGACAACATAGGGGGTCTTACAACATAATCCATTCAGAGACATGACACAACATGCAAGTACAATAATCTATTGACAATATCAACTGGTATCTAAAGAAGAACTGTGATTACCCTGTGCTTCAGATAGAAGTAACAGTAGGACCTCCTCCATCTTCAAATGCAACATTCGTACTTCCTCCAATTCTTGGGTTGCTTGCATAATGTGTGCAGCTAATTGAAGGAAATATGCCCTAGAGGCAATAATAAAGTTATTATTTATTTCCTTGCATATCATGATAAATGTTTATTATTCATGCTAGAATTGTATCAACCGGAAACATGATACATGTGTGGATACATAGACAAACAGAGTGTCACTAGTATGCCTCTACTTGACTAGCTCGTTGATCAAAGATGGTTATGTTTCCTAACCATAGACATGAGTTGTCATTTGATTAACGGGATCACATCATTAGGAGAATGATGTGATTGACATGACCCATTCCATTAGCTTAGCACCCGATCGTTTAGTATGTTGCTATTGCTTTCTTCATGACTTATACATGTTCCTATGACTATGAGATTATGCAACTCCCGTTTGCCGGAGGAACACTTTGTGTGCTACCAAACGTCACAACGTAACTGGGTGATTATAAAGGAGCTCTACAGGTGTCTCCAAAGGTAGATGTTGGGTTGACATATTTCGAGATTAGGATTTGTCACTCCGATTGTCGGAGAGGTATCTCTGGGCCCTCTCGGTAATGCACATCACATAAGCCTTGCAAGCATTACAACTAATGTGTTAGTTGTGAGATGATGTATTACGGAACAAGTAAAGAGACTTGCCGGTAATGAGATTGAACTAGGTATTGGATACCGACGATCGAATCTCGGGCAAGTAACATACCGATGACAAAGGGAACAACGTATGTTGTTATGCGGTCTGACCGATAAAGATCTTCGCAGAATATGTAGGAGCCAATATGGGCATCCAGGTCCCGCTATTGGTTATTGACCGGAGATGTGTCTCGGTCATGTCTACATTGTTCTCGAACCGTAGGGTCCGCACGCTTAAGGTTTCGATGACAGTTATATTATGAGTTTATGAGTTTTGATGTACCGAAGGAGTTCGGAGTCTCGGATGAGATCGGGGACATGACGAGGAGTCTCGAAATGGTCGAGACGTAAAGATCGATATATTGGACGACTATATTCGGACATCGGAAAGGTTCTGAGTGATCCGGGTATTTTCAGGAGTATCGGGGAGTTACGGGATTACGGGAGAAGTAATGGGCCTTGATGGGCTTTAGTGGGAAAAGGAAAAAGGCTGCTGCGCCCCCCCTCCCCTCTAGTCCGAATTGGACTAGGGAAAAGGGGGCCGGCCACCTCTCCTTCTCCTCCTATTCCTTCTCCCTTCCTCCCCTCTTGGTGGACTCCTACTAGGACTTGGAGACCTAGTAGGACTCCACACCCTAGCGCGCCAAACTCTAGGCCGGCCACCCCCTCCCTTGCTCCTTTATATACGGGGGCAGGGGGCACCCCATGACACACAAGTTGATCTTCGTGATCGTTCCTTAGCCGTGTGCGGTGCCCCCTCCACCATATTCCACCTCGGTCATATCGTTGCAGTGCTTAGGCGAAGCCCTGCGCCGGTAACACATCAAGATCGTCACCACGCCGTCGTGCTGACGGAACTCTTCCTCGACGCTTTGCTGGATCGAAGCCCGGGGATCGTCATCGAGCTGAACGTGTGCCAAGAACTCGGAGGTGCCGGAGTAACGGTGCTGTGATCGGTTGGATCGCGAGGAGAACGTACGACTACTTCCTCTATGTTGCGTCAACGCTTCCGCTTCGGTCTACGAGGGTACGTAGACAACACTCTCCCCTCTCGTTGCTATGCATCACCATGATCTTGCGTGTGCGTAGGAAATTTTTTGAAATTACTACGTTCCCCAACAGTGGCATCAGAGCCTAGGTTTTTATGGTTTGATGTTATTTGCATGAGTAGAACACAAGTAAGTTGTGGACGATACAAGTCATACTGCCTACCAGCATGTCATACTTTGGTTCAGCGGTATTGTTGGACGAGACGATCCGGACCAACCTTACGCGTACGCGTACGCGAGACCGGTTCCCTCGACGTGCTTTGCACATAGATGGCATGCGGAAGACTGTCTCTCCAACTTTAGTTGAACCAAGTGTGGCTACGCCCGGTCCTTGAGAAGGTTAAAACGGAGTCTATTTGACAAACTATCGTTGTGGTTTTCATGCGTAGGTCAGATGAGTTCTTGCTTAAGCCCGTAGCAGCCACGTAAAACTTGCAACAACAAAGTAGAGGACGTCTAACTTGTTTTTGCAGGGCATGTTGTGATGTGATATGGTCAAGACATGATGCTAAATTTTATTGTATGAGATGATCATGTTTTGTAACCGAGTTATCGGCAACTGGCAGGAGCCATATGGTTGTCGCTTTATTGTATGCAATGCAATCGCGATGTAATGCTTTACTTTATTACTAAGCGGTAGTGATAGTCGTGGAAGCATAAGATTGGCGAGACGACAACGATGCTACGATGGAGATCAAGGTGTCGCGCCGGTGACGATGGTGATCATGACGGTGCTTCGGAGATGGAGATCACAAGCACAAGATGATGATGACCATATCATATCACTTATATTGATTGCATGTGATGTTTATCTTTTTATGCATCTTATCTTGCTTTGATTGACGGTAGCATTATAAGATGATCTCTCACTAAATTATCAAGAAGTGTTCTCCTTGAGTATGCACCGTTGCAAAAGTTCTTCGTGCTGAGACACCACGTGATGATCGGGTGTGATAGGTTCTACGTTCAAATACAACGGGTGCAAAACAGTTGCACACGCGGAATACTCAGGTTTAACTTGACGAGCCTGGCATATAACAGATATGGCCTCGGAACACGGAGACCGAAAGGTCGAGCGTGAATCATATAGTAGATATGATCAACATAATGATGTTCACCATTGAAGACTAAGCCATTTCACGTGATGATCGGTTATGGTTTAGTTGATTTGGATCACGTGATCACTTAGAAGATTAGAGGGATGTCTATCTAAGTGGGAGTTCTTAAGTAATATGATTAATTGAACTTTAATTTATCATGAACTTAGTCCTGGTAGTATTAGCATATCTATGTTGTAGATCAATAGCTCGCATTGTTGCTTCCCTGTGTTTATTTTGATATGTTCCTAGAGAAAATTGTGTTGAAAAATATTAGTAGCAATGATGCGGATTGGATCCGTAATCTGAGGTTTATCCTCATTGCTGCACAGAAGAATTTTGTCCTTGATGCACCGCTAGGTGACGGACCTTTTGCAGGAGTAGATGCAGACGTTATGAACGTTTTGCTAGCTCAATATGATAACTACTTAATAGTTTAGTGCACCATGCTTAACGGCTTAGAATCGGGACTTCAAAGACGTTTTGAACGTCATGGAGCATATGAGATGTTCCAGGAGTTGAAGTTAATATTTCAAGTAAATACCCGAGTTGAGAGATATGAAGTCTCCAACAAGTTCTATAGCTAAAAGATGGAGGAGAATCGCTCAACTAGTGAGCATGTGCTCAGATTGTCTGGGTACTACAATCGCTTGAATCAAGTGGGAGTTAATCTTCCAGATAAGATAGTGATTGACAGAATTCTCTAGTCACCATCACCAAGTTAGTAGAACTTTGTGATGAACTATAATATGCAAGGGATGACGAAAGTAATTCCCAAGCTCTTCGTGATGCTGAAATCGACGAAGGTAGAAATCAAGAAAAACATCAAGTGTTGATGGTTAACAAGACCAGTAGTTTCAAGAAAAGGGCAAAGGGACAGAAGGGAACTTCAAGAAGAACGGCAAGCAAGTTGCTGCTCAAGTGAAGAAGCCCAAGTCTGGTCCTAAGCCTGAGACTAAGTGCTTCTACTGCAAAGGGACTAGTCGCTGGAAGCGGAATTACCCCAAGTGATTGGCGGATAAGAAGGATGGCAAAGTGAACATAAGTATATTTTATACATGTTATTGATGTGGACTTTACTAGTGTTTATAGCAACCCCTCAGTATTTGATACTAGTTCAGTTGCTAAGATTAGTAACTCGAAACGGGATTTGCAGAATAAATAGAGACTAGTTGAGGGTGAAGTGACGATGTGTGTTGGAAGTGGTTCCAAGATTGATATGATCATCATCGTACACTCCCTATACTTTCGGGATTAGTGTGGAACCTAAATAAGTGTTATTTGGTGTTGAGCATGAATATGATTTGGTCATGTTTATTGCAATACGGTTATTCATTTAAGTAAGAGAATAAATTGTTGTTCTGTTTACATGAATAAAACCTTCTATGGTCATACACACCAACAAAATGGTTTGTTGGATCTCGATCGTAGTGATACACATATTCATAATATTGAAGCCAAAAAGATGCAAAGTTAATAATGATAGTGCAACTTATCTGTGGCACTGCCGTTTAAGTCATATTGGTGTAAAGCGCAAGAAGAAACTCCATGCTGATGGGATTTTAGAATCAGTTGATTATGAATCACTTGATGCTTGCGATCCATGCCTTAAGGGCAAGATGACTAAAAACGCCGTTCTCCGGAACAATGAAGCAAGCAACAGATTTATTGGAAATCATACATACTGATGTATGTGGTCCGATGAATATTAAGGCTTGCAGCAGGTATCATTATTTTCTGACCTTCACAGATGATTTGAGAAGATATGGGTATATCTACTTGATGAAACATAAGTCTGAAACGTTTGAAAAGTTCAAAGAATTTCAGAGTGAAGTAGAGAATCATCGTAACAAGAAAATAAAAGTTTCTACGATATGATCGCAGAGGTAAAATATTTGAGTTACTAGTTTGGCCTTCATTTAAACAATGTGAAATAGTTTCACTACTCATGCCACCTGGAACACCACAGCATAATGGTGTGTCCGAACGTCATAACCATACTTTATTGGATATAGTGCAATCTATGATGTTTCTTACCGATTTACCAATATCGTTTTGGGATCATGCATTAGAGACAGCTGCATTCACGAGAAAAGGGGCACCATCTAAGTCCGTTGAGACGACACAATATGAACTATGGTTTGGCAAGAAACCAAATTTGTCGTTTCTTAAAGTTTGGGGTTGCGATGCTTATGTGAAAAATTTCATCCTGATAAGCTCAAACCCAAATCGGAGAAATGTGTCTTCATAGGATACCCAAAGGAGACTGTTGGGTACACCTTCTATCACAGATCCGAAGGCAAGATTTTTGTTGCTAAATTCGGAAACTTTCTAGAGAAGGAGTTTCTCTCGAAAGAAGTGAGTGGGAGGAAAGTAGAACTCGATGAGATAACTGTATCTACTCCCTTATTGAGAAGTAGTACGTCACAGAAATCAGTTTCTGTGACACCTACACCAAATAGGGAGGAAGCTAATGATAATGATCATGAAACTTCAGATCAAGTTTCTACTGAACCTCGTAGATCAACCAGAGTAAGACCCGCACCAGAGTGGTACGGTAATCCTATTTTGGAAGTCATGTTACTAGACCATGATGAACCTACGAACTATGAAGAAGCGATGGTGAGCCCAGATTCCGCAAAGTGGCTTGAGGCCATGAAATCTGAGATATGATCCATGTATGAGAACAAACTATGGACTTTGATGGATTTGCCCGATGATCGGCAAGCCAAAGAAAATAAATGGATCTTGAAGAGGAATACGGACACTGATAGTAGTGTTACTATCTACAAAGCTAGAATTGTCGCAAAAGGTTTTCGACAAGTTCAAGGTGTTGACTACGATGAGAGTTTCTCACTCGTATCTATGCTTAAGTCTGTCCGAATCATGTTAGCAATTGCCGCATTTTATGAAATCCGGCAAATGGATAAACAAAACTACATTCCTTAATGGATTTATTAAAGAAGAGTTGTATACGATGCAACTAGAAGGTTTTGTCGATCCTGAAGGTGTTAACAAAATATGCAAGCTCCAGCGATCCATCTATGGACTGGTGCAAGCATCTCGGAGTTGGAATATACGCTTTGATAAGTTGATCAAAGCATATAGTTTTATACAGACTTGCGGAGAAGCCTGTATTTACAAGAAAGTGAGTGGGAGCACTACAGCATTTCTGATAAGTATATGTAAATGACATATTATTGATCGGAAATAATGTAGAATTATTCTATAAAGCATAAAGGAGTATTTGAAAGGAGTTTTTCAAAGAAGGACCTCGGTGAAGCTGCTTACATATTGAGCATCAAGATCTATAGAGATAGATCAAGACGCTTGATAAGTTTTTCAATAAGTACATACCTTGAAAAGATTTTGAAGTAGTTCAAAATGGAACAGTCAAAGAAAGAGTTCTTGCCTGTATTACAAGGTGTGAAATTGAGTAAGACTCAAAGCCCGACCACGGCAGATGATAGAAAGAGAATGAAAGTCATTTCCTTTGCCTCAGCCATAGATTCTATAAAGTATGCCATGCTATGTACCAGATCTATTGTATACCCTACACTGTGTTAAGCAAGGGAGTACAATAGTGATCTAGGAAGTAGATCACTGGACATCGGTCAAAATTATCCTTAGTAAAAGAAGGATATGTTTCTCGATTATGGATGTGACAAAAAGGTTCGTCATAAAGGGTTACGTCGATGCAAGTTTTGACACCAATCTAGATGACTCTAAGTCTCGGTCTAGATACATATTGAAAGTGGGAGCAATTAGCTAGAGTAGCTCTGTGCGGAGTATTGTAGACATAGAATTCGCAAAATACTTACGGATCTGTATGTGTCAGACCCGTTGACTAAAATTATCTCACAAGCAAAACATGATCACACCTTAGTACTCTTTGGGTATTAATCACATAGCGATGTGAACTAGATTACTGACTCTAGTAAACCTTTTGAGTGTTGGTCACATATCGATGTGAACTATGGGTGTTAATCACATGGTGATGTGAACTATTGCTGGTAAATCACATGGCGATGTGAACTAGATTATTGACTCTAGTGCAAGTGGGAGACTGAAGGAAATATGCCCTAGAGGCAATAATAAAGGTATTATTTATTTCCTTGCATATCATGATAAATGTTTATTATTCATGCTAGAATTGTATCAACCGGAAACATGATACATGTGTGGATACATAGACAAACAGAGTGTCACTAGTATGCCTCTACTTGACTAGCTCGTTGATCAAAGATGGTTATGTTTCCTAACCATAGACATGAGTTGTCATTTGATTAACGGGATCACATCATTAGGAGAATGATGTGATTGACATGACCCATTCCATTAGCTTAGCACCCGATCGTTTAGTATGTTGCTATTGCTTTCTTCATGACTTATACATGTTCCTATGACTATGAGATTATGCAACTCCCGTTTGCCGGAGGAACACTTTGTGTGCTACCAAACGTCACAACGTAACTGGGTGATTATAAAGGAGCTCTACAGGTGTCTCCAAAGGTAGATGTTGGGTTGACATATTTCGAGATTAGGATTTGTCACTCCGATTGTCGGAGAGGTATCTCTGGGCCCTCTCGGTAATGCACATCACATAAGCCTTGCAAGCATTACAACTAATGTGTTAGTTGTGAGATGATGTATTACGGAACAAGTAAAGAGACTTGCCGGTAATGAGATTGAACTAGGTATTGGATACCGACGATCGAATCTCGGGCAAGTAACATACCGATGACAAAGGGAACAACGTATGTTGTTATGCGGTCTGACCGATAAAGATCTTCGCAGAATATGTAGGAGCCAATATGGGCATCCAGGTCCCGCTATTGGTTATTGACCGGAGATGTGTCTCGGTCATGTCTACATTGTTCTCGAACCGTAGGGTCCGCACGCTTAAGGTTTCGATGACAGTTATATTATGAGTTTATGAGTTTTGATGTACCGAAGGAGTTCGGAGTCTCGGATGAGATCGGGGACATGACGAGGAGTCTCGAAATGGTCGAGACGTAAAGATCGATATATTGGACGACTATATTCGGACATCGGAAAGGTTCTGAGTGATCCGGGTATTTTCGGGAGTATCGGGGAGTTACGGGATTACGGGAGAAGTAATGGGCCTTGATGGGCTTTAGTGGGAAAAGGAAAAAGGCTGCTGCGCCCCCCCTCCCCTCTGGTCCGAATTGGACTAGGGAAAAGGGGGCCGGCCACCTCTCCTTCTCCTCCTATTCCTTCTCCCTTCCTCCCCTCTTGGTGGACTCCTACTAGGACTTGGAGACCTAGTAGGACTCCACACCCTGGCGCGCCAAACCCTAGGCCGGCCACCCCCTCCCTTTCTCCTTTATATACGGGGGCAGGGGGCACCCCATGACACACAAGTTGATCTTCGTGATCGTTCCTTAGCCGTGTGCGGTGCCCCCCTCCACCATATTCCACCTCGGTCATATCATTGCAGTGCTTAGGCGAAGCCCTGCGCCGGTAACACATCAAGATCGTCACCACGCCGTCGTGCTGACGAAACTCTTCCTCGACGCTTTGCTGGATCGGAGCCCGGGGATCGTCATCGAGCTGAACGTGTGCCAAGAACTCGGAGGTGCCGGAGTAACGGTGCTGTGATCGGTTGGATCGCGAGGAGAACGTACGACTACTTCCTCTACGTTGCGTCAACGCTTCCGCTTCGGTCTACGAGGGTACGTAGACAACACTCTCCCCTCTCGTTGCTATGCATCACCATGATCTTGCGTGTGCGTAGGAAATTTTTTGAAATTACTACGTTCCCCAACACTAATTGCATATTTTCCAGCCTCAAGATCAAGATTACCTCATTCATGGCAGCCACACCATCTCTTTCTGCCTCTAGTAGAGCCTCAACAACTATAATATCTATGCTCATACTGCTCTCTAGCAGTGTTGCCTTTGAACTGCTACCATCTGGTAACATGGATGGCGCACTGCTTTCACAAATAGATTCTGGGGTTGTACATTGTGTCCTAGTGTGAACAACATCCTGAAAGGTTTCCACTGGACAGAAGTAAGAGATAGTTATTGCATGATCCGGGAAGTAAGCTTACATGGTAAACAACATACGAATTATTGCCGAGCATGGAAGCTATATTTAAATGGTTTGAAGCAGCATCAGCCGAAAATAAATTAAAATGGTAAGATGATACTAGGGATGTAAGTGGCAAATGAACGACATCCGCCAATCCCATCTATTTAGTTTTTGCTAGCTCCCTAGTTCATTTTCCTCAAAAAACAAAAACTCTTTTGAACTATCATACCACCAGTGGACTTTAATCGGGATTAAACGGGACCCAGTTGACATCCCTAGTTGAAAGGGAGTGTACCACCGCTATATTTAAGTTGCCAAGGCATCTATTAATCTGAGAAAGCACTTATCAGTGTGGCCTCATATAAACTACGAAGACAGTCTTGTGATGAAGTTCAGAGGAAAAGTTAAGGACTCAAATGAACTAGTTATGCATTTCTTTACGATAGTACAACAGGCACTGCTGACATATTCGCCAACTCAGGTATAGCCTAACAAGTAACAAACAAGCATTCGAATCAAGCAATACAGCAAATCAGACAACCGAACTATTTGTAATTCTATAGGATTACAGATTGAGGTCACAAGCCAAGAAAGCAGCCCACAAGCATTACATTTCACATGTACTAAAACACACTGGCTTACCATATGTTGCTGTGAAGCCTCGCTGCTGTTGCAATGTTCTTTGAAGATATCGTCAACATCCCGTGGTTGCAAATCTAGTTGTTGTAGTTTATTTTGCACCCTCTATTTAGGTAAAATTAATTTTAATCGCATGCACTGGTTTCAATTGATCATCAGTGGTTCATCTAAACTAATGAAAGAAGGGTGTGTGCTTACTCGACACTGTATCTGCTTCACTCTATTTTTATGCTTGTTTGAGGTGCCAGCCCCAAAAGAACAAATATTTTACTTGATGGGTTTGTTAGCTCCATAATCAATAGAAGCATCAAATTAGTCATGCAACTTGGGACGATCAAGAACACACAAAAAAGTAATGAACAGAGTCTTGGAGTAGTGATGTAATAGCTAGCATCATAAAATGTAGGGTAAAACGAACAAAAAGCAGCGAAACCGCATGCTAGTTTGTTGATGTGCAATTAAGCATAGAGAACATGAAGCAGTCCGATGGAACCGACAGGTGGCATCAAAACAACACCATTATCATAAATATAGCATGCAAGAAGTAAAATAGTAGGCAGTGATATCTAGGAAGTACAATAATACTTAGGACAAAACTAAAGCATATTAACTATTTGTGCACTGGTATGTAATTTAGCACATGTAACATGTTCACTGCAAGAAGTATGGCCTACAGGTGCAAGCAGAATAACACATCTCATGAAAAAATGAATGATGCCCTGAAGAAATTCAAAGGTGCGGTGCTTATGCTAAGAAAGTGAACGTAGGCGGTGTATGGGTATCGTTGTCATACTTGATAGCTAAGGATCATCGATGGTGCTCATGTTGCGGTTGAGTTTGGGCCGGCTGTCGCCATCGCTGAAGCGGCTCTGGTGCTTCGGTTGCGGCGCCTGTCGACATACAAGAAAGCTCAACTGTGGTAAGTGAACAGTTGCACGATAAAGAAGAGAAAAACCGAAGGAGCAGAAATCGAAATAACCTGATGAGGCTGTGGCGTCAGTAAAGCAGGGCCAACGGAGTTGAATATGGCGTCCGTAGAGCGGGTGAGGGAGTCATGTATTAAGGGGTCCTTGGGCGTCCGGCCTGTTGGACATGGGCCGGACTGATGGGCTATGAAGATACAAGACCGAAGACTCTCACCCGTGTCCGGATGGGACTCTCCTTGGCGTGGATGGCAAGCTTGGTGTTCAGATATGAAGATTCCTTGTAATTCTGGTACATCAAGGTATATCACGCATGTTCAAAAGTATCGTTATCTCATGGTCCAAACTGTGAAACAAATTGATCAACCATGAGTGCACACACTATTGACCATATATATCTCAATTACGCTAAATTCCCTCAAATATAGACACCTAACTCATTATATGAAGCCAACCCCCCACCCCACCCCCTCCGTCGTCCGTCATCCCCCCACACAAACGCCGTTCTCTCCCGCAGACATGAACACACGAGCACATTAACACCCCCCTCTCTTCTAAAGTCTGGACCACAATATAGGTCTCTTGTCACTTTGTCTCTCGGGCATGCACACATCTCTTCCCCCACTCACCAGGTCTCCCGGCATCTCTCTTTCCCAAGAACACGCACTATGTAGAGTGTATCTTTCCCATACACACAAAACATTGCCCCCAAATGTCTATCTCCCTAGTTATGTGGTTCTCGCACACTCACCTCACACACCATCCCCACTGCAAACAAGCACACTTTTTCTCCTTGTGCACCACTCTCCTCTTTCTATCTGTCCCACATGCGAACCCGCCCCAGCTCCTTCCCTGTATACATATATGCCGTGACTCTTTCCATAGCTCCCTAATGTATCATCATTCTCAATCTCGCACTTTGTTCTCTACACCATCTATTCTAGATCCCTTATGAAGTCCCTATCACACACACGATGACTCGCTTCCCTTGCTGTCACATCCCTAGTTCTGGTATGACCTAGACTAGCTAGTCATGCATGCATCATGTTGCAATTCAAATGAATTTGAAATGGGGGATGATCAAACCCTAGCACCAAGTCAAATCAAACAGGTTCAACCTAAAAATATTTTCAATGAACCCAAAATTGCCTTCATTAATGTTTGATAATTTTGGCAAGGGTTTTGATCCAAACAAAAAATATTGAACATTTTTAGGAATTATTTGGGCTTTGAATTAATTTACTAGTGTATTTGAGTTGGAGCAAATAAATCCTATAAATATTTTATTGCTCCAATAATTCTGAGACTTTTTGTGGAGCTCTGGGAAAAACCAATATGCATCCTCAAATATTTCCAGAAGCTGCAAAATAATTTGGTCAGCAAACCAAATTCAAAACAGAAGCAGAAAATAGAAAACATAAATAAAAAGAAAAAGGGGATAACTTACCTGGACGTACCTGGCAGCCCATCAGCCGGCCTTGCACTATGCAGCCCACCGGGCCCAACTCCTGCTGGCCCAGCCACCAGGCCCCTCCACCGTCTTCAACCTCCTGCCAGTGGGCAGGAGGGCATGTGGCCGCCGTACGCGCACACGCGCGCGCCACCTCCTGCTTGGATGGCCCCTCCCCGACCCCCTTAGACGACGCCACACACCTCCCTGCCTCCCTCTCCCCCTCCGTGCTCACTTTCTCCTCCCCTCGTTCTCTTCCTCCCCCACGGCCGTCACTGCCGTCACCGTCCGACGCGGCCACGGCCACCCCCTCGCTCCTCTTAAGTGCCCAGAAGCTCGGGCTCGCCGTCCTCTTCGTCTTAACCAAGCTACGCAACCGCGGGCATGCTGCAACGGCGGCTACGTCGTCGTCTTCAACCTCGGTACCCGCCGCTCGCCATCGCCGATTCGCCGCCTTCATCGTGCCCCCGAGCCCGCTGACCATCCCTGCGTGTTCCCTGTGAGCTCCTGATCTTCCCCCTCTGCTTCCCCCCCTCCGTTCCTGGTTGCTAGCCCGTCCCGCCGACGCTGTAGCTCCGGCCGCCCGGCTCGCCGCCGGCGCTGCTACACACACACCCAGCACACCACGCTGTCACCACTAGATGCGCCTCACTGCCAGCAACCCATAGCCGCAAACCGCACTCGAAACCGTCCCCTATAGCGCCTTCCCGCAGCGTCTCCGTCGTCGGGTTTGGTCGCCGCCGGCCGAACTCCGGTGATGTCGACGTGGCCCATCATTAGCCATTAATGACCCTGCTAATTAACCCTAGAGCCACTTACAGACGGGCCCCACTGCCTAATTAACCCTGGTTTAGTTTTGTTTAGATTAAACTAACCCCGCAGAACCCACATGTCAGTTTGACCTGGCCACGTCACCTGTTGACCGACCCCACAGGTCATCGTTGACCTGCTGACGTGGCTGTTGACCTGGCCCCACCTGTCGGTGACACAGGCAGCACTGTTTGACTGACCAGTGGAGCCCACCTGTCAGGTTTGACTTGGTCAGCCGCAGTTGACTTGCTGAGGTCACAGTGATGCAATGCTGACGTAGTAAATATTTTCTGGGATTTTAAATAAATCAGAGATGATTTATTTATTTCAGAAAATACCACAAATTTCTAAAAATCATAGAAATTCAACCATAGCTTAGAATGAAATAATTTATATATGAAAAATGATCAGAAAAATCCAATATATCCATCTGTATCATTTGCATGCATGTTAGAGCAACTTATGTCCTCTGTTTAGGACAATTCAATTGAATGGCATTTAAATAACCACATTTGGAGTTTGAATTTGAATCTTAGGTTCAAACCAACTTCATTTTATATGTTGCTAGTTGCATTAGCTCAAACCATAACATATTGCCAT
Source organism: Aegilops umbellulata (assembly GCA_032464435.1). Lineage (NCBI taxonomy): Eukaryota > Viridiplantae > Streptophyta > Magnoliopsida > Poales > Poaceae > Aegilops > Aegilops umbellulata. The sequence goes on along the minus strand of CP136057.1, from coordinate 538,981,644 downwards.
GTCATGATCATGCATCATAATTGTTGCATTGCATTGATTGTGTTCCTCTTTGTTTGCCGGTATTTGTCCCCTCTCGATAGACGTGGTTCCGACGATGAGTCCGAAGACACCGATGAAGAACTATATTATCTTCAGAAGTTCCAGGCAAGCAAAACCCCCTTGTTCATTCCGATACAATCCCACTCTCTCGCTCCTACTCTCTTTTACTGCATTAGGACAACAACGATTCGACTGTTACATGCTGCGGTAGTTGAACCCCTTTCCTCTGCATGACCTGCCATTGCCACAGTAAATAGATGAAACCCACTAGCATGAGTAGGAGTTGTTTGAGCCCTAATGTGCCTACTCATTCATGCTTGTTGTCATGCCTGCTACTGCTTAGAGTTGAGTCGGGTCTGATTCATTGGAAATGAATTGGAATGTGGTGAACATGTCCTACTGTTGAGAGCTAAGTGTGTGAACACGATTTGGTAAAGGTAGCGGTGAGAGGCCATGTAGGAGTACATGGTGGGTTGTCTCATTGCAGCCGTTCTCAGGAACTGAGTTCTGTGTTTGTGATCCATGAACAGTTACTACCACACATTGGGTTCCGGTAACTCGGCCCCTCTCGGCTTATTAATCAACTCGATCTCTGTCTAGGAGTTGCAACTAGTTTCTGGTGTTTGTAGGTAGTGTTAGTAGTCTATCAAGTGGCACCCGGTACAGGTGGGCTTGGGACAGACTAGGCACAGTGGCACGGTGTACCAAGTGGCACCCGGATGGTGGGCTTGGGAACCCTGAACACATCGTTTGGGGCCGTGAGCGACACCCCAGCCGGATCTCCTTGCGGATGGAACCCGAATAGGCGATAAACCTGGACTAGAGACTTGTGTGGTTAGTCAGCTCATGGCCGACTCCCTCGCCAAGCTTCCGCTTGAAGGTTGCCGAGGTACATGACGTGTACATGGTGGTAAGTGGCGAGAGCGTGTGTGAAGAAGTTGTTGGAAATATGACCTAGAGGCAATAATAAAAGCATTATTATTATATTTCCTTGTTCATTATAATTGTCTTTTATTCATGCTATAATTGTGTTATCCGGAAATCGTAATACATGTGTGAATACATAGACACCAATATGTCCCTAGTAAGCCTCTAGTTGACTAGCTCGTTGATCAACTGATAGTCATGGTTTCCTGACTATGGACATTGGATGTCATTGATAACGAGATCACATCATTAGGAGAATGATGTGATGGACAAGACACAATCCTAAGCATAAGCACAAGATCGTATAATTCGTTTGCAAGAGATTTTCCAATGTCAAGTATCTTTTCCTTAGACCATGAGATCGTGTAACTCCCGGATACCGTAGGAGTGCCTTGGGTGTGCCAAACGTCACAACGTAACCGGGTGACTATAAAGGTATACTACGGGTATCTCCGAAAGTGTCTGTGGGGTTGACACGGATCGAGACTGGGATTTGTCACTCCATATGACGGAGAGGTATCACCAGGCCCACTCGGTAATGCATCATCATAATGAGCTCAGTGTGATCAAAGTGTTTGATCACGGGATCATGCATTACGGTACGAGTAAAGTGACTTGCCGGTAACGAGATTGAACGAGGTATTGGGATACCGACGATCGAATCTCGGGCAAGTAAAATACCGATTGACAAAGGGAATTGAATACGGGATTAATTGAATCCTCGACATCGTGGTTTATCCGATGAGATCATCGAGGAGTATGTGGGAGCCAACATGGGTATCCAGATCCCGCTGTTGGTTATTGGCCGGAGAGGTGTCTCGGTCATGTCTGCATGTCTCCCGAACCCGTAGGGTCTACACACTTAAGGTTCGATGACACTAGGGTTGTAAAGATATGAATATGCAGTAATCCGAAAGTTGTTCGGAGTCCCGGATGAGATCTTGGACATCATGAGGAGTTCCGGAATGGTCCGGAGGTAAAGAATTATATATAGGAAGTGCAGTTTCGGCCATCGGGAAGATTCGGGGTCACCGGTATTGTACCGGGACCACCGGATGGGTCCCGGGGGTCCACTGGGTGGGGCCACCCATCCCTGAGGGCCCCATGGGCTGAAGTGGGAGGGGGAACCAGCCCATAGTGGGCTGGTGTGCCCCCCTAGGCCCACCCCCTGCACCTAGGGTTGAAACCCTAGGGTGGGGGGGGGCGCCCCACTTGCCTTGGGGGGTACTCCACCCCCCCTTGGCCGCCGCCCCCCTTGGGAGATCCAATCTCCAAGGGCCGGCGCCCCCAGGGGCCTATATAAAGGGGGGGAGGGAGGGGGCAGCCGCACCCTTGCATCTTGGCGCCTCCCTCTCCCCTGCTACACCTCTCCTCCTCCGTCACGCGCTTGGCGAAGCCCTGCCGGAGTACTGCTTCTCCACCAACACCACGCCGTCGTGCTGCTGCTGGAGCCATCTTCCTCAACCTCTCCTTCCCCCTTGCTGGATCAAGAAGGAGGAGACGTCATCCACTCCATACGTGTGTTGAACGCGGAGGTGCCGTCCGTTCGGCACTCGGTCATCGGTGATTTGGATCACGACGAGTACGACTCCATCATCCACGTTCTAGTGAATGCTTCCGCTCGCGATCTACAAAGGTATGTAGATGCATCCGATCACTCATTGCTAGATGAACTCATAGATGGATCTTGGTGAAACCGTAGGAAAATTTTTGTTTTCTGCAACGTTCCCCAACAGTGGCATCATGAGCTAGGTCTATGCGTAGTTCTCTTTGCACGAGTAGAACACAATTGTTGTGTGCGTAGATGTTGTCAACTTTCTTGCCGCTACTAGTCTTATTTTGCTTCAGCGGTATTGTGGGATGAAGCGGACCGGACCAACCTTACACGTACGCTTACGTGAGACCGGTTCCACCGACTGACATGCACTAGTTGCATAAGGTGGCTGGCGGGTGTCTGTCTCTCCCACTTTAGTTGGAGCGGATTCGACGAAAAGGGTCCTTATGAAGGGTAAATAGAAGTTGACAAATCACGTTGTGGCTTTTACGTAGGTAAGAAAATGTTCTTGCTAGAACCCTATTGCATCCACGTAAAACTTGCAACAACAATTAGAGGACGTCTAACTTGTTTTTGCAGCAAGTGCTTTGTGATATGATATGGCCAAAGTTGTGATGAATAATGAATGATATATATGTGATGTATGAGATCATGTTCATGTAATAGGAATCACGACTTGCATGTCGATGAGTATGACAACCGACAGGAGCCATAGGAGTTGTCATTATTTTTTATGACCTGCGTGTCAATGGAAACGCCATGTAAATTACTTTACTTTATTGCTAAACGTGTTAGGCATAGTAGTAGAAGTAATAGTTGGCGAGCAACTTCATGGAGACACGATGATGGAGATCATGATGATGGAGATCATGGTGTCATGCCGGTGACAAGATGATCATGGAGCCCCAAGATGGAGATCAAAGGAGCTATATGATATTGGCCATATCATGTCACTATTATTATTTGATTGCATGTGATGTTTATCATGTTTTTGCATCTTGTTTACTTAGAACGACGGTAGTAAATAAGATGATCCCTCATAAAAATCTCAAGAAAGTGTTCCCCCTAACTGTGCGCCATTGCGACAGTTCGTTGTTTCGAAGCACCACGTGATGATCGGGTGTGATAGATTCCAACGTTCACATACAACGGGTGTAAGACAGATTTACACATGCAAACACTTAGGTTGACTTGACGAGCCTAGCATGTACAGACATGGCCTCGGAACACAAGAGACCGAAAGGTCGAACATGAGTCGTATGGAAGATACGATCAACATAGAGATGTTCACCGATGATGACTAGTCCGTCTCACGTGATGATCGGACACGGCCTAGTCGAGTCGGATCATGTTACACTTAGATGACTAGAGGGATGTCTAATCTGAGTGGGAGTTCATTAAATAATTTGATTTGATGAACTTAATTATCATGAACTTAGTCTAAATAAACTTTGCAATATGTCTTGTAGATCAAATGGCCCAAGCCAATGTCAACATGAACTTCAACGCATTCCTAGAGAAAACCAAGCTGAAAGACGATGGCAGCAACTATACGGACTGGGTCCGGAACCTGAGCATCATCCTCATAGCTGCCAGGAAACAATATGTCCTAGAAGCACCGCTAGGTGAAGCACCCATCCCAGAGAACCAAGACATTATGAATGCTTGGCAGTCTCGTGCTGATGATTACTCCCTCGTTCTGTGCGGCATACTTTATAGCTTAGAACCGGGGCTCCAAAAGCGTTTTAAGCATCACGAAGCATATGAGATGTTCGAGGAGCTGAAACTAGTTTTCCAAGCTCATGCCCGGGTCGAGAGATATGAAGTCTCCGACAAGTTCTATAGTTGTAAGATGGAGGAAAATAGTTCTGTCAGTGAACACATACTCAAGATGTCTGGGTTGCACAACAGCTTGACTCAGCTGGAGATTAACCTCCTAGACGAGGCGGTCATTGACAGAATCCTTCAGTCGCTCCCACCTAGCTACAAGAGCTTTGTGATGAACTACAATATGCAGGGGATGGTAAAGACCATTCCTGAGGTATTTTGCTATGCTGAAATCAGCAGAGGTTGAAATAAAAAAGGAACATCAAGTGTTGATGGTCAATAAAACCACTAAGTTCAAGAAAGGCAAGGGTAAGAAGAACTTCAAGAAGGACGGCAAGGATGTTGCCGCGCCCGGTAAGCCAGTTGCCGGGAAGAAGTCAAAGCATGGACCCAAGCCTGAGACTGAGTGCTTTTATTGCAAAGGGAAGGGTCACTGGAAGCGGAACTGCCCCAAATACTTAGCGGACAAGAAGGCCTGCAACACTAAAGGTATATGTGATATACATGTAATTGATGTGTACCTTACCAGTGGTCGTAGTAGCTCCTGGGTATTTGATACCGGTGCTGTTGCTCATATTTGTAACTCAAAGCAGGAGCTGCGGAATAAGCGGAGACTGGCGAAGGACGAGGTGACGATGCGCGTCGGGAATGGTTCCAAGGTCGATGTGATCGTCGTCGGCATGCTACCTCTACATTTACCTACGGGATTAGTTTTAAACCTCAATAATTGTTATTTGGTGCCAAGTTTGAGCATGAACATTGTATCTGGATCTCATTTAATACGAGATGGCTACTCATTTAAATCCGAGAATAATGGTTGTTCTATTTATATGAGTGATATGTTTTATGGTCATGATCCGATGGTTAATGGTTTATTCTTAATGAATCTCGTACGTGATGATACACATATTCATAGTGTGAATACCAAAAGATGTAAAGTTGATAACGATAGTCCCACATACTTGTGGCACTGCCGCCTTGGTCACATTGGTGTCAAGCGCATGAAGAAGCTCCATGCTGATGGACTTTTAGAGTCTCTCGATTATGAATCATTGGACACATGCGAACCATGCCTCATGGGCAAAATGACCAAGACTCCGTTCTCCGGAACAATGGAGCGAGCGACCAACTTATTGGAAATCATACATACTGATGTGTGCGGTCCAATGAGTGTTGAGGCTCGCGGAGGATATCGTTATGTTCTCACTCTCACGGATGAATTGAGTAGATATGGGTATGTCTACTTGATGAAACACAAGTTTGAGACCTTTGAAAAGTTCAAGGAATTTCAGAATGAGGTTGAGAATCAACGTGACCGAAAAATAAAGTTCTTACGATCAGATCGTGGGGGAGAATATTGAAGTCACGAATTTGGCACACACTTAAGGAAATGTGGAATCGTTTTACAACTCACGCCGCCTGGAACACCTCAACGTAACGGTGTGTCCGAACGTCGTAATCGCACTCTATTGGATATGGAATGATCTATGATGTCTCTTACTGATTTACCGCTATCATTTTGGGGATACGCTCTAGAGACAGCTGCATTCACTTTAAATAGGGCACCGTCTAAATCCGTTGAGACGACACCGTATGAATTATGGTTTGGGAAGAAACCTAAGCTGTCATTTCTAAAAGTTTGGGGATGCGATGCTTATGTCAAGAAACTTCAACCTGAAAAGCTCAAACCCAAGTCGGAAAAATGCATCTTCATAGGATACCCTAAGGAAACCATTGGGTATACCTTCTACCTAAGATCCGAAGGCAAGATCTTTGTTGCCAAGAACGGATCCTTTCTGGAGAAAGAGTTTCTCTCGAAAGAAGTAAGTGGGAGGAAAGTGGAACTTGATGAAGTGTTACCTCTTGAACCGGAGAGTAGCGCAGCTCAAGAAAATGTTTCTGTGGTGCCTCCACCGGTTAGAGAGGAGGTTAATGATGATGATCATGAAACTTCAGATCATGTTAATACTGAACTTCGTAGGTCCACAAGGACACGTTCCGCACCAGAGTGGTACGGCAACCCTGTCCTGGAAATCATGTTGTTAGACAACGGTGAACCTTCGAACTATGAAGAAGCGATGGCGGGCCCAGATTCCAACAAATGGCTAGAGGCCATGCAATCCGAGATAGGATCCATGTATGAAAACAAAGTATGGACTTTGACAGACTTGCCTGATGATCGGCGAGCGATAGAAAACAAATGGATCTTTAAGAAGAAGATGGACGTGGATGGTAATGTTACCATCTATAAAGCTCGACTTGTCGCTAAGGGTTATCGACAAGTTCAAGGGGTTGACTACGATGAGACTTTCTCTCCCGTAGCGAAGCTGAAGTCCGTCCGAATCATGTTAGCAATTACCGCATACTATTCTTATGAGATATGGCAAATGGACGTCAAAACGGCATTCCTTAACGGTTATCTTAAGGAAGAACTGTATATGATGCAGCCGGAAGGTTTTGTCGACCCTAAGAATGCTAACAAGGTATGCAAGCTCCAGCGATCCATTTATGGGCTGGTGCAAGCATCTCGGAGTTGGAACATTCTCTTTGATGAGATGATCAAGGCGTTTGGGTTTGTGCAGACTTATGGAGAAGCCTGCGTTTACAAGAAAGTGAGTGGGAGCTCTGTAGCATTTCTCATATTATATGTAGATGACATACTTTTGATGGGAAATGATATATAACTTTTGGACAGCATTAAGGCCTACTTGAATAAGAGTTTTTCAATGAAGGACCTTGGAGAAGCTGCTTATATATTAGGCATCAAGATCTATAGGGATAGATCAAGACGCCTCACAGGTCTTTCACAAAGCACATACCTTGAAAAGATATTGAAGAAGTTCAATATGGATCAGTCCAAGAAGGGGTTCTTGCCTGTGTTGCAAGGTGTGAAATTGAGCTCTGCTCAATGCCCGACCACGACAGAAGATATAGAAGAGATGAGTGTCATCCCCTATGCCTCGGCCATAGGGTCTATTATGTATGCCATGCTGTGTACCAGACCTGATGTAAACCTTGCCGTAAGTTTGGTAGGAAGGTACCAAAGTAATCCCGGCAAGGAACACTGGACAGCCGTCAAGAATATCCTGAAGTACCTGAAAAGGACTAAGGACATGTTTCTCGTTTATGGAGGTGACGAAGAGCTCGTCGTAAAGGGTTACATCGATGCTAGCTTCGGCACAGATCTGGATGACTCTAAGTCACAAACCGGATACGTGTATATGTTGAATGGTGGAGCAGTAAGCTGGTGCAGCTGCAAGCAGAGCGTCGTGGCCGGATCTACGTGTGAAGCGGAGTACATGGCAGCCTCGGAGGCAGCACATGAAGCAATTTGGATGAAGGAGTTCATCACCGACCTAGGAGTCATACCCAATGCGTCGGGGCCGATCAAACTCTTCTGTGACAACACTGGAGCTATTGCACTTGCCAAGGAGCCCAGATTTCACAAGAAGACCAGGCACATCAAGCGTCGCTTCAACTCCATTCATGAAAATGTTCAAGATGGAGACATAGAAATTTGTAAAGTGCATACGGATCTGAATGTCGCAGATCCGTTGACTAAACCTCTCCCTAGAGCAAAACATGATCAACACCAGAACTCTATGGGTGTTCGATTCATCACAATGTAACTAGATTATTGACTCTAGTGCAAGTGGGAGACTGTTGGAAATATGCACTAGAGGCAATAATAAAAGCATTATTATTATATTTCCTTGTTCATGATAATTGTCTTTTATTCATGCTATAATTGTGTTATCCGGAAATCGTAATACATGTGTGAATACATAGACACCAATATGTCCCTAGTAAGCCTCTAGTTGACTAGCTCGTTGATCAACTGATAGTCATGGTTTCCTGACTATGGACATTGGATGTCATTGATAACGAGATCACATCATTAGGAGAATGATGTGATGGACAAGACACAATCCTAAGCATAAGCACAAGATCGTATAATTCGTTTGCTAGAGCTTTTCCAATGTCAAGTATCTTTTCCTTAGACCATGAGATCGTGTAACTCCCGGATACCGTAGGAGTGCCTTGGGTGTGCCAAACGTCACAACGTAACTGGGTGACTATAAAGGTATACTACGGGTATCTCCGAAAGTGTCTGTGGGGTTGACACGGATCGAGACTGGGATTTGTCACTCCGTATGACGGAGAGGTATCACCGGGCCCACTCGGTAATGCATCATCATAATGAGCTCAGTGTGATCAAAGTGTTTGATCACGGGATCATGCATTACGGTACGAGTAAAGTGACTTGCCGGTAACGAGATTGAACGAGGTATTGGGATAACGACGATCGAATCTCGGGCAAGTAAAATACCGATTGACAAAGGGAATTGAATACGGGATTAATTGAATCCTCGACATCGTGGTTTATCCGATGAGATCATCGAGGAGTATGTGGGAGCCAACATGGGTATCCAGATCCCGCTGTTGGTTATTGGCCGGAGAGGTGTCTCGGTCATGTCTGCATGTCTCCCGAACCCGTAGGGTCTACACACTTAAGGTTCGATGACACTAGGGTTGTAAAGATATGAATATGCAGTAATCCGAAAGTTGTTCGGAGTCCCGGATGAGATCTTGGACATCATGAGGAGTTCCGGAATGGTCCGGAGGTAAAGAACTATATATAGGAAGTGCAGTTTCGGCCATCTGGAAGATTCGGGGTCACCGGTATTGTACCGGGACCACCGGATGGGTCCCGGGGGTCCACCGGGTGGGGCCACCCATCCCGGAGGGCCCCATGGGCTGAATTGGGAGGGGGAACCAGCCCATAGTGGGCTGGTGCGCCCCCCTAGGCCCACCCCCTGCGCCTAGGGTTGAAACCCTAGGGTGGGGGGGGGGGGGCGCCCCACTTGCCTTGGGGGGGTACTCCACCCCCCCTTGGCCGCCGCCCCCTTGGGAGATCCAATCTCCAAGGGCCGGCGCCCCCCAGGGGCCTATATAAAGGGGTGGGAGGGAGGGGGCAGCCGCACCCTTGCATCTTGGCGCCTCCCTCTCCCCTGCTACACCTCTCCTCCTCCATCACGCGCTTGGCGAAGCCCTGCCGGAGTACTGCTTCTCCACCAACACCACGCTGTCGTGCTGCTGCTGGAGCCATCTTCCTCAACCTCTCCTTCCCCCTTGCTGGATCAAGAAGGAGGAGACGTCATCCGCTCCGTACGTGTGTTGAACGCGGAGGTGCCGTCCGTTCGGCACTCGGTCATCGGTGATTTGGATCATGGCGAGTACGACTCCATCATCCACGTTCTAGTGAATGCTTCCGCTCGCGATCTACAAAGGTATGTAGATGCATCCGATCACTCGTTGCTAGATGAACTAGATGGATCTTGGTGAAACCGTAGGAATTTTTTTGTTTTCTGCAACGTTCCCCAACAGAAGTACACGCCTGCAGGGTTATCATTATCTATTCGAATAGCCGGATTCCTCGGATATGGAAACTTGGACCCCTTGCATAGTTCATAGACAAGTGAAAGTGGATACTCTAAAATGTGCAAGATAAGCGTGAGTGCTATGGATGGCATTCTCGTAGGGAGACGGGAGCGGATCCATAGTGGTGTATTGATATGGTGAATATGTGGACTCGTGTGCGCCACCTCAAAAGAGTTACTTGCATTTGTAGTTCAGGATAGCCACCGAGTCAAAGCTGGCTTGCTGCAGTCAAACTCCACCACCCCCATTATTGATACCGATGCATATGTAGTTAGTTCTGATGTAAGTCTTGCTGGGTACATTTGTACTCACGTTTGCCTATTTATGTTTTTGCAGAGAGACGACAGTCTCGCTAGTAGTTCCGCGTGGACTTCGACGTTTAGCTTGATACCTCAGCTACGATCTTGTGCCCTCGGCAAGATCTGGTAGATAGTCAGGCTTCTCAGCCTTTTTCATTTGTAGATGTCTGTACTCAGACATGTTAAGCTTCCGCATGTGCTTGTTGCTTGTATGCTCTGTATGTTGGGTCGTCAGACCCATGTTTGTAATATCTGGCTCTTCGGAGCCTAATGAATAAATACTTGAGTCGTAGAGTCTTTTTGTGATGCCATGTTGTATTTACACATATGGAGCATATTGTGTGTATGATTGAAATGCTTGGTATGTGTGGGATCCGACAATCTAGTTGTTTATCCTTGGCAGCCTCTCTTATGGGGAAATGTAGTCTAGTGCTTCCTTGAGCCATAGTAGTCCGCTACAGCCCGGTTCACCGGAGTCCTGCTAGCCCAGCACTACTGCTCAGGACACTTGACTGGCGGGCATGTGTTTCACTTCCTTCCTGTGTCTGTCCCTTCGGGGAAATGTCACGCGGTGACATCCGGATTGCTGCCTAGCTTGCTGCAGCCCGGGTTACCGGAGTCCTATTAGGCCAGTGCTACAGCCCGGATTCACACGCAGTTGACCGACATGCTCGAAGTTGATTCATGTATGCCTGTCCCCATGGGTTAGTGCCGCTTTGGGTTCACGACTAGCCATGTCGGACCGGGTTCTTTGTCATATGGATGCTAGCGACACTATCATATACGTGAGCCAAAAGGCGCAAATGGTCCCGGGCCAGGTAAGGTGGCACCCGTGGGAATACCGTGCGTGAGGCCGCAAAGTGATATGATGTGTTACATGCTTGATCGGTGTGACTTGGAATCGGGGTCCTGACAGCGTTGGTATCAGAGCCTGACTGCCTGTAGGATTACCAAGCCAAACTGGTCGAAGTCATGTCTAGAAATGCTTTAGTTATATAAGGGAATTGATTATGGATGGGATCGTAAGGCTCTTTTTACTCCTTATCCTCATGACCTTCTGATCTAAGTCATCTTATCTTTTCTACGGGGTTAAGAACTAGGCTTCTCTTCTATCTCTCACGATGACGTGTTACTAAACCGTAGTTGCCTAGGATTGTTGAATTCAAGCCTTAGTTCAGTTTCTACTACTTTTAGTATGTTGTCAGTTGAACCAAAACCTTGATATGGTGTTGTTAAGTGACTATGCAAATCCTTGTGAATGTCTCAAATCTTTTTCTGAGCATTTACAGCCGTTATGCTGTCTGAGTCATTCCAGGTCTCTAAATAGTCTGATGCATTTGCAAATCCCTTCTTTCCATTCCCGATGTCCCTTTGGGCCAGTTCAACCACACTAATCGGTGAGTTGAGGTACTTTGTTGCCTCGACATATGTTGGAGCTATTATTATGACCCTAGGTGTTTTATGGAGTCACCTAGTAATCTAGCCATGTTTTGTGTTCCCGGTGTGATGATTCTGGCCACCATTCTCGAAAGCATCCCGTGATGCCATTTAGTAGTAGATATTCTACTCCTGGGTTCTTGACCCAAGATTCATCCTACTTACTTCATGTTGATAGTGTTGCTAGTTCCTTTAGGATATTAGTAACCTTTGCGATAGTCCTCAAGGTTCGTGTCACATTTTTCTTCCAATTACCATGAGCCATTCTTGGCAGGAATTCTTTTAAAACCAAAATATCACACCCAGGGTGCTCTTGAGGAGTACTCCATTCATGTTGTGACTCTGCCAGTTCTACCCCTTTCAGCATGGGTTATCCGGAAGAAATGTTGAGCTTCGCTCGACATACTAATCTATGCATCCACAACTCAGAAAAAAACATTTGTTCCTTTGAGTTGTCCCTCTTTAGTTGTATCCTGATGTCCGTCTATCAATTTGTAGTTAGGAGTAGTCGTGCACTCGTGTTATCGATGTCTATTACTCTTGTGGTTCATCAAGCCATTCTATTCCAGAATGACTAGGAGAAACAAACTCCAGTGCCTCGTCCATTTCTAGGATTGGGTCAAAGTAGTTGTATTCCGCAGATCAAAATGCTAATCCAGCTTTTGATTCTGTTCCACCTGGAGTATTACCATCTTTATGTCAAGAATGTCATGAGACTTGCACCACCTCTTATGGATTCTTGACGCAGTGGTACTTCTCGCTATCATTATTCATTCCTCGGTCCCGTGTTGTTGTAACCGGAATGCCGACAAGTGAACTGTGATGTGTGAAACCGATACTCCTAGCAACCGTGTTGCTTGGTAGTTAATGGACATTAATATCATTCTTAGCGTGTTGGTTATCAAATCACTATTCTAGGATTGATCGTGCTACCTTGTCCTTATTTCTGGTGCACTCTTGGATCAATGAGTTAGGATTGTGTCAAATCCTCACTCTTTTGATCATATCATCTTGCTCTGAAAAGCAAGATTGTTCTCGAGCTTAATAACATATCGGTGGTTCGTGATTTCCGAATATCTTCCCGAAAGTATTACCTGGTTGTTCCCTGACCGCTATGTTAAGCTCGTGATCATGTTGATTTTTCTCTAAACCAGCCATTCTCCAAGAATCTGTGTTGGATACCCCTAAGCTAGTTGGTTAAGCTAAACAACAACTTGGAGAGTTGGAAGATAAACGCTTGCCTAACTTAACTAGTTCGTTCTATGGGATATCCTTGTGTGTGTGTGTGTGTTGAAGAAAGATGATATCTCCATCGATTGGTCCTCGTGATCAGTTGTTGGATCTACTGCCTTGTCAAAACTTTGACTTGAGTATGGGCTATCGTCAAGTCAAATCAGAACCAACGACGTTCGTAATGTTGTCTTACTCGTGGTTGATCCCTCGAGCATACACCATTATATCCTTTGGTCTGACCAATGCTATCACCATGTTCACATGATGGTGGAAGTCCAGTGATATGGAAATTCCGATGAGTTGCTGTTGAGCCCATCAGCAGCATTTCGTCTCCCCCATGATTCATGTTGAACATCAACCTAGTGTTGGAAACTTTGTAAGCATTGCCTTCATGTTCTGCTCATGAGGTATACGTTTGGATGAAAGAAGTGACTTCCTCTAATTCACGTGTATTTGAAGTAAGTTGTCGTCGTGAATTCGAGAAAGTTTGTTCTTGCTTCCTCGGGAATCATCCCAAGTTAGTCACGCATATGTGCGAAGTACTCTATGGTTTGACAGGTTGGCCGCCTCCATTCCATATGTGTTTCCTAGCACACCAAGCCACTGATTGATTTGTTCAAGGAGAAGAAGTTCCTTCTTAAGAGCATGCCTTATGCAAGGACTTTGATATCCTCGACGATGGTTCCCCACCTGAACTCGATAGTGTTTTATTATAAGACTACTATGTGGCCATTCTTGTCTTGGACAACATGCTCACATGTATATAGCAGAACTAGCTCATGTTTTGGAGCTTGCTATCGTAGTTCATTTCCCGAGAATCTCGCAACATCATCTCGTCGATTTGTGTTGCAAACTTTCTGTTCCAGACATGCTGTATGAAATATTCTATTACCAACCAGATGTGAATCTTAGGCAGATATGATGGTTGGAACTTTTCCAAGATCTATGATGTAGGTCGAGGCAAGGTTGATGTCTGGCCGACACACCTAGCCGGAAGATCTATCATTGTAGTATCTTGATTAAAATATTTGACCATCTTCTCCATGAGGATTTCGTGCGACTTATTTTAGAAGTTGCTCCCTAGGGATCCTTGTGATCTCAGTTTCCTCGATTATACCATAACCATTCAAACAGTAGAATCACTCTCGTCTGTTGAGTTTTCTCCACCGTTACTAGAATCATTCCCATCATTAGCATTTTGTTCCTAGCTTGCACCGCGATTGTGCCATTCAATCATGGACTACCTGTCGGTGTCAAAACCGGTGGATCTCGGGTAGGGGGTCCAGAACTGTGCGTCTAGGCGGATGGTAACAGGGGACAAGGGACACGAAGTTTTACCCAGGTTCGTTCCCTCTCGATGGAGGTAAAACCCTACGTCCTGCTTGATTAATATTGATGATATGGGTAGTACAAGAGTAGATCTACCACGAGATCAAGGAGGCTAAACCCTAGAAGCTAGCCTATGGTATGAATGTTGTATGTTCTGTTGTCCTACGGACTAAAACCCTCCGGTTTATATAGACACCGGAGAGGGTTAGGGTTACACAAAGTCGGTTACAATTGTAGGAGATCTCAATATCCGCATCGCCAAGCTTGCCCTCCACGCCAAGGGAAGTCCCATCCGGACACGGGACGAAGTCTTCAATCTTGTATCTTCATAGTCCAGGAGTCCGGCTGATGGTATAGTCCGGCTATCCGGACACCCCCTAATCCAGGACTCCCTCAGTAGCCCCTGAACCAGGCTTCAATGACGACGAGTCCGGCGCGCAGATTGTCTTCGGCATTGCAAGGCGGGTTCCTCCACCAAGTACTCCATAAAAGATTGTTAACACTAAGAATAGTGTCCGGCTCTGCAAAATAAGTTTCCACATATTGCCATATAGAGAATAATATTTACACAAATCTAATCTGCTGACGTATTCCGTAGCGTGACACCACACTACAACCAAGCCTCCATCCGAATCGTTTTCACTTCCCCACCTCAGCGCATTTTGCGAGGCGGTTTCCTTGGCACGTCTTGTCAAAGAAGAGATCGTGTCCCCTTTATTTACGGGATTCTCATCAATACGGACGTGGGTAACCCAGCCGCGCCATTTATCACGACGCTTGGGAGATAAGCGAGTTTTACCAGGCTGGTGGGGACGCACAGTCGCATCCGTCCATATAAGGGGATAAGGATCCACCTTTTTACCTACGCCTTCTTCCTCCTTTGAATATCCATCTTCCGCGCACTCGAGCTCCAGCGCCCAAGCCCGCACTTCCCACCTCAACCTTCTCCAGCCATGTCTGGAGCGGGAGGCAAGTGGATGGTCTCCTCCGTCATGGAGGGCCATATCAAAAAGCTGAGGAAGTCCGGATACTTGTCTAACGACATCGCGCACCGGCTTCCCGAAGAGGGGCAGCTCCTCCCCACCCCAAGGCCCCATGAGAGGGTTGTATTCCTTCCCCATTTCCTCCGCGGACTAGGTTTTCCTCTCCACCCGTTTGTCCGGGGGCTCATGTTCTACTATGGCCTGGATTTCCATTATCTGGCCCCGAACTTCGTCCTCAACATATCAACGTTTATCGTCGTGTGCAAGGCCTTCCTCCGTATCCGCCCCTATTTCGGCCTTCGGCTCAAGACCTTCAACGTCAAGCCGAAGGTGGTGCGCGGCAACCAGGCGGAGTGCGGAGGCGCCATGGCGGGCAAGATAGCCAACGTCCTATGGCTCGAGGGCTCCTTTGTGGAGACCCTGAAGGGGTGGCAATCGGGGTGGTTTTACATCACCGAGCCGCGCGACCTTGAGTGGGTCGCAGCCCCCGAGTTCCGATCCGGACCCCCTATGCGGCTCACGTCCTGGAAAGAGACGGGCCTGTCGTAGGGCAACGAGGAAGAGGTGACTGGACTGCAAACATGCATCCAATCCCTGGTGAACAAGCAGCTCAAGCTTGTCAATGTAGTCCAGGTTATGCTCGTCCGCCGGATCCTCCCGTGTCAACAACGGGCCTTCAACCTGTGGGAGTTCGACCCGGCACAACACCGAACTTTGAGTAGGCTCTTCGACATGACATACGAAGATGCCTGGAAGGTGCTATTCAAGGGCGCCGAGGCTCCCGCATCCGCTTCCAAGGATCGCGGATTCAGCACACGGCGTCAAGCTGGTGCGGTGAGTTATTTCTACCCTTTACATGACATTTGTTTCTCATAGTTTGACTCTATGCGGGATCTAAACTCCCATTCCTTCGACAGGATTGGCGGGCGAAGTCCGGACAGATCGACTGTCCGACTCCTTTGCCCGAAGACCCAGTCGACGCTCGTTTATTGAAGCTGCTGGTTCCGACACCTTACGTGGTGCCGGAGAAGAAGGCCAAGAAGAAGGCCACGGGGACTCGAAAGAGTTCCTGGCGCCAGGAGGTGTCGGATTCTTTATCCGACGAATCCGAGGCATGCTCCTCCCGTGGAAACGAGGAGGAGGAAGAAGAAACTTCTCCCCCTCTAGCGGGGGGGGGGGGGGAGGAAAAAAGAGGAAGGCCGCCCCAACAGGGAAGGCCGAAGGGTCCAAGAAGGGGAAGACCCTCCCTCTGGACAACTCCACCGACGCCAATGAGGGCGAAGAGGAGTGGCCGCACAGGGCCAGGCGCCCGGCGGCATCGTAAGTATTTGGACACTAGAGTAACTCATAGCATTCCTTTGTTGCACAACTTTTCCTTATGTCGAATATAATTATGCAGTCCGCCCAAGGCCGGGCTTGACGAGTCGTCTAGCGGCTCCCTGGATTCATCGGACGTGAATTCAGTTCCGCCCGCTGCCTCCCCCCGCACTGCGGACGACGCCGAAGTGGCATCGCGACAAGCTCCAGGCCAAGAGGAGGTGGTCCTGGAGGAGCCGCGAGGCGACCTCCCGGACTCCGGGAGTAAAGGGGACAAGACCCCCCCAGGGCTCCAAGTCCGGCTTTGAGCTGGACACCGCGCCAGAATCTTCAACGGTTCCGGACTGCGGTAGGCGAACTCCTTCCAAGAGGAGCAAGCCTTCTGAGCCGGCGGACCCCGCCCAACCGGAGGTGCCGGACGATCTGCTGAAGGTGCTTAACGGCGCCTCCATCGACGAGGAGCACTGTACTATTATGAGTAGGGTGATCCAAAAGGTTCAGTCCGCCAGCGGACTGACTGAAGCTTGTGCCAGCCTTCTAACAGGCTTTGAGGTAAGTAAAAAATATCTAAAAGTATTACCGCATAGACAGTAACCCCTGATGCTCTGTTTGGCGTTTGGAAAGAAAAGCCGAATAGAGGATCTAATAAATTTCGCAGGAATCTAACAAAAAATGAGTCAATATGCGTATGCAGGCTTCGCTGCTTGTGACCGCCGCACTAACTGCGGAGGTAGGCACCCTGAAGTAGGGTCTCGAGCGGTCCGACCAAGAGCTCGGCCTTGCCAAGCGGCAGCTCAAGGAGAAAGAAGGTAAGAGATACCGTATAGAAAAAATATAAAAAAGATGCAATTGCCAAAATGACAGGATTGTGCTGCTTATTGCAGGGACCACAACTGAGGTGGCTACCCTCAAGCAGGCGCTATCGGAGGCTGAGAAGAGAGCAGCCTCGGAGCGCATCGAGCGAGAGAAATTTAAGGCGCAGGTCGGCGAGGCGCGGCAAGAGCTTCAGGCTCTCATGAAAAAACATGAGAGTTTGGAGCGTGACTTGAAGACGCAAGCGTCCGAGCTCGCGGCGGCCATCGAAGCTGCCATGTCTGCCAAGGCCGAATCCCAGAAGGCCCTCCAGGAGTTGGATGCAGTGAAAAAGATAGCGGCGGTAAGGCATTCTTTATGCAAAGTAGACATATAAAACTTAGCTACTTGTTACTTACCCGAATCCGGAGCTCTCCCGGGGCATTCGCAGATCTTCCCCGTAGCGTGTCTGATGTCGCCGCATTCTACCGAGCCGAGGAGGGCAGCTCGGCGGAGAAGGTGTTCTGGTCTCAATATGCTGAGGCCGGACACTCCATGCCCCTGAGCGACCAGCTGAAGCAGCTGGTCGAGCTCCACAAGGTGGCCGAATAGGCCATGGAGGGCCTCATAGTTCGGTTGTGGCCTGGAGAGGCCCTGCCTGGGAGCTATTTCAGACTGGTTCAGCGGCTGGTGGCGGCCTGTCCAAGGCTTGAAGTCATCAAGCGCTTCGTTTGCATCGAAGGTGCCCGGAAGGCCCTTGCCCGCGCTAAGGTGCACTGGGGCAAGCTGGACGGGTAGAAGCTTGTGAAGGACGGGCCATCGCCGGGGAAGGAGCATCGCAAACCCGAGAACTATTATAAGGATGTTCTGAAGGGTGCCCGCCTTATGGCGGATGAATGTACCAAGGATGTAATTTTTGAATGAACTCGCTCGTGTTGTCCTGTGCGCTGAAAACTTGTTCATATGCGCTATGCAATGCTTTTTGAATTTAAAATATTACTTTCTGTGCGACCGTTTATCAAAAATTGAGAGATGGCCAGTCGTCGGCTTCTGCCCCCATGCCACTAGTGCTGGGGTGTTCGGGACAAACCTGAGCGCTCTTTTTCCCATGTTTGGGTCCTTCGAGGGAGGTGCTCAGCACAATGAACAAGGCAATCGGACTATAATGCTTGAACACTCTCACTTAGCCATAGAACTCTATAAGTTTAAATTTCGATGAAGCCCCTAGTATTCGGAAGACCGAGTTCGGGGCGCTATCCATGCCTTGGCCGGACAAAGCCGGTCCTCGCTCTAAGCGTTATAAGTCTTTAAGGACTCGAAAAACCTCTCGAATAGCGACCGGTCTCTCGCTTCATCATGACAGTCAGTTTTAGCTTTCTCTACTGAGGTGCTCAGCCCAGCTCAACTGGGGCACAATCGCAGTAGTTCTCCTAGTGCTACCTTAGCCGATATAGCGGAACGTAAGGCACCAAAACATAGGAGCCGGGCAAACCCAACTATTGACCCAAGACATGATTCGGATCCGATGCATATAATGCTATAAGTTTGGGGTGCCGCACTTGTGAAAGTGTTCGGACTTCTCACACCATATTGTGGGGTACTGAAGCCCCTGGCGTATTTGCCATACCACAGTGTATGGGTGCAACATGTCATTAATGAACATATATTTGGAAAAAAGGTAATGCAAACAATAGATAAAGACTATGCATTGTTTAAAAGGGGTGCGATCAAAGCAGAATGATACAAATGGCGCGATAAGAAAAAAGTTGGACTATTTAACATGTCCCGTCCAGGGGCGGGCCACGGAACTTATATGCAAAACAGGTATACTGCTCGTGATAGAGACCACCTGGGAGTCCATAATGCGGCATGGCTTGTCTGCTTCCCTGGTTCTTGCATCGTTTGTGCGGCAATTGAATTGCCGAACAGGTCGTCCGAAGTATGGAGTCCTGAAAGTCAGAGAAGATAAAGAAAGAATTCGGCAGCCCCTAGTACGTTTGAAGCCGTGTGTTGGGCGTGCCGTGATGGTGCCCCTTCCCCTGCGCCCATGGTATTTTGAGAGCTTAGTTGTGTACGCGAAGCACTAGTTTTGCTATTTCGCGAGGGCTGGGGTTGGGACCGCATTGCTACGCCTGCTCAGATCGTGCCAGGCGGTCTTGTTGTAGGTTACTCCGGGCACGCTTGACAGTGTCCAGCCTTTTAACGGCCGGACTGGGGAACTGCCTAGTGAGGCTACTTTGTACTTTCGCTGCGAGGGCCGCCGTGTGCTCCTCCGTTTGGAGGGAGCGTTCGGTGTTTCCATTGACCGTGATTACTCCTCGAGGGCCTGGCATCTTGAGCTTGAGGTATGCATAGTGCGGTACCGCGTTGAACTTTGCAAATGCGGTTCGCCCGTGCAGTGCGTGATAGCCACTGCGGAACGGGACTATGTCGAAGATTAACTCTTCGCTTCGGAAATTATCCGGAGATCCAAAGACCACTTCAAGTGTGACTGAGTCTGTGCAGTTGGCCTCTACACCTGGTATGACGCCTTTAAAGGTCGTTTTGGTGGGTTTAATCCTCGAGGGATCTATGCCCATTTTCCGCACAGTGTCCTGGTAAAGCAGATTCAGGCTGCTGCCGCCGTCCATAAGGACTCTTGTGAGATGAAATCCGTCAATAATTGGGTCTAGAACCAATGCGGCGAACCCGCCATGACGGATGCTAGTGGGGTGGTCCCTTTGATCGAAAGTGATCGCGCAGGAGGACCATGGGTTGAACTTTGGGGCGACTGGCTCTATCGCGTATACGTCCCGTAACGCACGCTTCCGTTCCCTCTTGGGGATGTGGGTTGTGTATATCAAGTTCACCATCCGCACTTGTGGGGGAAAACCCTTTTGTCCACTGCTGTTCGGTGGCCTGGGCTCCTCCTCGTCGTCGCTACGTAGCCCCTTGTCTCTATTTTCGGCATTTAACTTGCCTGCCTGCTTGAACACCCAACAATCCCTGTTGGTGTGATTGGCTGGCTTTTCGAGGGTGCCATGTATCTGGCACAGGCGGTCGAGTATTCGGTCCAAACTGGACGGGCCCTGAGTATTTCTTTTGAATGGCTTTTTCCGCTGATCGGATTTGTAGCCTCTGAATCCGGCATTGACTGCCGTATCCTCGTTGTTGTCGCTATTAACGCGACGCTTTTGCTTGTTCCGACGCGACCTGCCAGCTGTCTTCTCCCGCGCAGAAGCGGGTCATGAGTGTCGTGAGGGCTGCCATAGATTTCGGCTTTTCCTGTCCAAGGTGCCGGGCAAGCCACTCGTCGCGGATATTATGTTTGAAGGCTGCTAGGGCCTCTGCATCCGGACAGTCCACTATTTGGTTTTTCTTTGTTAGGAACCATGTCTAGAATTGCCTGGCCGATTCCTCTGGCTGCTAATTATGTGGCTTAGGTCATCGGCGTCTAGTGTTCGCACATAGGTACCCGGGAAATTGTCGAGGAATGCGACTTCCAGGTCCTCCCAAGAACCGATTGAATCTGCTGGCAAGCTGTTAAGCCACTGCCGGGCCGGTCCCTTAAGTTTGAGCGGGAGGTATTTGATGGCGTGTAGATCATCGCCGCGGGCCATGTGGATATGAAGGAGAGAATCCTCGATCCGTACCGCAGGGTCTGTTGTGCCATCATATGATTCGATGTTCACGGGTTTGAAACCCTCAGGGATTTTATGATCTATTACTTCATCTGTGAAGCATAGTGGGTGTGCGGCGCCTCTGTATTGGGCTATATCACGACGCAGCTCGAATGAGCTTTGTCTATTGTGTTCGACCCGGCCGGATTTATTAAGTCCGGAGTGACGATCCCCGTCACGTGCCGTGGGGTGCCCACATGATCCGTAGATCGATCTTGTTTGTCTTGCCTTGTCCTCCAGTATCTCTCGCAGGTCTGGCGCATTTTCCCGTGCCTTAGTATGTTTTGAGCGGCGCCGGGGCACGGCTTGAGTGGAGGGCCGAGAGGCCTCTCTGTCACGGCCACGAGGTGGCCGGTCGGCCATGTCATGCGCTGGTGATGTAGGTTTAGGTGCTTCCTCCTCTAATCGGGGTAGCAGCCTGCGCTTTGGGTAACTCTTGGAGGGGCGTTCGAGTTCATACTCTTCGGCCGCGAGGACTTCAGTCCATCTGTCGGCTAGCAGATCTTGATCAACTCTAAGTTGTTGCTGCTTTTTCTTGAGGCTGCTTGCCGTGGCCATAAGCCTGCGTTTAAAATGCTCTTGTTCGGCTGGATCCTCTGGCACGATGAATTCATTGTCGTCGAGGCTTGCCTCGTCTTTGGAGGGAGGCATATAATTATCATCCTCAACCTCTCTGTCTGCCGCTCTCTCGTGAGGGCTGGCTTCTCCATCCTCCTGTGCTGAATCTTGCTGGAGGGGGTGTTCTTCGGCGCTATCTGGAGTATTATTATCTCCCGTGCCGGAATCACCGTTTTTGCTTTGGCGGGATTTAGAGCGGCTCCGCTGACGCCGGCGCTTGGGTTGTTTCTTGGAGGTGTCATCCCCCGCTGTTCCAACGCCATCTCCATCTTTTCGAGTGTCCACCATATATATGTCGTATGATGAGGTGGCCTTCTAGTGCCCTACAGGTGCTGGTTCCTGGTCGTCTCCTGCATCGTCGTCCATACCGTTGATGTCTTCGGAGTCGAAGTCGAGCATGTCGGTTAATTCATCGACAGTGGCTACGAAGTGGGTGGTGGGTGGGCTTTGAATTTCTTCATCGTCCGTATCCCAACCTTGCTGACCGTAGTCCGGCCAGGGCTCTCCTGATAAAGAGAGAGACTTTAGTGACTTCAGGATGTCGCCGATGGGCGAATGCTGGAAGATGTCCGCAACGGTGAACTCCATGATCGGCGCCCAATCGGATTTGATCGGCAGGCACGCGGAGGGCTTGGAGTCCAGAGAGGAATCCAGCCCCTCGGAGTCACGGGCTTTGCGGAGTGCGGGGCTGGTGTTCGTCTCAATCGCCTTTGAGATCGCAGCCCCCGAGGCGGCGTCCAACCGCTCATCCTCGATCGGCACAGCTGGCTCCGAATTAAGGGTCGGAACTGAAGCGTGTGCGGCCTCCACGACACTGTTTGGCGGCAGAGCTAGATCATGCCCATCGAGACAGTGCGGCGCACTCGGATGTGGCTCGAATCCGTCGAAGATCAAGTCCCCGCGGATGTCAGGCGTGTAGTTTAAACTTCCAAATCTGACCTGATGGCCAGGGGCGTAGCTTTCGATCTGCTCCAGATGGCCGAGCGAATTGGCCGGTAGTGCGAAGCCGCCGAAGACGAAGATCTGTCTGGGGAGAAAGGTCTCACCTTGGACTGCATCGTCGTAGATGATCGAAGGAGCCATCGGTCCTAAAAGCGACGACACAGAGGAACTCTCAATGAAAGCACCAATGTCGGTGTCAAAACCGGCGGATCTCGGGTAGGGGGTCCCGAACTATGCGTCTAGGCGGATGGTAACAGGAGACAAGGGACACGAAGTTTTACCCAGGTTCAGGCCCTCTCGATGGAGGTAAAACCCTACGTCCTGCTTGATTAATATTGATGATATGGGTAGTACAAGAGTAGATCTACCACGAGATGAAGGAGGCTAAACCCTAGAAGCTAGCCTATGGTATGATTGTTGTATGTTCTGTTGTCCTATGGACTAAAACCCTCCGGTTTATATAGACACCGGAGAGGGTTAGGGTTACACAAAGTCGGTTACAATGGTAGGAGACCTAAATATCCGCATCGCCAAGCTTGCCCTCCACGCCAAGGAAATTCCCATCCGGACACGGGACGAAGTCTTCAATCTTGTATCTTCATAGTCCAGGAGTCCGGCTGATGGTATAGTCCGGCTATCCGGACACCCCCTAATCTAGGACTCCCTCACTACCCTTCTCGGTAATCTCTGGTCAGGATCATCTCCAACAGTGGTCCTACCATGGGTCCCATCCATTTCCGATGATAAGAAAAATCATCCATTGCGTTGCCTTCAACAAGGTAGTTCACATCATCCATTCTAGTCCGGGTATGCCATCCCTTTGTATTTCGACAAATGATTGTTGTGAATTTCCTTAGGCTGGTATAGAGAGTTTCAGTGATCTCTGTATCAAAAGTAATTCTTTTTATCACTTAATGGAATAACTCTACGAGTCACCTCTCCCAAGGTGCCCCGTTATGGGATCATGGAAATTTTTCCCTCGCTACTTTGAAACCCTTGTCAAATTGTTTCTGCCGTCCCTTCTGATACATGTTTTGCCTATCAGCTCCAGAGATGTTTCTACGTCTCATTCCATGAGTTGATCTTTGTGATCATTAGTATGATCCTAAGTTGCTCGAACCTCAAGAAGATCGGTTCTTCTAAAATTCTCCCTTTCTTCTCGTTGTCATGTTGGATGAAGTTCTCAAAGCAAGACATCGAGATCAAGATGATGCAATGAATCAACATCTTCAAGAAGGACAATTCGATCCTGAAATCATGTTAGCTTGTGTCTCTCTCTCTCTTCTTACCTCACGACTTGAATCTCGGGACAAGATTCTTATTTAGTGGGGGTGAGTTGTCACATCCCTAGTTCTGGTATGACCTAGACTAGCTAGTCATGCATGCATCATGTTGCAATTCAAATGAATTTAAAATGGGGGATGATCAAACCCTAGCACCAAGTCAAATCAAACAGGTTCAACCTGAAAATATTTTCAATGAACCCAAAATTGCCTTCATTAATGTTTGATAATTTTGGCAAGGGTTTGATCCAAACAAAAAATATTGAACATTTTTAGGGAATTATTTGGGCTTTGATTTAATTTATTAGTGTATTTGAGTTGGAGCAAATAAATCCTATAAATATTTTATTGCTCCAATAATTCTGAGACTTTTTGTGGAGCTCTGGGATAAACCAATTTGCATCCACAAATATTTCCAGAAGCTGCAAAATAATTTGGTCAGCAAACCAAATTCAAAACAGAAGCAGAAAATAGAAAACATAAATAAAAAGAAAAAGGGGATAACTTACCTGGACGTACCTGGCAGCCCATCAGCCGGCCTTGCACTATGCAGCCCACCGGGCCCAACTCCTGCTGGCCCAGCCACCAGGCCCCTCCACCGTCTTCAACCTCTTGCCAGTGGGCAGGAGGGCGTGTGGCCGCCGTACGCACACACGCGCGCGCCACCTCCTGCTTGGATGGCCCCTCCCCGACCCCCTTGGACGACGCCACACACCTCCCTGCCTCCCTCTCCCCCTCCGTGCTCACTTTCTCCTCCCCTCGTTCTCTTCCTCCCCCACGGCCGTCACTGCCGTCACCGTCCGACGCGGCCACGGCCAAACCCTCGCTCCTCTAAAGTGCCCAGAAGCTCCGGCTCGCCGTCCTCTTCGTCTTCACCAAGCTACGCAACCGCGGGCATGCTGCAACGGTGGCTACGTCGTCGTCTTCAACCTCGGTACCCGCCGCTCGCCATCGCCGATTCGCCGCCTTCATCGCGCCCCCGAGCCTGCTGACCATCCCTGCGTGTTCCCTGTGAGCTCCTGATCTTCCCCCTCTGCTTCCCCCCCTCCGTTCCTGATTGCTAGCCCGTCCCTCCGACGCTGTAGCTCCGGCCGCCCGGCTCGCCGCCGGCGCTGCTACACACACACCCAGCACACCACGCTGTCACCACCAGATGCGCCTCACTGCCAGCAACCCATAGCCGCAAACCGCACTCGAAACCGTCCCCTATAGCACCTTCCCGCAGCGTCTCCGTCGTCGGGTTTGGTCGCCGCCGGCCAAACTCCGGCGATGTCGACGTGGCCCATCATTAGCCATTAATGACCCTGCTAATTAACCCTAGAGCCACTTACAGACAGGCCGCACTGCCTAATTAACCCTGGTTTAGTTTTGTTTAGATTAAACTAACCCCGCAGAACCCACATGTCAGTTTGACCTGGCCACATCACCTGTTGACCGACCCTACAGGTCAGCGTTGACCTGCTGACGTGGATGTTGACCCGGCCCCACGTGTCGGTGACACATACAACACTGTTTGACTGACCAGTGGACCCCACCGGTTAGGTTTGACTTGGTCAGTCGTAGTTGACTTGCTGACGTCACAGTGACGCAATGCTGACATAGTAAATATTTTCTGGGATTTTAAATAAATCAGAGATGATTTATTTATTTCAGAAAATACCCCAAACTTCTAAAAATCATAGAAATTAAACCGTAGATCAGAATGAAATAATTTATATATGAAAAATGATTAGAAAAATCCAATCTATCCATATGTATCATTGGCATGCATGTTAGAGCAACTTATGTCCTCTGTTTAGGACAATTCAATTGAATGGCATTTAAATAACCACATGTGGAGTTTGAATTTGAATCTTAGGTTCAAACCAACTTCATTTAACATGTTGCTAGTTGCATTAGCTCAAACCACAACATATTGCCATGTCATGATCATGCATCATAATTGTTGCATTGCATTGAATGTGTTCCTCTTTGTTTGCCAGTATTTGTCCCCTCTTGATAGACGTGGTTCTGACGATGAGTCCGAACACACCGATGAAGAACTATATTATCTTCAGAAGTGCCAGGCAAGCAAAACCCCCTTGTTCATTCTGATACAATCCCACTCTCTCGCTCCTAATATCTTTTACTACATTAGGACAACAACGATTCAACTGTTACATGCTGCGGTAGTTGAACCCTTTTCCTCTACATGACCTGTCATTGCCACAGTAAATAGATGAAACCCACTAGCATGAGTAGCAGTTGTTTGAGCCCTGATGTGCCTACTCATTCATGCTTGTTGTCATGCCTGCTACTGCTTAGAGTTGAGTCGGGTCTGATTCATTGGAAATGAATTGGAATGTGGTGAGCATGTCCTACTGTTGAGAGCTAAGTGTGTGAACACGATTTGGTAAAGTTAGCGGTGAGAGGCCACGTAGGAGTACATGGTGGGTTGTCTCATTGCAGCCGTTCTCTGGAACCGAGTTATGTGTTTGTGATCCATGAACAATTACTACCACACATTGGGTTCCGGTAACTCGGCCCCTCTCGGCTTATTAATCAACTCGATCTCTGTCCAGGAGTTGCAACTAGTTTCTGGTGTTTGTAGGTAGTGTTAGTAGTCTATCAAGTGGCACCCGATACAGGTGGGCTTGGGACAGACTAGGCACAGTGGCACGGTGTACCAAGTAGCACCCGGATGATGGGCTTGGGAACCCTGCACACATCGTTTGGGGCTGTGAGCGACACCCCGGCCGGATCTCCTTAGGGATGGAACCTGCATAGGCGATAAACCTGGACTAGAGACTTGTGTGGTTAGTCAGGTCGTGGCCGAGTCCCTCACCAGGCTTCCGCTTGAAGGTTGCCGAGGTACATGATGTGTACATGATGGTAAGTGGCGAGAGCGTGTGTGAAGAAGTACACCCCTGCAGGGTTGTCATTATCTATTCGAATAGCCGGATTCCTCGGATATGGAAACTTGGACCCCTTGCATAGTTCATAGACAAGTGAAAGTGGATACTCTAAAATGTGCAAGATAAGCGTGAGTGCTATGGATGGCGTTATCGTAGGGAGACGGGAGCGGATCCATAGTGGTGTATTGATATGGTGAATATGTGGACTCGTGTGCGCCACCTCAAAAGAGTTACTTGCAGTCGTAGTTCAGGATAGCCACCGAGTCAAAGCTGGCTTGCTGCAGTCAAACTCCACCACCCCCTTTATTGATACCGATGCATATGTAGTTAGTTCTGATGTAAGTCTTGCTGGGTACATTTGTACTCACGTTTGCCTATTTTATGTTTTTGCAGAGAGACGGCAGTCTCGCTAGTAGTTTCGCGTGGACTTCGATGTTTAGCTTGATACCTCAGCTACGATCTTGTGCCCTCAGCAAGATCTGGTAGATAGTCAAGCTTCTCAGCCTTTTTCATTTGTAGATGTCTGTACTCAGACATGTTAAGCTTCCGCATGTGCTTGTTGCTTGTATGCTCTGTATGTTGGGTCGTTAGACCCATGTTTGTAATATCTGGCTCTTCGGAGCCTAATGAATAAATACTTGAGTCGTAGTGTCTTGTTGTGATGCCATGTTGTATTTACACATATCGAGCATATTGTGTGTATGATTGAAATGCTTGGTATGTGTGGGATCCGACAATCTAGTTGTTTATCCTTGACAGCCTCTCTTATGGGGAAATGTAGTCTAGTGCTTCCTTGAGCCATAGTAGTCCGCTACAGCCCGGTTCACCGGAGTCCTGCTAGCCCAGCACTACTGCTCAGGACACTTGACTGGACGGCATGTGTTTCACTTTGTTCCTGTGTCTGTCCCTTCGGGGAAATGTCACGCGGTGACATCCGGATTCCTACCTAGCCTGATACAGCCCAGGTTGCCGGAGTCCTATTAGCCCAGTGCTACAACCCGGATTCACACGCTGTTGACCGACATGCTCGAAGTTGATTCATGTATGCCTGTCCCCATGGGTTAGTGCCGCTTTGGGTTCACGACTAGCCATGTCGGCCCGGGTTCTTTGTCATATGGATGCTAGTGACACTATCATATACGTGAGCCAAAAGGCGCAAACGGTCCCGGGCCAGGTAAGGTGGCACCTGTGGGAATACCGTGCGTGAGGCCGCAAAGTGATATGATGTGTTACATGCTAGATCGGTGTGACTTAGGATCGGGGTCCTGACACTTGCGTCTCCGTACATAGGCCAATTTTGAATAACATCAACATTGTATCCCTATCTATACACCACTTATGGACACAAACGACCCGTATCTCCCCCCTCTTTTCCTCTCTCTCTATCTCCGTCGCTAACTCTCTCTCTCTCTCTCTCCCTCTCTCTCTCTTTCTCTCTCTCTCGCTCTCACACCCCTCTCCCACACACACTCGATGTCTCTTCCAAATAGTCTGCTCCCCGCCCGTACCCATGCTATCTCGCTACTACACATGCCTTTGTCTCTCTTTGACACACATGTCACACCATTACCCTTCCCTTATACTAGGTTTACATAATTAGTGGTCTCTCTACTCCACACACACACACACTCCCTCTCACACACAAACGCGCGCACAAACACACACAAACACGCACAAACACACATCTAGCTGTCTGGATCCTTCTTTTAAGACACACAACCTTGCATATTCTCTACAACTCTAGATATGTATATATCCCCCCTCTCTAGCTCAGATGCACACCAAAATTCTCCATCTCTCTAACTCACACATCTCTCCCCATGCCCGCATGTGTATCTCACACACTCACTCTCTGATTATGTCTATGCGTCTCCATGTTATACAGCACAAAGCCCCATGTACATGTCTCTCTCTATCCTCCACACACATAGACACAAAGAATCTCTTATCATTGCCTCAGTCTCTAGACATATCTCTCTCTCTCTCTCTCTCTCTCTCTCTCTCTCTCTCTCGCGCGCGCGCGCGCGCGCGCGCGCGCGCAAACACGCTCAACAAGGGTTTCCCCATGAATAACTTACCGTCTATTCATCAACAGTCGGGGCAGTACGGCGAACATGAGACGTGAAAAAGAATAAATGTACACGTGCATAGACCACCTAGTATGACTACTAGGACTAGAGCAAGCCAAAAGCGTGCCGCCGTCACCCCCTCCTTATCGGCGGCGGGAAAACCTTTGTTTTACACAGTCGAGAAGTCATTGTGCTAAGGCCCCACATGCTGAGCCATTGAATAGAATGTAGATCCTAGTTTGCGGAAACAAGTTTCGATAATACGTTTGTATCTCCATACTTATATTTCTTCTCTTATAAAAAACTGAGTTGGTGATGATGGTATGCGTGCCATCTTGCAAATAGACCGCCCGATCTATATCTGATAGATGGAAATTAAACTAAAAGATACCCGCACCTCTCTCCACATTTGCAGACAAGGCCTTCCCTCGTTCATCCTTATATCCAACAACCTCATTGTAGAGCAATTAAAAAGGAAGCCTCTGGAACAAACTGGCCTGGTGGCCACTGCCGGTGTCGTCCATCCCCTTGCCTCTGCTCAGTCCGACCACCAATCACTACCACGCCCCACTCCTCTTGACCTTATCTCCTCTTTCTAGAGATATCATTAGTTTTTACACATGGGATTACTCCTGCATGGGTCAATCACAACAATTGTTTTAAAAAAAATGCATCTTAATGTTCCGTGCAATGAAAGGACATCTTGCTAGTACTCCTATAGAAGACTAAGTTGGTGATGATGGTGTGTCTACCATCCGTCATTTCTGACCATTAGATCTACATCTAACGATTGTGAGGTAAGTTGTTGCCTTTTCTCACCAACATCCCACTTCTCTACCAATTTGCAGAAAAACCCATAATTAGTATCTTAAAACCAACCACACCCCTCCCTCACCTCACCAAAACAGCCCAAGGAATATTTTCTGATTGAAACATAATATATCTCTAGTGATATATGTATATCAAAATTAGAGTGTTTTGTATCAAGTTTGTGAATAAGTGTTATTCTAATTATGATCCCTTGCAACGCACGTGAACATTGCTAGTATTTCCAACCATTCCAAAAAAATGCTAGTATTTCCATAGTTTTGAGTTTTCCATCAAGATATTAGTCACTCATGGTTGATATTTACTTTCAATCACGTACACATAGGCACTATGTAAATAGCCTTGCTTATTGGCTTCCAAAGCTTCACTTTCACTCCTACTTACAATATGTAGAGTATTTAACAAAATACTACCACTTTCAACCAGCCCTAGGAAGAAACTATTGTACAAAAAATAGCAAAAACATACCCAAAATTTCTTAATCCGTGCCAAAAACTACTACCTAGTGCCGATTAGGCTCGTTTAAACCCGTTTATGACAGGGTTGGCCCACATGTATGTGCTGACGAGGCAGCTTAAACCAACACATTTTGTTTGAGCATTGACACGAGGGACCCACATATGACCTTCTATCCTGTTATATTCCCCCTCAAATCATTATTTTTCCTGAACATTACTTCAAATAGTACTGATGCATGTTCGTCGGTGGTGCCGGTGATGA
Source organism: Aegilops umbellulata (assembly GCA_032464435.1). Lineage (NCBI taxonomy): Eukaryota > Viridiplantae > Streptophyta > Magnoliopsida > Poales > Poaceae > Aegilops > Aegilops umbellulata. The sequence goes on along the minus strand of CP136057.1, from coordinate 538,951,451 downwards.
GGGAGTTGGCTGCCGCTCCACCGGACAGGCCCGACGCCGCGCTGGCCTCCGCACGGATTGGTAGGCTGGCCTGAGCATGACTCACGCGCGAGCAAGCCGCCGCGCTGGCTTTTGCTTGAGCCAGACACTACAAGAAACCTGTTAATACATGACGGATTTCTCGTGACGTTCTAGGAAATCGTCATGGACGATGACAGTTTTCTCTTATCCATCACAGAAAGTGTCATGGATCAGCAAGATGCGTCTGCCCTTAAAAAAAGTTAGCCCTTTTATGATGGACGTCGATGAGCCGTCACAGAAACTGTCACAGATCACCTTGTTGGTCTATTCATTTTCTTTCTTTATGCACAATCTAGACCATCATCGATGGCTCTCGCTGATGTGTCATGTATGGTTCCTTTGTTGGCCCATATGTCAGTTGAATGTGTAGTGATGAACAGTATCACAAAACTTAAAAAAATGGAGGACGCACCAGAAATTTCGAGAGGGCGCGCATGGACATGCAAAAAATTGAGTCGCCAAAGCGGCCCATTGCAAAATTTTGGAGCCAACCTATTTAACCCACGGTCAATGCCCATCTAACCTAATCCCCATTCTCTCCTCCGTTCCCTCAGCCGCCACAACTACCCACTCCAGATTCCGGCGATTCCGGCGGCTATCGCCGACACGGTGCACACCGTCGAGCTCGCCTCGCTCGGCTCCATCCTCCCCTTCGACAAGATTTTCCCTTCCCGGCCTCTACCGCTCGCCAATAACCCACACCCGTGCTAGGGTTTCGGCCTCTAGCATCGCCCTCCTCGTCGGCGCATCTCCGGTGACTCTTCTCCATTGCCTACAGCGCCCCCACGCGCGCCCTTGCTTCCCGATGGCCCACCTCCAGCAGGGCGGCACGGAGGACCTCCTCCCGCAGGATCCACGGACGCGGCGCACCTTGCGGACGCTGGTCCCGGACGAGGGCGGGCACGGTGGCCTTGTCCTGCTCGACGACGGTGGCCGCGAACGCCGGTGCTCCTCCTCCTCGACCTCCAAGGGGGAGCGCTGGTACAGCACAAGCACGCCCAGCCCCTGAACCTCCGTTCTTCACCCATCCAGTGGCGTACATGATGTGCTCCTCCTCGATGCGACTGTTCCCAACGAGCTCTCTTCACCAGAGGAGGCGGAGCAGCAAGTCCAGCACCCTCTTGCCTCCCTATCCTGCAGCGCGTGGACGACCTCACCGTCGGCTGCATTCTGCCCTCCTAGCACGGTGAGCTTCTCCCGTCTCCCCCTTTTACGCCCAAATTTAGGTGATTCTTGCACTCTGAATACAAATCATGTTTTTGTTCAGTTTAGAGGTGGATTCAATTGCTGAGATGAACATGTGAGTATGGTTAGTTGCTGTCGTGGATCTGGTTCTCTTTCACTATTACACATACTTTAATCTGGGCAAGTTAGTGCTAATCCATACAGTATCATATATCTATTTTTTCTAACACGCACCAGTCTTCATGTTGCTTTGGTACAGATCTTTTGGTGATTCAACTGCTTCTATGTATCTCGCTAGAATGGACTTGTTTTGCATATGCGTGTATGTAGTACTTAAGAAAAAACCTAATTATTAATCAAAACAATGTCTAATTATTAACTGGAAATAGCTATAAACTTGGATTTCATATAAAGTGCGTAAATGTCAAGAAACCACACATATTGTCAGAATGTGCAAGCCATTTATCTGGATTATGTATCATTCTAAGTAATCGTATATATGTAGCGCCATATCCATGTGTTAGTCTGTTTGATTTTATAGATATATACATATTAAAAGGAAAATAATATATGTGGATTTCAACCTAGTTTTGACATGTTTAACTTGCATTGATTTAAAAATTGTAGTTAGCCGTGTCTGCGCTTATGTTGATGTGACTTTTCTGATCAGTTCATGTGTCGAGAGGTGCAAAATTGGAATTAACCTTCTCTGATATGATTCCCAAAAACATCCTTTTAATGCTACAACAATAGCTCCAGAGTTGAAGATGATCTTTAGCCTGGTAAGATAAGACAAAAGTATGGCTAACTGGATGTTTATTAGCCTGGTGTGTGAATTAAAAAGAAGTGATAGATGCTAAAACATTCATACATGTAGGTCAGATTATCTTACAAATATATGTAGGTCACTGTCATAGTATTTTCTTATTGAAAAGGGAGAAAAAGTACTATGTGATAAGTTCAGAACTAAAAAATTGCCAGTCATTGTGCATTGCATATATCTTTTCGTTTGGATGCCAAAATTATCTTCTTTGTGGCTCGATTAACTTCCCTTTTTTTTTCTGTTCAAGCCATTTTGAATGAGAATACTACCGGTTACAGATAGGATGGAAGGGGAAACAACGATTTACTGTAATTACATTGTCTTCACTTGGTTTGAAACAAGACACATATATCTATGAAAGAAACATACTTCCATGTATACTTCTTTCCATTAGTGTTTTATAAAGTTCACTTTGTAGTTCTTCTGTTTCTTACTTCTGATTAATCAAACTTTATAATTTATTTTTTAGTGTTAATGCAAGAAGATTTGTGTCAATAGTAACTCTGTATGAATTTTGTTATCCCCATGGGGATGCATCCAAGTGCCTTAGGAGTTCATATACACCAGCCTAACTAACATAATCTTGATAATATAAATTGTTCTTTTTCATGATTTCTGTCAGCTGATTTTATTGAGAGGTACGTTGGTGCTTGATTGCCTGCTAGCTTTCTTCTGAGTATATCATCTGCTGAAAGAGTAATCAATTTCCATATCTTGATTGTATAGTGGCCAAAGTAGTGATTTCATCATTGATCATCCTCTGTCCTGTATAGTACTAGAGATGTTATAGCATGGAGTCTTGGTTGATAATGGACCAGATTTTTAATCCTCACATTACCTCCTACAGCATGGAAAATCCCATCTACGCAGTCATCCAGTTTGCACACACGGCCATGAGGTATGAGTTTGGTAAGATTACCCTTCATAAGACTTCACAAACAACCATATATGTTTCCCAAAAGTTTTGTACTTCTGAACCTGTTGAATTTGAATCAAGAGATGTTGCACATTTCTGAACCTGCTGAATAAATCAAAAGATGTAACTCCTCTACCTGTTGAATCTAAATCGAAAGATCTCAAGAGAATTATGGTGCTACTTTTGGCAACGTGCCGACCTCTTGTGTTGTCTTCAGTCTTCATTGGTACGTCTGGATTTGTAGACTGTGGCTCCCTATGACTTATGTGTTCTATAATTACTATAGACACAAAGAGACGATGCTAGCTTTAGAGTTTCATAGAAAAACAAAGTAAGTGGAAGCACAGAGAAGAGGTAGCGGTATGTGTCTAGATTAATCATCATGGTATTCAGAATAACTGCTAGCTCTAGAATTCAGTTTTTGTCTAGCTGAAAAGATGCGTATTCCATTAAGACACAATCATCATGGAATTGGTACATTCCTTTTTTAGATTTTGAGAAAAGTGCCTAGAAATTCTCATCAATGTGCAATATTCAGCTAGGCTGCATTTCTTATCGAGTTTACTGTAGTGAAAGCGTAAAATAAGCGCAACAGAGTTTACTACCAAATCTATTGATCTATGCATGTTCATCATTCCTTTTTTTATGAGCAATTGTTTCTTTTCACACTTTTGTTAATTTGTGGCATTACTTTGCATCTTGGGAGTAAACAAAATGCAGAACTTGATAATGTGAAGTAAGCTTAGTTTAACCTACTGGCTATAATATTTTATAACGCGGCATACTTTTCATCATGTGGCAGATATTGGTTATGGGAGCATTTTCAACAGTAAAGACATGCGTTTTGACAACATTTGCGTGGATGGGTTGATTTGCTGCTATAAATGTTGGATGACCCCTAGTTGGTGTGTAGCGGCCAAACAAGAGTGGCCTCGCTTCATGGGGGCGGTGCTTGGCTACAGAGTAGCATAGTGTTCTTCGAGACATGCTTGTAAAATTAATGTTTTTGGGTCTTCTCTTTTCGCTCCTGTACAGGTGTATTTTTGGATATGTTGTAATTTTGTTTTTCTATGACATGAGCATGTACTTTCACTCAAATCTTTATTGGTTCAAAATTTTCATGGAAAATGAGAGATGCGTGAATCTCTTGGACTGAAATGAATGGGCTTAAATTATAAATGGTTTGATTACTATATGGGTGCCACTCTTTTACCGGACTGAAATTTGGTGGGACAAAACTTAGGTGAGTTGATTGCTACATGGGCTGAAATTAGGTGGGGCAGAACTTAGATGGGCTGATTGCTACATGGGCTGAAATTGGGTGGGACAAAACTTAGATGGGCTGATTGCTACATGGGCTGACACGTCAGATCCATGTCAGATGATGATGTGGCACATAAGTTAATGTCGTTATGAGCATTGTAGTTAGGTGTTATCCATGACGGTCAAGATCCGTCATGGTCGGTGACGGCTTTGGATGATCCGTCATGGAGTGTACAGTGATCAAATTATGACGCGATATACATGACGGATTTTAAAACCGTCACATATACCCTTGCATGACAGATTTGCATAGGTCCATGACGGATTAAAAATGTCATGTATTAACATGATTCTCGTAGTGAGATGGCTGGCCTTAGCGCAACACGCACGAGAAAGCCACCGCGCCGCCGTGCCAATCTAGCTAGCAAACCTTGCAGACAAGCAGCTAGACGGAGCTATCTTGGCTAGCTAGCGGCCACGAGCGCCGTACGGAGCTGGCATCAGGGCTACCACAAGATGGGATCTGCACCGCCGGCGGTTTTGACCTCGCCTTTTAGCGGTGGCGTTAGCTGCGTCCCATGGCCGAGGATGACTAGGTGGACGGGCCGGAGGTAGGAGGTCACTTGGGGATTTTTGTGCAGACTGACATGTAGGTCCCACAAGTCATAACGCCTAACTTGCCGATCGAATAAAAGGCGTTGACTTAAGGGGCGACATGAGTTGAAACGTGCCTATAATGGCACTTTGTAGAGTAGTCGTTTCTTGGTAGGGCTGGCTGGTAAGGGCATGTACAATGGTTGATAAGGTAGTCTTATCTTAAGTCTGCCATGTCTGCAAGTGGTGGTAGTTTCTTGGCATCATTAGTGGTTTCTTGTAAGGAACAATGTACTACAAGCGACAAAAGGCGATTCTAGGTTGCGTTGTACTCCAACGAGTACTACTAGTGGTCGCAGGAGTGTATACCTCGTTTTGTGGGTTTGATCCCGGCCGAACACATGGCAGCCTTTTTTTAAATAGTAACTTTGCTGCGAGCCAATATTGTACACGGGTAGTTTGAGTTTTGAAGTCAAACGGACGTGTCGCACCACAATCTGGGTGCACTGGATAACCAAGCCACGTGAACGAGTTTTCCTTCCCATCATCTCGTGGCTCGCGTGCTCGCCCTAGCCACACCTCGCTTGCAGCTTCCTCGTCAACTAGTAGCATATTTAAACTAGCGCCTCCCAATTAAGCCCGAGGAGGCCAAAAAGCCTGGCGCAGCATTGGGAACTATGCAATATGGCTCTGTACGTAAAGTGCTAGTACTCTACTACTCTGTAGCTTGTGGCGTTGCACGCATGGACTTCACTCCATTATCGGCTCTATAAAAGAAATTCCTCTTGACATGATTTTTTTGTTTTGAAAAAGAGACAAAAGCTTTGTCTCATCTCATTCATAAAGGAGAAACTACTAGCAAAGTTTGACGAGATCCATTACACCTCCACAAATGGAAGCGAAAAGCCTAATCTTGTTGTATCAAATAACTCAAATGTTCTGCCCCCGCAGTAACCGTCGCTGATAAACAGGCTGCTAGTGTGTGCGTGAGAGGACCGGCTGAGTAGGCCAGCTACGCGCTTGAATAGAGCACCGAGAGTACCCACTAAGAAGGTGTACTTTCCCTGCATTGATAGTACAGTGATGGTTCTAGAGAACAGTACTACCCTCCACTTCCAACTGTAGTTCCTTGGCCCTGAGATTCAAGAGTTCAAAACTGTTGCACTATACTAGAAGTACAGTACTACATCAACTACTAGTTGATAAAGTAGTACTAGTACTGCTACAATATGAGTACGTAGTAATTAATAGCCTCACCCCTTCGCTAAGGAACGACCAAGGAGGTACAGTTTGAAGGGACGAGGCCCTGCGATTACTACGCTCTTATCTCGTCCTCGCCAGTTCCCCTCCCCCCGAAGAGAAGGCAGTTCGTTGCTGCTCCCATGGATTCGCCAGGCGGTTCTCCTCCTCGTCGGGGCTGGGAGACCTTGGACGGCGATCCTCTAGGAGAAATCGCATGCCGCTCCGACGTCCTCACCGCCGCAAGACTTGGAGCTTCCTGCACCAACTTTTTCAAGACGGTGCTTAAACAGGCTTGGGAAAAGGCCATGCTTGTTGGTCTTCCATGCATCCTCGAGGAGAAGGTTCTTCTATGGAACAATCCTTCGAACAGTACACTGCTCCCTGGCCATGGTTGCACGTTGACTCCGGTAGAGTTGCCGACGTTGAGAGGTAGTCGGATTTTGTCCGATGAACAGGTCAGTCATGGAGTTTGATCATGTAGTACTTAGTTATTCCATTCCTATCCCGTAATTTCTCTGCTACCCACCGTCTTATATATCGGATTGGGTCGGTGCCAACAAAGATTGGCTTGCATACCTCCGGTCGGATACCACCATCATTTTGCACAACATCCACAGCAGTGCGGCTGTTCCCGTAGACCCCTTCTCCACCATTGGGATCGGCCTTCCGGACCAGCTGGGCTTGAATACGTATGATGATGCCAACATGACATTGAAGAAGATAGCAATTGCGGACCCTCCGACAAAGCGACGCGGATACGACGATTGCTATCTCATCGCGGTGTTCGACATAAGGATTGCCATCAATACAAGAGGTAGTAATGACAAACAGGGCAGAGTCTGGCGCATGTTGGCCATGATAGATTTGTACCCCTACACGTTCGAAGACGCCGTGTTCCATCTAGGCCGCATCTTCGCGGTGTCAAGCCAGGGGACTTGTTTCATCTGGTTGCCATCCTACAACTCCGGAGATTACAAATGGAATGCACAAACCATCATTAGCATCCTTAACGGTACTCCATTATTTTGCAGGGACCAGTCATCCGCCGATCAAAATAAGATCATCGATCCTGGATGTGCATTTGCATCTGCGATTCGGTCTAACCTGGAACCTTGTAGCTGACTTTGGCATATTGGGATCAACTATCTTAGCAGTCGTTTCCCATGGTACCACTGATGTGCAACATGGTCACACAATCTACCACGATCGGACCGTCACCATTTACACATGTATTCCATTTAGTAATATATTTTTTAACCCTCTCGCCTTCTTTTCGTTGTTGTACTACTTACTAGTAATACTAGGAGTACTTTTTACCTTGGAGGACGTGTATAGCTAGCTAGGCCCTTGAAGACTTAAACCCACTAGCTGCCACCATTTTTGTTTTTCCATGTATTACTATCTCATCCATGTAGCCAAGAGTGGCTATATATAATAAGACGATTATTTTACTTCCTCTATACTGGAGTAGTACTATTTGCTGCACAGTATTACTGACCGCCATATTTGAGCACAACATTATTATGCATGGACCTTGGCTGTGTACATCAGCATGTGTCCAGATCTGAGATGCCGCATGTACCAGATGAATGGCGCCGAGTTCGACCCCCGTGATGCTACGTGGGTGCCGAGGAACACTCTTGGAGAGTTGTCACTTTTCATTGGGGACAACTACCCCATTGTGAAGCGGATGCCACCTTCCGTGCACGACACCGAAGGCCTGCCATTCATGAAGCATGGTTGTGCCTTTAGTGTGCACCGCCGGATGAATGACAGCTGGGACACGCTATCCCTGATTTATGCCACTTCAGCTTGGATGAGTCTCCATCGTGTGGAACCAGACTAGAAAGCTGCAACAATGATTCCAGTTGCCCACCGCTATGGATTGTGCCATCCATGAAGAACACCTGGGACTGGAACCTGGAGGAGGACATGTAGCCCATCTATAACGTGAAAGTGGGGTATGGTAAATTGTGAACGGTTGCACTATGAATATATGGAGACTAGTCGTGCAAAAATTTATCACATGAATTGGAGATGAACTTGTGTGGCATACTGGCATTTATCCTTTAGAATTTATTACTAGTAAATGTGTTATGTGTACGTGCAACTTGTGTGGTTGTTGCACGGGCTCCAACACGCTCTTTGAGAAAAAAGGTGGCACAACTTTGGATATAGGTGACATGGCGGCATCATACAGTAGCATCGTTCGTTATAGTTGTAGTATACTCCTACTAGGACGACAACTCCTATAAAACTTTGTGCTTGGATCTTTGCCTCTTCAGGAGGTTCAATAGTTTGTACTCGTGTGAACCTTGCACTTGGCTCTTCGCCTCTTTGGAAGGTCCAACAATGATGATACTAAAGTACAATATGCTTCTGGCAATCTAACACCGATTGAACAACTGCACGTCCACCGCGAGGGTGAGGGCGAGCGAGAGGGAGAGGGCACTATAGTCAAAACCCTCTCCTCGTCCTGCGAGCCACCGCGCGCGTGGGCGAGTGAGAGGCATAGTAACCAAGCTTTTCCTCGTTCGGCGAGTTGATGAGACACATTAAAGCAGTACTGGTACTAGTTCTTTCCATTTAATATGGCTTAATTTGAAACAAGAAAAATACACTGGCGGTCAACGTATGTAACAATACACTCTTTACGGTGACTATATATAGTTTTGCGATGACTATACGATCAATAGCTCATCGTAGAGCACCGTATTGCACCCTACTGACTGGCCACATAGTCGACATGGCACTTTGTTGACTGGTTAAACTGTCACCTGGTTTCTGGGTCCCACCTGTCAGTTGGCAGAGCAAAGAAATCAGTTAAACAAAACTTTACACAGGCGCGACATGAAACCCTTGCGCGCGAACCACCCTGGCTGTGTATGTGAGTGCTTGCACGTGTACTCCATCGGTCTTCCAACAAAGATTGTACATCAGCTAAAAAACAAAGAGTGTACATCTACACTTCCAATGCATTTAGCCTTTAATCTAAAATCGATATTGATTGACTAATGCACCAACTTGTGCTCTAGCTATAGGCTACATGTCTATCCTTAATTACAGCATGCAACAACCTTCATTTAATTTTCTTATCTCAATGGTCGCATGCACACATAAATCTGCTACTTTTGGGCGTTAATTATGCCATGGTCAATGTGTAAATCTCTAAATGTACAGTCTTTCACGGACTTAGGGAGCAGGTTGAGCACTTGAGCACTTGAGCGTGAGCGTGTGTGTTGGGTCGTGTGCTGTGTGCCGCATGGGTGCGTGAGTGTTGCGTGCGTCCATGTGTACATGTGAGTGTTGCATGTTGCATGCATGAGGCTTTTACTCCCTCCCATTGACATGTTCATATTTCAAGCTTCCTCAGTTCCCTCCATATGGTGATACTCCCTCTGTTCCCAAATACGGAGTAAAAGCCTCCCTGTGTTCCCATGGAGTATTTGTCTTTCTAGAGATTTCAACAAATGACTACGTACAGAGCAAAATGAGTGAATCTACACTCTAAAATATGTCTACATAAATCCGTATGTTGTATTCCATTTGAATGTCTAAAAAGACAATATTTAGGAATGGAGGGAGTAGCAAATAAACATTAAGTTCTCTTGTTTTTCCCTCCTTGGTCATGGTGCACAACCAAAGATGACTTATTCACCTAGATGGAGGGAGTAGATGGTCAAAGTTTGACACAAAATTAATGCATTGGTAAACATAATTTTTTGAGGAAAACAAGTGCATTAGTCGAGTGCTTTTGCCAACTAAAAGAATTATTCCACCACACATCATCTACCCTGGTTGATGAGATTTTTTAATTGAGCCTTATAAACTGGAGAGGACGTAGTACAAGTACTCCTACGTTATTGGCGCCGGGTGCCTTGGCCAATGTTTCATCTTGTTGGACAGGATGAGGCTACTTCCAATGCATCGGTGCTTACATGGGGTGCTAAGCACATTAATAACTTTAGCAACTAAAGCTCCCAATGCATAGGTGCTTAACTTGTTGGTGCTAAGCATCCTTTATTTAATGATTTTGTAACTAAAGTTCTTCATGCATTGGTGGGATTCTTCCATTTAAATCTTTTGTCCAGGTTCTCGCGCTTAGTAGTAGGGTCACCACACTTATCTCTCCTCTTAATTACCTTGCCACATCAGACTTTTTGCCTACATGGCAGCCTTAGCACCTGTACAAGGTGGAGCATCGGGAGGGGCCTGAGCGTACAGGCATAGGGATACTGTAGATAGGGAGTCTTTGCGATCCATTATTCCCCATATCGGTCAGAGAGAACTATTCAACTAGTCTTCACAGTGAAGTGACAATACACGCAGCAGCAGATGGGACACTTAATTAATAAGCTGAACCAGCGTGTTGGTGTTACTAAGTCAGCCTTACCCAGTACTGCCATCATGTTTGCTAGTGGAGCAAGCTTCCGCAAATATGACTACACACGCTTCAAGACACCCTGCTTGCTGATGCCCGATCCTTGCAGGTGGCCCAGACACCGACTTGATGATCCTACGGAGGTTGTCGTGGTGCCCCTCGACATACTACCACTATCCGTCCACCTGTCCTTCAGGCGCGGCCGCAACTAGGCCGACATGAAGGCCAACTGGATTGTCCTCATCCACCAATACGGTATTCCATGGCATCTCGTGGATATCTACACCCAGCAAGAGATCACCCTTCCATCGTTGGACACTACTGCCATCGAGCCTCGCGGCCTGCCGGTGTCGGCGTTCTGGAAACGGGGGTCCCCAGACTTGCCTTCCTGCGGCCCACGGCGTGGCTCTACTAGCAGGCATATATAGCCCATCTTCATCAACAAGGCATCCAAGACCCTCGCGAGGGGCCAAGCCTCGCGAGGCGGATGATGCAAGACCTCCTCAGGAGCGGCCTGGCCAGGCAGGCTCGCGAGGGGCGGAGAGTTCAAGGCAAGGCAAACCTCGCTAGGTTCTCGTGACGTGAGCCATGACGCTCAAGACAGGCGGGCGCCAGGCAGGCACCGTCCTTGTTTCCTCTTTGGTGATAAGGAGGCAAGCGCAGGCACGGAGTACTGAGGCATCAAGCAAAGGTTTCCACATCAGTGCAACGAGACCAAGACCAGCAGGACGGCAAGACGGAGGTCACCATGGAGTCCAAGACGGCGTCACCACCAGAGCCTTTTGCAGGCGAAGACCGCTTTTGTCAGGATAAGCTTTACTAGTTGTCCCCTTTCAAATTGGCCGTTGTTGGCTCCCTTCCCGCTCAATATTTGGGGAGAGGACCAGGACCTCTATAAATAGGACTAGCCACTAAAGTAGAGAGGCAACTCGAGGAGATCTCATCTTGAGTAATCCTCACCCACACAAGTTCGCCAAGCACAAGAACACCTCATTCTCAGGAGGCTGTTTTTCCCCTTGTACTGTTCATCATCAGCCCAAGAGGCAATCCACCACCACCACACTGGAGTAGGGTATTACACCACAATGGTGGCCTGAACCAGTATAAATCTTGTGTCCCTTGTGTTGTGAGTTCGTCGAGTTCGTTCTTGAGATATTAGCAAAACTAGGACGTGGTTCGATAGGGGGGAAATCTTCGTGCGCACCCGAGTGTTCAAACCTTGAGGGTTTTGCCGGAACCCGTGATCCGACATTTGGCGCGCCAGGTAGGGGTGCGCCGTAGCCTTCCCTTTGCCGATCTACGCTCCGCCACCACCGCGCTCCGCCCTCATGGCAGGCGCCTCGCTACCGGCTCCGACGGCCGGCGCTGACGACAGGGCCAGGGGGCTCCGAGCCCTGGCCCCCGCCTTGCGGCAGGTGCAGTGGCCACCCAAGTTCAAGCTGGAGATGCCGCCGCGCTATGACGGCGCGGCGGACCCGACAGCTCTCCTGCTGGCATACGAGGAGGCCGTCCTCAAGGCCCGGGGCGACGACAAGGTCATGGCCAACTGGTTTCCCATGGCCCTCACCGGCGCGCCTCGCGCCTGGCTGCTCAACCTCCCCGGATCCATGATGGCATCTTGGGAGGAGCTGCGCGACCTCTTAACTGCACGCTACGTGGCACCAGCGCACCACGCGGTCGCGGCCCTACTAGGCGGCTCTCAAGCACCGCCTTCAGATCGCCATGTCAAGCCATTCCTTCGCCAGATTGGCGCCGCTTCCAAGCGCCTGGGGGCTCCGCCAGGCTGGGCCGCGCCCGAAGCAGACCTCACCTTCGACTCAGAAGACCACCCTGTCACCACCGCCGGCTCGGGTATGCTCCCGATGCTCTACACGACCACTATCTGCAACGTGGCCGTCACCAAGACCCTCATCGACGGCGGCGCTGGCCTCAACATGCTCTCCATGGAGGCCTTCAACCTTCTTCATGTGCCGCTCGAGCGGCTTAGCCTCAGCAAGCCTTTCTCAGGAGTCAGCGGCGGCACCGCCCACTCCTTGGGGCAGATCCTCCTACCCGTCACCTTCGGCACGCGCGACAACTACCGCACCAAACTGATCAACTTTGACATCGCCCGCATCAGCCTCCCGTACAACACCATCCTCGGGTACCCAGCTCTGGCCCAATTCATGGCAGCAACCCACCCAACATACAACCTCACGAAGATGCCTGGAAGCAAGCATGTCCTCACTATCAAGGGGGACGCCAAGGAGGTAGTGGTGGCGCTCAAGCTTGCCTTCAAGACCGCTGCGGCGACACAACCCGTTGGCACTGGCACCACCGAGGCCAAGGGGGCTGCACCAACCAAGAAGAAGCAGTTGTTCACCCAAGACAAGGAGGAAACCAAGCAGGTACCGGTCGACGAAGATGGATCCTCGGGAGCCGCCTTTACCATAGGTGCCGACCTTGACCCAGGCCAAGAGGAAGCTTGGTGAAGTTCTTGCGCGCAAACAATTTGATATTCGCGTGGGAGCCCAAGCAGCTGGTGGGGGTCCTGAGAGAAGTGATTCAGCATCACCTGAGGGTGTGCCCCAACGTGTGCCCGGTGAAGCAGTGGGCGAGACGGCAGTCCACGGAGAAGCAGGCCTTCATCGTCCAAGAGACCTGCAAGTTGGAGGCGGCGGGTACCATTCGCGAGGTTCGGTACCCCGAATGGCTGGCGAACCCCGTCGTAGTGCCGAAGAAAGGCGGGAAGGAGCGAATGTGCATCGATTTCACCAACCTCAACAAGGCCTGCCCCCCAAGATCCGTTCCCGCTCCCACGCATCGACCAGATCGTTGACTCCACCGCCGAGTGCGACCTGCTGTGCTTCCTGGATGCGTTCTTAGGGTATCACCAGATCAAGATGGCGGTAGAAGATGTAGAGAAGACAACCTTCCTTACCCCGTGTGGGGTGTACTGCTACACCTGCATGCCCTTCAGACTGCGCAACGCCGACGCGATCTTTCAACGATTGATGCACATCGCCTTAGGACGGCAACTCGAGAGAAACACAGAGGCCTACGTCGACGACATTGTGGTGAAGTCTCGGGAGGCAAGAACCTTGATCCAAGATCTGGAGGAGACCTTCGCGAGCCTGTGGCAGGTGAACTTGCGACTTAACCCGGAGAAGTGCGTGTTTGGTGTCTGTCGTGGAATTGTCACGGCAGATGTCCTCTTGCAAGGACTTAGTCGTGGAGCCATCGCAACTAGGAAGCTTAAAGGGGTTAATCGGGACAAAGGACACGAGAGGTTTATACTAGTTCAGCCCCTTCCGGTGAAGGAAGGCCTACGTCTAGTTGGGTTGGTATTGCTTGAGGTTTCGATGACCAGGGAACGAGATACGCTATGCCTGGCTCTCGATGTGTTGTTTCTTTTTTTCCTAAGCCGCCGGCGGGTCGTCCCCTTATATACACGGGTTGACGCCCTGCGGCTTACAGAGTCCCGACCGTCTTATAAACAGTGTCTGGCTCGGTGACTAGTTAATTCTACCTTATAATACAAGTCATGCCGTCATGGCGGTTTAACCACTATGGGTCTTAAATCGCCTATGGGCCTTAGACCCTTTATTGAACCGCCATCCTCATGTTGGGTCTTGGGATTCCTTCACGATGAATACTCTTTGCGTAACCCGCCCCCTCCTGGGCCGGCTTACTCAAATAGTTATATCCCCGACATTAGGCCCCAAATTGATTTGAACCGATTCATGTCAATCTTTTAAAACCTTATGAACTGGCCTTCAGTCTTCTATCTTGTGTGAGAATTGTAACCCGCCGTGATGTCATCATCTAGATCCAGGTTAAATCATCGTGACGTCATCTTCGATAAAACTTATATTTTAATCCATCATATCTTCAACGGATCTCCGTCTTTAATGGCCTTCCCGAAAATCGAGGCGTCGGGACCGCTGGATAATGATGTCTTGGTCTCCTCGTTTCTCGCACCGTCTCAGTCGGCCCCTCCTTATAAATAAGCACGACCTAGGTAATTTTCATTTCCTCCAGTCGTCTTCTTGCTCGCACCCCCTTCTCTGCCGCTCGAGCTCCGCCGCCGCCACCGTCGGAACCTTCGCCTTCATCGACTCAGGCCGCTGCATCACCCTGACTTGGACCAGAAAACGACGGCGACCCTTCGCAGCTCTTCCACATCCGTGAGTTCCTCTCTTCTCCTTCTTAGATCTGCATTAAGGCTTCATCGAGTTCGTTGGTGTTCATTGCCACCCGCTGCAAATCCTTGATAGTTTTTGCCTCAAATGTCATGTTTAGATCGTAAAAATGGCGTAGAACTGCTGCGGTGATTGCTTTGTACTTATTTTTCACAGAAACAGATCTCATCTCCCTTGTTTGAAAGCCCTCTTCGACTGTATGAGCTTCTCCGTGCAGTTCTAGGTCTAGAAATTTTTTCCTTTCCAGAGCGTCGTTTGATCCAAAATAATATCTGCAACTTGTGAAACCTATTTGCTCCACACTTAGCCAAAAACTACGTCAGTTGACTCTGCTTCAGCCATAGTAACCGGCTTAAGATAACACCGGCCGTCAGCACCGCTTGCTTCTGGCAACTTAAGAAAACTTTAATCATCTTTAACACTTGCAGCTGTTTAAACATTATCCCATAGTTACATGTATGTCATTAGGCCCCTTCTTAAGCCGCCATCTTAGATAACCCAACAATGCTTATTCTCCGGGTTATAATAAACCGGAAAATTTCCTTTATCTTGTTTGTAGGCTTCAATTTTCATAATGGCACCCAAAGCTGTCAAACCTCCGGTGACTTGCAACTGGGTCCCATCCATTGTTACAGAGAGCAAACTGTCTGAGTTTGTAAAGTCTGGCCATCTGCCCAAGAAGGATGTCATGTCTTATCGTGCTCCTGACCCATCTGAGGAGAAACCTCAACCCAAGGAAGGGGAGGTGATCATTTTTACCGATCACATGAGTCGGGGATTTGCTCCTCCCGGTTCAAAATTCTTTAGAGACGTTTTGCACTTTTTTGACTTAAGACCTCAAGACATCGGGCCCAATTTCGTGTCCAATATCTGCAACTTCCAAGTTTTCTGTGAGGTCTACCTTGGAGAAGAGCCAAGTTTAACCTTGTTCAGAGAGTTGTTTTATTTGAACCGGCAAAATGAACGCGCCAACGGGCCCAGTCTGGAACTTGGTGGCATATCGATTCAAAGGCGGAGAGACTGCCTGTTCCCTTATGCTGAACTGCCTAGTCATCCAAAGGACTGGAACCAGACATGGTTCTACTGCCAGGATACTTCTTCGGCTGGTGAAAACCCGCTGCCCGGCTTCCGTGCATTACGCCTTGAATCTACTCACCCGCTGCTGGATAAGTTGACTGCCATTGAACGTCTGCCACTCACCCCCAAAATCAAGAAGATTAAAGCTCTCTTGGGGAACGGCTTGGATGGCGTTGACCTGGTCAGAGTCTGGGTTACGTGGAGAATAATTCCATTAAGCCACCGCCCCGGCTTAATGTGCGATTACTCAGGCGAGAAAGATGACCCCCAACGTCATAGCCCTGACGACTTACCAGACGATGTAGTGGAAGCTACCACTCAGTATTTGTTAAAGGAGGGTACAGTGACCAGCAATGTCTTCGGGTTATTGCCTTTCTGCAAACAAAACCCGGCCCCCGTAGTAAGTCATCAGCCTCAATGATCACCTTTTATTACATTAATCTCCGGCTTACTCATACCCTTCCACAACTCTTTACAGGCAAACGACAAGTTCTGGAAAGTCCCGTATGACCATGAGGCGGCCAAACAAGCCCGGGCAGCAAAGAGGGCTGAAAGGAAAACCGCCATGCCCACCTCTTCAAGGAAAAAGAAGCCAAGCACTTCGGAGATGTTTCAGCTTGATGATTCTGATGATAATGAGGAAGAGGTATCTTTTCAATTTTCCCTTCTCCTTTATCATTTCCTTACTGATATTTAACCTTCTTTTAGGAAGACATGGGCAACAGCCAACCTGCCGAGGAAGAGGTAACTATAATCTCCTCCGACTCCGAGCTTCAGCCGCGTCAAAAAATTCGAAGAGTAACCCGGAAAGTAAGATTTTCACATCCTTTGGCTTACCAAGACCCTGACTTTCTTTTGAAGCAATAACAATTTGAAAACCGGAGGCAGACCCGGACGAGCAAGGATGCAGAGCTCTCCTCCGGCTTGCCTGATACAACCCGGAAGCGTCGATCTGAGGTTATCACCAACTTATACCCTTTTTTACCTTTGGCGGGTAAAATCCGTCAACCTCTCAATTCCTCTGACTCCAATTATCAGGATACCTCTCCTTCATCCAGCGAGTCCATGCAGTCCAACATGCCGGCTTTTAAGACTGCCCTGGATAATATCAATTTATTTACCTTGTGTTTATTCTTCCTCATGTTTCTGTACTCATTCTTCTGCTTTGTCCATAGCATGCAAGTTAAGCCCAGGAAGAAACGAAGAAAGATGCGCCGGCCCAGGATCCGGTTGTAACTGAGCCGGTGCTTGGAACGGCTGCGCCTGATACTTCTGTTCACGAGCCACCACCTTCATTATCTCATGATGCTCCTGCAACCTTTTCTGACCCGCCTGCTAAACAAGTCATCAATGATTCTGTTAACCCGGAGGCTCCTAGCCCTGCCAAGGCAGATGACCCGGAAGTTGAATTTTTGAAGACTCAATTTGTTGAGCCGGCTCAACCCACTGTGCTCGCCAAATTTTCTGCTAAGGAGGAGTTATTAGAGCGCCGTAAGGCCAAGATGGATATCTCCGACTATACCCATTTGAGTATTGGGGAAATCGTCTCAGGCTACATCAACCAGGTTCGGAGCAGCCGTGATCTGGAAATTGATATGGTGAAGCAAATCCAGCAAAAATCTGAGGTATGACTTATGCTTCTTTACTTTCAATCATACTTACTGTACCAGCCCCCAAGTCTATTGCTTATTAGGAAATATGCTATAGACTTAGAAAAACTGTTAGAACTGCTTGTCCGTCTTAAAGAAAAAATACTTAAACCGGATGTAACACAATACCTTTAACTTGCGATACACATTAGCCCCCAAGTGCCAAGCATCTTTGCTTGCAAAGTGCTTGCGACTTTAATATCCAGGACCGGCTTAATAATGTAAAAAGCTTCGGTACACATTAGCCCCCAAGTGTCAAGTATGTTTGCTTGCAAAGTGCTTGAGACTTTGAAATTATTTATCATGATGCTGACTGTAACCCGGGATAATCCAGGCTACTATAAGTCAATTTGAATCGGAGATTGCTGACCTTAAAAGCCGCCTGTCAGCCCAGGAACTGGAAACTCAAAATGCCAACTGCAAGTTTGAACTCAGCGTCTCTGAACAAGAGAAATTGAAGAAAAACTTTGAGTCGGAGAAGAAATCCTGGGCTGATGAGAAGGCCTCTCTGGTGACCCGGGCCGAGGTAGCCGAAACAGCCCTTGCAAAGGTAAACACCGAGCTGTCCGGCTTGAAGCGTCAGATATCTCGGATGGTCTCAGCTATCTTTGGTACGTTTCCTTTGTATGAACCTCAGATACTGTTATCCTGCCTTTGACGACCAAGCTAATTATCTTTTCCGGCTTACTCTTTGTTTAATAACACAGGCCCCAGAAGTAAAACCCTCCAGCAGGACATGGTAGTCAAGCTGAAAGCCGTCTACACACTGGTGGAACAATTATACACCGGGTCACAACGTGCCTTGGCTGTTGTGGCCTTATCAAATGACGTACCCCACCTCTTGCAAGATGTGTTACGTCGGCTTGCTGTGCTCCCCCAACGGATTCAAGAGTTGAGACAGGCCCAAGCAAGAGCCGGAGCAATAGCTGCCTTGAGCCGGGCCAAGGCCTGGTTACCAGAGCTAGACCCGGCCGACATCGCTCTTGGGTATCCAAGCTTGAAGGAGGATGGCACAACGTTTGATCAAAAACACTTCACCAGCTGCGTGAGGGACATACGCCCTGTGGCTACTCAAATTGGGAATGACACTGACCTCTCCAAGTATCAGCTGGGTTATGACAAAGAAAATCTGAGAATCCCCACACCACATTACGATGATGTCAGCCTGATCCCTCCAATTCGTAAGCATACCTTTGCCCCTGAAGTAGACCCAACCGGTTTAATAGAGGATGAAGCTGAGTTTGAAGCCTTGAGTGGCATTGACTGGGCATCATCATCCTTCCAGGACAAGGCAACTGGCGAAGAGGCGGACAAGGATAACCCGGAAGCTTCAAGTCAACCCCAAGAGTAAATAGCAAGGCGCCACATGCTTATGTCTTGGTAGAAAAAACAACGCCTCATTATTTAGACCCGGGGGATCTTGTAATAGAGTAGAAAATACTTTGACTTTTGTCATGCCTTCGTGCATGCTTATGGCGCTTAACACTTGCATAAGCCGTCGCTACTATGCATTTGCAGTTTACATAAATCTGTTATGTCCTTGCAGAAACATCTTGTACCGCCCTACACATAAGACAAAACAAAAAATCCCTTGGCGACTTATTGCAATGAGGATCACATAACCTTGATAACCTGGAGAACATACCGAACAATTATAGGAAAATCAACTTATGATTAAACTTAGTAGTCATAATCATAATGATATACCTGTGATGCTTACGGCTATTTTTCCGGCTTATGTAGCCCGGCCCTTGAGATTGAGTTTAACTCCTGAAAATTGACACATAAAGCTCACCTGGTACTTATCGACCTGATGTAGCCAATGTTAAGCCGGAGGATGGCAGTACACTCCATTGTATTTTCAAGAGATTCTTAATACAATCAAATATAATGAATAAAATTTACAAGGCTTATGATTCGAATACGATCAGTGAACCATTCCAAAGGGGTTAAGCTAAGATTCGAATACGATCATATAGCCCCCAGTGGCTGTGGCGATGCCGATCAAGTGGGTATCGACAACTATGTTCTCTTTGGTTCGAATACGACCTATGTTTGAACAGGAAGCCCCCAAGTGACCATAAGAGTTGTTTAATGACGCTGATTTGAATACGATCCATGTCAGACCCAAAGGGGTTAAGCTATGATTCAAATATGATCAAGAAGCCCCCAAGTGGGTTTGGCAGTATGCCGATCAAGTGGGTATCGAGAGCTATATTCTCTTTGGTTCGAATACGACCTATGTTTGAACAGGAAGCCCCCAAGTGAACATGGATAGATTCAGATATGATCATAAGCCAGACCAAAGGAAAAGACGGATTCAGATATGACCCGCTTCCTCTTGGTTATCTCCACCACCTGACAAAGAAGACACATAAACCTTTTGTGGAAGTGGAAAAAAGGACGGAGGTCCTGCTTTATTGCTTCATGTAATATATACATAGTAGAAATATATACACATTAGAGCAGGTGGCTCAAGTATAGTAAGGCCAAAGATGAGCGATATTCCACGGCCGACGGGTCTCCTCCTCTGACTTACGTGAGTCTCTGTGCTGTCGAATGTCAATAAGGTAGTATGATCCGTTGTTCAGATTCTTGCTGACCACAAAGGGTCCTTCCCAAGGAGGGGATAGCTTGTGCATGTCGGATTGATCCTAGATGAGCCGCAGCACTAAGTCGCCTTCCTGAAAGGTTCTGGACCTAACCCGGCGGTTGTGGTAGCGGTGCAAGTCTTGCTGGTAAATCGCCGAGCGGGCTATTGCCAAGTCTCGCTCTTCGTCCAACAGGTCAAGTGCATCTTGACGGGCTTTTTCGTTGTCAGCCTCAACGTAAGCCGCCACGCGAGGTGAGTCATGCCGGATGTCACTTGGCAGAACCGCCTCTGCTCCATACACCATGAAGAAAGGTGTGTAACCCGTGGATCTGTTAGGTGTAGTTTTGATGCTCCAAAGTACAGAGGGTAACTCCTCCACCCAACAACCCGGCGTCCGCTGTAAGGGGACCAAGAGCCGGGGCTTGATACCTTTCAAGATCTCTTGATTAGCTCTTTCCGCCTGACCATTGGACTGAGGATGATCCACAGTCGACACGTCAAGCCGGATATGCTCTCGTTGACAGAACTCTTCGATGGCTCCTTTGGAGAGGTTAGTGCCATTGTCAGTTATGATACGATGCGGAAAGACAAAACGGAAAATCACCTTTTTCATGAACTGGACCGCCGTCGCTACATCACACTTACTGACTGGCTCTGCCTCAACCCACTTTGTAAACTTGTCAACCGCCACCAAGAGGTGTGTCTTTTTATCCTTAGACCTTTTGAAAGGTCCAACCATGTCAAGCCCCCAGACTGCAAACGGCTAAGTAATTGGAATCATCCTCAATTCCTGAGCCGGCACATGAGCTCGTCGTGAGAACTTCTGACATCCGTCGCATTTACTGACCAGATCTTCCACATCAGCATGAGCCGTCAGCCAATAAAACCCATGACGGAAAGGTTTGGCCACAAGAGATTTTGAGCCGGCGTGATGACCACGATCACCTTCATAAATCTCACGAAGGATCTCCTAACCCTCTGTAGGCGACACACAACGTTGAAACACTCCAGTGACGCTGCAGTGATGTAACTCGCCATTGATAATTGTCATAGACTTGGACCGCCGGACGATTTGTCTTGCCAAAGTCTCATCTTCAGGCAACTCTCCCTGGGTCATGTAAGCCAAATAAGGCACTGTCCAATCCGGGATAACGTGGAGAGCCGCCACCAGCTGTGCCTCCGGGTCTGGTATTGCCAGATCTTCCTCTGTAGGTAACTTAACCGAAGGATTATGCAAAACATCAAGAAAAGTGTTAGGCGGCACCGGCTTACGCTGAGATCCTAGCTGGCTTAAGGCATCAGCCGCCTCATTCTTCCTTCGATCAATGTGCTCCACCACATAACCCTTGAAGTGCCCAACCACCACGTCAACTTCACGACAATAAGCTGCCATGAGGGGATCTTTGGAATCCCACTTGCCTGACACCTGTTGGGCCACAAGGTCTGAGTCTCCTAAGCACCTTACCCGGCTCAAGTTCATCTCTTTAGCCATCCGGAGACCATGGAGTAAGGCCTCATACTCATCTGCATTGTTAGTACAAGGAAACATAAGCCGGAGCACATAACAGAATTGGTCACCTCGAGGGGAAGTTAACACGACTCCAGCCCCCGAGCCTTCCAGCTGCCTGGACCCATCGAAGTGAATCTTCCAATACGTGTTATCGGGCTTCTCCTCAGGTGCCAGTAGCTCTATCCAGTCATTGATAAAATCCACCAAGGCTTGAGACTTAATGGCAGTACGTGGCACATACTTCAAACCATAAGGCCCGAGCTCAATAGCCCACTTGGCGACTCGTCCTGTGGCCTCTCTGTTCTGGATAATGTCTCCCAAGGGGGCAGAACTCACCACCGTAATAGGGTGACCTTGGAAATACTGTTTCAGCTTCCGGCTTGCCATGAACACTTCGTAAACCAGATTCTGCCAATGAGGGTACCTTTGCTTTGACTCGATGAGCACCTCACTAACATAATAAACTGACCGTTGAACCAGATGCTCCTTTCCGGCCTCCTTGCATTCCACCACAATTGCAACGCTGACGGCTCGTGAATTAGCAGCCACATATAATAGCAAAGGCTCTTTGTCAATAGGGGCTGCCAGGACCGGCGGCTCAGATAACCGCCTCTTCAAATCCTCAAAAGCGGCGTTAGCAGCATCACTCCAGACAAAGGTGTCCGCCTTCTTCATCATCTGATACAACGGCAAGGCCTTCTCACCTAGCCGGCTTATGAACCGGCTTAAAGCAGCAACACGACCCGCTAGTCGCTGAACATCATTGATGCACGCCTGCTTAGCCAAAGAGGTGATTGCCTTGATCTTCTCCGGGTTAGCTTCAATGCCCCTGTTTGAGACCAAGAATCCCAAAAGCTTGCCTGCAGGCACACCAAATACACACTTCTCCGGGTTAAGCATCATCTTGTAAACCCGGAGGTTATCAAAGGTTTCCCTGAGATCAGATATCAAGGTTTCCGTCTCTCTGGACTTCACCACTATGTCATCCACATAAGCATGAACATTGTGCCCAATCTGATTATGGAGACAATTCTGTACACACCGCTGATAAGTCGCCTGGGCACTCTTGAGCCCAAAGGGCATAGACACATAGCAGAAGGCTCCAAACGGAGTGATGAAAGCTGTCTTCTCCTGGTCCATAACTGCCATTTTGATCTGATGATAACCAGAGTAAGCATCCAGGAAACTCAAACGCGCGCAACCCGCCGTAGCATCAATGATTTGATCGATACGGGGAAGAGTGAAAGGATCAGCCGGACAAGCCCTATTCAAGTCCGTATAATCCACACACATCCGCCAGGTGCCATTTTTCTTGAGCACGAGCACCGGGTTAGCCAACCACTCCGGGTGAAAGACTTCAACAATGAACCCAGCCGCCAAGAGCCGGGCGACCTCCTCTCCAATAGCTTTTCGTCGCTCCTCATTGAATCGCCGCAGAAACTGCCTGACTGTCTTATACTTCGGATCAATATTAAGAGTGTGCTCAGCGAGTCCTCTCGGTATACCCGGCATGTCAGAAGGTTTCCATGCAAAGATGTCCCGATTCTCACGGATGAACTCGATGAGCGCGCTTTCCTATTTAGGATCCAAGTTGGCACTGATGCTGAACTGCTTAGACAAATCGCCCGGAGTAAAATCAACAAGCTTAGTCTCTACAGCCAACTTAAACTTCATGGCCGGGTCATGTTCCATCGTCGGCTTCTTGAGGGAGGTCCTATCCGCCGGGTCAACGTTATCCTGATAAAATTTGAGCTCCTCTACTGCACAGACAGACTAGGCGTAAGCCGCATCGCCTTCTTCACATTCCAGGGCCACCTTTCGGCTTCCATGCACAGTGATGGTGCCCTTGTAACCTGGCATCTTGAGCTGTAAATAAACATAACACGGCCGCGCCATGAACTTGGCGTAAGCCGGCCGCCTGAACAAAGCGTGATACGGACTCTTGATTTTGACCACCTCAAAGGTTAACTTCTCAGCCCTAGAATCATGCTCGTCCCCAAAAGCTACCTCCAGCTCAATCTTACCCACAGGATATGCCGACTTACCAGGCACCACTCCATGGAAGACGGTGTTGGAAGTCTTTAAGTTCTTGTCAGTTAAGCCCATGCGCCGAAAGGTCTCGTAATAGAGGATGTTGATGCTGCTGCCTCCATCCATGAGCACCTTAGTGAATTTATAACCACCAACCTGCGGTGCTACTACCAGGGCCAGTTGACCCGGATTATCAACCCGGGGAGGGTGATCCTCCCTGCTCCAGACAATGGGCTGCTCTAACCACCGTAAGTAACGAGGGACTGCCGGTCAACGGAATTTACAGCCCTCTTATGAACCTTCTGATCACGTTTACACAAACTTGTGGTGAACACGTGATATTGTCCACTGTTTAGCTGTTTTGGATGGCTCTGATAACCTGACTGCTGCTGCTCCTGACCTCCTTGACCAGACTGCTGTTGGTTATAACCACCCTGGTTTCCCTGAAAGCCGGGACCTGAACCGCCACTCGGGCCATGAAAGCCGCCAGCTCCTGAACCGCCGCCCGGGCCTTGATTGCCATCAAACATGTTGGAATTCTTGAAAGCCTTCATGATTGCACAATCCTTCCATAAGTGAGTCGCTGGATGCTCCCGGGTGCCATGCCTCGGACAAGGCTCATTGAGTAGTTGTTCAAGAGATGGACCTGACCCGCGGGACCGTGGGGGCGGTTTCCCCTTGCGTTTCTGATTGTTACCTTGTGCATTAGCCACAAATTCCGGGTTACCGTGCGCCTTACGCTTATTGCCTCCTTGATTTGCTGGGTTATGCTGCTGACCCTTTCCATTACCGTTCTTCTTTCCCTTCCCTGTCTTTTCCTCATCAGACGCGGGATCCTTGGTACTATCAGAATCGGCATACTTGACTAAAGCCGTCATCAGCGTCCCCATATCATTGCAATCGTGCTTAAGACGCCCCAGCTTCTGTCTCAGAGGTTCAAAGCGGCAATTCTTCTCGAGCATAAGAACTGCTGAGCCGGCATCCATCTTGTCAGACAAATGTATTATCTCTTTGACCCGGCGTACCCAATGAGTCATGGATTCACCTTCCTCCTGCTTACAATTTGTCAGATCCACAATTGCCATAGATTCCTTGCAAGTGTCCTTAAAGTTCTGGATGAATCGAGCCTTTAGCTCTGCCCATGAACCAATAGAATTGGGTGGCAAGCCTTTTAACCAAGAACGGGCCGTCCCGTCCAACATCATGGTGAAGTACTTAGCCATCGCTGCGTCACTGACCTCTAGCAGTTCCATGGCCATCTCATAACTTTTGATCCACGCCCCCGGCTGTAAGTCGGCCGTGTAATTCGGCACCTTCCGAGGTCCCTTGAAATCTTTGGGCAGACGTACATTCCATAGAGCCGGTACCAGACAAGGAACACCTCCGGTTCTAGTAGCGACTCCCGCCTCAACAGAAGTCGTTGGATAAGCCGGTAAGTCCTGTTGTTCTGCGAGCTGAGCCGCTAGCGGAGCTGCCCGCTCGTCCTCTTGATGTATTCGGTCCTGCGACAGGTTATACCCGCCTGGCTGGTTCCGGCGCCGTGCGCTGCTTGACACAGCCTCTCACTCCATGTGTCTACTGTAACTCGGGCTTCGATTCTGGCAGGCGGAGCCAGCCAAGGCGGGGGAGTTGAGTGAATCATGTCCCGGCTGTAAGAGTAGGTCTCTTGCTGAGCCAGAGCTATTTGGAAAAGTTCCCTGATCCTCCTGGTTTCCACCGCTGTCGGATCATCGCCATCCACTGGGAGAGCCGCCAAACGTGCTGATGCTGCGATTAAGTTCTCCATGGGGTTGGAGAAGTGACCCGGAGGTATTGGTACGTAATGGGGTGGTGCCATATTCCCGTAAAGAGGCGCCGTCACTTGAGGCTGGATCGGGCCTCCCGCTCCGGATGTCATAAACTGATTTACACCTGGTGGATTACTTGGACCGGCTCCGGGTGTAGCGAAGAGATTCCGAGGATCATAAACCTGAGGTAAACGGGACTGAGTTTTCTGATGTCTCCTCATTACCTCGTTAGATGCGTTCAGGCTCATATTGAGTTGAAAAGCCTCTGTCT
Organism: Aegilops umbellulata; assembly: GCA_032464435.1. Classification (NCBI taxonomy): domain Eukaryota; kingdom Viridiplantae; phylum Streptophyta; class Magnoliopsida; order Poales; family Poaceae; genus Aegilops; species Aegilops umbellulata. The sequence continues at coordinate 538,925,888 of CP136057.1, read as the reverse complement.
GAAGCTGTTGCGCCCGTGCATCCAAAGCCGCTCAGGCTCATAGTGACAGTTAAAGGGTCGTAAGTCTATCCATGAGATCCATCAGCACCTGAGCCGGTGAGCGCACAGGGCCTCCTACCCCGGCTGCTCCTAACCCGGACGTTATTGCCGCTGAAGCCGTAGAATTTTGGCCGGGTTGAGTGCCAGCCATGAAGACTCCTGCCCAGTTTGGCGACTCTGAGGGGTTCAGAATAGTGCTGCCATCGGAACAGCCCCCGAGCACGCCATCTTGAACTTGATACATCAAATCTGTTGAGCCGGCGGACGATTCATCATCAAAGAGGACGGCCGGCTCACCATCACCTTTGGATCCTTCAGAAATTTCACCTCTGTGGATGCAACCCACAAAGGCACGCCTCACGACGGGTTGAGCTCGGGCGGGTCTCGCACGCTGATCCGTCTCGACGAGGTCAGTGCAGTGGTCCGGCTCAGGGCCCGGCTCACCGATCCGGCCGATGAAGACGTGAATTCCGCCAAAGGGGACCCGGTACCCGTACTCAATTGAGCCGGCGTCGGGGCCCTAGCCTTCTTCGTCGATGTAGATCTTGCCGCGACGACTCTTGGTCATCCGGCCAACTGCGTATCCCTTGAGCCCTTTGAAGCTGCCCTTCAAGAACTCAAATCCACCGTGCGCTGGCCCCACGGTGGGCGCCAACTATCGTGGAATTGTCACGGCAGATGTCCTCTTGCAAGGACTTAGTCGTGGAGCCATCGCGACTAGGAAGCTTAAAGGGGTTAATCGGGACAAAGGACACGAGTGGTTTATACTAGTTCAGCCCCTTACGGTGAAGGAAGGCCTACGTCTAGTTGGGTTGGTATTGCTTGAGGTTTCGATGACCAGGGAGCGAGATACGCTATGCCTGGCTCTCAATGTGTTGTTTCTTTTTTTTCCTAAGCCGCCGGTGGGTCGTCCCCTTATATACACGGGTTGACGCCCTGCGGCTTACAAAGTCCCGGCCGGCTTATAAACAATGTCCGGCTCGGTGACTAGTTAATTCTACCTTATAATACAAGTCATGCCGTCATGGCGGTTTAACCACTATGGGTCTTAAATCGCCTATGGGCCTTAGACCCTTTATTGAACCGCCATCCTCATGCTGGGTCTTGGGCTTCTTTCATGATGAATACTCTTTGCGTAACCCAGCCCCTCATGGGCCGGCTTACTCAAATAGTTATATCCCCGACAGTGTCCCTTCCAGCAAGCTGCTGGGTTTCCTCGTATCACACAGAGGGATCGAGGCAAACCCAGAAAAGATCAAGGCATCAAAGACATGAGCCCACCTCAGACCCTCAAGGAAATGCAGAAAGCTGGCTAGACGGGTGACTACGTTGGGGTACTTCATCTCCAAGCTGGGGGAGCGCGCCCTGCCCTTCTTCAAGCTGATGAAGAAGAAGAGCCCGTTCGAGTGGACCCAGGAGGCCGACCGTGACCTCAAGAGATACCTTACCAGCCCTCCAGTGATGGTGGCGCCGCGACCTCTCGAGCTCCTAGTGCTTTATCTCGTCGCCACTCCTTACTCTGCCATGGCAGCACTGGTAGCGGCCGGGAAGAGAACCAAGCCAAGGGCGCGTCGCGCCAAGCTACGGCCGAGGTGACGCAAGATCGGGAAGGCGCAGCAAGAGCCGCAACGACATCAACAGGGAACCAAGCTCGGCGGGACGCCGCCGCCAAGGTCCATACAAGCGATCAGGCGCTGGAGGTTCCATCACCTCAGGAGATATCCCAGCTTCCGCAAGACACGAGCCTCACTGAGGGAGTCCTGGATTAGGGGGTGTCTATATAGCCGGACTATAACCTTCGGCCGGACTCTTGGACTATGAAGATACAAGATTGAAGACTTCGTCCCGTGTCCGGATAGGACTTTCCTTGCCGTGGAAGGCAAGCTTGGTAATACACATATGTAGATCTCCTCCCATTGTAACCGACTCTGTGTAACCCTAACCCTCTCCGGTGTCTATATAAACCGGAGGGTTTTAGTCCATAGGACGAACAACAATCATATCATAGTCTAGGTTCTAGGGTTTAGCCTCTCTGATCTCGTGGTAGATCTACTCTTGTACTACCCATATCATCAATATTAATCAAGTAGGAGTAAGGTTTTACCTCCATCGAGACGGCCCGAACCTGGGTAAAAACATCGTGTCCCTTGTCTCCTGTTGCCATCCGCCTAGACGCACAGTTCGGGACCCCCTACCCGAGATCCGCTGGTTTTGACATCGACATTGGTGCTTTCATTGAGAGTTCCACTATGCCTTCGCCATCAGGAAGGATGCCTCATCCCGTCTTTAAAGACGGCGCTGTTGCTAAAGGAGCTTCGGCTATCGGCCAAACTCTCCGGCTAGGTGGTTTTCTCATGACCGCCTGTTTGGCCGCCGCGCCGACGATGACTTCTCGGGTCTTCGAAAGCGATCTTCACGTCAACTCGGAACTCGCCGAGCAGTTAGATCCGATGGAGCTCTCTTCCCTAAACGAGCTCTTGGATCGCATCGCCGCCCTGCGAGTCGCTACGGACTACGATCAGATTGGGCTTAAACCCGATTTGAGAGAGATTAACTCTCCCTAGGTCACCCATCACGTTGCAGTGGTGGAGGAACAATGCGGCGACCCTTCATCTATCTTAAGGACTAGTTATGTCCGGATTCCCGATCCCTCCAAGCCGGGTACCCGCGGAGGGGAGGACGTCACTCAAGCCCTGGATCTAAAGTCAGGCAGCGGGCTAGATTCATTGGACAACATCCAAAAACCCAAGTTTTTGAGTTCGGAAACTCTTTGGCCCCTGAGTCTCAGATCGGGTGAGGTTCCGGATTTAATTCCACCCACCCACCCAAACATAAGCGATCTATCCAAAATTCGGCAAGAGCCCGAAGAAATAGTACACCATTACTGGGCCAGATTCCTCCTGGTCATGAACAGGATAAAGGACTGCCGTGAGGAGGATGCAATTTCATTCTTCTGCAATAATTGCACGGAAAAGGGAATCCTCAACGCCTTAAGTTGCTGTGAAATTACACGCTTCGCTGACTTGGCGTCCATAGTACGAAAGTACTGTGCGATGGAAAGCGCCTGGAAAACCAAAATAAAATTTTGGGACAATCCGGCCCTGAATACAAACCCAGTCCAAAGTAAAAGGGTGCATATCGCCACACACCCGGGTTAAACACCGAAAAGAAAAAACCCTCTGCAGGGCATGGAACCGTGCTGGAGGGGTGGCTCAATGGACCCTGTAAAATTCACAGTACAGAGGGCGCCACACCAACTCATAGCCTTAGAGCATGTTGGATACTCCGGCAGGTGGCTAAAAGTGGCGAAGATCTTCTAATCCCAGAAGCCACAGAGCACCAGCCAAAAGATACCAGTACGGTATTAACAGTCTTCGAGACTTTCGCATCAAACAATATGCGAAAACGAACACTCCACAGCCTTGCCGAAGTCTACCATGTGGCAACAATAAACCCATGGAGTGACACGGCTATTACTTTCAATGCCAGTGATGAACCTAAATTCCGAACAGCCCGAGCACCAGCCGCATTGGTCCTCAGTCCAATAGTGGACAGCTTTCAACTCACCTAGGTACTCATGGACGGCGGCAGCGGATTGAACCTCATTTATGAGGAAACCCTTCAAAAATGGAAATAGACTGGAACCCCATTGAGCAAAGCAGCACAACCTTTAGAGGAATAATCCCTAGTCAGGAAGCGTGCTGTACAGGAAAAATCACACTAGATGTGGTGTTTGGCACGCCGAACAATTATAGGTCCAAAGAGGTCACATTCCACGTGGCCCCATCCAGTAGCGGATACCACGCTCTATTAGGGCGAGAGGCGTTCACAATCTTCCAAGCCATACCCCATTACGGGTACATGAAGCTCAAAATGCCCGGGCCCAACGGAATCATCACTCTTGCTAGTGATCCGGACACAACACTCCGCGCCGAAAATAAGACAGCCGCACTAGCCCTCGAGGCACTATCCGAAGCCCTAGCGGCTGAGGAACTGACTGCGCTGCGCTCCACGATGAACAGGGACAACGTGATACTCGACAAAAGATCCAAGTCCACCTCCTTTAAACTAGCGGACGAAATAGTCAAATTCCAAGTCCATCCAACGGACCCTACAAAAATAGCTTCCATCGGGGCACAATTAAACCCTGATGTAGACGCCGCACTGCGAAAGTTCCTACGCGAGAACTGGGACATTTTTTCCTGGCACCCTACAGACATGCCAGGAATCCCACGCAGGCTGGCCGAGCAGAGCCTAATTATCCTAATAGGATTCAAGCCAGTCAAGCAGGCTCTTCGGCGTTTCTCCGAACCTAAGAGACAAGCCATGGGAGAGGAACTAGCCAAGCTATTGGAGGCCGGATTCATCAAAGACATAAAACATCCGGACTGGCTAGCAAACCTGGTGATGGTACCAAAGAAGGACAAATCCTGGCGCTTGTGCGTTGATTTTAAGGACCTCAACAAGGCTTGCCCAAAGGATCCCTTCCCCCTCCCCCGCATCGATCAAATTATCAATGCCACCGCAGGACACGACTCATTGTGTTTCCTTGACGCATACTTCGGCTACCATCAAATTAAGATGGCAGAGTCAGATCAAGCCGCAACGACATTCATCACACCATACGACCCATTCTGCTTCAACACAATGCCCTTCGGGCTCAGAAACGCCGGCACAACATATCAGCGCATGATTCAGACATGTCTGGCAAACCAGATCGGCAAAACAGTTGAGGCATACGTAGATGACGTGGTTGTCAAAACCAAGCATGTCGAATATCTAGTAGACGACTTGAGGCTCACATTCGATAACCTCCGAACATACGACATCAAGCTCAACCCGGAAAAATGCGTTTTCGGCATACCGACCGGAAAGCTCTTGGGCTTCATTGTATCCAGTAGAGGAATTGAAGCAAATCCAGCCAAGATCCGAGCTCTGTCACAATTGGATATCCCAAAGGACCTCAAACAAATACAAAAACTAACCGGATGCGTAGCGGCTCTAAGCCGCTTTATCTCCCGCTTGGGAGAAAAGGCATTACCCCTGTATCGCCTCCTCTGGCGCACCGAACACTTCGAGTGGACGAATGCCGCCACGGCCGGACTCAATGAAATTAAAGCCATATTGGCAACAAACCCAGTCCTGGCCGCGCCAAACATTGGCGAACCAATGCTATTGTACATTGCGGCAACTCATCAAGTTGTGAGCGCAGTACTCGTTGTCGAACGAGAAACGGACGGACACAAATTCCCCCTTCAAAATCCGGTTTACTATGTGTCCACGGTCCTCACTCCATGCAAGTCACGGTACCCGCATTATCAAAAGATAGCGTACGCGGTATTCATGGCATCCCGGAAGCTGCGACACTACTTTCAAGAGTGTTCGATAATGGTAGCCTCGGAAGTGCCACTAAAGATATTATAAACAACCGCGACGCGACGGGCCAGATTGCCAAATGGGCCATTGAGCTCCTACCGTTCGACATAACCTACAAGCCACGGCGAGCTATTAAGTCACAAGTTTTGGCCGACTTCGTCGCCGAATGGACGGAAGCCGAACTCCCTAAAGAGTATGGCACATATTCCAACGGAATCATGCACTTCGACGGCTCCAAAATGTTGGCTGGTCTGGGGGCTGGCGTCGTTTTGAGGTCCCCAACTGGAGATACCGATCAATACGTACTCCAGATAATGTATACGGACTCCAACAATGCAACCGAATACGAGGCCCTTCTACATGGTCTCCGGATGGCAGTATCCATGTGCATTCAATGCCTAGAGGTGCGCGGGGATTCGAGCCTCGCGATATCCCAAATAAATGGAGACTTTGATGCCAAGGATCCGAAAATGGCAGCTTATCGCAACGCCATCCTAAAAATGTCAGCTCGGTTCGAGGGGCTCGAAATTCACCATATAGCCCGGGAAAACAATCAGGCGGCAGATGTCCTGGCACGCATTGGTGCAAAACGCGATGCCGTCCCTCCCAATATCTTCTTGGAAAGTCTGTTCAAGCCATCCGTAGTATGGGAAGGGGAACCCGGAAATAACAGCCCGGACCCAACCGCACTGCCCGACACCGAACACTCTGACACAATTGGAGGCTCTACCAACGAAGTAACATCCTCAGCCCACGTAATAATGGCAGTCATCGCCCCGTGGACAGAACCATTCCTAGCCTACCTAACCAGGCAGGAACTTCCCGAGGACCAAAACGAGGCACGCTGCATAGTGCGGCGATCTAAAGCCTACAAAGTCCATGAAGGAGAGCTTTATAAGAAAAGCACCATCGGAGTCCTTCAAAGGTGAATCTTCGAAGAGGAAGGGCGGAATCTTCTGGCTGAAATTCATGCCGTACTCGGCGGGCACCACACTGCAGCCCGGGCCCTTGTAAGCAAGTCCTTCCGTACAGGATTTTATTGGCCGACGGCCCGGTCAGATGCTCAGGACTTAGTCCAACGATGCGTTGGTTGCCAGCTCTTTGCTAACCAAAGCCATATGCCGCCCACCGCCCTCCAAACTATACCCATCACCTGGCCCTTTGCGGTCTGGGGGCTTGACATGGTTGGACCCCTTAAAGGAGGAACCCACAAGCAAAAATACTTATTGGCCATGGTGGATAAGTTCACCAAATGGATAGAGGCCAGGTCTGTTAAGACGGCCGAATCCGGACCGGTGATAGACTTCATATCCGGGGTCGTACACTGTTATGGCGTCCCCCACAGCATCATCACTGATAACGGCACGAACTTTACGGCCGACGAGGTCAAACTCTGGTGCAAAAACACGATCATCAAGCTCGACTATGCTTCAGTCTATCACCCACAAACTAACGGTCAAGTCGAGCGAGCAAATGGTCTAATCATGAGTGGCATCAAACCTAGATTAGTGCGGTCCCTCAAGGAATCTAACACGCACTGGATAGAGGAGCTCGACTCCGTACTCTGGGGGCTGCGAACCACGCCGAATCGCACCACCGGATACACACCATTCTTTATGGTATACGGCGCAGAGGCGGTTCTGCCCTGCGACATAATTCATGACTCACCTCGCGTGCACATGTACGAAGAAAGAGAAGCCGAACTCGATCGGCAGGACAGTTTGGACGCCCTGGAGGAGGAGCGTGATGTGGCAAAAGCCCATTCCGCATTCTATCAACAACAGGCTCGAAGATACCAAAGCAGATAAGTATGGTCCAAAACTTACAATGTTGGCGAGTTAGTTCTACACCTGCCGGACAAGAAAAAGGACAAACTCAAGCCCAAATGTGAAGGTCCCTTTATTATTGACCAAATCCTGACTGGTGGAGCGTACCGTCTGCGAGATGCATCGGATATCCGACTCGAACCGAACCCATGCAACGCAGCCCGTCTCCGAAGATTCTACGCCTAGCGCCGGACTCTATGTTTGTCTCCTTCCTCTGTCTATTTTTATAAACTAGCTATCTTATATTTCTCTCCTTCTCCCCTCCCTTTCTCTTATAGCCTTTAAGGGCTCATTCGCGCCTTGTTCGCACACAACTGACGCGCTATCCGCGCTCACTATACCTGGGGGCTTCTTTAACAGAAGCTTATTTATACGGGCTTCATGCCCAACACATGTGTCACACTTCCGCATGTACCTTTTATTCACCATTATATGCATCGATATGACTTAAGTTTTGGCCAAGCTGGGTTGCCTAGCTCCTGTGCTTACCCCTACGTTCCCGATTGTTAGGCTAGGCGGTAAAGGGAGCACCTCTGCGATTGTTACTTCCGGGTCAGCCGGATGTGTACCTCAGACTGGGTGAAGCCGAAATCTAGCGTTCTTAAGGGAATATTCGGTCGGTGAACTAAAAGATGATTTCTCACTTATTTACTTATGCGCCCCCAGATGTTTTTCCTGCATCTCTTTTTCGCCGTCCAGACATGCACTTTAGGGCATGCCTCCCAGGGAAAGGAACCCCTAACGGAACTATTCTCCCTGGAAGATGTTTCTTACTAACCATGTAATATAACATAACTAGTTGGGCACTTGTCTGTTCAAGCACTAATGACCCCTACGCCTGGTCTCCATGCATACCCCGGTTCTTACATAACCGAAAGGGTATTCGGACACACTCCGGACCGTCGGGTCCCGAGGTTGAAGCGAAAAGGTCGGCCATGACAAACGGTCTACAATCCGGCTAGAAGGCATTATACATGTCATCTTAAATTACATAGTCAATTTGACTGATTATATTCCTCTTCAATGCCATCCAACATGCTGTCCAGTTTACAGTCCTGTTGGGAATACTTTGCGGCCAATTCTACTTGGCCGTACACTAAGCTCACAGGGATCTCCTTCCCATCGGGCCCTACAGGTCCGACCTCGACCATGTGGTTTGGGCCAGCCTTCGTGTACCGTGTCTTCACCATGGCCCAGGCCTCCTTGGCACCTTGACGGCAGGCCGATATCTTCCATAATCGGAAGCACCGCCGTGCTCCCTTCAGCTTCTCTGCAAGCTCTCCAAGACCTTCGGGCATGGAGACGGATGGCCACAAGGCCTAGGCAACGCCTTGCATTGCCTGCCGAACTCGTTCGTGCAGTTGTGAGAGCTCGGGAAGAAGGTCCCCCATAGAACCGGGCATTTCCTCTGCAGGACGACCCGTTAGCATACCTACGGACATAACTCGGTTAGTTGACTTCCTCGCCGAACTCTTTTTCAAAGTTCGTTCAAGCACTTACTAAATATGCCGCGTCGAAGCCACCGATTCTCCTTAACAGAGTCCGACAGTTGGGCACGAACATCCTTTAGTTCCACGCCCAGCTGGGTGTTGGCATCTTGGAGATCATTCTTCTCCTGCCTCACCTTTGTAAGCACGCTCTCACCAGCCTTTAGCTGGCGTAGGAGTTCCTGCTTCTCCGGATCAAATTTGGCGCCATCTGCAATTCCTTTGTCAGATTTACATACACGCCGCACTTTACATGATACTCATCAAGTGCGGCATATACTACCAGAAGGGGTCTTCTTGGGGTCCCCTACCGCGGCTAGTGCGGCCTGAAGTTGGGCTTTGCACTCTTCCAGCTCCTGGGACAGTAGGGTATTCTTTTCTGTAAGAACCTGCATATCAAATGATCCTTAAATCAGTAATTCTAACTGTTTCAAGTCTCGGGGGCTACTGATGTATATATAATAATCAAATTTTCTCACCCGTATGTCTTTTACATACTGCTCCGTGGCCCTGGTTAGACCATTTTGAGCGGCACGGAGGTACGCATCTCCCGAGTTGAAGGCATCCAATGCCTCTTGGGAGAAACAAGCGTCGCGATGAACCGTCCGGCGGCGCCTGTGGTTTATGGCACTCTCCACCTCGGAATTGGTGGCAGACATTATGTCCGCGTCCTCTGTCGGAGGAGCGTCCGACGCGCGCCTCGTGTTCGCCTCTGCTTCCGGACCTGGCTTTGGAGCCTGCCTGGTGGAGGCGTGATTGGCAACCTCTCTGGATATAGTCCGGCGAGCCCTCTTCTTCCTAAAAAGAGCACGGGCGTAGTATGCATCGAAAGACTAATACCTTGGAATAAAATGGCGCGCCTTACTGCTGTGCCGGTGTCTCGATCCGGACTATGGGTCTTTTCAGCCTGCCCATCCTCACGGTCCCTTGTTGGCTAGTCGCCGCAGGCTCGGCATTCCGCCTCGAGATCCTCCCCTGCGAAACACCGTTGGTATATGATGATAAAAAATAAGCACGGACGGATCATTTTCGAGGTATTGGGACTTCGGTCTTAGTTACCTGTGAGGCGGGGAGCAGTCCAGGATAATCGGCCGTAATGGCCACCATTATCGTCACTCAATTGGTAAATACCCCGTCGATCAGCTCCACAGATATGTCCGGATCCTCTTGGGAGGCCGGGTCGAGGGACCGTTCTGGATCCTCGGGTTATGGAGGAGGGTTGTTTATCTCCTTTACGGCCTGACGCAGTTCCTGCGTCGAAGCCACAAGATAAGATACTTAACTATGGGAATATAGAACGGATGGGCAAAAAGAAGTATCCGCTTACCATGTTTGGAGGATTGTACATAGAAAATCTGCCCTGCGGATTGACGCGGAGAAATTCCTCCTCTTCTCCCTTGTACAATGCGGACAAGATCTTCGTCAGAGCGGCAACCTATTCCGTCCCCTTACGGCCGTAGCGGGTGGCATCATCCTCCCTGTTGAAATCCCACATGGGGTGGCCTCTGTACTGAAGCGGCTGCACCCCCCGCATAATGCATATGGCCATGACCTCGACCATGGTCAGTCCGGAATGAGCTAGTAACCTTATCCGATTCATCGGGTAAAGGACGTCCTTGTCATTTTCCTTCTGAGGGCTCCGTGGACGCCAGCTTAGGCGCTTCTTCAAGGGAGCATTATCGACCTCATGGAGGCCGATCCGAATAGGGTCCGACAGAGGGACGTCTTCTATATAAAACCATTCTGAAGGCCAGTCTTCGGACGCCTTCTTTGGGGTTCCGGATAGATATCCGGTCCCAGCGATGCGCCATACTTCGGCTCCACCCACTTGATATACTGACCCCTTCTGAGAACGGGGCACGAGGCAGAACAGCTTCTTCCATAGCGCGAAATGAGCCTCACAGCGCAAAAACAGCTCGCAAAGGGCTACGAAGCCCGCGATATGCAATATGGAGGCAGGCGTAAGGTTGTGCAACTGGAGGCCGTAGAACTCCAGGAGCCCCCGGAGAAACGGATGAATCGGATATCCGAGCCCTCTTACCAAATAGGGGACAAAGCATACCCGCTCTCCTTTGGAGGCATTAGGGACGCTCTCCGCTTGCTCTCCGCCATTATAGGTGGCAAGCCCGGCTCAAACCGGGACCATGTAGGCTGGGGGAAGAAATCCTTTGGTTTGGAGTGTCACTAGCTCGCTGTGTGGGATGGAACATCTCTCCCAATCTCTAGGCCGAGGGCTGGGAAGGCGAGAGGAGGAGCTGCGACGACCAGCCATGATGGAATGGATCTCTGTCGAATGCGCCCTGATGAAAGCTCGCGGAGGGATGATGGTGTGATTTGGATCTAAATCCTCGTCTCTTTAATAGGCATCTCATTTACGCAGCTAGGGGGTAAATGTAAAAACACCTTGGATTTTCGCATTCATTTGACACGTGGAAGAAGGCCATTATTGGGCGTGGAAGCCAAGAAGCGCAATATTCACAAGAAGCCGGATGCAAGGGCATGGTACCCGGTGTATTTCGTCAGCACGGTGTTGCGGGATGCAAGGGCATGGTACCCCATGCCCCAAAAGCTCCTTCTCGCGCTGTTGGTGGCCTCGCGCAAGTTGCGGCACGACTTCCAGGGCCACGCCATCAAGGTCGTCTCAGCCTACCCATTGGAGAGAGTGCTCAGGAGCCCCAACTCTGCTGGAAGGGTCGCTGAGTGGAACATTGAGCTGCAGGCGTTCCAGTTGGAGTTCACCACTACCAGGGCCATCAAGGGAGCTGCACTCGCTAATTTTGTGGCGGAATGGACGGATGCCCCGACGCTGGAAGTAGGCGAGGACCAGTCCACCTCGCCGGGAAGTGAGGCGCCCGACGGCTGGGTCATGTATTTTGATGGCGCTTTCGCACCAAGGCGCGGGGGCTGGAGCGGTACTCGTATCGCCCACCCAAGACAAGCTCTACTACGCCGTACAGCTCTGCTTTCAGCAGGGCAAGAAGGTCTTTAACAACATTGCAGAATACGAAGGCCTGGTAGCTAGCCTGAAAGCTGCGCCAGCCCTGGGGGTGAAGCGCCTCACCGTCAGGGGCGACTCGCAGCTTCTCGTCAACTTCTCCAGCAAAGTATACGAGCCGAAGGACGAGCACATGGAGGCATACCTCGCGGAAGTACGCACGATGGAGAAGCAGTTCCTGTGCGTGGAGTTGAAGCACGTGCCACGTGGCACCAACAAGGAAGCCGACGACATCGCCAAGAGGGCATCCAGGCGGCAGCCCCAGGAGCCTGGCGTCTTCGAGGAGCGGCTCTTCAAGCCGTCAGCAACTCCACCACTTTCAAGGACAACTCAGTCTCGGGAGGAGCTCCCGCAGCCGCCTGCCACAGGAGCCCCAGCCTGTGGCCCGACTTCGGGAGCGCGCCTACTCTTGGCGCTCGAGCCCCCAGGAGGGATGCTGGACCAAGGACTTCAAGGAATACCTGATGCAAGGGACGTTGCCGGAGAAGGAGGAGGACAAGGAGCACGTGGCCTGGCAGGCTAGGGCATACTGCATCCGGGACGGTGAGTTGCACAGGAAGCGACCAAACGATGTTTCACTGCGTTGCATCTCCAGAGACCAGGGGAAGGAGTTGTTGTCTTACATACACGGAGGGGACTGCGGGCACCACTCGTCATCACGGACCCTCGTCGACAAGCATTTTGCAATGGATTCTACTGGCCCACGGCGCTCAATGACGCAGCCGAGCTGGTGAAGTCCTGTGAAGCCCCCCAGTTCCACGCCAAGCTGATCCATTAGCCGGCTCAGGGCCTCCAGACTATCCCACTCACATGGCCGTTCGCGGTCTGGGGCTGGATATCTTGGGCCCATTTCCTCGAGCGCCAGGGGGCTATTGCTACCTCTATGTCGCCATCGACAAGTTCACCAAGTGGGCAGAAGTGGAAGCCGTCTGCACCATCCCAGCTGGTTCCGCGGTCAAGTTCATAAAGGGTCTCATGAGCCGTTTTGGGGTCCCCAACCGCATCATCACTGATAACGGCTCGCAGTTCACTAGTAATCTCTTCAGAACATACTGTGCTAACCTTGGAACGCAAATCTGCTACGCTTCGATGGCACACCCTAGGAGCAATGGTTAGGTCGAACGTGCCAACGCAGAGGTCCTGAGGGGCCTCAACACCAGGACTTTCAAAAAGAAGCTCGAGGCCTGCGGCAAGGGCTGGTACGACGAGCTTCAGTCCGTGTTGTGGTCCATCCGCACCACCGCCACCAAACCAACGGGCGAGACCCCATTCTTCCTCTTCTACGGAGCAGAAGCAGTCCTCCCTCACGAGGTCAGGCATCGCTTCGCATGGGTCCTGGCATTTGATGAAACGCAACAGGACGCCACGCGGGGGATGGACCTCATGCTGGGGGAGGAACGCCACCGCAAAGCCGCACTGTGGGCGGCAAGGTACCAGCAGGCGCTGCAGCGGTACCACTACCGCAACATGCGCTCCAGGACGCTCGAGGCGGGTGACCTCGTCCTGAGGCGGGTCCTCTCCAGGGAAGGGTTGCCTAAGCTCTCACCCATGTGGGAGGGCCCATTCAAGGTCGTCCATGTCTCCGGGCCTGGCACCGCGCGCCTGGAGACACAGGACGGGGTGCTGATACGTCTCCAACGTATCTACAATTTTTGATTGCTCCATGCTATATTATCTACTGTTTTGGACTATATTGGGCTTTATTTTCCACTTTTATATTGTTTTTGGGACTAACCTATTAACTAGAGGCCCAACCCAGAATTGTTGTTTTTTGCCTATTTCAGTGTTTCGAAGAAACGGAATATCAAACGGAGTCCAAACAGAAAAATCCTTTCTGGAACGTGATTTTCTTCCCGAATAAGATCCAGGATACTTGGACCCTACGCCAAGGAAGCTCCGAGGAGGGCACGAGGTAGGGGGCGCGCCCTACACCCCCAGGCACTCCCCCACCGTCATGGGCCAACCGAAGCTCCACCGATGTACTTCTTCCTCCTATATATACCCACGCACCCCCAAACGATCAGAACAGGAGCCAAAAACCTAATTCCACCGCCGCAACCTTCTGTATCCACAAGATCCCATCTTGGGGCCTGTTCTGGAGCTCCGTCGGAGAGGGCCGTCATCACGGAGGGCTTCTAATCATCGTAGCCTCTCCGATGAAGTGTGAGTAGTTACTTCAGACCTTCAGGTCCATAGTTATTAGCTAGATGGCTTCTTCTCTCTTTTTGGATCTCAATACAATGTTCCCCCCTCTCTTGTGGAGATCTATTTGATGTAATCTTCTTCTTTTGCGGTGTGTTTGTTGAGACCGATGAATTGTGGGTTTATGATCAAGTCTATCTATGAATAATATTTGAATCTTCTCTGAATTCTTTTATGTATGATTGGTTATCTTTGCAAGTCTCTTTGAATTATCCGTTTGGTTTGGCCAACTAGATTGGTAGTTCTTGCCATGGGAGAAGTGCTTAGCGTTGGGTTCGATCTTGCGGTGTCCTTTTCCAGTGACAGAAGGGGCAGCAAGGCACGTATTGTATCATTGCCATCGAGGATAACAAGATGGGGTTTATTTCATATTGCATGAATTTATCTCTCTACATCATGTCATATTGCTTAAAGCGTTACTCTGTTTTTAACTTAATACTCTAGATGCATGCTGGATAGCGGTCTATGAGTGGAGCAATAGTAGTAGATGCAGAATCGTTTCGATCTACTTGTCATGGACGTGATGCCTATATACATGATCATGCCTAGATATTCTCATAACTATGCTCAATTCTGTCAATTGCTCAACAGTATTTTGTTCACCCACCGTAGAAAACTTATGCTCTTGAGAGAAGCCACTAGTGAAACCTATGGCCCCTGGGTCTATTCTCACCATATCAATCTCCATCACTTTAATCTTGCTTTGTTTTTACTTTGCCTTTTACTTTTCACTTTGCATCTTTATATCAAAAATACCAAAAATATTATCTCTATTAGATCTCACTCTCATAAGAGACCGTGAAGGTATTGACAACCCCTAATCGCGCTGGTTGCGAGTTGCTATCGATTTGTGCAGGTACGAGGGACTTGAGCATGGCCTCCTACTGGATTGATACCTTGGTTCTAAAAAACTAAGGGAAATACTTACGCTACTCTACTGCATCATCCTCTCCTCTTCGGGGAAAACCAACGCAAGCTCAAGAGGTAGCAGGTGCCCATCCAGAACGCCTAGAACATCCAGCACCTCCGGAAATTCTACCCATGAAGCAAGGCCCAGTGCCTGTGAAGAAGGCCTGGTGCCTGTGAAGAATCGCCGCCCGTGACACTCTCACGTAATAATGAGTGGGGCTGTGCACGCCCCGGAGTCTCAGGAGTGCCGCCCTCGGGCCTCAGGGGCTCCCTCCCACGTCTTAGTTGCAGCACTTAGCTCCGGGCTGGTGAGAAGACTTTAAGACTAGGCTAGGTGCTGGACGCGGCTTTTCATTTGCTTTCCGTATTTGGTTTGCCTCCTTTTAATTGAAAGTTTGCTTCTAGAGTTCCTTGCTGGTTTGGCTCTGTTGCTTTTTGCTGCTGTTTCCGGTTCCAGTTTAACCTGTTTTCTCTCTCTCGCACACCTCGCAAGGGGGCTAGGCAGGCGCCCTCGTGAGACTTTTCCCTTCTTCTGCCCTTCGCCTGATTTTTCGTGAGGCATACTCATTCGAGCCAACCAACTGGCGCACCTCTCCTGATCCGTTCCCCTCGGGTATCGCGATGCGAAGCGTTGGGTCTCGACTTGGGTGAACGATAAGCCTCCCGGCGACGTTCCTAACAAGTTTTTTGCAGTCCCCTGGCACCCGCCAAGTCAAGAAAAGCCCCCGCAGGCACCAAGCGTGCGAGAGAGAAGGCTACCCCAAGCGTGCCAAGCTAAGTTACCTCTACACAAAATAACGGCACAACATGGAAACAACAAACATAGCATAATGATTGGGAAAGCATGGTCCGATACATAGTTCAATACATGCCCCCGGGGCCCATACTGGTTTCTTCTTGATGCAGAAAGGAAAGGAAGAACAAAATGAAGTGGCTCCTGCCCCTACAATGATCCATGGAGGCGGGCTCCTGACACCGTCCCGAGCTCAGCCAGACCCCTCCTCGCGCTTCATGAAGGCGCGACGACAAGACGATCCGCTACCACCTTTGAAACAGGCGTGGCGGTGTGGCGGCTGGTCCTAGCCACCGCTGCTGGAGCTGTCGCCGGGGGAAGAGCCGCCGTAGCTGGACGAAACGCGGTCAGCACCAAGGGCGGGTTCGCCCTTGTCCTCATCTCGACCATCGCCAAGGCCGAGCACCTCCTCGCCGTCGTTCACCTCGGGGCAGCACCCGGCGCGGTGACCATCTTCTCCAAACACCCTCACGTAGAGGGTCGCATCACCGTCGTACTTGAAATGGAGGGTGCACCGCCTGCACAGACCGCGCGCGCGGGCGAAGGTCTGCCAACCGCGAGCCAGAGCTACGTTGCCAGCGGCGGAGACCTCGACCACAACCCAAGAAGATCTGCTGCAGCAGCCGTCCGCCTGCAGCTAGAGCCCGCCTGGACCGGAGGCCGGCAGCTCGTCAGCAAAGAAGCGCGGAAGCTGAAGCTAGTTGTCGGCCGGGTTCTCCGACCAGACGACGAACTCCGGTAGCACCTCTGCAGAATAGAAGCACGGCCGGGGAGGCCGCGCGACCATGGCGTGCCTCCCTTCGTCAACAGGGCTCCCGCGACTGGAATGACCCCTGCCACGCGCAGCTGCGCCCCCACGGGAACGGGGGGCCACGGCAGGGGTCGCGGTGTGCTTACGTGGACGGCCGCGTCTGCGCTTGGGCACCGGGGAGCCGGGCCCCTCGCGAGGGGCCTTTCCCTTCTCTGCGGTGGTGAACCTATTCGACGGCACCATTGGAGTCGGTGGTGGAGCAGAAGAAGAAGTAAGCAGAATGGGAAGAAATGGGTGACGGGGGCTCTGCCCTCCTCCTCATTTATAGCAGGAGAAGGCCAACCAGCGCCCCCCACGATCACAGGTAATGATGGTTTTCCTTGCATGTCGCAGGCACTTGTCAAGTCGGGCAGTTGCCAGGCAGCATGGGGAAGCGGAGACGCCCACGTCCAATCAACCGCCACGCGTCGACCAAGGCCGCACGCTTTTGGGACCCGCGGCGCTCCGCGCTTGACCCTTGGCTTCGGCTCGAAGCCAAGCCCGAGCGCACCTTGTGCCCGGGGGCTACTGTTGGCGTTCTGGGAATGGGGGTCCCCAGACTTGCCTGCCTGCGGCCCACGGCGTGGCTCTTCTAGCAGGCTTGTACGGCCCATCTACATCAACAAGGCATCCAAGACCCTCGCGAGGGGCCAAGCCTCGCGAGTCGGACGATGCAAGACCTCCTCAGGAGCGGCCTCACCAGGTAGGCTCGCGAGGGGCAGAGAGATCAAGGCAAGGCAAACCTCGCGAGGTTCTCGTGACGTGAGCCATGACGATCGAGACCAGGCGGGCGCCAGGCAGGCGCCAGTGCGCGCATCGTTCTTGTTTCCTCTTTGGTGCTAAGGAGGCAAGCACATGCGCGGAGTACCGAGGCATCAAGCAAAGGTTTCCATATTAGTGATATGAGACCAAGACTAGCAGGACGGCAAGACGGAGCTCACCATGGAGCCCAAGGCGGCGTCACCACCAGAGCCTTTTGCAGGCGAAGACCGCTTTTGTCAGGATAAGCTTTACTAGCTGTCCCCTTTCAAATTGGTCGTTGTCGGCTCCCTTCCCGCTCACTATTTGGGGAGAGGACCAGGGCCTCTATAAATAGGACTAGCCAGTACAGTAGAGAGGCAACTCGAGGAGATCTCATCTTGAGTAATCCTCACCCACACAAGTTCGCCAAGCACAAGAACACCTCAATCTCAGGAGGATGTTCTTCCCCTTGTACTATTCATCATCAGCCCAAGAGGCAATCCACCACCACCACACTGGAGTAGGGTATTACACCACAACGGTGGCCCGAACCAGTATAAATCTTGTGTCCCTTGTGTTGTGAGTTCGTTGAGTTCGTTCTTGAGATCTTAGCAAAACTAGGACGTGGATCGGTAGGGGGGAAATCTTCGTGCGCACCCCAGTGTTCGAACCTTGAGGGTTTTGCTGGAACCCGTGATCCGACAGCCGGACACCTGCCTACTACGCACGAGATGCGTCGAGCTTTTGACTCGACCTCTGTTTGCTGAAGGTTGTAATCTGCGAAGTGCCCACACCATTACAAGACTACATGGATTACAAGCTCATTGTCGTGTTCAACATGGGATTGGTCTATCTGGGATTCATTCGCCATACATGGTTATGGCTCATCGTCAATCCTCTTCAGCCAACATTTTCTGATGCTATAGTGCACGATGGCATCGTTTATGCGGTCGACACACAGATTGGCTACCTATACTAATGGAATCTATCGTCGTGTAATTGTTCTATCTCATCTCATCTTTACCTTAAGAATACGACTGCCTGTTCATTGTTACAAATTTTGAATATATAGTATGTCTATAACCACATCACTGCTATATGTTCCTCTCATTTCCTAGATTTTTATGACCACACATGTTATTGTTAGAGTTGATATAAGAACAATTGGCATCTAATGATTGTTAGAATAGATACTCTGAGTATAACCTGTAGTAAGTGCTATGGTAGAATAAGAGTAGGCCCTGTCATATATGTTTTCCTCTCATTGTTACATGATGTTTAAGCCATGATATATTGCTAGAATATGAAAGCCATTGGCTTTTTTTTTTAACTTGGGGTATGATTATGACCACGGCATTGCAATTCTCTGTCTATGATATGTGTCACTGTTATAATAATCTCAATTCCACACATACTCTGAACATGATAGATCAACTTGATGATCTCGGTAGGACCGAAAGTGGGGTATCGGTCAGACCGAGAATCACAAAGAGGTTTTGGAAGTTTAAGTCTATGACGAATCGGGAACTCCGAGTGCTCCTCACACGGAGTGGTTCGAATTTGACTTGATCAATTTTGTGATGTAGCATGAATAGAGTTTGAGATGAGAAAAGCATAGATAGCTAGAGGAGGTTCTTAGGCATTCTTGTCCATCCACTTGGCAAAAGAAAAGATAAGGCCAATCAATCAAAACAACAAGTGGATGTCCTCGAATGGGTGAAATATGCATCCAACATGCTCACACAATAAAATGGCAATAGAAATATGTGACAAAGCATGCACAATCAATTCTAGCATCTATCAAGCAATGGCGATGACTAGGTCATCTATATATGAGTATATTGACTTAGGAGTCAAATGAGAACATTTGATCATAGGTCATACTCATCGTTTAAGCTCAAGTGGGGTTACCACTTTTACATAAAGCATTGTTGTGTTCACATCATTAGAGTTGCCTTAGCTCAAGTCTTAGAGTAAAGCTCCCCCTAGATGTGATATCTCCCCTTAAGAGGGATGAACTAACCTTGGGTTTTGTCGATGATGACTTCATGTAGATGTTGAAGATGTGGATGCTCAATATCGACGTAGATCACTTGGAGCTATCCTTTTGAGTGAATTGCACTTTCAATACCTACATGGGTTAGTACCACAAGGAACAAGCAAGTATATCCATAGACATAGAGTGATGCATATGCAAGATGATATCTATGAAAGCTTTTAGATTACCTTGTCCCTTGACTTACCAACAAGAGGGTTTCTGAGTCCTTGAACTAGTGCAAGATGTGGAAGTTGATTGCACTTGTTCTTGCCAAAATGATAAGAGTGAAGTATGTTGGCGGAGTCACACTCAAGAACTCTCTAGTTCTTCTTCTTTTGGATCCACACCATCTTGATGGGAATCCTTGGAGTTGTAGTCGTACTTGATGAAGTGGAACTTGAAGTAGTCTTGGGAATTCACTTGACTAAGGTCTTAGGAGCTTCTTCAAATGCATCTATTTCCTCTTGAAGCTTGTCCTTGCCTTTTTGCTTGTAGTCTTGTGGTGGAAGATCATCTTGAGTTTGTGTCCTCTTGAAAGAAGTTGGATCATACTTCTCTTGTTGAGGAACAAACTTTGTCTTGGGGTATTGATCTTCTTCCCACTCAACTCCATTGGCATTGAACTTTCGTTCAAAACCAACACCTTGATTCTTCCGGTGCCTTCCTTGCTTGCGTACAATCTCCTCGAATTGCTTACTTCCGGCAAGGCTTTTGTACACTCCTTTCTCTGTGATTTCCTTCAATATGCTATTTTCTTGCTCAAGTGTAACTTGGCTAAGAGAATCATTAGTGGAATCAAGAGAACTACTAGAAGCAACAATATTGGATTTAACATGTTCATTGTTACTACTAGAGGAAGAATCTTTCTTGTTTTTGTTATTAGACTTGACTTGAGGCATGTAAGTGGATAAGAGTAAACGTTTGGCAAGGTAAGAAGAACTTTTCTTGCGGAGATCATCATTGATTGCCTTTAAAAGCTCACGCTCTTGCTCAAGATTGAGCTTTTCAAAGCGTAACTTCTCATGAGCCCTTAAAAGTTCTCGATGATCTTCGAAGATAGTTTCATGAGCTAACTTAAGAGTGTTTAGTTCTTTAGTTAGAGCCTCAATTTTCTCCTTATCATTGTCATTCGTTTTAGCATGATTAATTGACGTTTCATCATAGGATTCATCACTAGACTTGTCAACAAGTAAATCATCATCGCCTAACAAGTCATCTTCATCACTATTAAAATCAACATACTCAGGGTGAGTTACCTTAGGACCTTTGGCCATGAAGCATCTTCCAATTCCTTCATTTGGGGAATCAAATATGTCGTAGGAGTTGGTTGACACAAGTGCTAGTCTGGCAACACCTTCATCTTGAGTATATTCGGAGTCGGAGTGATAACTTCTCTCGGAGTGGTTGTCGGAGTCGGAGCCGGATACCCATTCACCAACATGAGCTTGATGTCTTCGTTTTGTGTAGCTCCTTGATGATTTTTCCTTCCTTTCCGAATCCTTGCTTCTCCATGAGTGTCTTCATTCATAACGATCATATCTACTCCTTCTCTCTCGTGATGGTGATTCCTCTCTTTTGCTTCTTCTTTTTGGAGAATCTTCTCTTCTTTTGTAGGGAGCCGTACACTCATTGGAATAGTGTCCCGGTCTTCCACAATTGTAGCAGTTTCGCTCTCGACTAGAAGATCTTTTGTCATTGTAGGACCTTGACTTGGAGCTTCTATCTTTGCTTCTACTCTTGTAGAACTTGTTGAAGTTCTTCACCATTAAGCTCAGTTCTTCATTGAAGTTTTGTTTCTCACTTGATGATGTGGGGGCTTCACATGAGGCTTTATAAGCACCACTTGATTTGTTGTGAAGTTCCTCTTTGTCCTTGAGTGACATCTCATGAGCAACAATTCTTCCAATGACTTCCGTTGGCTTGAGATTTTTGTAATTGGGCATCATTTGGATCAATGTACACACGGTATCATATTTTCCATCCAAGGCTCTTAGGATCTTCTTGATGATGAATCTGTCAGTCATCTCTTGACTCCCTAAGCCGGCAATCTCATTTATGATGAGAGCAAGCCTAGAGTACATTTCAGCGACACCTTCACCATCCTTCATTTTGAACTTGTCAAGTTGACTTTGAAGCACATCCAATTTAGATTCCTTGACGGAGTCGGTACCTTCGTGCATATCAATCAAAGTATCCCAAATTTCCTTTGCATTCTCAAGACGGCTGATTTTGTTGAATTCTTCGGGGCACAATCCGTTGAAGAGAATATCACAAGCTTGAGAGTTGTGTTGTAGCATCTTCAACTCATTCGCGGTAGCTTCACGGTTTGGTTCCTTCCCGTCGAAGAAGTCACCTTGCAAACCAACACACACAATAGCCTAAACGGCGGGGTTATGTCCAAGAATATGCATTTTCATTTTATGCTTCCAACTAGCAAAGTTAGTACCATCAAAGTAAGGACCTCTACGGTGATAATTTCCCTCGCTAGACGCCATACTCTCCTAGGTTGTGAAACCAAGGCTATGACCACCAAAAGCTATGGAAATCAAAGCAAATGGGGACCAAAGCTCTGATACCACTTGTAGGATCGGAAGTTTGTCTAGAGGGGGGGTGATTAGACTACTTGACTAAATAAAAGCTACACCTTTTCCCAATTTTAGTTCTTGGCAGATTTTAGCTATTTTAGGACAAGTCAAGCAATCATCACACAATTCAAGCAAGCATGCAAAGAGTATATAGGCAGCGGAAAGTAAAGCATGCAACTTGCAAGAATGTAAAGGGAAGGGTTTGGAGAATTCAAACGCTATTGGAGTCACGGATGTTTTTCCCATTGTTCGGATAGGTGGTGCTATCCTACATCCACGTTAGTGGAGACTTCAACCCACGAAGGGTAACGGTTGCGCGAGTCCATGGAGGGCTCCACCCACGAAGGGTCCACGAAGAAGTAACCTTGTCTATCCCACCATGGCCATCGCCCACGAAGGACTTGCCTCACTAGCGGTAGATCTTCACGAAGTAGGCGATCTCCTTGCCCTTACAAACTCCTTGGTTCAACTCCACAATCTTGTCGGAGTCTCCCAAGTGACACCTAGCCAATCTAGGAGACACCACTCTCCAAGAAGTAACAAATGGTGTGTTGATGATGAACTCCTTGCTCTTGTGCTTCAAATGATAGTCTCCCCAACACTCAACTCTCTCTCACAGGATTTGGATTTGGTGGAAAGAAGATTTGAGTGGAAAGCAACTTGGGGAAGGCTAGAGATCAAGATTCATATGGTAGGAATGGAATATCTTGGTCTCAACACATGAGTAGGTGGTTCTCTCTCAGAACATATGAATTGGAAGTGTAGGTGTGTTCTGATGGCTCTCTCCACGAATGAAGAGGAGGTGGAGGGGTATATATAGCCTCCACTTAAAATCCAACCATTACACACAATCTACCAATCTTGGTGGGACCGAATCAACAAACTCGGTCGGACCGAAATGGTAAACCTAGTGACCGTTAGAGATTTTCGGTGGGACTGACATGCATCTCGGTAGAACCGATATGGTTAGGGTTTGGGCATAACATAATGTCGGTGAGACCGATTACACAAACTCGGTGAGACCGATTTGGTAATTAGCTAACCAGAGAGTTGGTCAGACAAACTCGGTAGGACCGATTTGCTCTTTCGGTGAGACCGAAAAGTTACAAAAGGGAAACAGAGAGTTTGCATTGCAATCTCGGAGGGACCGATCCGCTCTTTCGGTGAGACCGAAAAGTTACGAAAAGGAAACAGAGAGGTTGCAATCCCATCTCGATGAGACCGAGATCCCTATCGGTAGAACCGATTTGCTAGGGTTTTGGCAGTGGCTATGACATATGAAAAACTCGGTGGCGCCGGATAGAAAGAATCGGTATGACCGAGTTTGACTTGGGGTTTAGGTCATTGTGGATATGGGAAAGTAGCTGAGGATTTTGGAGCATATCATTAAGCACATAAGGCAAAGAGCTCATTAAGCAACACCTCATCCCTCCTTGATAGTATTGGCTTTTCCTATAGACTCAATGTGATCTTGGATCACTAAAATGTAAAATGAAGAGTCTTGAGCTTTTGAGCTTGAGCCAATCCTTTGTCCTTAGCATTTTGAGGGTTCCACTTTCACCATCCATGCCATGCCAATCATTGAGCTTTCCTGAAATAATTGTCTTGGAATTGCATTAGCTCCATGAGCTATATGTTGTTATAAATTACCAAAACCACCTACGGATAGTTGCACTTTCAATCTCCCCCTTTTTGGTAATTGATGACAACATATATATCAAAGCATTGACAAATGATAATAAGAATGAATTACATCGTCGCTTTGAGAAGTATGTGATAAGTAAGAGCTCCCCCTAAATTTGTGCATATTCAAAAGTTGCTTTGGACTGCAAATGCACAAGAAATTAGAATCATGGGTTACTCTTCCATGTCACATACATCTTGGTGGAGCGCTCAAAATGATAAATAATGAAATACATGCACTCATCACCAAGGCAAAAGTGAATGATCAAACATAAGATATATAAGATAATATCAAGCATGCATAAGTGTAGCTTATGATCAAACACATGATCATCAATGTCTCACAAGCATATCGAAGTATCTCAACCAGAAGCAAACAATTGTATCAAAAACCACCAAATAAAACAAGAGAGAAAAGCAACACTCTCTCTCTCGAAGCTGATGATCTATACATCTTCTCCCCCTTTGGCAACAAGTTACCAAAAAGTTCCTAGAAAATGCATAGTGCTATATCGACATTCAGGCTTGATCTTCAGGTGGTGGTGGAGTCTGGATCACTCCAAGGACGAAGGCTTCAGTTGATGCTAATGGAGTTGGAGCTGAGGTGGATGCTGGAGCAGGTTGGGTTGATGCTGCGGCCGGAGCTAAGGCGGTTGCTCTTGTGTCAGGAACTGGCACTGCACTGGACCTCTGAGCTCGTGGAAGTCTAGCAACTGCATCTGTAGTTGTCTTTCCTCTCCTCTCCTGCATGTCATCCTGGAGCTGCTCTACTGCTGTCTGTATCTCTGTCACCTTGATGTCCAAGTCATAGAACTTCTGTTCTACGATTCTCTCTAGGCTTGCCTGGTTCTGAGTCAGGTTTGCCAAACCTTTCTCAATCCGCAGGGTGGATGCAATCAGGTAACTGAGTTGCTCTTGCTTTGTCTTCAAGAAGTATTCTGATGCCTCCTCCTGAGTTGGCATCCTAGCAGCTTTCTCCTTTCTTGCCTTCTCCTTTTGTGCTTGGGCATGGGCTGAAGATGGTTCATCCTTGTTCATCACAACTTCATTGTCTTCAAACTCAGGATGAATAGGAAGATGTTCCTTATCCAAAAGATATATGCCAGTGCCCATCTTGGAGTTGATCAGTTCTTGGATCTAAGGAGCATATCCACAGCTTCTCTTCTGGTATGCTGCTGTCCTCTTGATTGTCTCTATCATCAGGCTCATGACCTTGAACTTCTGAGGCACATCAAAGATATGAAGCAGGTTGATAGCATGGCCTCTGACCATCTTGTGATCTCCAGACTTGGGTAGCAGAGTGTGCCGTAAGATCCAGTTGATTTTTGGCAATCCTGACAGAAGATAATGTACAGATCCATACTTGAAAGTTTCAAGTGCCTTATCAGGGATCTCCTTGTACATGTTGATCATTGAGTTGTGGTCCATCTTCTTCTTGGAATAGACATCCAAGTCATCTTCACTCTCTTCTGGGGCATTGATCAGTTGAGCCCATTCTGCAACAGTTGATTGGTACCTCGTACCTTCAGACATCCAGACAATCCTCCCATCGGGGTAAAAGTGTGCTGTGCAGTAGAACTGCATGATAAGTTCCTCGTTCCACTTTGTGAGCTTGCCCAACAAGGTCTGCTACTCCAAAAGCCTTGAAGCTGTCCTCCACTCCTGGGAAGTGCTCTTCATTGTCCTTGATATATTGCCAATCGACCCATTTCATGTCACAGACAATTGGCTTCTTGTCCAACAGGATTGTCTCATAGAAGTCCTGCTGTTCCTTAGTATGGAACCTGTAGTCCACAGCTGTTCTTCTCCTGGTAGCATAAGGATCTTCTGCTCTCCACTTTCTTAATCCAGAGTCTCTCCTCATGTTCATATCCTCAGCCACAGGATGAGCATCGTTGTGGTCTGGGATCTTGGGCTTCAATTTCCTCAAAACTTGCCCTTCTTCCTCTTCAGCAACATCAGGCACTGGGGCCTTGTTCTACTCAGCAGCTGGAATATTTCTTGTATTCCTCTTGGGTTTTTGCTTTGGAGCTGTCTTGGGGGCTTCCTTGGGCTTGGATGCAGCTCCCCCTGATCTAATGGCATCACCCATCAGCTTGGGTGCCTTGGGTGCTGGTGCAGCACCTTCCTCTTCCTCTTCTTCTTCATCAGAAGAATGTTGTTCAAACTCAGCCATAGGATCTACTTTCTTGCACCATCTGCCTCTTTTCCTCTCTTTCTTCTCTACAGCAACAACTGGCTCCTTGGAAGTGGTTTTGTCAGGAATCTTAGTTGAGGCTCTGGCTTTTGGCATTGGCTTCTTGCCTGCTGGTCTTTTGACCTTCAAGCCTGGCTTGGTGCTCTGTCTTGAACTATGTTCCTTCTTGAGTTCAGTTTTCTTGGAGATAGCCTCCTCCTCTGCCACATAGTCTTCATCTTCAGAATCTGAAGTTCTTTTCCTTCTCTGTCTGGTGGCAGCCTTTGGCAGATTGCTTGGAGTGCTCCTGCTGCCATCATCTGAAGAACTTGAGGGGCTAGTTCCCTCACTCATATGCAGAGGCTGTTCTGACTGATTTTGGCTGTCACTCTGGTCTGACATGATTGACTAGCTGACTGCTGACCCTGTGAATAGTTTATAGATGAGGTAGAATGGATGAGCATCACAAAATGCAGAGATTTTTGCAAAAGAATGATTCAAAAACTTAGTTTTAGTTTCCCACAGAAAGCATTTCGGATCTACCGATTTCTAAACTCGGTGATACCGAAGCAGTATTTGGAACCTAAACTAGTGGTCTCGCTCAGACCGAGTGACAGTTCGGTGGCACCGAGACTGCTAGGGTTTCACAAAGTTCAAAAATCGGTCACACCGATTAGTTACACTCGGTCAGACCGAGTTTCACTTGTGCAATGGCATAGGCCAAATCGGTGGGACCGAGTTTTTCAACTCGGTGGGTCCGAGATGGTTTCGGCGGAAACCTAACCCTAAAATTTTCGAATCAAACCTAATCTATGAGTTCTTTGACTGGATAGGAGTTTAACAATCGTGGCAAGAATCATGATAATCACAATGTGCTAGGAATCAGATTGAGGAATAGCACAAAGATCGAGTTCGTACCCTAGTTCGGCGGAGACTCGCTACGGCGGCAACGGCGGAGGTGATTTCCGTTGACGGCGACGGAGACCAACGACTGGAGGCTGCTGGGGGCGAGAAGACGATCCGGAGACCACGTCGGCAGAGCGAGCTATGGCGCGGGCGAAGAGGTTCGGAGAAATTTCAAAATTTTTGCCCGTGACTATATATAGCCCGACCCTGTTGGTGTGACCGAGTGGAACGACTCGGTGGCACCGAGATGCAAAACTGTATACAGTTATTGCAACTCGGTGTGACCGAATAGTTCAAGTCGGTTGCACCGAGATTGAAAACATAGATCAACTTGATGATCTCGGTAGGACCAAAAGTGGGGTATCGGTCAGACCGAGAATCACAAAGAGGTTTTGGAAGTTTAAGTCTATGACGAATCGGGAACTCCGAGTGCTCCTCACACAGAGTGGTTCGAATTTGACTTGATCAATTTTGTGATGTAGCATGAATAGAGTTTGAGATGAGAAAAGCATAGATAGCTAGAGGAGGTTCTTAGGCATTCTTGTCCATCCACATGGCAAAAGAAAAGATAAGGCCAATCAATCAAAACAACAAGTGGATGTCCTTGAATGAGTGAAATATGCATCCAACATGCT
The DNA here is from genome assembly GCA_032464435.1 of Aegilops umbellulata. NCBI lineage: Eukaryota > Viridiplantae > Streptophyta > Magnoliopsida > Poales > Poaceae > Aegilops > Aegilops umbellulata. The sequence continues at coordinate 538,898,707 of CP136057.1, read as the reverse complement.
CACACAATAAAATGGCAATAGAAATATGTGACAAAGCATGCACAATCAATTCTAGCATCTATCAAGCAATGGCGATGACTAGGTCATCTATATATGAGTATATTGACTTAGGAGTCAAATGAGAACATTTGATCATAGGTCATACTCATCGTTTAAGCTCAAGTGGGGTTACCACTTTTACATAAATCATTGTTGTGTTCACATCATTAGAGTTCCTTTAGCTCAAGTCTTAGAGTAAAGCTTCCCCTAGATGTGACATCCCCCCTTAAGAGGGATGAACTAACCTTGGGTTTTGTCGATGATGACTTCATGTAGATGTTGAAGATGTGGATGCTCAATATCGATGTAGATCACTTGGAGCTATCCTTTTGAGTGAATTGCACTTTCAATACCTACATGGGTTAGTCCCACAAGGAACAAGCAAGTATATCCATAGACATAGAGTGATGCATATGCAAGATGATGTCTATGAAAGCTTTTAGATTACCTTGTCCCTTGACTTACCAACAAGAGGGTTTTTGACTCCTTGAACTAGTGCAAGATGTGGAAGTTGATTGCACTTGTTCTTGCCAAAATGATAAGAGTGAAGTATGTTGGCGGAGTCACCCTCAAGAACTCTCTAGTTCTTCTTCTTTTGGATCCACACCATCTTGATGGGAATCCTTGGAGTTGTAGTCGTACTTGATGAAGTGGAACTTGAAGTAGTCTTGGGAATCCACTTGACTAAGGTCTTAGGAGCTTCTTCAAATGCATCTATTTCCTCTTGAAGCTTGTCCTTGCCTTTTTGCTTGTAGTCTTGTGGTGGAAGGTCATCTTGAGTTTGTGTCCTCTTGAAAGAAGTTGGATCATACTTCTCTTGTTGAGGAACAAACTTTGTCTTGGGGTATTGATCTTCTTCCCACTCAACTCCATTGGCATTGAACTTTCGTTCAAAACCAACACCTTGATTCTTCCGGTGCATTCCTTGCTTGCGTACAATCTCCTCGAATTGCTTACTTCCGGCAAGGCTTTTGTACACTCCTTTCTCTATGATTTCCTTCAATATGCTATTTTCTTGCTCATGTGTAACTTGGCTAAGAGAATCATTAGTGGAATCAAGAGAACTACTAGAAGCAACAATATTGGATTTAACATGTTCATTGTTACTACTAGAGGAAGAATCTTTCTTGTTTTTGTTATTAGACTTGACTTGAGGCATGTAAGTGGATAAGAGTAAACGTTTGGCAATGTAAGAAGAACTTTTCTTGTGGAGATCATCATTGATTGCCTTTAAAAGCTCATGCTCTTGCTCAAGATTGAGCTTTTCAAAGCGTAACTTCTCATGAGCCCTTAAAAGTTCTCGATGATCTTCGAAGATAGTTTCATGAGCTAACTTAAGAGTGTTTAGTTCTTTAGTTAGAGCCTCAATTTTCTCCTTATCATTGTCATTCGTTTTGGCATGATTAATTGATGTTTCATCATAGGATTCATCACTAGAGTTGTCAACAAGTAAATCATCATCGCCTAACAAGTCATCTTCATCACTATTAAAATCAACATACTCAGGGTGAGTTAGCTTAGGAACTTTGGCCATGAAGCATCTTCCAATTCCTTCATTTGGTGAATCAAATATGTCGTAGGAGTTGGTTGACACAAGTGCTAGTCCGGCAACACCTTCATCTTGAGTATATTCGGAGTCGGAGTGATAACTTCTCTCGGAGTGGTTGTCGGAGTCGGAGCCGGATACCCATTCACCAACATGAGCTTGATGTCTTCGTTTTGTGTAGCTCCTTGATGATTTTTCCTTCCTTTCTGAATCCTTGCTTCTCCGTGAGTGTCTTCGTTCATAACGATCATCTCTACTCCTTCTCTCTCGTGATGGTGATTCCTCTCTTTTGCTTCTTCTTTTTGGAGAATCTTCTCTTCTTTTGTAGGGAGCCGTACACTCATTGGAATAGTGTTTGGGTCTTCCACAATTGTAGCAGTTTTGCTCTCGACTAGAAGATCTTTTGTCATTGTAGGACCTTGACTTGGAGCTTCTATCTTTGCTTCTACTCTTGTAGAACTTGTTGAAGTTCTTCACCATTAAGCTCAGTTCTTCATTGAAGTTTTGTTTCTCACTTGATGATGTGGGGGCTTCACATATGGCTTTATAAGAACCACTTGATTTGTTGTGAAGTTCCTCTTTGTCCTTGAGTGACATCTCATGAGCAACAATTCTTCCAATGACTTCCGTTGGCTTGAGATTTTTTGTAATTGGGCATCATTTGGATCAATGTACACACGATATCATATTTTCCATCCAAGGCTCTTAGCATCTTCTTGATGATGAATCTGTCAGTCATCTCTTCACTCCCTAAGCCGGCAATCTCATTTGTGATGAGAGCAAGCCTAGAGTACATTTCAGCGACACCTTCACCATCCTTCATTTTGAACTTGTCAAGTTGGCTTTGAAGCACATCCAATTTAGATTCCTTGACAGAGTCGGTACCTTCGTGCATATCAATCAAAGTATCCCAAATTTCCTTTGCATTCTCAAGACGGCTGATTTTGTTGAATTCTTCGGGGCACAATCCGTTGAAGAGAATATCACAAGCTTGAGCGTTGTATTGTAGCATCTTCAACTCATCCACGGTAGCTTCACGGTTTGGTTCCTTCCCGTCGAAGAAGTCACCTTGCAAACCAACACACACAATAGCCCAAACGGCGGGGTTATGTCCAAGAATATGCATTTTCATTTTATGCTTCCAACTAGCAAAGTTAGTACCATGAAAGTAAGGACCTCTACGGTGATAATTTCCCTCGCTAGAGGCCATACTCTCTTAGGTTGTGAAACCAAGGCTATGACCACCAAAAGCTATGGAAATCAAAGCAAATGGAGACCAAAGCTCTGATACCACTTGTAGGATCGGAAGTATGTCTAGAGGGGGGGTGATTAGACTACTTGACTAAATAAAAGCTACGCCTTTTCCCAATTTTAGTTCTTGGCAGATTTTAGCTATTTTAGGACAAGTCAAGCAATCATCACACAATTCAAGCAAGCATGCAAAGAGTATATAGGCAGCGGAAAGTAGAGCATGCAAATTGCAAGAATGTAAAGGGAAGGGTTTGGAAAATTCAAACGCTATTGGAGACACGGATGTGTTTCCCGTGGTTCGGATAGGTGGTGCTATCCTACATCCATGTTAGTGGAGACTTCAACCCACGAAGGGTAACGGTTGCGCGAGTCCACGGAGGGCTCCACCCACGAAGGGTCCACGAAGAAGCAACCTTGTCTATCCCACCATGGCCATCGCCCACGAAGGACTTGCCTCACTAGCGGTAGATCTTCACGAAGTAGGCGATCTCCTTGTCCTTACAAACTCCTTGGTTCAACTCCACAATCTTGTCGGAGTCTCCCAAGTGACACCTAGCCAATCTAGGAGACACCACTCTCCAAGAAGTAACAAATGGTGTGTTGATGATGAACTCCTTGCTCTTGTGCTTCAAATGATAGTCTCCCCAACACTCAACTCTCTCTCACAGGATTTGGATTTGGTGGAAAGAAGATTTGAGTGGAAAGCAACTTGGGGAAGGCTAGAGATCAAGATTCATATGGTAGGAATGGAATATCTTGGTCTCAACACATGAGTAGGTGGTTCTCTCTCAGAACATATGAATTGGAAGTGTAGGTGTGTTCTGATGGCTCTCTCCACGAATGAAGAGGAGGTGGAGGGGTATATATAGCCTCCACTTAAAATCCAACCGTTACACACAATCTACCAATCTCGGTGGGACCGAATCAACAAACTCGGTCGGACCGAAATGGTAAACCTAGTGACCGTTAGAGATTTTCGGTGGGACTGACATGCATCTCGGTAGGACCGATATGGTTAGGGTTTGGGCATAACGTAATCTCGGTGAGACCGATTACACAAACTCGGTGAGACCGATTTGGTAATTAGCTAACCAGAGAGTTCGTCAGGCAAACTCGGTGGGACCGATTTGCTCTTTCGGTGAGACCGAAAAGTTACAAAAGGGAAAGAGAGAGTTTGCATTGCAATCTCGGTGGGACCGATCCGCTCTTTCGGTGAGACCGAAAAGTTACGAAAAGGAAACAGAGAGGTTGCAATCCCTTCTCGGTGAGACCGAGATCCCTATCGGTAGAACCGATTTGCTAGGGTTTTGGCAGTGGCTATGACATATGAAAAACTCGGTGGCGCCGGATAGAAAGAATCGGTATGACCGAGTTTGACTTGGGGTTTAGGTCATTGTGGATATGGGAAAGTAGCTGAGGATTTTGGAGCATATCATTAAGCACATAAGGCAAAGAGCTCATTAAGCAACACCTCATCCCTCCTTGATAATATTGGCTTTTCCTATAGACTCAATGTGATCTTGGATCACTAAAATGTAAAATGAAGAGTCTTGAGCTTTTGAGCTTGAGCCAATCCTTTGTCCTTAGTATTTTGAGGGTTCCACTTTCACCATCCATGCCATGCCAATCATTGAGCTTTCCTGAAATAATTGTCTTGGAATTGCATTAGCTCAATGAGCTATATGTTGTTATAAATTACCAAAACCACCTAGGGATAGTTGCACTTTCACCTCTATACCGTATATTGCGCTACTCATACTACTACCTCCCTCCTGGTTTACTGGTCCCCTTCGTAAATTGTGTCAAATTTTGACCATAAATTTCAGTAACTAAATGTTAATGCATGTCACAAAAAATTATATTCGTATTTGAACATAGTTTCCAATGGAATAATTTTCGGTGACATGCATTGACATTTTGTTAGTTAAACCTATGGTTAAAATGTGACACTAAATATGACTAGTACGTAGTACTGTAGCAGTACTAGTATACGTTCAAATTATTCATCATGTCCTCACATTGAATTTATGAGACAACACGCTGCGCGTGAGGTGACACAAGAATCCCGGTGGCGTGTTCGGGTATTGTGGACTTCAGATGTGGAGTACTACCACTTATCTGTCGAAATCTTTCATCATTCACTTAAAACAATCGATTGATCATACATTGAGTACCATATAACTGGAATTAACCGATGCAACTCCAAGAAGGATTGGCCGGTGCTGCCGGCTGGCGTCAAGTTCGATTCCACGGATCAGGAGTTTATCGAGCACCTCGAGGCCAAAGTGAGTGCTGACAGCACGAGATCTCACCCTCTCATCGATTTTTTCATACCAACCATCAACATCGAGCACGACATATGCTACACCCATCCTCAAAAACTTCCAGGTAAGACACCGATCGGCCGTCTACTTGCACAAACATATTCCTTTGTTTATAGCTCTATTTTTCTTTTTAGACGCAGACCTAGTGAATCAATTACAATTTGACAGTTAATAAAAAGTGAAACAAGTGACTGCAACATGCCAAAGATGTTATGAAAATGCCAACTACATACACTAAAACCTATATTCGACAATACTGCAGGTATCACACTGAGTGGCCTAAGCAAGCATTTCTTCCAGCGCAATTCCAGGGCGTTCAAAAGGGGCACGTGGACACGTCGCAAGATAAAGTCAGAGTGCGGCATGAACGCGATGGTGGCACAAGACCGGCAATACCTTGCCGGTGATGGTCAATGGCCGGCAGACGGGCAGCAAAAAGGTTCTGGTGCTGCACACCAAAAAGTACTTCGACCATCCCCGCAAAAAAAGAACTTCGACTAGTAGAGGACCAACTGGGTGATGCACCAATACCACCTCGGGGACCTGGAGCAAGAGAAGGAGCAGGAGCTGGTCGTCTACAAGATTTTCTACCATACGAACACTAGGGCCAGGACAAAAAAGATTATAAGTTAGTTTGGTACTTGTACTTGTACTACCTTGTCGTCCACAAGTTGGTATTGTTGTTAATGATCTTTTGGTATGAACTTGGCATTTGCTTCCAACCATCATGCCGAGGGTTGACGTGGATATAAAGTTGAATCATTTGTTTCGAAACGAATTTTCAGGCACCTAATTTTTATTTGATGGGTAGCATAAGCACCTGCCATTTGAATTCCCAGTTCTCCAATTTTTTTGGAACAAGTGCATGCACTTATTATCACGATGGAAAAACAATATACCTGCTGCATCCCAGTTATCAGTCTGTACTTGTAGAATTCTCTCATTTATTGAGCAGGTATATTGTTTTTTCAGGTTGAGCAAGTTTCAACTGGGCTGTAGACTGCCCAGGATTGGTTTTGTTTTTAACAGGCCTAGCCCATGACGACAACGGGGCACAAAGATCTAGCAGGTATCTATTGGCCTCTGGTCCGCCAGCGTTACTTATATTTTGTCTTACAACATCCGCATGCAGTTTTTTTACTGAATCAAACACACAACCTAGTTCTATTTTCCTCTTGAAACGCCATGTCCTACTTCCGTTTTCTAATCTCTACCTATAGTTTTACTAGTTCATATACACGTATCATTATATTGAAAATACATAAATTTTCCTTTTCATATTTACATCCTTACTTTTGTTGTTGTTTTCCCTTCCAGCGCTGATTTTTTTTACCACTGGTTTTCCCTTAAACCAACCCAATTGTCCCACGTCTTGTTTGCTTACAAAAACAAAAGGATTTTTTTGGCAAATCAATAAGTTCTTAAAAATGTTTATCATTTCAGGATTACAATAGTTCAGACTCGACCGATATATGCAAAATAAGTGTCGGTGTCAAAACCGGTGGATCTCGGGTAGGGGGTCCCGAACTGTGCGTCAAGGTCGGATGGTAACAGGAGACAAGGGACACTTTATTTTACCCAGGTTCGGGCCCTCTCGGTGGAGGTAAAACCCTACTCCTGCTAGATTAATATTGATGATATGGGTAGTACAAGAGTGGATCTACCACGAGATCAAGGAGGCCAAACCCTAGAAGCTAGTTTATGGTATGATTGTGTATGATGATGGTTGTCCTACGGACTACAACCCTCCGGTTTATATAGACACCGGATAGGGTTAGGGTTTATACAGAGTCGGTTACAATGGTAGGAGATCTCAAATATCCGCACGCCTAGCTTGCCTTCCACGCCAAGAAAAGATCCTTCCGGACACGGGACGAAGTCTTCAATCTTGTATCTTCATAGTCCTGGAGTCCGGCTGAAGGTATAGTTCGGCTATCCGAACACCCCCTAATCTAGGACTCCCTTAGTAGCCCCTGAACCAGGCTTCAATGACGACGAGTCCGGCGCGCAGATTGTCTTCGGCATTGCAAGGCGGGTTCCTCCTCCAAATTCTTCAAGAAGATTATAAACACCACAAAATAGTGTCCAGCTCTGCAAAATAAGTTTCCACATATTGCCATATAGAGAATAATGTTAACACAAATCAAATCCGCTGACGTATTCCGCTGTGCGTCATAACACTGCGGCCAAGCCCTTTATATAAATTGTTTTCATTGTTCCACCTCAGCTCGTATAGCGAGGCGGTTTCCTTGGCACGTCTTGTCGAAGCAGAGATCGTGTGCCCCCTTTAACGGGATTCTCATTAATACGGACGTGGGTAACCCAACCACGCCATTTACCACGGCGTTTGGGAGGCAAGTGAGTTTTATCAGGTAGGTGAGGACGCCTAACCGTACCTGCTTATATAAAGGGATAAGGATTCGCCTTTTTAACCTACGCCTTCTTCCTCCTTTGCCAATCCATCTCTCGCGCACTCAAGCTCCAGCGCCCAAGTTCGCTCTTCCTTCCTCAACCTTCTCCAACAATGTCCGGAGCGGGAGGCAAGTGGATGGTCTCCTCCGTTACGGAGGCTCAAGTGAAAAGGCTAAGGAAAGCCGGATACTTGTCCAAGGACATCCCGCATCGGCTTCCTGATAAGGGGCAGCTTCTTCCTACCCCAAGGCCCCATGAGAGGGTAGTCTTTCTTCCCCACTTCCTCCGCGGACTGGGCTTTCCACTTCACCCATTTGTTCGGGGGCTCATGTTCTACTACGGCCTGGATTTCCACGATCTGGCCCCGAACTTCGTTCTCAGCATCTCGGCGTTTATCGCCGTGTGTGAGGCCTTTCTCCGCGTCCGCCCCCACTTCGGCCTCTGGCTCAAGACCTTCAACGTCAAGCCCAAGGTGGTGTCCGGCACCCAGGCGGAGTGCGGAGGCGCTATGGTTGGCAAGATGGCCAACGTCCTCTGGTTCGATGGCTCCCTCGTGGAGTCCCTAAAGGGGTGGCAGGCTGGGTGGTTTTACATCACCGAGCCCCGCGATCCGAAATGGGTCGCGGCCCCTGAGTTCAGATCCGGACCCCCACGCGGCTCATGTCCTGGAAAGAGACAGGCCTGTCATGGGGCAACAAGGAAGAAGTGACTGGGTTGCAAACATGCATCCAGTCCCTGGTGAACAAGCCAATCCGGCTTGCCAACATAGTCCAGGTCATGCTCGTTTGCCTCATCCTCCCGTGCCAAGAACGGGATTTTACTTTGTGGGAATTCGACCCGGCGCAGCACCAAACCCTCAATAGGCTCTTCGACACGACGTATGAAGACGTCTGGAAGGTGCTGACAAAAAGCGCCGAGTCCCCCACATCCGCCTCCGAGGATCGCAGATACAGCTTGCAGCGTAACGCTGGCGAGGTAAGCTATCTATACCTTTGACAGGTTCGTTAAGCTTTTCTTCATAGATTAATTCTATGCGGGATCTAAACTCCCTTTTACCTTTGACAGGCTTGGCAGGAGAAATCCGGACCAATTAACTGTCCGGCTCCTCTGCCCGAAGACCCGGCCCCAGCTCTCTTGGTGAAGCTAATGGCTCCGGCACCTTACGTGGTGCCAGAGAGGAAGGCTAAGAAGAAGAAAACCACCGGGACTCGAAATAGTTCCCGCAACATGGTGGTGTCGGACTCGTCATCCGACGAGTCCGTAACGCCCTCCTCTCGTGAAAACGAGGAGGAGGAACAAGGAAGCTCTCCCCCTCCAGCGAGGGGAGCAAAGAAGAAGAAGGCCACCCCAACGGGGGAGGCCGAGGGGTCAAGGAAAAGGAAGACCCCTCAGCCGGACTACTCCCACGACGCCGAAGAGGGCGGAGAGGAGTGGCCGGACAGAACCAAGTGTCCGGCGAAATCGTAAGTATTTATATACCAGGGTGATTCATGATATCCTTTTAGTGTGCGGCTTTCCCTGATATCGCATGTAATTTATGCAGCCCGCTCCGGGACGAACTCGACGACTCGTCGAGCGGCTCCCTGGATTCGTCGGACATGAACTCTGTTCCGCCCGCGGTCTTCCCCCGCGGGGCGGACGACGCCGAAGTGGCGCCCTGCCAAGCTTCGGGGCAGGAGGAGATGGTCCTGGAGGAGCCACAAGGCAATCCTCTGGACCCCAGGAGTGAAGGGGATGAAACCCCCCAGGGCTCCAAGTCCGGCTTTGTGCCGGACACCGCACTAAACTCGACAGTCCCGGTTCGCGGTGGGCGAACTCCTTCCAAGAGGAGTAAGCCATCTGAGCCGGCGGCCTCCGTCCAACCGGAGGCGCCGGACAATCTGCTGGAGGTGCTTAAGGGCGCCGCTATCGATGAGGAGCACCGTACTGTTATGAGTACTGTTATGAGTACTGTTATGAAGCTTGTGCTAGCCTTCTAACAGGCTTCGAGGTAAGTAAAAATATGTCAATTTATTTGCCGCATAGACAGTAGCCCCTGATGCTCTGTTCGGTGTTCGGAAAGAAAAGCCGGATAGAGGATCTAATAATTTTCGCAGGAGTCTAACAAAAAAGGTCAAATATGCGTATGCAGGCTTCACTGCTGTCCACCGCCGCACTGACTGCGCAAGTGGATGTCCTGAAACAGGACCTCGGGCGGACCGAGCAAGAGCTCGGCCTTGCTAAACGGCAGATCGAGGAGAAGGAAGGTAAGAAATACCTAAAAAAAGAAGAAAAAAGGTGCCTATAGGGAGGCTTGATTGCAGAAAGAAATAACAGGATTGTACTGCTTATTATAGGGGACACAACCGAGGTGACAACCCTTAAGCAGGCGCTGGCTGAGGCCGAAAACAAAACGGCCGAGGAGTGTGCCGAGCGAGAAATGCTTGGGGTTCAGGTCGGCGAGGTGCAGCAAGAGCTGCAAACTCTCATGAAAAAACATGAGGGTTTGGAGCTTGAGGCGAAGGCGCAAGCATCCGAGCTCGCGTCGGCCATCGAGACCGCCAAGAGTGCCAAGGCCGAAGCCCAGAAGGCCCTCCAAGAGTTGGAGGAGGTGGAAAAGATAGCAACGGGTAAGGCATTCTCAATGCAGAGTAGGAATATAAAAGTAAACTACCTATTACTTACCCGAATCCGGAGTTCTCCAGGGGCGTTCACCGATCTTCCCCGCAGCATATCCGACACCGCCGCGTTCTACCGAGCTGAAGAGGGAAGCTCGACGGAGAGTGTGTTCTCGTCTCAGTATTCTGAGGCCGGACACCCTGTGCCCTTAAGCGATCAGCTGAAACAGCTGGTCGAGCTCCATAAGGCGGCCGAACAGGCCATGAAGGGCTTACTAGTTCGGCTGTTTCCTGGAGAGGCCCTGCCTGGGAGCTATTTTGGGTTGGTGCGGCGGCTGGTGGAGGCCTGTCCACGGCTTGAGGTCATCAAGCGCTCCATCTGCATTGAAGGTGCCCGGAGGGCCCTTGCCCGTGTAAGGGTACACTGGGGTAAGCTGGACGGAGAGAAGCTGGTGAAGGAAGGGCCACCGCAGGGGAAGGAGCATCGCAAGCCCGAGAACTACTACAAGGACGTTCTTGTCGGAGCCCGCCTTGTCGTGGATGAATGTGCTAAAGATGTAATATTTGAGTGAACTCGCTCGTTTGTATCCTGTGCGCTGAAAAACTTGTTCATATGCGCAAAGCAATGCTTGTTTAATTTAAAATATTATTTTCTGTGCGGCCGTTTATCAAAAATTGGGAGATGGCGAGTCGTCGGCTTCTGCCCCCATGCCACTAGTGCTGGGGTGTTCGGGATAAACCTGAGGGCTCTTGTTCCCATAGTTGGGTCCTTCGAGGGAGGCGCTCAGCACAGCGAACCAGGCAATCGGACTATAATGCTTGAACACTCTCACTTAGCCATAGAATGTTATAATTTTAAATTTCGGCGAAGCCCCTAGTTCGGAAGGCCGAATTCTGGACGCTATCCACACCTTTGGCCGGACATAGCCGGCTCCTCGCTCAAAGCGGCATAAGCCTTTAAGGACTCGAAAAACCTCTCGAACAGCGGCCGGTCTCACGCCTTATCATGACAGTCTGTTTTAGCTTTCTCCACTGAGGTGCTCAACCCACCTGATCTGGGGCACAATCGCAGTGGTTCTCCTAGTGCTACCTTAGCCGATAGAGCGGAACGTAAGGTACCAAAACATAGGAGCCGGGCAAACCCAACATGTGACCAAAATCATGACTCAGAGCCGATGCATATAGTGCTATAAGTTCGGGGTGCCGTACTTTGTGAAAGTGTATGGACTTCTCACACCAAATAAAAGGGTAATGAAGCCCCTGGCGTGGTTTGCCGTACCATGGTGTACGGGGTGCGATCATGTTATGTAATAAACACATATATTCAAAGGGGACAATGCAAAAAGTAGACAAAAACCTATGCATTGTTTTATAAAGAGGCTATTTATCAAAGCCGAACGATACAAGTAGTGCGATAAGCAAAAAAAAGATATTGGACTATTTAACATGTCCTGACCAGGCACAAGCCGCGGAATTTAGAAACAGATATATCGCTCGAAATAGAGACCACCTGAGAGTTCCGGAATGCGGCGAAGCTTTGTCTGCTTTCCTGGATCTTGCATCGTCTGTGCGACAATACTGCTGAACAGGCTATCCAGAGTATGGAGTCCTGAAAGTAAAAAAAAGAAAAATCCGGCAGCCCCTAGTATGTTTGACGCCGTGTTGTAGGCATGCCGTTAATGTGCCCCTCCCCCTGTGCCCATGGAATTTTAAGGGCGTAATTGTGTACTCGAGGTACTTGCTCCGCTATGTTGCGATGGCTGGGGTCGGGGCCGTATTGCAACGCTTGCTCTGATCGTGCCAGGTGGTCTTGTTGCAGGTTACTCCGGGCGCGTTTTGCATTGTCCGGTTTTTTAACTGTCGGACTGGAGAGTTGCCTTGAAAGGTTGCTTTGTACTTCCGCTGCGAGGTCCGCCGTGTGCTCTTCCGTACGGATGGAGCGTTCTGTGTTTCCGCTGACCGTAATTACTCCTCGAGGGCCTAGCATCTTGAGCTTGAGATATGCATAGTGTGGCACCGCATTGAATTTAGCGAATGCGGTTCGTCCGAGCAGGGCATGATAGCCACTGCGGAACGGCACTATATCGAAGATTAACTCTTCGCTTCGGAAGTTATCCGGAGATCCGAAGACCACATCAAGTGTTACCGAGCCTGTGCAATTGGCCTCCACACCTGGTATGACGCCTTTAAAGGTCGTCCTTGTGGGCTTGATCCTTGATGGATCTATGCCCATTTTCCGCACTGTATCCTGATAAAGCAGGTTCAGGCTACTGCCGCCGTCCATGAGGACTCTTGTGAGATGAAATCCGTCCACGATTGGGTCGAGGACCAGTGCGGCAAAACCGCCGTGACGGATGCTAGTGGGGTGGTCCCTTCGATCGAAAGTGATCGGGCAGGAGGACCATGGGTTGAACTTTGGGGCGACTGGCTCCATCGCGTATACATCCCGTAGCGCACGCTTCCTCTCCCGCTTGGGAAATTGGGTCGCGTATATCATGTTCACCGTCCTCACTTGTGGGGGAAACCCTTTCTGTCCATTGTTGTTCGGCGGCCTGGGCTCCTCCTCGTCGTCGCTGTTCAGCCCCTTGTCCTTGTGTTCGGCTCTTAACTTGCCTGCCTGCTTGAACACCCAACAATCCCTGTTGGTGTGATCGGCTGTCCTTTCGGGGGTGCCATGAATCTAGCACGAGCGGTTGAGTATCCGGTCCAAACTAGACGGGCCCTGGGTATTTTTCTTAAATGGCTTTTTCCGCTGACCGTATTTGTAGCCTCTGAATCCGGCATTGACTGCCGTATCCTCATTGCTGTCGCTGCTAACGCAGCGCTTTTGATTATTTCGACGTGACCTGCCACTTTTGTCCTTTCTATCCGAATTACCAGGCTTCTTCGGTAAGTTGTTGCTGCGAGCTAGCCAGCTATCTTCGCCTGCGCAAAAGAGGGTCATGAGTGTTGTGAGGGCTGCCACGGTTTTCGGCTTTTCCTGTCCCAGGTGCCGGGAGAGCCACTCGTCATGGATGTTATGTTTGAAGGCTGCTAGGGCCTCTGCGTCCGGACAATCGACTATCTAATTTTTCTTTGTTAGGAACCGTGTCCAGAATTGCCTGGCCGATTCTTCTGGCTGCTGACTTATGTGGCTTAGGTCGTCGGCGTCCGGTGGCCGCATGTAGGTCCCCTGAAAGTTGTCGAGGAATGCGGCTTCCAGGTCCTCCCAAGAACCGATTGAGTCCGCTGGTAGGCTGTTAAGCCAGTGCCGGGCTGGTCCTTTAAGCTTAAGGGGTAGGTATTTGATGGCGTGCAGATCATCGCCACGTGCCATGTGTATGTGAAGGAGATAATCCTCAATCCATACTGCTGGATCTGTCGCACCATCGTATGACTCGATATTGACGGGTTTAAAACCCTCTGGGATTTTATGATCCATTACTTCGTCTGTGAAGCATAGTGGGTGTGCGGCGCCCCTGTACTGGGCTATGTCACGACGCAACTCGGAAGAGCTGTGCCTACTGTGTTCGGCCCGGCCGGATTTATTGTGTCCGGAGTGAAGATCATCACGTGTCTTCGGGCGTCCGCGCGATCCATAGATCGATCTTGTTTGCTTTGCTTTATCCTCCAGTACGTCTCGCAGGTCTGGCTCGTTTTCCCGTGCCTTATTCGAGCGGCATCGAGGCATCGCTTTCTTAAGGGCTCGACAGGCCTCTCTGTCGCGGCCACGGGGTGGCCGGTCTGCCATGTCACATGCCTCCCCCTCAGATTGGGGTAGCGGCCTGCGCTTAGGATAATTTTTGGAGGGGCGCCCGAGTTCATACTCTTCGGCCGCAAGGACTTCAGTCCATCTATCAGCTAGCAAATCTTGATCAGCTCTAAGCTGTTGCTGCTTTTTCTTTAGGTTGTTGGCCGTGGCTAGAAGCCTGCGTTGAAAACGCTCTTGTTCGGCGAGGTCTGATGGTACGACGAATTCGTCATCGTCGAGGCTTGCCTCATCTTCGGAGGGAGGCATGTAGTTATCATCCTCAACCTCTTGCTCTGCCGCTCTCTCCTGCGGGCTGGCTTTTCCATCTTCCTGCGCCGAATCTTGCTGGTTCTGGTGTTCTTCGGCGCTGTCCGGGGTAGTATTATCTCCCGTGCCGGAATCACCGTTTCTGCTGTGGCGGGATTTAGAGCGGCGCCGTTGGCGCTGACGTTTTTGCGGTTTTTTTGAGTTGTCGTCTTCTGCTGCTCCATCGCCATCCGCATCCTTTGGAGCATCCACCATATATATGTCATATGACGAGGTGGCGGTCCAGCGCCCTACAGGTACATGTTCTTGTTCGTCTCCTCCTTCGTCGTCCATACCGTCGAAGTCTTCGGAGCCGAAGTCAAGCATGTCGGTTAAATCGTCGACAATGGCTATTAAGTGGGTGGTGGGTGGGCTTTGAATTTCTTCATCGTCCGAATCCCAACCTCGCAGACCATAGTCCGGCCTGGGCTCTCCTGATAAAGAGAGAGATTTGAGAGAATTCAGGCTATCACCGAAAGGTGAGCACTGAAAGATGTCCGCGGCGGTGAACTCCATTATAGGCGCCCAATCAGATTCGATCGGCGGGGGCGCAGAAGGCTCGGAGTTCGGAGAAGAGTCCGGCTCCTTGGAGTCCTGGGCCGTGTGGAGTACGGGGCTGGCGTTCGGCTCGATCGCCTTTGAGATCGCAGCCCCCGAGGTGACGTCCAACCGTTCATCCTCAGAGAACGCAGCGGGCTCCGAGTCAAAGATCGGGGCCGGAGCGTGTGCGGCCTCCAGGGTGCTATTCAGAGGCAGAGCTATATCATGCCCCTCGAAATAGCGCGGCGCGCTTGGATGTGTCTCGAACCCATCGAAGATCAAGTCTCCGCGGATATCAGCCGTGTAGTTTAAGCTTCCAAACCTGACTTGATGGCCAGGGGCGTAGCTTTCGATCTGCTCCAGATGACCAAGCGAATTGGCGCGCAGAGCGAAGCCGCCGAAGACGAATATTTGTCCGGGGAGGAAAGTCTCACCCTGGACCTCATCGTTGTTGATGATCAAAGAAGCCATCGGGCCTAAAAGCGACGACACAGAGGAACTCTCAATGAAAGCACCAATGTCGGTGTCAAAACCGGTGGATCTCGGGTAGGGGGTCCCGAACTGTGCGTCAAGGTCAGATGGTAATAGTAGACAAGGGACACTTTATTTTACCCAGGTTCGGGCCCTCTCGGTGGAGGTAAAACCCTACTCCTGCTAGATTAATATTGATGATATGGGTAGTACAAGAGTGGATCTACCACGAGATCAAGGAGGCTAAACCCTAGAAGCTAGCCTATGGTATGATTGTGAATGATGATGGTTGTCCTACGGACTACAACCCTCCGGTTTAGATAGACACCGGATAGGGTTAGGGTTTATACAGAGTCGGTTACAATGGTAGGAGATCTCGAATATCCGCACGCCTGGCTTGCCTTCCACGCCAAGAAAAGATCCTTCCGGACATGGGACGAAGTCTTCAATCTTGTATCTTCATAGTCCTGGAGTCCGGCTGAAGGTATAGTTCGGCTATCCGAACACCCCCTAATCCAGGACTCCCTCAGTAAGGTTGAACTTTTTGACCGTGGTCCTGGGCAGAAAATGGGCTGTAATAAATTACTTAAGAATTAGCAAATGGGCTGCAAATTATTAAAAAGATAGCAAATGGGCTCCATGTTATCTGCCACAGATATGGAGGCTGATTTGTGGGCCTACTAAGTTCATGCGTACACAAGGTTTCTCAAAAAAGGAAATGTAATCAACAATCAACTCTACCAGCGTCAGACCGTTAGATGTCAATCTAACGGCTATCATGCTTCTTCAGTCTCTAATCTTCCTGCTCCAGCCGCCCAAACTAGCGCCGATGGAACTGCCTGCTCCCGCCTCCCATTGCCGGCTGTGCTGCCGGGCAGGCCTCACGGCCCCACCATGCTCGCATCCCTGGCCTGGCTATCCCTCTACTCACCCACACCTCCTGTTATTTTTCGGTGACGGCAGCCGAACCAGTCAACCCTCGTAGTCCCCACCACGTGGGCAGCCACTGTCGTGTCTTCCCGGGCTCCGTGTCTTTCCCTTCGTAGGCCTCGCCGTCATCCACTGCCCTGGTGCTCTCGGCGCGGCGTGGTCAACATGGCCAACGAACGACATCCATCGGAAGTGGACTGTACGTAGAGAGGCTGACAGCTGGGTCCACGGCCGCACACAAGGACATGCCTCCTTATTACGCGCAAAATAATGATGTTCATCCACCGGCTCGATCGATCGGGGTCCTGTTCATCCAGCGGCAACGGCCTCTACTACCACGGGGTCCTGTTCATCCAACCGCCCACCGGGAACTGTTCATCCAAACCCCCCAACAATGCTCACTGTTCATCCAGAGGCAGCATCGATCGGCTTTAGTTAGCAGCAGTAGTGAAGGAATTGCTCAATCGGGTTCAGTTAACAGCAAGGGATTGATCGATCGCTCGGGTTCAGTAACGTGTAGCCTGCGGTGCAATCGCTCGAGTTCAGTTAGAGCCCAACGCCTCGCTCGGGTGTAGTTAGAGCGCAATGCCTCGCACACACGCGCGTACGTACGAGAGAAATGCACATCGCTCGGCCCTCGACCACCCACCATAACTGGGAACTCCCCCGATATATTTGTGCCGCCCCCGATTCAATCGTACACTAATCATGCACGCAAATGTGTACGATCAAGATCAGGGACTCACGAGAAGATATCACAACACAACTCTACAAATAAAATAAGTCATACCAGCATCATAATACAAGCCAGGGGCCTCGAGGGCTCGAATACAAGTGCTCGATCATAGACGAGTCAGCGGAAGCAACAATATCTGAGTACAGACATAAGTTAAACAAGTTTGCCTTAAGAAGGCTAGCACAAACTGGGATACAGATCGAACGAGGCGCAGGCCTCCTGCCTGGGATCCTCCTAACTACTCCTAGTCGTCGTCAGCGGGCTGCACGTAGTAGTAGGCACCTCCCGAGTAGTAGGAGTCGTCGTCGACGGTGGCGTCTGGATCCTGGGCTCCATCGTCTGTTTGCGGCAACCGGGTAGAAGGGAAAGGGGAAAAGGGGGGGGGAAAGCAACCGTGAGTACTCATCCAAAGTACTCGCAAGCAAGGAGCTAAACTACATATGCATGGATATATGTGTAAAGGGCCATATTAGTGGACTGAACTGCAGAATGCCAGAATAAGAGGGGGGTAGCTAGTCTTATCAAAGACTACGCTTCTGGTCGCCTCCGTCTTGCAGCAGGTAGAAGAGAGTAGACTGAAGTCCTCCAAGTAGCATCGTATAGCATAATCCTACCCGGCGATCCCCTCCTCGATGCCCTGTTGGAGAGCAATCACCGGGTTGTATCTGGCACTTGGAAGGGTGTGTTTTATTAAGTATCCAGTTCTAGTTGCCATAAGGTCAAGGTACAACTCCGGGTCATCCTTTTACCGAGGGACACGGCTATTCGAATAGATAAACTTCCCTGCAGGGGTGCACCACATAGCCCAACACGCTTGATCCCATTTGGCCGGACACACTTTCCTGGGTCATGCCCGGCCTCGGAAGATCAACACGTCGCAGCCCCACCTAGGCACAACAGAGCGGTCAGCACGCCGGTCTAAACCTATGCGCACAGGGGTCTGGGCCCATCGCCCTGAGCACACCTGCACGTTGCGTACGCGGCCGGGAGCAGATCTAGCCCCCTTAATTCAAGTGCGAGCTTACGATCCAATGCGGCGTGCACCACTCAGTCACTGACGTCAAAAAGTGCTTCGGCTGATACCACGACGCCGAGTGCCCATATCCTTCCCGCGTAGTTGGTTAGTGCGTATAGACCAAATGGCCAGACTCAGATCAAATACCCAGATCTCGTTAAGCGTGTTAAGTATCCGCGAACGCCAACAGGGCCAGGCTCACCTCTCACCCAGGTAGCCCCGAACTGCCCTGCCGCTCCGCCTCAAAGATCCACTCGCGGGTACTCCTCTTGCCAACCCGACTTTGGTCACCACATGTATCATGTATATAGTATAATATATATCCATGATCATCTCCCGAGGTGATCACAACCCAGTAGTATAGCATGGCAGTCAGACAAGAGTGTAGGGCCACTGAAGGAACACTAGCATCCTAAACTAAGCAGGTAGGATTGCAGGTAAAGGTATCAACAGTAGTATCAAAGACAGGCTATGCATCAGGATAGGAATAACGAAAGCAGTAACATGCTACACTACTCTAATGCAAGCAGTATAGAGGAGAGTAGGCGATATCTGGTGATCAAGGGGGGGGGCTTGCCTGGTTGCTCAGACAAGAAGGAGGGGTCGTCAACTCCGTAGTCGTACTGGGTAGCAGCAGCGTCGGTCTCGGTGTCTAGCAAGAGAAGAGGGGGGAGAAACAATAAATATTTAAGCAAACAGATGCATAGCGATGCATGACATGACAAGTAACGGTGTTAGGGGTGCCCTAACGCGGTATGCGGTGATACCGGTGAAAGGGGAAAACATCCGGGAAAGTATTCCCGGTGTTTCGTGTTTTCGGGCAAAGGAGCCGTAGGGGGAAAGTTGCGAGTTGGATAGGTTAGGGATGCGTGGCGGATGAACGGGCTACGCGTCCGAATTCGTCTCGACGTTCTGAGCAACTTTCATGTTGAAAATAATTTAATCCGAGTTACGGATTAAAAGTTATGATTTTCTAAAGATTTTATTAGTTTCTGTAATTTAATAAATTATATAAATAAATTCGAAATTAGATTTATGACATCAGCATGATGTCATGCTGACGTCAGCAGTCAACAGGGTTGACTGGTCAACCGGACCAGCGGGTCCCGCTGGTGAGTGACACATTTTTAATTAGACATATTAGTTAACCTAATTAGTATTAATTAGGGTGGGCCCCACTATCATACTAATTAATTAATTAACTAATAGTTTAATTAGTTTAGTTATTTGATTAGTTTAATTAATCAAAATTAATTAAGTTAATTAATTAATTAATTAATTTTTTATTTTTATTTTTTTATTTAAACATTTTGTGGGGGTTGGGGGGGTAGGGCCCCACATGTCATAGGCGAGAGGGGCCTTGTGGGCGCTGGGTTAGCACTAACGGGCGCGGCACCCAGCCCGATTGGGCATATGCCTGGGTCAACAGGGGCGGCCATCGGCACGGTGAGGCCGGTCGCCTGAGGTAGCAGCGGCGAGGCCGTGTCCGGTGTTGGCCACCAGGGCGCTGTGGAGCGCCGGCCAGGGGAAGCGGGGCCGCAGCAAGCAGCAAGGGGGGCGACGCGGGGAGGAGCTAAGCACCGGCGGTGGCTGGGTAGTGCAGCAACAGGAGCGACCCAGGGCAGCGCGGAGGCACGGACGGGCGCGGGCGACGCACGCGGGGACACACGGCGGCGCAGCCGAACACGGGGATGGGCGCGGGCAGGCGCAGGCTAGCAGGGGCGCGCGCGGACACGGCGAGCAAGAGGCGCGCGGCGACGCCAGAGCGACGCGGTGAGCGAGCGAGGTCGCGCGAGAGAGGAGGAGGAGAAAGGGCGCGCGCTCACAGTGGGGGAGTAGGGACCGGGCAACGGGGCGCGGGGAGCGACTCGGGGAGGAGGACGAGGAGACGACGGCGTCGACGTAGAAGAGGCACACCGGCGAGGGAGCGCCGGCGACGGGCGACGGCGGGCGACCAGGGCGTCGGGGTCGTTGCCCCCCGATCCAGATCGGGGGGGAGGGGAATCCGGCGGAGGGGGGGCTCGGCGCGGCGATGCAGCTACGGGGTCACGGGGCGCCGGCGAGGGGCGCACGTTGCCTACCCCTTATCCAGATCGGGGGAGCCAGAGAGAGGAGTGGGGCGCGTGGGGAGGGAGAAGTGATGGTTGCTGCGGGGGCTAGCTAGGGTTACGGGGGGTAAGGGGAAACCGGGGGGGGGGGGGCGATCGACTAGCCTGGTTGGTCAGTTGGGCCATTCGGCCCTGGGAGAGGGGGGGCTTGCGGCCTGCCGGGCCGGAGCCCAGGGTGGTTTTTCTTTCTTTGTTTGTTTAGTTTTCTCTTTTGTATTTTCTTTTCTTTTATTTATTTACTTTTCTGTTTTAAATCATTTTGAATTATTTAGGCCTTTTATAAAAATGTGTTTACTACACCATATTTATCTATGTAATATTTAGTACAAATCGAACATTTTTATTTTAATGTCTGAAAACTTTTATTATTTACCCAACTTTGAATTTGAATTTTGGACCGGTTTTGATCTAAAGATACATTAGTAGCAGTAACCGTGGTGACGTGGCACCATTAGCGTGGGATCACTGTAGCTTAATTATCCGGGCGTCACAATTCTCTTCCACTACAAGAAATCTCGTCCCGAGATTTAAGAGGTGGAATAAGGGGGAAAGTTCTGGTTACGATATTCTAACGGATCTTCTCAGTCTTGGTTGTTCTTCTTGAAGAGGTCGATCCATTACATAGACATCTTCATTTCCCTGTTTCGGGTCATCATGGTGACGTCGGCATCCTTTCTTCAGGAACTCCATCGTACTTACGAAAGATTAGAGGGTGGGCATTCTGGGAGAACGGACGTCGGCAAGGTTGACTATCGGGTCAACAACATCGAGGAAGGTGTCGGAAAGTAACTCTCAAATCGAATCTTAAGAAATTATCGAGAGCAAAGTAATTAGGTAACCTGGGAAGTTTCGAGCAGGCAGGCAATCGTTCGATGCCTGTTATAGGGCGTGAAAGGATCAAAACAACGGGAATAAGTATTGTGTCCGATATTAGACCTGAAGGTGGCTCATGAATTACATACGAGGCCACGCGCGAGGAACAACCTTGGGAACAGGGGGGTGTACATGGGAGTCAGGTTTCGATCCTGTGGAACTGTGGGTTATGGGCCCATCATGAGGGTTAAGAGTAGGAAGGGCGACGACGTCTTGCATGATAATGTAAGCAAGGCAGGTCAGAGGATAGGCTGTCAGTTATGTTGGCAACAACATTAGTACCAAGGGCGAGGGACGAAGAGAACCATTTTCCTGCTCGTTGAACGAGGCGGACCAATAGGCAAAGTTCTCGTCCATCGGTGGTTACCGGAATGTCAACAACAATAATAATAAGGTCTTACTGACAGAGTTGTTCACCGAGGTGCTTACTTAAGCAGGGATTTAACTCTGCTCACACAAGTTAGATTACAAGAAAGGTGAAACAAAACAATGTAAAGGAAAATGTGATTATTATGATAATCAGACCAATGGAAAGGAAAGGTGTTTATACCCAAGTATTGGAGTATAACTTCCCCAAGGAAAGGTAGAGCATGATAGGGCTTCAAGTATTAAACCGTTTAGACAAAGGGGCAAGGAATTTATGAGGTTTACCCATACAACGGTGTTTGGATAATTGATCAAGAACAGTTAGTATTGCGCTCCCAATGTTCTTGTTGATGATCGGAGTTCCACACACATGCTTCGGGATAGTGTTGACATGCTCATCGGGGAAAGGTCAGACTTCGGATACACAAAGGATCCATCGAAACAACTTATAGAATAAGTCTTACTGTTTCCTCATGGAAGAATGGATAACATAGCAAAAGGGAATTATAACAATAGGGTCTCCGGCCTGGTGGGCTAGGTATGACCCCACTTTACTGGGTCATATAAAGACCAATGTTATAATTCTTGGAAATATGTTCCAACCATCATATCTGACTGAGGTTCAGATCCGATTGGTGTCAGGATAACTCAGAAGAAAAGGTGCGACACAATTTACGAGATGACAATGTAAGATTCTCGAGAAATGAGCTATGGAGCGAGTTCCGACACACAAGTTCATCATTTAATCAAGGAGAGGTGAGGAGGTGGCTGATTGACTCAGCGACAATCCATTGACATTTCCAAAAAGGATGGATTTCCACAACTATGTGAACAAGGAGATAACATTTGTCAGATCAAATGATATAATGAGGTATGCTGGAGGAAAACATACATAGTTAAACATTGGTAGAAAGGTGCGCCCGAAATATGGGTTGGGCTGCACGACCAACGTCAGAATAGTGATTCAATAATCAATAGTCTAAGAATGAATGGCCGACCATTAACTTCAAAGAAATAGGGTTGCTAGAAGTACAAAACTCAAACAACATCGTTAGCATATTGGTATCCTGGTTAAAAACAACATGGGGACCAAGGAAGAATGGTGATGGTGAGAAGTATCACCATATTGAGAATTTCTAAGAGGTGGTAAAATTCTCATGACATTATTGACACAAAAGATGGTAATACTCCAAGGTAAAGAAGAACAATTGTTGGATAGCATGGATCTCAAGGTATAACACAAAACACTAACAAGTTTGTGTTGAACGAAGGGCAATAAAGTGGTCGATGATAACACAATCATCGAGGGGCAAGGATGGTATTTCCCATCATGAATTCGATTCAGACTTGGAAGAAGGCATATCATTGTTGGTGATGATCACGACACATTTGTCGAGAGTTTTCCTGAAGATGTAATCGATCGGCGATTACATCAAGTCAAATGAATGATGGAGCGAAAAGTTATTGGAACCACGGTTACAACACAAACTCAAAATCAAGCTTGTTTGAGGTGAAAGGGTATGACGAGCAAGATCGACATAAGATTAGCTATCGTCACAAATTGTGCTCCCGAAGAAGGGCCAGATAGCACAGTTAAAATTAGCACTATCATGATATAGACGAGCAGGCTAGGAATGACGTGATCGAGTTCAAACTCGTAAGTAATGAACATTACTAAGAGTTGTTGAATCGCGGTGTGGATTCGATTCAGTTGTCGGTGTCCTTGAGGGGTTCTAACAACTCAGGACCCATTGGAAAAATGGAATCGACGAGAATAATAGTTGATGAAGAACTCATGCGAAGTTATGTAGTTCCATGGTATTTTTGAGATACCAGAGTGTATTGCTCGACGGTAGATCAAAGTAAGGGTTGGACAGGCGCAATGATCTGCAGAAGACAAGTACTTCAACTTGTCCGAGAAATGGTATTTAAAAGGAGAACGTGACCGGAACAACGATTGCAAAATGCCAGATCCCAGATATAAGATAAACTTATACCAAGGAAATATTTATTTGAAGAGAAGCTTTGATGATAAGATCTACATCGTGTCCATGGGCATGAACGCAAGGTTCAAGGTCGACTCCCACTTCTCCAATGCGTACCCTTTCATTCACTTCTCATTTTCGATGAAGTCGTAGTGTTGAAATTTTATCTAGTAAATCACCAGAAGAATATGACTCGTGAAAACTCTCAGGTTTGCACAGATTAGGGAAGGCATGGGCCCAACCCATCGGGTATCTTAGAAACATATACCACAAGCTTCAATAGTAAATACCACTAGCTCGAAAACAGAGCATGGTTGAGAAAACAGAGGATACAATTTTCCCAAGGCTTTATGCATCCGTGGAAAGACTCACAAGGTTATTTGAATATGAAGGACACTATCGGGTAAAATCCAACAAAGGATCTGATGGTCCTCAAGGGATCTGATGTGAGCATCGGTACTCAACCAGAGGAATAAACAATGCAAGGAGATCAGACTATAGAAACAAGTGACTAATTCAAAGCTCAAATGCAAAAGGGATTATGATTTCCGCTCAAGGGATCAGAAGCAAACGCTCTTATCAAGGATGGATAAGTTGCGTAGACTTAGGGGTACAATCGATGGCAGTCCGACTGGTCGGGAACCAACTCATGTTTAAAAGGATGTCTGAGCCGGAAAGATAATTTAGAAGGGTTGATAGATGATTGTGTGCATTCGCACACATGTTGAATCAATAGGATCAAAATGACGGTGTCAAAAGGTACTAGTGAATATTGCTAGTGATATTTGAGCATCCATAATGTAAGCATACAAGTATTTGCAGAGCATTAGTTGCTAAGGATTTTCAAAGGATTGAATAGTATTTCAAAGGCTTTTGTGAAACATCTGAACAACTGGGGATGAGCGGATACTCGGAAAGTGCGAGAAATTACTCTTAGGGGTATTCAGGTGGCAAAGAACTGCAAGGCAGTAGGCACAAAATATCCTCGGGGTATCTTGTAATAACAAGATCGACTGGGAATAAAGGTAAGCACGACAGGAGTAAGTATTTACCCATAGGGATATTTCGGTGGAAGGGAATTGCAAAAGCAACGGGCACAAGGTCTAGAGAGAATATCGGAGAGTATCATCAAAATCTTCTGGTGAAGCCGGCGATCATCTATAACAAGGGGCTCTCCGGGAGAAAGTTGTTACAAGAACCTAGAGTAAGATTTATTAAAATCATTTAACCCGAATAGAAGAGATGTCAGAGTCCCAGAGTAAAGGTCGAGGAGTAAAAGATCCTAGTACCACCCGATGGCGACGTAAGGCACACAGCCAAGTTAGTAAAAGTTTTTGTAATGTCTAGACTCGACTTCGGCCAAGGAGTGTGGAAGGGGGATTCCTACAGGCAGTTGGCTCTGATACCAACTTGTGCCGCCCCCGATTCAATCGTACACTAATCATGCACGCAAATGTGTACGATCAAGATCAGGGACTCACGGGAAGATATCACAACACAACTCTAGAAACAAAATAAGTCATACCAGCATCATAATACAAGCCAGGGGCCTCGAGGGCTCGAATACAAGTGCTCGATCATAGACGAGTCAGCGGAAGCAACAATATCTGAGTACAGACATAAGTTAAACAAGTTTGCCTTAAGAAGGCTAGCACAAACTGCGATACAGATCGAACAAGGCGCAGGCCTCCTGCCTGGGATCCTCCTAACTACTACTAGTCGTCGTCAGTGGGCTGCACGTAGTAGTAGGCACCTCCCGAGTAGTAGGAGTCGTCGTCGACGGTGGCGTCTGGATCCTGGGCTCCATCGTCTGTTTGCGGCAATCGGGTAGAAGGGAAAGGGGAAAAGGGGGGAAAAGCAACCGTGAGTACTCATCCAAAGTACTCGCAAGCAAGGAGCTAAACTACATATGCATGGATATATGTGTAAAGGGCCATATTAGTGGACTGAACTGCAGGATGCCAGAATAAGAGGGGGGTAGCTAGTCTTATCGAAGACTACGCTTCTGGTCGCCTCCATCTTGCAGCAGGTAGAAGAGAGTAGACTGAAGTCCTCCAAGTAGCATCGTATAGCATAATCCTACCCGGCGATCCCCTCCTCGATGCCCTGTTGGAGAGCAATCACCGGGTTGTATCTGGCACTTGGAAGGTTGTGTTTTATTAAGTATCCAGTTCTAGTTGTCATAAGGTCAAGGTACAACTCCGGGTCGTCCTTTTACCGAGGGACACGGCTATTCGAATAGATAAACTTCCCTGCAGGGGTGCACCACATAGCCCAACACGCTTGATCCCATTTGGCCGGACACACTTTCCTGGGTCATGCCCGGCCTCGGAAGATCAACACGTCGCAGCCCCACCTAGGCACAACAGAGCGGTCAGCACGCCGGTCTAAACCTATGCGCACAGGGGTCTGGGCCCATCGCCCTGAGCACACCTGCACGTTGCGTACGCGGCCGGAAGCAGATCTAGCCCCCTTAATACAAGTGCGAGCTTACGATCCAATGCGGCGCGCGCCACTCAGTCGTTGACGTCAAAAAGTGCTTCGGTTGATACCATGACGCCGAGTGCCCATATCTTTCCCGCGTAGTTGGTTAGTGCGTATAGACCAAATGGCCAGACTCAGATCAAATACCCAGATCTCGTTAAGCGTGTTAAGTATCCGCGAACGCCAACAGGGCCAGGCTCACCTCTCACCCAGGTAGCCCCGAACTGCCCTGCCGCTCCGCCTCAAAGATCCACTCGCCGGTACTCCTCTTGCCAACCCGACTTTGGTCACCACATGTATCATGTATATAGTATAATATATATCCATGATCATCTCCCGAGGTGATCACAGCCCAGTAGTATAGCATGGCAGTCAGACAAGAGTGTAGGGCCACTGAAGGAACACTAGCATCCTAAACTAAGCAGGTAGGATTGCAGGTAAAGGTATCAACAGTAGTATCAAAGACAGGCTATGCATCAGGATAGGAATAACGAAAGCAGTAACATGCTACACTACTCTAATGCAAGCAGTATAGAGGAGAGTAGGCGATATGTGGTGATCAAGGGGGGGGGGCTTGCCTGGTTGCTCAGACAAGAAGGAGGGGTCGTCAACTCCGTAGTCGTACTGGGTAGCAGCAGCGTCGGTCTTGGTGTCTAGCGAGAGAAGAGGGGGGAGAAACAATAAATATTTAAGCAAACAGATGCATAGCGATGCATGACATGACAAGTAACGGTGTTAGGGGTGCCCTAACGCGGTATGCGGTGATACCGGTGAAAGGGGAAAACATCCGGGAAAGTATTCCCGGTGTTTCGCGTTTTCGGGCAAAGGAGCCGGAGGGGGAAAATTGCGAGTTGGATAGGTTAGGGATGCGTGGCGGATGAACGGGCTGCGTGTCCAAATTCGTCTCGACGTTCTGAGCAACTTTCATGTTGAAAATAATTTAATCCGAGTTATGGATTAAAAGTTATGATTTTTTAAAGATTTTATTAGTTTCTGTAATTTAATAAATTATTTAAATAAATTCGAAATTAGATTTATGACATCAGCATGATGTCATGCTGACGTCAGCAGTCAACAGGGTTGACTGGTCAACCGGACCAGTGGGTCCCGCTGGTGAGTGACACATTTTTAATTAGACATATTAGTTAACCTAATTAGTATTAATTAGGGGTGGGCCCCACTATCATACTAATTAATTAATTGACTAATAGTTTAATTAGTTTAGTTATTTGATTAGTTTAATTAATCAAAATTAATTAAGTTAATTAATTAATTATATATTTATTTTTTTATTTTTTATTTTTATTTTTTTATTTTTTATTTAAACGTTTTGTGGGGGGTGGGGGGGGGGGGGTAGGGCCCCACATCTTATAGGCGAGAGGGGCCTTGTGGGCGCTGGGTTAGCACTAACGGGCGCGGCACCCAGCCCGATTGGGCATATGCCTGGGTCAACAGGGGCGGCCATCGGCACGGTGAGGCCGGTCGCCTGAGATAGCAGCGGCGAGGCCGTGTCCGGTGTTGGCCACCGGGGCGCTGTGGAGCGCCGGCCAGGGGAAGCGGGGCCGCAGCAAGCAGCAAGGGGGGGGCGACGCGGGGAGGAGCTAAGCAGCGGCGGTGGCTGGGTAGTGCAGCAACAGGAGCGACCCAGGGCAGCGCGGAGGCACGGACGGGCGCGGGCGACGCACACGGGGACACACGGCAGCGCAGCCAAACACGGGGATGGGCGCGGGCAGGCGCAGGCTAGCAGGGGCGCACGCAGACACGGCGAGCAAGAGGCGCGCGGCGACGCCGGAGCGACGCGGTGAGCGAGCGAGGTCGCGAGAGAGAGGAGGAGGAGAAAGGGCGCGCGCTCACAGTGGGGGAGTAGGGACCGGGCAACGGGGCGCGGGGAGCGGCTCGGGGAGGAGAACGAGGAGACGACGGCGTCGACATAGAAGAGGCACACCGGCGAGGGAGCGCCGGCGACGGGCGACGGCGGGCGACCAGGGCGTCGGGGTCGTTGCCCCCCGATCCAGATCGGGGTGGAGGGGAATCCGGCGGAGGGGGGCTCGGCGCGGCAATGCAGCTACGGGGTCACGGGGCGCCGGCGAGGGGCGCACGTTGCCTACCCCCGATCCAGATCGGGGGAGCCAGAGAGAGGAGTGGGGCGCGTGGGGAGGGAGAAGTGATGGTTGCTGCGGGGGCTAGCTAGGGTTACGGGGGGTAAGGGGAAACCGGGGGGGGGGGCGATCGGCTAGCCTGGTTGGCCAGTTGGGCCATTCGGCCCTGGGAGAGGGGGGGCTTGCGGCCTGCCGGGCCGGAGCCCAGGGTGGTTTTTCTTTCTTTGTTTGTTTAGTTTTCTCTTTTGTATTTTCTTTTCTTTTATTTATTTACTTTTCTGTTTTAAATCATTTTGAATTATTTAGGCCTTTTATAAAAATGTGTTTACTACACCATATTTATCTATGTAATGTTTAGTACAAACCGAACATTTTTATTTTAATGTCTGAAAACTTTTATTATTTACCCAACTTTGAATTTGAATTTTGGACCGGTTTTGATCTAACGATAGATTAGTAGCAGTAACCGTGGTGACGTGGCACCATTAGCGTGGGATCACTATAGCTTAATTATCCAGGCATCACAATTCTCCTCCACTACAAGAAATCTCGTCCCGAGATTTAAGAGGTGGAATAAGGGGGAAAGTTCTGGTTACGATATTCTAACGGATCTTCTCAGTCTTGGTTGCTCTTCTTGAAGAGGTCGATCCATTACATAGACATCTTCATTTCCCTGTTTCAGGTCATCATGGTGACGTCGGCATCCTTTCTCCAGGAACTCCATCGTACTTAAGAAAGATTAAAGGGTGGGCATTCTGGGAGAACGGACGTCGGCAAGGTTGACTATCGGGTCAACAACATCGAGGAAGGTGTCGGAAAGTAACTCTCAAATCGAATCTTAAGAAATTATCGAGAGCAAAGTAAGGAGGTAACCTGGGAAGTTTCGAGCAGGCAGGCAATCGTTCGATGCCTGTTATAGGGCGTGAAAGGATCAAAACAACGGGAATAAGTATTGTGTCCGATATTAGACCTGAAGGTGGCTCATGAATTACATACGAGGCCACGCGCGAGGAACAACCTTGGGAACAGGGGGGTGTACATGGGAGTCAGGTTTCGATCCTGTGGAACTGTGGGTTATGGGCCCATCATGAGGGTTAAGAGTAGGAAGGGCGACGACGTCTTGCATGATAATGTAAGGAAGGCAGGTCAGAGGATAGGCTGTCAGTTATGTTGGCAACAACATTAGTACCAAGGGCGAGGGACGAAGAGAACCATTTTCCTGCTCGTTGAACGAGGCGGACCAATAGGCAAAGTTCTCGTCCATCGGTGGTTACCGGAATGTCAACAACAATAATAATAAGGTCTTACTGACAGAGTTGTTCACCGAGGTGCTTACTTAAGCAGGGATTTAACTCTGCTCACACAAGTTAGATTACAAGAAAGGTGAAACAAAACAATGTAAAGGAAAATGTGATTATTATGATAATCAGACCAATGGAAAGGAAAGGTGTTTATACCCAAGTATTGGAGTATAACTTCCCCAAGGAAAGGTAGAGCATGATAGGGCTTCAAGTATTAAACCGTTTAGACAAAGGGGCAAGGAATTTATGAGGTTTACCCATACAATGGTGTTTGGATAATTGATCAAGAACAGTTAGTATTGCGCTCCCAATGTTCTTGTTGATGATCGGAGTTCCACACACATGCTTCGGGATAGTGTTGACATGGTCATCGGGGAAAGGTCAAACTTCGGATACACAAAGGATCCATTGGAACAACTTATAGAATAAGTCTTACTGTTTCCTCATGGAAGAATGGATAACATAGCAAAAGGGAATTATAACAATAGGGTCTCCGGCCTGGTGGGCTAGGTATGACCCCACTTTACTGGGTCATATAAAGACCAATGTTATAATTCTTGGAAATATGTTCCAACCATCATATCTGACTGAGGTTCAGATCCGATTGGTGTCAGGATAACTCAGAAGAAAAGGTGCGACACAATTTACGAGATGACAATGTAAGATTCTCGAGAAATGAGCTATGGAGCGAGTTCCGACACACAAGTTCATCATTTAATCAAGGAGAGGTGAGGAGGTGGCTGATTGACTCAGCGACAATCCATTGACATTTCCAAAAAGGATGGATTTCCACAACTATGTGAACAAGGAGATAACATTTGTCAGATCAAATGATATAATGAGGTATGCTGGAGGAAAACATACACAGTTAAACATTGGTAGAAAGGTGCGCCCGAAATATGGGTTGGGCTGCACGACCAACGTCAGAATAGTGATTCAATAATCAATAGTCTAAGAATGAATGGCCGACCATTAACTTCAAAGAAATAGGGTTGCTAGAAGTACAGAACTCAAACAACATCGTTAGCATATTGGTATCCTGGTTAAAAACAACATGGGGACCAAGGAAGAATGGTGATGGTGAGAAGTATCACCATATCGAGAATTTCTAAGAGGTGGTAAAATTCTCATGACATTATTGACACAAAAGATGGTAATACTCCAAGGTAAAGAAGAACAATTGTTGGATAGCATGGATCTCAAGGTATAACACAAAACACTAACAAGTTTGTGTTGAACGGAGGGCAATAAAGTGGTCAATGATAACACAATCGTCGAGGGGCAAGGATGGTATTTCCCATCATGAATTCGATTCAGACTTGGAAGAAGGCATATCATTGTTGGTGATGATCACGACACATTTGTCGAGAGTTTTCCTGAAGATGTAATCGATCGGCGATGACATCAAGTCAAATGAATGATGGAGCGAAAAGTTATTGGAACCACGGTTACAACACAAACTCAAAATCAAGCTTGTTTGAGGTGAAAGGGTATGACGAGGAAGATCGACATAAGATTAGCTATCGTCGCAAATTGTGCTCCCGAAGAAGGGCCAGATATCACAGTTAAAATTAGCACTATCATGATATAGACGAGTAGGCTAGGAATGACGTGATCGAGTTCAAACTCGTAAGTAATGAACATTACTAAGAGTTGTTGAATCGCGGTGTGGATTCGATTCAGTTGTCGGTGTCCTTGAGGGGTTCTAACAACTCAGGACCCGTTGGAAAAATGGAATCGGCGAGAATAATAGTTGATGAAAAACTCATGCAAAGTTATGTAGTTCCATGGTATTTTTGAGATACCAGAGTGTAATGCTCGATGGTAGATCAAAGTAAGGGTTGGACAGGCGCAATGATCTGCAGAAGACAAGTACTTCAACTTGTCCAAGAAATGGTATTTAAAAGGAGAACGTGACCGGAACAACGATTGCAAAATGCCAGATCCCAGATATAAGATAAACTTATACCAAGGAAATATTTATTTGAAGAGAAGCTTTGATGATAAGATCTACATCGTGTCCATGGGCATGAACGCAAGGTTCAAGGTCGACTCCCACTTCTCCAATGCGTACCCTTTCATTCACTTCTCATTTTCGATGAAGTCGTAGTGTTGAAATTTTATCTAGTAAATCACCAGAAGAATATGACTCGTGAAAACTCTCAGGTTTGCACAGATTAGGGAAGGCATGGGCCCAACCCATCGGGTATCTTAGAAACATATACCACAAGCTTCAATAGTAAATACCACTAGCTCGAAAACAGAGCATGGTTGAGAAAACAGAGGATACAATTTACCCAAGGCTTTATATATCCGTGGAAAGACTCACAAGGTTATTTGAATATGAAGGACACTATCGGGTAAAATCCAACAAAGGATCTGATGGTCCTCAAGGGATCTGATGTGAGCATCGGTACTCAACCAGAGGAATAAACAATGCAAGGAGATCAGACTATAGAAACAAGTGACTAATTCAAAGCTCAAATGCAAAAGGGATTATGATTTCCGATCAAGGGATCAGAAGCAAACGCTCTTATCAAGGATGGATAAGTTGCGTAGACTTAGGGGTACAATCGATGGCAGTCCGACTGGTCGGGAACTAACTCATGTTTAAAAGGATGTCTGAGCCGGAAAGATAATTTAGAAGGGTTGATAGATGATTGTGTGCATTCGCACACATGTTGAATCAATAGGATCAAAATGACGGTGTCAAAAGATACTAGTGAATATTGCTAGTGATATGGGAGCATCCATAATGTAAGCATACAAGTATTTGCAGAGCATTAGTTGCTAAGGATTTTCAAAGGATTGAATAGTATTTCAAAGGCTTTTGTGAAACATCTGAACAACTGGGGATGAGCGGATACTCGGAAAGTGCGAGAAATTACTCTTAGGGGTATTCAGGTGGCAAAGAACTGCAAGGCAGTAGGCACAAAATATCCTCGGGGTATCTTGTAATAACAAGATCGACTGGGAATAAAGGTAAGCACGACAGGAGTAAGTATTTACCCATAGGGATATTTCGGTGGAAGGGAATTGCAAAAGCAACGGGCACAAGGTCTAGAGATAATATCGGAGAGTATCATCAAAATCTTCTGGTGAAGCCGGCGATCATCTATAACAAGGGGCTCTCCGGGAGAAAGTTGTTACGAGAACCTAGAGTAAGATTTATTAAAATCATTTAACCCGAATAGAAGAGATGTCAGAGTCCCAGAGTAAAGGTCGAGGAGTAAAAGATCCTAGTACCACCCGATGGCAACGTAAGGCACACAGCCAAGTTAGTAAAAGTTTTTGTAATGTCTAGACTCGACTTCGGCCAAGGAGTGTGGAAGGGGGATTCCTACTGGCAGTTGGCTCTGATACCAACTTGTGCCGCCCCCGATTCAATCATACACTAATCATGCACGCAAATGTGTACGATCAAGACCAGGGACTCACGGGAAGATATCACAACACAACTCTACAAATAAAATAAGTCATACCAGCATCATAATACAAGCCAGGGGCCTCGAGGGCTCGAATACAAGTGCTCGATCATAGATGAGTCAGCGGAAGCAACAATATCTGAGTACAGACATAAGTTAAACAAGTTTGCCTTAAGAAGGCTAGCACAAACTGGGATACAGATCGAATGAGGCGCAGGCCTCCTGCCTGGGATCCTCCTAACTACTCCTAGTCGTCGTCAGCGGGCTGCATGTAGTAGTAGGCACCTCCCGAGTAGTAGGAGTCTTCGTCGACGGTGGCGTCTGGATCCTGGGCTCCATCGTCTGTTTGCGGCAACCGGGTAGAAGGGAAAGGGGAAAAGGGGGGGAAAAGCAACCGTGAGTACTCATCCAAAGTACTCGCAAGCAAGGAGCTAAACTACATATGCATGGATATATGTGTAAAGGGCCATATCAGTGGACTGAACTGCAGAATGCCAGAATAAGAGGGGGATAGCTAGTCTTATCGAAGACTACGCTTCTGGTCGCCTCCGTCTTGCAGCAGGTAGAAGAGAGTAGACTGAAGTCCTCCAAGTAGCATCGTATAGCATAATCCTACCCGGCGATCCCCTCCTCGATGCCCTGTTGGAGAGCAATCACCGGGTTGTATCTGGCACTTGGAAGGGTGTGTTTTATTAAGTATCCAGTTCTAGTTGTCATAAGGTCAAGGTACAACTCCGGGTCGTCCTTTTACCAAGGGACACGGCTATTCGAATAGATAAACTTCCCTGCAGGGGTGCACCACATAGCCCAACACGCTTGATCCCATTTGGCCGGACACACTTTCCTGGGTCATGCCCGGCCTCGGAAGATCAACACGTCGCAGCCCCACCTAGGCACAACAGAGCGGTCAGCACGCCGGTCTAAACCTATGCGCACAGGGGTCTGGGCCCATCGCCCTGAGCACACCTGCACGTTGCGTACGCGGCCGGAAGCAGATCTAGCCCCCTTAATACAAGTGCGAGCTTACGATCCAATGCGGCGCGCGCCACTCAGTCGCTGACGTCAAAAAGTGCTTCGGCTGATACCACGACGCCGAGTGCCCATATCTTTCCCGCGTAGTTGGTTAGTGCGTATAGACCAAATGGCCAGACTCAGATCAAATACCCAGATCTCGTTAAGCGTGTTAAGTATCCGCAAACACCAACAGGGCCAGGCTCACCTCTCACCCAGGTAGCCCCGAACTGCCCTGCCGCTCCGCCTCAAAGATCCACTCGCGGGTACTCCTCGAGCCAACCCGACTTTGGTCACCACATGTATCATGTATATAGTATAATATATATCCATGATCATCTCCCGAGGTGATCACAGCCCAGTAGTATAGCATGGCAGACAGACAAGAGTGTAGGGCCACTGATGGAACACTAGCATCCTAAACTATAAAGGTAGGATTGCAGGTAAAGGTATCAACAGTAGTATCAAAGACAGGCTATGCATCAGGATAGGAATAACGAAAGCAGTAACATGCTACACTACTCTAATGCAAGCAGTATAGAGGAGAGTAGGCGATATTTGGTGATCAAGGGGGGGGGCTTACTTGGTTGCTAAGACAAGAAGGAGGGGTCGTCAACTCCGTAGTCGTACTGGGTAGCAGCAGCGTCGGTCTCGGTGTCTAGCAAGAGAAGAGGGGGGAGAAACAATAAATATTTAAGCAAACAGATGCATAGCGATGCATGACATGACAAGTAACGGTGTTAGGGGTGCCCTAACGCGGTATGCGGTGATACCGGTGAAAGGGGAAAACATCCGGGAAAGTATTCCCGGTGTTTCGCGTTTTCGGGCAAAGGAGCCGGAGGGGGAAAGTTGCGAGTTGGATAGGTTAGGGATGCATGGCGGATGAACGGGCTGCGCATTCGAATTCGGCTCGACGTTCTGAGCAACTTTCATGTTGAAAATAATTTAATCCAAGTTACGGATTAAAAGTTATGATTTTCTAAAGATTTTATTAGTTTCTGTAATTTAATAAAATATTTAAATAAATTCGAAATTAGATTTATGACATCAGCATGATGTCATGCTGACGTCAGCAGTCAACAGGGTTGACTGGTCAACCGGACCAGTGGGTCCCGCTGGTGAGTGACACATTTTTAATTAGACATATTAGTTAACCTAATTAGTATTAATTAGGGGTGGGCCCCACTATCATACTAATTAATTAATTGACTAATAGTTTAATTAGTTTAGTTATTTGATTCGTTTAATTAATCAAAATTAATTAAGTTAATTAATTAATTAATTAATTTTTTATTTTTTATTTGTATTTTTTTATTTTTTTATTTAAACGTTTTGTGGGGGGTGGGGGGGGGTAGGGCCCCACATCTTATATGCGAGAGGGGCCTTGTGGGCGCTGGGTTAGCACTAACGGGCGCGGCACCCAGCCCGATTGGGCATATGCATGGGTCAACAGGGGCGGCCATCGGCACGGTGAGGCCGGTCGCCTGAGATAGCAGCGGCGAGGCCGTGTCCGGTGTTGGCCACCGGGGCGCTGTGGAGCGCCGGCCAGGGGAAGCGGGGCCGCAGCAAGCAGCAAGGGGGGGGGGCGACGCGGGGAGGAGCTAAGCAGCGGCGGTGGCTGGGTAGTGCAACAACAGGAGCGACCCAGGGCAGCGCGGAGGCACGGACGGGCGCGGGCGACGCACGCGGGGACACACGGCGGCGCAGCCAAACGCGGGGATGGGCGCGGGCAGGCGCAGGCTAGCAGGGGCGCACACAGACACGACAAGCAAGAGGCACGCGGCGACGCCGGAGCGACGCGGTGAGCGAGCGAGGTCGCGAGAGAGAGGAGGAGGAGAAAGGGCGCGCGCTCACAGTGGGGGAGTAGGGACCGGGCAACGGGGCGCGGGGAGCGACTCGGGGAGGAGGACGAGGAGACGACGGCGTCGACATAGAAGAGGCACACCGGCGAGGGAGCGCCGGCGACGGGCGACGGCGGGCGACCAGGGCGTCGGGGTCGTTGCCCCCCGATCCAGATCGGGGGGGAGGGGAATCCGGCGGAGGGGGGCTCGGCGCGGCGATGCAGCTACGGGGTCACGGGGCGCCGGCGAGGGGCGCACGTTGCCTACCCCCGATCCAGATCGGGGGAGCCAGAGAGAGGAGTGGGGCGCGTGGGGAGGGAGAAGTGATGGTTGCTGCGGGGGCTAGCTAGGGTTACGGGGGGTAAGGGGAAACCGGGGGGGCGATCGGCTAGCCTGGTTGGCCAGTTGGGCCATTCGGCCCTGCGAGAGGGGGGGGCTTGCGGCCTGCCGGGCCGGAGCCCAGGGTGGTTTTTCTTTCTTTGTTTGTTTAGTTTTCTCTTTTGTATTTTCTTTTCTTTTATTTATTTACTTTTCTGTTTTAAATCATTTTGAATTATTTAGGCCTTTTATAAAAATGTGTTTACTACACCATATTTATCTATGTAATGTTTAGTACAAACCGAACATTTTTATTTTAATGTCTGAAAACTTTTATTATTTACCCAACTTTGAATTTGAATTTTGGACCGGTTTTGATCTAACGATAGATTAGTAGCAGTAACCGTGGTGACGTGGCACCATTAGCGTGGGATCACTGTAGCTTAATCATCCAGGCGTCACAATTCTCCTCCACTACAAGAAATCTCGTCCCGAGATTTAAGAGGTGGAATAAGGGGGAAAGTTCTGGTTACGATATTCTAACGGATCTTCTCAGTCTTGGTTGCTCTTCTTGAAGAGGTCGATCCATTACATAGACATCTTCATTTCCCTGTTTCAGGTCATCATGGTGACGTCGGCATCCTTTCTCCAGGAACTCCATCGTACTTACGAAAGATTAAAGGGTGGGCATTCTGGGAGAACGGACGTCGGCAAGGTTGACTATCGGGTCAACAACATCGAGGAAGGTGTCGGAAAGTAACTCTCAAATCGAATCTTAAGAAATTATCGAGAGCAAAGTAAGGAGGTAACCTGGGAAGTTTCGAGCAGGCAGGCAATCGTTCGATGCCTGTTATAGGGCGTGAAAGGATCAAAACAACGGGAATAAGTATTGTGTCCGATATTAGACCTGAAGGTGGCTCATGAATTACATACGAGGCCACGCGCGAGGAACAACCTTGGGAACAGGGGTGTACACATGGGAGTCAGGGTTCGATCCTGTGGAACTGTGGGTTATGGGCCCATCATGAGGGTTAAGAGTAGGAAGGGCGACGACGTCTTGCATGATAATGTAAGCAAGGCAGGTCAGAGGATAGGTTGTCAGTTATGTTGGCAACAACATTAGTACCAAGGGCGAGGGACGAAGAGAACCATTTTCCTGCTCGTTGAACGAGGCGGACCAATAGGCAAAGTTCTCGTCCATCGGTGGTTACCGGAATGTCAACAACAATAATAATAAGGTCTTACTGACAGAGTTGTTCACCGAGGTGCTTACTTAAGCAGGGATTTAACTCTGCTCACACAAGTTAGATTACAAGAAAGGTGAAACAAAACAATGTAAAGGAAAATGTGATTATTATGATAATCAGACCAATGGAAAGGAAAGGTGTTTATACCCAAGTATTGGAGTATAACTTCCCCCAGGAAAGGTAGAGCATGATAGGGCTTCAAGTATTAAACTGTTTAGACAAAGGGGCAAGGAATTTATGAGGTTTACCCATACAACGGTGTTTGGATAATTGATCAAGAACAGTTAGTATTGCGCTCCCAATGTTCTTGTTGATGATCGGAGTTCCACACACATGCTTCGGGATAGTGTTGACATGGTCATCGGGGAAAGGTCAAACTTCGGATACACAAAGGATCCATTGGAACAACTTATAGAATAAGTCTTACTGTTTCCTCATGGAAGAATGGATAACATAGCAAAAGGGAATTATAACAATAGGGTCTCCGGCCTGGTGGGCTAGGTATGACCCCACTTTACTGGGTCATATAAAGACCAATGTTATAATTCTTGGAAATATGTTCCAACCATCATATCTGACTGAGGTTCAGATCCGATTGGTGTCAGGATAACTCAGAAGAAAAGGTGCGACACAATTTACGAGATGACAATGTAAGATTCTCGAGAAATGAGCTATGGAGCGAGTTCCGACACACAAGTTCATCATTTAATCAAGGAGAGGTGAGGAGGTGGCTGATTGACTCAGCGACAATCCATTGACATTTCCAAAAAGGATGGATTTCCACAACTATGTGAACAAGGAGATAACATTTGTCAGATCAAATGATATAATGAGGTATGCTGGAGGAAAACATACACAGTTAAACATTGGTAGAAAGGTGCGCCCGAAATATGGGTTGGGCTGCACGACCAACGTCAGAATAGTGATTCAATAATCAATAGTCTAAGAATGAATGGCCGACCATTAACTTCAAAGAAATAGGGTTGCTAGAAGTACAGAACTCAAACAACATCGTTAGCATATTGGTATCCTGGTTAAAAACAACATGGGGACCAAGGAAGAATGGTGATGGTGAGAAGTATCACCATATCGAGAATTTCTAAGAGGTGGTAAAATTCTCATGACATTATTGACACAAAAGATGGTAATACTCCAAGGTAAAGAAGAACAATTGTTGGATAGCATGGATCTCAAGGTATAACACAAAACACTAACAAGTTTGTGTTGAACGGAGGGCAATAAAGTGGTCAATGATAACACAATCATCGAGGGGCAAGTATGGTATTTCCCATCATGAATTCGATTCAGACTTGGAAGAAGGCATATCATTGTTGGTGATGATCACGACACATTTGTCGAGAGTTTTCCTGAAGATGTAATCGATCGGCGATGACATCAAGTCAAATGAATGATGGAGCGAAAAGTTATTGGAACCACGGTTACAACACAAACTCAAAATCAAGCTTGTTTGAGGTGAAAGGGTATGACGAGGAAGATCGACATAAGATTAGCTATCGTCGCAAATTGTGCTCCCGAAGAAGGGCCAGATATCACAGTTAAAATTAGCACTATCATGATATAGACGAGTAGGCTAGGAATGACGTGATCGAGTTCAAACTCGTAAGTAATGAACATTACTAAGAGTTGTTGAATCGCGGTGTGGATTCGATTCAGTTGTCGGTGTCCTTGAGGGGTTCTAACAACTCAGGACCCGTTGGAAAAATGGAATCGGCGAGAATAATAGTTGATGAAAAACTCATGCGAAGTTATGTAGTTCCATGGTATTTTTGAGATACCAGAGTGTAATGCTCGACGGTAGATCAAAGTAAGGGTTGGACAGGCGCAATGATCTGCAGAAGACAAGTACTTCAACTTGTCCGAGAAATGGTATTTAAAAGGAGAACGTGACCGGAACAACGATTGCAAAATGCCAGATCCCAGATATAAGATAAACTTATACCAAGGAAATATTTATTTGAAGAGAAGCTTTGATGATAAGATCTACATCGTGTCCATGGGCATGAACGCAAGGTTCAAGGTCGACTCCCACTTCTCCAATGCGTACCCTTTCATTCACTTCTCATTTTCGATGAAGTCGTAGTGTTGAAATTTTATCTAGTAAATCACCAGAAGAATATGACTCGTGAAAACTCTCAGGTTTGCACAGATTAGGGAAGGCATGGGCCCAACCCATCGGGTATCTTAGAAACATATACCACAAGCTTCAATAGTAAATACCACTAGCTCGAAAACAGAGCATGGTTGAGAAAACAGAGGATACAATTTACCCAAGGCTTTATATATCCGTGGAAAGACTCACAAGGTTATTTGAATATGAAGGACACTATCGGGTAAAATCCAACAAAGGATCTGATGGTCCTCAAGGGATCTGATGTGAGAATCGGTACTCAACCAGAGGAATAAACAATGCAAGGAGATCAGACTATAGAAACAAGTGACTAATTCAAAGCTCAAATGCAAAAGGGATTATGATTTCCGATCAAGGGATCAGAAGCAAACGCTCTTATCAAGGATGGATAAGTTGCGTAGACTTAGGGGTACAATCGATGGCAGTCCGACTGGTCGGGAACTAACTCATGTTTAAAAGGATGTCTGAGCCGGAAAGATAATTTAGAAGGGTTGATAGATGATTGTGTGCATTCGCACACATGTTGAATCAATAGGATCAAAATGACGGTGTCAAAAGATACTAGTGAATATTGCTAGTGATATGGGAGCATCCATAATGTAAGCATACAAGTATTTGCAGAGCATTAGTTGCTAAGGATTTTCAAAGGATTGAATAGTATTTCAAAGGCTTTTGTGAAACATCTGAACAACTGGGGATGAGCGGATACTCGGAAAGTGCGAGAAATTACTCTTAGGGGTATTCAGGTGGCAAAGAACTGCAAGGCAGTAGGCACAAAATATCCTCGGGGTATCTTGTAATAACAAGATCGACTGGGAATAAAGGTAAGCACGACAGGAGTAAGTATTTACCCATAGGGATATTTCGGTGGAAGGGAATTGCAAAAGCAACGGGCACAAGGTCTAGAGAGAATATCGGAGAGTATCATCAAAATCTTCTGGTGAAGCCGGCGATCATCTATAACAAGGGGCTCTCCGGGAGAAAGTTGTTACGAGAACCTAGAGTAAGATTTATTAAAATCATTTAACCCGAATAGAAGAGATGTCAGAGTCCCAGAGTAAAGGTCGAGGAGTAAAAGATCCTAGTACCACCCGATGGCAACGTAAGGCACACAGCCAAGTTAGTAAAAGTTTTTGTAATGTCTAGACTCGACTTCGGCCAAGGAGTGTGGAAGGGGGATTCCTACTGGCAGTTGGCTCTGATACCAACTTGTGCCGCCCCCGATTCAATCGTACACTAATCATGCACGCAAATGTGTACGATCAAGACCAGGGACTCACGGGAAGATATCACAACACAACTCTACAAATAAAATAAGTCATACCAGCATCATAATACAAGCCAGGGGCCTCGAGGGCTCGAATACAAGTGCTCGATCATAGATGAGTCAGCGGAAGCAACAATATCTGAGTACAGACATAAGTTAAACAAGTTTGCCTTAAGAAGGCTAGCACAAACTGGGATACAGATCGAATGAGGCGCATGCCTCCTGCCTGGGATCCTCCTAACTACTCCTAGTCGTCGTCAGCGGGCTGCATGTAGTAGTAGGCACCTCCCGAGTAGTAGGAGTCTTCGTCGACGGTGGCGTCTGGATCCTGGGCTCCATCGTCTGTTTGCAGCAACCGGGTAGAAGGGAAAGGGGAAAAGGGGGGGAAAAGCAACCGTGAGTACTCATCCAAAGTACTCGCAAGCAAGGAGCTAAACTACATATGCATGGATATATGTGTAAAGGGCCATATCAGTGGACTGAACTGCAGAATGCCAGAATAAGAGGGGGATAGCTAGTCTTATCGAAGACTACGCTTCTGGTCGCCTCCGTCTTGCAGCAGGTAGAAGAGAGTAGACTGAAGTCCTCCAAGTAGCGTCGTATAGCATAATCCTACCCGGCGATCCCCTCCTCGATGCCCTGTTGGAGAGCAATCACCGGGTTGTATCTGGCACTTGGAAGGGTGTGTTTTATTAAGTATCCAGTTCTAGTTGTCATAAGGTCAAGGTACAACTCCGGGTCGTCCTTTTACCAAGGGACACGGCTATTCGAATAGATAAACTTCCCTGCAGGGGTGCACCACATAGCCCAACACGCTTGATCCCATTTGGCCGGACACACTTTCCTGGGTCATGCCCGGCCTCGGAAGATCAACACGTCGCAGCCCCACCTAGGCACAACAGAGCGGTCAGCACGCCGGTCTAAACCTATGCGCACAGGGGTCTGGGCCCATCGCCCTGAGCACACCTGCACGTTGCGTACGCGGCCGGAAGCAGATCTAGCCCCCTTAATACAAGTGCGAGCTTACGATCCAATGCGGCGCGCGCCACTCAGTCGTTGACGTCAAAAAGTGCTTCGGCTGATACCACGACGCCGAGTGCCCATATCTTTCCCGCGTAGTTGGTTAGTGCGTATAGACCAAATGGCCAGACTCAGATCAAATACCCAGATCTTGTTAAGCGTGTTAAATATCCGCAAACGCCAACAGGGCCAGGCTCACCTCTCACCCAGGTAGCCCCGAACTGCCCTGCCGCTCCGCCTCAAAGATCCACTCGCGGGTACTCCTCGAGCCAACCCGACTTTGGTCACCACATGTATCATGTATATAGTATAATATATATCCATGATCATCTCCCGAGGTGATCACAGCCCAGTAGTATAGCATGGCAGACAGACAAGAGTGTAGGGCCACTAATGGAACACTAGCATCCTAAACTATAAAGGTAGGATTGCAGGTAAAGGTATCAACAGTAGTATCAAAGACAGGCTATGCATCAGGATAGGAATAACGAAAGCAGTAACATGCTACACTACTCTAATGCAAGCAGTATAGAGGAGAGTAGGCGATATTTGGTGATCAAGGGGGGGGGGGCTTACCTGGTTGCTAAGACAAGAAGGAGGGGTCGTCAACTCCGTAGTCGTACTGGGTAGCAGCAGCGTCGGTCTCGGTGTCTAGCAAGAGAAGAGGGGGGAGAAACAATAAATATTTAAGCAAACAGATGCATAGCGATGCATGACATGACAAGTAACGGTGTTAGGGGTGCCCTAACGCGGTATGCGGTGATACCGGTGAAAGGGGAAAACATCCGGGAAAGTATTCCCGGTGTTTCGCGTTTTCGGGCAAAGGAGCCGGAGGGGGAAAGTTGTGAGTTGGATAGGTTAGGGATGCGTGGCGGATGAACGGGCTGCGCATTCGAATTCGGCTCGACGTTCTGAGCAACTTTCATGTTGAAAATAATTTAATCCAAGTTACGGATTAAAAGTTATGATTTTCTAAAGATTTTATTAGTTTCTGTAATTTAATAAAATATTTAAATAAATTCGAAATTAGATTTATGACATCAGCATGATGTCATGCTGACGTCAGCAGTCAACAGGGTTGACTGGTCAACCGGACCAGTGGGTCCCGCTGGTGAGTGACACATTTTTAATTAGACATATTAGTTAACCTAATTAGTATTAATTAGGGGTGGGCCCCACTATCATACTAATTAATTAATTGACTAATAGTTTAATTAGTTTAGTTATCTGATTAGTTTAATTAATCAAAATTAATTAAGTTAATTAATTCTTTAATTAATTTTCTATTTTTTTATTTTTATTTTTATTTTTTTATTTAAACGTTTTGTGGGGGGGTAGGGCCCCACATGTCATAGGCGAGAGGGGCCTTGTGGGCGTTGGGTTAGCGCTAACGGGCGCGGCACCCAGGCCAATTGGGCATATGCCTGGGTCAACAGGGGCGGCCATCGGCACAGTGAGGCCGGTCGCCTGAGGTGGCAGCGGCGAGGCCGTGTCCGGTGTTGGCCACCCGGGCGCTGTGGAGCGCCGGCCAGGGGAAGCGGGGCCGCAGCAAGCAGCAAGGGGGGGTGACGCGGGGAGGAGCTAAGCAGCGGCGGTGGCTGGGTAGTGCAGCAACAGGAGCGACCCAGGGCAGCGCGGAGGCACGGACGGGCGCGGGCGGCGCACGCGGGGACACATGGCGGCGCAGCCGAACGCGGGGATGGGCACGGGCAGGCGCAGGCTAGCAGGGGCGCGCGCGGACACGGCAGGCAAGAGGCGCGCGGCGACGCCGGAGCGACGCGGTGAGCGAGCGAGGTCGCGAGAGAGAGGAGGAGGAGAAAGGGCGCGCACTCACAGTGGGGGAGTAGGGACCGGGCAACGGGGCGCGGGAGCGACTCGGGGAGGAGGACGAGGAGGCGACGGCGTCGACGTCGACGTAGAAGAGGCAGACCGGCGAGGGAGCACCGGCGACGGGCGGCGGCGGGCGACCAGTGCGTCGGGGTCGTTGCCCCCCGATCCAGATCGGGGGGGAGGGGAATCCGGCGGAGGGGAG
Organism: Aegilops umbellulata; assembly: GCA_032464435.1. Lineage (NCBI taxonomy): Eukaryota > Viridiplantae > Streptophyta > Magnoliopsida > Poales > Poaceae > Aegilops > Aegilops umbellulata. The sequence goes on along the minus strand of CP136057.1, from coordinate 538,855,284 downwards.
CTCGGCGCGGCGACGCAGCCATGGGGTCACGGGGCGCCGGCGAGGGGCGCACGTTTCCTACCCCCGATCCAGATCGGGGAAGCCAGAGAGAGGAGTGGGGCGCGTGGGGGGGGGGAGAAGTGATGGTTGCTGCGGGGGCTAGCTAGGGTTACGGGGGGTAAGGGGAAACCGGGGGGGGCGATCGGCTCGCCTGGTTGGCCAGTTGGGCCATTCGGCCCTGGGAGAGGGGGGGGCTTGCGGCCTGCCGGGCCGAAGCCCGGGGGGTTTTTCTTTCTTTGTTTGTTTAGTTTTCTCTTTTGTATTTTCTTTTCTTTTATTTATTTACTTTTCTGTTTTAAATCATTTTGAATTATTTAGGCCTTTTATAAAAATGTATTTACTACACCATATTTATCTATGTAATATTTAGTACAAACCGAACATTTTTATTTTAATGTCTGAAAACTTTTATTATTTACCAAACTTTGAATTTGAATTTTGGACCGGTTTTGATCTAACGATAGATTAGTAGCAGTAACCGTGGTGACGTGGCACCATTAGCGTGGGATCACTGTAGCTTAATTATCCGGGCGTCACAATATTCCTCGCCCTCGCTTCTACCATGGTTTTCTCCGTCATGGACGGCCCAAAGAATGCCATGTAGCTACGTCTCCGGCCCGCCTAGGATGGAAAGCCCATTTTCTGTCATAATTTTTTGTCACAGAAGTAGGAGCCCACCACATCTATGATGATACCGGGTTTTGTCACAATTATCATCATAGAAGTGTCATAAGCATGACAGGAAAAAAATTCGTTGGGCCCAAAGTGTCACGGATGTGTCTTTTTTTTGTAGTGCGAGGAATCAACCAAAGGTTTCCATTACCATGCTACAAGACCAAGACCGCCAGGATAGCAGGACGGAGGTCATCGCCGAGCCCACCATGGTGTCACTACCTGAAGCTTTCCAGGCGAAGACTACCTTTTGTCAGGATAAGATGTACTAGTTGTCTTCCTTCAAATTGGCCGTTGTGGGATCTCATCCCGCCTTCATTTTGGGGAGAGGACAAAGGCCTCTATAAATAGAGGCTCGCTACCACCATACAGGGGGGTCCGGATCAAGTCCATCCTCATACCCACCAGCTCACCCAAGAACACACCTCCTGAGGTTGTTCTCCTCTTGTACTAGTTCATCCTCAGCCCACCTCGAGGCTAATCCACCACAAAGTAGGAGTAGGGTTTTACACCGCAAGGCGGCCCGAACCTGGGTAAACTTCCGTGTCCCATTTCCTTCTAGTTCATCGAGCTAGGCCGTGGGATCGATGTGTTGGCAGACAGGGGAGGTTGAGTTCTTCACACAGACCCCAAAGTCGAATCTATCTTGGGTCTTGAAAGTGCAACTATCCCTTGGTGGTTTTGGTAATTCCTAACAACATATAGCTCATTGAGCTATCATTATTCCAAGATTAATATTTCAGGAAAAGCTTAATGAATGGCATGGCATGGATGAGGAAAGTGGACCCCTCAAAATACTAAGGACAAAAATATTGGCTCAAGCTCAAAGCTCAAGACTCTACATTTTATATTTTAGTGATCCAAGATCACATTGAGTCTATAGGAAAAGCCAATACTATCAAGGAGGGATGAGGCGTTGCTTGATGAGGTTGTTGCTTCATAGTGCTTAGTGATATGCTCCAAAACCCTCAACTACCTTCCCACATCCACATATGACCTAAACCAAAAGTCAAACTCGGCCCCACCGATTCTTTTTATCCGGCGCCACCGAGTCCAAATGTCATAGCCACTGCCACAAACCCTAGGCAAATCGGTCTCACCGATAGGGATCTCGGTCACACCGAGATGGGGTTGTAATCTCTCTGTTTCCATTCGTAACGTTTCGGTCCTACCGAGATGAGCGATCGGTCCCACCGAGATTGCAATGTAAACTCTCTGTTTCCCTTTTGTAACATTTTGGTCCCACCAAAATGAGCGAGTCGGTCCCACCGAGTTTACCAGACCAACTCTCGGGTTAGCTTATTACCAAAATCGGTCCCACCGAGTTTGTGTAATCGGTCACACCGAGATTACGTTATGCCCTAACCCTAACCATATCTGTCCTACCGAGTTGCATCTCAGTCCCACCGAAAATCCAAACGGTCACTAGGTTTGCTAAATCGGTCCGACCGGGTTTCTCAATTCGGTCTCACCGAGATTGGTAAATTGTGTGTAATGGTTAGTTTTTGTTTGGAGGCTATATATACCCCTCCACCCACTCTTCATTCGTGGAGAGAGCCATCAGAACATATCTACACTTCCAATACACATTTTTTGAGAGAGAACCACCTACTCATGTGTTGAGGCCAAGATATTCCATTCCCACCATAAGAATCTTGATCTCTGGCCTTCCCCAAGTTGCTTTCCACTCAAATCTTCTTTCCAACAAATCCATATCCTGAGAGAGAGAGAGAGAGTTGAGTGTTGGGGAGACTATCATTTGAAGCACAAGAGCAAGAAGTTCATCATCAACACACCATTTGTTACTTCTTGGAGAGTGGTGTCTCCTAGATTGGCTAGGTGTCACTTGCTCCGACAAGATTGTGGAGTTGAACCAAGGAGTTTGTAAGGGCAAGGAGATCGCCTACTTCGTGAAGATCTACCGCTAGTGAGGCAAGTCCTTCGTGGGCGATGGCCATGATGGGATAGACAAGGTTGCTTCTTCGTGGACCCTTCGTGGGTGGAGCCCTCCGTGGACTCGCGCAACCGTTACCCTTCGTGGGTTGAAGTCTCCATCAACGTGGATGTACGATAGCACCACCTACCGGAACCATGACAAAAACATCCGTGTCTCCAATTGCGTTTGAATTCTCCAAACCCTTCTCTTTACATTCTTGCAAGTTGCATGCTTTACTTTCCGCTGCTGATATAATCTTTGCATGCTTGCTTGAATTGTGTTAAGATTGCTTGACTTGTGCTAAGATAGCTAAAATCTGCCAAAGACTAAAATTGGGAAAAGGATAGATTTTTAATTGGTCAAGTAGTCTAATCACCCCCCTCTAGACATACTTTCGGTCCTACAAGTGGTATCAGAGCTTTGGTCTCCATTTGCTTTGATTTCCATAGCTTTTGGTGGTCATAGCCTTGGTTTCACAACCTAGGAGAGTATGGCGTCTAGCGAGGGAAATTATCACCGTAGAGGTCCTTACTTTGATGGTACTAATTTTGCTAGTTGGAAGCATAAGATGAAAATGCATATTCTTGGACATAACCCCACCATTTGGGATATTGTGTGTATTGGCTTGCAAGGTGACTTCTTTGATGGGAAAGAACCGAATCGTGAAGCCACCGCGGAAGAGTTGAAAATGCTGCAATACAACGCTCAAGCTTGTGATATCCTCTTCAACGGATTGTGCCCCGAAGAATTCAACAAAATCAGTCGTCTTGAGAATGCAAAGGAAATTTGGGATACTTTGATTGACATGCATGAAGGTACCGACTCCGTCAAGGAATCCAAGTTGGATGTGCTTCAAAGTCAACTTGACAAGTTCAAAATGAAGGATGGTGAAGGTGTCGCTGAAATGTACTCTAGGCTTGCTCTTATCACAAATGAGATTGCCGGCTTAGGAAGTGAAGAGATGACCGAAAGATTCATCATCAAGAAGCCTAAGAGCCTTGGATGGAAAATATGATACCGTGTGCACATTGATTCAAATGATGCCCAATTACAAAGATCTCAAGCCAACGGAAGTCATTGGAAGAATTGTTGCTAATGAGATGTCACTCAAGGATAAGGAGGAACTTCACAACAAATCAAGTGGTGCTTACAAAGCCTCATGTGAATCCCCCAAATCATCAAGTGAGAAACAAACCTTCAATGAAGAATTGAGCTTAATGGTGAAGAACTTCAACAAATTCTAAAAGAGTAGAAGCAAAGAAAGAAGCTCCAAGTCAAGGTCCTACAATGACAAAAATCTTCTAGTCGAGAGCAAAACTGCTACAATTGTGGAAGGCCCGGACACTATTCCAATGAGTGTACGGCACCCCACAAAAGAAGAGAAGATTCTCCAAAAAGAAGAAGTAGAAGAGAAGAATCACCACCTAGAGAAAGAAGGAGTAGAGATGATCGTTATGAACGAAGATCCTCATGGAGAAGCAAGGATTCGGAAAGAAAGGACAAGTCATCAAGGAGCTATACAAACGAAGACATCAAGCTCATGTTGATGAATGGGTATCCAGCTCCGACTCCGACAAGCACTCCGAGAGAAGCTATCACTCCGACTCCGAATATACTCAAGATGAAGGTGTTGCCGGTATAGCACTTGTGTCAACCAACTCCTAAGACATATTTGATTCACCAAATGAAGGAATTGGAACATGCTCCATTCCCAAAGGTCCAAAGGTATCACACCCGAGTATGTTGATTTTAATAGTGATGAAGATGACTTGTTAGGTGATGATGATTTACTTGTTGACAACTCTAGTGATGAATACTATGATGAAACATCAATTAATCATGCTAATCAAGATGAAACGAATGACAATGATAAGGAGAAGATTGAGTATCTAACTAAAGAACTAAACACTCTTAAGTTAGCTCATGAAACTATCTTAGGAGATCATCGAGAACTTTTAATGACTCATGAGAAATTATGTTTTGAAAAGCTCAACCTTGAGCAAGAGCATGAGTTCTTAAAGGCAAGCAATGATGATCTTCGCAAAAAAAGTTCTTCTTACATTGCCAAGCGTTTACTCTTATCCACTTACATGCCTCAAGTCAAGTCTAGTAACAAGAACAAGAAAGATTCTTCCTCTAGTAGTAACAATAATCATGCTAACTCCAATGTGGTTGCTGCTAGTAGTTCCCTTGATTTCACTAATGATTCTCTTAGCTAAGTTACACTTGAGCAAGAAAATAGCTTATTGAAGGGAATTATAGAGAAAGGTGTTTACAAGAGCCTTGCCGGGAGTAAGCAATTCGAGGAAACTGTACGCAAGCAAGGATGGCATCGGAAGAACCAAGGTGTTGGTTTTGAACGAAAGTTCAATGCCAATGGAGTTGAGTGGGAAGAAGATCTATACCCCAAGACGAAGTTTGTTCCTCAACAAGATAAGTATGATCCTACTTCTTTCAAAGGGACACAAGCTCAAGATGATCTTCCACCAGAAGACCACAAGCAAAAAGGCAAGGACAAGCTTCAAGAGGAAATTGATGCATTTGAAGAAGCTCCTAAGGCCTTGGTCAAGTGGGTTCCCAAGACTACTTCAAGTTCCACTTCATCAAGTACAACTACAACTCCGAGGATTCCCATCAAGATGGTGTGGATCCCGAAGAAGAAGCACTAGAGAGTTCTTGAGGGTGACTCTGCCAACATACTTCACTCTTATCATTTTGGCAAGAACGAGTGCAATCAACTTCCACATCTTGCACTAGTTCAAGGAGTCACAAACCCTCTTGTTGGTAAGACAAGGGACAAGGTAACCTAAAGCTTTCATAGACATCATCTTGTGTGTGCATCAATCTATGTCTATGGATATCCTTGTTTGTTCCTTGTGGGACTAACCCGTGTAGGTATTGAAAGTGCAACTCACTCCAAAGGATAGCTCCAAATGCTCTACATCAACATTGAGCATCCACATCTTCAAAATCTACATGAAGTCATCATCGACAAAACCCAAGGTTAGTTCATCCCTCTTAGGGGGCATCTCACATCTAGGGGTAGCTTTACTCTAAGAATTGAGCTAAAGCAACTCTAATGGTGTGAAAACAACAACGCTTTATGTAAAAGTGGTAACCCCACTTGTGCTTAAACAATGAGTATGACCTATGATCAAATGTTCTCATTTGACTCCTAAGTCAATATACTCATATAAATATGACCTAGTCATCGCCAATTTCTTGATAGATGCTAGAATTGGTTGTGCATGCTTTGCCACATATTTCAATTGCCATTTTATTGTGTGAGCATGTTGGTTGCATAATTTACTCATTCAAGGACATCCACTTGTTGTTTTGATTGATTGGTTTCTTTTTCTCTTGCCAAGTGGATGGACAAGAATGCCTAAGAACCTTCTCTAGCTATCTATGTTTTTCTCGTCTCAAACTCTATTCATGCCACAACACAAAATTTGGTCAAGTCAGATTCGAACCACTCTGTGTGAGGAGCACTCGGAGTCCCCGATTCGTCATAGACTTAAACTTCAAAAACTTCTTTGTGCGTTTCGGTCTGACCGATTCATCCATTTCGGTCATACCGAGATCACTAAGTCGATCTAGGTTTTCAGTCTCGGTGCAACCGATTTGAACTTTTGGGTCACATCGAGTTACAGTAACTGTTTGCAGTTATGCATCTCGGTGCCACCGAGTTGTTCCACTCGGTCACACCGACAGGGTCGGGCTATATATACCCACGGACAAAATTTGGAAATTTTCTCCAAACTCTTTCGCCCACGCTTAGCCCGCTCTGCCTCCAGGGTCTCCGTATTGTCCTCCTCGTCGCCAGTTGCCTCCTGCCGCTGGTCTCCGCCGCCGTCAACGGGAATCATCCCCGCCGTTGCCGTCGTAGTGAGTTCATCGCCTAACTAGGGTATGAACTCGATCACTATGCTATCCTTATCTGATTCCTAGCACATTGTGTTCGCCATGAATCTTGCCACGATTGAAACTATCTTATCCAGTCAAAAACACTCCGTAGATTAGAGATGATTTGAAAATTTAGGGTTAGGTTTCCGCCGAAACCATCTCGGACCAACCGAGTTGTGGAACTCGGTACTACCGATTCGGCTCGGGCCATTGCACATGAGATTCTCGGTCTGGCCGAGAATTGAAAATCGGTGTGACCGAGTTCAGGACTTTGTGAAACCCTAGCAGTCTCTGTGCCACCGAACTATGACTCGGTCTGACCAAGTTCACTAGTTTAGGTTCCAATAGCTGCTTCGGTATCACCGAGTTTACAAATCGGTTGATTCGAAATGCTTTCTGAGAAAAACTAAAACTAAGTTTTTGATTCATTCTTTTGCAAAAACCTCTATATTTTGTGATGCTCATCCACTCTACCTCATCTATAATCTATTCACAGGGTCAGTTGTCAGAGTTTGCATCATGTCTGATCAAAGTGATAGTCAGAACAAGTCACAGGAGCAGGTTCACATGAGTGAGGGCACTAGTCCCACTAGCAGCTCAGATGATGGAAGCAGGAGCACCCCAAGCAACCTACCCAAAGCTGCCACCAGGGCCAGAAAGAAGAAAACTTCTGAGTCTGAGGATGAAGACTATGTGGCAGTTGAGGATGAGGCCACTTCCAAGAAGAAAGTGCTTAAAAAGGAGTATGGCATAGTTGCTGCATCCAAGCCAGGTCTGAAGACCAAGAAGCCAGCAGGAAGACCGCCAATGTCCAAAGCCAGGGCATCCTCTCAGAAACCCTCCAAGTCAACTAGAGGAGATGAGGCTGCAAAAGAGAAGAAGGAAAGAAAGAGGGGCAGATGGTGCAAGAAAGTTGATCCAATGGCAGAATTTGAGAAGCACTCTTCTGAAGAAGAAGAAGAAGAAGAAGAAGAAGAAGAAGAAGAAGAAGAAGAAGAAGAAGAAGAAGAAGAAGAAGAAGAAGAAGAAGAAGAAGAAGAAGAAGAAGAAGAAGAAGAAGAAGAAGAAGAAGAAGAAGAAGAAGAAGAAGAAGAAGAAGAAGAAGAAGAAGAAGAAGAAGAAGAAGAAGAAGAAGAAGAAGAAGAAGAAGAAGAAGAAGAAGAAGAAGAAGAAGAAGAAGAAGAAGAAGAAGAAGAAGAAGAAGAAGAAGAAGAAGAAGAAGAAGAAGAAGAAGAAGAAGAAGAGAAGGAAGAAGAAGAAGAAGAAGAAGAAGAAGAAGAAGAAGAAGAAGAAGAAGAAGAAGAAGAAGAAGAAGAAGAAGAAGAAGAAGAAGAAGAAGAAGAAGAAGAAGAAGAAGAAGAAGAAGAAGAAGAAAGAAGAAGAAGAAGAAGAAGAAGAAGAAGAAGAAGAAGAAGCAGAAGAAGAAGAAGAAGAAGAAGAAGAAGAAGAAGAAGAAGAAGAAGAAGAAGAAGAAGAAGAAGAAGAAGAAGAAGAAGAAGAAGAAGAAGAAGAAGAAGAAGAAGAAGAAGAAGAAGAAGAAGAAGAAGAAGAAGAAGAAGAAGAAGAAGAAGAAGAAGAAGAAGAAGAAGAAGAAGAAGAAGAAGAAGAAGAAGAAGAAGAAGAAGAAGAAGAAGAAGAAGAAGAAGAAGAAGAAGAAGAAGAAGAAGAAGAAGAAGAAGAAGAAGAAGAAGAAGAAGAAGAAGAAGAAGAAGAAGAAGAAGAAGAAGAAGAAGAAGAAGAAGAAGAAGAAGAAGAAGAAGAAGAAGAAGAAGAAGAAGAAGAAGAAGAAGAAGAAGAAGAAGAAGAAGAAGATAGTATGGATGTCTAAAGGCACTAGATACCAGTCAACAGTAGCAGAATGGGCTCAATTGATCAATGCTCCTGAGGAGAATGAAGATGACTTGGATGTCTATGCCAAGAAGAAGAAGGATCACAACTCCATGGCTAGCATGTACAAGGAGATTCCTGATGCAGATCTTGAGACTCACCAATTTGGATCAGTGAAACATCTGCTGTCAGGACTGCCTACTATCAATTGGATACTCAGGCACACTCTTCTGCCCAAGTCTGGTGATCAGAGAATGATCAGAGGCCACTCCATCAATCTGCTACATATATTTGATGTGCCACAAAAGTTCAAGGTCCTGAGTCTTATAGTTGAAACTATCAAGAGGACATCTGCTGACCAGAAAAGAAGCTGTGGGTATGCCCCACAGATCCAGGAGTTGATTAACTCCAAGATGGGCACTGGCACGTACTTGTTAGACAAGGAGCACCTGCCTATCTATCTAGATTTTGAGGACAATAAAGTGGTTATGAATGAGGATGAACCATCTTCTGTGCAAGTTCAAGCAAAAAGGGAGAAGGTAAAGGCTGAGAAAGCTGCAAAGATGCCAACCATGGAAGAGGCATCTCAGTATCTTCTGAAGAGCAAGCAAGATCAGCTTGGCTACTTGATTGCATCCACTCTAAGGATTGAGAAAGGACTGGCCACCCTAACTCGAAACCAGGAGAGCTTGGAAAGGATCATGGAGCAGAAGTTCTATGACATGGATCTGAAGGTAACAGAGATCCAATCTGTTGTGGAGCAACTTCAGGATGATATGCAGGAGAGGAAGGGCAAGACAACCACTCAGGCATTTGCCAGAGTGCCTAGAGCTTAGAGGTCAACTGCAGTGCCAGTAACAGACACCAGAGCCACTTCATCTGCACCTGCTACAGCTTCAGTACAACCAGCTCCAGCACCTACTCCGACAGCTCCATCTACATCGACTGAAGCCTTCTTCTTGGAGTTCTCCGGACACCACCACCTGAAGACCAAGCCCGAGAGACGATTTAGTGCTATGCATTTTCTATGAACTTTTTGGTAACTTGTTGCCAAAGGGGGAGAAAAATGTATAGATCATAGGCTTCGAGAGAGAGCGTTTCTTTTTTATTCTCTCTTGCTTTGGTGGTTGAACTTTATTTGCTTGATTGAGATACTTTCTGTCTGTGTGATACTTGGATGATCATGTGTGTTGGATCATATGCTACATTAATGCTTGTTGGATGACATTATCATTTTATCCCTATATGATCATTCACTTTTCTTGGTGATGAGTGCATGTATTTAATTATTATCATTTTGAGCACTCCACCAAGATGTATGTGACATGGAAGAGTAACCCATGAGCCTAACTCTCTGTGCATTTGCAGTCCAAAGCAAATCATAAACTATGCACAAATTTAGGGAGAGCTCTTGCTTTTCACATACTTCTCAAAGTGACAATGTTTTTCACTATTATTATCATTCGTCGAAGCTTTGATCTATATGTTGTCATCAATTACCAAAAAGGGGGAGAATTAAACTTCAACTATCCCTGGGAGGTTTTCGTAATTCCTAACAACATACAGCTCATTGAGCTAACATTATTCCAAGATTAATATTTCGGGAAAAGCTTAATGAATGGCATGGCATGGATGAGGAAAGTGGGCCCCTCAAAATACTAAGGACAAAAAGATTGGCTCAAGCTCAAAGCTCAAGACTCTACATTATATATTTTAGTGATCCGAGATCACATTGAGTCTATAGGAAAAGCCAATACTATCAAGGAGGGATGAGGTGTTGCTTGATGAGGTTCTTGCTTCATAGTGCTTAGTGATATGCTCCAAACCCCTCAACTACCTTCCCACATCCACATATGACCTAAACCAAAAGTCAAACTCGGACCCACCGATTCTTTTTATCCGACGCCACCGAGTTTAGATGTCATAGCCACAGCCACAAACCCTAGGCAAATCGTCTCACCGATAGGGATCTCGGTCACACCGAGATGGGGTTGTAATCTCTCTGTTTCCCTTCGTAACGTTTCGGTCCTACCGAGATGAGCAATCGGACCCACCGGGATTGCAATGTAAACTCTCTGTTTCCCTTTGGTAACATTTCGGTCCCACCGAAATGAGCGAATCGGTCCCACCGAGTTTACCTGACCAACTCTCGGGTTAGCTTATTACCAAAATCGGTCCCACCGAGTTTGTGTAATCGGTCACACCGAGATTATGTTATGCCCTAACCCTAACCATATCGGTCCTACCGAGTTGCATCTCAGTCCCACCGAAAATCCTAATGGTCACTAGGTTTGCTAAATCGGTCCAACCGAGTTTCTCAATTCGGTCTCACCGAGATTGGTAAATTGTGTGTAATGGTTAGTTTTTGTGTGGAGGCTATATATACCCCTCCACCCACTCTTCATTCGTGGAGAGAGCCATCAGAACATATCTACACTTCCAATACACATTTTCTGAGAGAGAACCACCTACTCATGTGTTGAGGCCAAGATATTCCATTCCCACCATATGAATCTTGTTCTCTAGCCTTCCCCTAGTTGCTTTCCACTCAGATCTTCTTCCCACCAAATCCATATCCTCTGAGAGAGAGTTGAGTGTTGGGGAGACTATCATTTGAAGCACAAGAGCAAGGAGTTCATCATCAACACACCATTTGTTACTTCTTGGAGAGTGGTGTCTCCTAGATTGGCTAGGTGTCACTTGGGAGCCTCCGACAAGATTGTGGAGTTGAACCAAGGAGTTTGTAAGGGCAAGGAGATCGCCTACTTCGTGAAGATCTACCGCTAGTGAGGCAAGTCCTTCGTGGGCGATGGCTATGATGGGATAGACAAGGTTGCTTCTTCGTGGACCCTTCGTGCGTGGAGCCCTCCGTGGACTCGTGCAACCGTTACCCTTCGTGGGTTGAAGTCTCCGTCAACATGGATGTAGGATAGCACCACCTATCTGAACCACGGGAAAAACATCCGTGTCTCCAATTGCGTTTGAATTCTCCAAACCCTTCCCTTTACATTCTTGCAAGTTGCATGCTTTACTTTCCGCTGCTCATATACTCTTTGCATGCTTGCTTGAATTGTGTTAGGATTGCTTGACTTGTGCTAAGATAGCTAAAATCTGCCAAAGACTAAAATTGGGAAAAGGATAGATTTTTAATTGGTCAAGTAGTCTAATACCCCCCTCTAGACATACTTTTGATCCTATAGGTCTGCAGAGCCCGGAATCCAACACAAGTGGTAACTTCATCAATCTTCAAATCCACCAGCTCATTCCATTGTAGGTGCTCGTATGGGTAGGGTGTGCGTACGTCCGTTCATAAATCATAAGAGTGAGTGCATGCATGTGTTTGCAAACATCTGAACCTATAATGTGTTTCCAAAAAATGCATTTGCTACTCATGCATGTGTGTAGTTAATGCAGATTAAAGCACTCACAAACATGCTTTTTTGAGAAAAACAAGCGCTCTAATTGGACAATTCTGTAACCTAGAAAATTTCTTCCTTCAGTCATTACCTACCTTGGTTGGAATATTTCTAAATTGGACTCTCTAAATCGAAAGGAAGGGAGTAGGTTTTTTTCTCCCACATTGGAATGTGTTTGGTTTAGTACCAAAAAGATATAGATGTCAAGATTTCATTGCAATTGAATGGGTCAATTCTGTTTTCGTGCTTGGTTGAAGTGGGAATTTGTAATGGTTAGGAGACGAATATGAAGGATGTTGACCCTCGCCTCCGCCAGTCCCTGCCACTCGCCGCTCACCCGCTTCAGTAGTCGTCGTCGCTAGCAGGTGCTCTGGTTGCCTAGCTCCAGTCAAAGCTGTTATCAATGCCTGTCGGTGGGAGATGAGGGAGATTCACTGATCCAACTGAGCGGCAGAGACGAGCGGAGGTTGGGCGTCGATGGGGTTGGCAGGTGAGATGTGGGTTTACATAGTGAGAGGAGTCTTTTTTCTTTAGTCGATCATGAACCAGGTTATTCCATCAATTTTGAAGAACAACCATATTCATCCGAGGGGTACATTTTTGAGGAACCAGTGCTTTCAAGTCTTTTTTTGCGAGAAAACTTCTGATCTATTCATCTTCAATCATGGTAGTACAACGGACACCAAAAATAAGAAAAAATTACATCTAGATCCCTAGACCACCTAGCAACGACTACAAGCACTGAAGCGAGCCAAAGGCGCGCCGCTGTCATCGCCCCTCCCTCGTTGCAGCCAAGAAAAACTTGTTGTAGTTGATAGTCGGGAAGTCATCATGCTAAGGCCCCATAGGACTAGCACAACAGAACAGCAACTGCCGCCGATGAAGAGTAGCGTAGATCGGTAGGATCCAACCTGAAGACACATGGACATAGATGAACTATGACTAGATCCGAGAAAATCCACCAAAGACAGATCCGCCAAAGACACACCTCCACACGCCCACCAGCGATGCTAGACACACTATCGGGACGGGGCTACGTGAGGAGAACCTTATTCCATCTTCGGGGAGCCGTCATCGTCTTGTCTTCCTGAACAGGACACAAACCCTATCAAAACTCAATGGAATATCTGAAAATAGAACCCTCCTGCAAGCAAGGGTCGGGATCTACCATGCCACCATGGCCTGAAGGCTACCGGAGACGAGGCGGACCGGCGATGGTGCCAACGTGAGGCAAAGGAACCCTAGATTTTTCCATAGGGGAGTAGGTGCCAGCTACGTCAGTCCCTTGCATTCAAGTCTTTATCCAGCAAAACATAGGAATACAAGCTAGGTGCAAGATGATGGCATTACATTTCAACCCACACCCCAAACTAAACACATTTGTCATGGTTTTGTCACGGTAGATGTCCTCGTGAAAGGACTAAGTCTGGAGGCCATCACAACTAGGTGGTTGCTTGAACGAGGTTTTGGTCGGGAACGAAGGACACAAGTTTACTCAGGTTCGGCCCCTCATAGTGGAGGTAGAGATATACTTCATGCTTGATTGATATTGCTGGAGATCTCAATTACAAGGATGCAAATTCGTCAACCTAGCTCTCGAGAGATTGCAACTTAGTCTTTTTCGTTCCTAGGAACTCCACTTTATTTAATAGGCTGAGTGGGTTTACATGAGATTCCGGGTCGTACTCTCAATCCGGATCCAGGTCTAACTCTATATTCATCTTTCCTCCCAAGTTAAGGAATCTTCCATCTGAGTCTTCTTCGTAAGACGACCGACCAGGCCTCTTCATGAGTCGGACTCCTGGCGAATATCTGTCAGGCCTTGGGCCTTCTTGTTTCCTCCATGACCCAGCAAAGGCTCTGGCCCATGGAGCCTCTTGGCTCTCTGGCCAGGTTAAGACATTAGTCGGGTCTTGGTGATGGAGAACATCCCCAACATTAGCCCCCAGTTTAGCTTGGATTTATCCATGTTAAACTTCATCCCGAGAAATAACATTAGGAAAACAAAAACATGAAGAGTTAAGTTCTGGGTCTGCTTCCTGAGGCGGCATCTTCTTATCTCTTCACCACATCTTCTTTTGCGTCAATTCATTAGCCGAGTCTTGTAGCTTACTTCCGATACTTCTCTAACGTATCTATCTGACGCTTTTCCTCTTGTTTTGGACTCTAATTTGCATGATTTGAATGAAACTAACCCCGGACTGACGTTATTTTTAGTAGAACTACCATGGTGTTGTTTTTGTACAGAAATAAAAGTTCGTAGAATGAAGTGAAACTTTGCGAGGAACTTTTATGGAATAAAAGAGAATTACTGGAGCCAAGACCCACCAAAGAGGGGCCCCTGGGTGGGCACAACCCACTAGGGCGCGCCCCCCTCTCCTGGCGCGCCCAGGTGGGTTGTACCCACCCGGTGGCCCCGCAGATGATCCCCTTGATACTATAAAATCACATTATTACAGAAAAAATCAGGGACAAAGAATTGTTGCGTTCCACGAGGCAGAGCAGCCGCCAAGCCATGTTCTTCCTCGGGAGGGCAGATCTGGAGTCCGTTTGGGGCTCCGGAGAGGGGGATTTTCGTTCTTCATCATCACCAACCCTTCTCCATCGCCAATTCCATGATGCTTCCCACCGAGAGTGAGTAATTCCTTCGTAGGCTCGCTGGTCGGTGAGGAGTTGGATGACATTCAGCATGTAATCGAGTTAGTTTTGTTAGGGCTTGATCACTAGTATCCACTATGTTCTTAGATTGATGTCGCTATGACTTTTCTATGCTTAATGCTTGTCACTTTGGGCCCGGGTGCCATGAACTCAGATCTGGACCGTTTGTGAAATCATCATTATATCCATGTTTTAGATCCGATCTTGCAAGTTATAGTCACCTACTACGTGTAATGATCCGGCAACCCCGGAGCGATAAAAACCGGGCCAACTCCCAATGATGACCGTAGTTTGAGGAGTTCATGTATTCAATATGTGTTAATGCTTTGTTCTAGTTCTCTATTAAAAGGGGGCCTTAATATCCCTTAGTTTCCAATATGGACCCCGCTGCCACGGGAGGGTAGGATAAAAGATGTCATGCAAGTTCTTTTAATAAAGCACATATGACTATTTACGGAATACATGCCTACATTATATCGATGAACTGGAGCTAGTGTCATATCGCAATAGGTTATAACTGTCACATGATCAATATCGTCCAACAAGTCACCGATCCAATGTCTACAAATTTATCCTATATTGTTTCTATTAAGTTACTACTGCTATCATCATTGTTACACTTGCTACAAAATTACTGCTATCACTATTGCTGTTACAGTTGTTGTTGTTACTATTATCAAAACTATCAAAGTACTTTGCTACCGATTACTTGCTGTAGATAATTAATCTCCAGGCGTGGTTGAATTAACAACTCAGCTGCTAATACCATCAAATATTCTTTGGCTCCTCTTGTGTCGAATCTATAAATTTGGGTTGTATACTCTACCCTCGAAAACTGTTGCGATCCCCTATACTTGTGGGTTATCAAGAGCTTTTTCTGGCGCCGTTGCTGGGGAGCATAGTAATATATGTTGAGTCACATGGGATTATTATCATATTATCACTATGAAGAATTTGAAGGATCCAAAGACTAAGATATTTCCCTCTAAGACGAGGGGAGGTAAGGAACTACCATCTAATCCTGCTCTAGATTCACCTTCTGTTATGAGTAAACTTGCAACACAACCACATGCTATCAATTCTAATATGTCGCAAGTTATTGATGATGCCACTTATGCTATGGATAATGCTAATGAAGATGCTAGTACCTTTCTTGATAATGATGATGTGCCACTTGGTGAATTTCTTGATGAACAAATTGCTAGAGTAATACAACATGATGTTGTTGAATCTGATGATGAGCTTTAAACTATGACTCCTGAAACACCTGCTAAAACTAGCCTTCCTAGATATGAATTGCCTAAGTACCGGAAGGTTATGTTATGGATGAGGAGACAACTAGATATATTCTAGCTTGTAAGGATAGAGATGATCTATAGAAATTACTATGCAAGTATAAAAAAATCTCTGAATGCTAGAATGAAGTATGATCCTAAGATTGATACTTCACCTATCTTTATTGCCGATAAGGATTATGAATTCTCTATCGACCCAGAGTTAATTACTTTGGTTGAATCTAATCCTCTCCATGGTTATGAAACTGAAACTGTTGTGGCACATGTTACTAAGTTGAATGATATAGCCACCCTTTTTACTCATGATGAGAAAACTCGCTATTACTTTATTCTCAAATTATTTCCTTTCTCATTAAAGGATGATGCTAAAGCTTGGTACAATACTCAATTTGGTAATGAACATCCATCTAATGATAATGAAAAAGATAATGCTGAGGTTCATGAAGACACTCAACCAAATAATGAAAAATAACCAGATAATGATGTAGAGATAGAACCACCTGTTGATCTTGATAACCCACAACCTAAGAATAAAAGGTATGATAAAAGAGACTTCATTGCAAGAAAACACGGTAAAGAAAGAGAACTGTGGGTTAAAAAACCTGTGCCTTTTCCACCCAGGTCAACTAAAAATAATGATGATGAAGAATTTGAATGCTTTGCTGAAATGGTGAGGCCAGTCTTTTTGTGTACTCGCTTGACTGATATCTTGAAAATGTCTCCTTATGCAAAGTATATAAAAGACATCATCACTAATAAGAGAAAAAATACGGGAAGCTGAAATCTCCACTATGCTTGCTAATTATACCTTCAAAGATGGAGTACCTAAAAAACTTGGAGATCCGGGAATACCAACTATAACTTGCTCTATCAAAAAGAATTATGTGAAAACAACTTTATGTGATTTAGGAGCTGGTGTCAGTGTTATGCCTTTCTCTTTATATAAATACTTGACCTGAATAAACTCACACCTACTGAAATATCTTTGCAAATGGCTGACAAGTCAACTCCCATACCTATCGGTATCTGTGAGGATGTGTCCCTTGTTGTTGCTAATGTTACTATTTTGACCGACTTTGTTATACTTGAGATGCCCGAGGAAGACAACATGTCCGTTATCCTTGGTAGACCCTTCTTAAACACTGCAGGGGTTGTTATTGATTGCAATAAAAGCAAGGTCACTTTTCATATCAATGGTAATGAGCATACAGTGCACTTTCTGGAGAAACAATTCCAAGTGAATGGTATTAATGTTATTGAAAAATCTCCGACAATCACTATTGGAAGTTTTCAAAGACCTCTACCTACTGTCATAAAGAAACATGAATGCTTATTGTTGGGGACATCCATATCCCCATTGAGTTAACTTAGTGATTTATGAAAATTATTCGGTTTCATGCTAATCAAAAGTCGTTGCTAACAAGACCTGATCAACCTTATTAATGAATCATTTCTGAGCGGTATGTAGTTGATGAATTTAGTAAGCACTACCTTCTGTCCCTACCTTTTGTTTTTTGTTTTTATTAGTTAAATAAAATAAAATGCCTTGTTTTGTCTGTTTTCTGAATTTTTTGTCCAATAAAAAATGACACAAAAATAAAAGTGCTCAGAATGCCCTGAAAATTTTATACGATTTTTTCTGAATATTATGAATTTTTGGTGCAAATAATACCAAAGGGAGGTGCACCAGGTGGGCACAACCCACCTGGGCGCGCCAGCACTCCAGGCGCGCCCTGGTGGGTTGTGGTCCCCATGTGGGCCCCATCACTTATCTCTTCATCCCACATCATCACTTACCTCCAGAAAAAAATCTCCATTGCTCTCTCTCACGTGTTCTTGAGCTCAAACCCGCGGATTTCGATCTCCTTGCTCGAAGCTCCGTTTCTGAAAATGTTTCGGGGGATTGTTGCTTGGTATGTGACTCCACCGTTGTTTTAGTGGTTTATACTTTGAATAATTAGCTACTCTTGGTGCTGCTGTAGATGAGCTTGCATGTTGAACTCTTAGTGTTCTAAGTAGTTTGAATGCTTGCTATGGCCTCTATGTATCCCTATGAGTAGTTGCTATCAATTTTGTGAAGTTTTGCTGAGAAAATTTTGTGGACTAAAAATTCAGATTTTTGTTCATAGGAAAAATTGTACGCGGACATGATGAACCTATTTGGAAGGAGTTCTTCGAGGAGACGATCCTCGGGGGCATCTTCTAGTGACAGTTCTGCTCGCCGGTCTTATGTTGAACCAAGTGAAAGTTCCACACGAAGTGCCGCTACGAAAACATGCTTATGGCCTTGCGATGAGTATATGATGCGAGTGGGCATTAAGGAGGAATTTGAGCAATATGTTCACAATGCCGGTCTCAGTCCCTACCTTTCAGATAAGTGTGAACAACGCCAACTTCTAACTGAATCATTTGTCAAAGGATTTAAATATTTTCCACGTCAGTCTAGGGTGTCGTTTATGCTTTATGATAATCCATTTACTATTCCACTAGAGAATTTTGCTTACCATTGCAAACTTCCATTTTGGGGTTCGCTTGATGAGCCACCAACAGCTGAGTATGAGTCTTTCTTGACTAGCCTTTGTTATGTGAAAATAGGGGAGTGAGACAAAGAAGAATAAAGAGCATTCACTTTCCCGCAATTCAGTATTTTGCATTATTTAACGGGAAATGCATAGTAGGCAAGCAAGACAGTAGCATACTTTGTGCGCCAGACTTGAGCCTCATTCACATCGCTCTCACTAGTGAAAGGAATTATAACCTTGGAGCAATTGTTGCACGTAGACTTCAGCATAACGCTAACATTGGCTGGTTCTGTGGTGGAATTTACGCCACACGTTTAGCAAGAGGGCTGGGTGTTTCACCTTTGCCCTTTGATCCTATCCTACCCACGCAGTATTTAGATTTCGACCCTTTAAAAGAGCATAAGATTCTCAAAGGGAAAGGTTGATAAGTTCACTTATAATCTAATGTTTAACCAAACATCTATTGTGGACACATATTTGCCTGCACCTGCTCTTTTTGACTATAACAGCAAGGAAATATATTTTGTTCTTGAGAGCGAGGCCCGAGCTCACAACGCAGAAGTGGTGGCGGCACTGCATGCCGAGGCATCCACACCGAGAGCCTTTGTGAGCTACCACGCCGACTACTACCCTCCAGGCTACTCACCGATTACCAAGCTAGGACAAAAGCATAAGCTTGGGGGAGTACGTGTTTCTCACCGACATTACGTTCATGTTCACTTATATCATTATGTTTGTCAGTGTTCACACTTTTTCATTGTATCGCCCATGCTTAGATTTATTTTATTGCTTTCTTCTTGTGTGTTTGAAAAACTTTAGAAAAACAAAAAAAAGTAGTTGCAGTAGTTTAATTTCTATGCATGCTTAGTATTAATATTAAAAAGAGAAAACCCAAAAAGATTTCCTTGTTCTTCTTTTGCTTGTTTTGAGCTTTCCCGTGTAAATAGTTTTTCTCGTTTTTGCTTTTCCCTTTTATTTGCTAGTTCAAGAAAACCAAAAACTCCAAAAATATTTTAGTGTGTTTCTCTGAATTTCTTTTCTTTTTATTCGAGTCTTACCAAGGAGAAGACAACGATGAAAATGTTGAGTGGCTCTCTTATGAATAACTGTTGAACTAATAAGAGCACATTTTACCTTGTCTTCTCCTATTGAATAAAATGTTTGCAGATTCCAGCTTAGTCCATGGCACTCTTGCACTACTATTATTTTCATATCATTCGGTCGTGCAAGTGAAAGGCAATAATGATGATATTCAATGAACTGGTCGTGGCAGAGAGAAACTGGTATGCACTCGACTTGTTTTGTTTGTGTAAATATGTTTAACCTAGTATCCATGATTCAGCCCATTATGATTAAACATGTTTGAAATGAAAATTAGAGATTATAGTTTCTCATGCCATGCATAAGTAGCTGGGAGTTGATAATGATTTATCTTGGATACCAACATAGCGTTAAAATGATTGTGATGTAGTATGATGATATGGTATCCTCCTCTGAATGTTCGAGCGGCTTGACTTGGCACATGTTCACGCATGTACTTGTATCAAAACCAACATAGCCTCTATGATATTTATGTTCATGGTGTTCATATCGTACTCATGCTAGTGTGCAATGTCACTTATGCATAATGCATGGTTATGATCATTGTTGCTCTCTAGCTGGCCGCTTCTCAATCTAATTGCTAGCCTTCGCCTATACTAAGTGGGAACTCTGCTTGTACATCAAAAACCTTGAACCCAAAGTAATTCCAGATGAGTCCACCATACCTACCTATATACGGTACTACCCTACCGTCCTAAGTAAGTTTGCATGTGCCACCTCTAAAAACTTCTAAAAATTATCCTTTTTTGTGTGCCTGGATCGTTCATGGAACAACAGGAGGTGGTCGATATCTTCCATGCTAAGCGGATTATTCTCAGGTGGAGTGTTTATTCACTCGCCATTGCACGAGAAAATGGGCGGTAATAGGGATGCCCAGTCCCAAACTGCAAACATGAATAAGAGTTCATCTGTTAAATAATCAAACAAAAACTCCCAATGGAGTCAAAACCTTTACTTTTATTGCTTGTGAACGACCACTAGCATGCTTAGCATGGAAGATGTTGATAACTGATGGCCGTGAAGTGAATAAGAAGGGTGCATGTCTCAAAATATCATATATCTCTATTTTAAAAATTGAGCTCTGGCACCTCTGCAAATCACTTCTTCCCTTTGTGAACGGACTTTCTATTTACTTTTATGTTGTGTCATCACCTTCTAAAACAAGCGCTAGAAACTGAGAGATCACAACTGTCATGATTTATGCATTGTGTATAGCTAATGTTGGGTGCATCATGGCTGGATGCTTTCTACCATGAATTACAATGTTTTGTCGCTGCTTGAACTTTGGAGGTGCTATGCATTTATGTTTTGCGGTTTCAGAAAGGGCTAGCGAGATACCACTATTGTCATATTATATCATGGTTGTTTTGACAGCGTGTTGCTGCTTGAGATCTCTTATTATCGCTCGCTAGCTGATTATGTCATTGATATGAGTTAATATAATCTTTAAATGTTATTGTCGACATGGTTAGTTATAATGCTGGCTGAAAAACTGGGTACTGTTTAAACCTATTTATGCAAACAAGAGCAAAAGAGTTCATAAAAGTTTTTCTTTCTAACTTTCAGTTTATCAACTGAATTGCTTGAGGACAAGCAAAGCTTTAAGCTTGGGGGAGTTGATACATCTCCAACGTATCTACTTTTTCTCACGCTTTTCCTCTTATTTTGGACTCTATTTCGCATGATTTGAGTGAAACTAACCCCGGACTGACGATGTTTTCAGCAGAACTACCATGGTGTTGTTTTTGTGCAGAAATAAAAGTTCTCGGAATGAAGTGAAAATTTGCGAGGAATTTTTATGGAATAAAAGAGAATTACTTGAGCCAAGACCCACAAGAGAGAGGCCCCTGGGTGGGCACAACCCACCAGGGCGTGCCCCCCTCTCCTTGCATGCCCAGGTGGGTTGTACCCACCTGGTGGCCCCGCAGACGATCCCCCTGATACTATAAAATCACATTATCCAGAAAAATCAGGGAGACAGAATTATCACGTTCCACGAGACAGAGCCGCCGCCAAGCCTTGTTCTTCCTCGGGAGGGCAGATCTGGAGTCCATTTGGGGCTCCGGAGAGGGGGATCTTCGTTCTTCGTCATCACCAACCCTTCTCCATCACCAATTCCATGATGCTCCCCACCGGGAGTGAGTAATTCCTTCGTAGGCTCGCTAGTCGGTGAGGAGTTGGATGAGATTCATCATCTAATCGAGTTAGTTTTGTTAGGGCTTGATCCCTAGTATCCACTATGTTCTTAGATTGATGTTGCTATGACTTTGCTATGCTTAATTCTTGTCACTTTGGGCCCGGGTGCCATGAACTCAGATCTGAACCACTTATGAATTCATCATTATATCCATGTTATAGAACCGATCTTGCAAGTTATAGTCACATACCACTGGTGCGCGTCGGTGCTATACAAACGGTTTTTAACCCCTTTCCGCGACGGCATTTGGAACCGTCGCCAAGTGAGTGTGAGCGATAGGGGGGGTCCTTCCCACACGAACCAGAAACCGTCGGGGATATGCCCTCCTGGCACACATGCTCGGCAAAATGAGGCGTGTGCGACCGGCGAGCGCTCAAATACGGAAATACGTACAGTAGAGCTAAAAATACAATTATATAGGCGAAATTGTTTTCGGTCGCAAGTACATCTCACATAGTCAGTCCCCGCTAAACTTTCCGTTCGTATGTACATCCCACACAGTCGCTCCAAGGAAAATGTTTCCGTTCACAGGTAAATCACACACAATATTTCCCGTTAAATCGTTTGTGACAGTGTTTCCATTTCACACGATATTAATAATTTTACCGTTTGCGTTATTGAATGCATCACACATGGTGCATAGAAGAAACTGTGTGGCAAAGGCTGTCCATCGCACATAGTTTTTATGTGGTAAACATTTGCGCAAGGTGGCCTAACGCAAATAGTTTTCAAGAGAAATTCGTGTGTGCAGTGGAGATTGATCGCACATGTAGTGGATCCTAGAAACGTTTCTGATCTCCACGTATATCGCAGATGTTTCGCTTTCGCAAACTGTGTGCAGTGTAATCCCTAATTAATCCCTAATTTAAAAATCACATGTTTTGAATTTGAAAGTAGGCAATCACTTATTTCATATCCAACCATGTTTGTTACGGATATAGGTTCAACCACGAATGCATAATTCGATGCACAGGTACATATACTGAAGAACTACAGAAGCACCAAGTAAAGAATGATGAACCACAGTTGTACTAAAGACTGTAAAGAGAGAGGCGGAAGACATTCTGGTTGCTGGAAAGGTGAAGCGGAATGCCCATATTGTGCCCTCCTCCATGCGTAATGCGCGCACGACTCTAGGCCAACCCCTTGTGATGGCTGCTCGTCCATCCTTCACTGTCTTCATTAGGACTTCTTGATGCTCACTATAGTCTGGATGAAATACTTTAATGTTCATTGTGTGTCCACCAATCATGTACTTTGCGAGGTAATCTTGAGTGAACTGCTTCAGGAGCCACTAGGAATGAAAAAGGTTCAGACATTGTTGTCTAACAATTCATTATGGGCAGTAAAAAGAGAAGGCTGGAGAGTTTGTAGTTACCATCCTACTGCTCACTGTTGTGTTGGATAGAGCATAAACAAATAATTTGCTTGCCACCATTCGTATCTTTTTGCTAATAATCCTTATCAGTTTCCTCACTTGATGCTTGTTCATCAATATCTCATTGCCCCATACGTAAAAAGGGTCGATGCGTGGATCCTTGCCAAGGGCATATGTACCTACAAGCAACAAGTCAATATTAGAAGCTAACTAGTGTCCATGCCTGGATCTATATGCACCACATTATGGAACGACGGGGAGAGTACAAGCCGAGGGATGAAGCTAACCTCGGCGGAAAATGGTGGCCACTCCCGTTGTTGTCCCGCATAAGTAGTGGAAAGGCATGATAAGTACAACAACCTTAACATCAAACAAATATAGGAAAGGGAAACAACATCATCTCCAAATGATAGCTTGAATGTGTTGGTTTCGGCATGCTGTTAAAGCAGATATGAAATGGAAGGCAATGTTACTGACAGCAGGCTTAACAGCCATCAAATATTGCAATTCAAACTGGTATTGTTGAAAATGAACAGAACGTAGGTAATGCTTAAACATCACACTGCATAAATGTGTAAAACTGAAATAAAGGGCATGTGTTAACTACACCAGGAATAACTGGAACCAAATATAGGCGTTCAAACTGGTACTGATGTAGTCGAGCGACACAGTTCCAACTTACACATAATGAACAACACATTGTGAATGACTGAAATAAACAAGGCATAAATGACCAGTATAACAACCAAATATAGCCATTGAAAACTAGACAGAGTCTCACTGCAACCAACCTAACAAGCAAATACAGATAAGCAGGGCATATGCTTGAAAACTGGACAAATGCTCACTTCAACCAACCTAACAAGCAGATAAAGATAAACAAGGCATCTGCTTGATAACTGGACAAATGCTAAAAAAAGCAACCTAACAACCAAATACATATAAACAAGGCATCTGCTTGATAACTGGACAAATGCTAAAAAAGCAACCTAACAACCAAATACAGATAAACAAGGCATCTGCTTGATAATTGGACAATTTCTCACTGCAACCGAACTAAGAACCAAATACAAATAAACAAGGCATCTGCTCGATAACTGGAAAAATGCTCACTCCAACCAACCTAACAACCAAATACAGATAAACAAGGCATCTACTCACTATAAACAACCAAATATAGCCATTCGTGAAACTGAAGTGGACAATTCATACTTAAACATCACATAGACCTATTGAACAATACATTTTTGCATAACTAAAATACTTAAACACGGCACAGTTAAAGCACTGCATGGCAAATGCTACGACAACAAAGGGTACGGGTTGGCAAGCTAGAAAAGGTAAGATTTGCTGATAGAATGTTGCCTCACATTTCATGGACGGGGTCCTTCCATTCGGAAGAGCACAGACCCATGGTGCGCTCTCTGATGTCACAGATGGGTTGTTTTACCTTGGAAGAACCTTCATGCGTGCCCTCCTCATGGTCGTGGTCGATGGGATCTGACTTGGAAATTGAGGATCCCAAGCCGCCTCTATAGAACGTGTCCTTCAGAAATGACAAAATGGGCTCGATGGCGTATAAAGCTCGATATCCTCGACCGCTTGGCGGAGGAGATCAGTGGCAGGGCCATCGAAGAGATGGACGGTGGTTGAACCAGATAGGTTGGGGGTGGACCACTTAACCTGTGACATGGCCCACGTGAAGCCATCGGTGTGGACGAGCTTGATGTCGTAGCTAGCTTTCCTAAGATACAGTAATACGCTAGCCCGCTGACATGAAGCCTTCGGCATTGCAACGTAGTCAACGTCTTTGCCGACTTCCGCGGCGACGTGTTGCTCCGAGATCGACAGGTCAGGGAGAACGGCGGCCACCTCGCCATCGTCCACCGGAGAGGCCATGATAAACCTCTTCTTGGCCAAACGCTTGTTGGGATCCCCAGGATACGTGGTCGAGCTTAGGCTGCGACATTCTGGAGCAGGGTGTCACATCCCTAGTTCCGGTAATGCTTACTGCTAGCATCTTGTGTCGAATCATGTTTAAGTTTCAATTAAAGTTCAAATGGGGATAGCAGGAACCCCTAGCACCCCCTTAATCCAACTAGGGTTTACTAAAATCTTTTTCAATGAACCTGAAATGCCCTTCTAAAATGTTCATCATCTTTGGCTTGGTGTAGAACCTCTGACAAAAATGGTGCACACTTTTCTAGGACATCATAAGGTGAGTGGATTAAATCATATGTTATTTGCATTTGGACATTTGAATGCTATAAAATATTTTACATGTCCAAATAATCATAAATTGGAATGTTTACTGTTGGTTATATTCCAAACAGTTGCCACAGTCAGTTGCATGATTTTTGGAAGTGCCTAGCTATTTTTAATAAAGCCCTGAAGTTACAGAATAAATAGAAAACAGAAACAGAATTAGAAAAGAGAGAGAAAGGACTCACCTGGGCCACTTACCTGGCCTGGCACTGTGTCGGCCCAGCCCACTGGCGCCTGCCAGTCACCACTAACCTCATGCCAGAAGGACGCAGCGCGCGTGGCCGCCGCTCGCGAGCACTCTCCTCGCCAGCTCCTGCTTGCCGCTGAGGGTCTGGATGCCTCCCCGAGTGCCACGCACTCCCCCTTGACCCCTGCACCTCTCCTCTCTCTCTCCCCGAACGCTCTCCCCCTCCTCTGTTCTCTCCACCGAGCGTAGCCGTCGCCGCCGTTCGCAGCTGCCGCAGCCACCGCCTCCCCCTCGCCTCGCGGACGTGTCCACGGACATCGCCTTGTTGCCCACACCCTCTCCGTTGAGTCAAGCAATGCCGGACGCCCCCGAACACCGCCGACGCCATCGTCTTCAACCTTCTGCCCCCCAGATCGTCGGAGATGCCCCGTCGTCGCCCGTGCCTCCCCGAGCTCGCCGTTCGCTCCGCTGCACTCGCCGTGAGCAACTGTCCCTTTCCCCCTCCCCGTTCTCGCTCTCATGCACCGTAGCCACCGCACCTTGCTCGCTTGC